>JAVQMG010000126.1:8660000-11112500 GCA_032878915.1 Castanopsis chinensis | reverse complement strand
TATCAGTCCAATCTTGATATCTCGGATCTCTTCGAAAACCTCTACCATGCCTTTCTCCCCTTGGCACAAACCTACCCTCATTATTCAATCCTCTTTATCTTCGAACTCATCTTCATGGTCATCATCAGATTCATCCACGTGGGCATGCCTTTCTTGCCTTCTAGCATTAGGGACTCTGTTGGGACGCTCCTCATGCAAAGTAGCAATAACAGCGTCTTGCCTATCCATCCGATCCCGAATCTCATTAAACACCACGTTCATGTGTTCAAATTGTTGTTGCATAACTTGCAACATGATGGATGACTCCTCCCCTCCTTCTTTGTTTGATGCTTTGCCCCTAGAAGACATACTTTTGAAACTATAGAGAAATGTTAGAAATAATTCCTCACAACACTCCCTCACATGTTTGCACTCCAATTATGTCACTCACACTCGTGTTTCACTCTTAAATTGGTTTTTTTTTTTTTTTTTTATATATATATTAGTCTCACACTCTCTTGCCTTTTTCCACTCGTAGCTTCCCTTTTTCAGTTCTTCATTAAACTAATAAACTTGATCAAGAAATTCAACTTGTAGTATTTAAACTAATACCGGCAGCAAGAAAATATTACAGAAAAAATAAATCAAAGGAAGAGGACAAAAGAAAACAATATTTTGGTCTGCGAGAACTAAAACTACAAAAAAAAAAAAAAAAAATTCTGTTTTCTATTTCTTTTCTAATGTCTCTTCTTTTTTTGTTTTCTTTTTCACGTTTTTTTTAGAGCTTGGTGTACGATTTTATCCAGGTGCACGTCACAAAATAAGAACAAGGAATCAAGAACACAAAAGGAACAAGATAGGATGATAATAAGAAACAAAAGATAAATGGATAGTAAAATTGATTTTAGAACCTGTGCTCTGATACCAAATGATGTGAATCTCAATCAACATGCTTTAAGACCCAACAAATAATATTGGAATACTTGCCCAAGAAAGCTAAAATTCGGATTTTGATAAAAACCCCAACCCAACGTTTATAAAAGAAATGCAAACCAAAGCTATAAGTAACAGACCTTGACAGAATGATTATAATTGAATCACGAATCAAATGTACAAAATTTGAACGCCACAAGGAAGAATTCTTGATAAGTTCACAGTTCTTGAAGAACCAAAAGAAGAAGCAACACCTCACATTTTTTTTTTATTCAATAAAATTTTCTATTACAATGAGTGCATGCTATTTATAAGACATGACTAAAAGTAGGAAAAAAAAAGTATTAAATAATAAAAGTCTAAATTAAAGTTGATTTGGTCTAAAATTAGCAGCTCCAGAATGGGAAAAATATCTCTTCATTGATATGGAGCTGGAAAGTCAATCAACCATTAATCCACAACATAAATCACACTCAATTAAGCTAGATCAGCCTTCCATAGCTTTGATTAAATTTATTACGCATTCATCTTCCATTGGGCCAAGCTTGGAATGTCATGTGTTAGAATCAACCGAAATCTCTTGAATTCGCCAATTAAGTGCTTCTTTGATCTTCTTGGATCTTGCTCTAGTAATAGGCCCAACTAGAACATGCAATGAATCCTTCAATGCTTGTTGATTCTCATCACCAAAATCCCTCATTTATCTCTATTGTCATCTATCTTTTCTATTTTTTGACTACTGCGGCAAAGAAGATGAATTAGAGTACCAACAAACCTGGTATCTATACATAGTTGCTTCTCTATATAGCACTGGTAAATCTCGGGAAAAAGTTTCGCATCATTAACAAAGAAAATGAATATGGGTACTCGTATGGTAGCCTCCAAAAAGAAATCAAGTAAGATACACTATATCTTGAAGTGGTTCATTTATACTATACATTCAAAAAATACACTACTTGCATTTAAGGAGAAAAAATATTTCATAAAACAACTCTACTTTCCCCGCCCTAGCATATGTTAGCGAATCATTTTCAACCATACCAGCAATCATATAATCATGCTTTTTGGGTGGTGACTAATGAGAGAGAGGAAGAACGAAGAAGAGATGGAGATGAGTTATTAGGGCTTTTGGATTTTATAAAAAATTATGTTCTAGATTTAATTTGTTTTTTTTTTAATAATAAAAAACGGCAAAAACCACATTTTCATTCTTATATTTTCACGTGATTCTCACTTTTGTTCCTATCTTTTATTTTCACCACATTTAGTCACTGTTTAGAAAAACGACTTCCAGTTTAGTCCTTTCCGTCAGTGCCCTAATGGCACTGACCGACGTGGCGAACAGAATTATTAAAATAATAAAAAAAATTATTTTATCATTAAAAAATGTCATGTCAGCATTTGAATTTTTTAAAAAATTATTAATTTTAACTAAATAAAAAATATAAAAAAGAAATAAAAATAAAAAATAACATTAATAAAAAAAAATTATATATATTTCTTTATCCTGAAAAAAAAAAAAAAAAATTCTGTAATTCATTTTTTTTCCTTTTCTTTCTTCCACTTTCTGGGTAACCAAACACAACATCCTACTTGAAAACTTCACAAACAACCTAGAAAATCATGTCCAGATTTGTGAATTGAAATTTAAAACAAAACCCATCACTAATAGTAGCCACAAACCATCTCCAACCCAAAATGAAACTCATCACCAGTAGCAGCTAGAACTCATCATTAAAAGAAACCCATCACTTCTGCCTTCACCAATCCTAATAGTAGCAGTGGCAATGGACTCCAACCCAATGGTGCATCTCCGACGACCTGAAGAAACTCCTCAATGGCGACAACTTCTGCAGTCCTTGTTGGGTGGTTGAGTCATGCAACGACTGATCGTCGCGACATAGGTTTGGTCTCCTCGGTGGTTAGATTGCAGTGGTGGCGAGGTAGAGAGAGTGGAACAGGTGGTTCAAGCTCTCCCCATCGTTTGGTTTCCAAGAAATCGTGAGAAAATGAAAAAGAAAAAAGAAAAAAGAAAAAAGAAAAAAGATTGACCCCAACTAATCCAAATCGCTGGTCACGATAGGAATTGCTGTTTAAAATTTTTTTTTTTTTGGCCATTTTTAATCTAGATATTTACTTTTTTTTTTTTTTTTTGGGATAAAATCTGGATATTTACTTGATTTGTGGTCATTGTGATTTAGCTTTAGGGAGCTATTTCTGGGTTATACTCCTTTCAATTTGGCTTCTGTATTTCCAAGAGAGAGAGGACTTTGGGTTTTAATAAAAATCAAACCCAGATCTATAATGATGAGTTGTAGCTGCTACTGGTGATGAGTTTCATTTTGCGTTGGAGATGGGTTGTGGCTACTATTAGTGATGGGTTTTGTTTTGAATTTCAATTCACAGATTTGGATGTGTTTTTCTGGGCTGTTTGTGAAGTTTTCAAGGAGGTTGTTGTGTTTGGTTACCTAGAAAGTGGAAGAAAGAAAAGGAAAAAAAAATGAATTGCAGATTTTTTATTTTTTAGGATAAAGAAATATATATAATTTTTTTTATTAATGTGATTTTTTTATTTTTATTTCTGTTTTATATTTTTATATTTAGTTAAAATTAATAATTTTTTAATTTAAATGATGACGTGACATTTTTTAATGATAAAATAAAATTTTTTATTATTATTTTAAGGCGAAAACCACATTTTGGTCCCTACATTTTCACCCGATTCCCATTTTGGTCCCTATATTTTTTTTTCACCACTTTTAGTCCCTATTTAGAAAAACGCCTTCTATTTAAGTCCTTTCCGTCAATGCCGTTAGGGCACTGACCTACGTGGCAAACGGATTGATTAAAATAATAATAAAAAATTTATTTTATCATTAATAAAATGCCACGTCAGCAATTAAAATAAAAATAATAATTTAACTAAATTTAACTAAATAAAAAAATCAAAAACAGAAATAAAAATAAAAAATAACGTTAATTAAGATCAAATTGAATCTGGAACACAAGCCAAGAACAACACAAACCAAATCTGGAACAAGAACAAAAACACAAGAACAACAAAATTCTAAAAAAAAGTAAATCTGGAACAAGAACAACACAAGAACACAGACCAAATCTAAGATCACAAACCCAGTAATTATTAAAAAAAAAAAGACAAAATCCAATCCAAAACAGCAAGATCAAAAACCAAATTTCATCCCAACAACAGCAATAGCAAGAATCGAAATCCAATCCAAAACCCACAAAGCAAAACACAAGATCTCAAGGACTCCCTCGTTTTCTCCGACCAGAACCCACCGCAACAGCAACAGCAAGAACCCACGACGCTGTTTTCTCCGACCCAGAACCCATCGCTCGCAAGGACTCCCTCCGACGTCGGTTTCTCCGACCCAGAACCCACTGCTCGCAAGGACTCCCTCCGACGCCGTTTTCTCCGACCCAGAACCCACTGCTCGCAAGGACTCCCTCTGCCTCCTCGCCTTCACCTACGCCACCCACCCGGACTCCTCCTCCGCCCACCTCACCAAAATCATCGGCCACGTCGTAGGTGCTCTTCGTGAATCGGGATCCGTTGCAAGCAAGAACCTATGTTGTTGTGTTGTTTGTGTTTTTTTTGTGTTCTTGTTTATGTGTGATTTTTCCTGTTCGTGTGTGTGTGTGTGAGTGTTTTGTAATGGAGTCTATGAACTGTGTGTGGATTGGATTTTGTTTTTCTTTTTAATAATTACTGGGTTTGTGATCTTAGATTTGGTTTGTGTTCTTGTGTTATTCTTGTTCCAGATTTACTTTTTTTTAGAATTTTGTTGTTCTTGTTCTTGTTCTTGTGTTTTTGTTCTTGTTCCAGATTTGGTTTGTGTTCTTGTGTTGTTCTTGTTCCAGATTTGATTTGTGTTGTTCTTGGCTTGTGTTCCAGATTCAATTTGATCTTAATTAACGTTATTTTTTATTTTTATTTCTGTTTTTGATTTTTTTATTTAGTTAAATTTAGTTAAATTATTATTTTTATTTTAATTGCTGACGTGGCATTTTATTAATGATAAAATAAATTTTTTATTATTATTTTAATCAATCTGTTTGCCACGTAGGTTAGTGCCCTAACGGCACTGACGGAAAGGACTTAAATAGAAGGCGTTTTTCTAAATAGGGACTAAAAGTGGTGAAAAAAAAATATAGGGACCAAAATGGGAATCGGGTGAAAATGTAGGGACCAAAATGTGGTTTTCGCCTTATTTTAATAATTCCGTTTGTCACGTAAGTTAGTGTCATTAGGGCACTGACGGAAAGGCCTAAAATAGAAGGCATTTTTCTAAATGGGGACTAAAAGTGGTGAAAATAAAAGATAAGGACTAAAGTGAGAATCGCATGAAAATATAGGGACGAAAATGTGGTTTTCGCCTAAAAAAACTGATGTGGCTATACAGTATCCGTTGATGTGGAAAAAAATAATTTTTTATTAAGGTTATTTGTCACGTTAACAATTTCCATCCAAAAGATAACAGTCAAGACTAATTTGATATAATACTGAAAAATTAGAGATTAAATTGACATAATTAAAATATTATGAATTAAATTTAAATATGATTTAAAGGATAGGGATTAACTTCATACTTTACCCTTCTTATTATTATTATTATTATCCCTTAGCGTGTGTTTGTTAACAAAATAAATAAAAAAACAACTTAGAAGGAAAAAATAATAATAATAATAATAATAAAGGGAAAAGATCTATTGACAAAGGTCTTGGGTTAACAAGGTCATGGGTTTAAGGGTGTGTTTGTTTGGAGGTGAAACAGGGAGGATGGAAAACTTTGGAGAGAAAATAGGAGAGAAAACTTTTTTGGGGTGTGTTTGGTTGGGTGGAGAGGAAGGAAAATAAATGGTGGGGCCCAGGTATTTTCTCCCCTGGCCCACCAAAATGTTTTCTCTCCAAAATGGAGAGAAAACTGATTGAGGATAAATTTTTTCTTGATTAACAAAAATGCCCAATATATATACACACATTTATTTAAATTGTCTTTATTTTATTTTCTTCTCATGTTGCTTTGCCTTTATGTGTTTTTTTTTTTCCTTGGGGCAACTACGTTGGCTTCCTTCTTCTTCCTTTTTTTTTTTTTTTTTTTTTTTTTCCTTCTGGGCTGCTACGTTGCTTTTTTTTTTTTTTTTTTTTTTTTTTTTTTTTTTTTTTTCAGGCCTGGGATACGTTGCCTTTTCTTTTCTTTTTTTTTTTTTTTCCTATTCTTTTTTCCTTCTTTTGATTTTCCAGGCCTGGGCATGATAGTTTTTTTTTTTTTTTTTTTTTTTTAACTAGTTGTGATTTTATTTTGACCAGATTTTTATTTTTTTAATAAATTTGGGTGATTTTTTTTTTTTGTGGTTATTTATCACTTTTTTGTTTTAATTGGATATCATTCTTTAATAAGGGTATATGAGTAAATTTATACAAACCCATTTTTTCCATCTCTCTACTTTTTCACCCCCAACCAAACAAATAGGAGAGAAAATAAAATCTTTTCTATCCTCCCACTTTTCCACTCTCCCACCATTTTCTATCCTCCCACTTTTCCACTCCTCCAACCAAACGGACCCTAAAGTTCTCCTGGTGGGCCTGATCACCGTTGACGAGTGCTTTGTTGCCCGTTAAGCATTTTTTTAATTTAAAAAAAAATATACATATATATATATACACACACAAGGTGTAGTGCGGCATAAAAGCTGTGGAGTGCGCCAATGGACCTTGTAGCCTAGTGGTACCCAGTATTTTTGTATACCTAGAGCTGGGGGGTTCTATCCCTCTCATTTACCTAGCCAAAAAAAAAAAAAAAAAGCTGTGGAGTGCAAATACAGTATTTGCGTGGGATTGCATAACATAATTTGCTGTGTATTATTCTGGATTGCCAATCATAACGAATTAACGATGAAGCAGTACCGTAACAAGTCATGCAAAACAAATTCTATAGAGGTATTCTTTGGGATGCCGGCATTCTTATTCTTTTGGGTTTTAATTTTCGTATATTCCTTTTTGGTGGGATTGCATGAAATTTATTTCATTAGAGAAGATACCAATATGGTTTTGTTTAACTTCTTTTTGGCGATGAATGAATAGTGCAAATTTTCATCTAAAGATATCACTACAGCCCAAAGAACAACTTATATAGAAACAATAGAAAGAGAAACTAAATAATACGTTGTATATTATTAATTTAAAGAAATAAACATAACACTATTTGGACTGAAGCGTGACACTTGTTCTCTTTAAAGATATTCAAGCCCTTGGTTGGTTAATCTTTGTAACTGATACAGACCTTCTCTGATTTGTCTCTCGTAGGATGCAACAGCCCAACAAATGTTGTATGGCTAGAACAGCTTCTGCACAAAGTGTTCAAGCCTAAAGCTCCACCAGAAGAACACATTTCTTTGGCCCGAAATCTCTCAAGTATTTAGAAATATTATTGAATTCACTCTCTCACACAATACTCTTTACTTTTAACTATTTCTCTTCATTCACTCTTGATATAAAATTAGTCCATAGCATAGCCATATTTATAGTCTTCCAACCCTTCACATAACCTACATGTTATTTATTAATTTAGAAAAACTTCTATTGATTTATTTAATCTAACTTACATACAAGTAACTCTTTCTTTAACAAATTATAACTCATCTCTTTATTCATTTTCAGTTATTTTGAGTTTCAACATATTTAATTTAAAATGTACTAAAATTCCCCCTCTCATTTTAATATTAAATTCGAAAAATGAGAGATTACCGGGCAAAGAGGGATTATTATGCATCATGAAGGTGTGCTCTGCATTGAACTTTCACTTAGTGAAACAACAATCTCTACTCTAGAGTCAGTAGTGGTCTCCGACTTGAACTATGACTGCTTAAGGGAAATAAAGTTTTACTGTTCACACATAATGATTTAGATGTTGACATGAGCTTTTATAGCTAGCACTTTACGGCCGTGTGCTAATCCCAGTTTCATGAGTGTATTTGAGATTAAGTCCAAATCTCATAGGGAGCGGCCCCACCCCTACACCCACATAGGTGAAATTTTGTCAAGGGTGCTCCTGTAATTCTGACACCCCACTTATACGAGCTATAAATTTCATTAAGAGTTTTTACTCAACCTCTCCACATTACAGGATAAATGCACTTACATCATGGGGATAAACAACTAAAAAAAATTATTTACAAAATAAATAATTAAAAAAAATAAATAGTGCATTTCTTACGACCATCATATGATTCGTTTTTCCCATTGAACCCAATTCTCAAGATCTTTGGTCCTTGGGTTAGGTATCCTCATACATGGCTCATGGTTTTATGGATTTTAGTTCCATCCCCCTTGATGTATTCCAGACCCTATCTTTTACTAAGGCCTCGGTAAACGGATCTGTAAGATTATCATTAAATTTAATATAATTCACAATTATGATGCCACTACTCAAATAAGATTGCACGACACTGTGCTTTTTTCTTATAGGTCTGGATTTACCGTTGTACTAACGGTTTTTAACTCTACCAATTGCGGTGTTGCTATCACAATAAATTAATATAGGTGGAATTGGCTTTTCCCAAAGTGGAATTTCATACAATAAATTTCTAAGCCAATTTGCCTCCTCACTAGCTGAAGCTAATGCTATTAATTCAGCTTCCATTGTTGAATTAGCAATTATTATTTCCTTTTTAGATTTCCAACAAATAACTCCACTACCTAAGGTAAAAATATAATTAGTGCTAGAGAGAGAATCACCTAATAAAGTATTCCAATGGGCATCACTAAAAGCTTCAATCACAGCAGGGTACTTTTTATAAAATAAGCCATAATTTTTTGTACCAATTAAATATCTCATGACTCGCTCAATAGCTAGCAAATGATCTTTACTAGGCTTGCTAGTAAATCTGCAAAGCACTCTTACTGCATATGCAATGTCAGGTCTAGTACAATTAGTAGCAAAACACAAATTACCAATGATGCTATCATAATCCTTTTGATTAAAAATCTCATCATCATTATTCACAGAAATAAATGAACACTAGAATCAAAAGGAGTAGCTACACTTTTGTGAACATGAAAATTATATTTTCTCAATATAATATGATTGATTAAGATAAATTCGATCACATGCTTTTGTAATTTTCATGTCTAAAATAAAATTAGCCTTACCAAGATATTTCATATCAAAATAGCTTTTAATCATATATTTTGTCTCATTTATAACATGCATATTTGAGCCAAAAATCAACATACCATCCATATAGAGGCTAATAATAACATGCAAATTATTCCATGATTTAGAATAAATACATTTATCACATTCATTTGATTTATAACCATTCTCAATCATGCAGGAATCAAACTTTTCATGCCACTGCATAGGGGCTTGTTTTAAGCCATATAGGGATTTAGTTAGCTTACATACCTCATTTTCTTGTCCAGGCTCTACAAAGCCTTCGAGTTGATCCATATAAATCTCTTCCTCTAGGTCCCCATTTAGAAAAACAGTTTTTACATCCATTTGATGAATTTTCATATAAAAAATTGGAGCAATAGCAATTAACAATCTAATAGATGTAATTCTTGTTACCGGAGAAAACGTATCAAAGAAATCAAGGCCAGCTTTTTGTTTAAAGCCTGTTGCAACAAGTCCAACTTTAAACTTATTTATTGATCCATTCGGTTTCAACTTTTTTCTAAGGACCCATTTACAACCTATGGTCTTACAACCCGGTGGAAGATCTACTAATTTCCAAGTTCTATTAGAAATTAAAGATTCCATCTCATTATTTACAGCCTCTTTCCAAAATATAGCATCCGGTATTGTTAAAACCTCTTTTAAATTTTGGAAATTTTCCTCAATGTTAAAAACATAATAATTAGGACCAAAAACATTTTCAACTCTAGCTCTTTAACTCCTTCTAGGTTCCATTTCAAAATTTTTTTTAATTTTGTAAATGTAATGTAGAAGAACTAGGTTGTAACAAAATATATTCTTCACCCCCATTATTTTTCAATTTAAAAGGAAGTTTTTCTTCATGATAATTTGCATCACCAGATTCAAAAATTATTTTTTCTTCAAGATCAAAAAATCTATAAGCTGCACTATTAATCACATAACCAAGAAAAGCACAGGTAGTAGCTCTTATACCTAATTTAGGTATTTTAGGGTCAGTAAACCTTACATAAGCAAGACAACCCCATACTCTCAAATATCCCAAATTTGGCTTATGTCCTTTCCACATCTCAAAAGGTGTGGTATGTGACTTTTTATGTGGCACCCTATTCAAAACATGAAATGCAGTTAAAATAGCTTCACCCCAAAAATGTAAAGTGCACCAGATTCAATTAACATGGCGTTTGTTAACTCAATTAAAGTTCTATTTTTTCTTTCAGCCACACCATTAGAAGCAGGTGAATATGGTGCAGTAGTTTCATGGATAATTCCTAAAGATTGAACAAATGAGTTGAATGCACTTGATTCATACTCACGACCTCTATCACTTCTTATTCTTTTTATTTTTCTACCGAATTGATTTTCAACTTCTATTAAAAAATCTTGAAATTTTTGAAAAGCATCACTTTTATTTTTCAACAAATAAATAGTTGTATATTTTGAGAAATCATCAATAAAAGTGATAATATATCTAATTCCTCCACGAGTTAAAATTCCCTCAAATTCACATACATCAAAGTGAATTAACTCAATCAATTCGGTATTTCTTATAACACTTTTATGAGGCCTTTTTGTAATCTTAGCTTCACTACAAGTTTCACATTTTTCAAAATCTTTTAATAGTCTTGGAATTAATCCTAAACTACTCATGATTCCCACATATCTACTATTTATATGACACAAACGAGCATGCCAAAAATTAATCAAAGAAAGCATATAAACTGAACTGTTAGATGCTTTATTATTCTCAACATTCAATTTAAACATTCCATCACAAACATAACCCTTGCCCACAAATATTCCCTTTTTAGTGATTACATAATTATCAGATTCCATAGTTTGCTTGAAGCTAACCTTGTTAGGCAAAAAACTTGACATCAAATTCTTCCTCATGGACGGAGTGTAAAGTACATCTTTTAATGTTAACACACGTCCAAAAGTGAATTTCAATTCAACTTCACCACTCCCAAGAACCTTGGTTTTGCTAGAGTCACCAAGCATAACAGTTTTTTCTTCTTCAAAACGAGTGTACAACTTGAACTAATTTTTGTCATAGCAGACGTGCCTATTAGCACCTGAATTTGCCCACCACCCTTTAACATATTGCACCATATTGACATCTGTAATCATAGCCACTAAAGGCTCTTCGGTTAAGTTAACTTGCGGGACAGATTCACGTTTCTGAAATTTGCAAAATTAAGCAATATGCCCACTCTTACCACAGACAAAACAGGATCTATTAAATTGATCCTATGAAGGGGGTCCTTGGTTCTTATTGTAATTTTTATTCAAGTTTCCCTTTCCTTGAGGTCTATTATTATTTTTAAAGGCTCTCTTTTTAGGCTTCAATTGACTATTTCTAGGAAAATGATTTTTGGGCATATTTTTATTGACTGAAATAAGGTTTACCTTTGTGGTGGAATTACCATTGCTTTCTTATGTCATGAGTGCAACTTGTCCTCTAGCCTTCTCCTCCACATGGATGCATGTGATCAAAGTCTCCAAGGTTGTCTCATTTTGTTTGTGCCATAAAGTCTTTTGGAACTCCTTCCAAGATTGTGGTAGTTCATCAATTATGTCAGCTATCACCAAATTGTCTCCAATCTTTATGCCTTCGGATCTCAATTTTGCCACAATCATTTGGAAGTCTTGTGCTTGATCCACTACCTATTTTCCATCCACCATTTGGAAACGGAAAAATCTACTGGCAGCATACTTCTTTGCACTAGCCTCCTCGGTATCATACTTGCTCTTTCCAAATATTCTTGGTAGAATTATAAGTTGTATCATAATAATCATAGAAATGATCGGCAAGATAATTCAAAAGATAAGAGTGACAGTTATATTCATCTTTTGTATACTTATCTATTTTTTCTTGATGGAGACTATATTCTTCTTCACTCATCTTATCGGTAGAAACCTTTAATGGATTCTTGTCAGTGAGGATTTAGGCGACTTTGAGAAGACTCAAGTATAAGAGGACCTTTCCTTTCCACCTCTTGAAATGAGCTCCCTTAAAGCGAAAAGGCTTGTTGAGATCTCCAACAGGCTCATTTAATTTCTCTTGTGTAGGTTCCATGTGTTTGAATCTCCTTAAAATTGTTGGTACAAACACAATAATAATGGAAACAACACAAAGAGAAACTAAATAATACGTTGTATATTATTAGTTTGAAGAGATGAACACAACACTATTTGGACTGAGTCGCGGCACTTGCTCTCTTTAAGGAGATTCAAGTCTTTGGTTGGCTAATATTTATAACCGATGCAGACCTTTTCTGACTTGTCTCTTCCAGGATACAACAGCCCAACAAATGTTGTATGGCTAGAACAACTTTTGCACAAAGTGTTCAAGCCCAAAGATCCACTAGAAGAACACCTTTCTTTGGCCCAAAATCTCTCAAGTATTTAGAAATATTATTGAATTCACTCTCTCACACAATACTCTTTGCTTTTAGCTATTTCTCTTCATTCACTCTTGATATGAAATTAGTCCATAGCATAATCATATATATAGTCTTCCAACCCTTCACATAACCTACATGTTATATATTAATTTAGAAAAACTTCTCTTAATTTATTTAATCTAACTTACATACAAGTAACTCTATCTTTAACAAATTATAACTCATCTCTTTATTCATCTTTAGTTATTTTGAGTTTCAACATATTTAATTTAAAATGTACTAACAACATATATATATATATATATATATATATATATATACCAATAGGCTCATTTAATTTCTCTTGTGTAGGTTCCATGTGTTTGAATCTCCTTAAAATTGTTGGTACAAACACAATAATAATGGAAACAACACAAAGAGAAAATAAATAATACGTTGTATATTATTAATTTGAAGAGATGAACATAACACTATTTGGACTGAGGCGTGGCACTCGCTCTCTTTAAGGAGATTCAAGTTCTTGGTTGGCTAATCTTTGTAACCAGTGCAGACCTTTTCTGACTTGTCTCCCCCAGGATACAACAGCCTAACAAATGTTGTATGACTAGAACAGCTTCTACACAAAGTGTTCAAGCCCAAAGCTCCACCAGAAGAACACCTTTCTTTGGCTCAAAATCTCTCAAGTATTTAGAAATATTGTTGAATTCACTCTCTTACACAATACTCTTTGCTTTTAACTATTTCTCTTCATTCACTCTTGATATGAAATTAGTCTATATCATAGCCATATATATAGTCTTCCAACCCTTCACATAACCTACATGTTATTTATTAATTTAGAAGAACTTCTCATAATTTATTTAATCTAACTTACATACAAGTAACTTTATCTTTAATAAATTATAACTCATCTCTTTATTCATCTTTAGTTATTTTGAGTTTCAACATATTTAATTTAAAATGTACTAACAATATATATATATATATATATATAGCTAGTTTCAACCCAAAACGTGTAGGCGGGATTTAAACCCCATATCTCTTATTTGAGGGACAAGAGACATTACCAATTGAGTTAAATGAACCTGCAAGAACAACTTATATTATGTATCACATATTCACATCTTGACCCAAACTCCAAAAAAAAAAAAAAAATGAAAAACTAAAAAACCTTCAAACCCCTTCCCAAAATTAAGCATGCTTGTAAACAACTGACTTTATATTTTTTTTCTCTTCAATTAAATTTGGGATGTTTGGCAAGGCACCAGAGCATACGATCCTACCAAATTCTCTTGGACAAAGAGCATTGATTGAAAGAAAGATGATCCCTAGTCCTTAATGTTGGAGTATGTGTGTTTCAAATACTTAGGCCCCGTTTGGTTGTGTGGTTCTGATACACATTTGAGCATTTCAAACAACTCTATATACATTTCAACACACTTTTTCACCTGCACGTATATCAAAAGCACCCAAAAAACATTACTCAAACTCCTCTACCAAACTGGCCTTTAACCTTTTTTTTTTTTTTTGTCCCACATTGGTTAGAAATAAACCTTGTTATAAGTTTATAAGCCTTTGCATATCTTAAGTGGTAAGTTGGAATACAATGGACTAGGAATTGGCTTGGGCTTGGGTTTGTTATATCTTTCTTGGGCCTCACTTTTTCCCTTTCTTTCTTTTAGCCCAAATTTGATATGATATATTCGTTGGTGAGTATCTAAGCAGCCCGTTGGGCATTTAATGATCAACCCATTGGGCATCAAATTTGTATAGTAAACATTAGAGGTCTAGTTCATATAGTTAGCCCACTTGTCTTCCTTTAGTTGGCATATAAAACCCTGTTTTCACTTCTTTTCTCTTCAGTTTTTTCCTAGCCTTGTTGCCACCACTCTCCCTCCTCTGTTCAGCTCTAAATTTTCTGCTCATCTCCACAAAATTTCAGCTTCTAAATTTTTAGTTTTAAGGAAAGAAAATTAAGGTTGTTCCTAGTTCTTATTGTTTGAGTGTGTGATCAACTTGAAGAAATCACTATAGTCTAATCTTGGGGGATTGTTTGGCCAAGAGAGCCATTCACAACGAGTTCTACTCCAGCTTGAATCAATCTTTAAGGACAACGTATTTTGCATGATTCAATAGTTTGTGAGATCTTTCTAACTCTATCTATTTATTTATGTCATTGCTAATTTTTTTAGGGTTTGTATTATTGAATCAAAACTTGTTTATTTAGACATATTTTCCAACAATATTAAAGGTTGAAATTTGCGTTTCAAAAATGAAGAAACAAGTTGTTGATTCTCTTAAGGCCATTTCGGAAATTACAAAGCTTGAGGCTTTTGATGGAAATAATTTTAAACATTGGAAAGAAAGGGTTTTGCCTATCTTGGAATTTACTGAAATTGACTGGGTTCTTTATGAGCCTAAACCCGATGATGATCCTAAAAATATAGCAAAGTGGGAAAAAACAAGTAAATTGTGTGTTCATACTATTAAGTGTGGTTTATCTAACAAGTTGTTTGATAATTATTCTCATTTTACTTGTGCTAAAGATTTATGGGATGAACTTAATGGTCATTATGGGTTTGAGGATGAGGGTGCTAACAAGTTTGCTATGGCTAAATTTATGTCTTTGCAAATGGTTGAGGAAAAAAATGTTTCTAGCCAATTTGAAGATTTTCAAAAATTAGTATCCGGCCTAGCTAAAGAGGGTGATGTTTTGCCCGAGAGGTTTATGGCTCATGGCCTTGTGTTTAAGTTGCCGAACTCTTGGAAAGAGTATAAATACCGGTATAGCCACCATATAACCTATTTAAATCTTCAACAAACTATCGTTGATATTCAAGTTGAAGAAACAAATAAGTTTCTAGAGCTAAGGAATTTACTTTCAGGGCTAATGTTGTAGTGGGAGGATCCTCTAGACCTTCACAACATAATAAGAAACATGATTTCAAGGGAAAAGAAAATTTTCATAATAAAAATGGCCCAAATCCTCAAATCCAAAAGAAAAAAAGGTAATTGTTTTATTTATGGCAAGGTAGGTCATTATGCAGCAACATGTAGGGCAAGGGGCAACTTCAACAACAATAAAAAATAACAACAAAGGCTCTGCATCAAATAAGGCAAATGTGGTGCAAACCAAAGAGATCATTGTGGCAGTGGCGTGTGAGGCACATTTGGTGACAAAAGTGAAGGGATGGGTAATTGACTCGGCTTGGACAAGACATATTGGTGCATTCAGAGAGGAGTTTAGTTCCTACACTCCTATGGCAGAAGGCATCGAATGTGTATATGTTGGGGACAATAGGTCCATGCCAGTCAGTGGTAAAGAGAAAATACTCTTGAAGCTAACTCCCGATAAAACTCTTTCACTCATTAATGTCCTTCATGTACCTCACTTTTGACACAATCTCATTTTGGTAGTAATGTCGGTATTAAATTTTTATTTGATGGTGGCATAGTTACTTTAACTAAGAATGAAGTCTTTATTGGTAAGGGCTATGATGATGAAAGTCTTTTTGTACTTAATGTTTCATTAATGAAAATGATTCATCTTCTTGTGCTTACTTAGTTGATTTCATTGATGTTTGGCATGGTAGACTTGGACACGTTAATCTTGGCTATATAAAGAAAATGAAAGAATGTAGAATTATTGACTCACTAAGTGAAGCTAATATGGACAAATGTGAAATTTGTGCCGAAACTAAAATCACCAAGAAACCTTGTAAATCTATAACAAGAGAAACCAAACTTCTTGGATTGGTACATAGTGACTTAGGTTGGTACATAGTGACTTGGGTGATTTAAAACACACCATGACTAAAGGTGGTAAAAGATTTTATATGATCTTTGTTGATGACCACTCTAGATTCACTAAACTTTTTTTACTAAGAACCAAGGATGAAGTTTTGGAGATGTTTATAAAGTATAAAAGTGAAGTTGAGAACCAAAAGAATAAAAGGATTAAAAGACTTAGAATCGATAGAGGTGGTGAATATGAGTTTAATCATTTTAAGGAATTTTGTGAACAAAATGATATAATGCATGAGGTAACTCCACCTTATTCACTAGAATCTAATGGAATAGCCGAAAGGAATAATAGAACTCTTAAAGAGATGATGAATGCTATGCTTGTTAGTTCCGGGCTCTCTTCCAACATGTGGGGGGAGGTCATTCTTTCGGCTTTCCATATTCAAAATAAGGTACCTCATAAGAAAACCGGTAAAACTCCCTATAAACTTTGGGAAGGGCGTAAACCTAACTTGGAATACCTCAAATTGTGGGGGTGCTTGGCTAAGGTCATGCTACTCGAGTCTAAAAGGAGAAAGCTTGGTTCTAGAACATGTGATTGTGTGTTTATTGGCTATGCTTGTAATAGTTCTTGCTATAGATTTCTTGTCATCAAAAGTGAT
This sequence comes from Castanopsis chinensis, assembly GCA_032878915.1. Lineage (NCBI taxonomy): Eukaryota > Viridiplantae > Streptophyta > Magnoliopsida > Fagales > Fagaceae > Castanopsis > Castanopsis chinensis. The sequence continues at coordinate 11,095,595 of JAVQMG010000126.1, read as the reverse complement.
ATATTAGAATTATACACTATTATTGAATTCGAAAATGCCATATTCTTTGAGAATGTGTTTCCTTTGAAAAATAAAGAAAAAGAATTGCATGATTCTATTGAAATTTCTAATGACTTTGTTGATGATGTGCTAGAAATGAGAAGGAGCAAGCGAGCTAGGAAGGAAAAGGATTAAGGTAATGATTTCCTTGCCTATGTCGTTGAAGATGAACCTGTAAGTTACTATGATGTAGTTAAATCCGTATATGCACCTTTTTGGTTGAAAGCAATTAATAATGAATTAGAATCTATTATGTCTAATTATACTTGGGAATTAGTTGAGCTTCTACCCAAAATTAAACCTATTGGTTGCAAATGAGTGTTTAAAAGGAAATTAGAACCAGATGGTACAATTGATAAGTTTAAAGCTCGCTTAGTAGCCAAGGGCTATAAGCAAAAAAATAATGTAGATTATTTTGATACTTATTCTCCGGTTACTAAAATTGCATCTATTAGAATTTTATTTGTCATTGCTTCTATTTACAAACTTGTAGTATATCAAATGGATGTTAAAACTGCTTTTCTAAATGATAATTTAGAAGAAGAGATTTATATGGAGCAACTTGAGAGTTATGTAGTTCTTGGACAAGAACATAAAGTTTGTAAGTTGGTTAAATCTTTATATGGTTTAAAACAAGCACCTAAATAATGGCAAGAAAAATTTGATAATGTTATGCTTACACATGGGCATGTGATCAATGGTGCCGATTGATAACGCCTTAAAATGTATACTTGTTATATGTTTACGTGGGCGTTATCTCCTTATTACTATGCTTAATTTGTATAATTAAACCATTATTTGCATTAGTCCCTATTATATAGCTTTACATAATTTCTTGAATAAGATGCTATTCATTGTGTGTAATTTTCTACTTTCAGGAAATTATGTGAAAAAGATGAGTTTACAGGAATTTGTAAGAGAATGGAGGCCAAACTATAATTAAAGTGGAGCTAAAGAACCATGCTCAAATGTCTAAGGAGCAGCTAGAGTGCTTGGATCATCTACCATGATTGGAAGCTTCAAATAAGGAAAGAAATCAAAGAGGCAGAATCTGAAAAGGAAAAATCTGATTTGAGCACTGATCAGTATTTTGGGCGTATCTCACTCATCAAAAATCCAATTGATACAAGGTCAGATGGGTTGGAACCGTGATTTCATTATCTACAACTTTCCAGTTTTGAGTTTTTCCAAATTCGCAAGTTTTGAAGGCCGAAATTAACTCACAAGTTACCGCTGTAAACCTGGACGGAAATTAAAATAGAAAAAAGTTTTATTTTCTTTAGACTTTTTGACATTAGGGTTTTTGGAGGCGAGGCTGTGAGAACGAATTTTGGGTAGAGAAAACTTGTATTTTTCCTTCTCTAATGGCAGCCTAAACCTTTTGCTAGGGCTAGGGGTTATGTTTCTTCTATACGGTATGAATATTCAATGTGATTTTTTCTAAGATTTTATCAACGACATATTTGATTGTTCAATTAGATTTCTATTGATGTATTAGTTCTTCCATACTTTCAATAAGTTCAATCATGTTTTTCTTATTGTTTAGATGAATTTCTAATAGTTTCAAATAGAAATCAGATTTTAAAGTGAATGGGTTTTTCTGAAAAACTTTTCTAACCGCATTATTAATCGAGGTTATAATGCGTTCTTGAATTGTCTCAGTTCAACCGAATCATAAGTTTTTAATTGTATAAGAACAATCAATTATGAAATAGATATTTTTTTAGATCACAAAGAATCTCATATCGATATAGGGAAACTCCCCGATGCTCTAGTATATACATTATTGATTTGAATCAGTTTTTATTATTATTCTTGTTAACAATCACCAAGCAAAAGTATTTTTTTTCTCCACGTAAATTGTCATTTAATTATATTGTCTTTGAATTTACCCTGCTCCTTGTGGTTCGACCTCGGTACTCCGAGAATTATATTGCTACGATCTCCTGCACTTGGGAGTGAGCAAGCAATTTTGGCGCCGTTGCCGGGGAGCTGCTGCGTGTTCAGAGGCAATTTGTTTTTTTTTTGGAGCAAAGTATAGCTGATGGAAATTCTTCTATTGGTAACTTTGTTCCATTTTTTTTCCCCTTATTTTGTTTTTATTTTTCTGTTTGTTTTTATTTTATTTTATTTGATTGTGTATTCATTGTTGCATGAGCATTTGGGTTAGAAACGAGAGAGGCGGATTAGAAATTTTTGAAACTTACTTTGGTAATCTTTTTGACACACCATCACCTTCACCTTCTTCATCAATCATGGGTGATGAAATACGTAATAATCATGAGGAGAATAGAAGAACTATGTATGAATTGTTGCATCCTACACAAAATTCTGTTCCTTCATGCATCATGTTTCCACCTAATGCACCACATGTAGAATTGAAACAAGGTTTATTAGCAATACTTCCTGAATTTAGGGGACAAGAAAATGAAAATCCTTATGTCCATGTTAGAGCTTTTGAAGAGGTAATTAGTAGTTTCTATGCACAAAATGTTATTGAGACTGCTAAGTTACGTTTCTTTCCTTTTTCTCTTAAGGATAAGGCAAGAAGTTAGCTTTACACCTTGAAACCTAGGTCTATAGGTAGTTGGGGGGAGATGGCCAAAGAGTTTTTTAAGAAACATTTTCCTCCCCACAAAGTCCAGCAAGTAAAAAGAAGGATAGCTAGTTTTGTCCAAGGAGAAAATGAGACCTTATACCAAGCTTGGGAAAGGTACAAAGATCTTTTCAATTTCTGCCCAACTCATGGGTATGAAGATTGGAGGTTGGTTAGCTATTTTTATGAAGGACTTACACCTAGGGATCGACAATTTGTTCAACTCTCATGCGGAGGGGACTTTTTACAAAAAGAACCTGAAGATGCAATGGATTATCTTGATGAGATAGCTGAAAACTCTAACATATGGACTGGACCTAGTCCTATGGACTCCACTGATAGGACTAGAACTAACACTACCACTTCTAGTGGAAGTGTTTTCAAGTTGAGGGAAGATGATAGCATGAGTGCAAAAATTATCATGTTAACTAAAGAAATTGAGGCACTCAAAATGAAAGGAAGTAAGAGTGTTAGTGCTACCTTTAGAGAGGACCCTATGGAGGTGTGTAAAATCTGTCATGAGATAAACCATGCTACAAATGAATGTGCATCACTTTCATCATTTTTAAATGTGCCAGAAGAACAAGTACATGCATTTAATTCATATTGGCCAAATAATTCTTCATATTCTAACAATTATAACCCAAATATGCGAAACCATCCGTATTTGAGTTATAAAAGTGACAATGTGTTGAATCCTTCTGCTCCAAGGAATTTTAATTCACCACATGCATCATCATCATCATCATCTAAAAATTCCTTGGAGGATGCACTTAGTACTTTCATTCAAAAGCAAAGTGAGCAAAATCAAAAGTTTGAATCCATGCTCACTAGGCTAGATGAAGAGGAAAGAGAGACCAAGAGTCATATAACTAGGCTTACAAATTCATTGAGTGGGATAGAGAGAGGGAAACTTCCTTCCCAAACTCAACCCAATTCCATCAATCAAAATCTAAAAATTGGCTCTAAAGATAAACATGAGGAAGTAAAAACTGTGACCATTTTGAGGAGTGGTAAAGAGGTTGATAAAAGTTCTCCTTTAGTAACTACGAAACCTAAGGAGATCCCAGTTGAAAAAGAGAAGGTTGAAACTGAGTCACTTGGGCTTGATGACATTGAACAATGCCCAATCCCTCCACCATTTCCACAAGCCTTAAAATTACCTAGGAAATTGGACACCACATTTGAGATATTAGAGCATTTGCATCAAGTCAAGATAAATTTGCCATTATTGCATGTTATCAAGCAAGTGCCTGCATATGCCAAGGTAATTAAGGACTTATGCACCATCAAGAGAAAGCATCATGTGAAGAAGACCGCATTCCTAATAGAACAGGTAAGTGCAGTTATTCAACATAAGACCCCACCAAAGTATAAGGATCCAGGTTGTCCTACGATCTCTTGTACTATTGGAGATTACATCATGGAGCATGCATTGCTAGATCTTGGGGCAAGTGTTAATTTGATCCCATTCAATGTATATCAAAAACTTGGACTTGGTGAGTTAAAACCTACTTCAGTAACTTTACAGTTAGCTGACCGCTCTGTAAGGGAGCCGAGGGGGATGGTTGAGGATGTGTTGGTAAAAATTGAACACTTTTATTATCCAGTTGATTTTATTGTTTTAGATTACCAACCTGTTTTACATCCTAGTGCTCATACCCCTATTATTTTGGGTAGGCCTTTTCTTGCCACAGCTAATACTTTAATTAATTGCAGGAATGGAAGGATGCAACTCACTTTTGGTTCCATGACTTTGGAGCTAAACATATTTCATGTGGCTAAACAACCACATGGAGATGATGACTGTGCCTATGTGAACCTCATTGAGGCAGTGGTTCAAGAAGAGTTTAATAAAAATTGTTTTTCTGATCCTCTTGAAGCTCTTCTTAATAATTATGTTGATGCTTATGATTTAAAAAGTGATATTCATTTATCTGAAATTTGTTCTTTGTTGGATTCCTCACAGGTTTTGGAAGGACAACAGGTGATGGCAATTAATGAAGGATGGAGACCTTGCTTTGAGGAGCTACCAAAGAGTGACAAAAAGCCTATGCCTTCAAATGAAGAGACACCACAGCTAGAACTTAAGCCATTGCCCAATGGTCTTAAGTATTCATATTTGGGTTCAGGTGAAACTTTTCCTGTAATTATTTCTTCTGCATTAAATGAGGAACAGGAAGGTAAGTTGCTGAATGTTTTAAGAGACCACAAATCAGCCCTAGGATGGACCATAGTTGATATCAAGGGCATTAGCCCATTGATTTGCACACATAAAATTTACCTAGAGGATGATTCTAAGACTTCTAGAGAACCCCAACGTCGGCTTAACCCAACAATGAAAGATGTTGTTAAAAGTGAGGTAATTAAATTGTTGGATGCAGGTATCATATACCCTATTTCTGATAGTAAGTGGGTAAGCCCAACGCAAGTGGTTCCTAAGAAGTCTGGAATGACTGTGGTCAAGAATGAAAACAATGAGATGATCCCAACCCGATTAGTTACAGGTTGGAGAATGTGTGTGGACTATAGGAAGCTTAATGCTGTAACTAGGAAGGACCACTTCCCCTTACCTTTCATTGACCAAATATTGGAAAGGGTAGCTGGCCATATGTTCTATTGCTTCCTAGATGGCTATTCAGGCTATTACCAGATAGAGATTGCCTTAGAAGATCAGGGAAAGACCACTTTCACTTGCCCTTTTGGTACCTTCGCCTTTCGAAGAATGCCATTTGGGCTATGTAATGCACCAGCCACTTTTCAAAGATGCATGGTTAGTATTTTTAGTGACATGGTTGGGAAATTTTTGGAAGTGTTTATGGATGACTTGTCTATTTTTGGTGACTCTTTTGATGACTGTCTTAATAACTTAAAGTTGGTTTTAGCCCGTTGTGAAGAAAAAGGCTTAGTTCTTAATTGGGAAAAGTGTCATTTTATGGTCACTTCAGGAATTGTTCTTGGACATGTAGTGTCTTCTAGAGGCATAGAGGTGGACAAAGCTAAAATAGACTTAATTCTTAATCTACCAACCCCTAAGACAGTAAAAGATGTTAGATCCCTTTTAGGGCATGCTGGCTTCTATAGGAGATTTATAAAGAATTTTAGTTCTATATCTAGACCTCTTTGTAATCTCCTACTTAAGGAGTCCAATTTTGAGTGGACGGAAGAGTGTGAAGTAGCCTTCAAAAAGCTAGTCCACATGCTTACGTCTGCCCCTATAATGCAAGCTCCTGATTGGTCTCTACCATTTGAAATCATGTGTGATGCTAGTGATTATGCAATAGGGGCAGTCCTTGCTAGTGATTATGCAATAGGGGCAGTCCTTGGATAGAGAAAAGATAAAAAGCCTTATGTGATATACTATGCTAGTCGAAGTTTAAATAGTGCACAAATGAACTACACCACCACAGAAAAAGAGTTACTAGCTGTAGTATTTGCTCTAGATAAATTTCGCTCATATTTGATTGGTGCACCTATTGTTGTTTTTACAGATCATGCTGCCCTTAAATACCTTCTTTCTAAGAAGGATGCTAAGGCGCGATTAATACGTTGGATTTTACTCTTGCAGGAATTCAACATTGAGATCAAAGATAAGAAAGGAGTGGAGAATGTAGTGGCAGATCATTTATCCCGACTTACTTTTGATGAGGGTCTAAAAGAAATGCCTATTCGAGACTCATTCCCAGGTGAGCATCTTTATGCTGTTACTGAGCTGCCATGGTATGCACATATAGTGAATTACCTAGTCATGAGTGCCATTCCTGAGCACTGGACCGCGCAAGATAGGCGAAAATTCTTTGTTGAGGTAAGAAACTTTTATTGGGATGATCCTTATTTGTTTAAATATTGCCCTGATCAAATCTTGAGAAGATGCATTCCTAATAATGAGACCCATAATGTTATAAAATTTTGCCATTCAGAAGCTTGTGGTGGCCACTTTTCAGTGAGAAAAACCGCTGCAAAAATCTTGCAGTGTGGATTTTATTGGCCTACTATGTTTAAGGACACTTACAACTTCTGTAAGAGGTGTATAGAGTGCCAAAAGTTAGGGCGTATCACACGTAGGAACATGATGCCGATGTCCCCTATCCTTGAGATAGAAGTTTTTGATTGTTGGGGAATCGACTTCATGGGACCTTTTCCCCAATCTTTTGGTAATCTATATATTCTTTTGGCAGTAGATTATGTATCTAGATGGGTTGAGGCCATAGCATGCAAGGTTAATGACCATAAAACGGTTTTGAAATTTTTGAGAGAACACATTCTCTCACGATTTGGAATGCCAAAGGCTATAATTAGTGATAATGGAACCCATTTTTCTAACCGTTATTTTCAAGCATTGCTGAAAAAGTATGGAGTGGTGCACCGGTTGTCCACCCCGTACCACCCTCAAACTTGTGGACAAGTTGAGCTTGCAAATAGGGAGATTAAGCAAATTTTAGAGAAAACAGTCAATCCAAACCATAAAGATTGGTCTTTAAGGCTAGTTGATGCATTATGGGCTTACCGAACAGCCTATAAAGGACCCTTAGGAATGTCTCCCTATTGTCTTGTTTATGGGAAACCTTGTCATTTGCCCGTAGAGATGGAACATAAAGCTTATTGGGCTATTAAAGCCTTTAACTTTGATCTACAAGGGGCTGAAAAATTGAGGAAATTCCAATTGAATGAGCTAGAAGAGCTTAGGAATGAGGCTTATGTGAGCACTCGCAATTATAAAGAAATGATGAAATTATTTCATGATAAAAGCATTGTGAGGAAAAATTTTGAGAAAAATCAGCAAGTCCTTCTTTATGATTCGAGGCTTCATAAATTTTCAGGTAAACTAAAAACTAGGTGGGATGGACCTTTCATAGTAAGGGAAGTGTTTAACCATGGAGCTGTCGTAGTTGAGGACCCTAGAGATGGTAGAATTTTGAAAGTAAATGGACAAAGGTTAAAACCATACTTAGGGGGAGTTATACCAGAGGAGGAGACTATGTCGCTTGAATTCCCTGCCTATTGGGATGCTAAGTGAACTCTGTAGAAGCCTTATGAAATTGTACCATATTTGTTTCAATTTTTTTTTTCTTTCTTTGTTTCCTTTTTCTTTTTGGCTTTTGTTTTTGTTCTTGTTTTTTTTGTTTTTTTATTTTGTTATTATTTTTCTTTTTTTGAGCTAACACTTGCAGGGGTGAAAGAAATTTCAAAAAAAAAAAAAAAATTAAATGCTTAAGGTAACTTCTTCCCTTTACACTTGAATTTATTTTGGCTTTGATACATTGGGGACAATGCAATATTTTAGTTGGGGGGAGAGGTCTACACATTTTGTTGCACCTTGCATGATTTTATTTTATTTTATTTTTTTTTTTTTGTTGCAACTTTTCAATTCTCTGAAAAAAAAAAAAAAAAAAAAAAAAAAAAAAAACCTTGAATTTGAATGCAGAAGAGTTATAAGCTTTATTTTCATATCATATGATGGAATGAATAATGCTGAGTTGGGTATACTATTTGCTATATTAAGACTTTTTCATGAAGAGCACAATTGGAAACTTTTGAGCACAATAGCCTGGTTAGTGGACGGTTGGATGTTGGATATGCATGGATCATGAACAAGCTAGATAAAAGCTAAAACTCAACCCATATAGAGAGTTCTTGAGCCTTACTTTTCTTTGTGAGAGTATATCTTTGTTTGAACTCTTAAATTTCTTTCATATGCTTCAATATTTGTAAAAGATCTCTATATTCCTTTGGTTGACTACTGGAAACATTATGGGGAGACATACCATGATCCTACTTATTTTTGTCCTTAGGCATGCTGGTTTATGTGAAATTTTAGGAGATGAGAGCCTAAAACCACCAATTTTTTTTTTTTTTTTTTGTCACCAGCTAAACAAATATTCAGCCTACCTTTACATTAACCTTTGTCATCATCATTTGAGCCATGGGAAATACTTCTACAATACCACAAAACATTTTTATTTATGGGTATTCTCATGGGGGTTCAAGTTTTGAGCAATTGATATGTTAGATACCACCATTGTCTCTCTTTTCTTTCAAAAAAAAAATAAAAAAATAAAAAAGAAGAAAAAAAAAAAAAGAAAAAAAAGAAAAAGAAAGATCAAAAAAAAGAAAAAAGAAAAAAAAAGAGAAGAGACAGAGAAAAAAGAAAAAGAAAGAGGAGACATACATAATCAATCAATAAATCCTTGGTGTCTTACACATCTTTCATGTATTTCAGAAGGGTTATATGGTTGAGTAAAGGTTATATTGATTTAAGTTGGTTGCCACAACTATGAGTTGGGTTTGGTTTGAATTTTCTGCGTTTGATTCATATACCTCATATTTCAAAGAGAGCAGTTTACCTTCATAAGATTATACTACCACTGAGCTTAAAGCCCTACTTGATCCTAAAGGTGCATGGCTGGTATGTGCTTGGGATAAAAACTAGGGATGAGAATGGTATTAACCTCATGTTTCCAGGAACTCAACATCCTTTCCAAGAGATCTTTTTCCGTTGTTTTAGCGGCTGCTTTAGTATACACATGTGATATTCTTAAAATTTCTTCTTTCCTTTTTATTCACATGTGATTTGAAGAGAGAAACCAATACTTCTATGTGTGTTCTTTCAGAGTGTTGATGACTTAAGAGAGGTTTTGGAGTAGAGGCTCTAATCTAGATTATTCTTGGTCTATGCATGTTTGGAAAAGATGGTTTGATTGGATGGGCTATACACACACACACTCCAAAAGTGAAGCTAGTGAAAACTTTTTAATATGATGAATAGTATCCCAACTCAAAAATTGAAAGTTCATTTGTATGATATAATGATAAAGCAGACAAACATTTGCTGCAGGAATTTTCAAGAAACCTTTGACTTTTGTGGGTAGAGTCACTGCAAACCCTCACGAGAGTAAACTCGTCTACTAGGGTGACCTAGGGGTTCAAAGACTTGCTGCATATGGGAAGTGCAGTCGTGTAGCCTACGAAAGTGGCTTGTATTTTAGGTTTAATTTTTCACTTTTAGTAGACATAGGTGCTTTGTGGATTGCTAGGGACTAGCAAGATTTAAGTTGGGGGGTGTGATAACGCCTTAAAATGTATACTTGTTATATGTTTACGTGGGCGTTATCTCCTTATTACTATGCTTAATTTGTATAATTAAACCATTATTTGCAATAGTCCCTATTATATAGCTTTACATAATTTCTTGAATAAGATGCTATTCATTGTGTGTAATTTTCTACTTTCAGGAAATTATGTGAGAAAGATGAGTTTACAGGAATTTGTGAGAGAATGGAGGCCAAACTATAATTAAAGTGGAGCTAAAGAACCATGCTCAAATGTCTAAGGAGCAGCTGGAGTGCTTGGATCATCTACCATGATTGAAAGCTTCAAATAAGGAAAGAAATCAAAGAGGCAGAATCTGAAAAGGAAAAATCTGATTTGAGCACTGATCAGTATTTTGGGCGTATCTCACTCATCAAAAATCCAATTGATACAAGGCCAGATGGGTTGGAACCGTGATTTCATTATCTACAACTTTCCAGTTTTGAGTTTTTCTAAATTCGCAAGTTTTGAAGGCCGAAATTAACTCACAAGTTACCGCTGTAAACCTGGACGGAAATTAAAATAGAAAAAAGTTTTATTTTCTTTAGACTTTTTGACATTAGGGTTTTTGGAGGCGAGGCTGTGAGAACGAATTTTGGGTAGAGAAAACTTGTATTTTTCCTTCTCTAATGGCAGCCTAAACCTTTTGCTAGGGCTAGGGGTTATGTTTCTTCTATACGGTATGAATATTCAATGTGATTTTTTCTAAGATTTTATCAACGACATATTTGATTGTTCAATTAGATTTCTATTGATGTATTAGTTCTTCCATGCTTTCAATAAGTTCAATCATGTTTTTCTTATTGTTTAGATGAATTTCTAATAGTTTCAAATAGAAATCAGATTTTAAAGTGAATGGGTTTTTCTGAAAAACTTTTCTAACCGCATTATTATTCGAGGTTATAATGCGTTCTTGAATTGTCTCAGTTCAACCGAATCATAAGTTTTTAATTGTATAAGAACAATCAATTATGAAATAGATATTTTCTTAGATCACAAAGAATCTCATATCGATATAGGGAAACTCCCCGATGCTCTAGTATATACATTATTGATTTGAATCAGTTTTTATTATTATTCTTGTTAACAATCACCAAGCAAAAGTATTTTTTTTCTCCACGTAAATTGTCATTTAATTATATTGTCTTTGAATTTACCCTGCTCCTTGTGGTTCGACCTCGGTACTCCGAGAATTATATTGCTACGATCTCCTGCACTTGGGAGTGAGCAAGCACCGATAAATGCATATACAGCAAGTTTATTAATAATAAATGTGTTATTATATGTTTATATGTTAATGACTTGCTTATATTTGGAACTAGCCTTGATGTTGTGCATGATGCTAAATGTTTTCTTGCCTCTAATTTTGATATGAAAGATTTGCGTGAGGCAAATATAATCTTGTGCATCAAGATCCTTAGGGATAATGATTGCATTACACTATCACAATCTCAATATGTAGAAAAAATTCTTAAAAAGTTTGAACACTTTGATATGTCACCTATATCTACTCGTTTTGACTCAAAAGTGCACTTGATTAAAAATCGTGGTGAGTGTTTCACAAGATAAATATACACAAATCATTGGTAGTTTGATGTTTTTGACAAACTGTACTTACTCTGATATTGCATATGCTGTTGGTAGATTGAGTAGATATACTCATAATCCTAATATTGAACATTGGGATGCAACATCTAGATTGTTGAGATATTTAAAGGGTACTTTTAATTATGGTTTGTCATATTGTGGTTATCCTGCTATATTAGAAGGATATTGTGATGCTTATTAGATCTCTGATACTGATGAGGTAAAGCCCACTAGTGGATATGTGTTCACAATAGCTGGAAGGGCTGTCTTTTGGAAATCATCCAAGTAGACTTGCATGGCGAGATCCACCATGGAATCAGAGTTAGTGGCTTTAGAGAAGGCTAGGTCTGAAGATGAGTGGCTTAAGAGTTTGTTAATTGATATACCATTATGTACTAACTAAATTTCCTTTATTTGCATACATTGTGATTGCCAGGCTACCATAGCACATGCTAAAAGCAAAATCTATAATGGGAAAAGTCGGCATATCCAATTGAGGCACAATATTGTGGGCAGCTTATTGATAACTGTGTAATGTCCTTGGACTTTGTGAGATCAGAAAGGAATTTGTCCTATCCTTTGACCAGGCCACTAGCAAGAAGGTTGGTGAGTGAGACATCGAGGGGGATAGGACTGATACCCAAATTGTGACACTATGGCCAACGCCTAACCTCTATGATAGGTGATTCCACACAGGGGTTAAATGGGTAGAGGTCATTTGTGGTCCATAGGGGCACTGTCAGTTATTATGTATTCTGCTATCTCATTGAGGAGATCAGTGATGAGTCCATCCTTATGGTGTGAGATAAGTTGCAGATTGTTGGAGGTTGAGCTCTTGTTCTTAATGGATCCATAGTCCCTACATGTTGGGATGGGGTGTATTGCATACACTCTTGATGGATGCCACCTATGTGGGAGTGGAAGTTGTGCTGCTTCCTATGAGACTTAGGTAGGTTTCTAAAGCTCTCATGAAACCCAGTGGCGCATGACTTGTATAAGGCGTCAAGCCGCTAATGGAACAACCTTGGTAAAGAAAGATATGTGGGTGGTAAGTTTGGTTATCTAATAGCTTGGTTAAAAGAGTCTAACTCTACCATTGTCTAGTAGTTCCTACTTATTTATCCTAAGTATGGTTAAAACCTTATGGTACTATATTGATGCATGCCTTCTTGAGTTTATTGCCTTCCCTAGTTTAGTGTTGGTAACATGTGGGGGATTGTTGGAGTGTGTGTGTTTTAAACACTTTACCTTTTCCTTGTGTCCCACATTGGTTAGGAATAAATTTTGTTATAAGTTTGTAAGCCTTTGCATATCTTAAGTGGTAAGTTGGAATACAATGGGCTAGGTGTTGTCTTGGGCTTGGGTTTGTTATATCTTTCTTGGTTCTCACTTTTTCCCTTTCTTTCTTTTAGCCCAAATTTGATATGATATATCCGTTGGTGAGTATCTGAGCAGTTTGTTGGGCATCAAATTTGCACAGTAACCATTAGAGGTCTAGTCCATTTAGTTAGCCCACTTGTCTTCCTTTAGTTGGCATATAAAACCCTATTTTCACTTTTCTTCTCTTCAGTTTTTTCCTAGCCTTGTTACCCCCACTCTCCCTCCTCTGTTCAGCTCAAAATTTTCTGCTCATCTCCACAAAATTTCAGCTTTTAAGTTTTTAGTTTTAAGGAAAGGCAATTAAGATTGTTCCTAGTTCCTCTTGTTTAAGTGTGTGATCAATTTGAAGAAATCGCTATAGTTTAATCTTAGGGGGTTGTTCAGCCATGAGAGCCATTTGCACTGAGTTCTATTTTGAGTGGCATGAATCAACCTTTAAGAACAACGCATTTTGCGTGATTCTATAGTTTGTGAGATCTTTCTAACTCTATCTATTTATTTTTGTCATTCCTAATTTTTTTAGGGTTTGTATTGTTGAATCAAAACTTGTTTATTTAGACATATTTTCCAACATCGAATATGTTTTTGCATAAGACACAAGTTGCATCTCCTTTAAGGCCCTAATGCAGCATTCTATCTTTTGTAGTGAGTCTGTTTTGACTTTTCAACCAGCCAAGGACAATGCATGTTTAGCAATGGTGCTAGGAAACCAAATCCCATGTTTTTGAACAAGAATACCTACCTGATTTGGAAGGAACCCAATTAAGCCTATCTTCCTCCTCCAACTTCACCAGCCCATATGATCTAGTTGGGTTTCAAAACCAATTTCCTTCCATTAATACACTTGAAACCTTAGCATTAAGTTTGCTAGCTGCATCATAAATAGACCTGTGTCCATATCGGTGATATAAGATTCTATTTGGATGCCACTAGTCACGCCACAAAAAAATCTTATTACTAGTCCCCACAATAAATCTCACCAAATTTCTTGTATGCTCCTAAGGTATAGAATCTTCCTCCAACTCTAAGGGTTTGTTTGAGATCTACTTATTTTGTTAAATTGAAATTTTTTTACTAAAAATACTGTAGATAAAGGTAAAAGTTAGTTGAAATAGTACAGTAGAACCCATAAATAGTACCAAAAGATGCAGTGGGGCCATAGATAATAGCAAAAATAAGCTAAATATCAAAATAATCTGACTTTTTAAGTTAGAGCCAAACTCACACTAAGTGCTGCTTTGAGGAGTTTTAATTGCCCAAAAGCTTTTTCCTTTTAGAAGATTAATCTGAACCCATGCTACCTAAACAAATCCTGCTTAGCAATACATTCCAAAATAAAAGCCATAATAACAATTATATTCCATTCCCCTAGTCTCCTAACACCCAAACCTCTGTTTTTTTTTTGGCTTGCAAACCCCAATTTAGGCTAACTTTGCTCCTTATGCAGCAGTTCCAGTACCTTTCATTAGAAAATTGTTGAGTTCCTGTTCTATTTCCTTTACTGCCTTTTTAGGTAAATGAAGATTTTGGACCATTAGATTTGAAGGCTAAACAACAATGAGAGGTGTTTGGTAGCTCGTTAGTGAATTCGTTCTGTAATCTTGTCCACTGAAGGCTAACGATCTTTTTCAGTTAGCCTTTTAGAGATCAAGGGTACCCCAAGGAACCTCACTGGAAGCTTGTTCTCCTTAAAATTTAGAATATCCAGAATTTGTTTTTTCAGTTAGGGCCTACAGCCATATAAGCCTTACTTTTGGTTGGATTTTCTTTCAATCCTGATAACTTCTTGAAGTATTCAAGGACTTCTTGTATTATACTAACTGATATAACATCAACACTTGAAAATATAATGAATTCGTCTATAAAGCAAAGATGTGATAGCTTTAATTCAGCACACTTGGAATGAAACTTGAGCAAACTAGAAGCACTAATCAATTTCCTTGACAACCCTCTATTGCTAGCACAAATAGGTATGGTGATAATGATTAGCTTGCCTAAGTCCTCTTCCCCATTTAATATAGCCCACTTAAATCGTAATGAAAGCTATTGAAAATTTAGGAATTGTTATACACTCTTTGATGACCCAAGCAACAACTCTTTTTTGATAAGTAAGGAATACTTCATTAAATAAAAAGAAAATAAGACAAAAAAAGTAAAGCACACAGGTAGTGTGCTAAGGACACAACATGAAAAACTAAAGTGTATAAAAATTGCAACAGTCAAGCAAATCAACAAGAGAATCAAAAATAAAAACACTTGAAGCATTTGTCCACTCATAAAGAGTCTAGAGAAAGAGCCGCTTCAAGTCATGAATTAATCTCTCATGTCCTTCAAAAGTATGAGCGTTCCTTTTTCTCCAAATACCCCACACGAGACAATGATGGATCATGGCCCAAATTGGCACATACCTATGCTCGTTGAATTTGTGTGACTAGCTAGCTAGAAGATCCACAACCTCACTCGGCATCATCCATTGTACCCAAATAATGAAAACACCAAGTTCCACAAGTCTCTAGCTATAGGGTAGTACATAAGTAAATGATCAATAGTCTCCTCATCTTTCTTACACATACAACACCTGTCAATTACAACCCAACACCTCCTCTAGTTATCAGTAGTTAAGATCCAAAGGAAGAAACTAACCCTTGTTGGTACTTTCCACTTCCATATGATTTTCCAAGTAAAATATATTTGGGCAATAGAAAGTAAAGCCCTATAATAGGATCTGACATCAAAAGTCTGCTTTGGAGAATGATTCCAACAAAGCTGATCCATTTCATTACGTCTCACCAAACTGGAATAGATTAGATCTAAGATCCAAGAAAGATGCAATTGATTCCAACTCCCAATCTTGCTCTAGTTGAACAAAGCTGACATTCCAATGATAACTATTCCTTGAAAGAGAATAAGTCTGCCACTGAAGCATCCTTATTGGTAGCAATGCTGTAGAGTTTTAGCAGTGATGGCTCTAGAAATTTTTCTGAGGGTGTTCCTTAAGAAGTATAAATTATACAATTTAATAAAAACAAAAATTTATATAGTAGCAACAACAACAATCAAAAAACACGCAAATACATAGAGTTTACAATTGCCTTCTACTAGTTTTCATATTTTGAAATCATTGCATGATAGTCTCATTATCAATGCTATAAGCTACATTTCTTTCAATATACACAATCAAGCAATCATTTATCCACTGATATACCATTCGATTGCGCAGTTCATTATTTATATATTTCATTTCATTACTTAAAAACTTCTTTCTACGATTGCAGTAGCGACAAGAAGGGTAAAAAATAACTTCACAAGCAAATAGACTAATGGATAAGTCTCATTCTTCGATGTGTTCACTAATTTTTCAGCAAGTTCACTAACCCCTTGAAGCTCTAAAAACAAGTCATTATTGCTCATATCAAAAATGTAATTCTGAAGTTGAGAGTCAAGTGCCAAGATATCTGTCCCAAGAAAATCAGATGAATAGAACTTTGCTAGGCGTATCAACTTTTCCTTATCAAAAGCCACAAATGAATTACTTGGATTCAAGAAAATCGATATTTGCCTCTAAAAAATGGTTGTTAAGCTCTTGAAGTTGCATATCTATGACTGTATAGAATAGCTCAACATGATAATGATGTAAATTTGTATTTTTTTGGGTGTTATGTTGCTACCTCCCACTAATTACAAATATTTCATCCATGTTAAAGATAGGAATATCATGTGTGGTACAAAATAAAGACACTTCAATCAATAAAGATATCCACTCATCATCTCTCATCACTTGCAATCGTTGCTTAGACACTTTAACAAGATCCATAGCATTTACTATATCTTGATTTTTTTTTTTTTTTTTTACAATGCTATTGACAACTCATTTGTGATCCCTAAATATTTTTCATCAAATGTAGAACAAAGAAAAATTCAAAAAAATAGAATTGGCCTTATAATAGATCGAGCTTCAACTTTTTGGTCAAAGAGGCCATCTTCTTCAATAATCTCAAGTACATCAACAACAGCAGAGAATATCAAAATCAAGTTGAGAATAGTCTCATAATATGATCCCCAACGTGTATCACCTGGACATTTAAGATTTGTCTCTTGATTCAAACCTTGCCACTTCTACGTACATCATTCTCTAAATCTTCTTTAATTTTGGCAAATTGTGCATGTCGAAGAGCATCTCGTTTCTTACAAAAGTCTCCAACAAAAGTTACGAAATTACTAACCACATAAAAAAAATTCATTAATGTTAATGTGATTTTTAGCAAGGGCAACAAGTGTCAATTGAAGTTGATGAGCAAAACAATAGACATAAAATGCTGACTTATTCTCTTTCAAAATTAAAGTTTTGAGGCCATTGATGTCACCTTGCATATTACTAGCCCCATCATAACCTTGCCCACGTAGTTTCGATAAACTCAAATTATGTTCACAAAGTAAACATTCAATAGCATATTTGAGTGACAAAGCAGTGGTACTTGCTACATGTACAATACTAAGGAACCGCTCCATAATAATTCCTTTTTTGTTCACATAACAAAGAACGAAGGTTATTTGTTCTTTTACTGAGATATCGCATGACTCACTAACTAATATTGAAAAGAACCCATTGTCAAGATCCTTGATGATAGCTTTGGATGTTTCAGTGCAATTGCATTTATAATGTCTTTTTAAATATCATGTTGGGTAAGCTTGCAATTTTTTGGAGTTTTTTTGCTACATTTCATTGATAGATTCATTGTGATCCCCCAAATATTGTAGAAATTCAAGGAAATTTCCTTTATCACTTGAACCTGAGATTCATTGTGACCACGAAAAGCTAATCCCCGCCATAAAAGGAATCTTATGCAATCAATTATTGCATTTAATTGAACCCGATATTCAATTTTATCTTGATTTGATTGGTTAACCAAAACAATTTAAATGTGTTTCTTTTCCTTCAGCGAATCTTCACTCTTCTTGATATCTTGGTTATGAGCACTATTAACTCCTCCAACATAGGAATTTAACTTCTCTTTCTGATTCCAAAGTTTGAATCCCTTTGTTACAAAAGTGTCACCTCCTCCTTGCTTACCAACATCTTGCCCAAATAGGTAGTAATAAAAACAAAATGCTGCATCCTTGTCTATACTATATTCCAACCATTTTCTATTTTCATACCATTATGATATAAATCGACGAGGCTTTCTAGAAAATTATGATAGAGGGTAATCATCATGGTGGACAACAGGTTGATAAGGGCCTTTTTGTAAATAATATCTTCTTAGTTCATCATGATTATTAGGATGATAAAATGATATCTTTTCTCGTAGCCTAGGGTCTAAAGGAAGATTTTTCTAAGTTAAAGTCAACATGAATTTGCTTAGAAGATGAAGATGAATCTTGGGTACGTGGTTTTCTTATCAAATATTTGTCCATAATTCTAGCAAAAGAATAAACTATAAACTATAAGTTCATTTGAAATATTAATATAATTATTAATTATTGTTGTTTAGTTGTTTCATTAATTTATTTGTCTTTTATAAACTATAATTTGTTATATTGTTGTTTCATTAATTATAAAATTATTAATTGCTGTTTAGCCCAACATAATTTAATTTGTTTCTCTTTTATAATGCATTGGTTAATTAAATTATTAATTATTGTTTATTAGTTGCTTTCCCCAATTAATTATTGGTTAATTAAATTATTGTTTATTAGTTGCACTAGCACACATCCCATGTGCACATTACACTAAAAGAACCAGCCATGTGCACATTATACATCCTATGTGCACATTACACTGCTTTAATTATTGTTTACCTGGCCCCATGTGCCCATCCACCCCCTACCCCACTCAACAGACAAGCCTCATGCCTGATGCCCCTAATCACAAGAGCCAGCTGCCAATCAAAAAATTTCACAAACACAAATCACAATACACATTACACTAAAAGACAATTAATATCTCACCAACACCAACACCAACACCAACACCACGGATAAGATAAAGCCAAATTCAAAAAGTCAAAAAACAGGCAAAATATTAATAAAGTTAAAGATTTAGCCAATCACAGACTCACAATTCAAAAGAATCAGATAAAGTTAGTCTTAAAGAATAAAGAGAGAGAGAGAGACTCGCATTCATTTATAATTTTCATTTCAGTGATTCTGATAAAGAAAGAGAGAGTGAGAGACTGAAAGAGAGTCAGAGAGAAAAAGAGAGAGTAGTTAGTAAAATGAAATACCTTGAGGAAGCACTAGAGTAGTTGAGCAGGAAGGCCTAAAGGCTAAGGCTAAAGCAGTGACAAGTGATCTCCAATGAGGGGCGAGTGAAGACGACGAGGGGCGAGCGAGCAACGATGACGAGTGAGCGACGTGACCAATCTCCGATGCAGTGATGTGCCCTAGACTAGACCGATCTTCAACGATGTGACTGATCTTCGACGATGAGTGAGCTACAAGCGATGTGACCGATCTTCGTCTGTTGGCTTGAGCCTGAGGCGTTGACCTGTCTTTAGGTTTGCTTTAGTGATTTCTGATTTAGTGATTTGAGGTTTCTGATTTAGTAATTTGCTCTGTATTGGTTTTTTTTTTTTTTTTTTTTTTTTTTTTTGAGAATCCGTGGGTTTGCTACCTCTGTAATCTACTAGGCTTGCCATGGGCTTGGCTCTGTTACAATTTTTATTTTCTTTTTATTTTCTTTTTTTAGATTTTAGTTCAATTTTTTTTGGGCTTTTTTTTTTTTTTTTTTTTTTTTTTTGCTTGAAAGTAGAACAAATAATTTTTTTTTTTTTAATTTGAGGGTGTTCCTAATTTTGTGATTGAAGGTGTTCCTAATTTTTTTTAAGGGTAAACAAATAAAAAAATTAATTATTATATATAAATTTTTTTTTAGGTCAAGGTGTTCCTGGGAACGAACACCCTGAGTTGCACGTGGTACCGCCACTAAGTTTTGGGAAGTTCTCCTGTAAAGAAAGCCCCCCACACCACAAGTCATGCCAAAATTTAATAGAAGAGCCACTCCACTAAATCATTTGCCTTCATAATGTCCATTTTCAAAGCAAATGTAGTATGACCCTTCTCCTTACGATAATTCTTGACAATATCTTGTGCTAAAAGCACATTTTCAGCAATGCTTTCCCTTGGAAAATGCGCTTGAAATTGGTCAATGAGTGTATTCAGACTTGGAACCTTTTGGCTTGGATCATGGTTATGCACTTATAGATGATGTTGCGACATGATATAAAACCACATACATGAGTATTTTTGTTATGTGGGACTAATTTGATCATTACAAAACGCTCACCTATTTTCATAATAAAATTTTAATATATGATGAATGGACCTTGGCATCAATTATAATAAGTTACTTGAATGGAACTCAAACAATTGCGTAAAAGTTTGATGTTTGATAGAATAGAACTAAAGAAGAAGAGCATCTATTAAAAAAGACAGACACAGAAGCTCCTGCTCCAAGTTTATATTAAAATGGCTTTAACGGGTTTGGTAACATTATACTAGGGCAAGCTCTAATTAATACCCGAAATTTGTTTGATTGTTATTGTGTAGGGTTTCAGTAGCACTGGAGGGGATTGCATCAGTGAGCTGCCTAATGATATTCTTTCTTTCATTCTCTCACATTTGACACTGAGGGATGCTGTCAAAACAAGCATATTATCGCATAGATGGGGAAGAGTCAGTGCATTCAGATCTAAACTCCACTTTAATTGGTAAAACATGTTCCTCTACAATGAAAATGATATTTCATTTGATGAAAATGGTAAATTTTACGGAATTAAGAAAGATCCTTCCAGAGAAGAAAAGGATAAATTTGTAAAAGCTGTAAATCAATTCCTGAAGTTCCATGCGGGTACAAGGATAGTCTTGTTTGTGGTCTCTTTCCGTCTTGGGAATGACTACAAAAAAGACGTTGATGAATGGATCAGATCTGCCATTGGAATGGGTGCCGAACGACTTACTCTTTGCTTATCTGTTCAGGATGGAGAACAAATTGAAAAGTATGTGTTTTGTTGTGAGCTTCTTTCTCAAGGTACTATGAAAAACTAATTTGGAAAAATGATTGTATTGCATAATTAGAATTACAACACTGAACTATATATATACAAGCTTAGAGAGATAACTAACTCTAACTAACTCCCATAAACTATGCTAACAGAAAATTAACTACTAACAGCTCTTAACATATATGGCAGTATTACTAACATCAGCCTTGCACATGAGTGACACACACACTATTAATTAAACAAAAACTACAGGTCGTATACATCAATCAACTACAAGTCGTGGTGGTCGTGGTGCTCTATTCTTCTAAGTTTTGACATCTCCTGTTTTTTGTACATTTGTCTTCTATGACAAGTAGCTCAGTTTACATGATGGCTTGGACTTGTATTTTTGACACTCCCCCTCAAGATGGACTAAGGGCAAATGAATATTGATCAGTCCCATCTTGGAAGTAAGCTCTGAGAATTGATTAAAACCCAAGGCTTTAGTTAACACATCAGCCAATTGATATTGAGTCCTTACATGTATCAACTTAATTACCTTAGCCATTACTTTATCCCTGACCACATGGTAGTCAATCTCTATGTGTTTAGTTCTTTCATGAAACACTGGATTGGAACCAATATGGAAAGTAGATTGACTATCACAAAAGAGCAAAGCTTCCCTTCCATGCCTTACTTGAATGTCCTTTAGAAGATAAAGAATCCATATCATTGCACATGTAGCTACTGACATTGCTCTATATTCAGCTTCTGCTGAGGATCGTGAGACAGTGGATTGTTTCTTAGATTTCCAAGAAACCAAAGAGTCTCCAATGAAGATACAATATCCAGTCACTAATGTTCTTGTGTCTGGACATGAAGCCCAATCCGAATTAGTGAAACCCTTCACATGTAATTCTGAGGTAGTTGAAAAGAACATTCCCTTTCCTAGTTCATTTTTCAAATACTGTAAGACTCTATAAGCTACTTCCAAATGCGGTTTTCTTGGCTTGGACATAAATTGACTCAACTTATGAACAGCATAAGTAATGTTAGGTCTAGTGATTGTTAGATACAATAGCCTTCCAACTAATCTTCTATACTTGCTGGGATCATTTAGCAACTCTCCATCATACTTGCTCAACTTAAGATTATGCTCCATTGGAACTTTAGAAGGCTTGCAACCAAGCATACTAACATCATTTAGAACTTCCAATGCATATTTTCTTTGACAGAGGGCTATGCCTTTAAGAGTCCTTGTAACTTCTAGACCAAGGAAAAATTTTAAATCTCCTAAGTCCTTGAGCTTGAACTTTTGATCCAATAAGGCCTTGAATTGATCAACCTTGTCCTTTTCATTACTAGCAATTAGCACATCATCCACATAAACCAATAAAGCCTTGAAAGACTCCCCCTGCTGTCTAGTAAACAATGAGTAGCCTGCTTTGGACTACACAAATCCTAATTGAATCAAAGCTTCAGAAAATTTGGAGAACCATTGCCAAGATGCTTGTTTCAACCCATAGAGGGATTTGTTCAATTTGCAAACAACCTCCCCCTTGCTGTGGAAGCCAGGTGGGAGAGCCATGTAAACATCTTCAAGCAAATCCCCATGAAGAAATGCATTGTTTACATCAAGTCGGCTAAAAAACCAGCCTTTTACAGCAGCCAATGCCAACAAGCATTTCACAAAAACCATCTTGGCAACAGGGCTGAAGGTCTCAATATAATCCAAGCCCTTTTTTTGATTAAAACCCTTAGCAACCAACCGAGCTTTGTATCTTTCAATAGATACATCAGACTTATATTTGACCCTATAAACCCACTTACACCCAATGGCCTTTTTATTTGGGGGAAGTGGAGTAAGAGTCCAAGTGTTATTAGCCTCCAAAGCTGCAATTTCAACATCCATAGTAGCTTGCCACTTGGGATCAGAAACAGCTTGAGAATAAAATTGAGGTTCAACAATAGAAGAGATGGAACAACAAAATGACTTATAGGAAGGAGATAAGTGATCATAAGAGAGAAAAGAAGAAAGGAGGTGAGAAGTACTTGACTGAAGCAGATTGAGAGTAGGAACTGAGGTCACCTGACTGCAATGGTAAGCTTGAAGATATGATGGAGGCTTAGAAGTTCTAGAAGACCTCCTAAGAGCTTGATCAGGAACCACAAGCTCATCTGGAGCTTCAGGCAGATCTTGAGGAAGATCCTCATCAACATCATGATGAACATCAATGATGGTGTCATCAGAGATGGAATGAGAGGCAGCAGATGGAAAAGAGGTACAATTGGGAGAAGTATCATAAAATGAAGATGGAATGGGAGCCATAGCAGGAAGTGGAATAAGAGAAGGAAAGGAAGGCATAGCTGCATGCTTAGAGAAAGGAAAAACTGTCTCATGAAAGATTACATCTCTAGAGATAAGAACAGTGTGAGATAAGAGATCAAAGAGCTTATAACCTTTGATATTATAGGGATATCCAGTAAAAACACATTTTCTGGCTCTAGGAGAGAACTTAGAAGGCTTAGGGCCAGTGGTGGAAGCAAAACAGAGGCAACCAAAAGCCCTAAGATGGGAATAAGAGGGAACTTGTCCAAACAACAATTCATAAGGTGTTTTGTGTTTTAAAAGAGGAGAAGGCAGTCTATTGATCAAATATACAGCAGTGAGTACACAATCACCCCAAAAGGAAAGAGGCAAATTGGATTGAATTTGTAAAGCTCTAGCAGTAGATAGAATGTGTTGATGTTTTCTCTCCACAATAGAATTTTTTTTGTGGAGTATAAACACAACTAGTTTGATGAATTATACCTTTAGCTGAATAGAAATTAGAAAGTTTAAACTCAAGGGCATTATCAGACCTAAAACAGTTGATCTTGACATTGAATTGAGTGAAAACCATGTTATAGAAGGAAACGATTAAGGCTTTGACATCATATTTTGCTTTCATGAGAAAAAGCCAAGTTGCCCTGGTGGCATCATCAACCAAAGTGAGAAATATTTATGACCAGCTAAGGTAGGAATAGAGAAAGGACCTCATACATCCATATGCACCAAATCAAAAGGAGAATCACACATTTTATTATTCAAAGGAAAGGGCAATCATTTTTGTTTTGCCAATGGACAAACATTACACTGTTTAGTACAACAGTTTTGCAAGAAAGGAAAAATATTGCTCTAAGGCTGACGCTTAACATCAGAGGGATGGCCTAGTCTAGAATGCCACAAAGAATACAAATTATTATGAGCATTATTAGAAGAAAAAGCAGTAAAAGAACTAATATTGTGCTTGGACAAGAAATCAACAAGAGAACTGGAAGCTGAAAATAAGCTTGACTATTGCAGCAAGTACAAACCATCAGACATTTGGCCCACTCCAATCGTGCTCCAATTGGTAAGGTCCTGTATAAAGCAATGAGTAGAAAGGAAAACCAGACAAAGAGGTTGTGTTTTAGTCATGGAACTCACAGATAAAAGGTTAAAAGAAAAGGATGGTACACACAGGACATTAGTGAGGGTTATACGTGGAGAAAGTTGGATAGTTCCCACATGTGTGACAACAGATGATTCCCCATTAGGCAATTGGACCATAAAATGTGAAATAGTAGTAATTGAAGTTAATAAACTCACAGAATAGACTATGTGGTCAGTAGCCCCAGTATCAATAACCCAAGTCTCCATATTATAGGCCTTTCTATTAACAATTTGAGCAGAGAAAACAGAATGCTTGAAGTTCAATGACATACCTGCAACTGTGTTGTTAGGGAGACCTACAGTATTGGCCATGTGGTACTCTTGCCCTGTAGTATGTTACTAAGATGGCCGTGGTAATGCACCAATCAAAGCCAGCAACTATTGGTATTGATATGTGGTGAATGAAGGAGCAGTAGTATTGGCAGCTACATGACCAAGTATACCTTCTTGAGGAGTCATTGCCATATAATTGTGAGGCTGATCTGGGGTAGGAAAAGAGACCAAATGAGCCATAGACTTGTTTTTGGTTTTGTAACCTGGCGGAAATCCGTGAAGCTTGTAACATTTGTCAATGGTATGGCCTAGCTTGCCACAATGAGTACACATTGGTCTGTCTTTGCCTTTGCCATTAGAACCCCCATTAGTGAAATTTTGAGTCTTGGTGGCCAAAGCAGTAGATTCAACTCTTGTACCCATGCTAACACTCCTTTGCATCTCTTCTTGAATTAATAAAGAATGCACCTTGTTAACAGAAGGTAAAGGATCCATGAGTAGAATTTGAGTTCTAACCTGAGAAAAAGAGTCATTTAGACCCATGAGGAACTTCATCACTGATTCTTTGGCTTGAAGAGCAGTGAGCCTTTGATTCACATTGCACTGACATTTGCCACAAGTGCATAAGGGGAAAGGGCTAAGACTTTGCAACTAATCCCATAGAACCTTCAATTGTGTGAAGAAATCAGTGATTAAAACTTCACCTTGATGAAGCTCTAAGATTTGCTTCTGCAAATTGAAAATCTTCGGTCCATTTTTGTGACAAAAAGTATCCCTCAAATCATTCCAAATTTCCAAGGCAGTTTCACTGTAAACAATGCTAGCCTGAAATCTTGGAGAGGCTGAATTGATTATCCAAGTCCCTACCATATTGTTTGCACGAATCCAGGCTTGAATTGCAGATGGAGAATCCACAATTGGAGATGACAAAGTGAGAGAGCCATCTATGAAGCCAAGTTTATTCTTGGCAATGAGAGATTTCCTAACAGACCTTGCCCAAGCAGGATAGTTTTCTCCACCAATTAGAGGCTGAGAAACAAGGACAGCACCAGGGTTTTCTCCATGGTGTAGGAACAAAGGATCATTCACATTTGATGAATCCTGTGTGGAAGACTGAGTTCCAGAAGCTGAAGCAATAGCTGTATCAGTGGTAGCCATGGAAGGAAGGAGCTTCGAAGCTTTGTGAAGAAGAAGAAGATTCTCGAAGAGAGAGAAAGAAAAGAAAAGAGAAAACCCTAGGTTTTGTGCTCTGATACCATATGAAAAACTAATTTGGAAAAATGATTGTATTGCATAATTAGAATTACAGCACTAAACTATATATATACAAGCTTAGAGAGATAACTAACTCTAACTAACTCCCATAAACTGTGCTAACAGAAAATTAACTACTAATAGCTCTTAACATATATGGCACGTGTATTACTAACATTAGCCTTGCATGTGAGTGACACACACACTATTAATTAAACAAAAACCACAGGTCATATACATCAATCAACTACAAGTCGTGGTGGTCGTGGTGATCTGTTCTTCTAAGTTTTGACTTCCCCTGTTTTCTGTACATTTGTCTTCTATGACAAGTAGCTCAGTAATTGATGCTGCTTGATTACATGATGGCTTGGACTTGTATTTTTGATAGGTACAGAGTGCAAGTTAAAGACTCTAAGCTTGGTAGGATGTCTGTAGGCACCAAATTCTGTCAGCCAATTCAACTACTTATAAACTCTCTCATTACATAATACATCCTTAAACCTACATGAGTTGCAGAGCATTTGTCATGTTTGTTCGAACCTTAATATTTTGCATTTCATTAATTGTGGCCTTACTCTTAAATTAAGCATTCTTGGTTCATTATGTTATTTAAGGTTGCTACATATTTCCTCCTTGTTCTGTAGTCGAGGAACTTGAGCTGTCTGCTATGTGTCTCCAAGATTTTATATATAAAGGTCCTTTTATTAAATTTTCTTTCATTGGAGTTCCCAAGCGACAAACAGTAAATTTCACAGAAAACCAGAAAAGAGGCAAGCAATATATCTTTAGTCAGCTTGCAAAGGATATTCCCAATTTGAGAACAAGTAACTGTTAACTCCACAATTGATTTGGTATGTAAATAATAAATGAAAGGGGAAAAAAAAATAAAGAACTTTATCATTGTTTTAATTTTTTATGTGAAAGTTAGCTTGTTGGTAATTTTAGTACTGACAGCGTATTTCTGTATGTTGATACTTGATACAGTGCATACCAAAAAGCATGACAGATATAACCATCTTCAAGAAGGTTAATATTTATGGGCGCAGACTATGTCTAGTGCCTCCAGTGCATTGGATCCATTGCGATCATAACACGTGTTCATTTTTGGACACGTGTCATGATCGCAACAGGTCTAGTGTCACAGGACACTAGACGTAAGCTACACACAAACTTTATTTAAAGGTGACATTTCACCTCCTGAAGATGACATTTCTTCTGAAAGCCTTTCTTGATATGCAGGAATTTTATTTAAAGGTAAGTGATGTAGAGACTCAAGTTCTTTTTTGGTTACTACTACAATGTTTCGTTACATTTCATTTTAATTTTACTTTATATATATGTGTGTGTGTGTGTGTGTGTGTGTGTGTGTGTGTGTGTCTGGGTGGGTGGGTGGGGTTAATTTTTCTGTTTATATGTTTCTTTTATATATATATATATATATATATATATAAAACCTGTTCTCTCTTGGGTGATGAAAGTTTATTCTATATAAATGAAATAGTTTAATGACTACAATTTTTTACATTAATTGCAAAGACTCGTTAAAGCTTACTAGACTCTGAGCACGCGCTCACGCGTGTGCTCAAAGGCTCTTCTATTTTTTCGGTAAGGGTTGATTTAGAACATTTATTATAATTTGGGATTACTACATTTTTTAATCACAAAAAAATTTAAGGGTGTGATGAGCATTATGTGTGGTGAAATAATTTTTCATCACACCCCTAGATCTTTTTTATGATTGAAAAATTTAGTAGTCCCAATTTATAATAAATGCTCTAGATTATTACTTGTGTGCAATGGGGCTTTTTTGTTTTGGATTTAGTGTCATAAATTAATTCAAAAAAATGATGTAAAATGAAAATTTATCTCACATTTCACTTGAAGTGTGATCAACATCATCCAATGCAATGGACTAAAGCATCATTTAGAGTCAACAAATCATACATCCCTGTAAGTTAATTTTTGCACATTGAAAAACATAAAAGTAAAAGGTTGGATTAATTTCCAACTAAATACAGTGAGCAATGAGATTAAAGCCTTATCTTTCAAACACTTAGATAGTCAGATTTATTACAAAAATCAAGTGAAAATGTAATGGCCAAATGGATCAATAGGAGGCAACAACCAAAGTTAGTTTTTTGGTTCATTAACATTTAGACAATTTTTCATACCGTTGTATAATGCAATCAACGAACATAAGCAAAGATTAAACGCAAAAATATTTTACTTTTTACCTTTTTTAAGTCTAATTAACCACAAAATACAAATATAATCCCAAAAATATTGAGAGTGAGAATTTTATCATGTACAGGAAGGAAAAAAAATTAAAGAAAGAGAATGTGTGAGAGAGAAAGAAAGAGATGTAATACTGGATGCAAATTGATGTCTTCGATCACAATCTGTCCACCAAACTTAATAAAATTACACCTTCATCATTGAAAACCACTAAAAGAGAATCAAATAAACACCAATTAACTTCATATCAGAGGAGAAAGTGAATAATTTATTTTTTTATTTTATTAAAAATGAGATTTATCAACATAGATTGGAAATGTAAGCCTCAGAAGTTTATTTGTAGGCTATTCCTTGTAGAGAAAGAGAAATAGGTGTCCATTAAATTTTTTATTTTTTATTTTTAAAAAAGGAGAGAGAAAGAGAAGGAGATGTCCATTAAAAAAAGAAAAGAAAAAAGAAAAGGAGCAAAATAAATCAATCCATGGGGTTGGTGACTTTTATGGGATAAGTCCTCAATTTGTGGAAGATATCTATGAGTAGTTTTGGTTAATTTTAAATTTTGAATAAAGAATGGTGAGACATGTGATGATAAGGGTGAAAAGGAGGAAATCAGATCAAAGTAAATTGGTGGGAGCGAAGAGAGATAAATGGAAGGTTTTTTTTTTTTTTGGTAAGTGGGGTGGGAAGATTTTTTGTTATTAGAAATAGGCGTGTCTATCAAAAAAGAGAAATGGGTGTGGGAGTTTTATTTATTTATTTATTTATTTTTTCTGTTTAGTGGAAAGTTAAAAGGAGATTTTTGTGGTAGTTTTGTGTTTTTGTATGACTATCAGTACGTGGGGTAGGGTGTTTTTTTTTTTTTTCTAAATAATAATAATGTATTTTAAAAAACAAAAAAAAATAGGTTGGTGGGAGAGTGTTCCTATTTTTTAGGCAATATTTTAGTGCAATAACTCCTCAATGCAATCCATTAACGTCAAAAACATATACAATGATGGTAAAAAAAAAAAAAAATCTTAAAAAGAAAAAAAAAAAGTAGAAGGAAAAAAAGTGAGGAAATAGAGGATAAATTTTTTTTTTTTTTAGAATTCAACTCTATAATAGACTCTTTAAAATCTAATCACCACATCATCAACTATTCAAATAAATAACTAAATAAAAAATTAAAATTTAACGCCAAAAACATATACAATAATGGTAAAAAAAAAAAAAAACTAAAAAACTTTAACACCAAAAACATATACAATGATGGTAAAAAAGAAATTTCTTAAAAAGAAAAAAAATACAAAGAAGGAAAAAAAAAGTGAGGAAATAGAAGATAAAGATTTTTTAGAATTTAACTCTATCATGGACTCTTTAAAATCTAATCGCCACATCATCAACTATTTAAATAAATAACTAAATAAAAAAAATTATTGCCAAAAACATATACAATGATGGTAAAAAAAAAAAAAAAAAAAAAACTTTAACGCCAAAAACATGTACAATAATGGTAAAAAAAAAATCTTAAAAAGAAGAAAAAATACAAAGAAGGAAAAAAAGTAGAAGAAGTGAGGAAATAGTAATTGATCATTTATATTTTGATAATTAATCAGGGAGTATTGTAGTAACTATTTTTATTTCAATTCAAATTTTCAAAATTACATTTAAAAAAAAAAGGAAAAAAAAAGAGAGTTAACGTGATACATATTAAAAAAAAAATTGAATTCAAAGAAAGTCATTCATAAACCAAAGAAAAGAAAACAAAGAGGAACTTGCAAAAGATAGAACCTGAAAATTTGTTGGTTGAATGCTTCTTTTGTAGCATAAGATAGCCCTGTCTTTGGATCACAATACCTACAACATAAAATGACAATTCATTAAGAAGTATAGTGGTAGAGTGTATGAACGAACCATTCATTTCAAAATTACATTTAAAAAATAAAAAAGATCTAACATGATACATAAAAAAAAATAAAAAAAGGAGTAGAGCTCAAAGAAAGTCAATCGCAAAGCAAAGAAAAGAAAACAAAGAGAAACTTCCAAAAGATAGAACTTGGAAATTTTTTGGAGTATTTGACAATAAATGTCTTTAATTTGAAAAAAAAAAAAAAAAAAAAAAAAAAAAAAAAAAAAAAAAAAAAAAAAAAAAAAAAAAAGGAGAGAAAGGAGGATGTAGAGCTAAACTAAATGTCTTCAATCTAAAGAAGAATGAGAGATAAAAAGTGAGATAGAAACTGCAAAGCTTACGTGAGTTTGTAGGTTTTAAAGTGTATGAGTTTTAATTTACATATTTATTCTCGTTAGTTGAAAACTTGTAAGTAGATATGATAAAGGTGCTTTAGGCATTCAATATGTAGAATCCAAACAGGGAAAGCCCCATAAATAGTAGTAAAGATGAAAGGTAATTTTGTTTTGAAAATCCTGTTTATGACCGGTATTTGTTGAATACTAGCTACACGTACAGAAAAACATAATGTGGAATGCGATAACCTACACATATTTTGTCAATTAACTTGTTAATTCTCATTTGTGGAATCAAATATCTTGCCAAATGCATTAAATTAACATGGTGCATCAATTGCCACATAACTTGAGTTATTTTATTTTGCACTACTTCATTTTCCAATTAACTTTTGATTTGAATTAGTGTACACTAATTGTTATCGCAGATGAATGGTTCAGTTGACTTTAAACATTGAGGAAACCCTGTGCCTGTGCGTAAGACATGTCCATGAACGCTTGAATGAAGTCGAAAATGCTGGGTTTCGAGGAACATCAAACCAGATAGATTTTGTTATTTTTTTTACTGAAACATGCTATTGCGCTGAAGAAGTTGGTAATCGACCCAGTGTGCTTTGTGGAAAAGAGGAAAGCACGGAATAAAGGAGAACGTGAAAGGGTTTATGAACAATTGCAGGAATATTCTAAAGATGCAGAGTTGATCATTCACCGGTCAAGAAAAATGGTATTTATTATCCCATGAACTTTATTTTATTTTATTTTTTAAAATTTAAACTCAAGTTTTTTCTTTCTGCCCCTTGTGTCTTATTAGCTACAGAAAGATCATGGGCTATATTTAAAATTAGACAATTTGTTTCTTCAAAATGAAGTGTCTAATTTGACAATGACATCTTTTTTTTGAATTTGGAAATTAAATCCATCAAGGAATGATATAAATCACATAGGTCCTATTATATAATACCCAAAAAAATCTAATCCATTCATTTCAAGCCTACTAGCTAGATGTGATGGGAAAGAAATTGGTTACTCTAGGGCTGAGTTTGGATAGAGCTTATTACGTCTGCGTTTTCACGTTTTTTATTTTTTTTTTATTTTTTATTTATTTTTTTTTTTCTGCTGCATTTCACGACTGAGGGGACAAAATACTGTGTGCGCCTTGTTCACGTACTTTATTAGCATTTTTTTTATTAAAAATAGGTCCCACAGTACTATTCACACATTTAAAAATTATTTTACTAGAGTATTTTCAGTTTTCATTTTTCAGCAATAAACTCTATCCAAACGAACCCTAGGTATTGCCTTCCATTTTGCCTTTCTTAATTTTATCAAATTGAGACCCTTCCTACTTCTTCTTCTTCTTTTTTTTCTTTTTTGAGAATATTAAGGCCCTGTATGGTTTACACATCACTCATATCTCATTTCTCATTTCTCATTTCTCAAATCTCATAACTCAAAACTCATTTTCATATCTCATATTGCATTCTCTACTTTTCTCATAACTCACTCAAATATGTGTTTGGCTCAAATATTCGCTTTAGTTTTCAGCTTAAAAACTCAAGTTTAACTTTAAAAGGTGGAACCCACTGTCTGTTTTTCTTTAGAACAGTAGCAGTACTCTTCTTGTTGCCTTTACCCGCGTGACATTTTCTCTTTGCCACTCTTTCATTTTTCTCTCTAAAAATTTCATGCAAACAAAAAGGGGCATTAGCTAAAAAGAAAGAAAAGCAAATCAAACACAAGCAGATCATTCCTTCTGCAAATTCATGTTCCACTATATAGTTAGTTCATATGCGCACGCACATCCCAAGGGTACAGTTTTTCCTAATACCAATTTTGAAACAAACCCAAAACAAAAATCCTTTATTTTGAAACCCCAAATCCAAATCCAAATTCCATTTTTCAAACCCTTAAACCTAAATCAACCAAATCTCCAAACCCATAAACAATTACAAAGGAAGGAACTTTCAGCTCAAAGAAAAAAAAAAATTAAACAAATAAATAGAAAAATAAAATAAAATAGAAAGTGGGTTTCAAAAAGAGGGTGGATCTTGAAGCTTAAACCATGGTGGTTTAGTTTAGAAAGAAAAGCCAAAGGTGAGAGGGCAATGCCCACTTGGGCTGAGCTTGAAGTTTTGACCATGGTGGTTTGATTAAGAGAGAAAAGCCAACAATGAGAGAGCAAGGCCCACTCGAGTTGAGTTTGAACCGACGGACTCAAGATAGGGAAGGACCCGAGAGTCCACTGTGATGGTGGTGACTTGTGGTTTGTGGAGGTCCGGTGAAATAAGGAGATGAGAGAGTTGTATGTTTGAAGAGAAGAAAAAAGATGAGAATGAGAGGAGTTGAGAGAGAGAGCACGGGTAAGAGTGAGTCCACTAAGCTTCTGATGGGACAAGACTCTGCCGTGGGGTCCACTGTGAATTGAGTATTTACAACTTTGCCACTGAAACTCAGTTTTGGTGTTTTGAAAACAAATTTTTGGCTTCACTCAGTTTTCAAGTTCTTAACATAAAAAACTGAGAAATGACTTAAGGAAATCTTGCCAAACAGAGTTTGCTTGTGTGGGGGCCACCAACTTTTAGTAATGAGTTATCAAAAGTGAGATATGAGTGATGAAAACAAGGGTGTCCAAACATCACCTAAGTATTTGTAACACACACACACAGGGAAAAGGGAGAAGACTTCCCACTTCATTTTAAACCATTGTTCCCTCCTCTCTATTGTAGATATGGTACAAATTTCTCACCCTATTTGATTTGTCTTATTCTGTGCCAGTTTTCTTTGCCCCAAATAGGATTGGGATGAGTTTTGCTCATTCTTTTTCATTTTGCATGATCCTTAAATGTGTGTATATTGATTTTTTTATTTACAAAATATTATTGAAGCAACTTTTTAAAGTCTTTAGTGATTGCCTATTGGGTTAAATCCTATTTTATATATATATATAGAGAGAGAGAGAGAGAGGGAGAGAGAGAGAGAGAGAGAGAGAGAGAGATTGAAGCAATGTTTTAAACTCTAGACTAATTGGATTTAATTCAAGGATATTTAGAAGTTTTAAATTCAAATAAATTATAAGTATTTCAAGAACACCGATAAAAATTCAAAAGTCATTATTCTCGTAGAATTTTTTTCAATACTTTTAATTACATTATTGTTCTAAAATTTAAACCAATGAGATTTTGGCATACAATTAATTTTAATTAAGTAGATTAAAATATAATCAGAATTAATTCATCATTGCCGTAATGGCTCTTTTTCTTCATTTATGAATAGAGGAGTCCTCTCACTCTCAAAGCACATAAAATTTTTTTTGATAGCTTTTGGGAAAAGAGCCATTAAGTGGCGGCAATGCCCCCTTAAAAGCCTTAAGTTTATGACTTCTCTAGCATAAACTTGACACAAAGATTGACGACTATTTTGCCAAAATTTCCAAAAATCACAAAACACTTCCTAAGCTATTTTCCAACTGCTCCAAGGAGGTGCAACCCATTCGATCCAAGTTTCAATCCAGACTAAGGAGCGAAATCAATTGAAGCTGTTGCCAAAATTCTAACTGGGGATTGAGATCTTCTAGAGTTCCTAGGGTACTCTACCGTGTAGAGTTCTTTTAATCTTAACCTTTCATTTATAATAAAAGGTCTAGATTTTGTCATATCATTAATCCACTAACAAATCTATGAAAATAATAATTTTAAAAAATAACTGCTCATAAATGATAGGTATTACCTTAAATGCCAATAGTGGCTATGACATTGCAACATTAAATGCAAAAGAAATTTGCTTATTTAGAAAATTGATTATCATATATTCTATTCTTTTACCACTTTACTTAAATATTATTTCTTTATTTTTTAATTACTCTTTTATTTATTTTTTTCTTTATTATTCGTATGGAAGAAAGAAATTTTGAATGAAAGAGATTCAATTGAGAGAGACATGAGAAGGAGAAACTCTATCATTTTCTCGAATCATTTGGTACCCAGCCAGGTTTTAAAGCATAATGCGATATCCCATGCAACGGAATTCTTTTTCCTCAGCTCCATCTTGACCCTGTCCTCTTTAAAGGAGATCTAGTGTGTGGCTTTGATGGTGTCCAACGCCTTTCCCTTTTGTTACCATCAACACTGATGGTAGCTCCAGTGGTAAACCAGGACCAGAGGAGGCAGGTGGCTTGGCTTTGAAACTAACAACCAAAATGATTTGTGAAATAAATTGAAAAATGAAGAGGGGAAGAAGAAGATGACTTCCTGTTTTCTTAGAGACGTAATTTAGGTAAAAGTGGTAAGGTAATAATTATCATTTATGAGTAGTTATTTTTTAAACCATTATTTTAGGGGATTTGTTAGTGGATTAATGATATGGAAAAATCTAGACCTATTATTATAAATGAATGGTTAAGATTAATAGAACTCTATATGGTAGAGTATCCTAGGAACTCTAGAGGATCTCAATCCGAAAATTGGTGGGATTTGAGTGTTTCCTCTTGAGCCCATCAAAATGATATCTCCCCAATTTTGAATCTCTCTCTCTCTCTCTCTCTCTCTCTCTAATGGGATTGCCATAATTCAATTTTTTGTTTTCTCTCTCTTCTAATTATTATTTTTTTTCTTTCTTCTCCTATTTCAGCAATGAGATTGCCATAACTAAAATTTTCTCTCCTCTCCGCTCTATTTTGACAATGAGATTGCCACAATTTAACTTTTTTTTTCCTCTCTCTTTTTTCTATTTCGAAGATGATATTGCCACAATTGATTTTTTTTTTCTCTCTCCTTGTTTCAATTAGATCAATTTCAATCGGGTTGGTTGGTGTCAAGTCAAATGGGCCAAAAATTGGGTATATTTCGATAATACCATTGCTGAATAAACTCCAATTTACAAAATAATTAGCCAAAAGACATTAACATATCATTCATAATTAAATGTGTGTTTATATATATTTTGTATTTCAAAAATATTGATAATGTAGTAAAATTTAAAGCCTCGTTTAAGAGGAGGGAATGTAATGGAATAGAATGAAAAGAATAATTTTAGAATATTCTTTCCTTCCCTTGTTTAGGAGTTTTAATGGAGGGAATGGAAAATTCATTCCCTTATTTGGGGGTTTAAGTAAGAGAGAAGAGAATGGGTAGGAGGAAACACTCATTCCTCTCTATTCCCTTATGCCTCGTTTGGGAGGAGAGAATGGAATGAAATGGAAAGGAATGAAAGAATAATTTTAGAATATTCTTCCCTACTCTTGTTTGGGAATTTTAATGGAGAGAATGGAAAGCCCATTCTCTTGTTTGGGAGTTTAAGTAGGAGGGAACGGAATGGGTAGGAGGGAACATTCATTCCTCTCTATTCCCTTAAAACCTCAAATTTTCATTCTCCCTGAAATTGGGAGGAATGGGAGGAATGTAATTGGATTTAATGATTTTTTTACTAAAACTCCCAAAATACTGTTATATATTCAATCCTTTATTTTAAAATAGGGATCTAAAAGTAATATTGTCATAAATTGATTCCATTCCATTATCTCCATGTTGCTCCCAAACAAGATTACTTTCCATTCCTTTCTATTTAATTCCATTCTATTCCATTCCTTTCCCTTACTTAAATACATTCCATTCCATTCTATTCTATTCCTTTCCATTCTTTTATGATCATTCCATTTCATTCCCTTCTCTTATGAACTCCCAAATGGAGCCTTAAAATCTCAAATTTTCATTTCCCCCGAAATTGGGAGGAATGGGAGGGAATGAAATTAAATTTAATGAATTTTTTACTAAAACTCCCAATATATCCCTATATATTCAGCATTTTATTTTAAAATAGGAGTCTAATAGTAATATTATCATAAAATGATTCCATTTCATTCCCTTCGTGTTACTCCCTAACGAGATTACTTACATTCCATTCATTTCCATTCCTTTATTTTAAAACATCCAATCAAGCTTACTTAATTCCATTCCATTCCATTCATTTTCCTTAATTACTTAAATACATTTCATTCATTTCCGTTCCCTTATAATCATTTTATTCCATTCATTTCCGTTTTCTTATGATTATTTTATTCCATTCCATTTCATTCCCTTATGAACTCTCAAACGGAGCTTAATAAAGTGAAGATTTTATGATTATGAACACGAGAATATAGTTACCTTTTAAATCTCTAGAGTTCATGTTAAACAACCTAGTTTTTAAAAGAAGAATCCCACTAAATTCACTAAAATTAAAAAGAGCCCACTAAATTAACAAGATTAACAAAGTGCAGCATACCAACGGCATGGTTCAAATCAAAACCCAAATCATAGTTAGTTTAGTCCGATATCATGCTTCAGCTATTAAGGGGATCTGGATCCTCTCCATTTCAAAGTGAAATGAAGAGGCTCCAGTTGACGGTTGAGATTTCGTCCAAGCACATCCACGCTCAAAATTCTGCCACGTCATTTAAAATGTAAAAAACTTAACCCAACCTCAAAAAATTTCAAACCTAACCTCAAAAAACTTAACCAAGCTTCTCTCATTTGAAATTTCAAAAAAAATTAAACTCTCATCACTCTCCAGTGACTGGATCGTCGGAGCAAGACCTGGAGAAACGCCAAGATACGAAGGTGAATTCGCCGGACAATAACAACGAAAGGAGAGAGAGTGAGAGATACGAGGAATCGCTTGATTTGGAAGAGGGATTGGATGGTGGAGAGGACGGTGGTGTTTGGGGACACGTAGCCAACCAGAGAGCGACATGTGGAGTTTGTTTGTGATCCCCATGTCACCACCAGGCAGCTTCCTCCTCCTCCTCCTCCTCATCCTCAGCATCATCATAATCGATGCCGCCGTGTCGTTGTCATCTCCGTCGACGAAATCGAAGTCGTTTTCCTCGGCGTGTACTACAGCCGATACGTCGCCGTTCACGGCCTCAACGGAATTCTCACTCTCCGTGGAGCTCCTCAGTACTCCTTGTCTCCGGTTCGTTCGGTTCTCCCTCAGCGAACCAACGTTTGCTCCAACTGTAACCGTAATGCGCTGCCGCCGCCGCAACCACAACAACCACCGCAAGCCTTTCACTGTTATTCTCTGGCAAATTCACCTTCGTATCTTGGCGTTTTGCCAGGTCTTGCTCCGACGATCCAGTCACCAGAGAGTGATGAGAGTTTAATTTTTTTGAAATTTCAGATGAGAGAAACTTGGGTTAAGTTTTTTGAGGTTGGGTCTGAAATTTTTTGAGGTTGGGTTAAGTTTTTTACATTTTAAATGACGTGGCAGAATTTTGAGCGTAAGTGTGCTTGGACGAAATCTCAACCGTCAACTGGACTCTCTCCATTTCACTTTGAAATGGAGATGGAGAGGATCCGGATCCCTATTGAGGTGAGATAGTGCGATTGAGCCTACTTATCTATAATTCCCAGACTTTACTAGTATTTTCTCGCCGTCAGATCCAGATTTCCTTGATAACCTTATTCCTAAATTATTCCCATCCACCCACATATATGTACAACCATAGCCTCTGCCCAATTCATCTTCCACACCTCCACAACCACCGAAGCCGACAACTTCGGATTCAACCAGGAACATTCGCAGCAAGGAACAGAGTGAGTGATTTCAAAACAAATTCAACAGACGAAATCCCACACTGCTCAGGGATGAATAAAAATCTGTATTCATAAAAGTGATAACACCTTTCTCAGATCGCCGGACTCTGTAGTGAGTGTCTGTAACCAAGCGGGGCATCAAAGTAATGGAACGTGGATGGGGATATTAACTCAGCTGGAGAACCGGGTGTTGTTGGGTGGTGGCTATTCAGTCTGGCTCAACCCAGATTGGTGAGGTGACCCTAAACACAGCTGACTCAACTCAAGCCTGATGGACGGCTGGCTTATCAGAGCAGCCGGCTCTCTTGTCTTCCCCCAGTGGAAACTGAATGAAGAATAACGGGGTCGTAGCCTACCCGGACCATGGCCGGTTGTGTTGAGATCCCACCGAGATTATTATAAGAGGGAATTATTATTTGCTTGAGGCTCAGGCTCAGCTACTACCCTCCTCCTCCTACTACTACTACTACTACAAGGGTCTTTTATCTCTCCTTGGTTTAGTTATGGGTTGGGCCACACTTCTTCATAAATATTAGTTTTGTGGGCTTTTCTCAAGTCAAGCCCAATCTAAAGTCTTATATATATTTATATTATTTAACAACCGTATGTTTTCTGGAGCTCCCGCCTATTGTTTCGAGCTTTCTAAGGTTTTCTGAAGAGTGTTTTCTGTTTTGTGTCTTTCTTCTTAGGGTTTAAGGCTGCTGCAAAGCAAAGGTTGCAACAGTCCCAAGTCCCTACATGCATGTGAACTCTTGGACTCTTGGAATGTCTACGAGTAGTGTAAACAGTTTGAGTGGCTATACAAATTCTCAAAGTTTTTCATGTGATTTTTTTTTTGGGGTGTGGGGGAAGTTTGAAAATTTGTTTTTAAATACTAAAAAAAAAATTACAAATATAGATACATCTCTCTGTTAAACAAAAGTTTAATCTATAGTATTTTCAGCACATTCAGTCAATTTATGTTATATGTGAATTATATTATTAAAAAAAAAAAAAAAAAGTGGTTTGGCTTTGGGGTTTCATTTTTTAATCTACTTTCAAAATTATCTGTTTATTCAAAAATAACTGCTAATTTCAATACATGGAATGCTTCCATGGCTGTATTTGTGATGGACCTAATTTTTGCAGCCTCTTGTTAGCACATGAACATGGGTGTCATACATGAACCATTATTGTTAGCTCTTAATTTTAGCTTGGTTCTCTTGGGTCTGGCTAAAAGTATTTAAGAATTTCAATCCTATGTGGGTTTTGAAGTTTAATATATTCATGTAAAGGGTTATAATTGTTTGATTGATAATTTTGGATTCCGATTGATTTGCTATTGATTGATAACCCTGCTCTTGTGGTACAAACATCAAAATAATCTTTTAAGTCGAAGATGCTATAATTTGTTCCATATTTAACATGGTGGAATGGTGGTATCTAGTTGTAATTTTCTCTATACCAGTCTTGTGACAAGAGTGCTCACAAATGCCCATGCTCTGCTTTAAATCTATAGCTCTAAGCATAGCTTTAGGTACACAATTTATGGAGCTTATGAATTGAAGGTTAAGCTAGACAATTATTGATTGAAGGGAGAGATCATGTTTAGAGGGTGCTGTGTATGCAACCTTTCTCATCTTAAAATTTGTTGGGTGAACTTGGAAATTTCTACTGATATCTGCCATGAGTGCCACAGTCAATTTCTAGTGATATAAACCTCTCTCATTGGTGCCAGGAAGTCTAATACTCATCTTCTCCAAACCCCAAAATGGTGAGGGCGTATGCAGTGAAAGGGAAGAAGCGAAAAAATAGGGAGGAGAGGCATGACGGAGAGCAAGATGCAAAGAGAGCCACTACAGAGAAAACAACTGATGGTGAGGAAGAAGGAAAGGAGGTAGTGAATGAACTTGAGGGTATTCCAGTTGCCTCAAGTGAGCAGAATAATACCAAGAAAGGCAGGCTCATCTTCATTCTTGAAAAGGCATCTTTGGAAGTCGCAAAAGTTGGAAAGGTCTGTAAATTATATTGAATTTGTTGTTGTTGTTGTTGTTGCTGCAGTTGTTGGTTTTTTTCCCTATATATGTTGTAAAAGATGAAACTTTTTGGTAATGGGTTTTGTGGAGTTCTTTTTTTTTTGGGTTATAGGCTCTCGGATTTGGATTTTAGCATTTTCCTTGTGGGTTATGTTAGGTTTTGTTTGTTTGTTAGTTTTTTTTTTTTTTTTTTTTTTTTTAGGCTTGGTGTATTTTGTTCTTTGCTTTTGTTTTTTCTTTTTGGGTTTGAAATTTCATGTATAAGTCAAAAGAGAAGTTTATTTTGAGTTACAAGAGAGGTTTTCTGCTTTGGATGTTTTATTGGGGTTTTATTAGGCTTGGTTGCATTGCTTTCTTTTATAATTTCTTGTCACAAAATAAACAAAATCTTATGTAGGTTCTCAGGTTATGGGTTTAGCTGACTCAATATGGCATTTTCTGGGATTTTGTTGTTGTTGTTGTTGTAACTGTTGTTTTATTGCTTTGTGCGGTTTTTTTTTCCTGCTTTTGATAACTAGTTTTATGCATACAGAGTTACCAACTTTTGAACTCAGATGACCATGCATATTTCTTGAAGAAAAATAACAGAAATCCATCTGATTACCGGCCTGACATTGTTCATCAAGTTAGTGAACTTACAATTATGGGTTGACATTATGCTTCAATAATTGCTTGTGTTTTCTACTTCTTTGAACCATACATGACCTTAAGGTCTTGTTGTCTTCAGGCTCTCCTAATGATTTTGGATAGCCAACTTAATAAGAGTGGGATGGTACAAGCTGTGTATGTGAAAACAGAGAAAGGTGTTCTTTTTGAAGTTAAACCGCATGCTCGTCTTCCAAGGACATTCAAGCATTTCTGTGGTCTTATGTGTAAGCTGTAGTGTTCTCACCTCAACATACAAAAGCATGTTAATATTGTTTGTGTGTGGGTTGAGAGCTAAATTTGATGTTGCTTTTCTCCTCTTGGCTACCTTGCAGTGCAGCTTCTACAAAAATTGAGTATCACTGCTGCTGGTAAGCGTGAGAAACTTTTGCATGTGATCAAGAACCCTGTAAGCCGGTATTTACCTGTCAATTCTCGCAAAATAGGTGAGGTTATGTTGTATGATTTTTCCTGTGTTATCTACTTCATACTAGAAATGAAGTTAATATTTGCTTTGATACCAGGCTTGTCATTTAGTTCCAAAAAATTGGTTAATATAAACAATTATGTGGGCTCTGCAGGCACCGGTGATGTTGATCTTGTTTTTGTTGTAAGTTCAAAATAACTTTAACTATACACACACGTGTTATGTGACCAAAACTTAAATATTTTTTACCAAATACTGTGCTTTCAGGTTGGTGCAATGGCCCATGGTAAAATTGATAGGGCAGATGCTGATGATTTTATATCAAGTAAGTTTATACTGCATTGCTTTCTTATACAATGGTTCTGTTTTTGTAGAAATTCCAGATAGTCACATTCCTCTGTGTGCATGTTAGTGAGCATCTCTTTCAGCAAATTTGAGTTAGACAACCATCCAAATTAATTTCTATAAATGGAGGATGTAGGTGGCTTTAGTTTCTGCTGACTACCAAAGGCTATAGCCAGACTTTGTCAATTGAGTTGTAGCCAGATTACATGTGGATGATGTCATATATTATTTTCTCTTTAGGTAGTGATTGGTTGGGGTGATTTGTGGGGAGGAGAAAATAGGGAGGATTTGTGTGTTTGGTTGGGGAGGGGAGTGGAGAGTGATTTTAGTGGGGCCGGGTGTTTTCTCCCTGAGTCCACCATTTGGAGTGAAAACTCAACCTCCCTAAATTGAGGAGAAAATTAAATCTCTTCTATCCCACCACTTTTCCATCTTCCAACCATAAGAAGCCTAAGGTTTCAATATTCATATCCGATTAAGAAGATTGCTTAGGGATAGAAATGCAGCTGATATGTCCTTACTCCTTTAAAAAAGATATACTGCCTTTGCCATCTGCAATGTGTATCAGGAGGTAGTTCCCACCTTTTTTTTTCCACCCAATGCAGGATTATCAGCTACATCATTTGTTGGGCACAGGAAAGTCTACTGTTCTGTGAAGTTCATTATCTCTTTGTCCTTAAGTGAGCATTCAGTAGGTTCTCTTCTCTTGTAAAATTGCCTCCTTGCAATCTATCATAAATCAAATTTTCATGTTTCTTAAATTATGAGAGTGGAAAGCCATTGAGTTATGAGCAGTGTCAGATGGGCACAAGGGTGGCTCAATCCCAACCCCAGCATGAACCTGAGTTGGTTCACCTTATACATATCATTCCTGCTTGAAACATGTTTAGTAAGAACCCAGATCGACCACAATAAAA
The DNA here is from genome assembly GCA_032878915.1 of Castanopsis chinensis. Classification (NCBI taxonomy): domain Eukaryota; kingdom Viridiplantae; phylum Streptophyta; class Magnoliopsida; order Fagales; family Fagaceae; genus Castanopsis; species Castanopsis chinensis. Next base: position 11,053,542 of record JAVQMG010000126.1, on the reverse strand, counting down.
AATTTGGTTTGATGGGCAGGTCTGGCCATGCACATGTGCAAAACATGCAATTGACTCACTATCTATGTTGTTAAACTTAAACTTATGTCTGTACTCGGTTAAAAATTCAAATATCTTTTAACATAGAATTAGGTGAGGTGATAAACATAGTCTTCATTGGTTGAAACCAAAATGACACTGAATTGTAATGTCCCTAATGCCATATTGAACCAAAAAGCACCCTTACAAAGAGGATTTTAAGGTTATTTGACATTTTATACTCGCTTAGTCTGAACTGCTATAATAAATTGTCATACTTCTTGTCTAGCTTCTAGGGACACAAATTGTTTACAGTTATAGTAAAATTGCATACATTGTTATTTATGACATTTCCAATCAAAATATATCTGTTTTGATGTTTTGATTACTTGCATAAAGAAATACTTGTTCTGTTTGCTCTCTCGAGTTGTTTAAGGTCAAAAGCTTGAGAATTTGTCTTGAATATTAGCTTTCAAGGAAGTCAACATGAAATATTTACAATGTTATGAATTAAGATGATCACAGTATATAGCTCATGTGATTTATCATCATTTGTCTAAGATTGAGCATTCTAGGTAGGGTTGAAAGTATTCCATGGTTTCCTTTTTTGAACAATGCTTGAAAACTTATTCCTTCAACTTTGAGGTTCTTGTTTCTTTTTTCTTATTACTGTACCTTTTTTCATTTTTTTCATCTGAAGAAGAAGAATAAACTAGGATAGTAACCCGTTGGGCATCTCAGCATTATCTATTCATTTTATTTTGCTTTTGGCAACAGAATCCAAGTATGGCAATTACTCTTGGAAGATGAACATTATTTTTCTGTTTGTAAATAACCATCTACCATTTTTGCAGTTTCCGGTTACCCTCTGAGTGCTGCATACTGTATTGGAAAGATTACCAATGCTTTCGAGACAAAGTATAACATATTGTGAACCCCACTCACTCTTTTGCTATTTATCAACTATATGATAGCGTTTCTACCAAGGTGAATACATTTGATCAATCAAAGAGATATGGCACATGTTCTCAGCAAGTGGTACTAGTCTCTCAGTAGCAAGGGATAAAAAATTTCTTTTCTTTTTAAATGTAATTTTGTTATGAAAAGCATTTTGGGTATATTAGCTGACAAGTTGAGATAATTGAGGGACAGAAATATGAAATACACTGGTCTTATTGGCATTGATATCTAATTGATCGAATGGAATGGTCTTAATCTATTACATGCATATATGATTAGTTGCTTAACAGTATATGAAAGTAGTACCAAAAAACACAAGCCGCTGCCAGTAGTGAACACAAAGCAGTAGGCTTAATTGACATCACAACAAAACAACAAAGACTAGCCTCAGTGGCCTTTTCACGGCAGGAACACCTGGTTTTTCTCTTACAAGTATACAAGTACGTCTACATTCCCATATCAATGTTGAAACAATTTATAAAAATCATCCTCCGAGTCCGTAGGCCACTTATGAATCTTCCTCTGGCTACAGCCCAAACATTTCTAGCCATTGGACTCGTCCGAAGAATATGCATCACTGGTTCCACTTCTTTATTACAAACTCGATAAAATGGTGAATGTGCCAAGCATTGTCTTTCAATGGAGATCCTTAGAGCCGAGTCCTTCATTTGTCTTCGCATTGCACTTCTGACTCCAACATTTTCAATGAATCTTCTTTTCCTCTACTTACTGGCCCCACCATTAGCTATCTGTCATAGAATTAAGCTCATCATACCATGCCTTTAGGAGTTTAAAACAGGACGTGGTGTATAGGGGTATTGCTTGGAGCCTTGACCATTGTTTTATAAGAATCTCCCTTCCCGCTATTGATAAGGTTTTTTTCTTCCACCCTTACAACCTCTTCATCACTCGTTCTTTTACACTAGCACTGAGAGCCCGTGTTTATTATGGCTTGTAGTTTAAATCATGGATCATGGTATCCTTGATGTATTAAAAATAGTTGTCTTCTCCCTATTTATTTTTTGTGACCATAGGCCTTCTCATAACAGTACAAGACTTGCAAAATGTTCATAATTTTTTCGGTTGTAGCCTGACTAAAGACAACTATCATCTACAAATAACAAATGGGAGACCTTAGGGCTGTATTTTACAGGTTGATCAGCCATGAATTTTTTTGTCTACCTCAGCTTTTCTCAATAAAGCCAAGAGACCTCTGGCACAAATCAGGAAAAGTTACAAAGAGAGAGGATCATCTTACCGAATATCCTAGGATGGTTAGATGTAGCCTCTTGGTTCCCCATTGATGATGACTAAATATGATGTTGTAGACACACCCCATGATTATTGTCACCCATCTCAATTCAAACCCCATCTTCTGCATCATGCCTGCAAAACAACTTCACTCTATCTGATCATAATCTTTATTCATGTTCAATTTCAATGCCATTTGTCTAGTCTTGCCTTTTCATCTAGTTCGCATGTTGTGTAACCTTTGATAAGCTATCGCTACATTATCAATAATAAGATGTCCCAATATAAATGCATTTTGGGAGTCTGAAATAACATACAGAATAATAAATTGTAACCTGTTGGCTAGGGTTTGGAAAACACTATTTTATATAGGAAAGTACATGGGCTTATCGGCTTATAATATAATATTTTCTAGGGATGTCTATTTTTGGTATGAAGGCAATATGCACAAAATTAAAAATTTGAGCATATGGCCTGAATTTAAGGCAAATGATATTGCTTTTATAAATTGATCCACAAGCAATAGTGAAATATTTTGAGTAGAAACCAAAATTGGATCTCATACAAGTGACAACCATATGAGGAAGGGGAAGGGGGGGGGGGGGTGTTCTTTACACCCTAAACACATGTCTTCAATTTTTCGACACATGCCACTTTTGGACCCCCAAAAAAAATCCCACTCCATTGTCACTCTCTATTTTCTCTTTCTCTCATCTATTTCAACACTTTTTTTAGGATGTTTTAACATCTGACATCTGCTCTTGATGATTACTTTTTATCATTACACTAAAACATTAATTGATTTTTGGTATCAATGAAAATTGAATCTCAAATCTCTTATTTGACAATAAGAGACTTTACCTAGTAACTAGTGTGCCATATTTACAACAAATTTTCTCTCACCTATTTTGGCACCTAGTGTGCCACTTTTACTCAATTTTTTTTTTCCTCTACTCTCTATTTTCGGGCATGAGCAAACCAACAAACATACACAAAAATTGGGTAACAAATGTGGCACTATAGGTGTTTAATTCAACTAGTTTTTTAATCTTATGCATATGTATGGATACATTTAAAGATATACAATAAGATGCATAATATAATTTTTATATATATAATTTAAATACTATTGATAGTCATTTTTACATTTTGTTAACTCTATAAAAAAAATTTGTAAGAATATTATTAGATATAAAATATAAATTGTCCATATTTTTTTAAATTATTGTGAATCACTTTTTTTTTACGATTTATTTATTCTAGATTCTTTAGTTTTTATACTTATAACTCATTTGAATGAATATTTATGATGTAGTTTCATATTTAGTTTTAAAATTAAAAAAATAAAACTCTTTAAAAATAAATAATTTTGAATATATGATACAAAATTAAAATTCTAATTTAAGTTTCTTACTACTTCACATATTTTATATATATATATAGATAGATTTCTCTACTCTCTCATCTATCACGTCATTCTCTCTTCTCACTCTTGACATGTGCGGTGGCGTAATTCTACTTTTTTAAGCAATTCGACTACCTTGGTACCGAATTTCACCTTTCTCCTCTTTCATTATAAAAAAAATAAAAATAAAAAAAAACTTTGAACAATACTTATTCTCCTATAAACTCTAATTTGGCCAATATTTAGCCAAAACACTATAAGATCCGTTTAGATACAGTTAAAAGTCAAAAATTGAAAACATTGTAGCAAAATAATTTTTAAATGTGTGAATAGTACTGTAGGATCTATTTTTAATAAAATAATTATTAAAAAAAGAAGTTTGTGGGTCCCATAAAACAGACCCACTAGAAACACCACAGCCACACAAAAACGCGGTTGAAAAAGAAAAAAAAACACAAATGCTTGAAATGTGTAAAGTGTGGATGTTCAAAGTGATAGTGGGTTTCGTGTATAGCGCACGGAATCTACTAACAGATGTGATGGAGCACTTCTTAGTTAAAAAAAAAAAAAAAAAAGAAGCTGAAAATGTAGACTCTGGAAACATAGCCATTATCTAAGCGCTGCCTAAAAGGTGTGGTGAAATGGTAATAAAATTAAGGGTTTGTTTGGATTGCATTGAACGCGTCTGCTGTCCGTTTCAAGAGACAAAATGCACTGCGCGTACTGTGCGTGTACTGTGCACGTACTATGCACGCACTGTGCACGTGTTATGCGCGCACTGTATGCGTACTGTGCGCTCACTGTTCACGCACTTTTTAGCAACTATTTATTAAAAATAAATCTCACAGTATTATTCACACGTTTAAAAATTATTTTACTACAATATTTTTAATTTTTAATTTTTAACTATTTTCGAACGGACCCTAAAAATACTTCCAAAAAAAAATATCCAAAGTTAAGATTAAAAAGGATTCCTTAATAAAAAGTAAAAACTATTGACGTGCCATTTTTTGTGGCACAAAAACTTATTCTGTTTCAATCAAAAAAAAAAAAAACTTATTCTGTTGCAAATTGCAATAGACACATCTTAATAGTCAATTGTGGGACCCAAGCGTGCAAAGTACGCACGGTATCATATGCTTGCCCAAATGTAGTGTAGTCACTGTACTCTTGAGTCCTTGACTCCAACGCTGCACACGTGAACTCCATTACCACCGTCCACTCCTACCTCCCCTAAAATAGACCGTCAAAAACTCTCTCACACAAATTTCTGAATAAAATAAGGAAAAAGAAAAAGAAAACCGAGTTCAGTTGAGTTGAGTGGTTCAGAGACTGGACTCGTTTATTACGTACATTTAAAAATTAAAAATTATTGTTTAAAAATACGTGTAAAGACTCGGGTGAATGGAAAAAAAAGGTATAAAAATGCATGAAATATCGCCCAAAAACTGAAAATTTCTGTTTGAAAGCAGCAACCAAACACCCCCTAAAGTCTGTAGCTGGTAGTTTATAAAGTCTTTCCGACCCACAACATATCGCTTATCTCTCTCTCTCTCTCTCTCTCTCTCTCTCTTCCTATTCAACGTCCTCCTATCTGGTATCTTCTTCTTCTGCTTTCCATTAGATTGTTTTCTGTTGCTTAATCAAGTTTTATTTATTTATTTATTTATATAGCCTGCCTTATTTGATTTTATGTGTTGTATATATTTACACAGGTCTCTGTGTATGCTGACTTATCATGTTCCATAATTCTATCTATATAATTCTTTACTTTTATTTTTTCATTTTAGTGCATAGTATTGATTTTTATAAATCCCATGTTATTCCTGGTTTCTTTTGGATAAAGGGTATTCTGTACTGGGTTTTTTTTTTTCTGGTTTTGTTTTTGTTTTTGCTTTTGCTTTTCTCCTAATGATGCTTTTTAAGATTGAAACTTTTATGTTGGGTTTGCGTCACAGGCAGGATTAGGAATCTGTGAGTACTTTAAAAAAAAATAGTATTTTGGTTTCTTGGGATATTTTATATTTGATTATATATTGATTGTGTGGTTTCTTAATTAGTTTATGTGGTGTTTTTGTGTTTGATGCAATGGTTGATTGTCTAGTTGGTTATGTCAAATAAGTATAGAGGACAACCAGGGTTTATTTGTTATTATTTTATTTTATAAGACAACCAGGGTTGAATATTGGATCATTTTTTGTTTGTTATAGGAGTTTGTTGAATAATTGATAAGTTTAGGAGAAGAACGAATGAAAATTTGCGGGTTGTTTTATTTTTTCTATATTACTGTTTAGGAAAATTTTGGTAATTTGATTATTGACGTATTCTTAACTTCTAAACTAGATTCTGTTTCAGATTTTTGTCACTGTAGGGTCATACTTATACCTGTGGGGCAGATAATTTACAATTTAGCTATCAATTACAGGGTTGCCTTGGTTTTTTTTTTTTCCCTGGAGATTGAATTGGTTTATTTTGTGTGAGTGTGTGTGTGTGTGTTTTAACAAATCCATGTCTAAGAAAAGAGCAATCCAGTGTAGAAATATAAAATAAGAGCCTCTATTGAAAGTTCAGAAGTGATTTTATACTATTAATTATGGTGATGGGATCTACTTTTTTGGGACCACCCCAATCTAAATGAGGAATTTGTGCTATAAAATTTTATGAATAAAAGTTTATGGTAATAATTTCTTAGCATAAATGTTAACTTTTTAAAACTACATGGAATATTGGAGTGGATCATATTAAAAAATATTTTTGGAAAATATCTGTTTTTTTTTTACCCCAAGTTCTTGTGAAAAATGTCTAAATGTGTCTGTTCCCATTATTTATGAAAAAAAGAGAAAAAGTGTTTTGGGGGTGGGGGGGGGGGGGGGGGGTGTGGGAGTCTTGTAAAGCATAGAGCATGTGGATTTTAGTTTGGTAGATGAAGTGAAAGCAGTTTTTTGGATCTTATTCTTATCTGCTAGATTGAAAAGAAAAAAAAAAGGGAGTTGTCTAAGATGGCTAAGCTGGTCAGCATTCTTGGTATACAATGCTGGGCAGTCAGGATTTAGTGAATATAGCTTAACCAAAAAATGATGGCATGAATGAGTAAAAAGAGGTGAAAGGGTACTATAAGAAATGTGTGACCACATTCATGAAAATATTGTCAAGCAATGAAATGAAGACAAGATAAGAAAGCCAGATGATATGAGTTGGTATGTAAAATGATGAATACTAATTGCAATAGTAAGGATAGGTTTGTTCTAAACTATAGTCCTTAGTACAGCAGGTTCAGGAAGTAATGGGCAAGGCTTGGGAGAAATGATTGCCCAAAACTTTTATGCAGGATTTGACCTTTTATGAAGTTGGATGAAGAAAATGGAAATGTGTGCAGCTGTTTTCAAATAGTTAAGAAGGTTATGTGAATGGCGCTAATTTAGGGATTTATGTAAATTGTCTTGTGTATATTATAGAAACAAAATGATGTGGGGGGAAAAACTTGATTTTGGTAAAATGTTATATCTGTTGTTCTCTAGACCCCAATTTAAATTTGAAGTGCACTTTGTTCAGTTATAATGATACCCCTGGTGGTTTCTTGTGTTGTTTGAAGGCTTGTTTTTCCTTCTTTATATAGTTAACAGAAACATTGATAACTACTTAATTAAAAAAAAGAAGCAGAAGAGAATGGTATTTTTTATTTTTTATTATTAATAAGTAACACACCCATCCAGTGGGTCTTCAACTGATGACCTCGCCATCCACCCTGTACTTACAAGCATATAATGATATTGTTATTAATGTGTCTTTTAAATGTGTCATTCTGGACAGATAGCAGTTCATGTCAAATCTAGATTTTGATCAATTGAGTTTTGTCTACCTTCTATTTCAGTTTTCAGCAGTTCTGATCATAAACAAAGGATTTGTTTGGTTACTTTTCTAATTCCAACTGCCAAGTTTCATGTCTGAACCGGACGATCCGATTCCCCCTGCTTTTGGTAGGTTTTCTTTTCCCTGATGAATACATATATTGATTTGATAAATCAGAAGCCAAGGGTATATGTCTCTTGACCCTGGATATAATCTGAGTGGCTGTTCTGTAACTGGGCAGATCCCTTTGCTGAGGCAAATGCTGAGGACTCGGGTGCTGGGACAAAAGAGTATGTTCATGTGCGTATACAGCAGCGTAATGGGAGGAAAAGCTTGACTACTGTGCAAGGGTTGAAGAAGGAATACAGCTATAACAAGATACTAAAGGACCTTAAGAAAGAGTTCTGCTGTAATGGTACTGTTGTCCAGGATCCAGAGCTAGGCCAGGTTTGTTTCTATCCCATTGGTGACATGGGAATTCGTTTTTAGCTTTTTATATTTTTGTTCATGTTCTTTACCATCAATAAAGAGTACATGTAACAGAAAATTTAGAAAATTTCCAATGGGCTTTTAGTTCAACTGGCATCTCCTTCCCTTATTAGTTCTAGGGGAAGGGTGAAGTTGTGGGTTAAAAAAAAAAAAAAAAAAAACAGAAAATTTTGAAGAGCTTTAAAGTAGACTATTTGTACACCTTATTGTTCATGTGATGCACTGCAGAATTGTTGTTCTTTGCATATTTTTAATAGAAGCATTACCTTAAGTAGCTTTGTTTTATTTTTCTCAGAATCAAACAGAATTTTAACATCATCGTTTCATGCATGCAGGTTATACAACTTCAGGGAGATCAGAGGAAGAATGTTTCCACCTTCCTTGTGCAGGTTTAATATTGTCACTGTTGTTTTTTTTAAAGTTGCCCTTTGTCTTGTATATTTGTGGTTCATGTAAATGTTCCTTTTGTGTTTTCTTCTTTACAGGCTGGCATTGTGAAGAAGGAACATATCAAGATTCATGGCTTTTGAATAGTTGCAGCCTGCAGGTCAATCTCCATATATGGTTTACATTATTCTCGTTACGCAATAGTGGATAGTTTATGATCTGAACCTTAGACTGTAGCCATAATACATATGACTTTGTTATATGTACGTCTATCTTTTGTGTCAATTTGGTAGTTCTGCTACTTGCTGTGTTATGTGGGATGGTCATTATGGATTGTACCAAAGCCTTTATCCATACCTTAATCCATAATACTAATTTCCTGTTTTCTATAGATGATTGTGCATTGCTTGGATGTATTTAAATGTCTAATTGATTTAATTGTCACTTAACTACATGCATTAATCAATTGTCACTTAATTGGGTAATGCCACATTCAGCTATGATAAATTGATAATAGAGCAGAGAAATTCACAGAAAAGACCTAGGGTTATTCAAACAAGGGATGAACATCATGCTTATGCTTCCGGTACGTTTTTTGTGGAGCAAAGGTTCTTAAATCTTAACAAGCAGTATCAAGACTGTTAAATTCTTGCGTCAAAATTCATAAGTCTCAGCTACCAATTTTGTCTACATTATTAAAATGTCATTGGTATGAAGTGTACATGTTGCATTTACCATTAGTTGGTGGACACTTATCCATTAATCGACAAGCAATGTATGTGCCCACTTGCATCTGGAAACCATCATTCTGTATCTGTACTCTGTATATCAGTCTTCAAACAAGTATGCCACAGTAGTTTAAATTCTTGGTCATGAACGAGCTACTCAATCTTGTGTAACATAATAAATAAATAAATGCAGTGGCATCATGTGTCCGGTTGAGAAGATAAGCCCGGTAACAAATCATATGATATAATTCCACATCCTCCTATTATGTATTTTAATAAAATTATGGGTTTTCATAAATAAATAAATAAAATTATGGGCACATCATCCTTATCATATATTATAATAAAATTATAAGGGACATATGTAGCAAATATCACGTGTTTGGTGGTCTTCGAAGTTATTTGCTTCAAAATTCACAATCTATTTTTCCACTATTAAGAGCATTAGCATATGCAATTCTTAAAAAAAAAAATACTCATTTTGCTTTCTAAAAAACTACTTTTATCTCTTTTAACACGCCATTTTACAACTCACTCAACATCTAATTTTTTATTTTTTCACATCACACTGAATATTTCTCTCAACCAGCAAACCCACACAAGCCACAAAAACCCAACTATCCACCTCCATCACTAGCCACCACCGCACCTAGCGATTGGCACCGCCACCAACCACAAAAACCACTGCCATCACCAAAACGACCCACCATCACAATATACAAAATCCACAACCCACCAAATGACCCACAAAACCCAATTATCCACCTCTATAGGTAGTCACTGCCACAACTAGCCACGGCCACCACTGCCACCACCACTCTAACAACTCACAAAAACCCAACCATCCACCTCCACAACTAGCCACCCCCATTGCCACTGCTATCACCAGCCACAAATGGCATTGCCACCGCTAAAACGACCCACCACCATGGCACCACCACATACGAAACCCACAATCCATCAATGACCCATAATCCAACAACCATCAACCACCAATCCTGAGAGAGAGAGAGAGAGAGAGAGAGAGAGAGAGAGAGAGAGAGAGAGAGAGAGAGAGAGAGAGAGAGAGAGAGAGAGAGAGCAAAAAGAAATTAAGATATGCTATAGTAAACTTTATATGTAAAATTTTTAGAGCCTGAGAACTTGGATGTGAGCTATTTTTTGTTGTTTTGAAGGATAAAATAGCATTTTGGGATTTTTAAAAGTCCCAATGCTAATACTCTAAACAATTTGTTAGATCACATTTCTAAAGGACGAGTGAACATAGTTAAGGAATTGTGATCTCTATATGAACATGGTTAAATAATGAAGCGTAAAATTTAAGTTTCTCTAGCATGGCTAAGAATTTCTGAAATCCTAAGGGATTAGATGTTATCTCAAATTCAAATATTTTAGGGTTTAAAATCTTGGTGGATTTAGACCAAATCCAAATCCTTGACCTTTTAAACTATCCAAACAAGGTATTTTGACTGAAACACCTAAATCTAAATTCACTAGTCCAAATCCTAGAACTTTTTAAACTATCCAAACAATGGATACCTCATATTCATGTGAATTTGGATTGTTAACTTATTTTCAGGAAAATTACTTTAAACCCACCTGTGGTTTGGTCTATTTGCACCTTGCCTATCTATGGTTTAAAATTTAACACTTTGCCTCACCTGTGGTTAGCTCTATTTAGTTTCCGTTACCCACCTCCATTAAAATCAAGAATAAAAATGTATTTTTTATTCCCTTTTATGTCTCTCTCCTCAAAAAAAAAGAAAAAAAAAAGGGCTATTTCAAACCCAAGAATATGCATCTCTTAAAACATGGTTGAAATAAATAAAAAAATTTCAAACCCAGAACACAACATTTGTAAATATAGTTCAAAATTTTCAGTTACACACATCCAAAGCCCTTTAAATCCTCTTAATCCATACCCAAAATTCCTCTCATTTTTAAAACCCAAACTGTAATGAAAAAAGTTTTAGAACCCAATCATAGATTAAATAGACAATATAAACAAACCAAAGAGAGAATTTCAATCGCATGCAAAATAAATCAAACAAGAGGGCACTAAAAAAATGGAAAGGGAAAAATAAAATAAAAAAGAAAGGGAGAGACAAAGAACACCGTCATTCATCACTGCCAATGGTGGTGATCGAGTGCTTCGACCTAGAGTTTGATGGTGGCTTATACAGCGACTTGGCTGTCATGGCAATGGCTCATAATGGTGCTAACGGCAGCCATGGAGGTCAACCACCACTAGCAAGCCAAAATCAAATCAAACCAAAATCAAATCTAACCCACAAACAAAAATTAAAAAAAATATATAAATAAAATAAAAAATTGAAACCCACAAAGCATTGCAGTTCGATCACCCTCATCCTCTCTCTTTCTTGTCCACCCACAGCCACCATAACCACTATTAGAACCCACAACTCCGCAGCACCAACTCACCTACAATCCATAACCACTGCAAGCCACAACCATAACCCCACCATAATTAGATCATTATCAAACCCACTACCCAAAAAAAAAAAAAAAGTTGAAAACCCATGAAGCAAAGATAGTGGTGGTCGATCTAGGTTTTCCCTGTGGCGGCTTATCGACCTCATCAATGCCACCATCGAGAGAGAGAGAGAGAGAGAGAGATGATGGGAGTGAGTGAGAGAGAGACGATGAGAGTTTGAGAGAGAGAAATCATGAAGTAAATGAGTTGGCCTGTCAATTTGATCTTGTTTTGACACAACTTGTTTCTCTACAAAATCCTCTCTTTGATCATGTTTGTTTGTGTTTTTATGTTATTTTTTGTTTTTGGAGGAGAGAGACATAAAAGGGAAGAGAAAATACATTTTTACCCTGGATTTTAACAGAGGTGGGTAGTTAAGACTTAACAGAGTAAGCATAAGTGTGCAATATGTTAAATTTTAAATCACAGATAAGCAAAGTGTAAATGGGCTAAACCACAATGGGTTTACTGTAATTTGCCCTTTACTTTCTTACTATTAAGTCATGTAGTTTTTTTTATACAAGATAGAATTTCTACTCTAACCTAATCTAAGTGTATATATGTGTGAAACTCCCTCTTGGAGACTTGAATTCCAGCCCTTGCTCCCCACAACCCACAGGCATTTGTATTTGTAGAGCGACCACTGCACCAAAAGTGCGCGGTAGTTCATGTAGTTTTATTTAAAGGGATTTTAGACACAAACCTTATGGAGGGACGGAACCTGTCATGATATTAGTCCATTGGTTGAGAATCTTGAAAAACCATCAGATCATTGATTTATTATGCCATTGGTTGTGATTCTTGCAAAGTCATGTAGTTACACTGATTTAACAAAAAAATGGTAGGGTCTATCTTTTAAGTTTTTTTTTTTAAAATCTAGTTACACTCTTTATAAATTTTGGACGGAAAAAGTTTGGCTCAAAATCAGTATAGAGTTATCTTCTTTTAGCCACATAATAGACTATTCATGTATAAATTTAATCACATAATTTTTTTAATAAGTCACGTGACTTATTAAATAATAAGTATGAATAATTTTATAAATTGACATATAATGGGTTGGAAAGAAATGGGTTCAAGTTACACCTAGTCTAACTCTTATAAAGTTACACATTTTTTACACTGTAGATTTGTAAGTGATCTAATGGCTAAAAAAATATCATTAAATGCTATTACTTTCCATCTCATTCATAATTAATACTAGGATTTTCTCTCTCTCTCTTTATTTATTGTTTTTTGCTTGATTAAAGGGTACACTTCCATTTTTAACAACTTGCATTTCTATACTAGAAAAAAAAAAAAAATATACAAGAAAAATATCTGAGATAGATAATCGATGAGAAATAGAATGATCAAGTAACTTCAACTAAGTGGTTGGAAATAGTAGTTCATTTTTTATTTGATCGATCTAGAAGAACAAGTTCATTTTCAAATAGTAGTTCATATATATATATATATATATATATATTACCTATATGTTAAATGTATATTACGAATTCAGTAACACACAGAACAAAACAATTATGAATAAATAAAAAATAAATAATAAAAAAAAGGAAGAAGAAGAAGAGAACATGATAAAGACAAAGAAGGCAGAGATTTGCATAAAGGCTGTATGTTTGCGAACAATGAAGACACTTTTTTATTTTTTGATAACCATTGAGAAGATACCTATAATTTAATTACATTTGGGCTTCTAATCAACAATCAATTTTCTAGTGTACATCAACTCCAAATATGGAGGAAATACTTTCGAAACATCAAACGCATTTTATGCGTTTTGGCATGATCGTCACCACTTTTGTTACTTCAAAACGTATTTAACATTTAATTGGACTATACATAAACAAGCAGTTGAATCATTTTACCACTCTTGCACATGTAAGGTGGTGTAGGTCCAGTCAAGAAATTCTCTAGCCTTAAGACTCATGGGAAAAAGACTTCTTTTTTGATGAAAACTCATGGGAAAAAGACTTGTTTCAATGAAAATTGAGAATAGGCACTTGTGCAAGGTTAGAGATGAATTAATTAGAAGAGAGAAAGAAAGTAGAAAATAATATAATATAATATTCTCTCAAATTAATTAGGTTAGCTAATGTAGTAAGTAATTAATTTTAAAGATGACATTGATTATAGTAATTTTCTAACCATTAGATTTTTTAAAAATCTACAGTCTAAAAGAGGTTTAATTTTTGTAGAATTACACCACATGTAACTTGAACCCATTTCGGTTAGAAAATATAGCTTTAAACCGTGTTGAAACCAAATTAACTTTAATAATTTGCAATTGTTTCTGAATTAGTCACTTAATTTCAAAATGTATAACTTGCACACTCAACTGCTACAACAATGTTAACATGCCCCTCAACTTCTACAAGAATGTTAATATACCCCTTTTGTCGTTAATTCACCTAAAAATGACTTAACCCCCCTGTTCAAAGGAATGTCGTTTATGGTTGGACTAACTAATGGAAAGATTTTATCTGATGATAAAAGGAGTATGTTAAGATTATTAATTAATATTGGAGAGGGTAATATATAAGTTTTTTTAATTAGAGATTGATCTAGAAGTGAACTCAAATTCAAAGAGCATCTATATATGAATATGATAATAGAACTTACTAGCCCTAAGTCTTTAAATATCTGATAGTGATCTACACCCTCTAGTTGGCATGTGTGAATGCCTAGCCCTGGATAACGATGCGAGAAAGATAAATAAAGAGGACAAAGAACACGCGAGAGAGAGAGAGAGAGAGAGAGAGAGAGAGAGAGAACGAGATAAGGAAAGCAAGGAAAAGGGCAATAAAATATTAGTAATAAAGAAGAAAAGGCCGCATAAGTGCGACAGGATGGAACCTGTGTCGCATATTTTTAATAAGCATCATTAACTATGATGTCTTAAGGTATGTTTGTATCTTCATTTGGCAGTGTCTAAATTAATGCTAAAACACAACCAGGATAATCTAATTCTTACCAAACATTTTCCATGGAGGACACACTTGTATGTATATTGCTCACACCGATCCATGTTGCATTGACAAAACCCTGACCATGATATTTCAGCCTATCTATGGGTCTCTGCCAAAGATGATGTACTGATTCCAAACTCCAAAGCCTTTTGACTCCAAGATTTATCCTTAAATTTTCTTCTTAATTACACCGTCCAAGATAGGATCATAACCCCAGGTTTATTCCATCATAAAAAGATCAAATACTGTACTCCTCAACATATAACTTAATAGATGTTTAGTTTTGGTACCCAACATCCCTTTTTTGTGTCATTTCACTTTTTTGGCAAAATACTATTTGATTTTGTATTTAGGATCATTATCAATTTAGTTATTACATTTTTTAGAAGTCATGTTATTTTAAAAAATTTGTAATCAATTCAATCCTTATCAGAAATTAACTATAAAATGATATGTTATAAATAATATAGATTAAATTGATTTCTACCAAAATACTATATCCAAATACTTCTTTATGCATTACTACAGAATTTGTATAGAGGTGTGAGTGTGAGTTATAACACTTAAGATTTGCCAATCTGCAAAAAGCTACGCCAACCACCATTAAGTGTTCAACTACCTATCAACGTAGACTAAAGTCCTCTCTATCAACTACCATTCTTCTTTCACTTTCTTTCTCACCTCCCATTCTTCTCCACCCATGAAGACCATGTTCTTTGGAATCTATCCTCTTCTATTAATACTACGTAATGACTACGCTCAATTCAACAGGCCCTACTCTATTCTGTTTCCTCTTATAGCTTCACTAGTTAAAGAATTGTAACTCTTTGAGTTTGTCTTACATTTTCAACTCCTAAATGGCTGACTTGGATCACACTTCAGATGAGTCTTCCGTGGATTCTAGAGGTACTCGTTTGAAATTGGTGGTAAACTCTTTCTAATTCTTTGACTGTTGATTTTCACCTTCAACTGTGGTGAGTGACTTGAATTAGTTTTCTGATGATGACTTATTGTGGATTCAGTAGGTACACAATTAAAAATATAACACACCTAGATTATTCTTACTCATGCTTTTACTGCTTTCTATTTGCTTAGTTTTTTCTCTGTGAAAGTGTCTTTTGCCTTCTAGGTACTCCTAGCTTCCGACCCAGATCACTATTTCAAAGATATACCGCTAAAAGAATTGGTCTTTTTGATTAAAACATGAAAGAAACTCTCTCTGGGATTTATTACTAATATAAAGAGGATCTTAGTTCTGAAGCTATATATTTAGAAACTAATGACTTTTCTCCCTTTGTTGCAGGGGAAAGTAATAGTCAAGATTCCAAGCTTGAATTCTCAGAAGATGAGGAAACCCTTATCACTAGGATGTTTAACCTGGTTGGTGAAAGGTGGGCATGCTTTTCTATCTTTTTTGTTTATATGCCACACTTTTTTCTTGGTAACTTTTTGAAGTTTCAACGAGCTTATGAGAAAAATAGTGCTAATCCTTAGGTGGACTCTAATTGCTGGGAGAATTCCTGGAAGAACAGCAGAGGAAATTGAGAAGTACTGGACTTCAAGATACTCGACAAGTGAATGAAAGGCCAAAATATGGGTGGTGTTTCTCCGTTAGAGCAGGAAAATTTTGGGGGGTTTTAGTAAAGTTTGGTTGTGTGGAATATTTCAAATTCCTTTGCCTAAAAAGGGAAACCGTATTATGGGTTTTTTAACTCTTTACCGAATAGGGCATGTTGCTAAAGCAACTATATGTACAATGGGTTCTTATTGGTCTGGTGATGAATGTGTGGAGTTCCAATATAATTTTCTGTCATTTAAAATGTAAACCTGGTGAGTGAGATGCATTTCAGTCCATGAGCTACAAATTTTCTAGAGAAGTGATTCCATGCTAGTTCCTTGCTTCCTAGAATGGGATATGGTAATTGTTGTTGGTTTAAGTCCAATGTCAGTGCGTATCAAAAAAAAAAAAAAAAGTCCAATGTCAGTGGTGCTCCTCTAAATAAAACATACTCGATCTGGCCAAAATTATTATGTGTGTACTGCCTAATTGATCAAAATTTATTACAATACCCTAAAGTAATCAAATAGTAAAGTTGGCTTGTAATATAATCTTATGTTCACTGCACATTCTCTGACAAAAAAAATTAGTTTGGATCTTGTACAGAGTCTACCTTACAACAGAGTAATGCCCCTTGTCGGATTTATTGTTTCAATATATATAAGTCATCTCAAAGGATTCAGGTTATCCAAACTGAAATATCTGCCTCATGTTTTGTTACCTCACAGCAATTTCTGTAGTAAGAACAAATGAAAGGAAGATGATTTGATTTCACCACTGGTCCACTGTCTAGTGTGAAGAAAAGCACATCACATACTTATAAAGTTAACACACCCCCCCCCCCCCCCCCCCCCCCCCCCCCCAAATTTACCTTTTCATTTCTATTTAACAAATTAAATCTAACGGCTAAAGCTGTAAATATTTGTTCAAATCTATTATTGCATGCACAATGTATGCATTTTAAAACGCAAAAAATGTAATATTCACATTTAAATCGTAGGATTGTGGGAGTGGAAAGAAAACATGTTTGAAGTGGTAAGATGAAGGGAAGGCTTGTTTAATCTTTGTTCTCGTCGAAAAAAAAATACCAATATAATTGTTAATTTTTTGAAGCTCTTGGCTTGACATCTATATTTAATTAATATTTATTTCCCTCCAAAAGAAATTCATTTTTGAAAGAATTTTTTCTTTGCGTGTATGATTGAAATAGGAAACTATATACTCTCTTGATATATTCAAAATGCAAATTCCAAATAACAAAGACCAACGAGGCACTTCTGTTCTGTTATCTGTGGGAAATGGACTCTGTGAAGAGAACAAAAGAAACTACAAGTCATCAACCCGATGAAAATATAGTATAACATAACCAAAAAAGGAATTTTAGAGCTGGGCTTGCTGGCCCATAATACATGTAAAATAAATCTTGCATTCATATTCTAAGGGCACTTTATATATCAAAAATTATTCTAACGGCACTTTCGAAAGGTACTTCATACTTCGTACACAATCATGACCCTTGCATCAAAAAGGAAACTCAGACCAATTACAAAGCAAATTTTATACTTTTAAGTCAGTGACCTTAAGAATGAAAAGCAATTGAAAAAAACGCATGAAAACGTGGACATGAAACAACTAGCGCTCATCCATGGAACCGCACATTATCAGAATGAAGGCAATAAACAGAAGCAAGGGCAGGCGAGCTTGACTGAAGTCAATGAAGTGAATCAAGGATGCAAGGCAAACTGTAGACCAGACTTGAAACAAAACGACAGTAGTTTTAGATTAAAGCAACAAAACGACTTATAGTTACTGTATAATAGCTGTTGATAGTTAGCAAGTGTAAATGTTAGTTATAGGTACTGTACAACATGTGTAAGTGTTAGTAATTTTTTTTTGGTGGGTTCTTCCTTCTTGATACAACATATATGCTAAGCTTTGTAATTCATAATTAATTAATGAAATCAGTTCCTTTATCACAGTTTTCTGATATGGTATTAGAGCTTTCTCTCTAGAATTTTCTCAAAGGTACTAGATATTGCCCCAAATTCTAATCTAGGGTTTGGTTTTTCTCTTCGAATTTTCCTTCGAATTTTCTTTTCGCTTAAATTGCCAAAGATTTTTCTTGTCATCAATGGCTTCTGTTGCTTCTTCAGCTACTCCCACATCAGAGAATGCTCCTCCATCTACACAGGATTCTCCGATGGACGATCCTTTGTTTTTACACCATGGAGAGAGTCCAAGCATTGTGCTTGTGACTCAACCTTTGACAGATAGTGAGAATTACTTAGGCTAGGCATGAGCAATGAGGAAAGCTCTACTCACCAAGAAGAAGTTAGGCTTCATTGATGGCACACTCACCTTGTCATCTCCATTGGTATCAACACCGTCAGCAGTTCAAGCTTGGATCAAGTGTGATAATATGGTGGGAACCTGGTTGACAAACTCAATTTCTCCTAAGCTTCAAGCCAGTATCATCTATGAAGACACTGCTTTGGAGATCTTAAATGATTTGAGAGATTGTCTTGCTTAAAAGAATGGTCCAAAGATTTACAATCTTTAGAAGGAGATTGCAGAACTCCATCAAGGTGAGGCTTCCATTACTAATTTCTTCACCCAATTGAAAGTCCTTTGGAATCAATTGTAGAATAATAGTCATTTTCCCTTTTGTACTTGTGGCAAATGTACATGTAATGTGAATAAGAGATTTAATGATTTGTTAGCTAGAAAATCAGTAATGAAGTGTTAACTACTTCTTTCCCTTGAACAGGTGGAGTTAGTGGGGAACTAGGAATACCAATAAGAGTAAGAAGTTGTTGATGTTTCTCTGGAGTGAAACTAGGTGTCACGGGTCTTGAAGAAGCCAAAAAGGGCAATTGGCAAGTATGGACTTTTCTCACTCATTTTTCTGCACAAGTGGTTAATAGAAGGGCATATGATTCCAATACTTGGGTTATTGACATTAGGGATACTAACCATATAGTGTGTTCTGTACATCTTTTGACTACTATTACTGCTATTACTCAGTCCATAGTCCAATTGCCAAATGGAGAAACAGCATCAATAACACATAATGGCACTGTTACTAGGAGTGTCCACGAGTCGGTTCGAGTCTAGTTTATGCCCAACCTGCGACCGACTCGATGACATCCAGTTTCCGACGAGAAGACCCGCTGCCAACTGTAAATACCCACAGGTCAAGTCGGATCGAACCTGCTTGGTCTGCGGTTGGGTCGGTCAAAGCTGAAAATATGTTGCTAGAGGTTCAAATTGGTAGCAACTACAAGTTTTTTTTAGCCAGATCTTCACCGGATTTGAGCAAAACCACTCGATCTGAGCAAAATAACACCATATCTTTGCCAGATTTAAGAAAAACCCATCGAATCTTAGCAAAAAATTACCAAATTTTCGTTGGATTTAAGAAAAACTCACCAAAATTGTGCCGTATATAAGCGAAACCCAGTAAATCGTAGTTGGATATGAGTGAAAATAAGGAGATTTGAGCAAAAATCAGTATGTTTTTGTCAAATTGAAGGTGGATCTGGCCTTTCGCTGGTCGAATCGGGTGGCTCAATTTTTGGAGAAGGAGATCTGCCATCCGACCCGTCGGCATCAGTTTTGAAACTCTAAGACCCACTGTCGACCACCTCTCTCCACGATCGAACAATTTTGATTCGGGTAGCTTCGAATCGGACGGGTTTTGCAAGTCACGGGTGGGCTTGGACAGGCCTAACTGTTACATTGTCATCCTCTCATACCCTCCACAATGTTCTCTATGTACCTTCCTTTACTATTAATCTTTTGTCTGTCAGCACTTTCATTAAATCTCAACCATATTATCTTGTATTTTTGTCTACTTTCTACTTCATACAGAACCTTACTTTTTGGAGAATGATTGGAGTGAGACATGCAGTTGATACTATACCGGTTATTGTGTGGCAGTTTTCAACAAGCTTCTTCTACTGCCCTCTCAGATTTCTTAGCCAATCTCAAATTGGGTGATGTTTTCCATCCTTTTTTTATTGTAACATCACATAGTTCTCTTTCTTCCCTCTGGCATGCAAGATTAGGCCATCAATCAGATGCTAAGGTACAAGTTTTGAGTCATATTTTTCCTTTATTTTGCAAAAATAATGTAATAATATTTGTAATGTTTGCCCTTTGGCCAAACAGAAACGTTTACCTTTTCCTTTCAATAATAAACTTAGTTCTTGTGATTTTGATTTGATTCACTTAGATGTTTAAGGACCTTGCTCTACTCCTACTTTGGATGGTTTTAAGTATTTCCTAACTGTGGTTGATGATGCAACCAAAGCAACTTGGGTATACTTAATGAAATCCAAGTTTGAAGTTAGATCTCTTATCACTTCTATGGTCCTTACACAATTTGGATGCAAGATCAAGTCTTTAAGAATTGATAATGCTATGGAATTTAACATGCCAAATTTTTATAGTTCCAATGGCATTGTACACCAACATAGTTGCGTTTACACTCCACAACAAAACTCTGTTGTGGGGAGAAAACATCAACATCTCTTGTTCATAGCTAGGTCTTTGCATTTTTAGTCTAATATCCCTATTCAATTTTGGATTAATTATATCCTTACCACTGCTTATTTGATTAACAGATTACCTTCACTCTTATTAAATAATAAAACCCCTTATGAGCTTCTTTTTAAACAACTTCCTTGCTATGATCATTTGAGAGTTTTTGGTTGTAAGTGCTATGCTTCTACTCTTGTTCAAACCAGATCTAAATTCTCTCCCAGAGCCAGGAGGTGTGTTTTCCTTGGTTATCCTTTTAATGTGAAGGGTTATAAGGTGTTTGATCTCTAATCTCATTTAGTCTTCATTTTTAGGGATGTTGTGTTTCATGAGTCTGTGTTTCTCTATCAATCTAATTATTGTTCTTCTGTACCTGTTCATTCCAGCCCTTTACCTTGTCCTCCTTCTATTTCTACTGATCTTTTGGATTCAACTCTTCCTCATTTAACATTACATTCTGCTACACTCTCATTTGATCATCTTGATGATTCTTGTAACACCCTAACCTAATTGCACATTTAATTTTATGAGTTCATATGTTTGTTATCATCTTAATTAATTTAAGTGCATAAAACTTTGCTATTGTGATATTATAAAACATATATGCTCTTTTAATGTTGTAGAAAGAAATTTTATAAAGATAAGGATATGTATGTATATATATATATATGTGTGTGTATGTGTGTGTGTGTGTGTGTGTGTGTGTGTGTGTGTGTGTGTGTATAAATATGCAAAGTTATTTTGTCTTTGGGCCTTTCTTGAAATATAAGCTTATATGGGGTAAAAAGTATAAATGCCAAAATATTGGATAGGTGGGCCTTGGTTTTTTTTCTCCTTTGCATTAAACGCGCCCCACAAAAATCTTCTTCCCTGATCTTCTTGGCTGCATCAGACAACAAGTCCAGCTCCTTTTTCTTCTTTCTCTCTTCCTTTTCTTTGCTCCTTTGTTTTTCTTCTTCCTTTGCTTTCACACGACAAGAACTCTTTCTTCCTCTTTCACCAAAACAACATATATCTCACTCTAAAGAAGAAATTAAGAGCCTCACACTAAAGTTTCAGCTTCAAGGGTTGTGGGTAAGTAATCAAAACCTCATTTGATTTTGGGTATGTTGATAGTATGATTGTTTTGTTCATTTTCTCTACTTTGTTCTCAAATCTGATTTCAGGGGCTGAACTTGGGATTCTGTTTTTGTAAGTTGAAAGTTTGATGGTGTTATGGTCTATTGAATGCTTAATAATTTATTTTAATGTTTATAGTATTGGTATAAAAATGCCCAAATGAAATGAAGACCTATTGCTATTAGTTGATGATTTTGTAAGAAAATCTGTCACAATATTAAATAATTTGCTGTGAATTAGGATGCTAGGAGTAGTTTTTATGAATCCTAAGACACATATAGTTGTTATGGAAGTGGTCTCACTACATTTGGATTAATACAAAAATAATGGTTCAATTTCTAAGTTGCATGAATTTCTGTCAGGACATATTTGAGCACATTTCCTTGTACGATTTTTAATAAATCATGGTTTTATGCTTTGGCTCTGATATTGATACGGTATAAACTATACATACAGGGGAGTAGCTCTGTAAAATTTCATGACATTTGGATGTGTTTAGATAGCCCATTTGTATTTTACAAACGAGAAATCTACTGTTGAAATGAGCAGTAAACAATGTAGGATAACTTTAACTTTGTGGATTTAATTTTGAAGTTATGGTGAATGTTTTGAGCTATAATTTAATGTGCTTATCTTTTGGTATGTTTAGATCATATTGGAATTTTTATGCCTTGGTTTCTCTATGTTTTGGCAAGTAATGTGTTTGATGATTGTACCTTGTTTTGGGGAAACTCTATGTAATGGGAATTAAGATTTTACTAAGTTTGAGAGTTAGGTTGTGTTAGAGGTGTAAGTTTATATTTTTTAGGAAGAGTTGTTAGTAATAAGTTTTGGTCATTCATTTAGGCGACGAGAACGAGAACACGGACACTTGAGCTCTTCGAGTACAAATCTCTTGCGTCTTCTGTTTTCAGGTAAGGGATATGTGACATATGCGTATGATAAGTATAAAAATTGTTTAGAAAACTATTATGCATTAAAACCTTTTAATTAGAGATATTGCATATAAACATGATTTAAGTAAATATATGTTCGTGAGTTGTTCAATTTTATATACATGATAATTTCAGCATATTGATGCTATTAGCTATATCACGAACATAATATTTAAGAATGAAGTGGATATGCTATTATTATGAAATATCATGTAAAATGAGAAATTTCAGTATGATGTATAAGTATGAAATGTTTTTTTTTTTTTTTTTTGGGTTATGTCCTCTAGTGATCTGAACTCAGTCAGTAGGGGTTAATTACTGGCTTTCTATGGAAAATGTTATCTGTTTGACCATTTAAAGTGGAGGAAATGAGGCTGCCCGTAACTCTAATCTGAACAAGGCCTTCTCCCCAATGTGTACGAACGGAAGGGAGGCACAAAATCTTGAGGGGATGTGCCATTAGGCCTCCCAAAGAGGACAATTTCATACATACGAGGGCACCCAAATGTGATGAGGCCTTCTCCGTTATGCACATGCACCAAGTATAGACTTATCAGATATGGACTAACCAATATATTATGAACAATTATATTATGTTATTGATTATGAGATAATGATTTTTAAAGATGAAGTTACTGAATTATGTTTATGTTTCTTATTATGTCATTTTATAAGTATATGAAGTATTTTCATCTAAGAGCTTATAAGTTAGTTCAAGAGTAATATGAATAGTATGAAGGCTATTTTATCAAAGCTGGCATAACCATAAAATGTTTGATTTACATGCATTCTTATCAAAGGCCCATGGAGCTTAAAAACCTTACTGAGCTTCGTAGCTCATTAGGCTTCGTAGCTCATTAGGCTTCGCAGCTCACTCTATTATATTTCAGTGCACAGGTTCTTCCTAGAAGTAGCGAGAGTACTAAAGGTGGCAAGATTCTGTGATTCTCTTTTGTTAGATCGTATAGTCTTTTTTTGTTGTATAGTAGTATAGCTTTTTTGTTGTGTAAGAGGAATTAAGATATACTTGATCCTTTGAGCACAGATGTAATTCGAAATCTTAGTTTGTTTTGAACCCAGGTTGTATGTCTTTGGGGTTAGGTTTCTAAATAAGAGTTTTGCTAATTGTTTAGCTATATAATATTTACACGAATACCTTAAGTTTCTGGCAAGTGCTAATCTTGCAAAGTTCAAATGAAATGAATTTTCGAGATTTTCATCATTTTTGTATATTATGACATTTATGCAAGAAAATAAGCAGGAATACAGGGAAAATTCTTGATAAGCACCTTTAGTTAGGTTGGTTCATGTTAGTATTGAGGTAAACTTGATATTAACATGCCGGTCATGCTCTAAATACTGAAGTACAGGTTTGGGTCGTGACAATTCTATTATCCAAGTTCACAATGAGCTTGATGATGAATTCTTACAAAATGCCTCTGTTGAACCACCTGAGCCCCTTGTTGATCCAATTCCTCTTAGAAGGTCTACTAGGATTCATAAACAGCCATCTTATCTCCAAGATTATCACTGTAATCAGGTATCCTTAATTCCTACTATTGTTGCTCTTCATTCAAGTACTTCACATCCTTTATCTTCTCATCTTTCTTATCAGTTTCTTTCTCCTTCCTATAAGAATTTTTGTTGTTCCATTTCTTTTATTGTTGAACCTTCCTGCTATTACCAAGCTGTTTCTGATCCTAAATGGCAAAAGGCAATGGCTACTGAAATAGTAGCTCTAGAGGCAAGTCACACTTTGACTTTGATACCTTTACCAGCCAATTGGTTGTAAATGGGTTTATAAAATCAAGTATAAGTCTGATGGTTCAATAGAGAGGTATAAGGTTAGGTTGGTGGCTAAAGGTTTCACACAAAAGGAACGGGTTGATTATACTGAACGCTTTCACTTGTTGCCAAAATGGTTTCTATCAAATTCCTTTTGGCAGTGGCTATAGTGAAGGGTGGATATCTTGGTCAACTTGATGTCAATAATGCTTTTTTGCATGGGGACTTGTCTGAGGAGGTTTATATGTCTCTTCCACCAAGGTTTCAGAGCCAGGGGGAGATGGTTTGTAAGTTGAATGAATCTCTTCATGGTCTTAAGCAAAGCTTCTAGGCAATGGTTTGTCAAATTTTCCAATACCTTGATTTAGTTGGGCTTTGTTCAGTCCAAAGCAGACTACTCCCTCTTTACTAGACAAAAAGGACATTGCTTCATGGTTCTATTGGTCTATGTAGATGATGTTTTGATAGCATGTAATGACAAGAAGGAGGTGGATCAATTCAAGGTTTTGTTGGATCAAAAGTTTAAATTGAAGGATCTGAGTGCTCTGGGGCACTTCCTTGGTTTGGAGATTGCAAGATCAGATCAGGGAATATCTCTTTGTCAGAGAGAATACACTCTTGAAGTGTTGAATGATGTTGGTCTATTAGGGTGTAAACCAGCTAAAACACCAATGGAGCAAAATGTAATATTGAGTAAATATGAAGGGGAAGAACTCAAAGACCCAAGTTCTTATAGAAGGTTGATTGGAAGGTTGTTGTATTTGACTATCACTAGGCCAGACATCACCTATGCAGTTCATAGGTTGAGTCAATACATGGCCAAGCCAAGGAAGCCACATCTGGATGCAGTGCATATAATTTTATAGTGTTTGAAGAATGAACCAGGGAAAGGCATTTTGTTTTCAGCTAAGACAGAATTACATGTCAAGGGTTTTACAAATTCTAACTAGGCTTTTTGTCTTGACACTAGGAGGTCTATCACAGGCTATAGCATATTCAATGGAGACTCTTTGGTCTTATGGGAATCAAAGAAGTAGTCTATAGTATCTAGGTCCTCAGCAAAAGCAAAATAACGGGCAAGGGCAGTGGCTACTTTTGAGATAGTGTGGATACTATACTTTTTAAAAGACATTGGTGTTGAGCACAAAAGGGATGCATTGTTATTCTGTGATAGCCAGGTAGCCTTACACATTTGATCAAATCCAATGTTTCATGAAAGGACCAAAAACATATTGAGATAGACTATCATGCAGTTAGAGATAAAGTGTTAGAAAAGGTCATCAAATTGAATCACGTCAAGACTCATTGTCAGCTTGCAGATTTGTTGACCAAGTTATTGAATTTTAATTAGTTTTCAAGTCTCATTTGTAAAATGGGAATGATTAATGTACATATAGCAATTTCCCTTGAGAGGAAGTATCAGAATGAAGGCAATAAACAAAAGCAAGGGCAGGTGAGCTTAATTGAAGTGAATCAAGGATGCAAGGCAATCTAATGGTTAGAAAATTACTACAATCAATGTCATCTTTAAAATTAATTACTTATTATATTAACTAACCTAATTAATTTGAGAGAATATTATATTATATTATTTTCTACTTTCTTTCTCTCTTCTAATTAATTCATCCCTAACCTTGCACAAGTGCCTATTTTCAATTTTCATTGAAACAAGTCTTTTTCCCATGAGTTTTCATAAAAAAAGAAGTCTTTTTCCCATGAGTCTTAAGGCTAGAGAATTTCTTGACTAGACCGATACCACCTTACATGTGCAAGAATGGTAAAATGATTCAACTGCTTGTTTATGTATAGTCCAATTAAATGTTAAATACGTTTTGAAGTAACAAAAGTGGTGACGATCATGCCAAAATGCATAAAATGCGTTTGAAGTTTCAAAAGTATTTCCTCCATATTTGGAGTTAATGTACACTAGAAAATTGATTGTTGATTAGAAGCCCAAATGTAATTAAATTATAGGTATCTTCTCAATGGTTATCAAAAAATAAAAAAGTGTCTTCACAGTTCGCAAACATACAGCCTTTTTGCAAATCTCTGCCTTCTTTGTCTTTATCATGTTCTCTTCTTCTTCTTCCTTTTTTTTATTATTTATTTTTTATTTATTCATAATTTTTTTGTTCTGTGTGTTACTAAATTCGTAATATACATTTAACATATATATATATATATATATATATGAACTACTATTTGAAAATGAACTTGTTCTTCTCAATCGATCAAATAAAAAATGAACTACTATTTCCAAGCACTTAGCTGAAGTTACTTGATCATTCTATTTCTCATCGATTATCTATCTCAGATATTTTTCTTGTATATATATATATATATATATATATATATTTTTTTTTTTTCTAGTATAGAAATGCAAGTTGTTAAAAATGGAAGTGTACCCTTTAATCAAGCAAAAAACAATAAAAAAAGAGAGAGAGAAAATACTATTATTAATTATGAATGAGATGGAAAGTAATAACATTTAATGATATTTTTTTAGCCGTTAGATCACTTACAAATCTATAGTGCAAAAAAGGTGTAACTTGAACCCATTTCTTTCCAACCCATTATATGTCAATTTATAAAATTATTCATACGTATTATTTAATAAGTCACGTGACTTATTAAAAAAATTATGTGATTAAATTTATACATGAATAATCTATTCAATTGCCACATAATAGACTAAAAGAAGATAACTCTATACTGATTTTGAGCCAAACTTTTTCCGTCCAAAATTTATAAAGAGTGTAACTAGATTTTAAAACAAAACTTAAAAAATAGACCCTACCATTTTTTTTTTAAAATCAGTGTAACTACATGACTTTGCAAGAATCACAACCAATGGCATAATAAATCAATGATCTGATGGTTTTTCAAGATTCTCAACCAATGGACTAATATCATGACAGGTTCCGTCCCTCTATAAGGTTTGTGTCTAAAGTCCCTTTAAATAAAACTACATGAACTACCGTGCACTCTTGGTGCAGTGATCACTTTACAAATACAGATGCTTGTGGGTTGTGGGGAGCAAGGGCTGAATTTCAAGTCTCTAGGAGAGAGTTTCACACACATATACACTTAGATTAGGTTAGAGTAGAAATTCTATCTTGTATAAAAAAAACTACATGACTTCATAGTAAGAAAGTAAAGGGCAAATTACAGTAAACCCATTTGTAGTTTGGCCCGTTTACACCTTGCTTACCTGTGATTTAAAATTTAACACTTTGCACACTTGTGTTTATTCTGTTAAGCCTTCATTACCCACCTCCGTTAAAATCCAGGGTAAAAATGTATTTTTTCTTCCCTTTTATGTCTCTCTCCTCCAAAAACAACAAATAACATAAAAACACAAACAAACAAGATCAAAGAGAGGATTTTGTAGAGAAACAAGCTGTGTCAAAACAAGATCAAATTGACAGGCCAACTTATTTACCCACCAATAACAGGTAATAACAACTTGCCACTTATGATTTATTATGAAAGCGTTGTGAAAATGTTGTTAACATAGCATTTTTCATACATTAAATTACCAATTGAATTCAAACATTTTATTATTTTGAATTTAATTATTTTTGGAAAAAAATAAAACTATTCTTATCTTATTGGTCAATGTAACCAACTGTCTGAATTTAATTGGAAAACTAATGTGATTGGTAATGTATCTAAGTTTTACCCTTTATATATAATACGTTAGAATATTATAAACTTAAAAGATTAAAGCTTAGGTTTTGGTCTTTCTATTGTTGTTATCTCGAAGAGCAACCAAGTACGTGTGTAATGTGGTTTCTGGTTTTTAGAGTTATTCTAATCTCTTCTTCACATTTTGGGTTTACTTGTATTTTTTAAGGAAAAATTTTAGTTACAAAATTAGTTGTAGTTTTAAATTACAACTTTATTCAATATCATTTTATTGAAGGT
Organism: Castanopsis chinensis; assembly: GCA_032878915.1. Lineage (NCBI taxonomy): Eukaryota > Viridiplantae > Streptophyta > Magnoliopsida > Fagales > Fagaceae > Castanopsis > Castanopsis chinensis. The sequence continues at coordinate 11,025,126 of JAVQMG010000126.1, read as the reverse complement.
GAAATTTGACAAATCTACAATTGAATTACATTTTTATCTTATATTCTCCATATTTGCAAAATTTCTAGAAAATTAAAAATTAATAGATATCTCATCAATAAATTGCTTAAATTGCAAGTTTTTCTACTTTTAAACTATGCATAAAATATAAACTTAGGATGTTACAACCAATTTTGTAACTAAATTTTGTCCAAAATTATATTTGCCGTGTAACAAAGTTTTATTGATAAAATAAGTTTCAGTTAGCTCAACCGATAAAGTCTTTGATGGTTGAACAAGAGATCTGGGGTTTAATTTCCACTTACACCAAAAGCAGATTGGTGTCTTGGTCTGATAACAAAGAGCACAATCATTAAAAATAAATGCTATAAGTTAAAACTTTATAATAATAAAAAAAAGTTTCAATGAACAAGGAAGTAGCTTTTAAGGAAGAGTGTTGCTCAATAATGAGGAAAGCTAATACCCAGCGGGTGTTATTGATCTTCCTGTCATTCAACGGGTCCTGAAGTGATTCAAGCATAATTAAAAATTGGATAAAGTTTAGTGACGAAATTGGTTGTAATCTAAAGCTACAACCTTACCTAATAAAAAAAATATTATTACATATTTTGAAAATCTAACCATTAAATAAGGCTTCAACCTTACCTAATTAAATAAATATTATTACATATTTTGAAAATTTAACCGTTAAATTGTATGTTATTTGCGTTCTTAATACGCATGTCAAATTTTGTATCAATTGGATATTATTTACTATTAATATATAAGTTTATATTTTATGCATAATATGAAAGAACAAAAACTTGTAATTTAAACAATTTATTAATGAAATAACCATTGATCTTTAATTTTTTAGAAATTTTTCAAACGTGGAGGATATAAGATGAAGATATAATCTAATTGTAGATTTGTTAAAATTACGCCTAATAAATAAATAGAGTAATTTTTAAACTAAAATTTGTCCTATAATTTTACTTCATGAGTTCTTTACTAACATATGACATCAAACATGGGTCCAATGGTCTCATTTTCTTTTGTATGGGCTTAGTCCATATAATGAAGTAGCAGTTTATTAATCTGGGCTTTTATCCCAACTGTGGGCCTTGGTTGGCTGGTGCTAATTTTGGTGGGCCTTAGTTGACCAATATCATCAAGTGGTCTTGAGATTTTGTTGCCCAAATGAATGGGCCTTGGTCTCGATAATATAGGGCTTATTTAGGCTTTCCTCATGTGCGGGTTTTGCCCAAACATGTTAACTGTGTAGGCTGACTTTGTGGGATTTAATTTTACCCAAAAAACCCTATATGCTGATTTCGCCAAATTAATGGCTTTTGGGGCTGAAGTTGCTAGTGTATGATGCTTATGGGCTTGAGCTATCAATTCATAACATTCTCCGGGTTTGGGCTGGTAACACGGGACCAAAATTAACCAATTTTTATGGGCTCACTTTTGTCGATATATGTAAGTTAATGAATTTTTTTGGATTCTATCTTATTTTTTGAGATGGTATTTTCATAGGCCCAAAGATGTGCCTAAAGTGTTCTCAACACCAGCAATAAAAAGAATCTATACCAACAACCCATAACATTTACAACTCTATCAATTTGAATAGACCCCCAAGTACCAAATCCAACAACCCATTCCATCAAAATCCTATAATACAAACAATCTCATCATCACCATAGGCTCAAACTTCGTGATCTACCCTATCAAAGTCGATCGTGCCCACATTTCCTAAGAGAAAAATAAAATATTAAAAGAACTTGCATTTGATTACACAAAATTATAAACTATCAAATGCATATTATAGAACAAAAATTAAATAAGATTAGAGCCCAATGACCAAAGTCTAAATTTTGTACCCACACCTCCATTCCAAAGGACAAAAATATCTTTATACAGTTGCACCTCTTGTCTTCAGGCCAAGGAACTGCAATCTAACGCTCTGTTTGTTTTGCTGGAAAACTTTCTGTAAAAATAATTTTCCACATTTTCCAGTGTTTGGTGGAACAAAAAAAAAAAATTGGTCAACAGAAAACTATCTTTAATCCATGAAAAATCTTAATAAAAACAAGGATTGTTTTTTATAGGTTGTTTTCCAAAAAAAAACTTTTGGAAAACAATCTCTCTCTCTCACAGTACGCTCTCTCACTTTTTCTCTCTTCCCTTTTCATTTTCTTTCCTTACATCCTCACTGTCACTAACTCTAGTCTCTCCTCTTCCATAGATCTCTCTCCCTCACTCGCTCTCCATATTTCTCTTCCCCTTTATAACACAATTCTCTAAGTAGATTTTTTTCCCTCATTGCTCAACAATTATTTCATTCTTCTCTACCAACTTGCAAAAGAGAATATATTTGCAGCGGTAATTATTTCATTCTTTTCTACCAAAATCCCAATTATTTACTTTGAATTTCAAACTTGATTTTATTTTTTCTCTAAGAAATTTTGGGTTTGATGGATTCCAGGTAGAATTTTTTTTGCACATTAAAGGGCTAAAAAAATAAATAAATAAAAATAATAAAAAAGAAGAAAGAAAGAATGAATGAAGTAAAAGATGAAAATTTTAAACATAGTGCCTATATGGCTCTAAATTGCTTTATAGGATAATCTTTTTTGTTGATAGATACATTATGCAGATACTATGTAGTGATAATATATTATGTAAATACATTATATGAATACATAATTTTGAGTAATATTAAAGACTTGTGGTTGACTATAGTAGACAATTAGTGCACCAGCAAAAAGAGTAGATAATTAAAAATTATTTTTATTTGTACTTATTAAAATGTATTCCCCTGTCAATTTCATGTATATAGAAAAATGGTTCATATATATATATATATATATATATATGTATGTGTGTGTGTGGACGTTTCTGTCCATATATATAAGCAAGATGAATGATAAAGATCATGAAAATTTGACAACTAATTCTGATTATATCATTTTCCAGTGTTTGGTTTTTTTTTTTTTTTTTAATTGATTACATTAGTTGGTTTACATAATACACATGTCTTAAATTACAAAAGAAATATAAAAAAATAAAAATAAAAATTTGCATACCAAACACTAAAAAACATTCTTAAGCTCATTTTCAAAGTTGTTACCAAACACTGAAAAATGATATAGTTTTCTAGAAAATGCTCTTTGGAAAATGAACAATTTTCTAAAAAACGTTGATGCTGAAACAAACAAAGCGTAAGAGAAAATAATACAATAATTAAATTTGAAAGCTAAAATCATTTTAGTGGGTGCATAATTAAGTGATTCATTTTATTTTACGCAACATATTTGAAATTTTAACATGTATTATATTTGAATTTTGAATCCATATGATTCATGTAATCTTTGAAATGTGAATTGGTATCTTATGCTCTGGACCAAGGTTATCAGGATCAAGATCCTACATGGGGATCAGTGACATGGTTCGTAGATTGGATTGTAGGATCGGCACGAGGATCATAAGATCCTACCTTCCGATTAAAAAAAATTCTAAAAAATACCCATAATTATAATTCATAATATATATTAAATAAACATTGGAAAAAGTAATTTTTGATACAAATTAGTGGCATTACTAATAAAAATTAAAGTACCAAATTACAAATACATAAACAGATTTCAAAGGAGTAGGTGTAGATGTATTAGGGAAAGTGCCAGCCACTGCCACTACCACTAATGTCACCTAAAGACATTATCACTACCTCATTGGAAACACAATTTTTCTCATAAGATTAGTATAGAAAATTAAGCCATCACAATTCACAACAAACAACTATGAGGAATTAAGTCACACACTAGCTAGTAACACATTATATCAATTATAATTTTATTGATCACAATAAAAGTAAGCAATTGATGCCTAATACATCCCGCGAGTAAGCAACTAACAATGGAATTACCAAAAAAAAAAAAAACTCATTGTTGTTGCTGATGGTCTCTTTCACGGTGGTTGCACTGTTGGATTCTCAGCCTTTTGCACTTGCTATCAACTCTCTAGTACTCTAGTCTCCTCTTTTCTCTTCTGTCCTATATGATTTTGTTTATTAGGTTACGTTGTTAAGGTGACTGCTTATTACATATGCAGCCTTAGGATTTTATTTTTATTTATTTATATATGTTTTTTTTAAAGTCAATTTGGGCCATGACCACTGTGCTAAGTTGTTTACTACATATTTTTATCAATTAAGGGCACTTGAGCTCCATTTGAAGGACTAAAAAAAGAAAAAAAATTGAATTTTCTTTAATATCACTGGTCTTTAGTATCGCTATAGGATTGAGATCCTATAAGATTCGGATCAAGATCCCACACAAATTTGACCTCAGTAGAGATCCAAGATGGTGTTGACCTGTAGGATCTTAGGATACTAAGATTCGGATTAGGATATTGATAACCATGATATGGACATACGGAGTGTGCCTCTTTGGGGCATGAAGAGCTTTGTGCATGTAAGAGGCATGTTACATGTGTTTCATGCCTACAGGAGGTGCGCTCTATGCGTCAAGTGCATAGGATAACTTTCTTTTAAACATGTTATAGGAAATCCATTCTCTTCCTCGATTGTATCAATTTTTTCAATTTTAACTTTGGATGATCATAGTAATTCCGTTGAAGAATGGAGTTAATTAGGGATTGACCCATTTGGGGTCTGGACCCCTTAGCCCAAAAAAAAAACTTTAGGTATATATGATACCCAAAGCCTAGGCCACTCTTCTTGGTCCCCCCAGCCCAAGCCTGACTAGAACCCCAGTCAGCACTGCCTAGACCAAGAGCCTAGCCCACCCCAAACAAAATTTAAAAACCCATTATCCCTTAACTCTACAAACCAATTCAGATTAAAAAAAGAGAGAGAGAGAGAGAGAGAGAGAGAGAGAGAGAGAGAGAGAGTAAAGGGAGCCATGCCACTGCACAACACAGGCTGTTAGCCACACATGACTTCGCCACAGCCCTCTAGTAGTCGAGTGCCTCCAACAATTTGATCTACCCAACCCATTGCCATCTCCAGCCATTACAGCCTCCACTTCCATCCCCAAATTCCGATATGCTCCTTCAAGTGTTTTTTTCTCTCTTTAAACTTCAAAACGTAACATAACATTGATATAATTTTTCTATCCACACTCCATAGAACATACCTTATAATGTTTGTGAATCTGTGATTGTGTTGTTGTTATTGTTGTAGTGTCTGTGTGTGTGTTTGTGTGTGTGTGTGTGTGTTTTTTTTTCATTTTTTTGCGAGGATGATTATGAATTGAATTTGAATATGTGATTGTGTTTGGGACTTGGGAGTCTCTGTTTGTCTCAAATTTTTTTCATTTTTTATTTTTTTTTTAGTTGATAAGTGGAGAGTGTTTGAATTGAGAAAGTGAGATATAAGTTGGATTTATATATAGTTGTAATAAAACGAGTCTTTTGGCTGAATATTGCAGAATCTAGAGTTTATTTGCGTTATAAGTACTGTTCCAAGTTATTTAGGGAATTGAGGAAAGAGAGTGAATTTCGACAACACCATTACCGAAACTCTAACAAAAGTATGAGAGAGAAAAAGAAAAAGTGGGAGAGAGAAAATTTTGAATTTCCGTAATGACGCATACATAAGTTTAATTAGAGAGTTGAGAAGATGCTTACCACAACTATGATACCAACTGAAAGAGTGAGAATTATAGAGTGATACTTGCAAAAAAAAAAAAAAAAAAACACAATTAGATAATAATAAATAAACACAAAATAACAACAATACTAAAAGTTTTTGTAGTCCTAACCATAAAAAATTCATTAATCTAAAATTTGAATAAAAACAACAACAACAACAACAACAACAACAACAACAATAATCATAATCATATTCGCATACAAACAATATTAACTACAACAATACATAATATTTTACAATGTATTAGCTTCTAATATTTACAAAGCATATATTTATACAATAATAATAATAAATCTGTTAATTTCTAGAGCTGTAAGTTTTTTAAAAAGCAAAGCAAAAAAACTTACATTAACCCAAAACTTACAATCCTTAGTTGTGCATGTTGAAGCAAAGCAGAAGAGTAATTGAACAATCGGAGGCAGGGGCGGCATTATACATAGCCCAGGGGGTTCAAATGAACCCCCTGACCTGCCCCCAACTAAATCAATTTTATATAAAAAAACTTTAAATTTTTTTTGTTTTTGTTTTGACTCCTCTAAAATAAAAATTAAAAATTTGAACACACTAATCCTAATTTTTTTTTTAAATCCAACTGATATTAGCTTAAATATGATCATTTTAGTGCTATTTTCACAATAAAAGTTAAGTAGTAAGTTGTAACTGGCTTTTATCAGTACCTGCAACTAACATAACTTTTTTTACCTATCATTTAGATTTTGCTGTGAAAGTGTTGTATCAATAGCAACACTCATAAAATATTTAATTTTATAAGAAATAAAAAAAATTCAAAATTTAACTTATTCACTAAAAAAAAAAAAAATCCTCTCTCAGACTTTGGCTTACTTTGGCATTGACATCAGAATGAAGTTTTTTTTTCTTGCACTTTTCTTCTACATCTGTATTTTATTAAATGTATGACTAGTTGTTTTAAAAGAATGCATGATTAATTATTTATTTCTATTTGTTTATGTATTAAATAGTTGTTGTCTTATTGATCTTTAAATTATTAATAATTTTTTAGACTATTGTAAATATAGTTGTATTATATGCTAAATTGAATGGAAGTGGTATATAAAGAAAAAAAAAATTTATTTTTTACTTCCTTATCCACGATAAATTCCTATTTCCGCTAATGTTGACCCCCCTAGAGAAAAACCCTAGAGCTGCCATTGATCGAAGGAGATGCAAAGTAGAAAAGTAACTTTGTGAGGAGACTTCAGGAAGGGCACTTGCCTTTTATTAGGAAGATGTGAAATAAAAAGACAAAAAAGAATATCTTGTTATGAGGAGGAGGAATAAAAAGTTAAGAAGAATCTCTGAAGATAGATTTTAGGTGTGATATAGTTTTATTGGGAATGATCAACGGAATCTATTCCAGCCAGAAAATAAGAATGGGAAGAGATGAATTGATTGGTTGATTGACTCCTCACAGGCACTTTTATAATATGAAATGAAAAAACATGACATACACAAACCAGGTCAAAAAAACTACTGAAACAAAAGAATATGTTTACTATATATATTTTTTATTTGGATAATATTTTCGGAATAAATTATAAGTGGCAGGTTGTTACTAGTTGTTATTGTTGTGGCAAAAAAGAAATCTTATCACTAGGTTCAAATTTGAATCAGCAACAACTAACCACCTATGATTTGTTGTAAAAATATTGTAAAAATAAAAATGTTGTGGACGTTCTTTTCCCCCCCCCCCCCCTTCTATTTTGGCAATGCCACTACAAAGAATCTCAGCAAAAATCTCAATGTTTCTTTTGTTTTTTGTTTTTGTTTTTGTTGTTGTTGTTGTTGTTGTTGTTGTTGTTTTTTTTTTTTTTTTTTTTTTTTTTTTTTTTTTTGTTTTTTTGTTTACAGTGTGCACATCAATCAATTTTTTTCTTCTATAACCTTTTTTCATGCATGGACAGGAAGAATCTATGTACTTTTTTAGAGTAAGAATCAATGCACTCAATGTACTTGAATTTGTTTCATATGGAACTTTTACAAAATGATAGAACAAGACATACACACTTTTTTTTTCTCTTCTATTTCGGCAATGCCATTGCCACAATTGGTTTTCTCTCTCTCTCTCTTTTTTTTCTTTTTCTTTTTCCCCCATTTTCGACAATGGCATTGCCACAAATCAATTGTACACTTTTTTTTTCCATCTATTTCGGCGATGCCATTACCACAAAACCATTTCCACAATTTTTTCTCCCCTCTATTTCGGCAATAGCATTGCCACAATTGGTTTATTTGCTTTGGCAACCCACCTAACACTTTGGGCACTCACTCACTCGGGCAGCAGTTTGGGCAGCAAGAATTTCGGTAATGAGATTACCGAAATTCAAAATTTTCTCTCTCCAACTTTTTCTATTTCTCATAATTTTGTTAGAATTTCGACAACACCGTTGCTGAAATTCACTCTCTTTCTTTAATTCCCTAAATAACTTGGAACAGTACCTATAATGCAAATAAACTCTAAATTTTGCAATATTCAGCCAAAAAACTCATAATAAAACTATATATAAATCATTTGGCACTTTGACTGTATGTTGTTTGTTGGTAGTGGGGCAATATTAGGAAATAGGCAAGTACATAAATGAAAAAAAAGAAGAAGTTATTGCATTATAAATTAGTAATGGGGGTAAGGCTGCGAGTGACAGAGATAAGCTTGACAAAAAGACAGAGATAAAAAGACAAAGATAAAGAGACAAAGAAATACATAATATAATAAATACGTGACACAAATTCATCATTGCTCACAGTGTTAAGTGGTAACACATAATGCAATAACTAATATTTATAAATTATATTAAATTATAATTGAAAACTTGTAAATCTATAAATTAAGAAATAATGATTTTGTATATTTGTCTTGGTTGATAGTTTGTTGATACTATATGGATGCTTATTTGCATTTTTTTTTTCACTTATCTCCTGGCTCCTAACTTAAAATTCTAGGTTCGTACCTGGAGTCAATGGATATGTTTTTTCCACCTTTTTATTTATTTTTTATTTTTTTTCCTTCTTGTATTTTTATAGTTTTAGTTTTCTAACATTGACTTTTAATAAATCAAACACTTATGTGGCATTAATATTATTTTATTTTTCATATAAGTTTTAAGTGTGCCAACTGTGCATGTCGTATGTCACAAATGAGTTGATGATAAGGATCAAATTGATTTTAAGTCAAATTGTCATAGACCAAACGATTGATACCAAAATGATATTTTTGCCTAACTTCAATCTACTTTATCAAAACTAATATGATAGTTTTTTTTTTGAGAAATAAATTAACTAATATGATAATTAAAATTGAAAAGCTGAAATCATTTTAATGGGTGCATAATTAAAGAATTCATTTTATTCTGTAATATATCATATCTAAAATTTTAACATGTATTACATTTGAATTCTGAATCCATAGATCTTATGTAACTTCTAAAACACGAGCAGGTATCTTGAGCATTAGACATATAGAGCACACCTGTGCGAGGCGTGCTCTCATGCGCTTTATATGTGCAGTGTATAAGATAAATTTCCCTGAAATAGGAAATACGTTTCTCCTCCTTCGTTATATTAATTTTTTCAATTTTGATTTTGGACGGTGAATGGTTATAGTCATACCTAATACAATTGAACAATGGACAAATGTTTTTTTTCCCCCCAATGAATGGACAGCTATTAAAAAAAAAAAAAATATATATATATATATATATAATATTTTTTTTATAAATGGCATAAAAATATACTATTGAGCTTTGTGGAGTCTAATTTATGTTTGATCCAGTTAATGACCCGATCCGACCCGAATAATGTTGCATGGTTTTTAATGGGAGATTTTCTGAGGTTTGGTCCATGGAGCGGAGGCTTGGGTCGATAGGCCCAAGCTGGAGCACTCATGGACAAGCCTCTTGGGGGTCCGGGGGCGTTGCCCCTAGGAAAATTTTTAGCCCGTTTTGTAGCCCACTATAAATTCTGTGTGCAGGATGTAGAAAACGCTGTTTTAAGATTAAGGTTTTGGGGTTGTCGGTTTTAAGAGAGAAAAAAGGATTGTAGCTACAGTTTGTATTTTTTCTCTGATAATAGTGAAATTTCTGTAACTCTGTAGGCGTAGGCAAATTGCCGAACCACGTAGATACTGTCTTGTATGTGTGATTATTTTTCTTTGACGTGTATTTTCTTTATATTTTATTTCTATCAAGTTTAGGAATTTGCAAAAATTCCCAACATATACTACATTGGAAATTCAATCAACACAAATATTCTCACACTTTCTTAACAAGGATACAAATCTAAAATCTCCAAAGAGATGTGAGGTGGGGTATCCGTATACTAAGGGTGTTTTTTTTTCCTCGAAATGCTCAAAACCCAACCCTACAACTTTGACGGAACACCACCAGCAAAATCGGGACCACCATACTTTGTCAATTTTGAATGTTTACAAATCCGAATAAGCAAAGTCTATGAACTACTCTATTTTTTCCAACCCCACACCATCATCATTTTCTAGAAAATCAGCTACAGTCCAAGAGCATCTCCTCTCTTACACACGTTTGAGACGGTGAGAATAATTGCAAGGCACATATGCATATCCTCCCATCCCATGTCCATGACGCATGGTTCCATTCCTTTTGCACGTATTTAGAAACCAACCAATCAAGTATCCGTTTGAATACAGCTGAAAATTAAAATTAAAAATTAAAAAATATTATAATAAAATAATTTTTTAGTATATGAAAAATATTGTTCATGTCTAAATTCACTGTTTATTGGCCCAAAATCATTGTTCATAGCCAATGAACAATAACAAATGTGTGTCCAACCAAAAAAAAATAAAAAATAAAAAAGGGCTGAAATGCAGACGCCCAATCCAAACCCATCCCTAAACTGCATTTGAATGACACTATTTAATACTTTTGTCTACAGTCTACACCAATATGTGTGTTGCATATATTTATTTATTTATTTTTGAGAAACATGCGTATGACGTAGGAGTATTAGCCGTGACTCGTGATGCATATGAGTACCTAATCACACAGAGAAATGAATATTTAGACATGATGTATGAGTTAATAATCAGTAAAAAGGAAAAGAAAAGAAAAAGATGAATAATATATGGGTCATACTAATGATTACTTTTAACGTAATGATTAACAAGTTATTTTAAGAAAGTTTTGCACAATTTTTATAGAAAATAAGAAAATGTGTCAAAATATTAATTACATTATTTTCTTTTCTCATAAAATTTTTTTTTAAATGAATTATTAACCATTGCTCTGGAAGTACCTAATAATTTTTTTTACTCTAAGAGGATCCATTAGAATTTTCTATAATCATAATATTTCCACCCTAGATTATCACATTGATTATACTTGACTTTCTTCCCAAAAAAAAAAAAAAAAAAATTATACTTAATCTTTTGAACTATTGAATTGCACAATCCCCAATTCTAAAAATGTTGTACTTAACCTTATAATGCCTGTTTTGTTCCTAACTATCTAAGTATTAAAAGACTAATTCACCCTTCAATCATATGTTTTGGAGAGAACGAAATTGATTTTTTTAATGCTAAATTTCGACAATTTTAACCAAAAAAATAAACGGCTGGAGGAACATAGAAACAAAGCAATAACTTTTCATTTCTTCTAAAAAAAAGAAAGTTATGACTTTTGGGCCCGGCTCCCCTCCCGTTTAGAATCCTCATGTTTTCTCCCCTTTTTGTCTAGATGACTGACACGTAGCAAATGACACATCCAAAGGTAAACAAAGCACCACGTCAACTATGAATTTTCTCTCAGTTTTTGGGTCTTTCTCCTTCATTCTCTCTTTCTTTCCTTCTCTCTGCCTCTTCCTAGCTATCTCTCCAACATTATCACCGAAGCCTGAACATTAGAGGCATCAAGATTAGAACTTAGGAAAAAGTGAATTTTGAAAGCTAAGAGAAAACCCAAGTCTAATTTTTTATTTTTTGGTTGACAAAACCCAAGTTTGCTTTCCTTTCAATCTTAATATACAACTGAACCTGAGAAAAGAAAACCGTGGAGGGATAAAAATCAATTGAAGCTTTTGATGTTGAATAGATTTGGCCATTCGGTGATAACGTGTTGGGTCTTCAATACGCCCAAATCAACAAGAAATATACAGTAAATTATGCGGCCAAACAACTGCTCAAAACAATGGAAAAAAAAAAAAAAAAAAAAGACACAACAAAATAAAAGAAATTAAAAACAAGATCGAGATAGAACAAATGATGGTTTAACAAGGTAAAATGAAAATGGCTCTACAAAAGGAGGACAATAACCTGCAGGTCCTACACACCCACCTTGCACAATAGAGCTTCTTTGGCTTTTGGCAGAGAGATCTTTTATTCTTCTTTGATTTCCTCATCTATTGTCCCACTTTTTTACCCCTTTTTTCCAGAGAGTTATGATCTTGGGGCCTTTGGTTCTCAGGTGACATTGACGATGTTGGAGAGAGGGGCAAAGAGAGAGGAAAGGAAAGAAAGAATGAATGCAAGAGAAAGACCCAAAAATTGAGAGAAAATTTATAGTTGACGTGTTGTTTTTTTTACCTTTGGATATGTCATTTGCCACGTGTCAGTCATCTAGGAAAAAACTGGAGAAAACCTGAGGATTCTAAACGGGAGGGGAGCCGGACGAGGTAATTTTCAGAATAGCAGTGTGAGGAAAGACAAAATAGTAAGTTAACATACGTCTAAAAGGTATTAACAAAATAGCATCTCGAGTTTTAAAAACTCGAGTTCCCTTTCAAAACTCGAGTCCTATACACTCGCTTTGTGCTTGATGACATGGACAAGATTTCAGAAAATACCACATAGATCTAGAGTTTGTAAAACTCGAGTTCAACATCGTTCAACATCATAGAGCACGAACCCAGAAGAACGGAGAACGAAGAACGGAACGAAGAACGAAGAACGGAGAACACGAACCCAAGCCCAAACCCAGGAAGAACGGAACGAAGAAGAAACCCTGAACAAAGATGAACCAAACCCAGGAAGAAGACGAAGCCCGAACCAGGAAGAATGGAACGAAGAAGAAAAGAAGAAAAGAAGAAACCCAGAACGAAGATGAACCGAACCCAGGAAGAAGATGAATCCCGAACCAGGAAGAACGGAACGAAGAAGAAGAAACCCAGAACGAAGATGAAGCCCGAACTAGGAACGAAGAACGGAAGAAGAAAAGCAGAAACCCAGAACAATGATGATGAAGAAAAGAAGAAGAAACCCAGGAAGGGAAGACGATGAAGAAGAAGAACGAAGGATGAGGAAAAAACGGCAAGACTGGAGTTTATGGTAGAACTCGAGTATCTAACAATCGAGTTCCACATGAAATGCAACTTCTCTGGAACTCGAGTTTTTGAAACTCGAGTTCTACGTGGAACCTTTGCCACATCGGCTTCTGCCCGCTTTGAAAACTCGAGTTTTGAAAACTTGAATTCGCATTGATCTCGAATTTTAAAAACTCGAGATGCTAGTTTCCAACATTGTTTTGAAACGCGACAACTTACTAAATTTTTTTATTTTTAATGTTATTTGAAAATAAAATTCGGAGCCGGACCCATAACTTTTTGTCAATTAGTTCATAGAATTAAGTGTAATCGAGGTGATAATTTATGATGAAAAACTATAATTTACTACAAAAAAAATCTATGTGAATTGTGAATTACAATTGATTTATTTGGTTCTCCTAATTAATGGAATTTACTTCATAAGGTTTCAAAAAGTACAAAAAATGGTTAAATTGCAATAATTTCTTGTTTAATGTTATGTACTTATGACAAGTATATTAAATGTGACTTTTTCTTTCTTTCTTAAAAAAAAAAAATAATAATAATAATTAGTTGAGCCACGCAACTTTACCTTTAGGATTTAGGAATCGTATCATGTATGTATAAGAGACCATAAATCATAGTAACCTTCTTTTTTGATGAAAATTCATATATTTTTATAAAGCATCTCAAATGATATTTCATCCTTAAATATTACCATATTCCCTTCTCAAAAATAAAAATATTACCATTTTCCTTTCTTAGGTGAATATGACATAATATTTACTTCGATCCAAATATTTGGTCCAATCATATAAGGGGGCCGTGTGTCTACTAGTTACATGTGACAGTCACATATAATAATAATAATAATAATAATAACAATAACAATTATTATTTTTTGATATAAGATAGAATTTTTACTCTAACTTAATTTAAGTGTATATGTGTGTAAAAGTCCCTCCTGGAGACTTGAAATCCGGTTTTTGCCCCCCACACCTCACAAGCACTTATACTTGTAAAATGACCATCGCACCAAAGGTATATGATAGTTATTATTATTATTATTATTAAAAAGAAAGAAAGAGCAAGATAGTTTATTTGATTCCTGGTATCAGCGGTGGCAGAGCATGATGGATAATAAAAACGGGAAAAAAGACTTGAGGATATAATTGGCAAGTTGTTTTGAGCTAGGCTTATCCTTCACCTCCTCGGGAATCCCAATTTCCAAATTCTCAACCGTTTTGTATGTTGGTTTCCACCGCAATAACAACTGCAATGCTTGAGATACATAATTTTTTATAATTTTGTGCCATAATTCTTCACGTAGTAAGTTGTAATTGGCAAAATATATTGTTCATGCCCCACGACTTGCGACTTATATAGTATTTACACAATAATTCCAAGAAATATGTTATTGGCTGGAAAAGAAGAACAACTCTATCTATATATATTACAAAAGATAACTATGGAACTACTCTGTTTTATCCATTTGGCCTCCAAATTTGACACATTATACTTCTTTTTAATTTCATCTTCTCCAACGTGTCACATTCTCCCTATAGCCACGTGGAGAGAGAGGCTTAGTAATCTACAGGAAGGAAAAAGAGGGGTAGGGGGGGAGTGGGAGAGGTTAATGTGGTTAAGTTATGGCCACGGAAGGAGAAAATGGAACACTTTTTGAGCTTGGCTTGAGTCTAATGTTCAAGTGCTCCTTGTCTTTAACACGATACTGATATGTTTTAAAAATTTAACCCTACGCAAGCAAAGATATTGGTTTCCTTAATGGTTGATAGGTCAACCAACCTACAATCAAATTGGTTTGTCTTAAGCATATTTATCTAGTCATTCCATCATTTCGCTAAAATTGTTCATATTCTTTAATTTGTTTGGTTACTGGTTTTTGACTTTGAGTTGTGATGTGGTCCTAAAAGGCCATACTCAATTTAGTTAGGAGGATAGAAAATATTTAGTTTTTTACTATTGGTGTTTAGTATAAATTATGGAAATGTATAAGGATGACAAAAAAATATAAATTTCATTGTTTGATTGACATAAAAATTAGAAAATGAAAAAGATAATTTAATAAGAATTTACTATTTTACCCTTATTACATAGTATATAAGAAAGTAATTTTTTAATTAACAAATTACGTGCGTGTTTGGTTTAAGATTAAAAATTAAAATTATTTTACTATTCAGCTTATTTTTGCTACTATTTATGAGTCACACTATACTTTTTGGTACTATTTATGAGCTATTGCACTATTTCAACTCATTTTTACATTTATTTACAGTATTTTTAGCAATAATTTTTTAGTTTTAGTAACAATAATTTTTTAGTTTTAGTAAAATAAGCGGTATCTAAACACATCCATATATGCTATATATAATTTATTTACTCAGCGCCATTTTCTTTATTCAACTTTTTGACTAATTTATTTCAACATGCATGCTACAGGAAAAAAAAAAATGAAATGTTATTTAACATATTTTACCATTTTGGCTGCTTGGTACCTGATAGAAATTAAGCAAAAAATGACAAAAAGTAGAAGAGGATAGGGAAAAGTGGTGTTCGCGGTGCGGATTTAGGCCATTTTTAGCACCACACTTCATTTTTGCAATCACATGTGTGGTGCGGTGCACTTTAGAGTTTAGCCAAAATTATAACTGCACCACATTTCATTTTTACAGTCGTATGTGTAGTGCGGTGTTTGAGATACGATTTGAACAATTTGAAGCGGGTGTATTTTTAAAATTTTGGGCTTTTCCTACTTAGCGCAAATTGAATTTTTTTTTTTTTTGGGCCAAGTTTTAAACTATTGAACTAGTTTATCTTTATTTTGGCCCGACTTTCCTAATCAACACTTGTTAGAGCTATTAAAGTATATATATTGAAAATTTAAGGCTATTAAACTATTAATAATATATTTAATATTAAAAGAATATTAAAATATAAAAAGGGTACAAATCGGTGTGGTTTGTGCGGTTTTTTCATTACAAAACCGTAAATTGCGTTGCACCATGTGGCACGGTGCAATGTTACTTGCGGTGCGGTGTGGTTATACCATTTTGCGAGTTGTTTGGTGTGGCTTGTGTAGTTTGGTGAACACCCTTAGGGAAGATGATAGAATTCATCTAGGTGGTTGAACGTTGGTGGGAGGGTAAAATTGTAAATTTGCTAACTAGCCCAGCTTTCTCTCATTTACTTTTAAGCATATTTGTTTTATGGCACATATTAATGAGAAATAAAAAGGGATAGCAAAAATAAAGTGCAAAAAAATAAATAGCCTGAAAAATAAAGAGCTTGAAATCTAAATGACAAGAATGTATAGACTTGGAATTTAAATGACATAAAACTAAAGAGCTTGGAATTTAAATTATATAAAAGTAAAGAACTTGGAATATTGAAAGGTTGATTAAAATGGTTTTTTTTCCCCCCTTAAATAGATTTAATCTCTTTCAAGCCTTATGGATCCTTCAACATAAAGAAATGGGAGTTCTAAGCCATCACCATTCTTATGAGATATACCCATATTGTGCTCTAATGGAGGTTTAAAAACCATTTAAGAGGGATAGTAGAAAATCTTTTCTTTTTTAGGTGCCTAGATGTAGTGTGTGTATATATGTACACAAACACACTAACACATCCCAAAAAACTAATCCACAAAGATTACAAAAAGAAAAGGATGAGGCTTTTTGGGTGTAGGGTTTCCTAGAGAGAGAGAGGAGAGAGATTTTTTTTTTTTTTTGATTTTTTCTAAGGCTATTTTTCTAGAATTTCCTCACTTTATATGATTTTTCTCTCTACGTCACTCTTTTTTCCACAATTTTTTCTCTATTTTTTCTTCATAAAAATCTATATTTTTTTTTCCCAAAAATGGGGGGTGTTTATAGGGGATTGTGGAAAACGGGGGGCTGGCATTGGTGTATCAAGCTACCTCTTTTTGCCATGTCATTAGCCTTTTTTTGTATTTTTCTGATTTCTGGCCCAAATCTTCGTACGGCTATTTGGAGGCCTTTTCGAGTTCTGTTTTCTTTGAATTCTATATGACTAGAAAGCTCTAGATGTCTAGTTTCCAATGGTCCTATCCTAGTTCAATTTGAAGCTATGGTCATCGACATATTGCACTCGGAAAGAAGGTGATGAAAAACAAAAAAATTTTGGACGTTTTTTCTTGAAAATTTCATATCTTCCAACCCAAAGCAAATATCGTCGAGCCCTTTGGGTGAAAATTAGCTAAGACCTTGTTCTTCAGTATGGTCCAACCTGCTCATTCCAGTTCTTGTCCAATAGGTTTAGTTTATTGCATGAAGTCGGGTAAAAATTTCTAGTTTTCTTGAAAAATAGAGTGAAGATTTTGTTAGGGTTTCAGTATTTTTGTGATATCTCATCCATTTTAACTTCGATTTTTGGGAAATATATGCCCTATGAGACAGTCCAAAATTCAACACAATCTAACAGTCGGATTAAAAATTCAACTTTTTTATCATACCTAGTTAGGGTTTTGGTCATATTTTTTGTAAAAATGGAATTTTCAAATTTTGTGACTTTTTGATTCATTGTTCAAGCACATTGTATTTATTTTTACCCTTTATGACTTTGAAATTCATGATTTTGCACATTTTATAATTTTTTTGTCTTTGTTTTGACATGTGAATCTGGGCCAAACAAAATATGGTATTGACAATCTTAAAAAAATGTGAGAAATAACGAGGATTTTGCCACAATGCATGCGTGTCTTTTTTTTTTTTTTTTTTTTTTTTTTTGCTAAATAAAAAAAATGGGGTCTTCAGTGTGGGCTTATAGACCCCATATCATGTGACGGCAATTGGTAATACCACGTGTACCATATGAGCCTTGCTGAGGCTATCTCTCAAATTGCTCCTCTCTAGATGCTGGGACAAGAACTCCTACTATAAAGCCACACTCCATGTGGTATGCAGGCATTTCTTTTGGGATGTAAAAATCTCCCCTTTCCTATGAGAAAAGAGTATGGCCAAACACGCTACATTTATTACTGTGTACATATATGGCTTTGGTGAACAGTATCAATCGAATAATATATTTATTATCATATAAAACTATTGGCATACTTAAGATTCTCACAAGAAAAAAAAATAGTGGCATATTTTATCTTGTATTTATTCTGCTTTAAAATGTATTGTGTCTCATAATCTAAAACTGTTGAACTACTAAGAATTGAGGTCAAATTATATAGATCAACCACTTTAGATTAGGGGCTATTATAATCAAATCCAAATAGAGAGTGAAGTTATAACTGTTAGAAATACTGAATAAGTTTGTTGTATTTCTCTATGAAAGAATATATATGAGTGTCTTTATATAGGAGCTATATAGGAGCCATATAAGTGCAGTATAAGTATAAGTGTAGTACTATGCTATACAAGTAATTTAATTGGGCCTAAAGTCCATAACACTATACACGTTAACAGCCCCCTCAAACTCAAAGTGGATGTGAGACCAACTTGGGGTTGTCAACCAAAGTACGAAAGTGTCCTTTAGGATGTCACTTGGTGAAGATATCTACAAGTTGATCTATAGAGGAGACTGAGATCAGCTTAAGAGCACCATGGACAAGATGATAATGGATAAAATGACAATCGATCTCGATGTGTTTAGTCTGTTCATGGAAGACATCATTGTGAGCAATATGAATGACACTTTTGTTGGAACAATAAAGAGGAGTAGTAAAGGATGTAGAAACACCTAAGCCTTTGAGAAGCCATCGTAGCCAAAAGAGCTCAGATGTGGTATCAGCAAGGGCATGATATTCTACTTTAGCAATGGAGAGGGCCACATGAGTCTGTTTCTTGCTTCGTCAAGAAATCAGAGAATAACCAAGAAGAAAGCAATAACCAGTGGTGGACCTGCGATCAGTGGAATCTCTTGGCCAATCAGCATAAAAAAATGCACGAAGAATAAGAAGAGATTGAGTAGAGTAGAAAAGACCATGGAGGAAAGTGTCATTTAGGTATCGAAAAATAAGCAAAACAGCAGCATAGTGAGTTGATCGTGGAGCAGACAGATATTGGCTCACCTGATGAACATCATAGGAAATTTCTGGATGAGTAACAGTGAGATAAACTAGGCTGCTAACCAAGCGCCTATAAAGAGAGGGATTAGACAGTGGTTTCCCTCCTAAGGGAGTCAGATGTGTATTAAGCTCAACTGGAGTGTCAACAATCTTGCTATCAGTGAGTCCAGCTCAAGACAAGAGTTCAGAGGCATACATGGCTTGAGTAATGTAAAGACCGTCTGTAGAATGAGTGATTTCAAGACCCAAGAAGTAGCTGGGATGTCCAAGATCTTTCATCTTAAACTACTGATTGAGAAAATCCTTGAGTTCTTGAATGCCACTAAGGTCATCACTAGTTATGATCATATCATCCATATACAAGAGAAGTAAAATAGTGCCTTTGTTAGTGCGATGACGAAATAAGACAAAATCATAATGACTAGCCATGTAACCTAAGTGAGAGATGGTAGGGCTTAATTTGGCAAACCAAGCTCGTGGAGCTTGTTTAAGGCCATAAAGTGCACATCGAAGGCGACAAACCTTATTTGATTTAATAGAGAGACCAAGAAGAGGTTGCATATAAACTTCTTCACTTAAATCCCCATTAAGGAATGCATTTTTTACATCCATTTGAAAAAGGCTCCATTTACTAGCAGCAATAACAGCTAAGAGGGCACAAATAGATAAGATCCAAGCAATCAGAGCAAAGGTCTCTTTATAATCAATCCCATACTCTTGTGTAAAGCCTTGTGCAACAAGACGAGTTTTGTAGCGCTCAATGGACCCATCAGAGCGAGTCTTAAATTTTGTAGATCCACTTACAACCAACCACAAATTTCCTTGCGGGAAGTGTCACCAGATCCCATGTATGGTTTTAGATAATGCATCAAGTTTCTCTTTCATTGCAATCTGCCATAAAGGGTCAGTGGAAGCCTCACGATAGGTGTGAGGCTCCTGCACTGTAGCAAGGGTAGTGTAACAATGATAGTCAAGTAAATGTGCAGAAATGGATCTTACCCGAGTTGAGTGACGAGATGGAATGTCCTGTGCAAGATCTTCAGGCGGAGTAGGAGCAAGGGACCCAAGCTCAGGGTTGGGATTGGGTAGCTCGTCTTTGACCTGTTCATCTTCCATCTGCTTTGATAATATGTTAAATATTAGCATTGATACACCATATTGCGTATGTTAGTATGGATGCGTAAGCGAAAGCATAAAGTATAGAGCACAATAACACACAAGGGTTATGTGATTCAGCCTAAGGGCCTACACCCACAGAGGAAATCCTAAAGAGCTACATCAATAATATATTAGAGTGTAGTACAAATCTTGTGTTACAATGAACCATAACATGTGTATATATAGTAGACTAAACCTTAGACTAATAGACTTCTAGTACAAGTAGAAGACTTGGCTTGCATACAAAGTAGAATTAGGATTGGGCCTATGCTAATGGGATAATATATCTTTAACACCCCCTCTCAAACTCAAGATGAAAGCTTGATAAAATCTCAAGATTTGATAAGGTTGAGAAGATCTTTTAAATGAAGTTTGGCTCTGTGACGGTAGTTTGAGGAAGGTAGTGGTCTTGTAGTGTTGATGTAACTTCTAACAGTGGCATGATTATATCAGAGATTTTTGGACGGCAGCAGTGGGAAGCCAAGGAAGATGAACGTAGCAAAAAAACACTGAGAAAGACAAAGGTTGCTCTTAAATATACCGTAAGGACTAAAAACTATGGCCACAGGAAGATGGCTTTGATACCATGTTAAAAATACTGAAAGAATATACATGAGTGCCTTTATATAGGAGGCATATGAGTACAGTACAAGTAAGAGTTTAGTACAAGAATATGTGCTATACAAGTAATCTAATTGGGCCTAAAGCTCATAACACTATACACGTTAACAATAACTATTGGAACAAACTTTTATCAATTCTAACCTGTGCAATCACCACCTAGGTCATGGCTAAGCGTTTAAGATCTTGATGTAGCACAGACTTGAGGTTGAGTCCTTTGGACGATGTGACCTTGGTTTGGTTCAAATCATCTAACACTATTGAACTAGATAGAATTGAGGTCAAATTAGCTATTTTAGTCACATCCAAATAGAAAGTGATGTATCAAACTATTGGATACTAATCTTGTGTCAACTCTAACTTGTGCAATCACCACCTAGGTTGATGGCCAAGCATTTAAGATCTTGATGGAGTGTATCGTCTGATTTCAAAAAGTATTCTGGGAGTATACTTTCTTTCTCTCACATAGAGGTGGGTCTTACCCCATGTGAGAGGGAGGGAGAATACTCCCAGACTACCTAATAAATTTCCTTATATAACATTTACCCATCACAATATTTTTGGTGATTTGACATAATGGCTAAGTCCATATTTTAATATTTAAGTTGAAAAGGAGAAATTTCATAAAAAGCTCCTGTTTGTGGTTTAAAATATTTCTCAAAAAATATTTTCCTCATTTCAAAGCCTTTGGGAAACCTAAAAATTTTTTTCAAACCAAAATCATTTTTCATTGGCTAGGAAAAACATCATAGGCTGAAACTACTTACATCCTTATAGGAGCGTAAATCATTTTTTACTAAGAAAGAAGAATTACAAACCCCCCCCCCCCCCCGCGCCCCCCACCCCTCCTCTCTCTCTTTCAAACCCATAAACCCTTCTCTCCCAAGAGAACATAAATCTTGAAACCTATGAACAAACACAAAAGAAACCAAAACCTTTAAAATGACTAAAATACCTTTGAAATCTATAAATGACTAAAATATTACCAAAAAGCTCCAAATAATCAAAATTATATAAAACCTCCAAAATAATAGAATTATCCTATTTTAAATGACTAAAATAGACTCGAAACCTACAAAATGACTAAAATACTTTTAAAATCTTTAAAATTAGGGAAATGCCCTAAAACATTCTGAATGAAGAAATAACAAAAACATATGTATTGTATAGCTAGTAAGTTTAGTTTATAGTTTTATTTATCGTTTATACACCACTGCAACTTGCATTTCACCTCAGATAGGGGTAAAATGGTAATTTCACACATTAGGGATAATACTGTAATTTTGACTTTTGGATTTCCAATTGCTTCATGTAAAATAAATCTTGAAGTTATAATGATCAACGTGATAGCCTGTGGGCCTAAATTAAAACATCAGATTGAAAGATATCATTAAATTAAGTTTTAACAATTAAATTCATTTGCATGAGTTAGGTCTAATCACATGTGATTATAATAATTAATTTCGATCTGTCTAATTTAAGTCCAACTAAAAATTAATAACATGTCATATTGGTTAAAACCAAAAATAACCATGTGATCACATGCATATAATTCAATTTGGTTAGTTAACATTTAATAAATTTTTAAATTTTAGTTGATGTTTAATTATAACTGAAAAAAATTAAATGTTAATGATCTAGTCTTAAGGTCCAAGCCAAGGTATAAAGGCTAAAGTTTGAAAAAAAATTCAGAGCATTAATTGCAAATCGGAGTTGAAAAAGGAAGGAAAACGAGCTAAACTAGGCCTAAGTGGAAATCGACACTTGGACAAGGGTTTATGTGGGTGCAAGTGCCCACTACGATTGGCTTCCTTGTGGGAAGTACACCTTGGTGTAGGGTGGACTTGGCAGAGGGTGAAAATGGAGTTGCCATCTAGATTATGTCTCGGTACCATATACATAGCACCTTTGTGGAAAGACTGATCTTTACTAGAGCATGTGTTTGGAGTTTAAGTATTGAGATGGGAAGGTGTTCGGCACCGAACCTCAATCTAACCTGTAGGTCGACCTCTACTCATTTTGTTTCAAATCCTAATTCCATCAAAGGTACTAATAAGTTATTCCAACCTCTCTCTCTCTCTCTCTCTCTCTCTCACACACACACACACACAAACAAACATGCATCTAAATACACAACACGACATATCATCCCAAGAACCTAGCATTCATCTATCATGACATTCTCATTTATTTATCCAAGGGTAGCAAACATGTCAAGGTAGTAACATTGCATAAGACAAGCAATTGTGCATGGCTTCATAGCATCTAAACAAGCATGTTCATCATTTTACACCACCATAATTATGTTAGGTAATCAAATCAAATGCATGTTCACGTGATTATGCATGGCTTATCTCATTGCATCACAACACCTATGTAATAATGCATGTTTATGTTCATGTGCATGTCCATATTGTTCATCCAAGACAATTAAACCCTAATCTTTAACAATCAAAAGCAAGTAAAGCATGCTATTTTAATGATCGTATGGTCTAAACATGTAAATCTAAGTCAAATAGAAACAATCAAGTGATTAAAACTGATAAAACATGAAGAACCCTAAATTTGTGTTTCTGGGCATAAGCATGCCTTTGCATACATGGGATATGTGTGCACATCCCATGTGCATGCATGTACGTGCTACGAGTGTGCGAATGCATGCATGAAGCATGTGCACGCTTACACACCCATAAATGCAGACCCAAAAACAACAAAGAACAGATGATCAAAGCAGATAATCTAACAACCTATTGTGCTTATAATACAAAGGCTAAACAACCTAAATAAACAGTTGATGCATTAAAGCAATAAAACATCAGAACGACAAACAAAAAAAAAAAAAAAAATGAAGACACAAAGTTTTAAACTTGTACCTCAAACCCTAGAACTCCTTAGACATTTGATTTGACTGTTCTCCCCAGTCAATCTAATCAAGAACAAAACCAAGAAGGCTAGTAAGCTTAAAATTTAAAGGTCAAGAACAAAGTAGGTCCCAACCAAAAAAAACCTTTAACTTAAGGATGTTTTAGAATAAAAAATCCCTCTTCGATTCACTATTTTCTAGTGAATTCGAAGTGTTTTGGTAAAAGAGCATTTAGGGCCTTTTACAATGGTTATAGAGGAGTGTAGGGTGGCTCGCAGCCAATGTGTGATTCATTCTACACGATTTAATGTCAAAAAGATTTTCATATAGGTATTCTAAAACCCTACATACGCACATATAAACGGGTATGTGTGCACATGCTTAAAGTATATGTGTGCATACTTAGGGTTTCCTGCATGTTTTTGTCATTGATGCAGGTTGTTGTTGTTGTTTTTTATTTTTATTTTATTTTTTATTTTTACATTTGTAAACCCTAGACACATGTCTTGATACTATTAGACATCCTCAAGTCTGGGATTTTTGCTAAGATGGAAGTTGGGTTTGACACCTTCGTAAAGTGGGCTTTTAGGGTCCCATTCTACCTCACTAGTATGGCCACCATTCTAGTCCAAAGAGTGCTACTGCGGATGGGGCATTACTCTACTTTCAGCTAAGATTTACTTCACTTTTCGCTGCGACTTTCTCCATTTTCTGCTAAAGGAAGATTACTTCTTCATTTCCTGTAGAACAATGTATTACTCTACTTTCTATTGTAGCTTTCTCCGCTTTCTACTAGAGGAAGATTAGTTCTCCCATTTCTGCAAGACAAGCTTACACTACTTTCTCTCCTATTACAAGCAAAGTAGATGTTAGTTCACAACATGTTAGTGCACATATTCACACATATTTACATATACTTCATAAAATAGATTGGGCCACAAGGTTTTTGCTCCCAACTCTCGCAGCGTTATTGCTTTAACCCAAGGGTGCACAAAACTGTGAGATTTGAAACTCAAATCAAATTGGCCACTACTTGAATATCTCTTCTCAAAAGATTCAGGTGAAATTGATTTCATTAGAGAGAGGAAGTTTTCCTAGTGGTGCATGTCAATACTACTATTTTTGCCATAATCTCTTTCTTTCTAGGCATTTTTCTGCGGAGTGTGGTATTGCACTACTGGGTACTCCTCTCTACAAACTCTCAATTTTTTTATATTAATTTTCTCTTTTTTTCTTTTTTATTTCTTTGCTATTTTGTCTTTTCTCTCCATTCTTTGCTTTTTAGTTCTGAGTTGTTTTCCTCGTGAAAGAAGAATACCCATATTTATACCCAAATGTTCCTCTTGTGGTACACTAATCCATGGTTTCCCTTATTCCCTGCTGGGTCTCCTTCTTCTTCGGATCTAGGATACTCTTTTCCCGTTGACTCTTTTTTTCTTTTTCTTTTTTTCCTTTTTCTTTTTCTCTTCTCTAGGTTTGGGATTTGGCAGAGCAGGTAGCTGCTTGCCGCTCAATGACCATAATTTAAGGTTGCATTTAATACACTTGTACTTCTTCATATTTTGCGGTCTTCCTTTCTTTTATTTCTTTTTCATGAGAATGCTCAAAGCCTCCACATGGGTCATTCTATAGAATACCCTTTTAGTGGGCCTTTTTGTTGTTGCTCTTTTTGGGCTTGGGCCTATGTCCGACATGCACCTTATGATAGCCGCCGGCTTCTCTTTTGGTATGAGTGCTTTTCCCAACAAAAGCAACTCCCAAAGAGTTGTGGCAGATTATCATAATAGGATCTTCCTTCCCTCCACCAAACCATGCTCCTTGATCCTCTACAATGATAGGTCAAACCTCATTTGAATGTTTGGAATACAGATTGAGTGAACCCATTCGCCTACCTTGCATTACTCTTTGATTATCATTTTGCAAATTTACACTTTAGAATTCTTTGTTCTATGGTGTTGAACCTGGGATCTTCTTTTTGCCTTGTCTGATATTTCCCTGCCTTATTTTACTTATTGGATGTTCTATAGAACTTAATATTTAGGAATTCTTCCCTTCGTTCATGACGTACTTTACTCCATTCTGCTGTGCTTTTCTCTCTTTTCTCATCTCTTTGTTGGAATGCACTGTGAAGGTTGTAAATTCCTTCAATATCTTCTAACTCTTTCATTCAAAAGGGTTGGGCCTTTTGGGCCTATTTCACATCTTTCCCTTATGCAAGGGTCTTGGGTCATTCATGGGCCCACTTTTTCTCATACTCATAATGCTTCAAGGGTTGGTCTACTAGATTATGGACCTTACTTATTAGACCAAAAAAAAGTGTAAAAAATTGGGTGCCAACACTCACTAAAACATCATTTAAGCCAAAGATTTACAAGATTGGTCCCTTAATCAATCCTAAGCCTCTAAGTGATGTTGACATTGGGGAAACCCTAAGTATGCACATGAGGTGTTTACAATTTAATCTGTTGATAAACATGTGAATCCCTAGACCATGTGCCGATCACTTAGTCCTAGCAGACTTGAATTTTCAAATTTCCCCATCTTTTCCCTCCACTTCCACTAACTCTGAATTAAATACCCCATCTCCATAGTGAAGAAAGGCTTGTCATAGCCTGGTTTTCCTGAGACTTAGGCTATCAAGTGAGCACTTCTCTTCCTCTCCTAGAATTTATTCTTCTACCTTTCTTAAAGTCTTAAGGAAGTAGGAAAAGCATACCTCGGTCTTTCTAAGACTCAAAGTATTAAGTGAGTATTCCTCTACCCATTCCCATAGGAACCTCCAAAAATGTCATCCACCACCAAGGTGGATTTGCATGCAAGTATATTTTCTTACTCTAAACTTGTTTTTTAATGTTATTATAATGTTAATTTAAGACCAAACCATGCTAGTTGGTTGTGAATTTCTTTGAATATGCTTGACTGATTTTCACATGTTTATGCATACACTAGGCTTTTGATATTAAAAGTAGATTGAATTTATAAAATAATATGTAACACTAATCATACACAATCACAATGTTACTTCTCTTATGAAATAATATGCTTGAATCTAGGATGTCACTATTCACACAGTCACTATAATTTATTGTTCAACTCAAATGCAATATTGAATAAAATAAAATTAGGATTTTCCACCATGCACACATTTAATTTCAAGCAAATTACATGTCATTTTTATTTTAAAGCAATAACATGTAATTGATTGATAATATGTTGGTTGTATGAATGATGTGGCATGATCATTGGCCACCATAACCTAGAATATCAGTTCTATTGGACAAGGTGAGTGTCTAACACTTTCCCATTTTATAACTTAGCCTTCGAACTTAGATCAAGGGTTCTTATACTAGTATTTATCTATGTAATTTTCAATTTATAGAATGTAATTAGGATCAAAGTCATTTATGTTTGCTTAGATTGTATCTATGACCAAAACTATGTAAAACCTTAATTTTGTTCAAATTGATGTATAATTTTTCAATCAATAAAAAGATGTTTATTTCAATTACGAGGTTCCTTATTTTTCATTTTAATAAAAGAAATAGCGACTCCATGTAAAACGCTCAATTTAATGGGAAAAGTATAATAAGTTGAACCACCATTTTGAGAGGAACCAATATGACTCTACCCATTCATGCTGGTTCGAACTAATTAGAAAGTTAACTAGTCGAATGGGGGGGGGGGGGGTGCGGTCTCTCAATTGTTTTAGGTTTTTGTGTGTGTGTGCATGTGTATGTAGCACTCTTATTTGGATTGTGCTTATTAGTGTAATGTACGGGCATCACCTTTCCCAGGCCCATTTGCTCAGAGGCCCACCAGAATGACGATCCACTTAGGGGCTTAACACTGATTAG
Organism: Castanopsis chinensis; assembly: GCA_032878915.1. Classification (NCBI taxonomy): domain Eukaryota; kingdom Viridiplantae; phylum Streptophyta; class Magnoliopsida; order Fagales; family Fagaceae; genus Castanopsis; species Castanopsis chinensis. The sequence continues at coordinate 10,997,629 of JAVQMG010000126.1, read as the reverse complement.
GCCAACGGGCTCATTCCGGACCAGCCTAACGCACACCAAGCATCCGTAACTCGGGAGCGAAATCACTCGTGATATGAACGGTAGTGAGAAACCTCGTCACTACGGGTAAACACGTCTCCAGATTTTGATCTACGTTTATATGCATGACATTATCTGAGTATGGCCGGGCATCAAACCTACGAATGGTACAAGTTCCGAGGCCACTATCGTCCTTTTCCCACCACCTAACCTCCAACTATGATTAACGGTAGTGGACCTCCCATCCGTCGCCCAGGGAATGCATTGGCCGGGCAACAGACCAAGCGGTGGAACCAGTTCGATGCCATTACCATCTCTTTTCACTCATGATTAGACATCCCCTTAGAAAGAACAGCATTGGACCTCTCCTTCCACTGACCTAGAGAATGATCGTGGCAATCCCACGGGTTGCGGCTATTAATAGGGAAGGGGGAATCAATGGGCAGGGGCTGGAAAAATTAGAGAAAAGAGAGGGATGAGGAGGAGAATTGGGATGTCAGGTCCACCGAGTATAGAGTCACCCATTGTAGGAAATTCAAAAACCCACAATACAAATAGATTGTGAGCCCAAACACCTTTAAGGCCCAGTTGCCAAATCTGGGTACGCACATGTAATTATCAACATTTTTGCTCTATTTGTTTGTTTGTTTGTTTTTTTTTTTTTTTTTTTTAGGTTTACTTTTGTTGCCTTGTACTAATATTTTAAAGTGATATATTAAAACATACAAAACAATTGAAAATACACCTAAAAGCTTCAAATTCCAAAATATATTCAAACCCTACCAAATGACCAAATGCTCTTAAAACCATTAAAATAACCAGAATGCCAAAAAAACCTTCAAAAATGAATGTGTGTGTGTGTGAGAAGGGGGGGGGGGGTAAGTTTGAGAGTTTTATTTTTATTGTTTTTTTTAAGTTTTTTTTTTATTTATCTATTTTTTATTTTTTTTTATGTTACATTGTTATTTTGATTGTGCTTATTGTGATTTTCAATAATTTTAGTTTTTTAGGTTTACTTTTTCTTGTCCGTATTTTGAAGTGATAAGATTAAAGTTGTTATTTTGTTATTTATGTATTCACTTTCAAAGATACCACGCATTTAACTCTCTCTCTCTCCCTCTCTCTCTCTCTCTCTCTCTCTCTCTCTCTCTCTATATATATATATATATATATATATATATTCCTCCATCATATTATTATTATTATTATTACTTTTCTCATTTTCTTCACCGCAACACACATTGCAAAAACAATAGATTGACAAGAGATGTAGATCGGGCATTTAGGTTTATGGTTTCCGTGGATCACACCATGGGATGGAGATTGCTCCACCCAATCACGTCCAATTCATTCTTGAGAGAGAGAGAGAGAGAGAGAGATAGAGAGAGAGAGAGAAAGAGAGAGATTATGTACAAATAAAATAAGTCCATAGCTAAGCCACAATGCTAGTTAGGATTAAATCAACATTGTAGATAGCATGCATTTTGCCTAGTGGCAAACTTGCTCACATTGGGTTTATTTTGTGGATTTTTAGTTAGACTAATCTTATGGCTAGTTCAATGCTAACGAACTTAATATGTATAGCAGATATAGGAAATTTTGTAATTTTTGTATGAGTTAAAAGCTATAAAATGTATTTTAAAGTTTGAACATATTATACCGAAACAAACCAAGCCTGATTAAAATGGCGGCAAAAATGGGCTTTTGCCCATTTCGTGCAAAAAAATTAGCGTGTTGTCCCTTTTCCTAAACTAATTAGGAAAATGCCTCTATTTTGAAATTCGATTTTCTCAAAATCGAGTTAAGCTCTATAGTAGCGTTTTGAGGAGCCTATAGTGACGTTTTAAGGAGTCTATAGTGGCGTTTTGGAACTCGAGCTCTAGAACTTGAGGTCATGGAGCTTGAGTTCCAAAACGCCACTATAGGTCCTTAAAACGTCACTATAAGCTCTTTAAAACGGCACTATAGGGCTCTAGAATTTTTTTTTTTTTAAACTCTATTTTGAGAAAATCGAGTTTCAAAAGAGGGGCATTTTTTTAATTAATTTGGGAAATGGGGTAACACGCTAATTTTTTTGTGTGAAATAGGGCATTGCCTTTTTTGGCCTTAAAATGGCAAAGAGACTCTCCTAATTGTGGGTCTAAACCTTTTTTCTTTAATCTAAAATACAACTCAAACTCTCTTCTTATGATTCAAAAGTGAAGACCCATACATCGAGTTGAATTCAAGACATCATCACCAAGACAAAAATTCACAAAAAATATCAGTGTGCGCTAAACTTGCTTCCATGCCCATAGACAAGGTAGTTTGTATGCCTAAAAAACATAAAACTAATGCAAAATCAATATATTAAGAAAACTTGATTACTAGTGAGCAAATCCTCTACCTGACTACTCCAGCATACCGTAGAGTGCATTCCATATGGGATGGTAAAATGTTCTACTCTTATCTTGGCACGAATAATCCTATCCTATTTGGATTTTTCTTTTCTTAATGAGAGGACAAGATGAGGATAGATTTTGTCTAATCCTACCCTGCTTCGTCCTATGTATGTATACAATATAACATATATTATCTAGATTAATGGTGGTACTAGGAGAGATCTCTCCTAGTACCACCATTAATCTAGATAATATATACAATAAACGCAACTCTATAAATGTTGAAGCTGCATTTATTAAACGCAGCTCCAGATATATTTAAGGTGCATTTAAGAAAATGCAGTTCTAAGCATCTTTGAAGTTGCGTTTATTAAATGTAGCTCCAATCCTACCCACCTAAACGCAGCCTCAACATCTGGAAAACACAGTTCAAATTATCCCCTGTACCTGCGTTTTTATAAAACGCAGCTAAAAAATGCGGCTACAAAACGTGTTTTTTGTAGTGAGAGTATAATCATTCAGCAAACGTTGATGATATTATATCTTGTATTAGATTATAGAAACACATAAATATTATATAAAAAAATTCACGGATTAGATGGTGGGTTTGAGAAAAATAATGTAACTTGGGCATAGTTAAGATGTTGATAAGATGTAGACTGAAATGGATAATTGTATTAAAAGTAGACATGGCAAAATGGGTCAGAATTTTCTGACCCGACCCGACCTGAAAAATACCTGACCTGAACCTGATTTTTTTGACTCGAAGCAAAAACGGGTTGACCCGTGACTTGACTCGAACTCGAACCATTTTTTAAAAACTTTTTTTTTTTGGTAAAAAAAAAAATAGTAAAATTAAGCCAATATTGGTTTAATTGTTTATTGTGAGTTTTAAGGAAATAATTGATACATTTATATAACTGCATGCAAATTAATTGAAAAATAAATGGTTGAGTATTCTGTAATGAGTAAAGATTTTTAGATATCAAATAGCAAAATACATGGCGAGATAATCTGGTTATAGTAGAGTTAAAAACATAGATTTAAAATTGTAGACATGTGTGAGAAACATTCACAAGAGTGAAAATAGTGAAGCCAAAGTATCAAATTGACATAAATTATAAATGCTTAGATCTATATTTTAACAATTTAAGTCCAAAATAAACGATTTTTCAAAATAAATTATGATATTTCTTAGAGTGTGTGTTGCTTAACAATGATATGATATTTATAAAAGAGACAATGCATAAATAAGTAAGCAATCAAACTTTAATATATATCTCAAATTGAAATAGAGTGCCAACGATAATTCATAATAGATTATAAAATTAATTTTCAAGATTGTAAATTTCTTATATGTTTAAATTCTTTATCAAATGAGTTATGCAATAAGTCATTTGTAATTTTGTTTTATATTTTGAAATGTTGATAATGTATAGAAATAAACTTGTGTATTTGTTTTACTCATCTTTGTGTTATTTTGTTTTAGATAGCAATGTTAGGATTTGTATAATTTTAAAATTATTAAATAAATATTAATAAGTTTAACTGAGTTCATCCTTGATATAAGTGGTTAATTCAAAATAATGCATTTTACATGAAGTAATTTCTTGCATAACTTTCCAAGTGACAAATACATGTTGTTTTCTTTATAAAAATAAAAAATACAAAAAATTCATGTGAAAAATACGGGTCAACCCAAACCCGACTCGACCCGCCCGTTTTGCCATGTTTAATTAAAAAAGTGTCTAAAGAAAACAAAGAAATTTCAAATTCTAAATGATGTAGCGTACTAACTAAGAAGACTTGGTGATAGAATTGAGGACGTTCATGTGAAAAATACAGGTCAACCCAAACCCGACCTGACCTGCCCGTTTTGCCATGTTTAATTAAAAAAGTGTCTAAAGAAAACATACAAATTTCAAATTCTAAATGATGTAGCGTACTAACTAAGAAGACTTGGTGATAGAATTGAGGACGTTCAAGTAGTGCTTAGATTAAAAAAGACAACTATACAGGTTTGTCTAAATGTAGATCTAATGAAATCCCATTGAAGTTTGGAAGTTCTTGGATGACGTAGGTGTAGAATGGTTGACAAATAGTTTCAATATGATCTTAAGGGCGAAAATGGGCAAATGCCCCATTTCCCAAACTAATTAGGGAAACGTTTCTCTTTTGAAATTTGACTTTCTCAAAATTGAGTTTAAAAAAAAAAAAAAAATTTTAGAGCCCTATAGCAATGTTTTAAGGAGCCTATAGCGACGTTTTAAGGACCTATAGCGACGTTTTGTAACTCGAGCCTATAGCTTGAGCTCGAGTTCTAGAACGCCGCTATAGGCCCCTTAAAACGTCACTATAGGCTCCTTAAAATATCGCTATAAGGCTTAACTCAATTTTGAGAAAATCGAGTTTCGAAAAAAGGGTATTTCCCTAATTAGTTTGGAAAATAGGGCATAATGCTGTTTTTTTTTGCGTGAAAAGGGCATTTGCCCATTTTGGCCTGATCTTAAGTTTTAACAAAATGCAAGTGAAGGAAAGAAACGTACACTTGTACCTCTATGCAACAACAGAGGAGATTATCAAAATTGTAGAAATTACCATGGAATTAAACATATGACTCGCAAAATAAAGCTTTAAGAGAGAGGAATTGAACATAGCTTAAGATATGAAACAAAAATGTAGGATAAACATTTTGGTATTATGTTAGGGCGGATTATCATGGAAGCGGTTTCATTGTTATAAGTCTAATAGATAAATATAGAGAAGTTTATAAAGATCTCAATATAATTCATATTGAGAGAGGTTATATTGGTTTTGTATAGAAATGATCAGTTCCTGAAAAATATATTAAGATGAATAAATATGTATACATAGCTATTACTAGTGTGAGAACAAGAAGAGGCATCATAACTAAGTTTCTTATCATAATAAGTTTACATCGAGGAGCAACTTTAAGTTCATTTTTATTTTCATTAGTTATGGGCAAACTAATTAGACTAATCCAAGAGGAAGTGTCTTGATATATGCTTTTTATAGACGATATAATTTTAGTGGATGAAACTAGATGTGGAGTTAACTTTGAGTTGAAAACTTGAAAGGATTCCTTAGGTTTAATGGCTTTAGATTACGTGGGTTTAAAACAAAGTATATAGAGTGTATGTTTAGTAAATGAGAAACAAAGATGAAGGAGTTAACAACTTGACGGTAAAGAGTTTCCAAAGAGTGAATGATTTTGATATCTTGGATCAATAATTCCTACGGATGGAAAGATTGAAAATGTGAATTGTAAGATAAGATCTTGGTAGATGAATAAGGGAAGTGCATTTGGAGTATTGTATGATCGTAGAATATTTATTCATTTAAGAATAAAGTTCTACTATAAAACTATCCAAGATATAGGAGGCTGATTTCTAGTCAAGATGATTTGGTTATGTGAAATGAATAACGATTAATAAACCTGTCATAAATAGTGAAATAATTTAAGTCAAAGGACTTGAAAGAGGGAGAGGAAAATCTAATAAAATAATAGAAATAGTGAAAAATGACTTGTTAATTAAGGAAATGACAGAGAGTATGATTTTGGACATGAAAGAATGACGAAGAAAAATACACGTGTTCTATTTGGATCAGTTTATTGAGGACCCATGATATGACATTATTTTTTTTTCAATTATAAATAAGAAGTTTGATAATTATGATAGTTATTAATAAATGCTTATTATTATTGTATTTGTGTAGACACTTCACTTCATTGCACCTTGTATCCTGTTGCATATCAGAGGGAAGAATTGTAATTTTGACCTCATGATTTCTAATTGCATTAAATGATATAAATCTTGAAGACATAATGATCAAAATGAAAAATATTTTTCCTTAATTGGACAAGCAGATTGAAAGATATCAAAGAAACAAGTTTTAACGGTAAAGTGCACTTGTTTGGTTTAGCTTCCGACCATATGTGATTATGATTTATGACATTTTAACTATAATTAGCCTATTTTTACTCCGATTTAAATTAAATGATGTGTCACAATACCATTAGTTGAGGATATGGTTAATCATAAGGTTACATGTCCTCGATTTAATTTAGAGACAAAGCATTAACCGATTCCAAGAAAAATTGGTAAAAATTAATAAATTAAATAATTTGATATATTTGGAATTAATTTCTTGAACTTGAGGACCAAGAAAATTAGAAAAATAAGTTAAAATTGGTAGGGGAATTAGATCACAACTAAAATGAAGGAGAAGATTTGGGAAGGATTTGGACCAAGAGTTGATCAGCACTTGGGCCAGATTCTCCAAATCTCCTTCCTTTTTTGCTTTGGATTTCTCCCCACTTAGTTTGATCTTGAACCCTAGTTTTTTCACTAAGAAAACCTAATTTTATGAGTTCTACATAGCCCAAAGACTCGTCACTAACCTCCAACATTTAGTATAAATATCCCTTTCTAGTATCAAACCAAAACGCACCAAATTTTCACATCCAACACTGGATTTTAAGATCCAATTTCTCTTTTCTCTGTTATTCTCTAGAGTTAATGGTAGGAAGGTTCCTTTTTTATTTTTTTATTATGCCCTAGGTATTTAGATTCAAACATGTTTTATTTCAAGTTGTTCATATGTTCTTGATTGTTAGTATATATGTTAGATATAAGTTTTTTTAGTCTTTGCATGTTCTAAGGTTTTTCAATTCAAATAATATGTCCACATGCTCTTAGCTAGAGTAGAGTTTATCACATTACACACATATTCACCATGTTTTTCCATATCAATTATTTGCATGCCTAGAATAAGGGTTCATTATACTTTTAAGTGCTTGCTTCACTCTTTAATCACATGTCTTGGATGATATAAAATTTCTGAATGATGTAATAAGATCACCAGCTGCCAAAATCAAAAAGACCAGTTTCATAAGGTAGGATGAGTGTCTAATACCTTCCCATCTTGTAACCTAACCTCTAGATTGTAATTAGAAAACAAAGTCAGGTACTTTTCTTAGATTGTATCTATACCATAGCCATTTAACTTTCCGGTTATTTTTTAGAGATGTACAATTTCAATTCATCAATAAAGCTGCACTTTTCAATTTTTGGTTTTATTATTTTTCCAGTTAAATAAGTGGCGACTCTATTGTAAAACTGTTGACTTAAGAGGGTTAATCACATTAGTAGAACCTTCGCTTTCTTGAGAGGCACTAATATGACTTCACTCATTCGTGTGCAATTATGCCAAACCAAATTCTAAAAGGTTTTAGTCGGGGGTACAGTCTCTCATAGTTCATTAATGGAACAAACTAATAGAACATTTAAAAAAAAAAAAAAAAAATACAACTTAGCAATAGCTGCAAGACTTTAATAGAATATATAAATATAAGTTTCTATTATATAAAACAAAATTGATTTAGACACAATTAAAATAATAATTTTGAAATAATAATGTTAAAATAATATATATATATATATATATATATATTTTGCTGTAATCATATAATACAGCAATATATATACGGAATAAATTATACAGCACATTATAGGGGTTTATAAATAACAAAGCTAGTATATAACAAAAAATAACTAAGCTAGTATATAACTCGTCAATAATAATTGGAGTTTGGCTCAAGAATAATAATAATAATAATTATTTGCTAACTTGTTCGATAAACGGATTAGTTGAACAAAAATTTTAAATTTTAAATGTGCCTAACGTTATTTAACACTCCCCAAAATAAATTACAATTTAAGAGAGAAAAAAAAAAAAAAATACTAACACCAATAATGTTCAGCATGCCATGTCTATTATCAATGACATCCTTTCTTTAATGAAAATTAAGGTCCCAATCATTTTTTTTAATACAATTTTTTTTTTTTTTGGGAGAAAGAATATGTTATAATCCCTCACATTGCTCAATTAGTTTGCAAAATCTTGAGTTTTTTCTTGCCATATAAAATGCAACCAAGAAACCCAAAAATAAGAAAATGAAAACTATAGAAGTTTTTACATTGAAAATAATAATTAATTATACTTAGAAATGGCATTGACATTCAGAAGGAGAGTAATTAATCTAGAGCAATAGGTTTTGGAAAAGCTTTGTTTTTTAATTTTTTTTTTATTTGAGAGAATTCGAAAAGCTAATTTAGTGTTATAGGAAATAGTTATAATATTTTAAACCGTAGAAGAACAATAATTAAAAGGTGTATCAGATGAATATATTGATTTCATAAGAGAATGAAGACAAATAAATGCATTGGAAATAATAGATTTCAGAATATATGAATGTAAAAAGAAGAAGAAGGTAGTACCAGTTGAAAGACCATAGAGTTTTAATCTAGATAGAAGATGACCAATCTAGGAAGCACTTGGAACACTCCTATTATCTGCATAGCCTCAGCTACCACATTCTTGCCTCTCATCTACTTATGATTCCAACTTTTATTATTGGTGAGAGAAAGGGGCTCTTGTCATCAGGTAATGTTATTGAGAAAAAATCCACAAGGAACATATCAAAACCTTTTTTGGTTCTTAAATAATAAAAATTTAAAGAAAAAATTTATGAGGTTAACACATAACCTATGCTTGTTCATCAAGATTCAAGATCCAGCAACGTAAAAACAATATATAAAATAGAGTAAAAATGCAAAAAGGATCATATATATGAAAAATAATTTTTAAAAAACAACAGTAATTTATAATTCATAATTCATATTAATCCGTATGTAAGGCAAAATATGTGACTACATAATAGAAAAAATATAAGAGAAAGATAGGTTACCTCAAAAGTGACAGGCCACAAACGCGTTGACCCCTTGTGATAATTAAGATTAATTAAATTAGCCCAGTTATTAATTAATCAAATTAACATGCACATTTACGTGGCAGCACAAACAAATCACCGAAACTAAGTTATGCAGCGGAAAATAAATAACACGGTGATTTGTTCACGAATGGGGAAAACCCTAAGGCAAAAACCCCACCGGGTGATTTAAGGTCACCACTCCCGAAACTCCACTATTATCACAACAAGCAGTTACAAGTAAGGAATCCCAGTACCTCACCAACCTACAGTTGAACTCTTACCCCAATACCCAATTGGACTTGTTCTGTAGTGACAGTTTATCCAGTTCAATGCACGGCTCCCAAGTACGTGACTAGCCAATGTGATGCGCGGATCCCAGTACGCGTCTTACTCCTTTGCACGAATCCAAGTACGTGACTCACTCACCAACTTTAAGGAAGAAGGAATGTTGGCTGCAAAGTTCTTCAAATCATCAGAGATGAACTAGGGCACGAACTTTGTCTCACAGATCACAATTTGCATGAAAGAGAAGAAGCAACTTGTATCTTGTGAATTCTGCTTGTTGCTTACTTTGACGGCCCTTAAAATAATCCTTTTATATGTCTAGGGTTAGGAGAAAAGAAGTCCCAAAGACACACACACGGATTGGACTTGAAACAGACCTGGAAATCTGTTTTCTTTAATTCTCGACAGATAGAGGTGTCGAGAGGTGTCGAGACAGCTGTCGAGGCTCGGGCTTAACAGCTTCTTTAAATCTCGATAGATGTATCTGTCGAGGTAGGTGTCGAGATTTAAAAACCAGCACTTCCTTGCTTGTAGCTTGGACAGACTTTGACGGCTTCAACACTTAATCTTGAACCACTGTTTCTTGAAGTGTTTAACACATCCTAGATCTACCCAATTACAAGTAAAGTGCGTTTTGTCTGAGGATAAGCTAATTACATAAAATAGCGACATATGTTCACAAGCTTGAACAACTACATATGTCCTAACAAAAAGAATAATGCATGACTATAGCAATTGAAATTTGTCAAGACAAGTTCATATATTGCAAAACATGAACCCAAAACTTAGATGTTAAAATTTCTAAAATACCAAAAGAAAGAGTAAAGAATTAGAAGATTCAGTGCCCATAAATTATTGAAACAAAAAAGAAAAAACACATGACTATACAATAGAAACAAAAATATAAGGGGAAGATGGGTTAATGGGTTATTATCCATGGCTAGCAGTTCAAAGCAGCAAGATAATTTCAAATATCACAAAAATTGAACCAAAAAAAAATTAAGTTGTTAAACTTCTTAAAGGCTTAAAAAATGGAAGAATCAGGAAAAGAAAACATAGGACTACGTAATAAAAATAAATAAATAAAAAAAAGAGAGAGAAAGATAGGTTACCTCAAAAGAATAATCCATGATTATAGCAATTGCAATTTGTCAAGACAATTTCATATATTGTAAAATATGAACCCAAAATTTAGATGTTAAAACTTCTAAAAAACCAAAAAAAAAAGAATAAAAATATATGACTACATAACAGAAAAAGTTGACAATTCTTATCAACAAAAATACAATAAAACTATAATTAAAAAACCCTAATAGTGATGTAGTGACCGAAGAATTAGAGAAGGAGAGAAGAGTCCCAAAAAAAAAAAAAAAAGTATGAGAGAAGAGGTGTATTAGTGTAGACTGTAGAGCTTTATTCTTTTTTTCAATAAAAATGAGTGTAAACTCTAAACCCAAATTCAGCTGACTATTTTGATAGAATTATAGAACACATTAATTAATTTTTACTAACTTAGGTTAAATGAGTCCTATCATACTACTACTACTTTTTTTTATTTTATTTCGAGTTTATCAACTGACTATTTTGATAGAGTCATTGAACAAACTAATCAATTTATATTGTCTTCAGTTAAAAGAGTCCTATCATACTACTACTACTTAAAAAAAAAAAAAAAAAAATCAAGTCTATCTATTGACTATTTTGATAGAATCATAGAATACACTAATCAATTTATACTAACTTTGGTTAAAAGAGTCCTATCATACTACTATTACTACTTTTTTTTTTTTTTTTTAATTTGAGTCCATTAGGATTTGGGATTGGAATTCGAGTCCTATCAGGATTTAATGTATGTGTAAGTATTTGTTCAATTTATACAGTTAAAAGAGTCTTATACTTTTAGTGATGGTTATAGTCTATCACTAATTCTTTTCCTAAATTTGAGTTCTATTATGGTGAAATTCGAGTCATTTGGTGTATGTGCCATTATGTAAATATTCTTGATCTTATCTATTTTTTGTTCCCAGTTCCCACCCCTCCACAGACTCATTGATTGCAAAGAGATATACACAATATCTCTACCGCTTATCCAAACCAAAAACGAAAATAAGTATGCTAAGAAAAAAGGACATTAAAAAATTAAAAAGAAAATAACAATGATGTGTAAAATTGTGGAGGTTGAGGTGGCACATTCTCAAGAGGATTAAAAAAAAGTCAAAGGCTTTGGTTATGTATAATAATAATAATAATAATAAACTCTAAGTCAATTCTCAATAAAATTTTTTCTAAAATAGTTTATTAATATATACTCTAAAAGCATATGATAGTAAAACCCATAATAATTGGGGTAGGATGTTGCCATAATAATACGTTAGTAGAACCTATAAAGTTATGTATAAAATACATATTTATAGATTATATAGTAAATAATATCTAATTGATATAAAATTTAACATATGTATTAAGAACGTAAAAAACTTACCATTTAATTATTAAATTTTCAGAATATATAGTCATATTTATTTTATTGAATAAAGATGTAATTTTAGGCTAGCTATATTAAATTTTGTAGCTAAATTTTGTACCAAAAAAAAAAAAAAAAAAAAAAAAAAAAAAAGAAAGAAGAAGAAGAAGAATCAGTTGGCTATTAACTACGGAGTGACATCACGCAGAACGAAAGACGAACAGATAGGTGGAAAAGTGCCATCACCTACGTGCCTGCAAAGTGCAAATCAATGCTGCTCCCCCTTAGACAAGTGTTCACTGACTTTCTGAAAAGATAAGTAGATAACAATGGCAAAGGTTTTATTGTAAGACATTATTAGATAAACATAACTAAGAGAAATGAAATTTGAATTTTCTTGGTTTTTGTTATTTTCTTATCCAGAAGGGCATTGGTTTTACTATTTTTTTTTTTACCCACAAGGGGATGTGAGTATCCCCTTTGTGTTATAAATTGAGGGACTTGGAAGAGGTTCAGCATGAACTTCTCCTACTTAGTTGTTTACTTTCTATTGTTTTAGAAAATATTTCATACAAAGAAAAAGTTCTGCCATGGCTGCATCTTACTCAGTGCCCTCAATGGTAAGCGCACTGGCCAGAAAGCCTTTCTTTAGTTCTCTTCTCGAATCTCTTGGTCTGTTCTCACTGGAAGTTTGATAGCTTGAGCCATGCTTATGGTTCATGCAGTGAGCTAGTCTTGCATATGTTTTGAGCTAATATGTTGCATTTCAATTTTTATTCTAGTTGCCCCAGTACAGATTATGTGTGTGAGCAACACACGGATACATAATTCACGTTCGATTAACTACTAAGTAGCGGGCTATTTTTGCATGACAGCATCAATCCTGATGTTCTCTAATCTCATATAATAGTGCATCCTGTTAATTAAATACATGATAAAACTCACCATTTATGTAAGAAAGAGGAGCATAGTTATCACAGCATTGTATAGTTTTTTCAATTTCACTATGTCATTGTGGCTGAATCTATGGGATTAAGAGCTGCTCCTTCTGTTCAACTTCTTCCTTTATTTATTTATTTTTTTTTTTTTTCTTTTGTCCTTAATAGAGCCCCTTCACTGCTAACTTTATATAAAGAACAGATTTGGCTTTCAAAAGATCTAACATCAAATTCTGTGTTATATATATATATATATATATATGACCTTTTTTGAGGTTTTACTACTTACCAAAAAAATTGATTAAAACACCAGGAATATCTTCAGGGAATTGGTTCTGATTTTCTACACTACAGTAATCAAAACGAGTTGTATATCATATTTCCCTCTCGATGGTCTGCCTATATAGTTGTAATTTTTATATTCAACCTTTAGTTCTTTACTTTCAACAGTGATTAATGCATATTCTAGTTTAGCCTGCATGGATCTGTCTCTAAATTTTTAATGCTATCCCCAAGAACCAAAGTAGTAAGAAAATATTTCATTTAGTGACAAATAGTTGGAAATTTAAACATTAATTGTTGACTATAACACAACCAATAATTTTTTTTTTTTTTTTTTTTCAGAAAACAACTCTATTTCACAATAAATAAGCTAAATAAGAGTAGTTAGAAAATTGTTTTTCAACTTATTTAAGATCATTATCAAACATATAAAAATAAGATAATTTTATAAAAAATAATTTTGAAAAATAACTCATTTTTTAAAAAGGATTATTGTCAACCAATAGTTTGAAATTTAAACATTGGCCGACTATAACGCAACCAATAGTAAAGTTGACAGCGAGTCTTGAATTTTCATACCTTTGGTTGCCTTTAAACATATGCAACACATAACATCTTGTACCAAGTATCTTAGATGATTAAGCATCTCTCTTCTATACTTTGTCGCCACCTTTTGGATTGTTAGACATACTAAATGACTGTATTGTATTTCTCACCAAAAGAATATACATGAGTGTCTTTATATAGGAGGCATATGAGTGCAGTACAAGTAAATATGAGTGCAGTACAAGTAAGAGTGTAGTGCAAGAATGTGTGCTATACAAGTAAACTAGTTAGGCCTAAAGCCTATAACAGCCCCCCTCAAACTCAAGGTGGATGTGAGACCAACTTGAGGTTGTCAACCAAAGTACGAAGGCGTCCCTTAGGATGTGACTTGGTGAAGATATCTGCAAGTTGATCTGTAGAGAAGACTGAGATTAGCTTGAGAGCACTATGGACTAGATGGTAACGGATAAAATGACAATCGATCTCGATGTGTTTAGTCCGTTCATGGAAGACGTCATTGTGAGCAATATGAATGGCACTATTGTTGTCACAATAAAGAGGAGTAGCAGAAGATGTAGACACACCTAAGTCTTTGAGAAGCCATCATAACCAAAGAAGCTCAGATGTGGTATTAGCAAGGGCACGATATTCTGCTTCAGTACTGGAACGGGCCACATGAGTTTGTTTCTTGCTTCGCCAAGAAATCAAAGAAGAACCAAGAAGAAAGCAATAACCAATAGTGGACCTACGATCAGTGGGATCTCCTGCCTAATCAGCATCAGAAAATGCATGGAGAACAAGAGAAGACTAAGCAGAGTAGAAAAGACCATGGAAGAGAGTGCCCTTTAGGTACCGAAGAATGCGCAAAACAGCAGCATAGTGAGTCGATCGTGGAGCAGACAGATACTGGCTCACCTGGTGAACAACATAGAATATGTCTGGACGAGTAACAGTGAGATAAACTAGGCTGCCAACTAAGCGTCTATAACGAGAGGGATTAGACAATGGTTTCCCTCCTGAGGGAGTTAGATGCGCATTAAGCTCAACTGGAGTGTCAACAGTCTTGCTATCAGTGAGTCCAGCTCTAGACAAGAGTTCAGAGGCATACTTGGCTTGAGTAATGTAAAGTCCATCTGTAGAATGAGTGATTTCAAGACCTAAGAAGTAGCTGAGATGTCCAAGATCTTTCATCTCAAACTGCTGACTAAGAAAATCCTTGAGTTTTTGAATGCCACTAAGGTCATCACCAGTTATGATCATATCATCCACATACAGGAGAAGTAAAATAGTGCCTTTGTCAGTGCGATGAAGAAATAAGGCAGAATCATAGTGACTGGCCATGTAACCCAAGCGAGAAATGGTAGAGCTGAATTTGGCAAACCAAGCTCGTGGAGCTTGTTTAAGGCCATAAAGTGCACGTCGAAGGTGACAAACCTTGTTTGATTCAATAGAGAGACCAGGAGGAGGTTGCATATAAACTTCTTCACTTAAATCCCCATTAAGGAATGCATTTTTGACATCCATCTGGAAAAGGTCCCATTTATTAGCAGCAACAACAGCTAAGAGGGCACGAACAGATGAGATACGAGCAACCGGAGCGAAGGTCTCTTCATAATCAATCCCATACTCTTGTGTAAAACTTTTTGCAACAAGACGAGCTTTGTAGCGCTCAATGGACCCATCAGTGCGAGTCTTAATCTTGTAGATCCACTTACAACCAACCACAGATTTCCTAGGGGGGAGAGTGACCAAGTCCTAAGTATGGTTTTTAGATAATGCATCAAGTTCCTCTTTCATTGCAATCTGTCATAAAGGGTCAGTGGAAGCCTCACGATAGGCGTGAGGCTCGTGCAGTGTAGCAAGGGCAGTGTAACAATGATAGTCAAGCAAATGTGCAGGAATGGACCTTACTCGAGTTGAGTGACGAGGTGGAATGTCTTGTGTAAGATCTTCAGGCGGAGCAGGAGCAGGGAACCCAGGATCAGGGTTGGGTAGCTCATCTTCGACCTGTTCATCTTCCACCTGTTCATTAAAGGGGGAATTAGGAAAGGGATCAAGGATAGCTGGTGGTTGGACAGAGAAGTCTATAGTAGGATCAGGAGCAGCTACAGGAGGATCAGGAGCAGCTACAAGAGGGTCAGGAGCAGCTACATAAGGAGTATGTGCCTCATCTGGAAATAGATCTAAGACAGAAGAGGAAGATAGAGAAGCACTGAAGTGAGAAAGCTCGACAAAGAGGCGATGTTACCAAAAGACAACGTTACGGGAGATATGAAGACGATGAGAAACAGGATCATAACACCGATACCTCTTTTGAGTTTCGCCATAGCCAAGGAAACAACAAAGCCTTGATCTAGGCTCAAGTTTATTATGCTCATGTGGCTGAAGAAGAACGAAACAAGCAGAACCGAAGGAGCGAAGGTGATGATAGTCTGGAGGTGACCCAAAAAGGCGCTCATATGGAGTTTGATTTTGGATGACAGGACTGGGAATGCGATTAATAGTATGAACAGCATGAAGAGCGGCTTCGCCCCAAAAAGGAGCAGGAACTTTGGCAGAGAGAAGGAGAGCACGAACAGTGTCAAGAATATGACGAAGTTTTCGTTCGGCTCTACCATTTTGTTGAGAGGTACCTAGACAAGTTAGTTGATGAACAGTGCCATAGGAATGCAAAATAGCTTGGAAAGCATATTGAGTGTACTCAAGAGCATTATCAGATCGAAAAATTTTGATACGTTTGGAAAATTGAGTTTCAACCATTTTTGCAAAATTAGAATATACTTGCTCTGATACCATGTTAGAAATACTGAATGACTGTATTGTATTTCTCACCAAAAGAATATACTTGAGTGCCTTTATATAGGAGGCATATGAGTGCAGTACAAGTAAATATGAATGCAGTACAAGTAAGAGTGTAGTGCAAAAATGTGTGCTATACAAGTAAACTAATTAGGCTTAAAGCCTATAACACTATAGACATTAACATGGATAAAATCTTAGGTCCCAACTATAAAAGGTGCAAACATAACAGTAAAAATAATACACAGGTGCAGCAGTAGAAAAAGTCTCTTATGAGGTTTTACAGTGTATATGTAATATTTTTTTGGTTCTTTTTTTTACATGTAATAATCAAAATTCCCTACAAACCGCAGAAATATAAAATATTCGTATTCCGGAATTAAAAATTACTTCCCTTTCTGCTTACAAGCATGAAATCGTGGAGAGACAGTTTATGCAAACGTACTTAGCAGAGGCAGATGTACCTGGAGTCTCTTTGTCTTAGCGAACCTCCCTAGGGACAACTTGGCCTTTCTTCTATTGAATCCGCTTAAATTAAATTCTAACGCCTATCATACAGTGTTCAATAAGGCATAGCACTTGTATCATTATGGCATTATAAGTCATTAATTTTGTAAACAGATAATGGAGGAAACCTCAGACAAACAGATAATTTTGAAGCTGAAGTTGCAGAGGTGCAAGCATGGTGGAACAACGAGAGGTTCAAGCTAACCAGGTGTCCATATTCAGCTAGAGATGTTGTGTCGCTACGAGGAAACCTCAGACAAAGCTACGGTTCGAATGAACTGGCGAAAAAGCTATGGAGAACTCTCAAGAGCCACCAAGCCAATGGCACAGCCTCTAGGACTTTTGGTGCACTTGATCCTGTCCAGGTGACCATGATGGCCAAGCACTTGGACACCGTCTATGTCTCTGGCTGGCAGTGCTCATCCACCCACACCTCCACCAATGAACCTGGTCCAGACCTTGCTGACTACCCCTATGACACTGTCCCAAACAAAGTGGGACATTTATTTTTTGCCCAAAAATACCATGATAGAAAGCAAAGAGAGGCAAGAATGAGCATGAGCAGAGAAGAGAGAGCTCGAACCCCTTATATTGAGTACTTGAAACCAATCATAGCTGATGGGGATACTGGGTTTGGTGGAACCACAGCAACTGTTAAGCTTTGTAAGCTTTTTGTGGAACGTGGTGCAGCTGGAGTTCACATTGAGGACCAGTCCTCAGTGACCAAAAAATGTGGCCACATGGCTGGAAAAGTACTTGTTGCCACTAGTGAACACATCAATAGGCTAGTGGCTGCAAGGTTGCAATTTGATGCCATGGGGGTTGAGACAATTTTGGTGGCTAGGACTGATGCAGTCGCCGCTAATTTGATCCAAACTAATATTGACACGAGATCATCAATTCATTTTGGGTGTTACAAATCCAAACCTTAAGGGGAAAAGTTTGGCTACTCTTTTGGCAGAAGCAATGGCTGCTGGTAAAACAGGAGCTGAGCTTCAAGCTCTTGAAGACCAATGGATATCAATGGCACAGTTGAAGACATTCTCTGATTGTGTTGTGGATGTCATTAAGAATATGAACATTGGGGAGAATGAGAAGAGAAGGAGACTAAATGAGTGGACGAATTTTTCTAGTTATGATAAGTGTCTCTCCAAGGAGCAAGCGCGCGAGGTTGCTGAGAGATTGGGGCTCAACAACCTGTTCTGGGACTGGGACTTGCCTAGAACTAGAGAAGGCTTTTACAGGTTCGAAGGGTCTGTGATGTGACTGTTGTCCGTGGCTGGGCTTTTGCTCCACATGCTGATCTTATTTGGATGGAGACTGCAAGTCCTGACTTGGTAGAATGCACCAAGTTTGCTGTGGGGGTGAAATCCAAGCACCCGGAGATCATGTTGGCTTATAATCTTTCACCTTCTTTCAATTGGGATGCATCGGAAATGACCGATGAACAAATGAAGGAGTTCATTCCTATGATTGCCAAGCTGGGCTACTGTTGGCAATTTATAACTCTGGCCGGTTTCCATGCCGATGCTCTTGTGACTGACACCTTTGCAAGGGATTATGCAAGGAGGGGAATGTTGGGTTATGTAGAGAGGATCCAGAGGGAGGAGAGGAGCAATGGGGCTGACACACTTGCTCATCAAAAATGGTCTGGTGCAAACTACTATGATAAGTACCTCAAGACTGTCCAGGGAGGCATTTCTTCAACTGCTGCTATGGGCAAAGGCAAGTATCTAAATTCCTTCCATGTAAATGTACCTGAGTAAAATATGAAATCACATTGCTAATGTTTCTTTTTATTCTCATCTTTTTCCAGGTGTGACTGAGGAGCAATTCTAAGAAACGTGGACTAGGTCAGGTGCTGTGGACTTGGTTGATGGCCCTCTTGTGGTTGCCAAGGCAAGAATGTAAAAGAGCAACCTTATATATATTCAGTTTGGTCTGGGAGCTGGGGACATTTCCCAGTTCCAAATGATATATATATATATATATATATATATATATTCATTCGAATTCATAAGAATAATGTGTTGTAATAATTTCATAGGCAATTGGTTCATTCTGGGCAATTTTGGGCCGCATGATGCTTGTCTTAGCTCAAAGCGGTTGTCTGGGGCGAAATTTCTGTAATTTGGTTTAATTCCATATATATATATATATATATATATATATATATGTATGTATGTATGTATGTATGTATGTATGTTTGAAATACTATCATTATTAAGCATTTCAATTTCTTTCTCATATTTTGTGGATGTCTCTCGATGATTGCATGGAATCAATTTTCTGTATTGAAGTTGGATTCTGAGTTCGATCTAAAGTGGAAGGCAACGGGAAGTTCGTTCTTAAAACATTGAAAGAGGCAGAGTCCACTCTCTCTCAATATTTGTGAGTGCTAATGAGTAAGCTTAAGTCCTTCTCGTTCTTTATAATACCCTAAGGTCCATCTTGTTCTTTCTTTTGGTTTTAAATGACATAAAAGTAAAGACTTGGAATTTAAATGATCTAAAAGTAAAGAACTTGGAATATTGAAAGGTTGATCAAAAGGGTTTTTTCTTTTTTTTTTCCCCTAAATTTCTCCCTTAAATATATTTTAATCTCTTTCAAGCCTTACGGCTCATTCAGCATAAAAAAAGGGGATTTCTAAGCCATCACCACTCTTATGAGACATACCCATATTGTGCTCTAATGGAAGTTTAAAAACCATTTAAGAGAGAGAGAGTAGAAAATCTTTTCTTTTTTAGGTTTCTAGATATAGTAAATATATAAGTACAATAAAATAAAGGGGGATTAGAGATGTGCAAGAAATTAAAAGGGAATGGGAGTTGTTTGAAAGGAAATGAGATGACAAGATACTAAAATGCAATATTAAAATCCTTTGATGCCTAGGTGGGATGGGATTTCTACCCCCTAAAGGTACTTCCTATACATAGCGTAGGATATGGTCCAATACCTATCTAGGGATACCAACAGAATAAAAATAACCAACTGTTAGGACATATGTAGAACTTGGTATGAATATATGTTATTTAGAATTGGCTAATCATTTGACAAAACGCATTTTACGTGTAATTTGATAGATCTAGGTTGGTTTAAGTTTTTAAGCAACATTGTGTTCAAGTTAAGAGTTAAAGTCATGCAATTCTGTTCAAGAAATTAGTAAAGAAGTGCTATATTTTAAAGCTCAACAGATTGTATTTGTCGAGATTTAAAAGTCAGTTTTAGCCTAATGTTTGATAGCAACTCGTAAGATAACTTATCTATTGAGAATTACGAAATTCATATTTCCAGATCTGTTTTTCACGCATATCCAGGCTATTTGTGTAAGGTTTTTTTTTTTCTCATAACCTTAGACATATATAAGGATTATTTTAAAGGTCATCACACATGGAATCAGAGCATCCTTTTATGCATTGTGTGACCGGAGACAAAATTTACCCTAATTCATCTCTCTTTTGAAGAAGTTGTTTTGTTTGTACGCCATAGGACTAAGGAGCTTCTTGATCTTCATCGTGTGGATGAATTAAAGAACTTTGCAAGCAACATCTTTCTTAAGTTGGTGTGTTAGTCATGTACTTGGGTTTATGCAAAAGAGTAAACCGCATATTAGGATCCACGCATTAATTGGTTAGTCACGTACTGAAAGTCGTACATTGAAATGAGAGATTGTTATTACATTATAAGTCCAATTGTGTATTAGGGTAAGAGTTCAACTGTGGTTAATATAAGATACTAGGATTCATTTACTTATAACTGCTTGTTTTGATTATAATGGATTCTTAGGAGTGGAGACCTTAAATTCACTCAGTGGAGTTTTGCCTTGATGGTTTTTCCCATTCATAAACAAATCACCCGTGTCAAATTTATTTTCCATTGCATTTAACTTAGTTGGTAATTTGTTTGTGCTACCACAGGTATTGCACGTTAAATTGACTTAATTAATTTACTTGGCTAATTTACTCAATGGGTTAGTACATTCTTGGCCTATCAAGTGGTATCAGAGCGAGCACACTCTGATTAGGGTTAATCTTTGCTGTGTAATCCATTGACCCTTATTTTTCATGAGTAGAGGACAATCTTTAATTATACCTTTTTTATTTGATGGCACTAACTATGCATATTGGAAAGTATGCATGAGAATTTTCTTACAATCCTTAAATGAGAAGGTATGGCAAGCTATCTATATAGGTTGGACCAAGCCAAAGGAAGCGACAGTTGATTGGGATGGTGCTGTGATCAAAGTGGCAAACTTTAATAACAGGGAATTGAATGTGTTATTCAATGCGGTCACAAATGAGGAGTTCAAGAAAATATCCTCTACTGAAACTGTCAAGAAAGTATGGACTATCCTCCAAACAACCCATGAAGGGACTAAGGCTATTAAGGATTCCAAACTTCAAAGGCTTACCACAAGCTTTGAAGAAATTAAGATGGAGGTGGATGAGTCATTTGATGAGTTCTATGTCAAACTTAAGGACATAGTGAACTTTGCATTTAATCTTGGGGAAACCATTCTCGAACCCAAGATTGTGAGGAAGGTGTTCAGATCTCTTCCGGAGAGATTTCATGCCAAGATAACTACCATTGAGGAATCAAATGACATTATCCAAATTCCTTTGACAGAATTAGTTGGCAATTTGAAAACCAACGAATTGGGTTTGTCTAGGATTGGGAAATCGAGCAAGACCACAAGCATGACACTGAAGGCCAAAAGCAGTGACATCGATGAGTTTTCTGATGATAAAGATTCTAAAATGAAATCCTATATCACAAGGCAGCTCAAAAAGTTTATGAAGAATACCAATGCAAAAGGTTGATGAAGAACTGTCCAAAAAGGTTGATGAAGCTAATTAGACCATTGGAGCTTTACAGTTTGAGAACAATTTCCTGGTTAAGAGGACCAAGAAGCTTGAAGCGGATCTGTTTCAAGTTAGAGCTCAATTGGAGAGGACTTTAAGTGCAAAGGTTGATGAGATGCTTAGCGTTCAAAATCTACTTCTGATAAATCCAGTTTGGGGTATGATTTCTCTTCTCTTAATATTATTTCTTCTAATAATATTGTGCTTGTTCCACCTGCTAATAATGTTGATTTTGAGAACAATGATGTTAAAACTGTTTTAACTAGTAAGAACATAGACAAGGGTAAATCTATCTTAGGAGTACCCTCTAAGGTTGAAAAGAAAGAGACTAGAAACCCTAAGACTAAGAAAGGAAATAACCAAAAGTCTAAACAAAAGAAGCAACAGCATCTCTGTCATAAATGTGGAGCTACAAGACATACTCGACCTAATTGTTACAAGTGGTTAGCCACTCAACAAAGCAACAATATGATCTCATCTAGACACCAGAATCAGTTTCCATCATCTTTTGCTCCCTTTCGAGATCTTCTCAAGGCCCTCATGTTACTTTCGGACATAAACGGTATCAATTCTTTCCCTTCACCTTCGGTTTAAGGGTTCGTACAAAGGAAAAGTTCTTCCAAAATATGGAAGGAAAAATGATCAAAGTGATTTAGTTACTTTTTCTCTCTCTTTTTGTTGTGCATTACTTGTGTGCTTTGCTTTCTTGTTTTTATTAGTAATTCTAGTTTTTATGCTATGCTATGCTTTGTGTTAACATGTTTTTGTTTGTTTGTTTTAGTTTTGCTTTACTTTGTTTTTCATAAAAATTAAAAAAAATTATAAAAATACAAAAACAGTGTGTGTTTTGTGTACATTGGTACTTATGTACTTTGGATGGCCATTGAAACAAAATTTTCTAAATTTTGTATCTTTTGTAGCTTAGATGAACATTTTAATGCACAATTAAGCAAGTGAGCTTTGTGGCTCGTGTTTGTAATAAGTAAGATTAAGTAATCTCTTATACTTAACACTCATATCACACTTTTTGGACGGGAATGACTAAAAAATCCTAAGAGAAAGGCATAAATAACCATCTCACCAATCACGAACATTTGTATGTTTCGGCATAGCAAAATTATGATGTTTAAAGCTTAACGTAATTGGGTATTTTCTTCTCTCTCTATATATGCCCATGCATGATATGCTCAAAAGAAAAAAATATGTATGCAAAGAAATCAAAAGCAAAAATAATCAAAATGCTTTTAAATATGGTTGTAAGCGTATTTCTAGGAGATGTGGGAGTTATAGGATGTACCTCGAAGGTGATAGTCTCCATGAAGCAGTTATGATTGTGTGTGAGTTAAATTGATTTTCTCATATCTCAAATCGTCATAACATAATAAACTTATGCAATCTTGCGATGTTTTCACACACAACATGTAAAATTCTTTGCTACTTTTGATACACGTGCAGGTACAATGTGATTTGGCTATCACAAAGAATACATGTGTTAATGTATGCTCACTAAACTGTCTTGACCTGTTTTTTAAAGATAAAATTGGTTAGACTTGTTTAGTGTGTGTGTGTGTGTGTTTGGATCTTAAATGCTTTACTTTCTTTTTGTTGAGAGTGTTTTTGAGAGCTTAACACGTTGATTGGATCTTTGGTTGAGTAGCTTGCTTGATTGCATTCATTTGTGTGTTTTTTCTCCTCTTTGAAAAATTTGTTTTTATTAAGCTCAACAGCTTCTCAACACCTCTCCATAGCTAGCTATCCATTGAGAACCTTGAACTTCTTTTCCTCGACAGATCTTATCACATCTTTGATCCATTGAACTATTTAGAATTTGTCTCGATAGCTTCTCAACAGATTCTTAATCCATCAAGAAAGTTTCTGTCTGGCCAATAACTTCTCGACAGCTTCTCAATCCATCAAGGTGCTTTTGCCTTCAACAAATTCTCGACAACACCTTAACAGATTTATCTATCAAGAATTAGTGCTCGACAGATTCTCGATACCTCTCGATCCATTGAGACGCAATTTCTTTAAATAGCTTCAGCGCGAAATCAGATTTCATTTCTCTCTTTATCTTTCGATAGAAACTTGTCTTTTCACCTCCCAAACACTTTTCTTTCACTCCTTTCATCTCCCCCTTTTGGATTTCGGCCTAGATCTTGCATTTCTCCTCTAGTATGATCTTTTAAACCTTCTTTGCTTATGGATTTCACACATTAGACCTAGGTTGTTGGGTTTTTATCAAATTTTTGGGGTATTTGAAAATCTTTGAGTTTTTGTGAAAGTTTTGGGTTGGGTTTTGCTTGAACGATGTTATATGCTCATGCATTGCATCCCATTTGCATTTTCACAATGCTTTCATGCATTTAGATGTGTGTTTTCAATGTTGGAACTTGTGTGCTATTAGAACTGGATTGGGCTAATCCCATGATGTTGTTTTTGTTGCATGCCACATGATCATGCATTATCTGTGCATACGTACCTTTTCTTTTCATATTTTGGTACTATTTTGTGATTGGTGTTTTTTTGTTTCTCTCTTTCTCTCTCTCTCTCTCTCCCCCCCCCCTGGATAGTTTGCGCAATGGCACCAAAGCATAAGTCTACTCCGTCCCGGAACCTTCTTCGTTCCAAGGCATCGTCTTCTGACTCCACTCTTGTTCATGTCAGGTTCTGTGATGAGAAAGCATATAAGAACTTCTCAGAGAACTTCTCCAAACGTGGCATTCATTCGGAACTCCATGTTATCCTATTGGACTTCTCCGATACTACTCTACTGTATATCATACACAGACGAGGTTGAAAGTCTCTATATGAGATGCTTGTGAGTTGTCCCTCCATGATCATACAGGAGTTTTACTCCAGTATGCATGGTTTCAATTCTTCAGTATCTTAGTTTTCCACCTATGTTAGAGGTACTCGTATAGTAGTGACTCTGGAGCTTATCTTTGAAGTGATACATGTTCCAAGGGAATCACATCCTGATTACCCCGGTTGTCCACGTTTAAGGACTGTGTCCAAAGACGAACTTCTATCTCTCTTCTGTGAGACACCTTCTTCATGGGGTGGGCATCAAAATATCTCATGTTCTGGCTTTGCGAAAGGTCTGAGGTTCCTAAATATGGTAATGACATTTGTTCTTTATCCCTTCCCTTACTATAATTCTATTACTGAGCCTTGTGCTCGCTTTTTGTTATCCCTCTTAGAGGATCTTTCTATAAACTTTCTCTCTCATTTTATCCTCTCCCTTATAGATGTCTATAATTATACAGTGACTCATGATATGCTTATCTTTCCTTCTGCTATCACGAGGATCATTCACCACTCCTCTGTCTCCTATCTTGAGTTTGATCACTTCTCCATCGTGCGTGCCATTAACGCTGGTATTGTCAGACAGAGTGAGGCCCAGCTTCAACTGAAGCAGTCATGGACCGAAACAGGAACTCCTCCAGCCCATTCTACTCTATTCACCTCTACTCCTTCTTCTTCCACGGGTGGTGCGACTCTTGAGGCCATCATGGCTCAACTTGAGCACATGGATGCTTGCCTTGACATTCTTAGTGATGAGTTGTGTCAGATGAATACCCGTGTTTGTCGTATCACACGATGGCAGGCTGTTATAGGTGGTTTCACCACTTTTCCATCTCCATCTCCACAAGCTTCAAAGGACGAGGGTGATGATGATGGCTTTGGTGATGATGATGATGATGAGGATAAGGATGAGGATGCAAGCTCTTCCGATGATGAGAAGATGATTGCTTCACAGTAACATGCCCTTTGTAATTTGTGACAAAAAGAAGGGAGTAGTTTTGTGTATGAGAGTAGTCATGTATCTAGAGAGAGAGTTAGTATAGGACATTTTGTTATGGGGAGTGTTTATTTTTTTTTAGGGATGTAGTGAAGACTTATGTATCTTTTCTTTCCTTTCTCTTTAGATACTTTATCCTTTGTATATCGGTCTTGTGACCACTTAGTGATAGTACACATTGTATTTATCATTGATATATATATATATATATGATGATGATGATGATGATGATGATGTTGTTATCGCTTTCACCTATCTCTCCATGTGTTGATTCTTTTCTCTCTTTATACACATGATTCTTATGTATGCAATCTTTTAATTTCTATTTTAGAAATACAAGTTGTCAAAATTTATCATACCATGAACTCTCTTCTTGCAAAGCTTTTTAAGAGTTTGTGTTAGGATTAGATTTTATTGTATTCAACAAGTGAGTATGAGTTGAGTAATTTATGACTTCTCTCATTTTTCATTTGTTTGTTGTGGTTTTTTCACAGATTGCCAAAGGGGGAGATTGTTAGGACATATGTAGAACTTGTTATGAACATATGTTATTTAGAATTGGCTAATCCTTTGATAAAATGCACTTTACTTGTAATTGGGTAGAACTAGGTTGGTTTAAGTGTTCAAGCAACATTGTGTTCAAGTTAAGAGTTAAAGCCATGCAAGTCTGTTCAAGAAACAAATGAAGAAGTGTTGTATTTTAAAACTCGACAGATTGTATCTATCAAGGTTTAAAAAGCAGATCTAGCCCAATGCTCGATAGCAGCTCGACAAATAACTTATCTATCGAGAATTACGAAATTCAGATTTTCAAATCTGTTTCACTCATATCCAAGCTATTTGTGTAGGGTTTTTTTTTTCTCACAACCCTAGACATATATAAGGATTATTTTAAAGATCGTCACACATGGAATCAGAGCATCCCTTCATGCATCATGTGACCGAAGACAAAATATGCCCTAGTTCATCTCTCTCTTGAAGAAGCGGTTGCGTTTGCATGCCATAGGATTTTGTAGCCAAGGAGCTTCTTGATCTTCATCGTGTGGATGAATTGAAGAACTTTCCAGCCAACATCTTTCTTAAGTTGGTGTGTTAGTTACGTACTTGGATTCGAGCAAAGGAGTAAGCCACGTACTGGGATCTGCGCATCGATTGGTTAGTCACGTACTGGGAGCCATGCATTGAAAAGAGAGATTGTCACTACATTTCAAGTCCAATTGTGTATTGGGGTAAGAGTTCAACTGTAGGATGGTATAAGGTACTAGGATTCCTTTACTTGTAACTGTTTGTTTTGATAATAGTGAATTCTCCAGAGTAGAGACCTTAAATTCACCCATTAGGGTTTTGCCTCGGAGGTTTTCTCCATTCGTAAACAGATCACTCGGGTCAAATTTATTTTTGATTACATTTAACTTAATTGGTGATTTGTTTGTGCTGCCACGCGTCTTGCATGTTAAATTGACTTAATTAATGTACTTGGCTAATTAATTGGTTAATTTACCCAAGGGGCCAATACATTCTTGCCTTATCACCAATAACAATATAAACATTGAAGTAAAGGATTAGATATATACACAACATGTACAAGAACATAAAAATAAAGCAACTATATACATACACAAAGTAAAGAGGAGATTTTTATATATATGGAAATTATGATTATGATAGAAAAAGGGATGGGATGAGTTTAGTTATTAAGAAACTAACCTATCCCAAAAAACCTTAACCACAAAGATTACAAAAAGAAAAGGATGAGGCTTTTTTGGTGTAGGGTTTCAGAGAGAGAGAGAGAATTTTTTTCCTAAGGCTATTTTTCTAGAGTTTCCTCACTTTTTATGATTTTTTTCTCTACTTCACTCTTTTTTTCCACTATTTTTCCTTTTCTTTCTTCATTAAACTCTATATTTTTTCCAAAAATGGGGGTATTTATTGGGGAATGTGAAAAATGGGGGCTAGCATTAGTGTATAAGGATACACTAGTGCTAGCCACCCCTTCAAAAGGCAGCTAGCATTGGTTTATTTTGATACACCAATGCTAGCCTCCTCTTTTTGCCATGTTATTAGCCCTCTTTGTATTTTTTTGATTTCTGGCCCAATTTTCATGCGGCTCTTTGGAGGCCTTTTTGAGCCCCGTTTTCTAAGAATTTTATATGAACAGAAAGCTCTAGATATTTAGTTTCTAATGGTCCTGGCCTTGTTTTATTTGAAGATACGATTGTCGAGATATCGTGCTCCGAAGGAAGGTGACGCAAAACTGAAAAATTCTGGATGTTTTTTTTCTTGAAAAATTCATATATTCCAACCTGAAGTAGATATTGTCGAGCCCTTTTGGTAAAAATTAGCTAAGACCTTGTTCTTCAAGATGGTCCAACCCACTCATTCTAGTTCTTGTCCAATCGGTTTAGTTTATTACGTGAAGTTGGGCAAAAAACTGATAGTTTTCCTTAAAAATGCAGTGAAGATTTAGCTAGGATTTCAGTATTTTTTGATATTTCATCCATTTTAACTCCAATTTTAGCCTGTAAACTATCGTTTCGAAGGGAAAAATATATCCTACAAGACGGTCCAAAATTCAACACAATCCAATGGCCGGATCAAAAACTCAACTTCCTATCATATTCAGTTAGGGTTTTGGTTATATATTTTGTAAAATGGATTTTTCAAATGTTGACTTTTTGATTCACTGTTCAAGCACATTGAATTTACTTTTACATTTTTTGACTTTGAAATTCATGATTTTGCACCATTTATTTTATTTTATTTTATTGTCTTTGTTCTGACGGGTGAATTGGGGCTGAACAAAATACAGTATCGACAATCCTATAAAACAAAATGTGAGAAATAGCAAGGATTTTGCCATAATGCAAGTGTCTTTTTTTTTTCTGAATAAAAAAATGGGGTCTCTTGTGTATGGTATGCATGCGTGTCCTTTAGGATGTAAAAATCTCCCCTTTCCTATGAGAAAAGAGTATTGCTGAACACGTTACATTTATTATTGTGTACATATATGGCTTTGGTGAACAGTATCAATCCAATAATATATTTATTATTATATAAAAGTATTGGCATACTTAAGATTCTCATAGGAAAAAAAATTTGTGGCATATTTTATCTTGTATCTATCCTGCTTTAAAGAGTATTGCGTCTCATAATCTATTGAACTACGAAGAATTGAGGTCAGATCATATAGATTAACCACTTTAGATTAGGGCTATTATAATCAAATCCAAATACAGAGTGAAGTAAGTTATAACTATTGGAACTAACTTGTATCAATTCTAACCTGTGCAATCACCACCTACGTCATGGCCAAGCGTTAAAGATCTTGATGTAGTGTAGGACCTGAGGTTTTGTACTTTGGACGATGTGGCCTTTGTTTGGTTCAAACTATCTAACACTATTGAACTAGATAGAACTGAGGTCAAATTACTTATTAAGCCACTTAAGATTAGAAGCTATTTTAGTCATGTGGTGGCTCAGCCCAATGGTGTCGGGATTTTTGGGGTTAGATCCCCCAATTTACTTTTATTTTGGGTTGGGTTTATCCCATAATGAGAAGTCTAAGAAATATTTTTATCGGTTACTGATGGAGTTAAAAGTATTGTTTGGGCCCTAAACTCTCTTGATTTTAGCTTAGCCGAGGTGACAACTATGTAGCTGAGCCCTTTCCCTGAAATTCGAAAAGAATTTCTTAACTCCCAGGATATCTTTCCTCGCTACTCTTGTGTCTCCCTTTCTCTAATTTTTTCAACCTCCTAGTTTGTGTTTATATTCCATTATTTATATCTTTTCCTTAGTGGGGTTGTCATGATTAAGAGGGGGTTTTTCCCAAGTCGGTGGGTCCTTGCTATATTCCTAACCAGAGGGGACCTATTGCATATTGCTGACATGATCTCCTTGGAACTTGCACCAAACGCCAGTTAATGCTCGGTAAGCGAATTCCCCCAAGGCATTGTCTATTATTCTTAACATAATGGGAGATAAGTAGCTTGGGTGCTTGGTTGGGATTGATTTGACTCGATTCGGTGTCGGGATGGGATGGGCCAGTTATATATATATATATATATAGAGAGAGAGAGAGAGAGAGAGAGAGAGATGAGTTCGAGTTATATTCAGTGTGACTTAAAGTAATGTTACATCACTTCATATTTTTTAATTGAATACAGATTTTGATGAATTCATAGTTGGATTGCGTTTTCTTCGTACACTCTCCGTGCTTATTATCAATCAATTTTTAAATTTAAGTTTTTGTAGTTTGAAATAATGCATAAAAGATAAGTTTATAAATCGAATGGTAAATAACTTTTGATTGGCATGAAAATCGGCATGCACGTTAAGAATATATAGAACATATAATTTAACGATGACGTTTCAAAATATAGATTTTTAAGAAGTTATTGAATGATCTGAAATTAGTTAGAGTGACACAATGTGTAATTTTAAACCAATCGATGTACATATATCAAAAGTAATCATATAGTACAACAATACTATACATATGGAATAAATTATACAGTGTATTATACGGCTCCATAAATAACAAAGCTAGTATATAACTCGTCACTAATAATTGGAGTTTGGCTAAAAAAAAAAAAAAAAAATTATAGTAGATCAGTGTAGAATAAATAAATTAACAAAGTAAAATGATAAGAGTAGAAAAATGAAACAGGAAAAATAGAATCCGTTGGCTGTTATGTGTGTGAGCCATACCCGGATACATAATTCACGTTCGATTGACTGCTAAGTAGCAGGCTATTATTTTCGCATGACAACATCAATCTCGATGTTCTCTCATCTCATAATAGTTCATCCTATTAATAAAATACATGATCAAACTCACCATTTATGTAGGAAAGGGGAGCATAATTATCGCAGTATTGCATATTTTTTTCAATCTCACTATGTATGTTATTGTGGTTGAATCTATGGGACTAAGAGCTGCTCCTTCAGTTAAACTTATTCTGTTATATATATATTTTGAGTTTTTGCTGCTTACCAAAAAAAATTGATTAAAACACCAGGAATGTCTTTAAGGAATTGGTTCTGATTTTGTACAGTACAGTAATCGAAACGAGTTGTATATCATATTTGCCTCTCTCTGGGCTGCCTATATAACTTTTCTATTCAAACTTTAGTTCGTTACTCTCAACAGTGGTTAATGCATGTTCTAGTATAGCCTGCATGGATCTGTCTCTAAATTTTTGATGCTATCCCCAAGAACCAAAGTGGTAAGAAAATATTTCATATAATGACAGATAGTTGGAAGTTTATCTATCACACAATTATTATTATTATTTTTAAATAACTCTATCTTACAGAAAGCTAAATAAGAGAAGTTTAAAGATTATTTTTCAACTTATTTTAGATTATTAACAAATATAGAAAAATGAGATAATTTTATACAAAATTATTTTGGAAAATGACCTATTCTCTAGAAAATATTATCGCCAAAATAAACAAAGAGTCACCGCAAATAGTTGGAAATTTAAACATTGACTCGTTTGATTAGAGATTTCTAGAATCGTTATTTAAAATGATGTGAAAACCATGGTTTAAAATCGTTGTGGAAACACATGTTTATAGTATTCACAAAGCAAAAATATGTTTGGTACCATGTTTCAAATAACATATTTTACCGTGTGAAAAAACATAATTGTGTATTTGGTATATGTATGAGTTTTATTTTTAAAAATCTGACAAGCACATGGTTTTGTCTAATCAAGTGAGCCCCATAGTTTTTAACATATTTACATAAGTGTTATTGAACAACGTTTTTTGAAAACTAAAAACTGGTAAGAAGAGTTTTCTAAATTCAGTTTTTATACACCTTAAAATAAGTAACATAACTCAAACACTCTAATAAAAAACACCCTTGTCAAACGTGTTGTTTTTTTGGGCCCACAATTTTTAGTGTTTAAACACTGAAAACTGTTGTTCAAACACCTTAATCAAATAGGGCTGACTATAACACAACCAATAATAAAGTTGACCACACACTTTCATTTTGTTAAATCAATCCCATTTTCTCTCTCTCAACTCATTATCTTCTCATCAAACAAACAGCTAATGTTTATACTATTAATAAATTTCCCACTGAATCCAAATTGCCTTAAATTCAACAATCCATCCTTCTCTTTCTCTCTTTCTCTCTCTAAATTTTCATCTCCTTAACAAACAAACGGTTTCTCTTCCTGTCAAAACATTCAATTATCTCCCCTTGGATTTAAAACCCACTAATTTAATTTTTTTATATAAAGATTTTGAATTGCTTTCTTTCCACACTAGAAGTCACCAAATCACAACTAGAATTGGAAAGTACATTTGAGGTCAGTTTTTCTTTTTCTTCCCTTGAACTTCTTTGCTTTTCTACTGCAATTTTTATAGTTTGTATTGGATTTTTTCTCCTGGGGTAGTCCATACCATGTTTCTTTTTTCTTTTTTCAAATTTCAATTGATAGTCTATTTTTTTCTATTCTTGTTTACAATTTTCCTTTACATAATTGTGTTTTACTCATTAAAATTTTTTGTGTCTAAAGAATTGGAATATGTTTTATTGATTTAGTACATGTTCATTTGCCTCCCATTTGTTTATTTTATTTTTTGAATGGTTTTGTAAAATTTTTAAAATTAAATACATCATATATTCTTGCTAATTTTCTTTTAATCTCATCTAAATCTATGCTAATTTCTATCATATTAAGACAACTTGGAAGAGAAAACAAAATATTTTGATTGATAGGTATGAACTGTATGGTGTTCATCTATATCTTTGTATTTGAGATTATAACTTAGCTTTATATGGTCATTTTCATTAATTTTTCGACCAATTATGATGTAAATTAAATTAAGGTAAGTCAAACATACTAAAGTTTATATATATATATATATATATAGAAGATCTAATGTCTAATTCTTACCATATATCTTCTCACAAAAAAAAAAAAAAAATTCTTACAATTTATAATTGTTAAGGAAATAACTTTGGGACGCTTACAATGTTGAACTATTGCATCCATTTTATGACTATGGACATGCATGCAATATTGCTTTATGTTTTCTATGGTAATACTAATGTCCATTACATTAAAACTAAAAAATTCTTTCAATTGAAGCATATACTTCGGTGTGATCTCATTTTTAGGAAATTCTGCAAATTAGTTCAAATCATGCTAATATATATATATATATATATAGATATATATATATATATATATATATTTATATTTATATTTATATATCCAACACAAATAGAATGATTGTGTACAGTCCAACACAAATTAAATCATATTGTCTTAGTTAGGTTAAATAAACTTATCTAATTCTCAAGAGGAAAAAAAAAAAAAAATTAAACTTATATCTTATTCTAACTTCAATTTGGCTATGATATGTTACGCTTCAATCCATCATACTCCTTAAATATACAAAAATGTGATAGAAATAACATGAGAAATATAATAGATAAATACAATAGGAAATCAACTTTGCATTTCTTTTGTACTTAAAAAAATTCTTAATTGCATACTATAAATTCCACTATTATAATAACTCTTACATAATATGTACTTAAATATTCACTATTAGCTCTTTTAGATTCGCAATCAATTATTTTTACCCTAAAGTGGGTATAATTTTCCTCTTAAATTATTCCTAAGACACACACATACTAAAATTTCAATTTAAAATAATTAATTTTTATTTACAATTTCCCTTTTGGTATAATTGGGGGTGAGAAGTCATTCCCTACCTATATATTTCTTCTATCCAATTGAAAAAATAAAAATAAAAAAACCATAAAATTATCATTTATGAAGGAAATTATTTTCTCTGATAAAAATTTTTGGGAAAAAAAATAATATGGAAAGTCTCAAATTTCTCATAAACCTATATGGTACCCCAAAAGTCCTGTATTCAAAATTTCTGCTTATGTTATAACATTGGATTTGATGATTTTTTTTTTTTTTCTTAAAGTGTGTGTGTGTATATATATATATATATATATATATATATATATAAACTATGCAACTTACCGGTTATAAGTACATTTTTCAATTACCAAAACATACAAAGTCACTTCCTCTTCCCTAACCTTTCCTCCTACAACACTTATATATTGTGTATACCTTTTTCCCTTCCCCTACATCTTTTTTTTTTTTTATAGTTATATATGTTTTCTTTTGATCTCTCTTAAATCTAATATGCATAGTATTTTTTTTAATTATCATTACATATTTGTTTTTGAAATCTACTATACCTCTCTCTCTATGTCGCTCTCTTCGATTCTCTATAATCTTGATCTTCTATTTGTTAAAATTTAGAAATTGTGGTTGACTTCATCTTGCTAGGTTCTTTTTTCATGAACATTGGTTTAAATGTTGTGAGTTGGCTAAAACTGAAGACCTGGAAGAGATCAAAAAAGATATAGCTGCTACATGAATATTTTTGAAAACAAGAGTATTAACATATACAAAAACAAATATGGATGTATATAAACAATTATATCATGAATATGTATGCTTTTCCCTACCCCTTTTATGTTATTTATTGATTGACTAAAATCAACTCCACATTTAGCTTCCTTAGTTTTTCACATTTCTTAAAATTGCATAGAAAGGAAAAATGGAAATCAGCATATGTTTTGGAGAGACAATTTTTTGTAATAGTTGATTCTCATATATGAGTTTAGTGATTATCAAAATATAAATTGTTATAACGTTGTTTAATAGTTCTTATATGATAAAATGGAAACAAAGTTTGAATAAATTGCTCACCAGCTTCTCCAAAAATGCAAAATAATGTTAGCTTTCATATGAAATCATCAAAATTCATTTTCATGTTTTAATAAAAATTATACATTGTCCATTTTCTAATTCTGTTTTGTTTTGATGCATATCTCACTCTATCACAACGTATGTCATATATAATAATTGAAAGTAAAGTGCAATAAGATTAAAAAGAAAAGTGCAGTATACTTCCTTGCCAAAAAAATTTATGTATACAAAAAAAATCAAGATATAAACTTCTTTACTTAGATAAAATATATTATATATATTACAATGTAATCACATTATTGTAAGATGAGTTTGAGACTATTACTTATATGTCTCAACTACTACTTTTATTCTTTATTTAAAAAAAAAAAAAAAAAGAATATGAAATCAAATTTTTCCATGCATTACACAGGCGTACGACTAGTATAACAGTAAAAGTAATACATAGGTGCAGGAGTAGAAAAAGTCTCTTATGAGTTTTTACAGAGTATATGTAATATTTTTTTTGGTTCTTCTTCTTCATGTAATAATCGAAATTCCCTACAAACCTTTGAAATATAAAATTTTCTTATTACGGAATTAAAAATTACTTCCCTTTCTACTAACAAGCATGTAATCGTGGAGACTCAGTTTATGTAAACGTACTTAGCAGAGGCAGATGTACCTGGAGTCTCTTTGTCTTAGCGAACCACCCTAGGGACAACTTGGCCTTTCTTCTATTGGATCCGCTTAAATTAAATTGTAATGCCTATTATACGGTGTTCAATAAGGCGTAGCACTTGTATTATTATGGCATTATATGACATTAATTTTGTAAACAGATAATGGAGGAAGAAGGAAGGTATGAAGCTGAAATTGCAGAGGTGCAAGCATGGTGGAACACCGAGAGGTTCAAGCTAACCAGGCGTCCATATTCGGCTAGAGATGTTGTGTCACTACGAGGAAACCTCAGACAAAGCTATGGCTCGAATGAAATGGCGAAAAAGCTATGGAGAACTCTCAAGAGCCACCAAGCCAATGGCACAGCCTCTAGGACTTTTGGTGCACTTGATCCTGTCCAGGTGACCATGATGGCCAAGCACTTGGACACCGTATATGTCTCTGGCTGGCAGTGCTCATCCACCCACACCTCCACCAATGAACCTGGTCCAGACCTTGCTGACTACCCCTATGACACTGTCCCAAACAAAGTGGAACATTTATTTTTTGCCCAACTATACCATGATAGAAAGCAAAGAGAGGCGAGAATGAGCATGAGCAGAGAAGAGAGAGCTCGAACCCCTTATATTGATTACTTGAAACCAATCATAGCTGATGGGGATACTGGATTTGGTGCCTCCACAGCAACTGTCAAGCTTTGTAAGCTTTTTGTGGAACGTGGTGCAGCTGGAGTTCACATTGAGGACCAGTCCTCAACGACCAAAAAATGTGGCCACATGGCTGGAAAAGTACTTGTTTCCACTAGCGAACATATCAATAGGCTAGTGGCTGCAAGGTTGCAATTTGATGTCATGGGGGTTGAGACAATTTTGGTGGCTAGGACTGATGCAGTCGCTGCTAATAATTTGATCCAAACTAATATTGACCCAAGAGATCATCAGTTCATTTTGGGTGTGACAAATCCAAATCTTAAGGGGAAAAGTTTGGCTACTCTTTTGGCAGAAGCAATGGCTGCTGGTAAAACTGGAGCTGAACTTCAATCTCTTGAAGACCAATGGATATCAATGGCACAGTTGAAGACATTCTCTGATTGTGTTGTGGATGCCATTAAGAATATGAACATTGGGGAGAATGAGAAGAGAAGGAGACTAAATGAGTGGACGAATTATTCTAGTTATGATAAGTGTCTCTCAAATGAGCAAGCGCGCGAGGTTGCTGAGAGATTGGGGCTCAACAACCTGTTCTGGGACTGGGACTTGCCTAGAACCAGAGAAGGCTTTTACAGGTTCAAAGGGTCTGTGATTGCAGCTGTTGTCCGTGGCTGGGCTTTTGCTCTACATGCTGATCTTCTTTGGATGGAGACTGCAAGTCCTGACTTGGTAGAATGCACCAAGTTTGCTGAAGGGGTGAAATCCAAGCACCCGGAGATCATGTTGGCTTATAATCTTTCACCTTCTTTCAATTGGGATGCATCGGGAATGACCAATGAACAAATGAAGGAGTTCATTCCTATGATTGCCAAGTTAGGCTACTGTTGGCAGTTTATAACTCTGGCCGGTTTCCATGCCGATGCTCTTATGACTGACACCTTTGCAAGGGATTATGCAAGGAGGGGAATGTTGGCTTATGTAGAAAGGATCCAGAGGGAGGAGAGGAACAATGGGGTTGACACACTTGCTCATCAAAAATGGTCTGGTGCAAACTTCTATGATAAGTACCTCAAGACTATCCAGGGAGGCATTTCTTCAACTGCTGCCATGGGCAAAGGCAAGTATCTGAATTCCTTCCATGTAAATGTACCTGAGTAAAATATGAAAGCACATTGCTAATTTTTTTTTTCGTCTTTTTCCAGGTGTGACTGAGGAGCAATTCAAAGAAACACGGACTAGGCCAGGTGTTGTGGACACGGTTGATGGACAACTTGTGGTTGACAAGGCAAGAATGTAAAAGAGCTACCTTATATTTGTTGAGTTTGGTCTGGGAGTTCGGAACATCTCCCAGTTCCAAATTATCTATATATACTAATATATATTCGAACTCATAAGAATAATGCCTTGTAATAAATTTCATAGGCGATTCTCAAAAAAAAAAATAAAAATAAAAAATCATAGGCAATTGGGCAATTTTGGGCAGCATGATGCTTGAAATAGTATAATTACTAGCCGCGGACCTGTGCATTGCGCATGATAATTATTTTTATGGTGGCTATATTAAATTTTTTTTATACAATATTTGCGCAAAAATGATTTCTACCATATACCATCGCCCATTTTTCTCTAACTTCAAAAATGAATTTTAGCCAGCTATTTTCTTGAAGACCATGTTTATCTAACATTGATTCCCATGCTTGAAAAAAATCATCCTCATACTCATGATCACACATACAACTTTTAAATTCTGCAGCAAATGAATTTGAACTATGAAAATACCTGTTGAGTTTTTTGAGAGCATTTTGATATATATGCCATCGGCATAAACGATGATGAGATACTGGTAACACTTCTGCAATTGCTTTAGCCATTGCTGGATCTTGATTAGTAAATATTGTAACCGGCTTCTTTCCACAAGTCGCTTTTAAGAGGGTTCGAAATAACCACGAAAAAGTTTCAGCTGTTTCATCATACAACAATGCAGCACCAAAGACCACAGTTTGTCTATGATGATTCACTCCAATTATAGGTGCCAATGGATGATGGTTTTTATTGGTTCGATACGTAGTATCAAAAAAAACTACATCACCAAATAAATCATAATCCACAACCATTTTAGGATCTACCCAAAATATATTAGTTATTTGATCATCAACATCCAACTGTATCTCATAGAAAAATGAAGCATTTTCAGACTTTCTCATCTCAAAATAATGAATAAGGGTAAATGCTTCTCCCTCTTTCATGATTACTAATATCTTTAAGAGTAAAACCAAGATTTTCCCTACCTCCAACTTGTTTACTCATGAACTCAAAAACTAATTTATGCCTAATCCCAGAGCGATTTGCTAATTCAGCTTCAGCTGCTTGGGCAGCTGATATCTTCCTTTGTGATGGCAATTTATGTTTACTCCATGGAGTTACAACTTCATGATTGTGTTTCGCTTCAAAAAGGGTAATACGATATTTACCATTTTTTTGACGACTGATAACCATTTGAGCTTCACAACCACATCTTAATTCCATTCTAGATTTCTTTCCATCATATGCAACTTCTTTCTTGTAACTAGCTTTAAACCAACAAAACTTGTGGGATATGATAGTTGTTTTATCAACCTTACTTCTGTTCAGCCAATCTCTACGAATGCTGAATCCAACATATCCAGCATATATATTATAATATAGATATGCCTCATCCTCTAAATCAAACTCCATTCCAAATTTTGGAGTTATATCTTCTTTAGTGTCTGCATTTTCTCCAATCTTTGGAGTTGTATCTTCCTCTGAATCAATAGACACAACTTCTTCAAGGTTGCTCTTCCCATCTTTCTCCATAACCTGTATATTAACAAACATAATTTATTGCTTTTGATGAACTAAGTTCACTAAAAATATTAAAAAAAAAATTACTACAATATATAATGGAGTTGTTGAAAGAAGTTTAAAAAAAAAAAAAAAAGGTTTTACAATGTATATGCATGAAGAAAGAGTCAATAGTATATGATTGCTGTTCTAAGAATCTTTTGCCTTTTCCAATTTCAAATTTCTGATTTGAACTATCAATCAGACACCAAAGACAAACATCATACATTGAAAAAAAAAATAGAACTCAGCTTCATCAAGGTGAACTCAGCCATTGGAAAATTATTTCAAACCTCAAAATAACAAACTCAGCAACTATAATTGAAAACCCAAATCAAAAATAAACAGACCCATTAACCAAAATCGAACCTTTATTAGAAATAGCCAAAGGAAAACTCTACCAAACCTCAAAATAACACAAACCTAGAAGCTAGAATTGAAAACCCAAATCAAAACAAACCAAAGCAATAATAACCCATACCCAATAACAAAAATTGATACCTAGATCCTAATCAACAAAGAAAAACTCTACCAAACCTCAAAATAACACAAACCCACCAACTAGAATTGAAAACCTACAGTGAGATTCAGCCAATACATACCAATGAATTTTCTTAGTGCTAGCCAATCGGGGACTGTGAAAACAAAGCAAGATAGAGAATTCAAAGAGCTGGATTCGTCTATTTCATCTAATTTGAGTGAGAGAGAAAGAAAGAAAGAGAGAGAGTGAAGAACAGAGAGCGAGAGAGAGAATGGTAGGAGCAAAGAGTGTTTGGTGGGAGTTCTAGAGTCAGAATGTTAGTCTGTAACAGAGGAAAAATAAAAGAAGGAAAAGAAGTAAACGGAAAGAAAATGGCAATTTTAGTGTTAAATAAGTGGACAGGTGTTTTAATTTTAAAAGGGGTACCTAAAGAACTGTACCTAGGGTACTGTATTTAAGTTTTGCCCATAGAAAAATATAACAAATGTTGATTATTATTTCTTCATACTTAAGACGTCAAGAGTTATTAAATAAAAATAAATAAATAAAAGATATCAAGAGCCATTGCAAATGAAGCAAAGTGACACTCCTCTTCAATAAATGAAAACAAAACCAAGTTCACCCCAAATTAAGACACATAAATAGCTTTTGCTTTGGGTTTTCATTTGTTCTACTATTGAATTTTTGTTGCCAACAATGCTTAGCTTCATTTAAAGTCACACATAACCAAGTATATATGTTGAAGAGCATTCCAAAGCAAAAACAAAACAAAAACTATAATCAATTTGTTGTAAAAGCCTATTAACGAAAATTTTTATATCTGATCATGAGTTGCACTTATAATTTTCCTCTCTTTTTTTTTTTTTTTTTTTTTTTGTTTTTGGATATCAATTTTTTCAAAAAATAAGAGGTGTGAAAATGATAACCCGTGAATAATTGCAGAAATGACGTGGAATGATGAGAGTATATATGATTGTACATAATTGTAAAAATGGTTTCATTAGAAGTAATAAAGTTATAAGATTTTGATATCATTATGTTTCTTTAAAAAAAAAAAAAAAAGGGAAGAGAAGAGAAGTAATGGAAATAAAAATTTGGATTGTTAGATCTATATATCTAACATAATATGAACCAACCAAATTTTGATGAACACTATGAAGAGAAATCTCTCACACTTATCATTGCCCTTTTCATTATTATCTAACAATTATAATTTGGTCCGTCCCTATGGGTAAAACACCATAGTGTTTCACTAAGCAATTGAGCATGCACTCAAAAAAAAAAAAAACTACTCAAAAGATGATGAGAAAAAAACAATAGCCTATGAAATATGACATGCAATACCAAAATAACTTGTATAAGACTATCAAACTTCTGCATCAAGATTGTGATTTACAGCTTTAAAATTTTACCTTGTAAATATGAAAAAATGGTGAATCATATTTGACATGACTACATTATAGTCATGATACAAATTCTTATGCAAAATTCAATAGACATTATAAGGAAAATTTTGATGCATCCAAGCAAATATATTACTGATCTAGACAGTCACAATACAATTAAATACACTATATTGACTCAGTCAAAAAATAAAAATAACTAAAAACATACGAATTAGAGATGAAAAGGCACCCTTTCCAAGCTCTCCAATTTGTTTCATAGCAATAGACAAAACAAAATTATTGATAAAACATGAAAATTCAAATAAAGTTTAACATTTGGCATACTTAACTTAGTTTTGTCTCTCTATTACGACAAGAATGATAGAAACTGGAAAATTATAACCATATAACCTTAAAAATCTAATGTTTCCTCACTTTCTTTTATATATAGTGTGTGAGGACACCATTTTTATTGATACAGATTTAATGTCCTGCTTTATGCTCATTGCAAAGTAGGCTACTCAGTACATATCTGATGAGCCAAGAGAGAGGTAGTAGTCTCCAAATTTGTGAGAATGTCCCTACAAATCAAAATGAAAATTTCTATCAACGTAAAAAATGCAATAATTCCATCCACTTTCAAGCTGCAAATTCAGGCTATCTTGCAGGTTTGTTAGGATGTTCCCTTTAATCCTTTTTTGATGCTAAGTGCTTTTCAATCACTGACTTACCAAGATTGGTTGTACATTATATCCCTTTGATTTTGAAGGTAACTCTTGAGTTCACATTAGGATGAAGTTGCAAATAAAAAAAAGAAGAAGTTCAATATTGTTTACCCAAGGAAGAAGAAAAAAAGAAGAAGCCTAAAACTGGGTGAAGAGGGTATATTTAGAGTAGAAAATCCGAATTTGCAAGACCTACAATATGAAGAATTACTAGGCCGACGGATAAGAGTGTGAGACGACGAGGCTCCATGAGCATGAACAGATGACCTAAGGTGAATAGATCATCTTCAACAGATGGATAGTTTAGGATGGACGGATCGTCCATTAGTGGACGGATGACCTGTAATAAACGGATAGGGCTCCGAACAGACACTGATGATGACAGTGTTGAGATAGGCCACGTGGCAGTAACATGGATTACTTGGTCCCCAAGGAAATTTCAAATAGCAACAACTTAAGTTCCACGATTAACCAAACCCTTATATGGAAAGGGTCCCTTAAATCACGTGTGTTTATGAAGATCTCCTCTACAAGGAAATATTCCTCTTGTCCAAGGAACCAATGTCAATTCCTCATTACTATAAAGATGCCATAACCTACAAAAAACAGGTATGCATAATTTACCTCAACTCTAGCACTCTAGAGTTTTGACAATCTCTCTAACTTAACGGAGGGTATTTGGTCGGTACCACACCAGTACTCTCTTGAGGTCTTTTTCTTTCTTGGTGTTGTGCAGGTATTGTTGTGAGCATGAGAGAACTGTG
The DNA here is from genome assembly GCA_032878915.1 of Castanopsis chinensis. Lineage (NCBI taxonomy): Eukaryota > Viridiplantae > Streptophyta > Magnoliopsida > Fagales > Fagaceae > Castanopsis > Castanopsis chinensis. The sequence continues at coordinate 10,955,654 of JAVQMG010000126.1, read as the reverse complement.
TAGCTTACTGACGATTTTCGGCATCATCATTGGGAAAACAATTCCAAAGGCTAGTTTAAGTAGTCTACATAATTCATTGAAATAATCCTATATCAAATCCTAATTTATGGTCAAGTGCAGGTTTTTTTCTCGGCATTCTTTGCTTTTCAAAAAGAGTTTTAAGAAAGGGCTTGTTTTTTGTTCTTTTGAATCAAAGTAGTGTAAATCTTATTCACAACTCTAATGTGAGTCCAATTGATAACTATAATCAAACACATTCAAGGATATTCATCAAATGACAAAACACCCAACTCTTTCTTTTTAATTAGCACATGTTGTTGCTTTCAACAGTATAAAGAAAATTTTTAATCAAGGGCCAAGCTAGTTAGTGCAATTAAATCTTCAAATTGCTTGAAAAACAAATCATGAACTTATGCAAATTACTCTATAAAAAAATGCAAATTAGAAATTTTCAAAATTTTGGTACTTACCGGCTTCTCTTCAAACTTGTTTGTGCCAAAAATAGTTGGGCTTCAGCATTTTCTGTTGAAAATCCATTTTGTTCTTCAAAATTTTATTCTAATGAAATGTGCCCCTATCAAACCAAAGTATTTCAAAGACTTTAAAAAATTAAAAACAAAACTTTACAGGTAACGATTTTAGCAATCTGACTATGTGTGAAGACTCTGATTCTTCTTTCTCTACTTTATAATCTCAAATCTCTACATCGTTATTCTAAAAGCTCCAAATTTTTCCTATTTGATACTGAAACAGTTTTTAATAGCAACTGCAATTCTACCTTTCAACAAAAACTGCCATAGAATAGTTGCAAACAAAAAAAAAAGAGTAAGAAGAACGAAAATAAAAACCAAATAGGATTCAAAGAATAAGAAGAAAGAAAGAAGACAACAATAGCATTAACAACATACACACACACACACACACACACACACACACACACACACACACACACACAACTGAAAATTAAGAATTAGAATTGGTTTTTTTTCTTAGAACTTTGTGACTCTCATTCTGTTGTGCACCTTACGAACTGTTTCTCTTTGTGATTGTCGTTCCGGTGGTCCAAGTCTGGCAAGGGAACAGCTGGTAGAGGAAAAATTGATAGTTATGGCCGGCCTTAAATATTTATATCTTGGCACCCTATGAACTCTGCCTCTCCTATCTTTGTATCTCAAGCCTTTCGAGTTTCAATTGCATTTTAAGTTTTTAATCGTTTTTTTTTTTTTCTTATATTAACTATGAAATGGTGTTTTAACGGGTCGGGTTCAATTCTCCAATAAGGAGCTTCACTCATATATACATTTAGATTAAGTTAGAATATAATTTCTATCTTGTATAATTTTTTTTTTTAATCTATTTCATATTTTGCAGATGTCTTTCCATGATTGCATGGAATCAATTTTCTGTATTGAAGTCGGAGTCTGAGTTTGATCTAAAGTGGAAAGCAACGGGAAGTTTGTTCTTATTGCATTGAAAGAGGCAAAGTCCACTATCTCTCAATATTTCTGAGTGCTAATGAGTAAGCTTAAGCCCTTCTCGTTCTTTATAGAACCCTAAGGGTTTATTTGGTTGGAGGAGTGGAAAAGGGGGAGGATGAAAAAATAGAAGGATGGAAAAGATTTAGTTTTCCCTCATGTGTGTTTGGGAGGCTAGAAAACTTTTTGGTTTGGTTGGAGAGAAAAAGGGGAGGATGGAAATTGTAGTTTATATAAATTGACTATTATGTCCTCATTATATAATAGTGGGAAAGTGAGAGGTGTAGGTGAGTGCAATAAAGTGAAAATATTTGTGTAAATTACATCATTCATTATCTTTTCCTCCCCATTTTCCTCCCAAATTGGAAGGATAAAAAAATGTGAGTTCGGAGGGATTATTTTTCTCCCCATTTTCTATCTCTCTTGTTTTCTCTCTTGAACCAAATGATGAAAAATACTATTTTCCACCCTATTTTCCTCTTCTTATTTTACATCCTCTCTGTTTTCACCCTAACCAAACATACCTTAAGGCCCATCTTTCTCTTTCTTTGGGCTTTAGCCCCATCTTTTATTTCTTCTAGAGAACTTAGCCTATTAACCACATCCCTGTACTATTCTATAGGCCCGAGGTCCATATTTTCTTCATTTGAGCCTTAAGCTAATTTCCATGTTGTCTAATGATATTAACCCGTCTTGTGGCCATTCTAGGGGCACGAAGCCCCAGTCATATAATATTAATATTAAGGTGCACTTGCCATGAGATGCACCTCTGCTTGCTTGTGATTGATTCAGCAAGCACTTTAGTCTTAGTTGGTTTCATACAATGTGCTTTCATGCCATGTACTCTCATTTTATTTATCAATAAAAGCGTCTACGATCCATAAATGAACAAAAAAAAAGGGGATGAAGAGAGATCATCAATTCTACTAACTTATACATTTTTCCTTTTTCACCCCTTTTGGACTTTTAAAATTATTTTTCCTAAAAATAACTCCAGTCAAGGATATCCCCACATTAAAGGAAAAGCACACCCAAAAAAACAGATGAACAAAGAAGACAAAATGACAATGAGAGATTCAAATAACGATGAATTAGTAATCCTTAACCAATTTTTGACCCTCATTAAAATAATATTGACTCTTGATATCATTTCCTTCATATTCTTAATTTACTTTTATAAAATTTTATTTATTTGATTTGACAGTATACAGAGTGTAAAATCATATTAAAATTTTAATAATGTGGTCCCAAATACATCTTTTGATTTATAATATTTAATGTGAACCATCAAATGAAGAGAATCATGGATATGAATATAGATACAACTTGTTATTATTATTATTATTTTTAAAGAAACAGTTCGACATAAATGTAGGAGATATTACACAAAATAATAATAGAAGAACAAGGTTAACACAAAAAAACAAATAGAAAATAGATAACTTGAAGGCGCAATATCATTTTCTGTAGACAATATCTGCCCCCCCCCACCCCCCCCCCCTATTGTTGTCAGAGGGTTATCACAAATTAGTCCCTAATATACAACCAAGATGTTAGATTCTATAGGTAGCAATTCTGGAGAATAACCACAAAATTTCTTGTCTAACTTACTATTTCATGGAGTCCTTTTCAATTGATTGAGCAGGAATCGAATAGTGATTGAATCATCCAAAGAATCCAAGATTGTTTTCTTACTATTTCGATTGATCGAGCCAAATTTTTTACCGATCAAAAATACTAAATTTTGAATTTTCATTTAGAAAATTCCATAACTTGAATTTTCACTTTATCAACTTTATGAAACAATATTTTCTAAACTAGTAAAGTCGATACCGTACCAGTACCGGCTGGTATGTATCGTATCGGTACGTATACCGGTATCGAAACGATAACGTTTCGTACCGATTTAAATACTGGTTGTACCGGCCATGTACTGGCTATACCAGCCAATTTCGGGCAATATTGACCGGTACAGAAAAAAGTTTTTTTTTTTTTTTTTAGTTTTGTAATTTTTGAATTTTTGTAAGGGCAGAATGGTAGCTTATTTACATTAACTTATTAGTATTATTTGTTTTCTTAGTATGCAATGAACAATTAAGCTTTTTATTTTTTATATTGTTTTTTTTTTTCTTTTAATTGATACTAAAGTCTAAAACTATGAATAATTTATTCTGAATTAAGGTAATGTTTTATGATAAACTTTTATATTTATTATAATATTAGTGAAATATTATATGCTTATAAACATGGTTCTAGAGATTTTGTGTGTGTGTGTGTGTGTGTGTGTGTGTAATATATATAAACTAGCGGTAAACTTGAAACGGTACACTGGTATTAACTAGTACCTGAAATATATAGTACCCTTGGCCAAACCGGTACAACCTCCAGTACGGTATTGACTTCCTTACTCTAAACTCAAATATCGTTATTACGACCTATCCATATATATATAGCTACATATACAACAATAAATTTATTCAACTATTTAGTAAATTAGCCACTACAAGAGTATCAATGTCAGAGGAACAAACTCTATCCAAACTAATAAAAGAAAAGAAAGTTTAACTCTCTTAGCTAAGATATGCGTTAAAGCATTCCCATACTTATAACATGAGAGAAGAATAAAGATGAAAAAAGTTAACATAGGACAAAATGTCTTTTACCAATTGACCATAAGCAAAATGGAACCTATCTCCATGACGAAGAAAATTGATGACAATTTAAGAGTCACCTTTAAAATTAGACTTATGGAAACTGAGTTGCTTGCCTAGAAGGATTAAGTATTTTCTTTGAACGGGATGCCCTTGAGTGCCTTTGAACCTTTTTGGAAATTAGTTATTATAGAATCACACTTTTTATTACACAATTTTTCACAATTATCTTACATTGTAGACTTACAGTTACGATGATTATTTATTATTATCGTGTAGACTCCACATTTTTAGGAACTATTTTAAAAAAACAACTAACTACTTTTAGAAACTATTTTAAAAAATTTTCGATAAAAAAAATGAATTAACTTATCTTGTAAATGTTTATATTTCGAATGAAAATAATATTAAAATTTTCTTAAAATAACCTGACGACTAATTCCTTAATTTCATCCAAAAAAAAAAAAAAAAAACCCCTAAAAATACATTTTGTCATGACCCATTAATAAATACGACTAGATTATACAAGGCTTTCCTGTGTGGCGTTTTAATAGGCAGGCCTCTTCTCTCTCTGATTGGCTTTTGCGGTGCGACCAAGATCCAGATCGCTTTCATTTCTCTCTCTCTCTCTCTCTCTACAAGACGATTCAAAGGTTAGGTTTTTCTACAAGCAGCAGCCAGCAGGTAATGAATATTCAACCTTTTCGACTTTGCAGTTTTCTTCTTGTAATTTTCAAATATCTTTGTTACAATTCAGTATTTTGGTCTTCGTTCAATTATTCAATATTATAATTTGTTAGATTTGACTAATTACACCTTAGATTTTTTTTTCCCCAATAATCAAGAATGATAAACTCACCTGAACTATTACTAATCAGTTGTATTTGTTAGATTTGCATTTGGATTTGAGGATCAAATTCAAGAGACTTACTTGATATAAATTTTAACAAAGGATGATGGATTTTAAGTTTTGAGGATTTTGCTCCAACAAAAACACAAATTTTATGTATATTTTACACTTAAAATCATTTCAAGTCCACATATTTCATAACGCTTAAAAACCCAGCTTTTGATTTGAACAATATAAACAATTTTTCGTTTTAAGATTCAATTCTTCCTGTCCCATTATTAGTCCATGATTTTCGCATAAATGGTTGCTTGTTATAGTATCATAATACGCGGTTTGGATTTTGTCTCTAATATGTAGTGTACTTCTCATTTCGAGATAAAAAAATTCCACACATTGTGATTTAGTTTATCAGTGACGGTTGATTGATCAGAATTTAGTTAGAAAAATGAGTACCTGTAAGTAAAGGGCGGTATGAATCCACTCGATAACTATTGGAATTTGTTCAGTTTAGGGCGGGGGACAACAACCTCCCTTTCATTCCTTCAATCTATAGTGCTTAGATCTGGGGAGACAAGAAATCCTTTATATATACTCATCAAAATATACAAATAAATCCTTTACATATCATTTTGTTCATTGGTAGGTTTCACTATCCATAAATAGACCCTATATTCAGGTTGTTGGCTCATTGTTTCAGTCTCTTATTTACGAATCTGGGTTTTTATTGTACAATAAGGAAATAAAGTTGCAGTGACTGCCCACTAGTTTAATCTAATAGTGAGCGAAATCCCATTTTTCATTTAATTGAGAAGATAAATTGTCGGGAAATCATTTTTGGTTGTCAGCTCGGTCTCTTTGTGATCTAATCAACACATTTTAGGATCTTGAACAGTAGGGTATAAAATGCATTGTCCCCTACCTTTGTCTGGCACATCTTTTGTGTGTATAACTGATGGTAGATACGTCAAATGCATGTTCAATTGTTTTTAGCAGGTAGGAGAGCCACTGAATGAATTTGTAAAACTAGAATTTTTTGTTCATAGCATGTAGGACAACCACTAAATGAATTTGTGACATTAGCAGTGCACACACGGAATCTTGCACTTACATTGTGTTTGACTTCCTTGGTCTCAGTTGGAACAAATTTCCTTTGTAGTGATGAAGTCGTATTCTCAAGGACAAATGAACTGATTTGAAAACAGGGTTTGAAAGTTTGTGAATTCCAGTGTGATGCTATTAAATCTGTAATTTGTTTTATGCTCTTAGTTCCAGTTTTTTGCTATGTTTTCCTTATATTCTACCAGGAACTTGCCATTTTAAATCATGTTTATAAAATACTGACCATTTGCTGTATCTGCAACTGTCCAGTTTATGGCTCTCTCTCTTTCACACACACACGCACAAGCATGCTTTATACATAAGGACTACGAACTCATATACCCGCACGCTATGCCTGTTATTAACCCATTATCTATTGACTCTGCTAAGTAATATCTTACTGCATTTGTGCTAGTATTAAGGTTTTACTGTGGTTGGATTTCCACCATTAAGAGCTATCATGCAAAAGTAGACATGGACACAGCTCAATGCTTAGCCAGGCAGCCCAAGGTGCTTTTGAGTGCTTTGAACTACTTTACAACTGAGGTGATTTTGGTTCACAGGATTCACTCAAGATATATATATATATATATATATATATATATATCTTGAGTGAAACACATTATCAAATGAGAATGGTTCTGAGAATCTCGGAAGAAGTTGTAAGAACATTCCATTCTAGAATAGATATTAGAAAAGAAAGTCATAGATTTTTGGCAATATATCAGTATGCTTCATCTATTTTGTACTCTGTTGATTGATGTATTTGACATCTTTGTGTACCTAAGGCCATTGAACAAAGCTGAGATTGTGCCGTTGATTGTTGTTATGTCCCTATACAAGTATTAAGTAAATTGAAGGCCAGGACTAAGAACTTTGTTGATGGTTAGGGGAAGAAGATGGAGGATGATTCAGACATAGATAGAAAGTGTAGAAAGTCTCGATGCTTTCTGGATAGTTTATTCACTTCATTGAACTCTTGGATAAAGTAAATTGTAAGATATTGAGGGAGAACTTTTACATAAAAAAGATCTCAAAGATGGATGACAATTAAATTGGATGGAGATTATAGTTGAAGAACTGATGCAACTAGATAACATGGAGAGGTGGTGAAAGCTAGAACATTGTGAGCTTGCTGGACATGCTTCAGGGAGAACGTTCAGTCTTGCAAGATTTTCCATGATGGATTCCAATTTTAGTTAAGGATGTTTTTCCATGAGTTCATGTTTCCAGGAGTAGTTTTTTTTCCCTTCCAGATTCAATTTTTAGGATTAATTCCCTCTACTATTGATATAACAAAGTAGAATTTCAGAAGTTTTGTCAATGCTTTCTGTTGCTCTAATTTTGTTTCAATTTCTCAATGAGCTCTAGCTCAAATTGCATTTCCTCATCACACAAGAATAGGTGGAGGGGACAGGTCATGAGCTTAAAACCCACTGGATACTATCTGTAACTAACTAACTAAACAAAAACAACAACAACAACAAAAAGTATCAATTTTAACCCCAGAGTTCTGTGGTTGCCCTGCATCAATTGCTTGGTTTGACAGAGTTTCAGATACCAGTTTTGTTTGTTTTGTAATGCTCTAAGTCTACTAATTAAGATATAGACTCATGCCACAGCTAACCCTGGATTACACAGTAAAAGGAGCTGTTTTTCTCGCAGCTTCCCCCCACCCCCCTTCTTTTCTTTTCCTTTCCTTGTGTATGTGGAGTTTTTGTACAATCATTTTTCATTATTTATGCTAATTTACTAACGGTTAGGAGCAGAAAAAATTGAAACTTACCTCAAGAGGGTGCCGTCCATCAAACCTGACTTGAGCAGTTATTCTTTCCTAAATTTGCCTGAAATCAATAGTTGAATATATGGTTTTTGAATTGTTTAACTCACCCAAAGCAAAGAAAAATTATGGATGGTGAGTATGGAGAGCCTTGCAAAAATGCTCGATTTCTTTATGCCTTTGTCACAACCCCTTCCCCCAACCAAAAAGGAAGCACAGAGAGAAATAAGCAAAAATAAAAATTTCTTCCATTATTTGTGTATATGTAATGTCAAAAGAACTGGTATACAGAGATGCAATTAAATTGAAAAGGAAAGAAAGAGACCATTACACAATGTAATGGTTGTAATTTTATTGGTTTCTATATGTATAATTGTATATACGGGGAAGTTGGCAGAAAGAGCGAGCAGATACAATTTCACTTTCCTTTGTTCCACGGTTTAAGAATAGAGAGCACGATGATGATTGCAATAACCAGGAGCAATATAATGGCCATCATCATGCACTTTCTAGACTTTCTTTGCAAAGTCTTCGCAGTTTGGAGAGCATCTGTACCCGATTTTACGTGGTCCACTGCATTAGTCACCTGTATCCAACGATTCAAATAATAGTAGACAGCATTACTATAACACAAAATGGGAGGAACATGGCACTATAATAGCAGGACAACACATTAGGTACCGTCTTAAGCACTAAGTGAACAATGTCAACCAATACGCCATGCAATGATCAGAAATGAGAATTTCATGTACATCTTAAAGTCATGGTTTCTTTTAGTAGAATCATTTTGGTCAAAGCTTTTGCAGATTTGCCATGATTTGTGACTATTACCCTATGACCCTGCTCTCTTGCGGGCTGGGTTGCGTCTCTCAACGTGAGGGCAACAATAATGGCGCATTACTGCATTATGAGACAAGTTTTTGTTTCACTTACCTAAGAAAAAAAAAAGAAAGGTTTTTGTTTTAACCATCTTTCTTCGCTGTGTTCAGTTCTCAAAATGAAATGATCTTAGGGAAATGAAAGATAAAACCAAGCCTCTTAACGTCTTACGTTTTCTTTCCTTCTTTTATTTGGGATCAGTATTTTGTATTAAGGTTAAATACTGACACAGTGACTATAAATTTTAAGCATGGCAATTTAGAGCCTGCAACAATTTACATAAAAACTACAAGTTGAGAAAAAAATATTTTAATACTAGTAAAAAGTAAGACCATTGTGATGTATAATAATGATGGTAATATCAATCTTCTAGGTGATTATAGAAAAGTTAAACAGAGATATGTAGAAACAACAGGATTGCCGTATAAGTCTGCTAAAAACCATGTATATTTGGGTACTTGGAACGGTAAGACTATTGTGATTCGTATAATTATGATAATATTTAAACTCAGTAGTGCAGTACTAGTATGATACATCAAAAACCTAAGACGAGTTGAACATCAAGGGTTCATTCAAAATAACAAAATCTAGCGTAGGTGATGACAACCCCTTCTTGCCAGACTGGTAATATTCAGAGTATTTAGAAGCAACACCTCTCTCTCTCTCTCCCTCTCTTCTTTTATTTATTTATTTATTTTTGGTATTTTTTTTCCCGTAGCACCTGATTTTAGCAAGGCAGTAGATGCAAGAGAGCTCAAGAAAAACGAAAGATACCAAGACAAGTAAATCTCAGATGGATTTTTTAAAATACAGATTAGTCAGTTAAAAATTTTGGGGGTCACCCTCCTTTTGTAGAAAACAAGAAACAAAAACACGCACACAAGAAAGAAGAAGAAGATATAATCATTGAAAAATAACATGTCGCCAGCAAAGGCCAAATCAAACTTCCAATTTATAAAAACTGTATTTAGAGGAGTACCAAATCCTTCGTCCACAAAGCACACCACCAACATCAAACCAACTTCAAAAAATAAACAAATAAATAAATAAATAAAAGACACAACAAAGAAGTAAGAAGCACTGCTGACACAGGCAGAGTAAAATCATGGACAAATTTGGAAACCAACTCTACTATATTACATGGACAAGAAACAAAACGGGGTAGACTCAAGCACCGTTGCTACTCTTCCAAGGTTGGATGACACCGACAACTATGACGGCTACTATTACTAAGAGAATAATAATGGCAATGCACATCCATTTTCTGGAGTTCTTCTGGAGTTTCTTTGCATTTTGAAGTACAGTTGTCCCTCTTTGGACATGATCGACTGCAGTTGTAACCTGGACAAGGTTCCCATTAACACCCAATACCAAGCAATACATATTCTTCGATTATACATATACATGCACAGACCCACATGCTTGATGATGTAGAAGCAGAAACAAACCTGATTTTCGATGTTATCTAATATCTCTCCTTGAGCCTCGACTAAGACCGCCATATCAAGGTAAATCTGACAAATTATTTCAACATTGTATTAGAAATCTGATTTCAGGTAGCGTATTATATATACTTCCAACTGTAGATATACCTGATGCAAGTCAAGCAGTTTTTTCTCAATTTCTTTTACAACATCATGTCTCTCCTGAATTTCTTCAAGGGTGTTTAGCACCTGCAACCATGGCAAAAAAAATAATTAATTGGCTTTTTTAACCCCCTTTTGTCTTTTGTTTCTTCTCCTTGTGCCCTTTAAGCATAATAAAGCTATAATGTAGTCAAGAAGGTTGTGGGAAAATTCTCCTTATAAGTGGAATTAAGCTGCAAATATATAAGTAAGCTTGTCCAGTCCTCAATATGCAATTTGCAGGCCTGGGCAATTCACGTAAAGTAAACACTCTTTGGGTGGGTGGTAGGTTTTGGGGACGCAGGGGAAGGGTCATTCATCCAAATCTCTTTTTTCAAGACAAGTTTCTGTACTATCCACTGAGATATAATTAGCATGATGAAGTGATCAAGATACAAATTCAAGCAAATATTTAAGTTTTCATCAGTAGGTATATAGTCAGACTGGTCAAAGGAGGCAGGATTATTTAACTGCAGACCTAAATAATCCATTTGATGGGAAATTATTAGTAACCTAGATCAGAACATGGCAATAAACTCTAGATTGCCATGTTAGCCAAATACTATACCAACACTCTGTTCATTCTATCATTGATTACTAGCAAAATGGAGCTCAACAAGAAACATGCTTCCCAGTGCTCCATCACAAATTCCAAGTCATGCACTTGAATATTCTACCTTTTCATATGGCAAACTGACCTCGACGTAACTTAAACAGTGGCAGTTTTTTTGATAAGTAAACATTGGCATTATTTATGATCTTATTTAAAACACAAAATACAACAAACCCATTCCAGGAAGTGCTTGTTAAATAATCAATGTCATTTCTTTTTTATGATTTTAAAGTTCAGTAAAGGAAGCAATGACAATGTAAGATGCCTCCAAAAATAATTATCAATCATGGGCTATAAATAAAGTGGAAAACAGAAGGAAATCTATTCAATATATTTCATGTTAGATATCAAAAAGAGCACACCTGTCCTCGTCCTGCTTCTTGCATTGCCTTCTGAAAGATTTGCTCACTATTTCCAGTTTCTATCAGGTGGTCAATTGTCTACAAAAGTCATTACAATTTGACCAGTTAAAATAATATCCAAATTTATCAATCCTCAAAGCAACAATAGAGGGATTCAGGCTCACCTCATCATCTGGTCTGGTTCCTGTGACTGCTCAATCAAATCATACAAGCACAAAAATGTATAAAAACATTATCACCAACTCAAAAAAGCAATGATAGTACTATAACACCATTACTTTAACATGTAACTCTTAATTTTGTCATTTTGCATCTTTCAAATTGCAGGCAGATGTTTTCTAACCTGTCATGACTCTTCTCTCCACAACCTCACGATATTCATCTTGGATTCTCTGCCTAAGGGTCTGAAACGTACCATACAAATGAGAAGACAGTGGAAACTAAAATCAACATTAACAATCATAAGATGTAGTCATACTTGGAACTCTGTCATTAGATCCTTGAACTTCTTCATCAAGGCACTGCCATTCAAAATTAATTTTAAGTCAATTTGCTATATTATCTAAAGAAAGCAATTCAGAAGCACTCTAAGAGTTAAATATTTGCACTCGTGCCAGACTTTGTCATATTCATCCTTGCTCTGTCTACACCAGTTCCCTTTTCACATCCAGGCTTTTGTCGATTGGAAATGTTCTGGAAATAATGAAGAGTCAGTAACCTTAAAGAGGGTAATGACCCTCAGAAGAAACTAGCAGATTTAGACACAACTGATCAAGGTATTACATCTTTGCTAATGGCTTCTAGTTTTCCTTTCACATTTCGTGCAATCTTTCCCACTTCATCAATATCTTTCTCCATCCGCTTTTTAATAGCTGAATATAGTTTAACAGTAAGTGTTGTTATGAGTATAATTCTACAAAATAAGCTCAAAGATAAATTAGATACTCAAACTGGTAAACTTAATGCATCTTGTAGAAGTTATTAAGAGTTTTCCCCAAGTTAAAATCAATTGGCTAAGTCAGTAGGCATAGACAAGATTTTGTAAAACAAATCCACAGGGGACCCTGAAGGCATGGATTCTAACAAAATCTTCTAGCCAATTTTTCTGCCAATTCTTTATTTCTTTGTGCCACGGTTCAGGCTTCCAAAATATCAATCTGTGCTTTGGCCAATATTGAATGAACATTATCAACTACCTGCCTAAGTTGGTTCATACTTAGCCATGCAACTTACTCATAGCCAACTTTTGATTAAATGATAATGAGGTGACATTTTTTTCCAAATACAAGCCTTTCAATTGTAAGGAATATAGGAAATATCGTTACCTTTCATGGCAGATGCTTTTGTAACAGCCTTCGATTCCTCATTAGCATCCTGTACAAAAGTTTCACATTCCGTTTTTAAAGTACTATCTGAGAGATTCTCTAGTTAAACCATTGTGCCATTTGGAACAGAAACCATCCCGTTGGCCATCCAGGTAGAAGGCCAGTCACAAGGATCAGTATCTGATCCAACTAAATTTGAAATAATTACAAAATCATTTAGAGTTTTTAATCAAATTTCAAAAATTGTTTCTGACATTTATCTTTTCCTTCTTAACCCTGTTACAGTTCTCCTAATTATATCATGAGCAGGTTGGCTTTACTAAGAAGTTGAAGAACTGAACTCGATGCCTACCATACGGGTTTTCCAACTTAACCTTTGCTCTGGATGACAAATATTAGGTGCTACTACTATTCCTATTGGGAGCCATAGAGATCAAGTAATAAAACTTTAGAATTCATCATGTGTGAACTCTAGTGCTAGACCAAAATGAAAGATTTAGAAAACCAAAACCAAAAGGTTTCACACTACAGCACATGCAACACATTTACTAACTAAAAGGCAATGAAATTTTACATGAATCAGATCTCATTTCAGGAACATTGCTTATATACTTCTCAATAGAAAACCAAATAGAATTTAGCCCTGGGAGAGAATCAACATACCTTCAGTTGTTTAAGAAGCCCGGAGAGCTTCTCCACCTGTTTCTCAGTCTCTTGTATCTAATAACAAAGAACAGCAGGAAAAGGAGAGAACCGGGGTGGGGGGGAGAAGGGGGAAGTAACTTGTTAGAAAGCAAAATCTAATTGAAGATAACATTGCTAGAATTTTTTTCCCAGCTGGAAAATAACAGAAGTAGAAAGAGAATCAGATGCAAATTTGATTTCTCTTGCCCTGCCTGACTAATGTAAACTATTAATAAATGTTCACTAAAATTCAAATAAAATTCAGCATCAAATGTGATGGATTTCCATTTCTCATCTAAGCTTTGCAAAAGGAAATAGATCATCATAGATAGGACATACCTGCTTATTGAAAGCTCCCATTCCCAAATCAGGATTGCTCCCAGGAACACGCATTCCCATTTCGATATCATTTTCTCTGGAAGGTTGACCTTTGGCATCACTAACAAATGAATCCTAAACCACAACGAAAGCATGCAAAAATGAAAATTCTTTAACATTTGACCTGAAAGAAAAAAGCTCTGTATATTTATCTCTGAAACAACAATTAAATTACCCAAATAAAAAAACTCAGAAGTTTCAAAATTAAGCAGTCTCTTCTCTCCCGTCCAAATTCAATTCAATCTCTAAACCTTTCAAGAGAATAAGTTTCTGAAGTCTTAGATGATGGTGCTATGATAGTCAAATAAATTACTCACATACATAAATTATTGAGCAGTACCATTAGCTCAGTTTGGTTGCCAATTCAAGTTAGAGAATTTTATCAATGAAGAAAACCACATAAACCCAAAGTGGTGGAGATATATAAGCCATCTAATTGAAAATAATTCTTAAATCCCAAGTGGGTATTCCCTAAAAGGCTCAATTTTACATGGAACTCACAGATAAAAGCATCCAAGACTATAAATTCATCATCATAAAACAGTGTCAAATCCAACACAGACAACAGTCACAACACCAATCTCGCAGTCATACACAGAGCAGAAATAACCAACCCAAATAGCAAAGTCATCGCTTTTAATGTCCCAGTCATTGAAAAGGAATGGTTAACATAAAGACAGCGATTTCAATCCACTAGTATACAAAACAATCACATGTACACACATAAATGACAAAAGTTGATAAGAAGTGAGAAACGAAAGTACCGTAAGAAGGTCGTTCATCTTGAAAATCACAGATTCAGAGTTACAGGAGAGAGAGAGAGAGAGAGAGAGAGAGAGGGGGGGGGAGAGAGAGAGCGAGAAAATTTTCAACGAATAGGAAAGACAAGGAGCATAGGAGCTTTGTGTTAACTTTTTTTTTTTTTTTTTTTTTTTTTTAATTAAGAAATTGTGTTGCGACTGAATAATACTATAATAATATCGATACAATGTTAGCATTATGTTATGTTCGTTGGCCGGCGATCCAAAGATGACTAAAACGAAAGACAGACAGACAACTCACTCACGCGTGACGCGTACAAAAACCCAAAAGTTGTCACAAACTAAATTTATTTCTTTACCCTTAAAAACATTCTCTTCACTAACATATAAAATAGAAAATAAAATAGACTTGGGGAAGCCATTTTGATAATTGTGATAAATTCTCCATAATACCATGTGGATATAAGTTACACTATTATTTATTTATTTTTTTGCTTGAAGGAACAAGTTGCATTGTTTTGTAGACTACTAAGTTATATATATATATATATATATATATATATATTTTTGAGAAACAAGTTACATTGTTAATATACGGTTTACTATTTGATTGAAAATTTTGTTAGAATGTTACATTGCTGATATACGGTTCACCATTTGATAGAAATTTTTGTAAGATTGTTTATTTACAAATTCTTGCTAAAATAATATATGTAAGTCATGCAAACATTTGTAGGGCTGTAAACAAACCAAGCCGAGTTGAGTATTAAAAATTCAAGTTTGTTTATTTAATTTATTTTCAAACATTAGCTAAGCTTGAGTTTATCAAAGGCCTACCTAGGTGTACTATGCCCCAGTAGGTCTTCATCCACTCTTTCTTGGCTTCATATCCTTCTTTGACTTGTCAAGCGATCAAATGTGAGTCATTATGGTCGACCAAAAATATTGCTCTCAGTGTCTTTGCCAATTTAAATAGAGTATTGAGCACTTCATGCTCTACCTCATTATTAGTGTTTGGAAATTCAAGTCACATCATATATTCAAGATGACCCCTTCGAAGGAAGTAAGCATTGGTTCTAAGTCTATAACATGACATATTTTGTGGATGAGCCATTTGTTCTAAGTTTCCATCTAGGTGCCTCTTGTTCTATTAAACTTGGGTTGTCCTTTGTGGTAATGAATTCTATGATGAAATTAGTTAAGGGGTTTTTGCCTTAATAGCAATCCTAGGGTAATACTTTATGTTAAACTCATTTAGCTCGATAGCCCATTAAGCTAGCTCTCCAATGGAATTGGGCTTGTTTATGGCATTTTTTAGTGGTTGACTCATTCCCACTACAACTATGTAGGCTTGAAAGTATGGCCTAAGCTTTTGTGCCATTGTGACAAGGGCAAAGACTAGCTTTTCCATGCTAGAGTATCTATCTTCTTTGACCAATTGGAAACTACTCGAGTAGTAGAGTGTGCTTTGTATTCCTTCATCTTCCTTAATGAGGGTGGAGCTTATGACATTTAGGGACACCACCAAATAGATGTAGAGATCCTCTATAGCTTGGGAAGAGTTGAGCAGTGGAGGCTCGCTCAGGTAAACCTTCAAGTTATCAAATGCTTTTCAGCATTTACTCGTCTACTCAATGCTTTCTTCAACATCTTGAAAAAGGGAAGACGATTTTTAGTAGCCCAAGAAATGAACTTGTTAATTCGTTCAAGTGTTTAACCTTTTTATTTTGCTTTCCACTAGCACCAACCTTTGGTAGGTGGCCCTTCTATTCTTTAGGCCGAGGGGAATCACCTAGTAGTAATAAAGGCCATGGTTAGTGACAAACAACTCTCCTCTTGGTCTACCTTGTCCATTAAGATATGTTTGTATTTTAAAAATGCGTCCATAAAGCTTAGCAACTTTTGTCCCACTATAAAGTCAATAATGTAATTGTTGCATTGACGATGATAGCTATTTTTAGGGCAAGCTTTGTTTAGATTATTGAAGTCCATGCACATTCTACCCTTGTCATTAGGCATCCTAACCATTATTGTGTTGGCTAATCACTTTCATTGTAGCCTTATTTTGTTTAAGGGAAAAGTTTTAGTTTCGTTGTTGGATGGAACAAATAGTGTGGTTCATGTTCATCTTATGGACCATCACCTTGGGGTCTATACCTTATTTGTGCTTGTGGTGTTATGCAAAATGCACCCTTGTTTTGCCTTATAAATGTTTGAGACCGTTCCCCCGGGCCTAAACCTAAAAATAGTAGGCTTTGGTCATGTCCCATGCGAACGAGGTGGAGTACCTCTCAAAAGACAATGGAAGGGATCTTACCGACACTATTCTCCTCCCTAGGTCAAGAGTTTTACAATGGAGTCTCCACTTATTTAATTGAAAAATAAGAAAACCAAATTGAAAAGTACATCGTTGTATTAATGAATTGAAAAAGACAAATCTCTTTGATAATAGCTAGAAAATTACATGGCTTTGGTCCTTGATGCAATCTAAAACAAAAATACATCGCTTTGATTCCTTGTAACAATCTAAAAAGAGAAGATTACAAGGATAAACCTAATCCTGATCTAAATTCAAAGGCTAGGTTACAAGATTAGGAAGGTGTTAGGCACCTAACCTGGCTGGTGAAACTAGTTTTGACTTTGGTGGCCAATAATCATATCACATCATTCAAACAATTATAGAATCCAAGAACAATTGAAGAGTGAAAAAAACATTGATAAGCATGATGAGATCTTATCCAAGGCATGCAAATAATTGAAATTGAAAGACATGGTGAATATGCGTGTGATGTGTGATAAACCTTAATCTAGAACATGTGAACATGTTAGAGCATTAGCATTAGGTGTGTCAAAAGCCAAATATTTGGCATTTGGCACACCAAACACCAAAAAACCTCTCACATCAAATGTTTTAAATGCTAAAAAATTTGGCACGAGTGAACAGTAACAGTATGGACACAAATGCCAAACCAAAAAAATAATTTTTTTTTCTACTTTTTCTCTCTCCTCTCACAAATCTATCTTTTCAATTGCCTCTCTTTCTCTCAACACTTCTCTTTCCTCTCTACTCTTTCCCTATCTCAGCCTTTCTCTCTCTCTTTCTATCTCTCTCTTTCACAAGCTGCCTATCTCCACCCACAGTTGTCTCGCCAAGCGCTGATCTCACCATGATTTCTGCTTTGCCTAAAGCCACTCATCGCGATGGTGACTCCATTCTCA
Organism: Castanopsis chinensis; assembly: GCA_032878915.1. Taxonomy (NCBI): domain Eukaryota; kingdom Viridiplantae; phylum Streptophyta; class Magnoliopsida; order Fagales; family Fagaceae; genus Castanopsis; species Castanopsis chinensis. The sequence continues at coordinate 10,937,954 of JAVQMG010000126.1, read as the reverse complement.
TTTCTCTTTGGTGGCAGAGATAGGTGGGTTGGTATTGGTTTCCAGTTATTAGACTGTATATATTGGCTTTATTGGTGGCGGCGATGGGTTTTGTAGGTTGTTTGGTGGGTTGTGGTTTGCTAGGTTTTGTGGGTCTTTAGTTTTCTGATGGGTTGGCATTTTTTTTGGTGATTTTGGGCTGATTTCGATTGGTTGAATTTTTATTCATCTCTTCAATTTTTTTTTTTTTGGAGTTTCGTTTTGATTTTGGGCTTCTTCTTTTCTTTTCTTTTTTTTTTTTTTTTTTTTTTTATTTTTAAGTAGTATTGGATGGTTGTGGGTTTGTAATGCTGGTGGTTGGTGGCGGGTTGTACCTATGGGTGGTGGTGGCGGGTTGTACATATGGGTGGTGGCTGAGGAATGTGCTTGTGTATGATGGTGTTAGCTTTATAAATTATTTGTTTTTTTTTTTTTTTAAATTTTGTAGAAGTGTTATTTATAGTAGTTTAATGTGTTATGATATTAAAATAGAACATCTGATGAATGACAAATCGTAAAATGATGTGTTAAAATAGATAAAGTAACTTTTGCGTGTATGGAAATAGCATTTGTTTAGAATAGCTAATGCTGATGCTCTTATCACGTTCTTAGACCTAGAATTAAATTTGAGAGTAAGATTAATTCATAGATCCAAATTGATATTGAAAACAATCTTTAATTTGAAAAGGATCTTGAGATTTTGCAAAGAGATTCATTTTAGAAAAGGAAATTTGATTTTGAAACATTTTTCAGTCTTAAAACAAGTTTGAGAATTTTAGATCAAAAGGAAGTTCTCAGATCTTTTTAGCAAATTGGATCTACGATCCAGATCTTAATCAACAAAATAATTCTCAATCTAGGATGCAAGAACATGTGATTTTAGTATTATAAATCAAAAGCATGGAAACATATTTACAATTATGAGAAACCCTAATTCTAAACATGTGGATATACTATTTGAATTATAAACTCTAGAAACATAGAAAGTATGAAAAACTAAGTACACCATGAAGGAAAGAGAAGGATGGGCTTTCTCTCACTTTTGGCGTAGCGGGTCTGGGCGGGAGGCTCGCATGATGGGATATTAGCTCAATGGTAGTGCCCATGATAATTGCATGGCTGTGCTTGGGTTGTGAGGGATCTCAGCAACATGAAGGCAGCAATTGTCACTAATCTAAGTAGGGGGCCAAGTATAGGCCAAATGGCTATTTAACTTTTTAGAAGATAGAATTTTCCTTCAATTCACAATGTGTCGACTTAAATAAGTAAACAAGTGTGCTTTTAATAACATGAATTAATTAATAGTCTTGTGATTTGTTTAGATAACAAGTTGATGTTTTGTTCTAGCAAAAACAAAACTAGTTGATGTTTTGCACAATCCATGAATATATTATATGTTTATTTCAAAATACTTGTAAGAAATTATCTTTATAGAAAATGTATAATTTTCATTATGTGTTATAATATTTTGGGAATTATTTTTAATTATATTACATGTCAATAAAAAGACCCAAAAAAAAAAAAAAACATAAGAACAGGAGCCTGTTTTTTAAGCACAATATTGATATTATATTATATTGTATTGTGTATATATATATATATATATATATAGATATATATTCTTGATTGCATGATATTAAATTTGCTTTTGCATTTTATTTGATTTGGTTTGGCAAACATAAAATTTTGGTCCCTACATTTTGGATAAATTACAGTTTTGGTCCCTACTTTTTTAAAGTGATCCCTGAAAACCAAAAATCATTACTATTTTTATCTCTACCATCATCTCAATAACATAAATTATCTACATGGCAGACAGAATACACTATTAGCACATTAGATGCTGACATGGCTAATAAAATAATAATAATAATAAAAGTTTTTATTTGGCATTTTCTAAACACCACGTTAGCATTTTCTTTATAAAAAAAAATCACGTCGAACAATTTAAACAAAAAAATAATGATCAATCTAATTAAATTAACTTTTTTTGTAAGAATATTCATGTTCTTCCCCAAAGAATGTGGTTGGCTCTTCTTTTCTTTCATATTCTTAACAACCAAACATGCAAAAGCACATACAAAACCAAATCAAGACATACCTAACCACTCATGATAACCTTATCAAATTTTAACACAACAAAAAACTTGATTACCAACAAATAATCAAACTAGGAAAAATTCGAACCTAATATAGACCATCAAACCCAAAAAACCCAGAAAACCCACACTTGCAAACCTAGAAAATGCATAAAATCATTCAAACCAACCCTGCATAATTCAGAAAATTTATTTGAATTATTGGGCATTGATAATCTAAAACCTATAAAGTCATTCAAACACAGAAAACACAAAACTTTTCTCCAGCAAATCTAAAACCTATAGAATCAAGAAAATTTTACACATATTGATGAAAAAAAAAAATCAAACCTAGCATGTGAACATAATGAAGAGCTAGCAACAAAAAAAAAACCCAATAGATTTTCAACATTGTTTTTTTCCTCTCACAACATGATGAACAACAACCCAGAGAAATGAAATTAGAAAAAAAAAAAAACCCAAATCAACCTTTACAAATCTTAGTTCTAGATTTGAAAAAAATTATCTGCAACCAATTTAAAACTCGATAGCGAATTGATTCTCTCACCTTAGATCAGAATCGAACTCCATGGGAGAAGAGAAAGGAAGCTCCACCTTATGCATATTGCAAAGAGAGAGAGAGAGAGAGAGAGAGAGAGAGAGAGAGAGAGTGGTTTAGGTTAAGAGAAGAGAGGGTGGAGGCAAGGGAAGGTGAAGAAGACCCAAATTACTCACATGGCACACACCTACCTCATCTTCTCTCTCCCTAACCTACTCTTTCACAGGCTGGAAGCCATTAGGTCTACACGCTGTGTCGAGTTGTCTTTGTTTGCTTGGATTGGTGGTGGGTTTGAGAGACACCACTTAGGGTGGCGGCATCGGCTAATGACAGTTGGCGAAGGTGAAGAAGAGAGGGCTAGGGAGAAGGCAAGAGATTAGGTGAAGAACAGAGGAATAGAAAAAGGTGAGGTAGAGTCAGGGACAGACCTAGGTGGGGGCCCGAGCTCCCCTTGGGTCCAATATATATATATATATATATATATAGACACACACATATAGTTATTATATATTTTATTTTTGTAATTGGGTCCCCCTTTTAATAAGTTATTCATATTATTTTAAATGAAATAATAAAAAAAAAATAGAACATTTGATATTGGGTGTAGTGTAAAGTAAGGTAGTAAAATAGATAAAATAGCTTTTTGAGGTGTTAAAAGTTAAAAATTTTAGCATCACTATTGTAAATGCTCTAACTTCTACAAAAAAAAAAAATTGTTTTTTGTTTTTGTCTTTGTTGGTAAATAATTATATCTTAATGTATTTAGAAACAACGATTTTGTGTATTTATAATTTTTTTAATATTATATGAATGCATATTTTGAGTTTCTTTTTTCATTTATACTCCAGCCCTCGCTAACTTAAAATTCTGAGTTCATCCCTAGGTAGAGAGGAAATGAAAATGGGTTGGATTTGGAGAAGAAATAGTAAGAAATAAATGGTTTTAATATGAGATTTTGTATGTGTTTATGTTTTTGCATGTTTGGTCGCTAAGAAAATGTAAGAAAATAAAAGAAATTAATATTTTAATTTTTGCGTTTGTGTTTGTGTTTTTCTTTTTGTTATAGTTTTTTGATTAAGGTTTTTTTTTTTTTTTCCAATTTAAATGTTGATATGGCAGCTTCAAAAAATAAAAAATGCTGACGAGGCTTTTAAAAAATGCCAAATAAAATTTATTATTATTATTATTATTATTTTAATAGCTATGTCAGCATAAATCATTTTCGTTAGACTAAAATAGTTACAATTTTTTATTTTTAGGGACCAATATAGGCTCTTCAAAAAAGGAGGAACCAAACGTGAGTTAGCCCAAAATGTAGGGACCAAAATTGTATTTTTGCCATTTATTTCAATAATTTTTTTTTTTTTTATATACAAGATAGAATTTCTATTTTAACCTAATCTAAGTATATATATATGTGAAGCTCCCTCCTGAAGACTTGAACTCCGGCCCTTGCCCCCCACACCCCATAAGGATTTATACTTATAGAGTGACCAACGCTCCAAGGGGGAGCAGTGATATTTCAATAATTTTTAAAACAACTAAATTTGAGTAAAAATGTCATATTACAATAAATTATTTCTAATATTAATTTTAGAAAATTAACCATAAAAATTCATTTCACATAATAATAATTTTTTTTATATAAGATAGAAATTCTACTATAATATAATCTAATTGTATATGTGTGTAAAACTCCTTCTTGGAAACTTGAACTCCTGTCCTTATCCCTTACCCCACCAGAATTTTGTTCTTGAAAATAAATAAAAATAAATGCTTTATTCATATTTGCTCAAGTTTTTTTTTTTTTTTTTTTTTTTTTGGTGCCTTTTCATGCTTTATTCAATTTTTTTGTTTATCTCTTCATGACAACAAAAATTTTGAAATGTAGGGGTCAAATAGAAAACTAAATAAAACATGAAGGACTAAAATGAAAATTTCGAGATGTAAGGGCCAAAATACAAAAATCCTAAGCTTCAAAGGCCAAAAGTGCATATATATATATATATATATATATATATATATATACACACTCTCTCTCTTAAAAGTTAGGAGAAATTATGCTTTACCACCCTAAACTATCTCCGTATTACATTTGCACTCTAAACTTTTTGAATGTACGTTGTTAACCTCAAACTATGACTCTTGTTACATTTTGCACCTCGATGTTAAATTTGTTGTTAACTTAGATAGGACTTCAAAGTTTATGATGTAAAGTGTATTCAAGAGTATAGTTTAGGGTAGTAAAATATAAATTTTCATTTTTTTTTAAAGTATTGAGAAAATGGGCAATTAAGTCTTTTCACATGGTGCCATATATTTTCCACCCAAGTTATCAACAAACATAATGTTGGGGGGGCAAAGTGTAACAATAATCATGGTGCACCTACAAGGGGTTTTATTTTATTTTATTTTTAAGGGGAAATAGTCATTCAATTAAAGTGATAAAAAGTCATGATACAAAGCTTTCACTGCCGGTGGGAGAGAATCCTCCATCCAATACAAATCCTCATCTAATGTAATCCTAGCATATTGGGCCAAAGCATGTGCTACTCTATTCCCACCCCTTCTTATATAGAAAACACTAGACCATTGCAATTCCTGAATCAAATGACGAATATCATCAACAACATTGCCAAATAATGAAGTGTTTTCCACTAAAGAAGAGATGGCTTGAATAACATTGATGTTATCACCCTCAATTATCATCCTTGTAAAGCCAACATCCACAGAAAATTCTATGGCTCTTCGGCATGCTAGCAATTTAGCTTCATCACTTGTGCTCACCTTTGATCCACTAACAGTCATAGCAGCCATAACCTCTCCCTTTTCATTTCAAATTATTGCACCATATCCTAATCTACCTGAATCTGAGAATAGTGCATCAAAATTTAGTTTATACTCCGCTGATGGTGGTGGTTGCCATACATCTTCGCTTGGCTATTGCCTCATCTAAACACTTAGCTAGGTTTGGGCACATTTGAACTCTTCAACATACTCCTTTACTCTTTTATTCAAGCTATTTGGAGCCTTCAATTTTTCGCCATGCATCATGCTGTTTCGCTGATTCCATATTAGCCACGCTTGGGTCCAGAAAAATTCCAACTCTTATAAGGTCAAGCGCTCCATAAACTCCTCCATCAGGTGCATCATATCGGACTGCCCCTGCTTACTTTTCTATAGATTTCGAACACTTTCAACCCTAAATTTCTTGAGTTGCTACACAATCCCACAATGCATGAATTGTTGATTCCGTTTCTCTAGTACATATTGAGCATTTGTCTTCATTAATTATCCTTCTTCTGGTCACATTTCCTGCTGTTGGTAAAATTTCATGGCAAGCCCTCCATCCGAATACTTTGATTTTGTTTGGAAGTCAAAGCTTCCATATTGCAGCCTATATATTTTTTCCAGCATAGCCCCTTGATGTTCCAACCCGATTCCCCTTAGTTAAGAGCCTCTTAGCAGCATTGTAAGAGGACTTGACAATAAATAAGCCCCTTGAATTATACAGCCAAAATATAGTATTAGAAACATTTCTTCAGCTTAATGGAATTTGGCATATTGCTTCAACTTCTTCCTTGTGAAATATAGCCATAATATCCTTATATCTCCATATATTCAACTCTGGATTGATTAGGCCTGACACCATCAGTTCATTCCAATTTTCTTGAACTGGATTTAGGACTTTGTTTGTTGGGAAATTAGGAATCCATTGATCCTTCAAAGCATTGATTGAATTACCATTACCAATCCTCCAACAGTGACCGGATTAGGGGATAGTTTTGTAGCCATCAAACTTCTCCACACATATGAGCAATTAGGTGAATCTTTAGCCTCAAGGAATGTTGATCTCGAAAAATACCTTGCTTTGAAGCATTGATAGAGTAGTGAGTCCTTGCCTTGAACCATTCTCTAACCTTGCTTGGCCAACATAGCTAGATTAAAAGCTCTCAAATATCGGAATCACATTCCTCCCTCTTTCTTTGAAGTAGTCAACTTATCCTAGCTTCCAATGAATTTTTTGTTCACTGCCAACTTGGCCCCACCAAAATTTTGCACACAATGCATCCACTTCATCACATAAGTTCAAAAGGAGTTGAAATAGACTCATAGTGTATGTAGGTATGGATTATGCCATAACCTTGATGAGTATTTCTTTGCCAAATCTAGATAACAATATGCCTTTCCATCCTTGGAGCTTCTTCTATATTCTGTCTTTCAAGTATGAGAAAGTGTGGTACTTAGCCCTTCCAATCAAAGTTGGTAGGCCCAGATAAGTTCCAAGATAAGTTTCAAAGCGATCCACCTCCTTCACTCCCAGAATCTCCAAAATCTGGCTTTTTTGATTGCCCGAAGTATTACTGCTAAAGTAAGTTGAAGACTTTTCCAAATTAATACTTTGCCTAGAAGCTTTTGCATAGATTTGGAGGATCTCTGCTATGGTCTCTCCTTCAGCCCGAGTTGCCTGACAAAATAGCAATGAGTCATTTGCAAACATAAGGTTAGTGACCTTTGGTGCTCCTCTACAAATGGAAACCCCCTTAATCCTCCTTACTGATTCTACTTTTTTTAACAATGTAGTGAAGTCTTCTGCATACAAGAGGAATAAGTATGGTGACAACGGATCTCCCTGACAGATTCCTCTAGATGGATGGATCATGCCATAAGAAATTCTCACTCAATTTGGTCATAAGCCTTGCTGATATCAAGCTTCAGTGCCAAGGATCCTTTCTTCCCCTTTTTCCTTGAATGCATGGTATGGAGTATCTCACAGGCCACCAACACATTATTAGTGATCAATTGCCCCAGTACAAAAGTACTTTGAGTGGGTGAAATAATTTGAGGCAGTACCTGTTTCAATCTGTTTGCCTGCCAAAACCTTGGAAATAATTTTGTAAATGACATTATATAAACTTATTGGTCTAAACTTAGACATTCTCTATGGATTGTTAACTTTAGGAATAAGCATAATGTTTGTATGATTAATATCAGGTAACATATTACCATCATTTAAAAAATCCAAAACAGCTAAGACAACAAAATCACCCACTACATGCCAAAATTTTTTATAGAAAATGGCATTCATACCATCAGGTCCTGGTTATTTTGTTGGTCCCATTTAAAATAGAGCCACCTTCACTTCTTCAGCTAAAAACTCAGTGGATAGAAATTCTCACATGTCATTAGTCACCATACTTTGCATTGCATTCAGGCATTCCTCCGTCTGATCCCCCATTCCTGCATGAAAAAGGTTATCAAAATAGGCTGAAGCTACCTCAACCACCTCCTCCAAATTCTCCACCCACTGCCCTTGTGTATTTCGGATACCCCTTATATAATTTTTCCTTCTTCTTTGTGTTGCTTTGGCATGAAAAAACTTTGTATTCTTATCCCCATGTTTTAACCAATTTATTCTAGACTGTTGGGCCCAATAAATTTCTTGCTTTTGTAAAAGCTCATCCATCCTTTTACTCAAATTCAAGAATTTGGCTCTGAAATCTTCAGTAGGTTCGGCCTCATTCAATCTTTCCAGCTGCTTCTGAAGTTCTTTGATGGCAATGGTATCTGGATCAGTTATAGGTGAACCCCAAGCCATAATTTCCGCTCCACACACCTTTATTTTTTCCTGTATTGATGCCAACCTGACCCTATCATCTCCTGCCTTCCCCCAAGCCTCCTGCATAACAGTTTCACATTCAGACTGAAGCAACTAGGATTCCTCAAACTTGAAGCTTCTCTCACGTTGCTGCCTTGGTTGGGAATAGGATTGAACATGTAGCATAATTGGAAGGTGGTCCGATTCATTTGTTGACAAGTGCACAATTTTACTCAGCTGAAATTTGTCGGTCCATTCTTTACTTGCAGCACCTCTATCAAGCTGAATCTTTGTATTAGCTTCCTTGAATCTCTTGTTGCTCCAAGTGTAAGGATACCCCTTAAACCCAAGGTCCTGAAGGTGACAAGAGTTCAAAGCCTCCCTAAAAGCTTCAATTTGTGAAATTTGTGGCTGTCTTGCACTTTTCTCCTCCGAAGCATGTAAATACGCATTAAAATCTCCTATGACCACCCATGGTCCCACTACAAAGGTCTAAGTATTTCAATAATCTTTATGATTTTTCTTTCTGCTGTGCTTCCGGCCACCCATAGAATCCAATCAAGTGCCAAACAAAACCATCTTCTTCCGTGACTTTAGCCAAAACATGGTTGACAGTGAAATTGATAACCTCCAAACAAACATTATTCTTCCATAAAAAAAGCTAACCCTCCCCCAAAATCCAGGTGTTTAACAATGATCTTATTTTGAAACAGTAAATTTCCATACAACTTTTCAAACCCTTCCTTATCTAATCTTGTCTCCATGAAAAAACATAATGTGGGTCCCTCACAGTCTTGCAAAGTCTTCGACCTGTCCAAGGGTTCCCAAACCTTTGGCAGTTCCAGATTAACAACCTCATTGCTAATTGCAAGGGTGGCTCTCCACCCCCCACTGATCCATGGTCTTTGCTTTCCTCATCACTACTCAATCTTCCTTTTTTGTTGGTCTGTTCTTCACTTTTCCCTTCCTGTGCTTGTTGTGGTTCTCTCTTGCCCAGACCAGGTAACGTAATAGCCTTGGTTAAGCCACTCAACCCAAAGTCCATTCTTTTAATACGAGTCCAAGTTCCTTTAGGCTTATAATTGCTAGGCCCAATCATGTGTGGTATTGTAGTAGTGTCATCAAGTTCATGACTTTGGCGTACTAGGGATGTAATATCCGTTTGGCCCTCATCCATTTTAGAAGTAGAGAATCCCTTAACAATATCTTCATTTAAAACGGTGATAGGCTATTTAGTGTGCTTAAATTCCAGGCCAAATCCTCCTCTATCAGTATTTGTTTCCTTCATGTCTGCATGGCAGTAATTACTCACGCTATTATTATGCGTGATTTTAGCTTCCGTTCCTTTAATCACGGACTCACCCTTATCAACATTACTAGGGTTTCTAGAATGAACCACCTTTGCCGCCATCGTCCCCATCAAAACACCCTGCACCGCCTGACCAGAAGTTTACTTTGCCTCACGTCCCGTACCCTCCTTTGTGTCGGGCATCTGACTTGCATCTTTACTAATTGAAACCCTTGAGTGACCCCTTGCTGCCCTAAGAAAATCACCATACTAATATTCGACTCGTCCTCCTTTTTTCTCCATAGCATAATGGGCTGCACAATGCTTCAGATCATGACCTAAAATTCCACAAAAATGACAGAATATGGGCAACCTTTCATACTTAAAGGACACCCACGACTTCTCACCATTTGATCCAAAAATAAACCCTCCTCGTCGAAGAGGTTTTGAGATTGGTAAGGCCATTTGGACTCTCATAAACATACTAATATCGCCCTTCCTTTTCTTTCATTCCACCTCCTCAACCTCACCCAGCCTACTCCCAGCTTCCTTTGATACTTGAGGGGAAACCATATCAAATGGTGCACCCCATATTTGGACCCAAAAGGAGGCAGAATCTATTCAGATATTTCCCATAATCATGCCTTTCTTCCACCGTTGTAATAATAATAACAGATTATCAAAGGACCAAGGATCTCCTCTCAAGATCCGATCCATATCAAACTCTGATTGGAATTTGAATTGGAAGAGATTCGTCCCCACTTCTAGAATCTACATTGACTCATTCAATCCCTACGCTTGCCTTATTGTATTCTTCGTTGCCATTTTGTTAAAAGACTTACATGTAAGGAATTTCCCAATCAAACTCAGATTGCAACTTTCAATAGCTTCCAATCTTCCATCATCTGAAATGGCAATAGTTTCTTCCTCTTCATTGGTTAGCTTCATCTTGTCAAAACTATCTGCCACATCATCCTCCATTTTGCCTAAAAAGAAACTGAAGAATTGTCCTTGGCACACAGCCAAGGGAGGGAACACTCGTACTAACACAAGAGGGAGAGCTCTCCAAGAGGGAGAGATCTTAGTTTATCGTGACACCTACACAGTTTAGAACTCTTTATATAATTTATATATATTAAAATTTAAAATTGGCTAGGTAACAGGGTTGAATAAAATTTCAGTGTTTCTTATTTTAAGAAAAGAAAGCTATATTTAAAAAAAAAAAAAAAGAAGTAATTTTTGTTTGGAGAAAGAAGTTTTTTATGTTTTATTTAGGAATTTTGATTCTATAAGAACAGGACTTGCGATTTGTAAAGAGAAAAAGGAAGCTTTTGATTTATAAGATTGAGAAAGTTATTATATTTATTACATTCTTGATGGATGGCACATAAATTACACTCATTGCCATGCCAATTTCTAAACATTTAATACTAAAATTGCTAATATCTTAATTTTTTTTTTTTTTTTTTGGTACATTCAAAAATTCCAGCCAAAACCTCAAAATGTAAATTAAAATTAATGTTTCTCTCTCAGCTCATAAATCATAATTAGCATTCAAGATACAATGTACTAGACGGAAGGGAAATCAATTAAATTTAATAAGATTGCCATAACTTCCCCGTTTTCTTCAACAGCTAATATTTTTTTAAATACCAGCCTTTTCTAACATCAGTTTCACAATATATCCCATATCCATCTTAACTGGACTCTGCATCATCTTCTAAAATTTCTCTTCGGAAAAATCTCTTCAAGTCTATTGTTAATCTGAGAACATGGGTGTTGGCAAGAAGAAACTATGCTGTGGTGTAACATCAATTTTCATAGTTATCATTGTCATTGTCATCTTAACCTTATCTTTTACCATCTTCAAGCCTAGAGACCCCATAATCACCCTCTACCCAGGCTCCAACATTGAAGTTACATCCTTCTTGAATCCAACACAAAATATCACATTAGACTCGATTATTACAATTGAGAACCCAAACTATGGAGTTTTCAGGTACAAAAACACTACCTCTTCTGTCACTTTTCGTGGGAAAGTTGTAGGGGAAGCTCCAATTATGGACATATATGTGCCACCACACAAGAAACGTAATATGACATCTCCTGTGGCAATTATGCCTGTTAGGTTAATTCAGGATCCCCATTTTTGGATTGATGTTGCAGCTGGGACCTTGAATTTGACTTCAACAGCCCTTATGTCTGGGAAAGTGATTGCGATGAACATCTTCAAGCGCCCTGCTACCCTTTATAATAGTTGTAATATAACTGTTTTTATATTATCTAAGAAAAGTGAGGCTATATGTGAGTCCGAACTCAAGGTATAACCAATTGTTGTTGTTTTTATACATATTTTATGTCAAGATTATTGTAGCTTAATTAGTTGATATCTTATAATATTTCTGATAGGAACATCTAGAGTTCAATTTTTCTTTCTTCCATTGTAACTATTAAATTATTAAAATAATAGAGATATGAGCATTTTTATTTTTTATTTTTTATCTATTTCTGTAGGGGGATAAATTCTTTCAAAGTTCTCAACACGCCTTTTGTTTTGTCATTTCAAGTTTATCAATTAGATGTTTGTATTAGTTAAATTACAGCTTCGGTTTGGCCAGGAGATTTCTTAGTTATGCTTAGATGAAACTAGTGGAGGAGTCAGCAAATTTTCTCAAGGGGGGCTAAGCCAAATATGTCGTTTTACTGGTAGCTTTAACTCTCTATATAAATGTGTACAACTTTTTTACCAAAAAAATTGCGTATGACTTTATTTTTGGAAAACAACAAAAAACTAGTACTAAAAAAATTTATTTATAGAGTAATACTCAAGGGAGTCAATCTTGTATTTGAGGTTGTATTGGTTTGATTAATGGAACGATATATTTCAAAATCGGTCAATACCAGTGTTTCATTTTGGGTTTACTATTATTTTTTATATTTATAAATATATATATATATATATATATGTGTGTGTGTGTGTGTGTGTGTGTGTGTGTGTGTATTATAATAAATATAAAAGTTTACCATAAAATATTATCTCAATTCAGAATAAATTATTCATGATTTTAGACTTTAGCATCAATTAAAAAGAAAGAAAAAAACACAATATAAAAAATAGAAAGCTTAATTGTTCATTGTATAATAAGAAAACAAATAATACTAATAAGTTAATGCAAATAAATTACAATTTTGTCATTTCAAAAATTACAAAAAAATAAGCATTTTTTTTTTGTACTAGCCCGTATACTCGATACCGACTAGTATTGCCCGAAATTGGCCAGTATGGCTGGTACGTGGCTGGTACGGCCGGTATTCAAATCAAATGAAATGTTGGTATTTCAATACCGGTATAAGTACCGGTATAGTACATATTGGCCGGTACAGCCGAAATCAGTACGGTATCGACTACCTTGGTAATACTATAGTTACAAACTAATTTATCACATTTTTACAAAACGTTGATATGACGAACCTTTTATTAGTTTTCATTTAAGCTCACCATTAATATTACTTTATTATTTACCAATAATTGCTCACCACATCAGCAGTTTGTTAAATTTTTTGTAAAATAGATTGTATCTCTAGCATTATTTTTATTTATATATTTTTATTAACTTATACTTTAAATGTTCCTAAAATTAATGACTTATATATGACAAAAAAGTCAATATTAAAAGGAAAATAAATGAGACAACAATAAATTAAAGAGCATTTATACTTTTTTTTAAAAATGAAATGGGGCCATCACCAAAAATGTACTCAATATATTAAAATTTTAACATTAAATTGAGGGGAGGGGCACTTTTGAAAAATCGAGGGGGTGCAGTGACTACCACTCCCTCCACCTATGAATGAAACGTTTGTTGTAAATGCCTACTTTTGATATCAAAATTAATGAGATGTAACAACAAATAGTCTCTCGCAACTCTTAAAGGCCCATTGATACCCCTAAGTTGTAACCTATTTATTCTCAAAAATAAATAAAAAAGTTGCAACCTATTTAATTTTCTTGAAAATGAGTATATTTCGGTCAAGAGCCTTATAATTCAACTAACATCCTAGATGTTTTCAACAAAAACGTATAGTGTTCAATTAAATTTAAAAGAGAAAACAAGAAAAAGAAAAAAGAGATTAAAGTGCAAAATATAACCCTGAAGTTTGTGGTCATTTTGATTTTGCTCCCTAACGTTAAGGGTTGGTTTTGATTGAAAGCCCTTATGTTAATATTGTGATATATGTCAATTAAGTAACACTTAAACTTCTCATATATGACAAGTGGAACAATCAAGTCATACCATTTCGTTATCTTATTCCATCGAGTTAAGGATATCGTTTCAAATCTTGCCTACTAAAATATAGGTTTTACCTAACAAACATTTTCATACATTGACTAATATGTATACATTGTATCTTAACCCATAATTTATCCTTCTTTTATAGAAATGTGGAATTTTTCCATGATAGTCGAAGTTAATTGAAGATATATATGAAGACAAATGCAATCTTCTTTTAATTTTATTCCTTGATTTGTCTTTGACAATTACATCTCTTGATATGATTCCATTTTGTGGTGTTTCCATTCCTTGATGTGATCCTTTAAGAGTTTGTCAACAACTACTCAGCCTAAGTGATGTTTGATGGGCCACCCGATAAGAAAAGATGGGCCGAAATTCCAGGAGTTAAAACCCCGCCAATCCCAGAATCCCTACAGGCCTGCAAACTTTCTATTATTGGTCAGAACTCATAACAGGCCTGCAACCTCCGATGATTACTTAAAGAGAATGAGAACAAATGCCAACCCCAATTCGTGGTGGGCCTAAATTCAACACAAATATAAGTCAGTAAACCCTTTTACTTACCTTTTATTCTTGGTTAGGTATGGAAAACACTTTTTCAACACCAAGTTCCAAGTAGTCTTTTTCTTAAAAAAGAAAAAGAAGAAGTTCCAAGTGCTCTTCCGCACTAACGTTTTAGTCACCACCATTTAGGGGCTAGAAATTTACTATACACTTAAATTTGTACGACCTTTGATTCAAGTTTCAAGAATTGGTTTTGAAGGCTATTTCTATAGTGGTTTTAGCGATCATAAGAGAAGGTCGTGGCAGGAATTTGCTCGATGGACACTCGTAGAATTTAGTTTAACAATAGAAACAGAGGTTCCGAGAGTGGCAATTTGTTTGCTAGAGCATCATGAGCGTTCGCAGTTCCAAAGATTTTATTGCTAACAATTGAGCACCTCATTGGGTAGTTTTAGGGTTTAGCTTCCCTCCAATGCACAAAAGCACTGGAAGTGACATAATACTGACACGTTGTTATTAGGAAACATGGCATAAAAGTCTCAGCCGTAGATTTAGCAACAAATTAAGAAGAGTATTTTTAAGTGGATTATAATTAGTTCAACTAATAAAAACTTTTGTCATCAAATAAGAGATTTAGAGTTCGAATCTTGCTTAAAAATAAGTATACGAACATGTCAAAATACTAATGAATTTCCTTTTAATATAAGAGTGATTCAACCTCGTTTCCCTTACTTGACAAAAAATATATTATACTAACTGAGATAACTAAATCCCAATTTATTTTACTTTATTTAACTCTTTCTTTTGGGTAAATGATAGAAAATCTAAAGTACTCTTTTTTTTAGAGATAAATTTAAAGAACTCTTGATCGATTTTTTTTTAAGGGATTGGTAACATTTTTAATTTAACTTATTTTGGCTTCATTAAATACTTCGAAGTTCTTCGACGACTACAACTCTAACGTGCTCGATTGTGAGTAGCTGTCTATCAGTTTCACATGAATTCACGTCTTCCTTTCTGCATAGCCAACCACATTTGACTTGAGGCAAAAGTTGTGTCCATATATTTTCTCAGAATTTTAAGAGTAAAAATCCAAGCCAAATTTTATACCTAGCAAACTGGTTGAGTAGATTAAGTTTGTATTAGAGATAAGTCTTCTTAATTGGGTTGTGAATCGAGTCAGATCAATTAGGTTGACCCGTATTTTTTCACATAATAAAAATAAAAATAATATTTTGTGTCTTTATTTCAACTAAAATAAGAGAATAAATAACACATAACAAAAAATAAATAATACATAATACTTAAATACTTAAATACTTAAGTTTACACAATCCAAAGTTCACAAATCTTATCATTACAACAAAACAATGAAAAACATTACTATATATTATGGACCATACCAAGTAATCAATCTCTTAAGATGCACCTCTTGCATATAAAATATTAACAATTTATATTACTTAGAAAGCTAACTAAACAAATAAAGTTTCAGGATGAAAAATAACACTTTAGATCAAGAAAAATAAGTAAATCTTTAATATGAATTTCATCAGTGGAAATGTTCATACTTGAGAATTGAATCTCAAGTTGATGATTAATTTCGTTAGTATTTTCATCTACAAATAAAAAAGTTTAAAACAATAAAAATGAGTCAAAAATTAAAATTTTATTATTATGACAAATCTATAAATGTTTTTAGTACTACCCTTAAATCCATATAACCAACTTTGGGTTCATATCAAATCTTTCAGATTCTCAAGCAAAAGACAAGATAGAAAATGTGTATGAATTTTACTTTTGGTTCTGAAAGTTGATTCATAAGCAACCATAATTATATGAATGCTTAAGAGATTGCTTGCCACTAAAGAGAGCTTAAAAAACCAATTGTAATTTTCTTTCCACCAAGAGAAATCATCAAAATTTTTATAGGCATAAATGCACTTTTAGTCTCTACATTTTGACTTTTTTCCATTTTGGTACATACATTTTAATTTTACCACTTTTAGTCCCTAAACCAATTAACACGTGTTATTTTCGTCATTTTTGTCAATCGACCAACGGAAATATCTGAGGTGACTGACAGAAGAATTAAAGTATTATAAAAAATACAACATCAGCATCTAATTTTTTTTATTATAAATAATTTGTCAATTCTAACTAAATAAAAAAAGAAAAAATAGAATTAAAAACAATAAAATATATAAATTTAGATCTAAAAAAACCCTTTGTCTCTCTCTTTCTTTGATGACTATCTCAGACAAATCTTCACGTTAGTCTTTGATCTCAAGCTTCCTTTACTCCTTTTCCTCCACCGTCTCCACCTCGCACAAATCCTTTGGTCTTGACAAGACCATGCTCGGTGCTGCTACTCCAACAAACTCCAACAATGGCGTCTCATCTTTGACCAGGAACTTCGTCGTTCCGGCGCCGAGCGAACCTGGTGTTGTGAGCCCCAGGCAGTGGTGGTTGTTGATTGGTTTGGATTCGTTGGTTGTGGTGGGTTTGATGATTTTTCAAGGTTGGAGGTTTGATGATTTTTCTGGGTTGGTTTTTTAATGTGGGTTTGATGATTTTTTCATGTTGGTGGTTTTGGTGGAGGATAGGGATTTTGTATGAATTTTTGCATGTTTATTTGATAAGAAAATACAAGAAAATAAAAGAAAATCTTAGATTATTTTAATTTGCTGGGCAACCCGAAGAACATGAAAAACATGTTACCCATTGTTCTTCCAAAAATAATGAAATTTTTTTTTATTTTTTAAAATTAATAAATTAATTTTTTTAATTTAAATGCTGATGTGGCATTTTTAATGCTAAAATAATTTTTTTTAATCTTAATAGTGTCATCAACCACATCAGTTTTTTCTGTTAGTTAGCTAACGGCAAGGATTGATATGACACACGTTAATTGATTTCAGAATTAAAAGTGGTAAAATTAAAATGTATGAACCAAAATGGAAAAAAGTCAAAATGTAGGGACTAAAGGTGCATTTATGCCATTTTTATATTACCTTCAAATTAAAAAAAGCAACAATTTTTTTTATTTAATTAAAAATTTTCCCTTCTCTAAATACAGGTCAAGTTGGGTTGTGAGTTGATTCAATTCGTGTACACATTGAATCTATGGGTCCAAAAAATTTTAGGTTTGGATCCATTTTTTTTCTTTACTTTGGATTAATAGGTTTGGGTATGATTTTGCTAGGTCTACCAAATTTGATGGAAAATGATTTAATATAGCCCAAATCTTAGGCCTCCTTTTGCAACTTCTTTGATTTTGTGCATGTGTGTATGTGTATGTGTGTTGTGTGTGTATATATTTATTTATTAAATGTTTGGTTAAAATATTTTATGTTTACATAATTCAAATGTAACTTTTTTTGGGCACATCTTACCTCGTAAATATGAACTTTTAAGTCATGATAAGATCTTGAGCTTTGTTCTCTATCACTACTATTTTGAGTTTTATATAGAATAGAATTGGTAAATCATAAAAGAAGGTATATAACAAAATGGAATAGAATGAATGAAATAATTTATTTTTTCTAGTGTGTTGGGGAGTTTATAAAAGTAAATGGAAATAAGCGAAATATGTAATTTTATAGTATAGTATTACAGAATATTTAGATTTTTTAATATAGGGATAAAAATGGTATTTAATCTGAATTTTTGAAAGACAATAAGATTGACCTTTGTTCACTACCACCATGTTTTGGGACTTACAAAAAAATGGAAGGGAATGAATGAAATTTAATTATAAAAGAATGACTTTGAATAAAATGAAATGTAATTTAATTTCTTATTATTTGGGAGTTAATAAAAAAAGAATAGAAATTGTTGGAGATTTAGACTCCGATTGTTACAAAATAACAGATATTAAGTAAAATTGATTTTTATTATGCTTGCACGTTAAGTTTATATTTAATTGTTATTGTAAATATAAATAAATGCAAAATTCAAATAAACACATATGATGTGAATACGAAGAGAAAACCCTAAAAATTCTGAGGGTTACCATCAGGTCTAGGGGCAGAACTACAACATTGTGTAGGGGTAGTCATTGCCCCCCCAAAATTTTTGAAAATTCCTATAACAGTACGGTAGTATAAGGGTATATTTGGTTGAGGTGAAAATAGGGAGAATGAAAAATAGAGAGGAAAATAAGGTGAAAAATGACATTTTTCACCGTTTGGTTCAAGAGAGAAAACAAGAGAGACAGAAAATGGGGAGGAAAAAATGCTGAATGATGTAATTTACATAAATATCCTCACTTTATTGCACTCACCTACCCCTTTCACTTTCCCACTATATCTTATATATTATATAACAAGGACATAATAATCAATTTATACAAACTATATTTTCTATCCTCCCATTTTTCTCTCCAACCAAACAAAAAAGTTTTCCATTCTCCCACTTTTCTATCCCTCCAACCAAACACACATGAGATGAAACCAAATCTTTTCTATCCTCCCACTTTTTCATTCTCCCACTAATTTTCCGTCCTTTCATTTTTTTACTCCTCCAACCAAACGGACTCTAAAAGTAGGTGAAACTCAATTCCCTGGTGATGGCCCCCCAAAGGACAAACTTTGGCCCTCTCTCCTCACATGTCAACCATTTGGCCACCCCATATCCCAACTCCTTTCATTATCCCTTTCCATTACCCTCCCAACACGTCATTTATATCCCATAACTTTTACTTTTACCCCTAACCTTTAGTCATTACTTTTTCTATTGACTTCCTTTAGAAGCTTCATTCAACTTTTTCTATAAAAAAAATGCTAACACAACTATAAATTTTACAATAAAATGTTTATAAATTGATGTGTCAATAAAAGTGATTTATGAAGTTGTTAGTATTTTACAATTAACTTTGGTGATTTGTTAGTATTTTGAATGCTAATAAGAATTACACTTATTACAAATTTCTAACAATAATTTTGCGCTATATATATAGTACTATGAGCTACTTTTTTTTTTTTTTTTTTCCTTTTATGTAGCGAATTCACCTTGATCACTGGTCCTGCTATCGTTTTCTTCAATTGATGGTATGGGAGAACTCTGCTACAAAAACTCAAGGCGTAGAAAATGCAGCTCTTTGAAATTCTGTTTGGTTATCCCTTATAAGTCTTTCTATACTTTAGTAATTAGTGCACGCAACACTAAAGATTAGTTAACATAATGAGCCTTAATTGGATTTTGGTCCAGCATTTCTCAATCAATTGACATATGTTGAGACTAATCTTGTTTGATTGACATGTGTCGAGCTAAGTGTCGAGAAATCAATTATGTACTTCAATCTTTTTGAGTTGTTCTAAATATAAGTATCTGATATCAATTACTCTGCAAAACTCATCTTTGATTTACTTGTTTTCACGGTTTGCCAACATATAAACTATAGATAATAGGCCTAACATATATGAAAGAAATAGGTACTTTTATCAATATACTTTTCACATTCTATTAAATTATTTTTTTCAAATCAAGGTAAAATTGGTATTACACTTCAATTTCATTAAAGGAATGACGTTCCTCCCTCGAATGGGAGGACTGCATTGGAGAAAATGGAATGAAATGGGCATTTCCTCATGACTATTCCATTCATTTCTACTAAAATTTCCAAGCCTAAGAATAGTTAGAATATTCCTTAAATATCCCATTTTATTTCATTTTCTATTTCTTGTTCTGCTTCCAGTATTTTTCAATTTATTTTTACTGCAAATGGGAATTTCAAAAAGCTAGGAGCCATGGCCCGCCCTCACCCCCCCTAGCTTCTCCAATGAAGTATGTTCACTTTTTTTTTTTTTTTTTGGGTTTTTGTAAGTCATAAATCTGAGATAAATAATTCAATAAGTATGAGATGATTACGAGATTTTAGTCTTCATGACTTGTGGGCTTTAATTTGATTAACTAATAAAGTCTTTTGTGGTCAAATAAGAGATAGAACGTTCCGACTATGTAATGTGAAGCAACAAAGAAATCGACCAGCACACATTTTGGCTCAATATACCAAAGGAATTGATACTGATGTAACATGGATAGAGGAAAATCCTAGTATGCTTGAGTCCGCACTAGCTCAATATGTTTTGAATATATCTTCTTCTTAATGAAAGTTATAGTATTCTTATAAAAAAGAAAAAGAAGAAGAGAGATTCAGGGTTTGAACCCTTCTTATACCAAAAAGAGATTAACTAAACTAAACCGCACTGGTTCATAGGTGTGTGTATTATTTTTTATATAAATATAATATATTATACATGAGACTTGTGGTGGAGCCAAAATTTCAGTTTCGGGAGGGCAAGATCAAAGACAATAATTAAAAAAAACTTAAAAGTATTAATCGATATTACTAATAAAATTATAAAAAATAGTAATTGTCATAAAAAATATATTAAAATTTAAACAATTGTAAAATAATTAAACAATTGTAAAACAACCAATTCATAGTTACTAACAATTAAAGTAAGAGATTAATCTATAAACACAAATTTTAGACATCTAATTTGATTCCTTATAATAATTTGAGAAAATAAATTTTCAACTTTCTATCTTTATACTTCTAATTATTTAAAATTTAGATTTATGGTAAAAACTCAAATTTTGAGACTATGAAAAAAAAAATAAGAGATGGATATGAAAAAGATAATGAATGCTTTATTACTTTAGTACCATACAAGGCATGATGTGTAAAATTTGAGTTCCACAGGTGGTACTTGAAATGAAAGGATGGAATTTGGATAAGTGAAAAAAAAAAAAAAAAACTTGAATGATGGTTAAAGTGTACACAGGCTTTAATTTAAAGATAAAACTTAGGTACAATATTTTAAGTACTGTTCCTTAGTTTCCCCTTTTAAGATTTAGCCATGTGGTTACTTAATTAAAAAATACATTTCCATATCATGAGAAAAAAATCCACATAGCACAATATTAATGGAAGAATCTAAAGAATAATACCTAGCACTATACTTAAATCTTGCCCTTAACTTAAAATAATAGATGATAGGTGGTGGCCATTTATTTTACTGTCAGGCTAATTGATAAAAGTGAGGGTAGTTCTTTTAGTAACATTGCAAAATCTCACAATATTTTTACAATAAATTGAGATTGTGGGTGCCCGAGAACCGATGATGAATTTTAAGAGTCGCAATGTGGGGTGACAATGCCATGAGCCACAGGCCACAGACCCGAAGAGGAGGGATGCTCGGGGAGGTTAAGAGATAAGCCAAAAGTACTTTAAGGTGTGCCACGTGGGGACCAAGAGTCAGGGGAGAATTTTCTAATTTGGGGTAGCTTGTAGCTTTTACATTGAATGCACTGCATCTAGTCTTCTGACTGCATTAAATGGTGGGTAACAGTTTTATCAGCTGCAGTGATGAGGAAGTGACCTGAACAATATAAGTCACAGCTAAGCAAACTCCTTCCACCACCTTCTTCAAATGAATAAAGAGACAAGTGTCATGAGGGGAGTCTGGTTAGGAAGTGATGGACGACCAAGATGTGAAATAGAGAAGAGTATATAAGGAAAAGAAGGTTTATAAAGAAGGGGATTCGGAAAATAAGGAAAAGATCATAGAGAGAAGAAGATGAACAGTACCTTTATTTGTGTAACTTTGGCCTCCTCAGGCAAGCTGGTGTTAATGTATCGACCTACATATTTTATAAAATAGGGTCTTCCTACCTTAATCTCATCCTCGGGCTAAGCCCTCTCTTGTTGTTTGTTTCCCTCTCTAACAAATTTATTGATTTGGGATTGAGCTGAGTCCTGCAAGTCCACTATTCTAAGTGGGCTTGGGCTAACGAAACTTTTGGTCCTTACAGAGATGTTAGAACATTATATGTCTAAAATAAAATAAAATAAATTATTCTAAGATCCATTTCAACTAAAATCATGAGTGTTGTGAAAATATTGTGAAATTTTGTTGTGTTTTTAAACTTACATAAGTGGGAGATGTGTTTTTTAATTTATTTTTTTCATATCATGGTACAGTTTGTATATAGTAGAAATAGGAAAATATTTCTTTGTTTTACACTTTTGCTATTCTAATGTCAAGAGGGGCAAAAAATCTACACTAATAAGAAGTATATATAAATGGTTTTTTAGGTGGAGTCAGAAGGGCAGGTGCCCCCCTCCCCCCTCTCCCCCCCCTCTATCTCTACCCCTACATGAGATGATGACACTCAAGAAATGGTTATATTTCAAAGTCAATCAAGTCTCTTTCATGGAGTCATTCGCTTAACCCTTGTGGTCTGTTTGGATTGAGGAAGGGGGAATTGAGTAGAGTAGAATAAAGTAGATTTGACATAAAATTAACTTATTTTTAACTAACTTTACTCTACTCCCCTTCACTTTTGCTCCTTCCCTTTTCCATCCAAACAGGCCATTACTCTTTCTCATATCAAACCCTAGTGTTTTTGCCTTACACCACCTATGGTCAATCCATCACCAAGCCACTATCATTGTGATTGAGAGTCTTATGCTCTCATTCTCTCTCTTTTATAAATTTATAAAAATCGCACCTTATTGTACAATGAATGAAAATACCTAAATCGCATTGTACCAAACCATATATATACCCTTATTGGCTGGTTGTAACTTGATTGCAAATGAGTGAATGAACACATAAACCAAAAATCTTTGAACAAAGTATTGTGAAAAACAAGGGGACCAAAATACCAAATTCCTTTTAAATATTTTTTTTAATCAAAATTGATAACCAAATTCCCCTAACTAACCTAATAATACTAATAATATAAGCATTATTTTTTAGTGTTTTTGAATGAGTGAATGTAGACCAATATCTTGTTCTTTCGTCTTTGCTCTCTCTCTCTCTCTCCCCACATTTATAAAAGATATATAAGATTTTGTTTCAAGATTTTCTGCTCTTCTTATTCGAGTAGAATTAATGTTTTTGTTTAATATTATAGAGATTGAAAGCCGGCAAATATATATATATATATATATATATATATATATATATATATATATATATAGGGTTGGGTTCAAGTTACACCTGGTGTAACTCTAAGCAATGTTACACCACTCAATATTTTTTAATTGGATGCGAATATTGACAAATCCACCGTTAGATTACATTATCTTTGTATATTCTTTATACTTGCAAAATTTCAAGGTAATAAAAAATTAATATCCATGTCATCAATCAATTGTTAAAATTCAAATTTTTGTAGTTTAAAATAATGCATAAAATATGAGTTTTTGGATTAAATGGTAAATAGTATCTAATTGATATGAAAATTTACATGCATGTTAAGAACATATAGAACATATAATTCAACGGTTGAATTTTCTAAATATTAATTCAATAACAAGTTATTAAGTGGTGTAATATTGTTTAGAATTACACCAAGTGCAACTTGAACCTAACTCATATAGATATATATATATATATATATATATATATATATATAAATTAATAGGTACATTTATTGTGTGTTGTTGTTGATGTAAAGTAATGGGTACATTTTTTGCAAGCAAAAGAGAAAATTAGATTGATGGGATAATGATAATGATAATGATAATCTAAAGGTTGCAACTCATGAGGTGAGGTGGCCCTGTCACCCGTAAAATGACTACAACAATGCCTTTCTAATCACGGGACCAAAAGAGTGACTGACTGCCACCAATTCTTTTCTAGCTAGTCACGGGGACATCTGAATTACAAATTACAAAGGATGTTTCCTTGAAAAAGTCAAAAGGAATTACATCACCAAAACAAAATTCAATCAGAGTGAAAGGACAACATTCGAAGTTCAACAGGTTTGCACATGGTTATCAATCAATGATTATTGATTATTATTATTCATCATCTTTCTTTCCTGCTCATGGTGGGCTTCATTTAGAAAAATTCCAATTCCAAAAATTAAAACAAGTCATTCTATCTATTTTTCTGGCCGCCCAACTCAGCCATGACCATGGCCGAGAATCACGCTTAGCCGTCATCAGGGTTTTCATGTCTCATTAGCTGCACAATTTTTTACACAATTCATAATAGCCTATAAATCTATACTTAATAGTTAACCCATGTGATAAAAGTAATGAAAAAAAATGGGGAAATTTAGATATAGATAGTTTAAGCATAGTATATTAGCCTATCTTAATATGGTCTATTGGCACCTCCCTAGGAATAAGATTCGGGTAGTTGTAGGCGATTCTACCCAAACTTAAAAAATAAAGGGTCTAGTACATTAGATTCTTTTATTAAATTAGAAAATTAAATTAAATTGACCTTTTTTTTTTTTTTTTTTTTTTGAGAAACAAAATTACATTGACCTTATTGTCATTAGGGAATATAATAGTATATGTATTTTATGGTTTAACACAACTACGTGTTTAAATTTTGACTTCATAACTATATACAAATGAGTCATCCCACCTTGGTACTTTTCCTAAGACAATTGATGCTAAATGACATTTTTTTCGAATACATTTTCTTTTCCGAGCAAACTTTTGTTGTCATTTTGTGATGCAAAAGTCCAAAATTGGAAAGCAAATATAAAAGAGCGACCGAGAATACCCATAAAAAACGACCTCTATTAAAAAACAAAAACAATTATATAAGTACAAAATGTGAATAGATAAAATTATATTCAATGTTTATGTGATGAATATATATTAAAATTGTGGGTTCTAATTAGTTTAATTGGGAAACTCTCTTATCCCAAATATAAAAATCTAAGGTTCGAAATCCATTTAATCTTAAAATCATTAGCTAAATCTAAGGTTCGAAACCCGCTTAATCTTAAAATCAATTAGTGTGGTGTCTTTACTTAACTGGTAAAATTTCTGATCGTTGAATAAGAGATCTAGAGTTCAATTCCTATATACACCAAAAAGTTTATTAGTGTTTTGGTCTAATGATAAGAGGATACCATAGATTGAAATTCTCTAATATATATATATATATATATATAGGACAAAATTGGTTTTTTCTCTTTTAAAAAAAAACAATCCAGCATTTTACCCAATTTCTCAAACTAATTAAAAAAATGCCCCTATTTTGAAATTCGATTTTCTCAAAATCGAGTTAAGCTTTATAGCGACGTTTTAAGGAGCTTATAATGACATTTCAAGGACCTATAACGACGTTTTTAAACTCGATCTTCATGAAATCGAGTTACGTACAATTTTTTTTTTTTTTTTACCTAAAACTCGATTTCATGAAAATCGAGTTTAAAAACGCCGCTATAAGTTCTTAAAGATGTCACTATAGGCTCCTTAAAACGTCGTTATAGGGCTTAACTCGATTTTGAGAAAATCAAGTTTCAAAAGAGGGATATTTTCCTAATTAGTTTGAGAAATGGGTCAAAATGCTACTTGGTTTGCCCGTAAAGGGCAGAAGCCAATTTTGTCCTATATATATATATATATATATATATATAATTGAACATAATTTAATAAAAACTAAAATATAATGTTTAGAGAATTTTTAATATAATTTAATTAGAATTTGTTTACTCTTGGATGACTTTAATCCAATAAATATAGATGAGTTGTAATTTTTCTTTTCAACGGACATGTAATGATCTAATACCTTTTACAATTTTGACATTTAATTAAGGTGCTAATGTCACAAAATAGAATCCTTCTATTATGTATTATCTTAAATTTGATAGTATTATTTTTCCACAAATACGTGCCAGCCTGTTGGAGGCAGCGGATAGTTCGTTGGTTGGCCTTTTGTATTCAAAGACAAAATTCGAATCTACAACATATCTAATCCCACCCACCTCTTTATTACGTAAGGTCAAGGCATCCAATTTTTTTTTTTTTTTTTCAAAAATGTCCTACTTTACAAAAAATATACGGAGGCTCCTTTGAGCACGTCTTCTATCGAATCCTTTAACATTTATGCATTTATGCGAGGTTACCAGTTATTTTTTTTTATTTTTTATTTTTAATTTTAATTTATAATATTCACTCCTGATGATAATTTTTTATCATCAAATCATGACACCAATATGTTTTTTGGTGTAAGCGAAGATTAAACCTAAAATTTCTTATTTATTTATTAAAAATTTTACCAACTGAGTTAACTGGAACTCACTTTTGAGGAAGAGTTATAAGTTACGTTTAATTAAGGTATATTTCGAGGTATATAATATAAGATAATTAATTGGAAATCTCTCATCAGTCACAAACATTTTTTTTTTTTTTTTTTTGGAGGAACGTCACAAACCCTTTTTGGTAAATCAGGCACAACACTCAATGACTCAATGCTAAGCAAACAAGAATAATTGAAAACAAAAATATCTAAAACAAAAATTGAGAGTATGATATGACCCTGTTAATTAAGTTATAACTTATAATCAAGCTATGAAGGTCTCTCTAAAGCTGCATGATAAAGGCCGGCATGTGTTGAAAATGATGTAAATAATGGTATCTAATCTTTATTTTATTATTATTATTTTTTCGATAAAGTAATAATGGTATCTAATCAAACAGTTAAAGAGGCACTTGTATTAGATAATGATGTGACAACATAAATTTAGAGATATTGTTTAGGGTAGTCATTTTCTTAATTCCCACATGATACCAATTGGCCATTTGTTTTATTTAATACGTAAACATGTCTTTTTCCGGAAAGGCAGGGTACTTGGGTTAAACCAAAAGCACCTTATTCAATTAAAAATGTTATAAATTTCGATACACTAATCTATTTTTTCCAACTTCGTATTTAGAACTTATAGACAATTGGTGCATGTTTTACAATAGTATTGAACAATATATAATTCTCATAGTTATACTCTAGCATATATATATATATATATATATAATTTCCTTCATGGTTTGGTCTAGCAATACCCAACTCATCATATTTTTTGGCCTTAACTTGTTTTATTTATCTGTAATTAATTAATTAATTAATTAATTAATTTTTATCTCAACCCATATATAGCTCAGGAATCGAAAGCTGCAGGTATATACACACATATTCATATATATATATATATATATATATAGACACACACACACATATGCATTGAAGTGGGGTACCCAACTACCCATTACAGAGCATAAAAAAAAGACAAGTCTTTTCAAACATTAGAAGAAGAAGACAACCTATGTTTCAAAATGAGTCTGAGTAAAACCTTTGATCTACCACTCCATAAATTTAAATCACATCAACATATTAGTGGTTGTTAACTGTGTGATTGGCCACCTAACTTTAGTCGCTAATCAATTTAAAGCCACTAGTTCCCAAAGTTTGTCCCTTTTTTTTGTGCTAATGCTTATCCAATTACAAACTTTTGCTGATCTATTCCAATAATCCTAAATTGTTTGTACATTAAGATGTTCATCAATAATTTTCAAATTTCATATCACATAATTTATGACGATGACTTGAGAACTTCATTTACAAACCTTACCCCCTAAATTGAGTTGTTCTCGAGAATTAATAATCATAAATAATTTCATTTCGGTCCTGTATATATACATATATCATTCATAGATGATTAACTTATATCAACTCATGGTACCGATGCGGGAAATGTGCTAAAACGAAGGGTTCACTATTCACAAACCTTTTTAGAATTTTCTCAAGTTCTTTATAGCAATAAAAATAGAGGAAGGCACGTTAAAAAAAAAAAAAAAAAAACCATAGTTTAATCATTGAAATACAATTAACTGAGACACTTTACCAACCATACTTTTACAAAAATACCTAAAACAATCCTAATGAAATCCCACTCTTGCACCATTAGTCCTCTTAAATGGTGGATTTACTTCTCCATCTCTCTGATGCTATGTTTTTCTCTCAGTTGTCTCTCTCTCTCTCTCTCTCTCTCTCTCTCTCATATGCTATTGGGGTAGGGTTTTGTTTTCAATTCTACCGTTAAGAGGACTAATGGTATGAAGGGAAGGGAGGGGGGGGGGGATTTGTTTGTTTTTTTTTTTTTTTTTTTTTTGGGTCCCATTTAAAAGTGTAGGGTTTAATGCATACAACGTATTAAACTATGGGGTTTTTCATATATTTTGCCCTAATATATAGATTTCATCTTTAAGGCCAAAGTATGAACCAAAAAATTTTCACATTCAAGAATATGAAATATAATAAAATTTAAAACTATATTAATACATGAAAACCAAATTAGCATCTATATATTATTTTTAGGGTGTGGGAGGATTTATTTATTATTAACATATTATAGAGATAGTGGGTTGTAGTTAATTTAACTAGTAATGTCTCTTATTGAATATGAGACTTGGATTCAAATCCCAACTATACCAAAAACTAAATAGTGTATTGATTTAATAATAAAAAGCAACCATCACGAAATTGGTGTCAGACTTTAAATTCAATCCTATCTAAAAGAAAGAAGCAATAAAAATAAAAGAAAATACACAAATCAATTTTTTTATTAATACTTTTTTGCTTAATCATCTATTAAAATGGAACCCATGTTCTCTTAATTATATATGATATTATTGAGTTTGTATTAAATTCCATATGAATTTATTTTTTAATATACAAATCATTTTTCATTTTGTTACGAAGGTTTAGTTTTAACAATATTCATGGTGATGAAGTCAAATATTGAAGTTGATTTCCATCATTTACAAATCAAATAAAGAATATATTTATTATATCATTATATTTCCAATATTTTTCTAACTAAGATACTATTGCAAGTTGCTAAGTAAAAAGGAAGGCCCAAGTCTACAAACAAAACTTCGATCAAAACTATTCAGTCTCAGTTGCTTAGCATTGTGTTCTAAAATATGTCTAATAGTCCTCTAATGTGTTGCTAAGTAAAAAAAAGCCCCCAAATAAATTGTTTGAAGAGATTTCTCTTTTATTTAAATCCTCAATTTTTTTCAAAATTTTAACCACGTGTGAGACCTGTGAAATTTAAAAAATTTTACGGTCTTAAAAAATTATATCAACCACACAAAATCAAATAAACGTCACATGTCTCACATCTTGTAAAATTTAGAAATAATTCAATGACTTTTAATAAGAGGAGATCTTTAGCCCAAATGGTTTAGGTAGAGTAGTTTGCAATATGCACATAAACAAAGTTTTAGACTTTGGATCCAAAACAACAACAAAATAGAATCCAAGCGCTAAATACTTAATTTTTTTTATAAGTCAAACACAATAATTTGAGTATAAAAAAGAAAAAAAAAATCAAACAAGTTAAAAAAAAAATTAATATTTGTAGGATTTAGAGATTTATTACGTACGTAAATTAATGATTTTTTTTTTTATTTTTAAAAAATATTGGGAGGTCACAAGAATGGGCAAGATGAGTATTTTAGTTATTTGAATTTGTGGATAAATTTTCAATTTTGGGAACCAGATATAATTTTTTTTCAATATATATATATATATATATATATATTCTTTTTTCTTTTTTAGGGGGCCATGGCCCCAACTTAGTCCATCAATTAATGATTCCATTCTTTAGCTTTTCCGTCAAACAATTATGAATCATACATGTGTTTATACCGAATTTTCAAGAGCTAAGCCCGGTCAAAATATTTTTAGGGAGTTGGATTCAAAGAAAAAGTCTAATATGGTCATTTAAAAATTTTCAAAGTAAGTCTGACTTGCGAAGATGCCCTATTTTTTAGGAAAATTTTTATATTATTTTGTGTACAATTCCTCTCATGTGAAAAATAAGTCATACCGTAAATTTAATTAGTAAAATTAACCATTATGTATCCTATAAAAAAAAAAAAGACAATTATATAAAAAGAGTGAATATGACATTATTGTATAATTATTATTTTTTTCTGATAAATTTCATAATGACTTTGTGTGCGTGGATATTGATATCGAGTTCTATCAACAATGCCTTTTCTTGCAATTAATACATAGCAATAGTAGGGACTATGGAGAGATTGATGATTAAATTAGAATCCACTAAGAATTTTTGTTTTAAAAACTTTTTATTGTAATGAATTTGTTGTTGTCTGATTAACATATAGTTTTTTATTTATGTGAAATTTAAGTATAGTGCTTTTAAGTGTTATATCTTCCTTTCCTCGATTAAAATTTATCATGACTTGAATTGATCAATTAATCACATGGCTGAATTTAAATATTAAATATATATAAAAAAAGAAAAAGAAAAGAAAAGATAACATTAGTTTTGTTGTATTGATTAATACTACTGTGTAATGATTTTATTCGTTTTACCCTTTGCATGCAAAGTTACTCACGAGCAATGATGGATATCACTTTAGGCAAACATTGCCTTTTTAGAATTGGCTTTAGACATTCTCTGCGATATATATCATACAATACTCCATCGGATTCCAAAAAAAAAATGTCGGAATATTCAATTTTTTTCGTGAATTTTCCTCCATTTTGACAATTAAACCAAGCACACACACAATCAAAACGGTAGCTGCCACTGCTTCTTCTATTCAGTTTCTACCATTGATTTTGTGTTTTAAGCAACTGGCGGTACACGTAATGAACCCTGCTTAAGACACGGTACAAGTTAAACTTGCAATTTCCTTTGATTAGGTATAGAATAAAAGCACTAAACAGCGTCGCCATCTTAGTTAGCTTATTATAAATTTACTTTCTTATCCAATTAAAATATCATCATTAGCTTAGAAAGAAAGAAAGAATTCAGAGGATCTAGAAGAACGTAATGGAAAGAGTCAACCAGAGGAATTAATGGTGGGATTTAAGCTGAATGTCCTTAACAACTCTGTGACCTATTCTGTGCTCACCAGCCTTTAATGCTTGTGCACATGGAGGGGTCTTCTTTCTGAATTTTTTTTAATTCAATGGCCTGCAAGATGTTGGAGATGAATTAATATTTAAACTTCTCACTCTACTTTTCTTTTTATAACTGCTGTTTATATATACTTTGTATATATATATATATTGCTTGCTTTGAGGGTACAAGGAATTTACATGCTTTCAAATTCTGTTTTTGATTCGCAATACCCACTTGAATAATATTGTATAACTCTTACATAATTTACACATCCATTACCATATTATTTAAAATAAACTTAATTAGTGTATCTCCTGTGGTGGGGTCAATGCATTTTGCTAAGATAAGTTGTGGTTAGTAAGAAGAATAAAAGGGAAAAAAGTGAAACTGGCGTTATCGATTAGCTGCTGGCATCCTATGGGTACTAACTTTCTTACTTTATATTGGAAGAAACAAAAGATGGTGAATATACTACAAATTTTATTAAATACAGTTTGCAAACCGATAGTCAATAGCTTTGTATGATTATATCTTCCAGTGATGTCAATGAAAATATATAGTTTAAATTCCACTTTTTCGTTGTAACTATCGAATTATATATATATATATATATATATATATATATATATGTATGTATACATATAGAATGTTTTATAAACCAATATCACTAACTCTACTTAAATAATTTAAATATTCATTTATTAGGATATTGAGGTCCATTAATTACATTCAGGATTATATCAATTTGTAAACATGTTGCAGTAAAATTTGTAATAATTTTAACATTTTTCTTAAATTTTTTTAGTGATTAACAACGCTTGGAAAAATGTGGAATATTCCCACCATCACTCAAGCAAAAAGAGCCACGTCATTGGAACTTACACAATTGCTCTATACATTTACATAACATTATAATGCGCCAACAGAAGGGTTTCATCACCCATTCCTCCTCTTCCTCCTTCCTCTTCTTACTATTCTGAATAATGCTTTTCCGACCTCATTTTGGTACCTTCTTTAACATAAATACCATGTCTATGACAGTTTTGGACGCTTAGGGATATCTTTGGATTGAAATGACTTCTAACGAAACTTACATACAATATAATTTGCTCCACCATTATAGGCTAGATATACAAGACCAAGTCCAACCAAAGCTCTTATAGTCCATGTATGATGAGAAATAACTCCTTTGAGAATTTTGACCCTGGTTCAGCTTACTAATAACATATTCTCTAGTCTGTTACTTCTCCATCTTTGATATTTTTAATGTTTTCTGTAATTATTTTGTTCATGTAATACTTTGTTATATCTACCCTCAAAAAGAACCTCATGAATAAGTACTGTTGCTAATGAAAATGATATCCACATGCTTTGAGATGCATTGTCTCAGTTTGTTCTTGTATATAGATAAAACGCACAAAATATATACATGGACAAGATTTAGTTTAATTTACAGATGATGAGAGATGAGTTTAAAACTCAATACAAGCAATAAAATATTGGCAGGAAGTTTCTTTGTACATTTTCATAAGATGTTTTCCAAGAAAGACATGAGAGAGAGAGAGAGAGAGAGAGAGAGAGAGAGATGTTCTAATAACAATGAAATTAACCAAAATAGTTCACTAACTTGGACAAAGGAACCAAGCACAGCTCCCTGTTCCTTAAATCTGTACAGTCATTAATATTCTTTCCACTATAGTTTACCTCACTTCTTTCATCTGCCTGCAGTTCTGGATAATGCTCTAAAGTATCTCCCTTTCCCTAAAAAATCATCAAAACCACAAAATACATATTTAGCTTCTAACATCAAATCAATCTTAGTCCTTGGTATTTTTTTTTTAATCTAAAAATAAAAAAGCAAAAATCACCAGAGAACTAATAATATGATCATCTACCTTTCTCGGATGCATAGTTACTGGGCTCAAATCACTAACCTATTCACAAAGATTGTTAAGGAAAATATTAGCAAAAGAAAAAGATGTAAAAGAAGAGAGAGAGAATCACAATTAGAGGAACGAAAACAAAAGTTGACAAGATGGTTCATATATATCTGACCTTGGGACTATTAACCGGAGAGCTAGCAGTATCCTCCAAAGAATCATCAACAGAAATGATTTTGGTCCTTGTTTTCTTAGGAAGCTTTAAATTGTTATGGGATTTTTTCCATAAGGCACAAGAAGCAGCATCAGAGACCAAAGAAGAGTTATCAAGACAAGAAGAGAAACTATGTTCTCTATAATTTGAGAAATCTTCAAAGTATTTAGTCCACCCACTCTCCTCAGGGACACAGTCTGTGGTTCCTTTAGAGGCCACAGCTTTGGTATTATTCATACATGAATTATAAGAGTTCTCCATCAATCTAACAAGAACAAAAATAAATAAAAAGAGAGATAGAGAAAGACTAGATTTTTTTTTTGCCAGGGAGTAGAAGCCTTTTGTAAAGAAAGGAGGATTTATAACACACACACAAAAAAGAAGATTAAAGAATGGAGAAAAGAAAAAGTATCCCATATTGTAGAATCTTTAGGTGGGCCATGTGATAGTGTGAAGGAAGTTAATCAGCGGTTGCAACAGAATACCAAAGCTAGAGAGAGAGAGAGAACGTGCAAGAAAAACAATATATCAAATAATAGAAGGAGAGGGGTTGACCTTTGTGGTTCACAGGGAGGGGATTTTCACACAGCATTAGCAGCTTGTTTCTCTGTTAGGACTTACCTTTCAACGATATCAATAAATGAGTCAATAAGAATAACAAATAAATGACTTTGAATAGTTTCAAGTTGAGTTTTAGGACTATAAATTATTTTATAAATTTTTTATCATAATTTTGATGTAATAAACTATGAGTAGTTAACTATTTCTATACATGAATCTATTATTTTTTTTTTCACCAATCACACTCTGTCACGTCACAATTGGGGTAATAAATTGTAAAAAAATTTGTGGTCCTAAACTTTTTCCTATTTCAGCAACCCTGACCGACTTTACCTGAGTCCTGATTCAATGTTAGTTCCTCGTAGGGCCTGATTAGAAAACCTCGAGTTGGCTTAATTTGTAGATCAGAATTTCCAAAGTAAGTTGGACTTAGGGTAGTGGGGAATACATATACTTGCTCTAATTTTTTTACGTGTATCACTTGATGTTCTACTAATTGTAATATGTTATGTGTCTTATTTATTTTATAAAAAAGTAGAATAGGTAATAAGTTGTAATCGGTGAAATATAAAATAAAATGCAAAAGTGGGATAGAGGGTTTTTATATGATTAATAGGACTTCATAAACTTCTTCAACACAGAACATTTATACATTACATGCTACTAAATATGCTAGGCAACAAACTAGCTTAAGGATTCTGGGAATTAACCTCAGGTGCTTATATATATCCTCTCTGGTTGGTGCTCAAAATAAAGGAATCCATGTTCTCTGATATTATAATAGCTATAATTCCTTAAGCTAGTTTATCTCAGTGAAAGATATGATAGGAGCAGGGCCAGTCCAAGCGTTTTGGAGGCTTAAGGCGAAATCTTCAAATGGGGTCTTTATGTTATAGCATTTTATATAATAATTTTTTTTAATCCATTCTTTTTACTTTTTAATATATATATATATATATATATTTTTTTTTTTTTGTTGAGAAAATGCTAAAGTTATAACAAATTTTAGGAAAAAATACATTATAAGTCCCTAAAGTTTACCTAGTAAGTGCTTTTAGTCCCAAAAGTTTCAAAAGAGCTCTATTAGTCCCTGAAGTTTAAAAAATGACCTCAATTGGTCCTTCCATCAACTTCAGTTAAATTTAATTGCTTATGTGTCTATCAAATAGTGATGTGTTATTTTTTTTATGACATGGCAATGATTTTTATTATTAACAAATTACATGACGTGGCAAACCCACCATCCATCCCAAGTTCTCTATTCCAATCCTAGTGACCAGTGCCTCATGTCCACCATTCACCAGTGCAACAAATTCAACCTACATGAAACAAACTGAACTTCTGTAAAGAGCAACAAATCCATATTAGACAAAGATCAACCCAAGATCTAAGCTTGAATTATGCAACCCATTACAAAACATCTCTTATGAAAACCAATAACCCCAGCTATAACAAATTAAATCTGGCTTTAAATCTTGAAGTGGGTCTCTTTGGAAACAAGCTCAGCCATAATAAAAAATTTTGGGCCTGTTAGAGAACAAGTTTATGCTCACAAAACCTCAAAAACACAAGGGGCGATTTAAAATATGGACTAAATTGGAATCTAGGGTATTCATTTGGTTGCTTTTCATGGCCGCTGAGTTTGTTTGAGGTCGTTGCTGATGTTGGTGATGAGGAGGAGGGATTAGGAGCAGAACCAAGAGGAGTGAGTGAAGTACTGACTAGAGCCCTCTGTGGCGTCTGAGACAATGGCAGCCTTGAGGGCGGAAAAGAAAAACTTGGGATAACAGAGAGCGTGGTGAGATTGCTGACATGTAATTTGTTAATATAAAATTGTTGCCACATCATTTAAAAAATTGACACATCACCACTCGACTAATGGAAGTTTAAGGAGGGACTAACAATGCTCATTTTATAAACTCTAGGCATCAATAACGCTTACTTGAAACTTCAAGAACCAAAAGTGCTCAGCAGGTAAACTTTAGAGACTAACATTGTATTTTTGCCCAAATTTTACTACAAACTGGTATTGTAATGAATGTGATCAATGACATGAGGCTTACAAAAATACTAGAAATATTATAAATTTACAACATGAGAATTACAAAGATATATCACCAACCACAAATATTCATTCAAAAACGCATTTAATAGTTTGTTGAAATCCACTTATCATATTCATTGTCAGATTAAGTTATAAAGGTTTTGGAGACCACCACGCATCGTTAGTACAGTGATTACTCCACAAATATAAGTTCTTGTGGGGTGTGAAGGGCAATGACCGAGATTTAAGGGGCTATTTGATAGTGCATTTTGAATAACAATTTTCAGTGTTTAAACAACATTACACGTATTTTCACACACTTTTTCGTCCACACATATTTCCAAAAATTACAAACAATGTTACTAAAACAACATTACCAAATGGGCCCTACGTATCTAGAAGAGAGTTTTGCATACATATATACTTAGATTAAGCTAGAGTAGAATTTTTATTTTGTATAAAAACAATTAAAGAAATAAAAGGTATGTAGTAAAATTTATAGTATTTTTAAAATTTTCCTATTTGAATTACTTGTAATTAATAACACGTTTATTTGTAAGACAAATTTATTTAAATTTGTTTTCTCTCTATTTCTAGTATTACTTAATTCTTTGAGCCTTCTTACTAGTGAAAAAAAAAAAAATGTAGACTAAAATATTTTAATATTTCTGAAAAATATTTATATAAAAACAAAAACAAAAACAAAAAATGCCCCCAAATTTGAAGCCTCCTCTAGTAAAGGGGCCCTAGGCAATAGCCTAATTGGCCTAAGCCTAGGGCCAGCCGTGGATAGGAGGAAAGATGGGAATGTTAAGAGTTTAATGTACTTTGAAGATAATTGGATAGATAATGATAGGGATTTATTTTACTTATTCAAATAAATTATTTTGGACAGAGACCAATTATGATTAGTTTTATTGATAGATTATACTAGGAAGCTAGTATTTATTCGTTTATCTAATTGAAAGCTAGTTTTGTATAAATTTAAATGTTGACAATGAATAAAGAATAGTCATGATTTTCTAAGTTACTAAGTGTAAACCTAGTCTAGGGGGTATGTACTCCCTCAAAGTAGTCATTTTATCAAATTAGGGAGTACTTCTGGCTAGTCTTGATTCCCAAGAAGCAACCAACAAAAAAGTATTAGGTCCATAACAATTGGTATAAGCTAAGGTTAGCATTCTGGTTTCAGGACAGAAAATATTCAAAGAGATGTAACAAATGATCATCGCAATGCATTCCCGCCTTAATCAACTTGCAGGTAACCAAAATCCCAATCACACAATATGCTAACAAAGTTGTGATCACGCAAAAAGCTCGCACAACCGAGGTGAGAAGGAGAGGTCCAACCATCGAACCAACCAAGAACTAATGAGTTTGAATTGTATTATCATTCAAAGGTAGTAAAACTCAAGAGCCGTGCAACTTAAAAACCAAAAAAAAAGTTCCGAAGTGTGGACAAGAATAGTCACAATACAAAAAAAAAAAAAAAAAAAAAAAAAAAAAAAGTTTGGACACTTATATCTCTGCATTGTTCACCTAGGAGAGCTGCATCTCATTTTAAAATACAGTGTTGGCTGCACATGCTGCCCAGTAGTGAGAAAATTAATATAGATTTTATGTGTAAAACCATGAATTTTGATTCACCTAATTTGGCTATATTAAAAAAGAAGTATAAGAATACAACAAAATATCACAATATTTTCACAATATCTTCATTTTTAGGATCCGAATAGATATTTTTTTATTTTATTTTTTGATAAATGCTACATTCATAAAATTTTTAGAACAAATTCTAAATGATAAATTATTATTGATTTTAAACTGATAACATTGTTATTGTTATTCTCAAAACATTTATTTTCAGTTGTGATTGGTCACAATCTCATATTTTATTATTTTATTTCGACTTGTAAGAAATTGATACATCAATATTTATAAAAATATTGTGAAATTTATTGTGTCAATATAACAATATATATACCAGCTTACATAAATATTTAAAAGGAGAAAAAAAAAACACAAACTGATTACTAGGAAAAAAAAAAACTTTAGGCACTGTAGAAATTAATGTTAAAATGTTGTGGACTTAGCATTTTTTTTTTAATTTGATCTATTAGGAATTGAGATCTCAACAATTGTGAAAATATTATAATAATAATAAATGTTGTAACATTTTTTTAAAACTTTTATTTTCAGTTGTGGTTCACTACAGTCTCATATTTTATTATTTTATTTTAACTTGTAAGAAATTGACCCGTCAATAATTGTGAAAATATTGTGAAATTTGTTATGTCAGTATAACAATATAAATGTTAGCTTACATCAATATTTAAAAAAAAAAAAAAAAACAAAAAACAAACTGACTACTGAAAAAAATAAAATAAAATAAAATAAAGTGACTAACTAAACCAAAGCACTGCCATAGCTATAGTACTACAGTGTATTATGATAATAATAAATGTTGTAACATTTTTTAAAATATTTATTTTCAGTTGTGAAATTTATTTTGTATAATCACATTAATGAATGTCCATTTGGCAATAAAATGTCTATTTGGTAAGAGATTTTTAGTAACATTATTTAAATGTCGTGAAAATATGTGTGGATGAAAAAATATTGTAAAAATAAGTGTACTGTTATTTAAACAACAAAAACTATTGTTTAAACAACAACACAAAACAAACCCAAAGTTTTTTGCTAAATATAAGAAAAAAAAAATTACAATTTTTATATTAAATATGTGACAACAAACTTACACTTATTTTATTTTTTAAATTGAGACAAAAAGAAAAAGTAAATAAGCAAACATGAAAAAGCTTCGAATGGACACTGATTTTTATTTTATTATTTTATTTCGACGTGTAAGAAATTAACAGGTCAATCATTGTGAAAACTAGACCAAAACACTGTTGTAACTACAGTGCTACAATGTATTCCGATAACAATAAGTGTTGTAACATTTTTTAAAAACATTTATTTTCAGTTGTGGTTGGTTATAGTCTCATATTTTATTATTTTATTTCAACTTGTGAGAAATTGACACGTCAATAATTATGAAAATATTGTAAAATTTGTTGGGTTAGTATAACAATATAAATGTCAGCTTACATCAATATTTAAAAAAAAAAAACACAAACCGATTACTTAAAAAAAAAAAAAAAACCAATCTCATATTTTATTTATTATTTTATTTCGACTTGTAAGAAATTGACACGTCAATAATTGTGAAAATATTGTAAAAAAAAAAACTTTAAACACTGTAACTACACTACCAGTTGAATAAACAAAAGGGTTGAATAAACGAAAAAAAAAAAAAAAAAAAAAACCCACTAAACCAAAGCAATGTTGTAGCTACAGTGCTGCATAGTGCAAAACACTAGATGTACAGTGCCAAGACACTATAGCGGCATAGCCACTTTTTATATAGTTAATATAAATAAAATTCAAAAAAAAAAAAAAAACCTTGAAGAAGGGGGGAAAGGAAAGTAGATCACATTTAAACGACTTAATTGTAATTTATGCCTTTAAAGTTTGGAATAATTTTGATTTTGACCTTGGTGTATTAAAATTTGGATCCATACACCTAACATTACTTATCATTTGGATTAATAATTCCATCAATGTACCATAATGTGGTGTCTTTTAAGTGCCAACTAAGCTCAGAATGATGTTGTTCCTTTCAAAACTAAATCGCATCATGAACCCAATTAATGCCATGTTAGATATTATTTTGATTAAATTGTAATTTTCAACCTTTGTTAGGTTCTAAGACCTTAGGGACTAATGTATTAGAATTTCAATATGTAATGTGTTGGCAAACCATAATCAAAATGTAGAGTCTAGGTTTAGGCTTACTCAAAGTATGTTTTATTATAAAGTTAGAATCGAGTGACTGCAGAATTTATTGGACTAAATCTTCAAGGCTCGATCAGTAAAAAATTAGACTCGATCAATTGAACCACGTGCAGATTTTTTTTTTTTTTTTTTTTTTTTTTTTTTTTTTTTTTTTTTTTGCAGAATTTTCAACTCAACCCAAGCCCGTTTAACGTGTAGGGTTTATGTTTTACTTCACATATAAAAAGAAAAACCTAGCTATGTTTTAGAGGCTTTTTGATGTGCTGTGTGCCGAATCTCTTATGAGATCTAGAGATGTTTACCTTCGTACACCCTTAGG
The DNA here is from genome assembly GCA_032878915.1 of Castanopsis chinensis. Taxonomy (NCBI): domain Eukaryota; kingdom Viridiplantae; phylum Streptophyta; class Magnoliopsida; order Fagales; family Fagaceae; genus Castanopsis; species Castanopsis chinensis. Next base: position 10,898,033 of record JAVQMG010000126.1, on the reverse strand, counting down.
GTTATCAAGATGAAGATTGATGTCAAGAACTTGGTGATCGGTTCAGTTACTACATAAAGAACTTACAAAGATATGAAATCTTAGATTGAAGTCTCAAAGTCACAAGTAGGAGAACTTGTGGTTATAGTGAATTAAAATAAAGAAGTAGTTCGTGGACTCGGAGCTGTCATGCGGTCGTTGTAATAAGTTTTTTGCTCAAGGTAGCGATAGGATATTAGTGGTCTAAGTTCTATTGTACAAACTTCAATTTTTTCATAGTGGATATGTTTTACCTTGATGATAGCTAGGTTAAATCCTCCCCAAGTTTTTTACTGATTTGGTTTTCTTAGATCATCAGATTTTTGTGTTCTTTATATTTCTGCATTATATTATTTTACACATATTGGTTTAACCTAGTTTTAATTAACAAACTTGTTAATCAACTTAGCTTAAGTGACGACAGTCACTTTGAGTCTAAAGTCCTCAGTTAATGATCTAAGAATCTTCTTAACAATCTTAGGTTGATCATAAATTTCACCTAAATTATAAGCAAAGTTAACAATATCATTTAGTTTAGCATAGAATTCATCAAAACATTCATCATCAGACATTTTAATACTTTCAAATCTAGTAGTCAACTGTTGCAGTTTATTGATCTTAACTGCCTTTGTGTCTTCATGCACAGTTTGGAGAATATTCTATGCAGTATAAGCAACCTTAACATTAGAGATTCTCTTGAATTCCTCCATAGAAACAACATTAAAAATAGCATTCACAGCTTTGCTATTAAAAGCGGCTGCTTCTTTTTGAGAAGTTGACCACTCGCTTGCTGAAGTAGTCGGTTTCTTCCATCTGTATTCAACGAAATTCCAAACTCTCTCATTAATAGATTTCATGAATGTTTTCATCCTTACTTTCCAGTCGGCATAGTTGTTCCCATTAAACTGTGTTAGGATCACGAGAGAGTGACTATATTCCATGACAGCAGGGGTCAAGGATTACCTTTTAGATCAAAGGATCTAAATACTAGAGCTAACCTGCTCTGATACCACTTGTAAAGTTTTAGACCCCTTAACCCAATACGTTTAACCTAATAGAGTAAGGATGTGGACTCCATCTCTGTTGATGACCTTGTAGGATCTCTCCAGTCCTATGAGCTAGACTTACTCAAGATAAACAAATCCAAAGCAATGGCTCTTAAGTCAGTTGATGATGTTGATGGAAATGGATTTGATGATGAACTCTCTTCTACAGAGATTGACTATCTTGCCAAAAACTTTAGAAATTTTCTTAGGAATAACAACAGAAGGGCAAAAGGTAAAAACAATGCTGAACCTAGAAACTTTAAGAGGAATAAACCAACTAAGCTTAATAACAATAATTAAAAATCAAAAGAGAAAGCTGGTCAAACCTCTAGTAACTCTCTAGGTCAACAATGTTTTGGTTGTCAAAGGTATGATCATGTGAAATCAGAATGTCTTATATTCTTGAGATCAAAGGGTAAAACTATGGCTGTAACCTTTAGTGATGATGAAGTTTCTAATCACAAGTCTGCTAGTGATGAAGATGGAAACTTTATTGCTTTCACAACTATAGCTGTAATTGATGAAAGTGTTGTGATTGAAGAGAACCTTTCGGATGGAAAACTCTCTAAATATGCTAATTTGCAAGAAACTTACAATAAGTTATGCAAAGTTGCTACAAAGGATGCAACGAATATTGATTTAGGTTTAAAGAAAATTGCTTCTCTTGAACTTGATAAGAAAGATTTGCTGTTGAAATTGCTTGATACTAGTACTTTAATTGATAAAGTGAAGACTGAGAACATTATGTTGCTTGATAAGATTAAGAATTTAGAACTAGAATTATCTATTGCTGGAGAACAAACTAATAGGTCTGCTAGTTCTAAACTTGATCACATGTTGAGTATTCAGAAGTCTTCCTTAGACAAAATTAGTGTAGGTTTTGTAGAAAGTATCTTGATGTTTGAAACTCATTCTACAAATTTTGTTCCTTCTTCTGAGCCTCCCAAGAGTGAGATTGTCAAACTAGTAGAAGTTACACCACCTCCTAGGAAGATTAGGGTTGATCTTAAAGAGACTAAGCCTAAGAATCCTAACCTCCTTTAGGATAATTTACATGATAGACCTGTATGGGTTTGTCATTTTGATGGAAAGATTGAACATATTCGTCTAAATTGTTTCAAGTTGCAAGCTGCAAAGCGAGTAAACAAGTCAAAAGTACATGTGCCTCAAGCACAAGATTCTATGGTACTTATTGGTGAATTGGTAAATGCTTAAAACCTTAATACCAATCTTAGAGTTGCTCAAAATTCTCATGTGAATAATAACTTCAATACTAGAGTTGCATTTAAAAAGTTTTGGATGCAAAAGACTCAATCTAATTGAGTCTTTCTGACATGGTCATTGTGCTTCATTTCAATACTCATTATGACCACTCTTCTTTTGCTGTTTTGTTTTCCTTTTTTCTTTTAGGAATTTTATTGCATTACATTCATGCATTTCATAATAGATTGCTTTTTTTTTTTTCCAATAATAAAAAAAAGAGAAAAATGTGTTTTGCATCATATATATTGGATTTTGTAATCAATGTTTGCCATAGTATTTTTACATAACATGCTTGTGTACCTTGTTTAGCCTGGATGAACTTAATTTTACTGCACCTTGCTAGTTTAGCTATGTAGTGCATGTTGTGTGGGAATTGTTTATAGTTTTTTGATCACATGATCTTGATTTTGAAGCCAAATGCATTTGATTGTAAGAACTAAATAATTCTAAAAGAAATGCATAAATAACTATCTCACTACTGTTTACTAACCAATCATGAGCACCTTAGTGCATATCATAAGATTTTGTATTCAAGAAAGTGTAGCACACGCACAAAAATAACATAAAGTATAGCCTCGGATATAATAAATTCACAATGAAATAAAATTAGTGTGTACATTATGAGGCAATACAAGAAAATTCCATAATTGCAAACTTGTTTTCTAGGAGATGTAAGAGTTATATGATGTAACTCTTTAGGTGATAGTCACTTTCAAATTTATGTGATGAATTATGTAGAAATTGTGATTAATTATTATCTACTTATCACCTCATATGTATTTCATGCTTTTTCTAATTGCACACACTACACAAGTTATTCTTTGCTAAAATTAGTGCCTGATATTGTGTGTGAATAGGCTTTGGCCATCCAAGATTATATGTTCCTTGATTTTAATGCAAAATGTGTTCAATGTTTGATTTTTGGGGACAAATTGTATGAAAATCTTATTTTTGGAAGATTTTGGTTAAATTCAAGTGTTTTTTTAATAAAAATTTTATCTCATACTCATGCATTCCATTCATGAAATATTATGTTTTGAGGAGTTTCTGCATAAAATTGCCCTATTTTTCAAAAAATTTGAATTTTCCAGATTTTCGATCGATCGAACCTGTTTTTCGACTGATCGAAAATGCGATAAAAATTTTGGTTTAAATCTACTTGGCGTGATTGGTGCTCGATTGATGCTCAATTGATCGAATTTAATTCTCGATCGATTGAAGCTAATTTTTCAACCAATCGAAAATCGGTCAATGAGTGTTTTAAAAAGAGTTTTCTCACATGTTCTTCATACTATTCAAACTTTTTCAAACACTCTTCTTCCCTTTTCTCTCGACCAATCCAATCTAAAGCAATTTTTGTCGTTCTCTTCCTAAAATCTTTCAAGGGTTTGTCTTCAAGCACTAGTAAGTCCTTTATATCCTGTCTTTTTCATTAAAATCGCATTATTCATGCATTTTCATTGAAAATTCCGAACATAGCATTTTTTTGAATTTGTGATAATTTCAAGTGTATTTAATCAATATTGTTCACTGGGTTTTTTTTGTTAGATGTTGTTCACATGATTCCCATGCATTAATTTGGTTAATTTGGTGTTTTAAGAATAATTGAAATTTCTAAGGCTCGAAATTTTGTGAAATTGGGGTTTATGTTCAATTTGCTAAAATTGATGAAATTAACTTGTGTTATTGATTAACTATGTCATTATATGATGTTTTCTAACTAGTGTAATGATTAATTGATCAATTGATCAATTTGGTTCATTTTTTTGAAAAAGGTTTTTCAAAATTTAGGGTTTTTGATCTAAAAACTCTGTGTTCAAGTCATTTGATGGTTTATGAAGTAATATTGAACAATTTCAATACATTAGAGCATGCATCATATGTGCATTTATCACATGCATCATATAGATTGTTATTTATTGAGATTTTTGTGCTCTAACCTTCTCTAATGCAATCTGCCCTTGTGTTTCTTTCTTTGTTTCTGTTTTCCTTTTATTCTTATCTCTTAGCACCTTGGTTAGGAAAACTAGAGCAAATAAGAAAATCCCCACCACCTCTACCCCTGTTTTTAAGAGTGATAGGTTTAGAACCGAGAAAAACCAAGAAGCCTATGAGAAGCTTAACATTTATAGGTCGGTTTATGCTAAGCATAAAGTGTTCTAGATGAGTTAGATCCGTAGATTCATAGGAACTTTGAGTGTAGGGGCTTGTTACCTCTCTTAGATGTAGAACATCCTCCTTTAGTTGCCTTGATTAGAGAGTTCTATTCGAACCTCTCCATTCACTCTGATGATTCCAACACTCAAGTTATGAGGAGTTGAATAAGGGGTGAAGAGTATGTCATTACACTCTAGGTAGTGGCTTCTGCTCTTAATGTACTTTTGGTACAGTAGCCTGTGTACCCTTACACTAAAACCCTCCGCTTGATGATATTATATCCTTACTCACCGGTACTACCATTAGATGGGGTACTGATCCTCAGATCACCTCACATGAGCTTTCTGAGCTCAATTATCTGTTTTTCTAGATTTCTTGTTATTCTATTTGGCCTATCTCTCATTTACACACTATTCCTCTCAAGAGATATGTGTTTTTATACGCTTTCGTCATTGATACTCCTATCAATTTTCCTTTCTCTTTTTATTAGCTCTTTAGTTAAGGTTCATAGGAGTAGTGCGAAATCTCATGATCTTTTCTTTCCGATTTTCATTCATAGGATTTTGTTAGACTTAGGTTTAGAGGACTTTCTTGCTTCCGAGCTTGTCCATATTATTGCTCCCATAGGTGTCACCTTCCTTAGGCAAAGAGCGACTTAGATGAAAGCTAACTCTAAACATCCTAGAGTCGAGTCTTCCACAGGTGATACATCTAGGCCTCCTTCTTTAGGCGATCTTACGGTTAAGGAGTTTGTTGATCCTCCACCTTCTTCTTCGAGTGATTCCTCTATTCGGAGTATGTTGTATACTGTCATGACCATTTAAGCGGCTCATGGACAGATTTTGTTGGATGTACTCATGGAGCTTCAGGCTTTGCATGCTTTTTTAGCTAGTGCTCGACGATTTTCTCCATGACTTCCTTTTGATGATGAGTCCTGATTGCCCTTTAGCAATTCGTCACAAAAAGGGGGGAATACATATTGTTATTATGCACAGAGATAGGGAGTTTTTTTGGTTAGATTGTATCTAGGAGCTTCTTGATGTATATTTTATTTTGGCTCATGATTTATTTGTTTTGGTGATTATGTATTTTCTTTTTATGAGTTGTATATATTAGGGGGAGACACTACGCTTTATGCTTTGTTTCTCTTATTGTTTCTTGTTTCACATTTGCTACATTGGTTATTGATTTATATTATGAGGTTATTCATGGTATGTGTCTTTTATTTTATGTTTTGTGAAATCAAGAATTTATTTCGGTTTACTTGTATTTTCCACACATGCGTTTATGGGTTTGTTGAGTGTTTTAGGAATATACAGGTTAATTCAGTCGTGGCTACTGTCTACATTGGCAATTGATAGATAGTAGTTAGGTTGAATTGGGTTTAAGGCATTTTAATTTTAAATGGGTTGTTTGTAACTTTGAGCATTTCATGTTTGTGTTGTGTTTTGTCACGAATTGCCAAAAGGGGAGATAGTTAAGTTCTAAGTCCTTAGGACTAATGTATTAGAACTTCAATGTATAATGTGTTGGCAAACCATGATCAAAACATAGAGTCGAGGTTTAAGCTTGCTTAAAGTATGTTTTATTTTAATGTTAGAATTGAGTGACTGCAAAATTTATTGGACTAAATTTGCAAGGCTCGATTGATCAAAAATTAGACTTGATCGATCGAACCACGTGTAGATTGTTTTTTTCTATGGCATTTCCAACTCAACCCAAGCCCATTTGACAGGTTTTATATTTTACTTCACATATAAAGAGAAAAACTCTAGCTATGTTTTAGAGACTTTTGATGTGTTGTGTGTAGAATCTCTTGTGAGATTTAGGGGTGTTTACTTTTATACACACTTAGGATTTTCAAGATCAAGATTGATGTAAAAAACTTAGTGATTGCTTTAGTTGCTGCATAAAGAACTTGACGAAGATCTGAAATCTTTTAGTGGAATCTCAAAGTCACAAGTAGGAGAACTTGTGGTTGCAGTGGATCAAAGGAAAGAAATAGTCCGTGGACTTAGAGCTGTCACATGGTCGTAGTAGTAAGTTTTCTACTCAAGTTAGCAATAGGATGTTAGTGGTCTAAGTTCTATTATACAAATTTCAATTCTTTCATAGTAGATCTGTTTTACCTTGAGAATAGATAGGTTAAATCATTCTCAGGTTTTTTACCGGTTTGGTTTTCCTAAGTCATTAGATCTTTGTGTTCTTTATATTTCCGCATTATATTTATTTTACACATATTGGTTTAAACTAGTTTTAATTAACAAACTTGTTAATCAACTTGGCTTAATATTAGGTTTAACATATTGTGTTAAGGGGTCTAAAACTTTTCACCCTAAAGTTTCAAATATTAAATCCATAAAACTTCGTCATTTTGAGTTAAGGTGTAACTTAATAGACACCTCATCATGGTGCATGGACGAAATGACTTAAATCCAAATGATATGTAACATTAGGAGTATAGATCCCAATTTTGAAAATTAAGGGAAAAAATCAAAACTACCATAAACTTTAAAGGTGTAAATTTCAATTTAGTCAATGTTGTCAATGCCTTATGGAGGTTTGACTACCCATCATGGCAATACTCATACGCGCCCACCAAAAGTTTGCTGGCCTGGGAGCTCGGTTGCTATGGAGAAAGCTATACCTCTAGTATGTGGCTGAAAAATGAGTCAATGTTAATTTGGTTACCAAAAGTAAGTGAAGTTACCACCAATCACTAGGTTTTTTCTAAGGTGTGATTGGTCACTTGATTCTATTTGATTTTATTACCAATCCTAGGCTAAGAAAGCGGTTGTTTTTCCTAAACTAATACGAATGGATTAAAAAAATCTTAATTCTTAAGTTCACAACGCCTATTTGTAGACAGTCCTTTGTTTTGATAAAATCTTAATTTTCGGACATTGACAATTAAAAACAAGCTATTGGAATTAGCTTTTGGGGCTTAAAGGGAATTGGGCTTTGAGGTTTGGTTTCGAAAAGGGTGTGTTCTTCATTTTTTCTTCCCTGGTGTGTTTGGAATTGGTGCCAAATTTCCACGATGAAAATCCGATACCATTTTGCCTTATATTCATGGCAGAAATCTGATAGCGCTTCACCTCAAGTGCATCATAGCCCACAAAACACAATTCTTACCAAGCTTTTATATTGTGAGAATACCACAATGGAGGTGCCCAATTTGCAAAGTGAAAATCTGGTGGAGTTTCGCATTTAGTGCGCCATTGCCCATTGGTAGGTTTTTGTGCCTGTTATTCGACACGTGCCAACATGCTCATGCTAGAACAAGCAGGAGCCCCTCAAAGCATTAAGCATATTGATGCTTGTCATATACATGGGGAAACCGTTGTCACTCAGGTGACATGGATCAAGACAATCATACCGCAATGATCATGCTCAAAATATAGTGTGGATATGTACCTACAACAATTGCCTTGAGCGTATACCCACACTACAAGGTCAAGAGCACTCGTGAATAGAGAGGGTCGCTCACATAGCCATAAAAGTCCATCATACAAAGTGCATGATCACCCACAAACAAGCATATATAGATATAAATACATCATGTACAATGTTATCACATAGAGTAGGAAAGTATAGCAAACATTGCCAACGTTTCAAGGGTATGGCCTAACAAGGTACGTGAAATATAAATCAAACATTGCCATACCTAAGGAATAAGGCCTAAGCAAATTGCAGGAAAGATAAAAGGTACAAGGAAAAGAGACCATAATACATGGTTCTAGAGAAAAGGCTAAGAAAAAGAGAGAAAACCACTCGAGGAAGCTAGGCCTCTTGATCTACTAAACATTGCCCCCCTTTTTAGGCTTGTGTCTTCATACTTGCATCCTTGCTCTTTTTGCTCATGCCTAGGAGGTCACACCCTTACTCTAAGCACGTACATGCAACAAACAAAGAACAAGCCAAAAGACAAGAAAAAGGAGATAGCAATAAAGAAAGCATACAAAGAGACACACTAACAAAGAGAGACAAACGGGGGCAAACAAGCATGTTAACCACATGAAAGGGTAAACAAGCATGTTATCAAACAAAATGGGGTGTCCTAGAAGAACAAATGTAGGTTTGGATCGGGTGTCCATAGTTTCATGAGATTGGAATATGGACAACACACGTGCCATCAAGCAAAATTCCTAAAAGGGAGTCGGGGTCTCGTGTATCAAAGATGGGTGTGAACCTGCACGAGATAGTAAGAATTAGGCTTGATGACATAAATAAGCACTAGGACTCATGCATGAACACGTAGGCAAGCTTGCAAAGATGCAAAGAGACAAGGTGAGCAAAATGGGTGGTATAAAGCAACCAAGGCAGGCAAGCATATCATCGCACAGAGCAAAGAAAGGTATGCATCAAGCAAACCAACATCACGGAGATGTGTTTCACAAATGGTCTCACCCAAACAAGCCACAAGTAGGACAGATGAAACCACACAATCAAGTGGCCCTAAAGACCAGCAAGCACAAGCTCACGGAGGGTACCAAGCATGGCAAAACCTAGATCTAGGCAGACAAACATGGATATAAAGCATAAAAGCAAGCACATGCATAAAGGAAATGATCCAAACCCTTTAATGTAGGCCTAGGTGTATGGATGTAGATCTAGATTTGATGTAGGCCTAGACCACAAGATCTAGATCTACACCCTACTTAAAGGCCAAAACACAAGACAAAAGCATAACAAGAGATAAAAATAAAATAAAAATAAAAATAAAAAGGCTATAAAAAGCACAAGGCATAGCATCCAACATGTAGATCTAGACACAAAGGCATGGCAAGGAGCACATCAACATTTAGATCTAGGCATAAACATAACAAAAAGCACCTAGGCATATAGATCTGAGCACAAACATAGTAAAGAGTGCAAAAACATGTACATGTAGATCTAAGCACAAATATGGCAAAAAGTACCTAGGCATATCGATCTAAGCAAAAACATAGCATTTAGGCAAATCCTAGCCCTAGAAAGCTAGACTAACATCATCAAAGAAATAAAACATGTTAGAAAGCAAGGAGACATGCTAGGAAAACTATAAAACATGCTAGGAAGCAAGATAAAGCAAACGATACATTATGCAAAGAAATAAAGCATATTATAAAGCAAGATAAAGCAAATGGTGTAAATAGTAGTTAAAAAGCTACATCTACACCCTTAAAACCTCAAATCCAAGGTCCTAAGACCAAGGAGAGGAAAAAAGAGTACAAGAACACTACCTCTTGATTGTTGAAAAAATAGAGAAATCAAAGATTTTTGGATGTGTTTGAAAGAGAATTTAGAAAGGAAGAGAGAGAGAGAGAGAGAGAGAGAGAGAGAGAGAATCTGCCTAGAAAAATGCTCTGAAATGCCCAAAATCAAATTTTTTTTATTTTTTTATTTGATGGGGTATGGAGGTATTTATAGAATTTTTGTAACTGTGTAACTTCTGGCTACCGGTATCTGGATGTCTAGTTGCCATAACAATAAAGAAAATGAAATTTCAACGGTTGGATAAAAGGTTATGGCCTCAAGAAGCAGGCTGACATGTCCATGACAGTTTTTAAGATACCTCAACCGTTTTAACTCCGATTTCAACCCATGAATATTCGTTAGAAAATGAATTCAATAATCTTTGCAATGACGCAAGTTTCAACCTGTTTTGACTGTCGGATCAAAATTAGGGTTTTAAGGGCCCTCGAAAGTCAACCTTGAGTCAAACTTGGTCAAACTTGGTCAAACTTGACGAAAATCTCCGAGCAACTTAGGTTTGATGTAAAAGCATCGAAAATGTTGTTTTGTGATGGTTTTGACCAACTTTGACTTTCGATCAACATAGGGTTGACTAGGGGCATTTTGGTCAATTTGACCTGAAATGGCACTTTGAGTGCTCCAATGCTTGAACGGGTTGCGTCATGTCAATCTAGATGTTTTCGCAGTCCCGTGGAGAAAATTTAATATTTTTGAAATTTTTGGGGCCTGACACACAAATCGAGAGCGGAAAAATTCGGTATCTACAAATGTAAAAGGCATACATTTAGGAAAAATGATAAATATTTTGTGGCATAAGAAGAAGAATAAGAAGAAGACCCTTGAGAACAAGGCTGCTTTCTAGAGGGAAAAGTGTGATGAGTCTAATGTATTTTGAAAATTATTGCATATATAATGATCGGGGTATCTTTTACTGATTCAAATAAATTAGCTTAGATTAGGATGAATTATGATTAGTTTTATTTGATAGATTATATGAAGTTAGTATAATCCTTTGATCTAATCGAAAGCCAGTCTTGTATAAATTCAAATGTTGATAATGATTAATGAATAAAGAATTTTCCTGATTTTTTAAGTTATATAGAGTGTGTCAGTTTAGCTTGGAGGTTTGGACTCCCTTAAAGTAGTTCATTTATCAAATTAAGAGGCCTTTGTTCTCTCAAGGCAACTAACAAAAGAATCGGTTCCATAATAGAGCAGTTGGTCAGATTTACTATAGATTATCAATTTAGTATGGTTTCCTCGTTACCTAAATATTAAAAAACGAGGATATGTTCAGAAATCACAAATCGACTTCCTAATTCATAAAGGGATGACCTCATTATTTCCTCACCATTAGCAATGTCATTATCAGAAACAGATTTATTCCACCGGCAATGAAATAAGTTTTTAAATTATCATTTTTTAATCTGTTTTAATTCTTTGTCAAATTAGCAAGCTAATAAGGTATTTATAATTCTGTCCTTTCTTTTAGGATGTTGATGTTGTATAGATGTGGACTTAATGGATCAATTGGCTTATGGGTTGACCCATATTTTTTCATATAATTTTTTCTTTTTTGAATCATGTGTTTGCCACTTGGTAAGTAATGTAAGTAATTACTTGGTGTATTTATTAACTTAGTCTACGCGTGTGAATTTTTCTTTCTCACTTAGGGTGAGTCTTTCTTCCCATTTTGGGTGAGTATTCCATCTCATGCTATGTGAGCTTTTGATTTCGTCTTCCTCTCTTCTCTTACGCAACCCAATCTTTTTTTTTTCAGCTTTTGATTTCGTTTTCCTTTCTTTTCTTACACAATCCAACACTAGGTAGTCTTGCTTAGATATTACTTTCTTTTCGCCTAAACTATGGACTCTGTTTTCATAGAGAAGTTACAAAGTATCACTTTGACTGAGGAAGAAGTCGAAGTTATCACAGTGGGGGCTACTCATAGGGAGAAAATTCTTAAATAATGCTCACTTAGTCTCTTTGGGTGTTTCCTTACAAAAAGGCCATATAATCAGAGAGCTGCTAAAGAGCTTCTTCGGTTCATATGGAAGTTTGGTAAAGACTTGAGGATTGTGGACGTTGGGGATGGCTTGTTCCAATTTAAGTTTACTTTGAAAAGCCAACTGAAGTGGGTGTTGAACAATGGCCCTTGGAGTTTCGATAACCATCCACTGGTGCTTCGTCGATGGTAGAGGGGAATGACAGCGAACTCAATTACATTTACTTTGCTTCGTATTTGGGTACAGGTATGGGGTTTACCTTTCGACTTAATATCTGAAGAGGCAGCCAAGGACATAGGTAGGGGCCTAGGACAAGTGGTGTAGATTGATCATAAGGCTTTTACGTCGGAACAAGCCTGGTTCATCAAGATCAAAGTTGAGATTGCCAATGACAAGCCATTGCGTAGAGGCGGTTTCGTTGTTAATCCTGAAGGTGATAAGGTACGTATTGGTTTTAGATATGAAAGGCTTGTTGGGCTGTGTTTCCAGCGTGGCTGCTTGGGTCATGAGGCGAGAGATTGTTCAACTCCTAGATGTTTAACTCCGAGTGAACTTCCATACGGTGATTGGCTGAAAGCAGGCTTAAGGAAGTCAGGGGACGGATTGGATGGAAGAAAGAAGAGTCCTCCTCGACGTGAACCACCACGAGGTGAGGCGAATGGGTTTAAGCTTCAAACACACTCATCCAATACGGTGGTGACCGCCGTAACTGATGATCAGAATGGTGCTCGATGTCCAAGCGGAGTGGAAGGATCAAACCCGGATATTCAGGGAGTACAAAATTTGAATAAGGATAGCCACGAAACAACAGGTCATCAAAATTTGAATTTGAAACTCAGCCACTTCTCAACAACTCTATCCCACGTTGATAGCATTCCTGTTGAAGATGAGGTTGACACAGCTAAGAACTCTGAGGAAATGATAATTGTTGGCCCTGAGGAGGCCGAAAATTGGGTAAGTGTCCCAGTGGATTATGCTAGTGAAAAATTCACACACTTAAGGAGTATCAATTTAGGGCAAGATGAGCAAATATCTCCATCGGGTTTTGAGGTATCAGAGATATGTTTTAAGGTGGGTTGTGGTAACATGCAAGGAAAAAAGAATATTAGTAACGGCTGGCTCAAAAGAAGTGGTAATAAAGATAAAGGTGTGAGTCAATCCTTGCATAGCCCAAAAGAAGTTGAGCCTATGGAGAAGTCTACAATTAGAAGCCCGAAAGCAATGAGGAATTGGAAGAGGCTTACTACAAGACCTCATATTCTTATTAATTCTTCAATTGTTGACGTGGAACTTGGGCAAAAAAGGAAGCAAGCAGAAAACATGAATTAGGAAACTACGGGTGTTAAGGGAGAAAAGAAACATAGAATTGTGGAGAATGAGCAATGTGTTGTGTCAACTATGGGATCGATGGAAGTTGCAGGGCAACCATGCTGGGTATGAAAACACTCCTAAGATAAAAATAAAAAAATAAAAAAAAATAAAAAAAAAAAAACTCATCACTTTGATGTCCATGTAAATCAAGAAGGTGTCGTTTGGCAATTTCTTAGGTTTTCTTGGCTTTCTAGTGAAGATTCGCTTTTCTTACAGTAGTTTGGATTTTGAAGTTTTTGTTTTTTTTTCTTTGTTTCTTAGTTTTTTTTCTTCTTCTTTTTACGATGTAATCGTGCTACTCTAATGTATGCTAGTATTGCAAAAGAGAAAAAGAGGTCATATGTCTCTTTTTCTCTTTCCAATTGTATTTCATATTTCTCAATTAATAAAGTCTACTATCGTTTCCTCTCAAAAAAAAAAAAAAAAAATTACTTGGTGTGAAATGCATTAATTTTTTTAATTTACCCATATCAAGAAAGAACTTAGATCCCATCACCAATAAATAAAAAATAAAAAATAAAAACCCTCAGATCAACTTATTGATACTGTAATATAAAATATATATATTCAAACCCCAGCATTGCTAACTAAAAAGAAACCACTAACACCAAAAAGTCTAGTCTATAATTTGAAAATTTTAAAATAATCACACAAGTTACATTTACACACTATAGTTAGAGGCAAAGACTCTAATTAAACAAAATTTCCATTACGCAAATTTGACGGTGACTACCAACCTACTTTAGACAATAAGACTAGTGTCAATTTTGAACGATTCCTAAAAGAAAAGAGAGGGAAATTTATTAAAAAATAAAAAATTTAATCCCAACGTGCATCTCAGTAAGGTTTTATTCCCTGCAATGAGGTAACACTGAATTCAATTTGTTTATTTTATTTTATTTTTCTCAAGAGAACCATGATTTTATTTAATATTGCCTTATTTTCAGTTTCATATATATATATATATATATATATATATATATATATATATACCAAATGAGTGGATCAAGGCTTTATTAATTTTATTACTCTTGGTGTTATGGTCACTTCACAAGTATAAATGCTTGTGGGGTGTGGGGGGTAAGGGCCGGAGTTCAAGTCTCCAGGAGAGAGTTTCACACACATATATACTTAGATTATGCTAGAGTAGAATTCTATTTTGTATTAAAAAAAAAAAAAAAAAAATTTATTACTCAACCCCCTTCACAAAAAGATCGGGCTAGGCTGAAGTGATTAATAATGGGTTAGGCGGCCGGAACCTAACCCAAATTCAGTGTGAAATGATTCACACGTACGTACAAACTCTCAAAAGAAGAATGATTTTTATTATTTAGATGGGTAGTAAGCTTTGATATGATTAACACAAACAGAGAGAACATCTGAATGAAAGAGGGAGACTATCAATTTGGAAGAAAAAAAATATATTTTCATTCTTTGTACAAAAGAAATACATAGCAAAAGAAACATGAAAGAAGGCAAGCTAAAAAGGAATTGCATACGCATTAAAAAAAAAAATTTAAAAAAAAAAAAGAAGAAAAAGGAATCACATACAAGTTCTACATATATAGATACGTGCCTAGCTTTCATGACACAATAAAATAAAAGTTGGCTGTGAGTTTCAGTTAACTCAATTGGTAAAATCTTTGATGATTAAATAAGAGATCTAAGATACAATTTCCGTCTACATTAAAAGTTGATTGATGTCTTAGTGTGATGACAAAAGGCCATGATAGCCAATCCCCTTTGTAAAGGTCCATGGTACTTTTCGCATGCGTATCTTATCCTTGCATAGCGAAGGTGAAGTTGTATTATTCTACTCAAGAGTGTCCGCGACCTTGACTCAATAAAAGCCTATCTTCTCCTTGCATAGTGAAGGTGAAGTTGTATTATTCTACTCAAGAGTGTCCGCGACCTTGACTCAATAAAATTGGTAAATGTCAAAAAGACATGATAGAGCTAGATTAGTTTTCTATGGTCAAAGAAAATTAAGAACACATTTGACAATAGCTTCTGTTGAATTCAAAGAATATTAAAAATATAGTAATTTCTGCTGATTTTTATTTTGTTTGTTTTTATTTTTTATTATTTTTTTTTTTATGTCAGTCTATACCAACTAAAAATAAATAGAGAAGAAGGGAAATTGGATCATACGTTTTCATATCAGATGCATTTGGAAATAGGTTTTTACAGTGTTGCTTTGAGATTCACCAAGAAGAATTTAGAAGTGAGGTGTAAATTAATTAACAATAACTTGTAATCAATTCCTACCTTATTTTCATAAACCTACTCAATGTATTGGCTCTTAGAATGGTTCTTGATGATGTATGATCGTCAGTCAAGTTTGTGCCAAATGCTGTCCCTTGTCGTTGTTTTTGCAAAAGCAGAGCAAAGGCCTTACGAAGGTGGTCACCAGTGTGGTGCCTGCCACAACGTCTCCGATCCTAAAATTAGTATAAAGCTCTTTTTGGGGAAATAATAAGAATTTTGAATCAATACAAGAGTATTCTAAAGCAAGAGATCTCGTACCCCCCTCTTGTTGTGCAGGCTATATGTGTGTGTGTGTGTGTGTGTGTGTGTGTGTGTGTGTGTGTGTATTTTCATGGTTTCTAGCCATTGAGGACTTAACTGTAACTTTATTGCTTTGTTTGTAACGCCTCAGGGCTCATGATTGTGGAATTTGATGAGATTCAACGGTCAATCATCTGATCAATAACCGTCTGAGGCATTAAGTGCTCTTCATTATTGGTTTGCTTGTGTTCGTCCATGCTGCGTTGAGGTGGACAAGTGCAATGTCATCTATAGAATGTGAGTTCGTTAGTCCCATCAGCTGCCGCCCAGGTTCCGTGGTCATCACTATATGTCATAAAAACCATCGAAAGGTGAAGATTTTTCTGACTAGACGCGACTCTTGGAGGTCTGTTCCTTATTTAATGCGTAGTGGCGGTGCCCCACACAACGTGGCCACATGGCATGTTCTACTTAGTGCAGTTAATGCTCTAATGGTATGACTCTTGGATTTCTCGCTGAATTTCATTTTTTTGTGCCTTGGTTTTTAAACTTCACCACTTTTCAATTTCTCCTCCGCTTTTTCCAATCTTCCAATCATTGTTCTGAGATTTTTCCTCTCCGGCATCTCTCTACATTTTTCTTCGAGCTGGTGCTTCCATTTTTCTGCATTTTAAGGTACACTTTTTTTTTTTTTTTTTCCTTTGTTGTCTTTTTTGCATAGCTTTATGGCAGATTTCTGATTTTCTCCTTTTCCTTCCCTTTTTCTTTCCAGTGTGCATTTAACTTTTTGGGGTTTTTAGGATTTACCTATTTCCCTCCATTCTTTTGGTTTTCATGGTCAATAGTTTTGAGATTAGGGTAGCTTTCCCCTCAATTTCTTTCTTTTTTGCACGTTTAGGGGCTTCTTTTGGTACTTCCTATGCTTTTCTTCCTTTGATTAAGAACTTTGTTTTTGAAGGTAGTGGATTAGGTGTTGTGTCTGGTGAGTTATTTCCTGTGCTTAGCCAGTCAATTGATTGGTTTGAGGGGTTGGTGAGTGAGAGAAGAGAAATGTCTGAGGTAAGATCGAGCGAGCTTGATACCGGTCTGTCATCTAGTGACGGCCTTGTGGAGGGGGATACCGCCGTCTCCGTCCTTTAAGTGGTTAAGGCTTTTCACGCCCTTGGGGAGGTATGTGGTTTGGACGATGAGACGCTCTCTAGATTTAAGGATAGGTTTCAATTTCCCGATAGGGTTAGGGTTTGTCTACCCCATGAGGAGGAATGAGCCTGCTACTTCTCACCTGGAGAGGTGTGCTTCTACGAAGCTGCCTTCCTGAGCAGGCTTAGATTTCTCATCCACCCGTTTATTATGGAGCTTCTAGGGTACTTTGGTATTGCTCCTGGGCAACTTATGCCCAATTCATGGAGGATAGTGATCAGCTGTATGGAGATATGGTTGGCTGCTATAGAGGGGGACATGATTAGGGTGGACGAACTTATTTACCTATACCGTTTAAAGTAGTCTAAGGAGCATGGGTGCTACGAATTAGTGCCTTGGGATAGGAGGACTATGATCACTGGGACCTGCCTTTGTCATTCAGATACAAGAAGTCCCCGTTCTTTTTTTGTGTCCGGGGATGACTGAGAGACTTTCTTTAACGAAGTTTGAGGTGATCTCCCTAGGTTACTCCGTTGGTGGAGATCCTCGAACCTAGGTGCATCGTCATTTCTTCTAATCCTTTGCCTTTTAATCTGCTTGTGTTCACTTCATCGTCATTAACTTTTCTGTCCATTGTTTCGCGTAGTTAAGAGACGACCTAAGCTCAAGAGCAGGTACAAGGATTGGGTTGAGAAGGCCATCGAGTATGCAAGGACGATCAAAGATTTTGACATTTTGGTTGATCCGCGGACTTTAGCTTTTTACTTCCTTGGTCCAGAGTCGTCTGCCTTTATTTTAAGGAACTTAGAAATTAAGTAGAAAAAAAGTAAGTGTTGAGTTCGTTTGCTCGGTTCTTCTTCCCTTTTTCTTTTTGTTAACAAGGGGTTTCCTTTTGACAGAGATGACTACGAAATTTAACCAAGGAATGTATGCGCACATGAGGGCAAAAAAGAAAGAGCCCCTTTCTAACATCGGAACCAGGGGTGTCTGAGTGAGGGATAAAGGGGCCTTTGTCACTCCAGGCGCTTCGGTCACTCCTAAGGCTGAGACGACAATGACAGCCTCCTCGGACACCTCTGTTGAAGATATTCCCTAAAGGAAAAGCTAATTCTCAGTCGTCTAATGTCTAGGATGATGCTGGAGTTGCGTTGATGAGGGTGCAAAAGATCATCACTGTCGAAGATATGAGTGTGTTCTCAAGTTCGTCTCCTAAAAAGATTGTGAGTCGTCATCTTCACAAGCTCGTCTAGGTAGTGTGTTTGGGCAAATCCGTCCTTCTCTACCTCTTTTTTTTTTATTTATTTTTTATTTGGCTTTTCTTTTATAGGTGCTGGGGGAAAGCCTCCACATTACTTCGGAGTTCCTTACTCCAGAGGCGAAGGTTTCGTTGGTGGTATCACAGATGGAGGCCTTAGAAGTAGAAAATTCTAAATTGAAGAAAGATTTAATTACTACTATAGGGGAGGCCAATACCATCAAGGAGTAGCTTAAGGGTCTCTCCAACGAGCTAAAGGTGGAAAAGTAGCTTGTCATGGAGAAGGACGAGCAACTCTTAACGGCAAAGGAAAAGCTGAAAACAATTTCTGCAAAGTCTGTTGAAGCTTTCCAGACGATGAAGGAATAAAACACTGTCTTTTTTAGCAGGTATTTTAAAAGCTTTGAGCTCTTGAGGCGGTACCTTGTCAAACATCCAACTGGAGTGGATTTGGAGAATCTCAATCTTGAGGATGTGGACAAGGAGATGGCCGCTGACAAAGCTTCACAGTCTGTTGGCTCCTGAGGGTGTTGCTCTTGAAGATGCTCCTTTGCCTCCTTCAGATGCCTGAACCTGCCTAAACTAGTTTTGGGGTGCCCAGTGTGTTTTGGGCTTTTTTACTTCTATTTTGAGAACAACGTGTCTAATTTTAGAACAATGCCTTTCTCTACCCAGCGTTTATGGGCTTTTAATTTCAATGTGCAAAACAATGGTGCCCGTTGTTTTTGGGCCTTTAATTATATTCGTTTGTGTACTTATTGGTTTGTTCTCCTGCCTTTACGTGATCTTTGTTTACCTCGTTCCTCTAGTTATTTTTTCTTATGACTTGCACTTTTGTTAGAGGGGCTCTGATTCGTCAGTACCTTTTACTCGCTCATGCAGAACTTGGTCACTTGGCCATTTTTTGCGATTTACCCTTGCTTGAGGGGGTTTGGTCATTCATCTTTCTTCGTCAGTAACTTACCTCCGTTGGTATGGAGTTTTGTTACTTAGCCAATCTTTATGACTTATACCCATCTAAGGGATCTTTTCATCCTTTGGCTTTGTTAGTACCTTACATCTATCAGTGCAGAATCTTGTTACGTAGCCAATCTTTGTGACTTACGCCCATTTAAGGGATCTTGTCATTCTTTGGCTTCGTCAGTATCTTACATCCGTTAGTGCGGAATCTTGTTACTTAGCCAATCTTTATGACTTACACCCATTTAAAGGATCTTGTCATTCTTTGGTTTCGTTAGTAACTTACATTCGTCAGTGCGGAATCTTGTTACTTAGCCAATCTCTGTGACTTACACTCATTTAAGGAATCTTGTCATTCTTTGGCTTCGTTAGTAACTTACATCTATCAGCGCGGAATCTTGTTACTTAGCCAATCTTGTTGACTTTTAGGCTACTGGTTTTGCTTGTATTAGGCCATTGGCCGAATAGTCTTTTTATTGCTTTTTCAAAAAATGAATACAAATTTCTGTTACATCTATTAATGGTACTTCTTCAAATGCTCAATGTTCTATGGTTGTGGGAGCCTTTGTCTATCTAAGGTCTCCAGGTGGTAACTATCTTGCCTTGAGTAATGGATGACCCGATAGGGTCCTTCCTAATTTGGACCAAGTTTACCTTGGGTGGGATCCTTGTTTACCGTGGTGAATTTGCGCAGAACAAGGCCCCCTATGTCAAGTCGTCTAAGCTTCACTCTCTTATCGTAATATTCAGCCATCTTCTGTTGATACTTCGTCAATTTGTTAAAGGTTTCAACTCTAGTCTCATCCAAGCAATCCAATTTGACCCTTAATTGATCATCGTTGCTTTCCTCATTGAATGTCTCTCGCCTGATGCTGCTTATTCCCATTTCAATCGGGATTACCGCCTCAGTGTCGTAAGTGAGTTTGAAGGGAGTTTCTCCTGTTGGGGTTCTTGTTGTAGTCTTGTAAGCCCATAATGCATTAGGCAACTCTTTAGTCCAGGCTCCCTTAACTTCGTCCAGCCAAGTTTTGATGATCTTAACTAATGTTCGATCGGTCACCTCCACTTGTCCGTTCACATGTGGGTGCCTTGGGGATGAATACTGGTTCTTGATCCCTAAACTCAAGCAAAAATCTCTAAAGCCCTAACTATCGAACTGTCGCCCGTTATCTGATATGATCATCCATAGAATCCCAAATCTGTAGATAATGTTCTTCCATATGAAGTTCTGGATTTTTGTCTTGGTAATTGTTGACAATGCCTCTGCTTCAACCCACTTTGTAAAATAATCAATAGAGACTAGTAGAAATTTTACCTGTTCCTTACCTCATGGAAGTGGACCGACGATATCAATCCCTCATTGTGCGAATGGCCATGGGGAGGCTATCATTGTCAGTGTCGCTATTGGGAGTCGTTGGACGTTCCCAAATCTCTGGCACCTATTGCATTTCTTAATGAGCTCCCTCGCGTCTACTTGCATGGTAGGCCAGAAGTAACCTGTTCAGGTGACTTTACTTACCAAGGCTCTAGGGCTTGCGTGGTCTCCACATACCCTTTGATGGATCTCTTCTAGAATGTACTTAGTTTCCTCTTTGTTGATGCACTTTAGGTAAGGCATAGAAAAGCCCTTCTTGTATTAGGTATCATTCAGGATTGTGAATTTGGCTGCCCTCTTCCTGACCTTCCTGGCTTCTTTTAAGACCTATGGGAGGTGTCTGTCTCAGAGGAAAGATATGTTCGGGGCCATCCAGTTGTTTGCATTCTGGATTGCAAATGTAGGAACTTCTTCGATGTTGGGGTGTTTTTGGACTTCCACCTTTAAGTTCGTGCCTGTTGATCCTTCTTCTAACGATGCTAGTTTCGCGATTTCATCTGCTATCATGTTCTCGCTTCTTAGGATCTGTACAAATTCCACCCTGTCGAATTCCTATGTTAAGTTCTTCATCAGCCTGAGATATTTTCCCATTCTCTCCTCCTTTGCTTCATATTCCTCTTTTAATTGCCTTACCACTAGCTTAGAATCACTCTAAAGGAGCAATTTTTTTGCTCCTAGTGCTTTCCCGTAACCCCATCAATATTCCTTCATATTCGGCTTCATTATTGGTGGCCGGGAACTTTAGTTGGACTCCATACTTAAGCATTTCTTTGTCTGGGGTGATGATGACAACTCCTACTCCTCCCCTTTTTTGGGCTGACGAACCATTGGTTTGTATCATCCAGTGCTTTGTATCTTCGGAGTGGCTATCGTCGTTTGGAAGGGTGAACTCGGAAATGAAGTCTACCAAGGCCTGGGCCTTAATCGCCATCCTGGGGTGGTATTCAACATCGAACTGGCTAAGCTCAATTGCCCACTAGATCATTCTCCCTGCCACTTCGAGCTTGTTCATGGACTTTTTAATGGGTTGGTCTATCATTACCAAAATGGGGTGTGCCTGAAAGTACAGTCACAGCTTGTGCGAGGCTACTATCACGCGAATACAATCTTCTCAATCCTCGGGTACTTGGCTTCTGCCCCCTGGAAAGCTTGGCTGACGTAGTAGACTGGTAGTTGTTTTCTGTCCTCTTCCCGAATCAAGGCTGCACTTACGACTGTAGCTGACACTGCCAGATACAGATACAAGCTTTCCCCTTCCTTTGATGAACTTAAGAGGGGTGGATGGCTTAGATAATGCCTGAATTCTTAAAATGCCACTTCACATTCGTCGGTCCAGACAAAGGCCTTCCTTAATGTCTTGAAGAAAGGTAAGAATTTGTTCATCACTTTAGAGACGAACCTATTAAATGCTGCTATCCTTCCTGTGAGCTTCTGGACTTCTTTAACGGTCTTTAGTGATGTCATATCGAGTATAGCTTGTACTTTCTCTGGGTTTGCTTCTATTCTCCTTTGGGACGCCATAAATCCCAAAAACTTCCTCGAGGCTACTCCAAAGGCACACTTGCCAGGGTTCAACTTCATTTGGTATCACCTGAGTGTGGTGAAAGTTTTGCTGAGGCCATCCAGGTGAACAAACTCTTCCTTACTCTTGACGAGCATATCATTTACGTACACCTCCATATTCCTCCAGATTTGTTTGCTGAACATTCTATTCACCAACCTCTGGTAAGTTGCCCCTGCACTATAAGACTGAAGGGCATTACCTTATAGCAATAGAGCCATTGACTTGTGATGAATGCATTTTTCTCCTGGTCTTCTTCAGCCATCTTTATTTGATTGTATCCTGAGAATGCATCCATGAATGTGAGTAGCTTGTGTCCTGCTATGGAATCCACGAGTTGGTCTATCTTGGGTAAAGGAAAGCTATCTTTTGGAAAGGCTTTGTTCAGTCAGTGAAGTCCACGCACATTCTCCATTTCCCATTTGCTTTCTTCACTAAGATGACATTGGTAAGCCAATTTGGGTAGTAGACCTCTCTATTGATTCATGTTGTCAACAGCTTGTTAACCTCATCTGTCACTACTTGATTCCGCTCGGGAGCAAAAACCCCGCGTTTTTGCTGGACGTGCCTCTTCTCGGGATCCATATTCAGCCTATGTTGGATAACTTTTGGGGACATACTCGGCATGTCCTCATGCCTCCACGTGAAGACATCCAGGTTCTCTCTGAGGAGTTGGAGGAGCCTCGCCCTCATCTCGGGGCTCAACGTCGTCCCTATTTTGGTCGTCTTGGCTGCATCTCCTTCAACCAACTCTACTATCTTCATGGCTTCCATTTTATCTCCTTGCTCCTCCTCGATCATTCATGTATGGTTCTCTCTTGCGGCTAGCACGGCTTGGTAGCATTCCTTGGCTAGTACTTGATCCCCTTTAACCTCTCCGACGCCATTTTTTGTTAGGAATTTTACTTTCAAGCAGTAGGCGGACGTAGCCGCTTTCCAACGATTGAGTGTGGGTCTTCCTATAATCACATTGTAAGACGGAGGGCAGTTCACCACCAAGAAGTCTAATTGACAAGTCAGCTGCGTTGGGTGAGTCCCCACTATGACCGTCAATGTCACTATGCCTTTAGGATATACCTGTTCTTCGCTAAAGCTGACAAGGGGTGAGTCAAATGGGCACAGAGGTAGATTATATCTACAAAGCTGCCATAGTCTACGAGAATTCTCCTAGTGTTAAATCCTTCTATTGTGAGCATTATGACCAGGGGTCATCATGGGGTTGCTTCACTCCTCTAGCATCTTCTTTCGAAAAAGACATATCTCGATCCGTCTGTCTCTACTTAAATAGGGGTATTCGGTGGATGCTATTCACCTGCCTTTGGCATGCTTTTTTAAGAGATCTAAATGATCCTCCTGCAAACAGTCCTCCTGTGATTATCTTTTATCTCACCTACCACATTTGGAGGACGCTTGGGCATAGGGTCCTCGTCCCTAAGCGTGGACTCGTGCTAGTTTCTTCTATCGTCTCTAGACCTGCTAGATTCCCTTTTTTTTCACAAACTTTTGTAATTTCCCTTTCTGTATGAGTTTCTCTATCTGCTCTTTTAGGTCCCTACAATCCTCAATGTAATGACCATGATTATTTTGAAACCGGCAGTACTTCTTTTTGTCATGCACATTGGGCGACGAGTGCAGTGGCCTTGTCCATTTGAGATAGTGCTCATCTTTAATCTGCACCAAAATCTTATTAACAGGCATAACTAAAGAAGTGAATTTTACCGTTCGAGGAGTTTTTTCTTCCTTCCTTTTACTCCCATCTCTAGCCTGATAGTCTGGACGCTCCCTCTTTCGTCCTCTGTGATCATCTTCTTTCATTCCCTTGTCACGTTGCTTTTCCACGTCTCTTATTGCGGCTAGAGCATCTTTAGTGTTCATGTACTTCTATGCCTTTAAAGTTTGTTAACTGCACCTCATAGTTAGCTCGTCCACCTCTAGGGTCTCCCGTGTAAAGCGTTTCACATACGACCTCAGGGTCTCTTTCTCCCCTTGTCTAATGGTGAGTAAATGGTCTACCGGCCTCTTCGGGTGCTGTCCCCCTACAAAGTGGCCCAAGAAGCCCCTGCTCAACTGCTCAAAACTATCTATGGACGATATTGGTAACTTTGTAAACCACTTTCTTGCTGCTCCCTTAAGTGTGTTAGGGAAATAACGACACAATATTTCTTCAGGAGGCTATTGGAGGCCTAAGGTCTTCTTAAAGGTGTTGAGGTGGTCCAAGGGGTCCTTAAGTCCATCGAACAGCTCAAGCTGAGGCAAGCAAAATTTCGACTGTACCAGGCATTCTAGGACTGCTGCTATGAAAGGGGAGTCTGTCGTCTTGACCATTCTGTCTAGGCTTCGATCTGCCTTCCCTTTAATGGCACTCTTCAATTCGTCCATCTCCTTTCTCATTTCCCGAAGAAACTCTGAGTTTACTCCCTCAAGGGTGGTTGGCCTTCTGCTATCGCTCCTCCTTTGGCTATCCTCCTTGTCCTCCTGATTGACCCTAGAGCAGTGTCCTCCTGCTGGAGTCACTGCCTCATCTCATGATTCTGTCTGGTCAGGTCTTCCATGCTAGCTATGAGTGCTTGGATTTGTAAGGCCAATGCTGCCAGATCTTGATTGCGTCCCATCTAGGCTTTAGAAAGGGATTGGAAATGTATTCTCGAACCTTAGCACAAAAATGTCGTATTCCCCACAAATGGCGCCAAACTATGATGTATGATCATTAGTCAAGTTTATGCCAGATGCTGTCCCTTGTCGTCATTTTTGCAAACGCAGAGCAAAGGCCTTACGAAGGTGATCACCGGTGTGGTGTTTGCCACATCGTCTCCGATACTAAAGTTAGTATAAAGCTCTTTTTGGGGAAATAATAAGAATTTTGAATCAATACAAGAGTATTCTAAAGCAAGAGTTCTCGTACCCCCCTCTTGTTGTGCAGGCTATATGTGTGTGTGTGTGTGTGTGTGTGTGTGTGTATCTTCATGGTTTCTAGTCGTTGGGGACTTAACTGTAGCTTTATTGCTTTGTTTGTAATGCCCTGGGGCTCATGATTGTGGAATTTGATGAGGTTCAATGATCAGTTATCTGAACAACAACCGTTTGAGGCATTAAGTGCTCTTTATTATTGGTTTGCTTATGTTCATCCATGCTGCATTGAGGTGGACGAGTGCAATGTTGTCTATAGAATGTGAGTTCGTCAGTCCCATCAGTTCTGTAAGCAATTATCATCTCTGTACTTTGTGTTTACTTGCCATTTCCAAAGGAACAAATCAATATAAGGGTGGGTTTTTGCCAAGGTAGTTATAGATGAATTTTCTGTAATAGTGTAAGTCTCTACAACTTGTTTGACTAAAATCACCAGTAATCTCTAGAGATGAAAATCATGTTCAGCTTACCCTTTTTCTGTTTGGGCATGTCCTAACTCCTGATATCTATCTTTAGTGTAAAACAAGGCTGCAATAATAATTTCCCCATATCTTTTTATTTTCTTATGGGATGTCAATTTAGTCCTTTGCATTTAGTTTTGTAACAAGTTAAACCCTTTACTAATGTTTTCTATTAAAAACTATTACATATAACCAAAATATGTGCACACAAAGCGTGTGAGTGTATTCCCTTATCTCATCTCCCTGCCCTATATATGTGTGTGTATGTGTGTGTTTCTGGAGAAAAAAAAAAAAAAAAAAACATGTGCACACAGTTTTTTTCTTCACATCATCAATAAAATATTGAAAAGTCATTTTTGTTATGAACACATTATGTGATTAATTTTGTCAATTTTAAATGAAAACTATAACTTGTAACTGATTCCTACCTTATTTTTATAAACCTACTCAATGTATTGGCTCTTAGAATGGTTCTATAAGCAATTATCATCTCTGTACTTTATGTTTACTTACCATTTCTGAAGGAACAAATCAATATAAGGGTGGCTTTTGTAAGATTTTAAGAAAACTTTATGTGGCCCACATTTAAATGATAAATGAAAACTCATGTCTTAAGGATTTTATTTGTGAAAGACATTATGGTGAATAACAATTTCTAAGTAATTCTTAATTGGTATAACCCCTTTAGTTAATAAATACCTTGAAGTTACAAATTTTAAACTCTTTGATGGAAGGAGGTTATGGAACAAATCTTAATTTAAAAGGGTCCCTAGTCTAGCCTATATATATAGTTTGTGTTTCCATCAAAATGATAGATGTAAGTTAAAGGCCATAGACTAGAAGACACCTTTTATGGATACGCTATCATATAGTGAGTCTTCTTTTACTCTAAACACTTAAACAATAGTTGAAGGTATTTTTCTTTTGTTTCTGCTGCATACTCTAAATTTTTTCTTACATTTGGTATCAGAGCCATCCTTCATGCTATGTTCTTTAGTGATTATAGTTAGAGAAATTTCTATTATATCCAGTTGAAGTATATTTGTATATTAAAAGTTTGTATGCCCTAATTTAATTTTGGGATGAAATTTAAGTTGTCTTGAATGCAAATATAGAGCATGTGTACTCTAAATCCTAGAGAGCAAGTTTTGTTTTGCATCTATGTTGGTATTTGTGTAACGAATTACCATTGAATTCTGAGATTGGAAAAATCAATTTGAAATCCACAAGATTATTATCTATATAGAACTAGATAGGTTTAACGATAGATATGTTGTATCAATTTGGTTTTTCATTACATGTGTAACTCAAGGACCTTGTTTTCTCTAATCGTAAATTGTCCACACATAGTATTTTACAATATACTAATGTGGACTAGTGGGAAATTTGACTAAAATACATGCCAAGGCACTTAAAATGTTCATAAATTTGATTTTGATTTTGATATTCATCAAGCTCTCATCCAAGAATTTATGTTTATTTCGTAGATATAAAATCTTAATTATTTAGAAAACAATTTATGACAGTATGGTGGCTTATATGACAAACATGCCTCAATAATTTGTACAATTTTCAATTGTAAATTGCTTTATAGACTGTTTTTGTGGATCAATATATATTGCATGATATCACAAATGATCCTTATGTTTTGAAAACCATAACGTTTTACAATAAATTATGGAGATAAATGTGTTGCATGTAAGTTGGAAATTATTTCATAGAGTTTATTGTTACATATGAGATTTGGATCATTCAAGTGAGTACTTTATTTAAGTGCATTTTAGGTTTCTATGCACTTATCATGTATTAAAATATTATTTCATGTCATTTTTGCATACATGCTATCATGATCAATATTAGGATTGGTTGATCTTCATGATGCTATTTGAAGTGGTGAATATCAAAATAACTTAGGAGCGGCCATAGCATCTTAAGCCATGATGATTACTCATCAAGAAATTTTTACAAGACTTCATTAGGAATAAAGGCATCTAAGTGGCAATTAATTCATGGAAATAATAACTTGGCACAATAGGGAGGTTATTATTTTTATGATTTAATTGGAATAAGATGGTGAATTAGGCTTCAAGAATATAATTTTCCTAGGCCCAAAGGTATGGAAAATTTTATTCTAATTGTTTATATTTACTAGTCTTATTAATAAAGTATTTTAGTAAATTCATGTGTGATGCACCTCTACCCATAGGAAGGTTGGAATTTACTAGTAAATTGACATTGGTTAATTTAGAATTAAAGTTTAAGTTTCATAGCATTAAAGTTTTTTTTTTTTTTGGGTTTGTGGATCATTGGTTTGGTACTCATGTGGATGAACCGCCTATCTTATTGAATAAATATGTCAAATGAGAAAGCGAGTATGAGGGTGAGATTGATCTAATTGCTCAAGAGTAAGAACTTTGGAATTTATTCCTATAATGCTAAAGGTTTTGTGAAAGCTATTAATACTAATTTACATGATCTATTAATGTTTGACCTATAAAGGTTATACTTTTCAAAAGTTAGGCATGTAGGCATCCCACTAATGGTATACAAAGGTTCACCAACTTTGTTGTGTCATTTGGTTTTATTGGGCACATTGTTAATTAGTGTATATACCTTACGATCAGTGGGAGTAAATGTATTGTTTTTACACCTAAATATGAATGACATACTACTTGGAAGTAGTGATTTGATTTTGTCATTTAAGATATCCTATATGCTATGAAGCTACAAGACAGGTATTATAAATAAGTCTTAAGGTTGTCGATTTTATGATGCGACCTTTAAAGATTCTTTAAAGATAACTCGGATATAATTTTCTTCTCTAAGGACAATGATTGTGAAAACCAAAATAAACATGTTGACATAAAGTAACTCGGTCTAAGAGAGAATTTTAAGAAACTGAAAGTGTTTATTGAGTTAAAATTATTGAGCTAATATGTTAATTTCATAACTAAAGGCTTGTCGATAAAGCAGTATAAAAGTCTTTTGAACATATGGAACTTGTTAGCTCATTTGGTGTTTAAATTCTCTCTAATTATTTTTTGTTTTGAACACATATTTTGTTAGTTTTGGAGAATAAAATATATGATTTTCATTTTGTGCACATAAAGTATATGTATTAAGTTATATATATTCGTGGAGGTATATAAGGATGATATATCCGTGGGGATGAATAAAAGAGGACCTGAATGGCTAATAGGTATTCCATTCATAAAGAATTAATGGCTCATAAAGTACTCACGTAAGGATTAGCATACATTGTAATACATGGAAGGAAGTCCTCATTATAATTGAGGGGATTACTGCCATGATTCGTGTATTGGATTATTTATTTGAGTGGAGCATTTCACAACTAGTTGACATGAGTAAGATCATGGCCATGTTAAATTCAATATCATTTATCAAGTAATTTAAATGTCAAGTGGGCTAGTGGGAGAATGTAAGATTTTAAGAAGACTTTATGTGACCCACATTTAAATAATAAATGAAAACTCATGTCTTAAGGATTTTATTTGTGAAAGACGTTATGATGAATAACGATTCTTAAGTAACTCTCAATTGGTATAACCCTTTTGGTTAATAAACACCTTGAATTTACAAATTTTAAACTCCTTGATGGAAGGAGGGTATGGAACAAATCTTAATTTAAAAGGGTCTCTAGTTTAGCCTATATATATAGCTTGTATTTCCATCAAAATGATAGATATAAGGTAAAGGCCATAAACTAGAAAACATATTTTATAGATGCACTAACATATAGTGAGTTTTCTTTTTCTCTAAACACTTGAACAATTATAGTTGAAGGTATGTTTGTTTTGTTTCCGTTGCTTACTCTAAATTTTATCTTACAGCTTTTTGCCAAGGCACTCATAGATGAATTTTCTGTAATATGGAGTCTTTACAAATTGTTTGACTAATATCACCAATAACCTCTAGAGATGGAAATCATGCTCAGCTGACCCTTTTTTCTGTTCGTATCCTGATATCAATCTTTAGCTTAAAACAAGGCCGCAATAATAAGTTCTCCACATCTTTTTATTTTATTTATTTATTTTCTTATGGGATGATATTGGATTTTCAATTTACTCCTTTGCATTTAATTTTTTAATAAGTTAAACCCTTTACTAGTGTTTTCTATTAAGAACTAATACATATAACCAAAGCATGTGCACATAGTTTTTTTTTTTTTTTTTTTCACATCATCAATAAAATATTGAAAAGTCATTATCATTACGAACACATTATGTGATTAATTTTGTCAATTTTAAAAGAAAAGTACATACAGAAGATCTAATAGTTTCTTATTGAAAGTCCAAATGTGTAGGGATTAATCAATCAAATTAAAAATCCAAAGTTCAAATAAACAGTCACGTAAGGTGATTTGTAAAAGGACAAATTTTGGCTACAACTCCTACTAAAAAAATTAATATGACTACATATTTTGAAAATTTAATCGTTAAAGTACATATTTTTTATGTTCTTAATAAATATGTCAAATTCCGTGTCAATCATATATTATTTACTATTCGATTTAGAAACTTATTTTTTATACATAATTTTAAACTATAAAAAATTGAAATTGAAATATTTAATTGTTGGTGTAGCAATTAATATTTGATTTTTTGAAAATTCTGCAAGAATAAATAATATAAAAAAATGTTACCCAATAATGAATTTATCAAAATTTACATTCATTAAAAATATATTGAATAGGGTTATAACTATAAATTACAATTATGTTTATAGTCAAATTTTATCGCAGGCAGCAGCGCGAATTATTCATATACATGTCCTGTCAAATAAATCCTCCACCAAGTTTTGACAGGTTGGAACGGCAAGATACACGAAATAGGTTGTACAATATCTTACAGAGTGACACATGTACTATGCCCATGGTTTTAAAGGCTATATAAAGAACCGGAAAGGGCATTGGTTTTTGGCTTTTTGGTGGAACTGACAGTTGAGCTAATGATGCCATAAATAATTTAAAACAATAAAATTGAATTAATTAAATTATAAATTTATAATATTCAGTAATATTTGTTGAAAAAAAAAATTTCAAAAAAAAAAAAAATAGGGGGAGGGGGTCGATTGTTGGGGTTCAATTTTACTGTTTGAACAAGTTATTTTGGTTTTACCGCTCCCTTCAATTTTACATGATAACCGGATCATACGCACTGGTGACTCCATATGTAAGTGAGGGTGGTCTTAGGATCACCTTGACTTGAAAAAAAAAAAAAATACATATATACACTTGTTAAAAAAGTATTATATGTTAAATTAATATATTGTGATCACTCTAATAAAAATGTTAAACACTCTGACTTGAGAATTATAAAAAAATTGGGTTCAACAAAAATAAGAACACTACATTCATAACATTTTTACAATACTTTTATAACAAATCTAATGTA
This sequence comes from Castanopsis chinensis, assembly GCA_032878915.1. NCBI lineage: Eukaryota > Viridiplantae > Streptophyta > Magnoliopsida > Fagales > Fagaceae > Castanopsis > Castanopsis chinensis. Next base: position 10,867,353 of record JAVQMG010000126.1, on the reverse strand, counting down.
ATAAGCTATTATTAATTTTAATTTGTGCCCAATAATGATATTATTTTTTTACTCGCTAATAACAATTTATTGTATAAGATTTATTGTAAAAGATTTATTATGGAGGTAGCATTATTCTAAAATTAATTTCGCCTCCCCAAAAATAATCCTTAATCCCTTTTATAAAATTAAAAAGAAAAAGCTTAAATAAGAACAATAAATATTAATCCAAATAACAACAAATATAAATCAAACAAAAACAAGACAAAGACCAAACAACATCAAATGATCAAATTATTCAACAAAAAACCTATTATAAAACAAAAAGTTAAAAACCAAATATTCAAATTTGTTGTTCGTTCAACCTATTTAATAAAAAGAATTTCTAATTTCATTTTTCCTTAAAAAAATGGTACCAAGTTAAATATTGTGGTTGTTAGTTCTTCTTGATGGTGACGACAATTATATTCTTTTTGGCTTTGCAATTACAACAATTTTGCTCTCCTTAGTGACTCGACTCGTAGTTGTAGTAAATATTCAAGTTATTGCTTTATTAAATTTTTTATAATTTAAATTTCATAGTGACCGCCTAAAAAAAAATTCCTAAAACCGCCACTAACTATACATAGGCTAGTTCACAATTAAACTGGTTGGTTCAATCATGTTTCTAAACCCATGGCTATGTCAATCATCTAGAACAAATTTTAAAAGAAAAAAGAAAAAAATTAACTATAGTTTAAAGAAGATATTTAGAGCTACTTTTGTTAATAATTTAACCTAATTCCTGAACCCGTGAGAAACGAAAAATAGAGAAAAATATATGCTAAGAACAATCACATGATACAAAGATTTACGTGGTTTGACAATATGCCAATGTCCATAGAATTGTAGCAATTTCATTATGTTTGGGAGAAAAAATATAGAGGTGGCAGTATATTTTTCAATACATCACACCATAATTTGAAGCAACTGTATATGTATCCCCAAAAAAGGATCCAAAATGGCCTAAAAACGGTCTAAGCTTTCGATCCATGGCCTAAGTCTCACAAAATCGCTCATTTAAAACTGTAACACTTCCAAGCTAGGTTGGGTCACAAATTGGATTGAACACAAAACCAAGCTTGCCATAGTTTTCCATACATCACACCATACTTCTGTGTCTAGCACATGTAGAGCACGTTTTATAGCATGACCGTGCATGGATTTATTCATAGCGCATGTAAATGCATGGGATGTGTACCGAAGTGCTAAATATTTGGGTGGCACGTGGAGGCACATACGGCATCGTATCAAGCTGATTCTGGTGTGGTTGGTTTCATAATTCTCCGAAATGTTGATCCGTATATGTGGTTTTAATGATGACTAACGATCACAGAGACATTGGGATGAGCAGAACCTATGAAGTCAAGATCTTGGCTGACGGTGATGGTTCTCTTCTAATGAGGAGAAAAGCAGCAAAAGACAGCCTACCAAGAATATACCGAAGGGTCAAAAAAGTATAGCTTTGGTACCATGTTAAAGTATAAAAGGTTGTGTATTGAATTGTGTTTAATAAGGTACAAGGGTATGCCTTATATATAGGTAGATAATGTGTGATATACTGTAAAATATTTAGACTCCTTAACGCAACCAGATTAACCTAGTTATTTAGTCAAGTTATTAACTTAGGTAAATTATGCAAATCTAGGTTAACACAAATATATCATATCATGCAAAGTAGCGGAAATATAAATAACACAATGATATGATGACCTAGGAAAACCAAAGCGGTAAAAAACTTGAAGAGCATTTAACCTAGCTATCCTCAAGGTAAAAGTGAATCCACTATAAAGAAATTGAAGTTTACACAATAGCAACTTAGATCACTAACATCTTATTGCTACTTCGAGTAGAAAACTTATTACCTCGAGTAAGAAACTTACTACCACAACCACGTGACAGCTCCAAGTCCACGGACTACTTCCTTCTTGAATTCCCAATAAGCACAAGCACTCCCATTTGTATATCGTTAAGCTCTTAATTCAGCAACTGAATGATCACCAAGTTCTTAACATAATCTTAATCCTTAATAACCTAAGTATGTGTGAAGGCAAATACCTCTAAATCTCACAAAAGATTCATACACACAGTAACAACAACCTATAATATAAAAACCAATGGCAAACTGCAAGTTAGCACAAAATAATATAAAAAAATAACAAATCTATATGATGCATGAACAATGTAAGTAAATGATGAATGCTTTAATGCAGTGAGAATAAGTTCAATATAATTTTAAAATCACAAAATTGGCTTGAGCAAAGAGTTTATATTAAAAACCTCAATTTTTTTGAAAAACCACTTGTACAATTTTCAAGACATTGACCAATTGATCATTACACAAGATAGAGAACACATTAAAATGATCAAATTAATCAATCCAACAAGCCAATTTCATGAAATTAAACTCAATTGAACAAAACCCACAATTCGGGTAATTTCAAGCCCTAGAATTTCAAATTTTTCACAAATCCTCAAATTAATCAAATTAAAGTACCAAGAACAGATATATGACATCTCACAACAAAAACCCATTGATCAATTGTGAAAGAAATAGCCTAAATCATCAACAACCTCAAAAATTGTTAGGTACGAAATTCCCCTCTAAATGCATGATTTAATGCATGAAACAAGAAAATAAATGAAAAAGGAAGGGTATAATGGACATATCGGCCTTAGAAGACAAAATCCTTGCAAAGAATTTGGAGGAAAACGACAAAAATAGACTTTGACTCTTGGACCGGTTGAAAAAGAGAAAGAAGAGTTTGAAAAATTTTTTGAAATGTAAAGAACACGTGAAACTCAAACCTTTTAAAATCTTCCTGTGCAATTTTCGATCAGTCAAAAATTAGGTTCGATCGATTGATCGAAAATCCTTTGATTGATCCAATAGCGATAGAGTACCGATTGAAACAAACAGAGGTTAACCAATTTTTTAATTGCAATTTCGGCCGGTCAAAAAACAATTTCGATTGATCAAAATTCTGGAAAAAACAGATTTTTGAAAAACTCCTCAAACAAAAAAATTTTATAAATAAAATGCATGGGTATGAAATGAAATGCTTTTAAAAAAAAAAAACACAATTTACAACCAGATTTCCCAAAAATTTAGGTTTTCACTCAATTCACCATAAAATCTCAAACTTCAAAACGCAATTTGCATTTAGACTCAAGGAAGTTTCAATCTTGGATAGCCAATCCAAAATCACACACAATATCATGTACAAAATTTAGCAAAGAGTAACTTGTATAGTGTGTGCAACTAGTAAAAGCTTGAGATACATGTGAGGTGATATATGTATAGTAATTGAGCACAATTTCTACAAAATCTATCACAACAATTAAAAGAAACTATTCCTTAAAGAGTTACATCATCTAACTCTCACATCTCCTAAAATAAAAGCTTGCAATCATGTAAGTTTCTTGATATGCCTCATGATGTACACACAGATTTTATTTTATCAGAAACTTATTAAGAATTAGTTGGGATAATGTACACATCAATTTTATTTCATTGTGAATTTATTATAGCCCAATAATGTACACACCAATTTTAGCGTTAAAACCGAGGCTACACCTTATGGTCTTTTTGTGCATGTGCTACACTTTCTCGAACACAAAATCTTACGATATGCACTAAGGTGTTCATGATTGGCTAATAAACAGTGGTGAGATGGTTATTTATGCCTTTCTCATTAAGTTCAAGTCCGACAATCAAAAACATGTAATTTCAAGATCAAGATCAGGTGATTAAAAACTATAAACATCTTCCTATGCAACATGCACTTCAAAACTCAAACTAGTAAAGTACAATAAAATAAGTTCATCTAACCTAAACAAGGTACATAGACATGTTATACAAAGATAATATGGCCAACCTTGATATCAAATCCAAGAAGAACAATGCAAGCACATTTTGCTTCCCTTTTCTTTTCCTTTTTTTTTTTAAATTTTTTTAATGAAAAATAAAACATCCTAGAATGAAATGCATGAATGTTATGCAATACAAATCCTAAAAAAACAAAGAAAACAAAAACAAGAAATACTAAACAAAATAGTCACAAAGAGTAGAGCAATGAAGCACAAGGACCATATCAGAAAAACTCACTTAGATTGAGCCTTTTACATCCAAAGCTTTTTAGATGCACCTTGAGCATTGGAGTTCTTATTCATATTAGAATGATTTTCAACTCCAAAATTGGAATAAAGGTTTAGAGCCTTTACCAACTCACCAATGAGTACCATAGGATTTTGTGCTTGAGGCATAGGTACTTTTAGTTTATTTGCTTGTTTAACAGCTTGTAGCTTGAAACAGTTTGAACAAATGTTTCTAGACTTTCCACAAAAATGACAAACCTATGCAAGTCTATCATGCAATTTGCCCTTAGAAGGATTAGAAGTCATAGGTTTAGACTTTTGAAGATCAACCCTAATCTTTTTCGAATGTATGACTTCTACAAGTTTGACAACCTCACACATAGGGGGCTCAGAAGAAAAAACAAAGTTTGTGGAATGTGTTTCAAAAACAGAGATGCTTTTAAAAAAACCTAACCCAGTTTTATCTAACGGAGACTTTTGAACACTCAGCATCTGATCGATTTTGTTCTCTAGCAGACCTATTAGTTTGTTCTCTAGCAATAGATAAATCATGTTCCAAATTCTTAACTTTATCAAGCAAAAGCATGTTCATAGTCTTCACATTATTCAACAATTCATTAGCATCAAACAATTTCACAAGCAAAATTTTCTTTTCAAGCTCAAGAGATGCAATTTTCTTTAAGCCTAGATTAACATTCATAGCATCCTTTGCAACAATTTTGCAAAGTTTATTATGGCTTCTTGAAGATCTGCATCCTCGAAGAGTTCCCCATCAAAAGGGTTCTCCTCAACAACACTTTCATCAATTACAGTAGTAGCAATGAAAGCAATGAAGTTTTCATCCTTGTCACACCCAGGCTCATCATCAGAAACTTCATCATCACTAAGGGTTAGAGTCATAGCCTTACCCTTAGACCTCAAGTATGTAGGACATTCAGATTTAACATGACCATACCTTTGACACCCAAAACATTGTTGTCCCATAGAATTGTTAGAAGGTTGACCTACTTTTCTTTAGGTTTATCAACGTTATTAACCTTAGCGGGATCATTCCTCTTAAAATTTCTAAGTTCAGCAGTGTTCTTACCTCTTGCCCTTCTGTTGTTATTTCTAAGAAAGTTTCTAAAGTTCTTGGTAAGATATGTAATCTCTGTAGCAGAGAGCTCATCATCAAATCCACTCACATCAACATTATCAACAAACTTAAGAGCCATTGATTTGGATTTGCTAACCTTAGGTATGTCCAACTCATAGGACTAAAGAGATCCTACAAGTTCATCAATAGGGATGGAGTCCACATCCTTGCTTTCAGTGATGGCAGTCACTTTGGGTCTAAAGTCCTCAGTCAAGGATCTAAGAATCTTCATAACAATTTTAGGTTGATCATAAATTTCACCCAGATTATATATAGAATTAACAATGTCATTAAGTTTAGCATAGAATTCATTAAAAAATTCATCATCAGACATCCTAATGCTTTCAAATCTAGTAGTTAATTGCTGCAACTTGTTAATTTTAACTGCTTTTGTGCCTTCATGCACAATTTGGAGGATATTCCAAGCAGTATGTGCAATCTCAATATTTGAGATCCTTTTAAATTCCTCTATAGAAACAGCATTAAAAATAGCATTCATGGCTTTACTATTAAAAGCAGCTGCTTCTTTCTGAGAAGTTTGCCACTCACTCACAAGAGTAGTGGGCTTCTCCCATCCGTATTCAACGGAGTTCCAAACTCTCTCATCAATGGATTTTAGGATCACTTCATCATGACTTTCCAGTAAGCATAATTACTCCCATCAAAGTGAAGAGGAATAACTAGAGAGTGTTCGTGTTCCATGACAACTAGGGTCAAGGATCAGCTCAAAGATCAAAAGATCTTCAATAAGAGAGCTACTTGCTCTGATACCATTTGTAAAATATTTAGACCCCTTAACATAATCAGATTAACCTAGTTATTTAACTAAGTTATTAACTTAGGTAAATTATGCAAATTTAGATTAACACAAATATATAATATCATGCAAAGCAGCTGAAATATAAATAACACAATGATATAATAACCCAAGAAAACCAAACCGGTAAAAAAACCTGGGGAGTATTTAACCTAACTATTCTCAAGGTAAAACTAAATCCACTATGAAGAAATTGAAGTTTATACAATAGCGACTTAGACCATTAACATCTTATTGCTACCTCGAGTAGGAAACTTACTACCACGACCACGTGATAACTCCGAGTCCATGGACTACTTCTTTTTTGGATTCCCAGCAAGCACAAGCACTCCCATTTGTATATCGTTAAGCTTTTAATTCAGTAACTGAATGATCACTAAGTTCTTGACATAGTCTTGATCCTTGATAACCTTAAGTATGTGTGAAGGCAAACACCTTTAGATCTCACAAAAGATTCACACACACAACAATAACAACCTCTAAAAAACGTGGCAAGGGAAAACTTTACACGAAAAATGGGCTTGGGCTGAGTTGGAATTTTCTGCAGAAAAACAATCTGCATGACTTTCGATTGGTCGAGTCTAATTCTCGATCGATTGAGCCAAGCAGAATTGCACAGTAACTTCTGCAACAACTCGATTCCAACTTTACATTAAAGACACATACTTTGAGCAATCTAAACAAGACTTAAACGTTTTGATCATGGTTTGCCAACATTACAAATTAGAGTTCTAATACATTTAAACTTAAAGGTCTTAAAACTTAACATATACAAGTATATAACCTACAACTATGGGCTTAAGCTTATAGGGCTTAACTCTAACAATATTAAAACAAGTTGAATCCTTATATTAACGAGCTAGAAAGAGACCAAAAACCCTAAAGCTAAAACCTTCGCATTCTCTCTATCTTCTCCCTCTCACCATTTCCAAATTCTATGAGAGGAGATTAGATCCAATATACACATAGAAACCTTCATAGTTGTTGGTGTTGTTTGGTTCTTGGGAATCATTAGAGTAATCCCAAATCTCCAAGAGGCCTTGAAGTGATCAAGAAGACTTGGTCGCGCAGTTTGCAACTCAACTTGTGTATATGGTGACTAGAGAAGAGAAAGGTATCGATTGCAAGCAGGAGTCTGGTCGAGTACATGCATGGTGCATAACAAGAAGTTTTGTAAGTTGTTATGTAGTGCAACTATTTTCATAATGGATTCTGTTGACTAGGCTAGGCCTCGAAAAAATTGTCTTCAGGTTTTTCTCTATAAACACATTTTACCTCTATGTGTGTACGTCGAGATTTATTTATTGTTGTGTTATCCATAATACTTGCCAACTGAATTTTGATTAGTTAATAGCTTGATTAAGTTTAAATTGGTTAAAATCAATAGCTAGCCAACCATACTAAGGGGTCTAAAGCACTGCCCCGCCGCGGGGGGGGCAACCTCCCCGAAAATTCACAACAAGTAGTAATAGTGCTGAAAATGAAAATTTGACAATTCCGGACGGTGATAAGGAAATAAGTCAAAGAACGTCCTACAACATAAGAAAAAGAGCACCATCTTTAGTTCTTTTTCCAAATAAAAGTAATGAGTGGGTCCCACTTAAAACTCAATATGTTTTCTTGATTTCACATTTTTCTCACCGCAGGGAGAATGAGCGGGTTCCACGAAATAATAATTAGAATAGAAAAACCCATTTATATATCACTTAAGAGATTAAAGAGAATGCTAAAAGTAATACAAATTTTACTATGAAATCCATATAAACTAATGTGACAATAATATAGTTTGTACTACTTAAAAAAGCATAAGAAATGATTTCTTTTATAGGAATAAATGAACATTGGAATTACTTCTTTGTGTCATTTTCTTTCTCTAAAATAAAGAATTTTTCTTGTTGTAATTATTGACAGATTAATTTGTAAACTCATATAGTAAAATTTATAATATCGTTAGCATCATTCAAAGATCAAATCATTATTTGCTCTACTAACATTTTAATGTTCCATCTCATTATTTTTTTCCTAGTTTCAAACTCTAAGATTTTTTTTTTTTTAATAAATTCAAAATTTAAGCACATACAAAGGTTAAATTCTACATAATTCTCTATTAAAAGCTACAACTAGTGAGACACGTACACATATAACTTTGTATGTACGTTTCTCTATTCTTAACGTATTATTCATTGACTTATTTTCTCATAAAGGAATCAAATTATATAATTGAACTTTTTGAGTTGAGATCAATATTTTAATTTGATTGTTATTAAATATGAATTAATTATTAACGATCAGGGCAATTGAATAAATTCAAGTAGGTATGAAAAAACAAATTAAAACTTACATTTATCAGTTTCACCAGTTTATAATTATATATTTATTTTGTTATTAATATCATTAATATTTTTAAAGTGGATTTTATGTTTTATCTTGTCTTTTATTCTTGCCTACCAAACTAAAATTCTAGATGGTCTAACAACGTAACTCGCATGCATTATCAAAGGATTGTACCAATTCAAGAAGATGATTGCCATACTCATCATGACTCATGAGATGTACGATACTCGAAAAGATTATTTCTAATCAAACAAACAAAATCTTAAATGTGGTGGCATAATTATATGATCCTAGTGAACGTCACAGGCAGGATCTATAGTCAAAAGTTTATAGACAGCAGAACAAAAACCATAACAATATGGCCCAATATAATATGCATATAGTAAAACGACTATCGAAGTCCACAAAGTCACATGGCATTCATTGTCATAAGTTCCTATTTCAAATTTGTAGTACAATGATTTACCATATAATGAAAATGAAATGCTTACGTGAATGTTATGTAAAGCAATTGACGGCAAAATAGAGACTCAAATGGGAATATTGTACAATAATTTAGCATGAATAACAAGAAAAGAAAAAGAAAAAGGAATGCAAAATCATCTTTTCTATTCCGTTTCAGTTTCGCAATCAGACGGCCAATAAAGTAAAAAATGTGTTCTGAACTAGACAAATAAACATACTCATTGAGTTTACTGTAATAATTGTTGCTCTTTTTTTGGTGATGTTTTCATGGACTTCAGTCCTTCCAAAGTGGCCCCAGACTTTTTCTCATTAAAACATGCGGCAAGCCTAAGATACCATTCTGGTGTTTCTTTTGTGAATGATGAGTTCAATGGAGTCTGAGGAATGGAAGAAAGTGGCCGCTAGTTGTTGATTATCTACATGTACAAAAAAACAAATTTACACTTATTAAGTTGGTATGATGTGATTGATATCAATAAAAGTAACGTCAATAGAAAGCTATGTAAAATTTATGCTACTCCAATTACAAAAGTAACGTTAATAGAAAGTTATGTGAAATTTATACTACTCTAATTATAACTTACTACGTCAAAGATTTAAAAAAAATAAATAAAAAAAAAAAAAAAAAACTTATTACATCAACAGTTATTAAAAGAAAAAAAAAATGTGATAGGCTATAACGGTATGCAACAGAAGGTGACATCAGCATGACTTGCACTTTTTTTGTTTTTTTCTTGAGAAACGCTTGCCCATAGGTTAGTAGCATGGTAATGAAAATTATACACGCACCAGAGTTAATCAATGGTTAGAATTTGAAAATTTAGCACTCATTAGACCTCCTCATCTTTGAATTTTGAAACCATAGGGGAATCCTGAATGATATTCTCATATGATTGCCTTGACCCTAATTGAGAGAGAGAGAGAGAGAGAGAGAGAGAGAGAGTAATTCTTTCACCTTTCATCTCACTAATCAAACCAAACTTCTCTTTCATCATCAAGCCATTGAATCAAGTAATACTTTTGTACTCAAAAAAAGAAAAAAAAGAAACGAAAAAGAACCTACTCTTTTATTTATATTATTTACTATTTTCTTGGGAGCGGAGGAAGTGGTCTTACTCATTTATTTGAACCTTAGAAACGTTTAGTAGTAGGGGAAAAAATAGATAGAAAATGAGACTATATATATGTGTGTGTGTGTGAGAGGTTGGATTCAGGTTACATTTAATGTAATTTTTAATAATGTTATATCACTCAATAACTTGCTATGGAATTCATATTTAGTTTTGAAAATCTCACTATTAAATTGCATGTTTTATATGTTTTTAACTTTCATGCTAATTTTCATGTTAATTGAATATCATTTACTATTTAATTCATAAACTCATCTTTTATTTATTTTATTTGTTTATTTATTAATATAGTTATTTATTTTCTTGGGAGAGGGGGAGGTGGCCGCGCTGATATATCTGAATTCAGAGAAGCTTAGTTGCATTTAAGTCCTTAACCCAAAAATTTAATAAAATGTCTCTCAGACGTCCTCAACATTTTTGGCCCAGAGTTAATAATGACGGGCTTTTTGCAAAATGAGCCAAAACTGGCCCAGAATCGAAGTACAGAAGATGGCTACTTTTTTGCGTTTCATAAAGATAAAGGTAGAGATGGCAAATCGTATATATTAGAGCCAGCTCCTGAAAAAAAAAAAGAGTCAGTAAAATAATAATAATAATAATAATAATAATAGAACTTGAATATATAGTAACACCACCTAAAAAAAAACACACACACACAAATACATAAAATTTTCTTCACAAATTTTCATATTTTGATATCGTTGTATGATATGATAGCTTCCCTATCAATATTATAAGTTACGTCTTTTTCAGTATACACAATTAAGCAATTATTAAACTACTAATCTTTCTTTCAATTATCAACATATTGCTTAAATAAGTAACAATATAAACAAAATGAATTATTTTTTTGAAAAAATGTATCACATAAATCAAACAAATCTATATATATATATATATATATATATAATAATAGGTAAAGTAAAGAGAAAATTCAATAAAATTTTAAATTGGAATTCAATTAATATTTAATTTTATGCCATGTGTCTCATCTAATTTAAATTTTTAAATTTTTGTGCCAAATTAGTTAATTTAATGTAGAGAACAGGGAGTCCAATATAATAAACCATAAAAAATATAATCATATAACTAAAAAAATTCAAATTTATAAGTCATATATATATATATATATATTAATAAGTAAAGCAAAGAGAAAATTTAATTAAATTTTAAATTGGAGTCTAATTTTGTGTCACGTGTCATTTAATTTTTAAATTTTTTGTTAAGTGAATTATTATGTTCAAAAATAAAAAGATCTGAATTCAATTAAATTTTAGATTGAATTTTAATTGGAGTTCAATTTTGTATCATGTGTCCCATCTAATTTGTTAATTTTTGTGGCAAGTGAATTATGAGTAAAAATCGAAGAATCTAGTTCCAATTAGATTTCAAATCATATATATATATATATATATATATATATTATATGTAATTGTAATTATTTTTAAATGTATTCGTGCATATGCACGAGTTTACATACTAGTTCAACTAAAGACTAAAGCAAGTACTAACAGACTAATTATTTGAAAAGTGTGCATTTTTTAATTAAAAAATAATGATTTTAAAATATGCCCTTTGAAAACGTACACAATTTAAAAAAAAAATCACAATTAAACATTTAATTTGTGCTTTAAGGCTAATTTGTTTGTTTGGGTAATTTTTGAAAGTGCTACGTTGACAACATTTTTTCAACACTTACACAATTAAGCCTTGGTGATAAATTTTTACTAGTTCTAATTTGAACATATCATTGAAATTTTTTTTTTCCACTAGTAACAACCTACTACTTAAGATTTATTACGAAAGTTTTGCAAAAATATTGTGAACATAGCATTTCTCGAAATTTTTTTATTCAAAATTCAACGGACCAAAATTTTGGAGAAGTTAAATTTAATTTTTAATGGGCTCAAATAGTTATTTAAGGTGTTCAAGGTTTTTTAGGGTAGTCAAGTTATTTTTTTTCTAGGGTGATCAACGACCCATATCAATTTAAAATTTAATTTTTTTAAAAGTATATTAAAAAAAAAAAAATCAAGTCAGGGTGGTTCTAAACTACATTTGGCGCCGCCCCTAACTGAGACCTACGACAACAAATCTAACCAAATCTACTATGATTTTTTCTTTTTCTTTTTTTGGAGAATATACTACGAATAGATTTACTACAAAATTACAAATACATAGACTAAAAATATAACAAAAACATTGGTTGGAATTTCCTGCTGTGAACATATGTTTCAGTGTTAAGAAGTAGAAAATAAGCTTCTTATTTTATTTTGAGAAGAGTATTTTCTAATAAAATAGAGCAATCGTGTGAAATTATTTCATATAGCTAGACACCACATTCCTTATACCAATCAATCAATTAAACACTTACATGAATCTTAATTTAGGAATAATGAATGTACCATAATGTACCAATTATTATAAAACAATAAAATACTATTATTTGGAAAATTTTAATGCTTGATAAAGTGCTTAGGCGTAAAATAAGATTGATCTTGTTTGATCCAACATTGTTTCTAGAATTCTCTTTGCTTTTGCTGATTATGCACCGAAATAAATTTTTACATAAAATCTTCCCACAACCTTGTAATTACTGCAAAACATTTAATGTGTGAGAAAATGCAAGAATTCCTAAAACTCTTAGTTTGTCCATTAAAGCACTTGTGTTGTTATCAGCGGGAATGAGATCTCTGTCTCCTACCAACTACATTAAGAAGAGAAGGATTAAATTTCATAATAAATCATTCACCAAGAACACCTATATTATGAAAATGCATTTAAAGAAGTATCTCAATCCACTTCTTTCATCTGACTTTTTCCAAGTCTTAACAAAAGACTTGCAAGTTCAATATCCTTCGGAGTACTGGTCTATTGACTCAACAATATAGTAATAACTGCTAGTTAGAAATGATAGAAGTGGCTGATGCTATTAATTAAGGACTTGACCATATCTTAGTTGCTATTCTCTTATTTGGAACTTGGAACAGTTCCATAGTAATAATATCTTCAACAAGGACAAGATCTTCAATCAAACACGCCAAAAGATTAAGCTATGTTCTTAATTAGAAGAAGTGTTAAGAGTCATATTTGTTACATGTTGTCGTATCCTTTGACAAAATATATTTTACTTGTAATTTGATAGATTTAAGATGTGTTTAGAATATTAAGAAGTGTGTTGATAAGTCAAAACAAGTGATATTATTAAAGACATGAAAATTGAACCAAGAAACAAGTGAAGAAAAGCTGAAATGGTAATGCTTAACACTAGCATCTATTGAGAATTGATGAAGAAATCTTGACACTAGCTCGACACATCTCGATCTATCGAGCTAAGTAGATCCAGAATTCTTAATTCAGAATTTTGGCCCATGATGACTTGGATTGCTAGGGTTTCGTTCACTAAAGTCTTAGAGGATATAAAAGTTTTATTTTAAAGTCATCAAAAACACAAAGACTCAAATTAGAGAACTCATATATTCTTAGAGAAATTACTGCGTTCTTATACATCTTAGAGTTTTGCAACCAAGTGTTTCTAGATTTTCAACATATTTTGAAGTGAAAAACTTTGCATCCAACAACAAACATAAGTTGTGGGAAGTCCGACACATACTATGATCTATGCATATAGGAAGAAATCTCTACAATATTAAATCCAATTGAGGATTAGAATGAAGGTTCAACTGTAGGTTGTTATTTTGGGATAGGATAAGGTAGTAGTAAGATTTTATATACTTGTAACCACTTGATTATTTATTAGTGGATTTTTGGAAGTGGTAACCTGAAAATCACCCGGTGAGATTTTTACTTTGCAAGAGATTTTTTCCATTAGTTAACAAATTACCGTGTTAATTTATTTTCTATGGCACTTTAGTTTATTTGGTGATTTGTGTGTGACACTATGATTTGCATGTAATTTGACCTAATTAATCAGCTTAAGTAATTAAATTAATTAACCAGGGTCGAGCCATAACCCAACAAGAAAGATTAAGTATTTCATGTACTTCATAATTTATTCTTAACCTTCCATTTGTTTTTTTCTTTTGTTCAGTATTTCACCCTTAAACTCGCGCTATTCCCTGCAATAATTTACAAACAGATACTTGAACCTTAATACTAGTTAAGCAATAAGTAATTCTAGGCCATGAACTTTCCACAAAGTACAATCTCATTAATTTCTTTACATCTTGTTTTATGAACATTGTGAATGGGTCTCGAATTGACACATTTGGATCTAATGTCAAACTCCTAGGTCAATGCAAAATTTCAATGAAGGAGAAAGTATGTGAAAATAAATTTAGTTTGACAATTCTTTGTATAAACAAAACTGTATTTAGGTTTGACCTAGATTCGTTGGCTTATTCAATGGCAACCGGAAGGGACTAGAAGGAAAAACCTTCAGTTGTGCCGGTGACTGCGTCATTGACTTGACCAATTAAGTAGACCAGCAGTGGTTTGCCAAGATTTCTAATTCTTATCTTGGCCTCTCCAAATTCAAATTCAATAGGAATATGTCGACCTAGTCTACTTTTAACCAGAAAAAAAAAAAAGACTAAAATCTTTTAGGAAAAATGCATATTTTATGTTTTTGTCCTACAAATGGCACTTCTTACAATCATGTGGGCCACATGCCTGTAGAGCCCACATACTTATGAGAGGCCCACTCCATAAGACGGGTACTCAAGATACCATCTTGTTATCTCTTCCGCTAGCTAGGGCTTGAATTTCCCAAGTCAATGATGATTAATTTGAGAGGCAATGCCCTAACACTCAGGGCCATGACAGCTACAAGAGACTCCAAGACAAACATATGGGCCTCACATGCAGAGGTCCACCAGGACCTACTACAAATTAACAATTCGTTCCGGCATAACCCATTCAAGAAGAAAACAAGAAAAAAAGTCGTTGCATGAGTTGTTACTTAGAATCAATGCTAGTCACTGCTGACTAGTGTCAGGAAATAGATACATGAGAGAGGACCTGCAAATGCGTTTCGCTTTGAATTTAAGGTTTTTTTTTGTGGGGGGGGGGGGGGGGGGGGGGAAGAGTACTTTTACTATAAGATTTGTGCAAACAACTCTATTATTATGGCTATTTTGTATCAATTAAAATGAAACGGAGCATATCAAAGAAATAATCTAGCTGGTAGCTGCCAACAACTTTTTTGTTTCCATACTTTTTCAAGGATCTGACCCTCAATAAAAATAAAGCATTTGTTTTGAGGGTCATGAAGACCATCAAAATTTTGTCTCCAATGCTGTATGTTTTAAGGGTCATTGAGGGTCATCGGCACTCTCAAAATATTTTTTTTCGTAGGTTTTTATACTTTTTCAAGGGTTTAGACCCTTAATAAAACCAACTGTTATGTAGTGTAAGCTTCAAAATCATTTATCAGTCACTAATTTCCATTGCTAAAGAAAAGAATATATATATATATATATATAGACTGCACATTGGACAAGGCTAATATTGAAACAAACGAATCCAAATAAGCAGGTGTACGGTTAGTTTTCATCAATATCACCCAAATAGCTCTTGAGAAAATAAATGCTCATCTAGATTAATTTATTTTAGATCCCACTGACTATGAAATTCTCTCGGGATACCTAGCTAGCATGTGTTAATTTCATCTCAAATCAGTGGCAATAAAATGAAAAAAACAAAAACAAAAAAAAGTAAAGGTGGAATGGAGTATTAAAGATTGCTCACCGAAGTCTCACGAGAATCATAAATTCATATTGGTAGGTGCAGGAATAAATTTATTTTATGAATCAGAAAGTCATTCCCTAATTGAATAAACATAAGAGCCACAAGGAATTATTGATCACAAGAAGATATGCTGTTAGAGTAATTAAGAAAAGAGTGCAGATCAAGTAAGGCTTGTGTAATTGCAAAGACAATGACTGTTGGTTTAACTAGTACCACGTAAGTCCTAAATGAATGGAACCAGAAAGACATCCCTACATTCTCTTCGTTTGGCTTCAAAAAAATAAAAATAAAAATAATTACCGCTTCACTTGTGTTAATTTAAGTCACCAAAAAAAAAAAAAGTCACCCAAAAGTTTGCTTGTTGGTTTGTTTTTAAAACTTATCCCTATGTTAATTGATGAGCATAAGAGCAATTTTGAAAAACTTAGTCAGCACTGTTGTGAAATAAAAGAAATATAAAACTAAGTAAGAAAAAAACAATAAATATATATTAATGAATTCTTGTATTCAAGTAGTCATCTACAATATTTTTTTATATCTCTTAAATGTGTACAATATCAGTAAAACACACACACACACACACACATATATATAAAATCTTAACATGCTTATAAAGTTCATGAAATAAGGTTGCAATAATGTGTACAATTATAGATATACATCGCCCTTATATATAAGATTTTATAGATACACATTTAAGATTTTATATGTCCCAAATAACTCTTTCATTGCGCAAGCTTTACACAATCCAATCAGAATTTATTTCTAACACTTCCCCTTGAATGACCAATTTCTAAGAATATGCCACGCTAAAACCTTGCAAAAAAAAAAAAAAAAAACCCTGTGGAAAAAAAAAAATATTTTAGCTTAGGAAAAAGAATACAATATTCTTGTGTAACTTCTAATACCTTAGGATTGACTTATTAAAACCTTCCAAAGAAAATCGCAGTGGGAAAAAACCTTAGCGATGGAAAAAGAGTACAATCAACACACGTCATTTAGAAAATTTACTCCCTCTCATGAGTATATAGAACTTCCATTGTTCATAGTAAAAAGATCCTTAAGTCAATGCATGCCAATGTTGTGCACCATCTTCTTAAAAGTCACAGTCAGTAATAGCTTAGTGAATATATCGGTCAAATTATCACATGATCGTATCTGCTTGACATCAACATCACTGCTCTTCTAGAGCTCTTGTGTATAAAAGAATTTTGGTGCAATATGCTTGGTTCTATCACCTTTGATATAGTCTCCTCTTATTTGAGTGATACAAGCAACATTATCTTTGTATAATATCGTTGGTCTATTTTTGATTGATCATAATCCACAATTTTCAAAAATATGTTGAATTACCGATCTCAACCAAACACATTCACAACTTGCTTCATAAATTGCAATAATCTCTACATAATTTGAGGAAGTAGCAAAATTATTTGCTTAACAGGTCTCCATGGAATAACAGTATTTCCATAAGTAAATAAATACATGTTTGTGATTGGCCTTTTTGTGGATCAAAAAGGTAACCCACATTAGCATATTCAACTAACTATCGATTTGATCCATTTGTATAAAATAATCTCAGATCAATTGTCCCATGAAGATAATGTAAAATATGCTTAATTCCATTCCAATGTCTTCGAGTTGATGTAGAATTATACCTTGCTAGTAAGTTAAGTGCAAATTTCTATTTGCAAGATACATGAAAGCACCAATCGCACTAAGATATGGTACTTCAGAACCAAGAGTTTATTCATCATCTTCTTGTGGTCGAAAATAATCTTTCTTGACATCAAGTGACTAACCTACCATTGGAGTGCTTAAAAGATGAGCTTTTATCCATGTAAAAGTGTTTCATGACTTTTTCTGTGTACATTGATTAATGAACAAAAATTTCATTTGAAAGATGTTCAATTTGTAGACTAAGACAAAATTTTGTCTTACCATGATCTTCCATCTCAAAATCATTCTTTAAATAATTTGCTGTTTTTGTTAACTCTTCTAGAATCCCTACAAAATTTAAATCATCAACATATACTGTTAAAATAGCAAATCTGGATTTTGATTTTTTGATAAGAACGCACGGACAATTGGATTGTTCTCAAATCCTTCTTTCAAAAGATATTCACTGGGACGATTATACCACATGCATCAAGATTGCTTTAACCCATATAAGGATCTTTGTAACTTGATAGAATACATAATTCGGGATGTAAAATTATATGTTTCAAGCCTTATATATTCTTCAGAGATTTTCATGTAGATATCATTATCTAATGATCCATACAAATATGTTGTAACAACATCCATTAATTGTATATTCAAATTTTCTTTTGCTACCAAGCTAATAAAAAATATGAATGTAATTCATCCATTACAAGAGCAAATGTTTCTTCACAATCAATACCGGGTCTCTGCGAGAAACCTTATGCAACAAGTCGCATTTGTACCTTTTAATTTCATTTTTCTTATTTCATTTATGTACAAATACCCATTTGTATCCAACAAGCATTACAACTTTAGGCGTTTGGACTACAGGTCTAAAAACTACACATTTGATTAATGAATTTAATTTTGCTTGAATCGTCTCTATCCACATTGGCCAATCATTTCTACATCAACATTTATCGATAGTTTGTGATTCATATTCATTATTATTACTTCTAGCAATATTAAGGGCAACTTTATATAAAAATATGTTGTCGACAATAACTTTATTTCTATTCCATATTTCTCCTATATGTATATAATGTATTGAAATCTCGTTATTTTCAGGTTCCTGATTCTCTTCAAAGGATAACTTTTCAGGAGGTTCATTTTTAGGAAATTTTTGTTCATAAGTTTTGGATAGATCAATTATTTATGTGACCTGTTTCATGGGTATAGCCTCTTCATAGGCTGCAACTTTTTTTTCTTGTACTATTCTCTTCTAGGAAATTTTATCTTTAACACCAACAAATCTTCCACACTTCAAGTATGACTTTGATTTTTGCTGCTGTATTAACTAATTGTCCTACAGGGAATTCAATCTATGCTGGAGTATTAGTAGCTAGAATGTGAGATTTTACTATTTTCTTATTGTTGGTGAATACGTCTGATAATTGATTTGTAATTCCTTGCAAATCTCACATTCTAAGTAATCTCACATCGTACTTTAGGTAACAACTTTTCTCCCCTTAATGGTGGAAAGATTGTTTCATTAAAATGACAATCCTCAAAGCTCATAAATTCCAAGTCTATATTGAGGACCTATCATAGTGCGTTGTGGGGGTGTAATAGGTACATATACAAAACAACCAAATGTGCCTAAGTGAAAAATATCTAGTTTTTGGCCAATCACCAATTGGAATAGTGAGAATTCATGATAAGTAGTTGACCTAATGTGAACTAATGATGCAGCATGTAATATAGCATGAGACCTAGCAGAAATAGGTATTTTTGATTTCATAAGCAAAGATCTAGCAATAATTTGAAATCTTTTAATAAGTGATTCAGGTAAACCATTTTGAGTATGTGTATGGGTGTGAGAGACCGCGCCCCCGACCCGTTTTATAATGAGTGTTGGGCTAAACCCACGTGAATGTATGGAGTCGTGTTATTGTCTCTCAAAATGGAGGTTCGACTAGTTATATTTGTCCCTTTAGATTAAGGGTTTTACAATGGAGTCGCCACTTATTTAATTATTGGAAAAATAAGAAAACCGAAATTGAAAAATTTATCATTTTATTAATTTTCAATTGAATTTACATTGGTCATAGGAAAATTACATGGCTTTGGTCCTAGATACAATCTAAGATAAAGTACATAGCTTTGTTTCCTAGTTACAATCTAAAAATTGAAAATTACATGGACAAGTATTTGATCTACTAACCCTTGATCTAAGTTCGGAGGCTATGTTACAAGGTGGGAAGGTGTTAGGCACCCACCTTGCCCGGTGAAACCGATCTTCTAGACTATGGTGGCCAACATTCATATCATATTATCCAATATGTCAATCAATTTGCATGTTAAATTTAAGGTGTGTGAATGTGATGAACCCCAATTCAATTTATTAAGCATGGCATTTGGATTGAAAAATAAATTCTAGTGAATGTGTGTGTATGGTGACATCCTAGATTCAAGGATTTGAAAAAATTATTAAACAAACATGTTTTTCATATTTTTGATGTGAATTTAATATTAAAACTAGTATTATGTATGAACATGTGATGAACAACCAAGAACATGTGATGAACACATAAGAATATCTAAGAATATTCAAACATATTCAAGGGAATTTAAACAGTTACTATAATGCTTTAATCCTAAATTCCTATCATGGCAACACAAAAAACAAGTTAGGAAAAGAAATTATACCTTCATGCAAGATTCAAATGGTGGATGAGGAGACTCTTGAGGGAGGTCCTATGGGTGGAGGAAAAGAAGAGTTAGGAGAGGAAGAGTGAGTCTCACTCAATACTTTGAGTCTCAAGAAGACCAAGATATGACAAGACTACTCAACTTCCTAAAACTCAAGAGGGGGTTTTCTTGTCTCTTGGAATGAAGGAGAGGGGGGGTTTATATAGTAGTGGTGGAAGAAATATGAATGGAAGGCCATTAATGAGGGTTGACAATGAATCATGAACCTAGACCTCATTTTAGCCTTTGGGGAAATTAAATGGAGAGATTTGTGGGAGTGAGAAGCAAGCCAAAATTCGGTTTTCCCGTAGCTGCTATAACAGCCTGTAGAGCCAACTTTGAAAACTCATATCTGACTCAATTTTGATCGGAATTGTGTCGTTCTTGTGCTCAAATTGAAGCCCCGGATGTCTAGTTTCTGGGAAAATTAATCTCATTCACAGATTCAAAATATTCTGAGAGATATCAATGAAATTGTGAGCAGAGGTCATTTCTTAGAAAAATAGTTTCAGCACAATTAACATTAATAGGTCCCAAATTAGTTTCCAATTAACATTAATAGGCTCCAATCACTCCCATTTCAGACCTAATTAGTTCCAAATTTACCCTAATTAAAAGATAATTGCACAAATTACTCATTGAATAATTAATGTTTAACTATCTAATTAATTAGGTGTATGCAACCTTACCATAAAATGTAGTCCTAACCAATCAAATTATGACACCTCATTAATTTCAAATTGATTATAATTATAACCAATTAGAATCAATTGTCATAATCACATAAGGTCGGACTCGATTTGTAATAGTGCATCTCGGCCATTAAAACTTGATTTGATGATAACTTTCTATCTGATGGTCCGATTAGGGCTTATAACCAGTCGATTTGATCGTTACAACATCAAGATCATTTTGGTGAAATGAGATTAAGGATCTAATGACCAAAATCAAGATGCATATTTCCAAAGTGAAATTACCCTTTTACCCTCCAAGTGAGGTTAAATGCGGGTTGCAAAATGAGGTGTCAACAGAATGCCCCTCATTGACAGAGCTTGAAAAACGAATGTCAATGTATAAAAAAGACACTTAACTTTGCAATCAGCATTTAACCGTGGTGAATTTATGATGCATGGAAATAAGAATGCAAATCGTCATGTAGTGGATCAAAATGTGGACCGAATCTCGGGAGAGATTGCCTATGTACCTCTTGATGGGAGGATCAGGTCTGCACATAGTTCATGCATGCAAATTTTTTTTTCTTTTTTTTTTTTTTTTTTGAAAGAGTACAAGACATGCTTACCTGAGGTCAAGAAAATATGGAGATCTTAGTCATGTGTTTCAGAGGACCAAAGGTTGTGGATCCTGGCTCATGTTTTCGGAGGACCTAGGATTCTTGAACCTTGGCTCATGTTTTCAGAGGACCAAGGTTTTTTTTTTTTTTTTTTTTGGGCTTTGGGCTCATGTTTTCAAAGGACCAAAGGTTGTGGATCCTGACTCATGTTTTCAGAGGACCTAGGATTCTTTTGGCCTTTGACCTCATGTTTTCAGAGGACCAAAGGTTTTTTTGGGCTTTCGGCTCATGTTTTCAGAGGACCAAAGGTTGTGGATCCTAGCTCATGTTTTCAGAGGACCTAGGATTCTTTTGGGTTTTGGCCTCATGTTTTCAGAGGACCAAACGTTGTGGATCCTGGCTCATGTTTTCAGAGGACCTAGGATTCTTGGATCTTGGCTCATGTTTTCAGAGGACTAAGGGTTTTCTGGGCTTTGGGCTCATGTTTTAAGAGGACCAAGGGTTTTTTTGGGCTTTGGGCTTATGTTTTCAGAGGACCAAAGGTTGTGGATCCTGGCTCATGTTTTCAGAGGACCTAGGATTCTTGGATCTTGGCTCATGTTTTCAGAGGACCAAGGGTTTTTTTGGGCTTTGGGCTCATGTTTTCAGAGGACCAAAGGTTGTGGATCCTGGCTCATGTTTTCAGAAGACCTAGGATTCTTTTGGGTTTTGACCTCATGTTTTCAGAGGACCAAAGGTTGTGGATCCTGGCTCATGTTTTCAGAGGACCTAGGATTCTTTTGGGCTTTGGCCTCATGTTTTCAGAGGACCAAGGGTTTTTTGGGCTTTGGGCTCATGCTTTCAGAGGACCAAAGGTTGTGGATCCTGGCTCATGTTTTCAAAGGACCTAGGATTCTTTTGGGCTTTGGCCTCATGTTTTCAGAGGACCAAGGGTTTTTTTTTTTTGGGCTTTGGGCTCATGTTTTCAGAGGACCAAAGGTTGTGGATCCTGGCTCATGTTTTCAGAGGACCTAGGATTCTTGGATCTTTGCTCATGTTTTCAGAGGACCAAGGGTTTTCTAGGCTTTGGGCTCATGTTTTCAGAGGACCAAAGGTTATGGATCCTGGCTCATGTTTTCAGAGGACCAAGGGTTTTCTGGGCTTTGGCTCATGTTTTCAGAGGACCAAAGGTTGTGGATCCTGGCTTATGTTTTCAGAGGACCTAGGATTCTTAGATCTTGGCTCATGTTTTTAGAGGATCAAGGTTTTTTTGGGCTTTGGCCTCATGTTTTCAAAGGACCAAAGGTTGTGGATCCTGGCTCATGTTTTCAGAGGACCTAGGATTCTTGGATCTTGGCTCATCTTTTCAGACGACCAAGGGTTTTCTGGGCTTTGGGCTCATGTTTTCAGAGGACCAAACGTTGTGGATCCTTGCTCATGTTTTCAGAGGATCTAAGATTCTTGGATCTTGGCTCATGTTTTCAGAGGACCAAGGTTTTTTTGGGCTTTGGCCTCATGTTTTCAGAGGACCAAAGGTTGTGGATCCTGGCTCATATTTTCAGAGGACCTAGGATTCTTGGATCTTGGCTCATGTTTTCAGAGGACCAAGGGTTTTCTGGGCTTTGGGCTTATGTTTTCAGAGGAACAAAGGTTGTGGATCCTGGCTCATGTTTTCAGAGGACCTAGGATTCTTGGATGTTGACTCATGTTTTCAAAGGACCAAGGGTTTTCTGGGCTTTGGGCTCATGTTTTCAGAGGACCAAAGGTTGTGGATCCTGGCTCATGTTTTCAGAGGACCTAGGATTCTTGGATCTTGGCTCATGGTTCATGTTTGTGGGCTTTTTACCCTAGTACTTGCAAAATAGATATTTCCAATTAGTAACATAGTTATTAATTGAAAAGAATTCGGCATACCTGGCAAATGCCCTTAGTTTGGGACATATTCTGTGCTTCGATGAATGTTGAGGATGAACATTTGACTTGATGTTGCCCCACTGGAAAAATGGAAAAGGGTCATAATTTTCTTTTCCTGAAGAAGAATTTAATGTGGTTCTCTTCTGGGACTTTTGAATTTCTCTTTTGAAAAATTTGGAAATCTTGAATTTTTTGATGGAATTGGGAAATTTCTTTCTTTTGAAAGATTTGAAAATCTTGAAATTTTTGTTTGAAGGAATTGAAATTTTTTTATTGATGATTTTTTTTTTTTTGAAAGATTTGGAAATGAAGGAATTGAACATTTATTTTGAATTTTTTTTTTTAAATCAACCTAAGAAGTATGAGCCCAATGCCCTTAGTCTCGAGGTTTTTTTTTTTTTTTTTTTGGGAAGATTTGGAAATCCTAAATTTTTTGAAAAATTTTGGAAATCTTGAAATTTTTTTCTTTTTTTTTTGGGAAAAAATTGGAAATCTTGAATTTTTTGAAGGAATTGAAAATTTGTTTTGATTGAAATTTTTTTTTTTTTTTTGAAAGCCTAATTAGAAGTCTTGAATTCTTTTGAAAAATTTTGGAAATCTTGGAATTTTTTTTTTTTGAAAAATTTGGAAATCTTGAATTTTTTGAAGGAATTGATTTTTTTTTTTTTTTGAAAGATTTGGAAATCTTGAATTTTTTTCTTTTTCATTTTTTTAATTGAAAATATTTTTTATTTTATTTTTATTTTTTGAAAATTTTATCCTTTTTTTTTTTTTTTTTTTTTTGAGATTTGAAGATTTGTTCATTATCAAAAAGTGAAGAAGATGAAGATGAAGATGAAGTAAGAGTGATGAAGATTTATTCATGTTTTTTTTTTTTTTTGAAAAACCTATCCTTTGAATGAAAATAACTTTGGCTAGAAGTTGATGCGGATTGCTAGATAAGTCCTTGCTTAATTCCTGCCAGAAGATAATTTCAATTAGTAATGGATTTATTTATTGAAATGAATTGGAAGTACTTACCCAATGCCCCTAGTTTGGGGCATATTCCATGCTTAAATTGAAGCTGAATTCATTTGATGTTGTGACCATTAGGGAACATGAAAGAAGATCATGGTTCACCATCCTTGGTTCCTGCAAAAAGGCTTTCTTTCTCTAGCTGTTAGAAACCAATTATCATGAAAACATTTTTTGCTAATGTCCTTAGTATGGACATGCTTGCAAACAAATAGATTAATGCCTCAAATGAAAACATACTTCCATGCAAGAAGAACATATTTGCACACAATATAAATAGGCCAATGCTCCAAGTTTAAACATGCTTAATGCAAATAAATGGGCTTAACCTAACATACACCCAAACAATTTTGTTATATTGTTTTGACTTTGTTTTCCAAAGTTGTTTGAGTGATTGGGACCGGGCCTATGCAAGGCTGCCTACGTACCTCTCTCATAGAGGATCAGGTCAAGACGTAGTTCAAAATGAATGAATTTTGGAAAAAAATGATTTTTTATTTTTTTTTAAATGAGATTGCACTTTCTTTTTTTTCTTTTTCTTTTTCTTTTTTTTGAAAAAAAAAAAAAAAAAAAAAAAACTTCCTCTTTTTTTTTTTTTTTTTTGGAACCAGATGTGATCCTTTGAACAACCATTTTGGAAAATCATAGTGTTTAAGAACCAAACAAATCTCTTTGATTAGGAAGTATCAAGATCATTAAACTCATGTAATCAAATTTGCTTCTTCCTTTTGAACATTATCAGATTGAGTCTCCAAAGGCAATCAAGAAATGAAATGTGATAATATTTAGGAGTCACATTATTGGGTGCAAACAAGGAGAGTGCTCCAAGTTTGAAAGTTCTTTTGAGTCATTTGGGGATTTGAGAATTTGAGAAGTTTTGTCCTTCAACATATCATCCAGTGGGGTTTGACAATTTTAAGCATTTTTCCTTTTTAATTCGAGAGAAAATAACATTAGAGTTTAAGATGCGCCTACAATTAGCAAGACTTCAAGGAGGTCTTTACTTATGGGTTGTAATGTAGGCCGGGTTTGGGTTATGAAATGAAAGATATAAAAGGCCTAAAATTCCCTATGATGTTTTCCCCAAGTATGCATTACTTAAAAATCAAGTATTAGAGGAGTTTCTCCATTTTTTCTTTGTCATCTTCTCACTAGTCTTCATTGGTCACTCGAATCAACATTATACTCATTCATCTTGGATCATACCTCTAAACTTTCATCATGTAAAATTCTTCTCCTTTTAGACTGCACTCTCAAGTTTCCAACTTTGTAGGATTTTTCAATTTTTTCTTTTCTTTGGCCCTAACTTTTGCCTAGACCGCCCTTTTGGGTTTCAACCTAGCGGGCGTTTTGTGTGTGTGTGTGTGTTTTTTTTTTTTTTTTTTTTCCCTAGCTTTTGCCTAGATTGCCTTTTTGGGTTTCCAGCCTAGCAAGGTTTTTTTTTTTTTTTTTTTTTTGCTGTCTTTCATCTCTTGATTGAATGAACTTTTGAGAATCTTTTCCCTTGTTTTTCTTAGCTTAAGTCATTTTGATGCACTCTTTAGGCCTCTTTCTTGCCTTGATGCACTTACACCTTTTTGTACTTGATGAATCTTTTCCTTTTTCTTGACGAACCCTCTTTTAGATGAATTTTGTATTCCTCTTGGCATGATGAATTTTAGGCTCTTCAACTTTACGAACACTTTTTTGTCACATTGATGGAATTTCATTTCTCTTTCCATGATTGTGTGAAACCTCATTTCTCTTTGATGATCTCCTGTCTTTAGCCTAATGAATCTCCACTTGTCTTTCATGTCTTCTAGGAGAGATTTATCAGTTAGCTTTAAAGCTACAAGGTTGACTCCTCCTCAACATGAGATTTACGTATGCATATCTTGATTTTTTCCACCCCAGGTTTAGATTTTAGTGGGTTCATGCAAAAAAAGCTAAGTGTTTAAAGGCTCAAATGGGCTAGCAATGGATAATGATTGTTCTAGGTATTAGGGAATAATCTTGTTTAATCAAAGATGGCCTCCTATCCCTAGTAATGCTTGCTTGTAAGTGCAGTGACTTAAGCTCTTTTAATAAATTCATCTTAAAAGAAAAAGTATGAATGCTCTAATGTTGTAAAACAAAAGATCTTTTAAAATTGGATTGAGTGCATGGATTCTTGGGATTTTTTGATGGATAGATTTTTTTTTTTTATTGCCTTTTAAGACCTTTTCTTCTTATATTCTAAGTCAAGTAGCAAAAATATTTACATGGATCAAATGAAATTAATCATTCCTTGGTATAAGGTGATTGCTTAAGCCTTTAAACATCAAGATTTAGAGAATGTTTTGTCCAAGGGATTCTCATGTACCATTTTGAAAAGGAAACTTTTTTTTTTTTTTTTTAAATCTTGAAAAAAAAATTGGGTCTTTTTGAAAAAGTCACTAGGAAGTTCAATGCCTCTAGTTCAAAGAATTTTTTTTTTAAAATGACTTAAGGGCTCAATGCCCCTAGTCCAAAGACTTTTTTCATTTGAAAATTTTCTCTTTTTTTTTTTTTTTTTTTTTTTGGGAAAGATTTGGGAATCTTGATTTTTTTTTTTGAAATTTTTTTTAAAATATATACATGAACAAAGTACATCAAATGCTACATGAATTTTTAGAATTCAAAGAAACATAGAAACATGGAATAAAAAAACAGACTTTAAGTTTAACCATGATGTTGCAAATCATATGTGGAGTGAGGCAAAGTTGGGCCGCTTGCTTCTTCTTGGTCCATTTAGGATGCTTGAGACTTTGTATGCTTGAACCTTGATGGCTTGGGCTTGGGCTTGGGCTTGGGCTTGCACTTAAAAGGCTTGAACCTTGATTATGATCTTTGGCATTTACTTGAAACATCTTGAACCTTACACTTGGAAGGCATGCATCTTGGGAGCTTTTGACTTTTGATGTGGATCATGTGTATACACACCTTTGATGGGCTCAAGTGTTGGGCTTAGACTCACTCAAGAAACAAATTGGGCTTCCATTTCAAGTAGAGTTTAATCATAGGCTTTTGGGCTTGAGTTCATTCATAGCATACATGGTTCAAACAATTATGATAGGCCCAAGCTTTAGACTCGAGCTTATCATGGTTCAAACAACGGCAAAACACATGCATAATGCAATGCAATGCAATTTACATGGACCGACCTAAAGGTAGGGTCTATGGGTCATTACAAAATGGGTAGAAGGTAGGTTAAAGGTCCCCACAAGCTAGGACGTCGTACCTCTCAACTTGTGACGCCAGGAGCGCCGCGTTGGTCCGAACGGTACAGTTTGTCCCTATGAACCACCATGGCATAACCATGATGATCCTTGTCGCGGTGGGTGATAGGTTCACCGCTGGGTATGTGAGTCTCAGGAAGACCACAATTCACGGCTAATACTACCGGGCTTCCGGGCTAGCACACAAATAAAATAAATTTCATTCAAGCAAATGATGCATGACATGCAACATAATAACATATTAGACATATTATATACAAAAAACAATAAACAAACAATGACATGGTTGACCACCATAACCTAATTGAAGCTTAGCCCTCAATATCCCCAGTAGAGTCGCCACTGTGAGAGACGCGCCCCCGGCCCATTTTATAATGAGTGTTGGGCCAAACCCCCATGAATGTGTGGAGTCGTGTTATTGTCTCTCAAAATGGAGGTTCGAGTAGTTATATTTGTCCCTTTAGATTAAGGGTTTTACAATGGAGTCGCCACTTATTTAATTATTGGAAAAATAAGAAAACCGAAATTGAAAAATTTATCATTTTATTAATTTTCAATGGAATTTACATTGGTCATAGGAAAATTACATGGTTTTGGTCCTAGATACAATCTAAGATAAAGTACATAGCTTTGTTTCCTAGTTACAATCTAAAAATTGAAAATTACATGGACAAGTATTTGATCTACTAACCCTTGATCTAAGTTCGGAGGCTATGTTACAAGGTGAGAAGGTGTTAGGCACCCACCTTACCCGGTGAAACCAGTCTTCTAGACTATGGTGACCAACATTCATATCATATCATTCAATATGTCAATCAATTTGCATGTTGAATTTAAGGTGTGTGTATGTGATGAACCCTAATTCAATTTATTAAGCATGGCATTTGGATTGAAAAATAAATTCTAGTGAATGTGTGTGTATGGTGACATCCTAGATTCAAGGATTTGAAAGAATTATTAAACAAACATGTTTTTCATATTTTTTATGTGAATTTAAGATTAAAACTAGTGTTATGTATGAACATGTGATGAACAACCAAGAACATGTGATGAACACATAAGAATATTTAAGAATATTCAAACATATTCAAGGGAATTTAAACAATTACTATAATGCTTTAATCCTAAATTCCTATCATGGTAACACAAAAAACAAGTTAGGGAAAGAAATTATACCTTCATGCAAGATTCATATGGTGGATGAGGAGACTCTTGAGGGAGGTCCTATGGGTGGAGGAAAAGAAGAGTTAGGAGAGGAAGAGTGAGTCTCACTCAATACCTTGAGTTTCAAGAAGACCAAGATATGACAAGACTACTCAACTTCCTAGAACTCAAGAGGGGAGAAAAGAGGGGGTTTTCTTGTCTCTTGGAATGAAGGAGAGGGGGGGTTTATACAGTAGTGGTGGAGGAAATATGAATGGAAGGCCATTAATGAGGGTTGACAATGAATCATGAACCTAGACCTCATTTTAGCCTTTGGAGAAATTAAATGGAGAGATTTGTGGGAGTGAGAAGCAAGCCAAAATTCGGTTTTCCCGTAGCTGCTATAACAGCCTGTAGAGCCAACTTTGAAAACTCATATCTGACTCAATTTTGATCGGAATTGTGTCATTCTTGTGCTCAAATTGAAGCCCCGAATGTCTAGTTTCCGGGAAAATTAACCTCATTCACAGATTCAAAATATTCTGAGAGATATCAATGAAATTGTGAGCAGAGGTCATTTCTTAGAAAAATGGTTTCAGCACAATTAACATTAATAGGTCCCAAATTAGTTTCCAATTAACATTAATAGGCTCCAATCACTCCCATTTCAGACCTAATTAGTTCCAAATTTACCCTAATTAAAAGATAATTGCACAAATTACTCATTGAATAATTAATGTTTAACTATCTAATTAATTAGGTGTATGCAACCTTACCATAAAATGTAGTCCTAACCAATCAAATTATGACACCTCATTAATTTCAAATTGATTATAATTATAACCAATTAGAATCAATTTTTCATAATCACATAAGGTCGGACTCGATTTGTAATAGTGCATCTCGGCCATTAAAACTTGATTTGATGATAACTTTCAATCTGATGGTCCGATTAGGGCTTATAACCAATCGATTTGATCGTTACAACATCAAGATCATTTTGGTGAAATGAGATTAAGGATCTAATGACCAAAATCAAGATGCATATTTCCAAAGTGAAATTACCCTTTTACCCTCCAAGTGAGGTTAAATGCGGGTTGCAAAATGAGGTGTCAACAATGGGTAACAGGATGTTCAACATCAATACCAATTAACATACAATAGTTATCAAAAACTGGAGATGTAAATTCACTAGCATTATCTAAACAAATTTTCCTAATTGGATAATTAGGAAATCGTGTTCGCAACCTAATTATTTGAGCAAGAAGCCTAGCAAATGCAACATTCCTAGTATAAAGTAGACATAGATGTGACCATCTAGTTGATGCATCAATTAAAACCATAAAATATCTTAATGGACCACAATGTGGGTGTATAGGTCCACATATATCGCATTGAATTCTTTCTAAGAAAGATGGACATCCAACAAAATTTTTTGAAGATGATGGTTTGGTAATTAATTTACCTTGAAAACATGCACTATATTGATAATCACCTGGTCAAAGAATCTTTTGGTTTTTTAAGAAATGTCTATGAGAGTTTTCAATAATTCAACGTGTCATTATTGATCCTGAATGTCCAAGACGATTATGTCAAAGCAAAAAAACCTTTGAGTCTGAACACTTCTGGTGTATTGTAACATTTGTTTCAATTGTTCTTATTTTAGTATAATATAACCTAGAAGAAAAAATAAACAGTTTTTCTAATATGATCTTCTAACTCGATACTATTGAAGAAATATAAAGAAATTCTTCATTTTCTTCATTATTGGTTTCAATATGATAACCATTATAACGTATATTCTTAAAGCTGAGTAAATTTCTATTAGACTTAGAAGAATACAGAGCATCATCAATATAAGGTTTTGTACCCTTTGGCAACATGATAATCACTCTTCTAGAGCCATCAATTAAGATCGATGAACTTAATATAGTATTAACATTGACTTTGCATAATATTAAACTTTGAAAATATTTCTTATCTTTAAAGATCATAGAAGTTGTTGCAGTGTCTGCTAGACAAAAATATTCACTAGTCATCTTGGAATTAATTTTTACCCGTACAACCCATGCCACTTCATAAATGCAAAACATAAATTAAACTTTATTATTTTAAATGAAAATAAAACATAGCAAAGTAAAAGTACTTATTACAATGCAATAATATTATAAAAGAAAACAATTAATTTGTATGGAGATTTCCATCACTAATCAAATTATCAAATTTTCCATCAACGACACATCAAAATGAGTCATATCCACTCCATTTGAAAAGATCAAGATAATTCATAAGATCTTCAGGATCATTATGATTAGCAAAGTTTGTTTTAATTTCTTTTCCCTTTTCTTTTATGAAGGCTTGGTGTAGTTTTACCAAATGTTTAGGCATACAATAGGTTCATGAATAATGACCTTCCATATCACACCTATAACACTTATTTTTATGGCCCTTTGATGGTTTTCAGTAACAGCTCGTTATTTTGTTTAACCACTAAAAGATAAAACATTAGTTCATAACACTTTATGAACATATGTATTCGATATTATTACTGCAGAAGCACATTCGAAACATGATATATGTATCTTCTATTATATAATTTTAATTGTGAACTGATTTTTAAAGAGACGGATTAACTCACTTGCACCTTTAGTTTATTACAACTTCAAGTGCACGTCATATTGAGCTTTTAGGATGATCAAGTTCCTCTAGAACTTGTAATTCTCCTAAGAGATCTTTTATAGTAAAGTTCTCAATTTTTATGTAAATAATGACAAATAAAAATTATTTCTTTTGCACAATCCTGCTTGGGTTGTCATCCATAATAATATCTTCAGGATTTATTATATCAACATAAATCTCATCAAGATTTATTGCTTCCAAATGAATTTTAGTATCAAGGATCTATGATAAGAAATTCTTGCCTAAGATGTCAAGGGCAACAAATTTAAGCTGTTGGGAGGATCACAATTTGACTCCCTACAACCACTCTAAAAATAGGCCCATGTAGTGTGATGTCGAAGTCCATAAAAGATTTGAATGTGTCTTCATCATCACCAATTGATTTTAAGGTGGAATGACACTGTTCACAGTCTAACAAATGGTATTAAAGCCAATGTCATGGGTTTGAGTCAAGGGAGTGTCATTGTGAGGGAGGGATTTTTATTTATTTTTTTTTTTTTACAAGATAGAATTCTATTCTAGCCTAATCTAAGTGTATATGTGTGTGAAGCTCTCTCCTAGATACTTGAACCACGGCCCTTGCCCCTCACATCCCACAAGTTTTTATACTTGTGGAGTGACCATTGCACCAAGGGTGCATGGTGGTGAGGGAGGAATTGTTGGATGGACCACAATTTGACTCCCTAAAACCACTCTAAAAATAAGCCAGCGTAGTGTGATGTCGAAACCCATAAAAAGATTTAAATGTGTCTGGCTTCCTCATCATCAATTGGTTTTAAGGTGAAATAGCACAGGTCACAGTTTGAGATACGCTTTGTAAGGTTTAACATCTATATCAAATATATAATTACATAAGAAATTAAATAACTACATTTTTTTTTCATATACAATTTTAATGAAACAATACTATACATACATATACAAAAATCTATTGTAATAAAACAATACATACATATTCAAAGTTTGTTAATACATGTTACATATAACAATAGCTATAATTGAGTTTTTTTATTACTAATCATTTTAACAATATATATATATATATATAAAGAGAGAGAGAACATGAAACCCACAATTTTTTTAGTCAATTAAAATAATCATCAAAATTATAAGCATAAAACGTAATAACAAAGAGATAGAATAAACACTAATTCTTAGGAAGAAAAACTTACAGCAAGTTGAGAGGACAACACAAATAACCTTTGATGTTTCAAAAACAATAGGATTACAATTTTCTTTTGAAATTAGGTAGAGACTTGTGCTGATAATGTATTGTAAAATAAAAGAAATATATAAAACTAAGAAGAAAACAAGAAATATGCATTGATACACTCTTGTATTCAAGTGATCCTCTACAATCTTTTTTATATCTCTTAAATGTATTCAATAACAGTAAAACAATCTCACATATATATAGAACCTTAAAATGTTTGTAGAGTTCACGGAATAAGATTATACAATAATGTGTACAATTATGGATATGCATCTCCCCTAAAGACTTTACACGTTTCAAACTTTACACATCCCAAATAACCCTTTTATTTCCCAAACTTTACTCATTCCAATCATAATTTATGTCTAACAAACACTTACTTTTACAATTATATTTTTTACTGTGGTTTATTGAGTTTTATGAAACAGTATTACAACTACACCCTTTTTTAATGTCTCTTTCTGTCTCTTCGTTTGCTAGGAATTGTTACCATAGCACCGATCGTGGGTTTTCTCATTTATTTCTTTAGTTTTATTATCTTCTTTAGGTTCTGTTATTGGTGTACGTTTTGCAACTACAATATCACCACTTGGTTGCTTCATTCATTTCTTCTTAATAATTTTCTGTACTGTACTCATTTTTAGATCGATTTTTACTGCTGCTACTACTATATTGAATTGTTTCATTCTTATTAGTACCAAATACCTAATGCATGCAACCAGAACACGAACCCACATTAATGCTGCTGTCCCTATTTGCAATCCACCATCACAAACAATTCCATTAATTTACACCTTAGCGAGCAAACTAACTTCAATATCCCTCCACCATTTACTATGGTTCTATGGTGCTAGCAATCTGCGTTTACCACTACCACCTACCACCAACTCTCTCTCTCTTGGTACAAAAAATACATAAATTCTTTTAGTATTAATAGTTTAATATATCGTTTTCTTGAACCAAATTATACATCCATTATTTGCAATGACAATAACAATAATTTATAGATGTCCATAAAAAAATAAAACAATAATTTATATAGCAGACATTTACTTATTACATGCTATTCGGAAGATGTGAGGTTGCTGAAAAGTGAAATTTTGACTATAATTCCTCCAGGTCAATCAACATTGAATTCAGGCTCCCAAAAGTTTTTAGAATAAAGATAAAAATCATAGTCGTTTACCCTTTCCATCGCTTTCTTCATTTTTTTTTCTTTTTCAGAATAAATTCAAGATTGAGAAACCATGGGTGACGCACATCAATGTTGTTGGACATATACTGGATATAATGCAAGCTTTTGCATCATACATATTAAATGGGACCATTTAATATCATAAGGGAAAAGCCGAAAGCAAAGTTTGTGGCTAGAGCCCCATGGCGACGTGGCTGCTTCATATTTATACCAGAAGGGACACTTGAAATAGGGTGGATTTTTATTTATTTATTATTTTATAAATTAAGGAAACTTTTAAAAATAAAAATAAAAATTCCAGAAACTCAAATTTGTGGCAGCAAAATGACTGATATGAATTTGGGGTTGGACCCAAGACACTTAATTGAGCATGGTTCTTTGGAGACGGATCCATTTGTGTCAATGCATGTCAATTATTGAATTAGGGCATACTTGCATGCAGTAATAATTAGAAATACTTTATTGGAACACAGGTTAGGTTTACTTCTTTATGTTCTTTGGGTGAAATAGATTACATCCTTCTTTCTCAACCAAAAAAAAAAAAAAAAAAACGTGCGTTCTTAATTAAATTTAAACACAAAACTAGATTATTATTATTATTATTATTAAAAAAAAATAACCATAGTGAATTTAATTTTTCTTTGGGAAGAAAGGATAAAGTTTTCTTTTTAATTTGGAGGAATTCTTCCAACACATAACTAATTTGAATTTATCTTACATTGGTTGTATGTGTCTATTATCCACTATTTATAACTCAATCTACAACTACAAAAGTTAGGCTTATGTAATGTACTTCAAACCCAGTTTAAAACATTATTATTATTTTTATGTGTGTTTTAATAAGTATTACTGTTTACTAAAAAAAAAAAATTAATTTAATTCATATTATTTGTATTGTATGGGTTAATGCACGTGAATTTGAATTTTAATGAAAAATCTAATTTGTTACACTTAAGATATTGTACATAAATTTGTTCCAACCGATTAATTTAAGGTCTATAATAAGATTTTTCCAAACCTATCCCTCTAGGATAAATAATTTTAATTTTAGAGAATATGAGTGTCCTGTATAAAATTAGAGGGGATGTGAGTATAATTATTGGGAATAGTTGAGAAGGGAAGAATAAAATTCAAGGCTTTAAGGTGCATAGTTGTTGTCTTTAAGATTTGATTTGCCCCCACTTCAAAAAGTTTGCTAACGGGTTACATGCAAATAGTCTTCGAGATACAACAAAACCTAAGTATCTACAAATAACAATTTAGAAATACTCAAGAACTTCTTTATAAAATTGGATTTAGATGAAAAACAATATTTATCGTACAAGAAATAATTGAACTAACCATCTAGTTATAGATGTACTGAGGATTCAAATGAATAGACACCGTGAAAATAGCTTAAATTAGGTGTTATGCCCTTTCGAAACATAGCTAAAAACACTTCTGACCATTTGGCACATGAAACCATGTCAAATGGGTCAATAAAACTCGAAAAAATCAACAGGAAAACACAACATTTCAAGTTCTCTTGATATCTTGCTCAAGCCAACTTATCAGAATTGCAAACAGAGATCATCGCCTAACACTCACTTGACATCTCTCAAGCCAACCTATCAAAATTTTAGACAAAGAACCTTGCCTGACGTTCACTTGACACTCGCTCGAGCGAACTAATGCAAAAATGCTTTTTCCTTACTTTTCACAATTGGATTTGTCCAATCAAATTACTAATATTACAGCCTACTTATATTTAACAAGCATATAAAAGTGTAATAGGGGAAAAAGTAGATTTACCCCTCTATGTTTTGGGCATTTCACAATTTCCTCCCTTATCTTTAAAACCAATCAATTTTCCCATTTATGATTGGGAAATGAGCAAATACCTCCCATCTGTTACTTTTTTAGTTGAATCCAATAAATTACAATGATTACAAATACAATCTAAGAAAACAAACAATGCAATCCTTAACTTTATCTCTTCCTTGTGGTGTATAACTAATAATTTCTTCACTTTCCCCTTGCGCACTTATCTAACCCAATATCTTATTCAATTCAAATTAACTCATTAATCACCATAATTAACAAGAATAAAATAGTCTCTCTCATTTTCAATTTGGGATTAAATATTTTCATTAGCTTCTCATCCTCTATATTCACTCCCACATCTTTATATTAAGTTATAATATTTATTCATTTTAATTAATTAATATTAAAATGCTCCAACACAAAGGATTTGGTGGCTTTTGATTTGGGCTGGGGTTCGAGACAATGCTCCTCCACTGCATTGCCTCTTGGCTGCGGAAAGTTTTTTGATAACTTGATTGGAATAAGGCTTGATGAGAAGCTTCATAGATGACACTTTGACAGTGCAAAGAGTAAAGTCATTGAAGCTACGATTAAATTCTATTATAGGCTTTAGTTGTCTTTTTTTTTTTTTTTTTTTTCTTTTTTTTGGAGAATGAGGCTTTAGTTGTCTGAACTACCACACTTGAGATTTTAAGATTACCAATTTGTGCCATTATACAATGTTGAATGTTAAAAATCTAGCTATGCACATGTTCGTTAAACTAAGTAGCATTAATCACTTATATTATACTCCCTCCATTCCACTTTATTTGTCCGTTTGAAAAATTAAACTTTTTAAGGAAACATCATTTATTATCTTGTCTATCTTATTAAAATGTATAAGTTTGCAAAACTACCCTTTAATAAATTTATAAGCTTTTTTAAAAAAGAGTTATTTTTAATGAGTCAACTAAAAAGGTGCCCTAATTAGATTGATTATTTTTAGTTTTCTTTTCAAATAGTTTTGAAAATAAAGTAGGGATATAATAAGAACATTAGTAAACTAATAACTTTTATTTTTAGAAACAGGACAATATTTTGAGACATCCCAAAATGGAATAAAAGACAAACAAAGTGAGACGGAGGGAGTATTAAAGTACCACAATCAGAATTCAAATTAATCAAAATGAACTTTTAATTATAGTCTAATTTTGTGTCAAATGTCCTATTTTAATTTTCTTAATTTTGGTGTTAAGTGACTAG
Source organism: Castanopsis chinensis (assembly GCA_032878915.1). Taxonomy (NCBI): domain Eukaryota; kingdom Viridiplantae; phylum Streptophyta; class Magnoliopsida; order Fagales; family Fagaceae; genus Castanopsis; species Castanopsis chinensis. Next base: position 10,830,543 of record JAVQMG010000126.1, on the reverse strand, counting down.
TTCATGGGGATGGCAGTAGGGTGGGGCTGAAGGATGGGGTCTTCACTCCCACTCTACATGGTTTTATTTTGCCCCATCCTCACCCCGTCTCACATGACAGGAAAAATTTTCTTGTCCCATCCCTACTCCATAGACCCCACAATACCCGCTCCATTCCATAAAACTCTAATTTTTGTTGATTTGCCCATGGCTATAACAATTTGTTTTTAATAAAACATGTCTCATTAATAAAAATATACTTGAAATTACAAATAAATTTATTCCATCAAATCAAACTAAATTTTAGAAAAAACTGAATAATATTATCCAAGTGTTTAACAATACAATATCACAATAAAAACAAAAATCTCATAGTATAAAATCAATAATTCAATATTATATAATTTTGTTTTCTACTAAAGACAAAACAAAGTTTAAAATTGGTACCTTATTTCCAACATTGCTTGAGAGAAAAAAGAGGCAAAGAAGCATATTAGGTAGAATAAAATAAGCTAATGATATGTTTTTTTAAAAAGTAGGGTTTTTTGGTATGAAAAATTTACAATTTAACTCTTATCATCGTAGAGCGAGGCGAGGCAAGTGGGTTTAAAAAGTTTAAACCCATCCCCGCATGGTGCTGCGGGGCTAAAATCTCGCCCCATCCCTACCCCACCACCTTTAGGGGGGGAGGAGAACCTATGCGGGGCAAAGCAAGTCAGAGCAAGTCGACGCAAAATTTCCATCCCTACTCACTCATAATATTTTAGATGAAAACTGAAATGACTACCTCACTCATTTATGTAAGGCTATATAATCATCAAAGAAAATGTTAACAGATGCTTTAAGGGCATTAGTTTTGGAAGTATTTTTCAAAATTTTTTATGGAAAAAAGAAAAGAAAAACAATTAATTATTTTGACAGCTTTTTATATTTTCCATTAAAGTTGTACCAAAACTTTCCTAAAATAGCTTATTAATAATTACTCTAAAGGCACTCGTTAATGTTTTCATGCATAACTATAAGTTACAACCTAGTTATGACAACAGCTAAGACACACAATTGATAAGACCCATATATTAGTTTAAATTGCTACCATTTTTTTGTGGTAATTATACTCTTATCCATTGAGATTTGGGAAAATCACATTCTACCCCAAACTTGAAGGAAAAAAAAAAACAACAACAACAACAATTTCCCCCATTGACATCTGATTAACCAAACTTTGTTAAATTAAATATTAAAAATGTTATGTACTAACCTGCCCTTACTTAAGGCAAGTTTCCAAAATTATCTTATTTCATATTTAAAATTCATTTTTTAAAAAAATTTTAAATAAAAGTATATTTTAAAATATTAAGTGTAATTTTTTTTTTCTTTTTTCAACGAGTTGTGGAGAGATTTTTCGTTGCAAGTGTTTTGGTGCTTGATAAATTTTTTATTTTTATTATAAATTTATCAGTTATTTTTTATTAACTATGGTTAATTTTTTAAAAAAAATATTCTTATAAAAATTTAGAATATTTCTTTACCAATATAAACAAAAGTGACAAGAGTGCTAATTTCTTCAAACCTCAAAGGAAATGAACTTTTTTTTTTTTTCTTCAAGCTTGATGTACGTAGAGTGTCATTTCCCCAAATTTTAAGAGAATGGAGCATAATTACCCCCTCCCCCTTTTTTTACACACACACAAAATTTGACACCTACAAAAAATGGTGGATTGTTAGTAGTATATAAAAACGTTGTCACTAGTTGGTCTAAATGAGAATAAATAAAAACTTGTCAACTCTATGTAGTGTAAAGGATATTGTCAAAATTTGTGTCTGTATATAGAATTCTTCTTCCTCTTCTTTTTCATTCTTAATAAAGGCCACGTGGCATATTAAATGGCATCCAATTAATGCTATTTTTTAATTTAAATTTTCATCATTTGTCACATCAAAATTTTTCATTCATTATGTAACAGTAAGTATTATTTTTTAAAATGGAGCAATAATTAAGGACCAAAAATGATAACTAAAATGGAGCAACAATTAAGGACCAAAAATAATACATAAGGGTCTCCCCAAACACCAGTAAGTAGTATTTTTTAAAAATGGAGCAACAATTAAGGACCAAAAATGATAATTAACATTTTCTTTTTTAAAAGTATGTCTCACTCGTCCTTTTTTTTTTTCACTCCATTTTTATCTCACTTTTATAGTCAAAATTTTCTTTTCAATTCTATTAGAATGGGAGAGATATGTGATTAATTAAAAAAAATGAAATTTACCTTTCTTCCATTGTGCAAATGTTATCTTGAGAGCATTCATGTCAAGAATAGTATAATGCTAAAAATGCTATTAATAAAAACCAACATACACAAAACACACTACATCAAACATGTCAAATGCTATAACTTTTTACACCCAGGTATAGTGAGTTGTCATTTCTAGCAGCTCACTATCACAAGTTGCTATGTTTTTCTATTATTTCTTCCTTCTTTTTGATCTATCATTCTCTCTACCCTTTTAGTTTTTCTCTTTTTTTCTAATTGCTCATTCTCTTAGCTTTTACTCTCTTTCTCTTTGCCTCTCTGTCTCCCTTTTTCTCACTGAGCTACGATCTGACTCCTACAACTAGTGTGGTTGGGTTATAGTAGTTCAGCGCAACCGGTGAAGAAAATGAGGTTGATTTTGTGGTTCTTGGGTCTTTACTATTGATCAGGGTGGTTCAGTTTTGGTGGTTCGGCGAATATGGCTAGGTTTCGGCAGGTGTGGCTGGGTTTTGATGGGTTGATTAGGGTGGCTTATGGTTGTGGGTGTGCGTTGATTTGATGGTCTACTGGTTGTGGGTGTGGGTTGTTTAGGATGGCGATGGATTGTGGGTCTACTATTGTGACCGTTGTTATGTTTCATTTATTACTATGGCAAATTATTCTATTGTTTTAGTAGATTATTTTATTGTGCTATATATATTATTTTATTATGTTGTATATTAAACTAAAATATTTGATATTAGGTGTATTTAGAGGTGGGTTGTTATATCTCTTCAAGTGGTGGCAATAGGCATATATGGAAGAGTATATGGGATTTGCAAGTGCCTCATAAGGTGCGTCATATGATTTGGCGAGCCGCTAACGAAGTTTTACCTACTCTCTACAATCTGTTGCGCTGTAACGTGGTGAAATCTGAGTGCTGTCCAATGTGCAAGTCTGATGGTGAGGATGTGATACATGCTCTATGGAGCTATAAAAGACTGATGGTGGTGTGGGAAATTCATGCGAAAATCATGAGACTTGCCAGGAAAAAAATACTCCTCGTTTGTGGATCTCTGGGCTGTATTGCTCTTGAAGTAGGATCGGATGGATGTTGAATTGTTGGCTGTGATTTTTTTGTTCGTGTGGAATAGAAGAAATGCTAAACGAATAGGGGATCCTGTTCTTGAATACCATCATATTCGGACTAGAGCTGTTTCATATCTGTTGGAGTTTCAAGCCGCCAAGGTGTGTGAAAGTAAGGCCATACCTGCAGGTAATAACTTGGTTAGGTGGCGGCCTCCGAGCCTCAATTTCTACAAAATTAACTTTGATGGTGCTGTTTTTTCTAAGGTGGAAGCAACGGGTTTAGGAGTTGTTATTCGAGACTCCTCTGGTTGTGTGATTGGATCTTTGGCTAAGCATGTTCCTCTCCCCTCTTCAACTGCTACGGTGGAAGCCCTTGCCTGCAGAAGAGCTTTGTTGTTTGCTAAGGAGCTGTGTATTTCAGAGGCTGTGGTTGAAAGGGATGCAGAGCTCATTATAAAGGCTTTGAAGGGCAGGGAGGTGTGTCACCCGGAGTTTGGTCATGTTATTTAGGATAGCCTAGTCTTTGTTGCTGGGTTTCGCTTTTGTAAGTTTGAACATGTTAGGTGTATTGGCAACTCGGTTGCCCACTTTCTAGCTAGACAGTCTAAGGGTATGTTTGGTACGCTGTAATAGCTCCTGAAATGGAATAGTTTTTCATGTGTAATATCAATTCGGTTATTTGGTTACATCTTTATTACATGGATTAGTTATTACATTGGAATAACTATCTTTATATTGAAGAATAGCTATTACTCTTTAAAAATGATGTAATAGTTATTCCTTAACGCATATAATAAGTTTTAAAATTAATATATTTCCAAAAATATAAAGTTTCCTTATATATCATCTCTTACAAGCTTTCCATATGTAACAACGAAACTTATGAATAGTAATAGTTATTTCATTACAATATCTTATATTCCTAGTAATAAAGATTACTATTGCTAATGTAATCTATATTCAATTTACCAAATGTACCCTAAGTTTAGCATGGCGTCACAAGTATGGTTTGAGTCCATACTTGATGACTTAGTCCCCCTTGTATCTAGGGATGCTTTGTAATCTTTTTTCCTGTTTATCTATAGGTCTCGTGACCTGGTTTCTCAAAAAAAAAAAAAAAATAAATAAATAAAATGACTTCTTAGTTAATAATAGAATTAATAAGAAGGTAGAAAAAAAAAACTTATTTAGAAGGGTATAGACCGTCTGATAGAGTAGCAAAGTGGAGCATAAGATAAGTAGGGCCCATTCTAAAAGATGAGCTGCCATCAAATGGGGTACGATTTCTGCTGCATATTTCATGTGTATATATATATATATATATATATATATATATATATATATATATATATATATATATATATATATATATATATATATATGGTTCAGTTAATGTGTGTCCTTAAGTAATTTAATTTTAGAAATATTTTTCAGAAATTGAAAAAATTGTCAATATTTTTTTAATTTTCGAGAAAATATTTATAAAAATATTTTTTTATTATGTGCCCTTAAGACAAACATTAACAAAATTTATACATCTATATATATATATATATATATATATATATTTGAAAAAGAAAGGGACGGTGTGTTATGGTCAGCGTTCCATATTCCATAATGAGTTCCCTCCCTCGGACCCCATCACGTAGATGGTGTGTGCATTGGTCAAATATGACTATCCTCTGCCTTAGTGCTACTCCCTAGTCTCTAGTATCTAAATCTAAATGGGATTGGCTTAAAACTTTTTAATAAGGAGGAAATTTGGTTGAGGATAAAAAAAGGAAAGAAAAAACTTAAAAAGTGCACCCGAAGTCAACTTTTAAAGCACCAGTCCTCTAGTACTCACAACCAAACCTCTTAAATCACAAAATGACAGAAGAACCAGAGTAGGTGGCATAGCATGAAAAAGTTGAAAATGCTTTCAACCAACTACTCCATAAATTTTTTTTTTTTTTTTGTGTTTTTTGAGAAGATTTTTGTAAACATAATTAGTTAAAGAAACAACTCATCTGTTATATGCTTAATTAACAAATCAAGTATTGGATTGGCTTGAGAGTGGAGGATTAATTTTTTGAACTATTCTCTTCTTAAGACTTGCTTGGAGGAAATTTAAATCTCCCAGTAACAATCTGCCTAGAATTTATATTTTAAAAAAATTGTATTCCATTCTTAATCAAAACTAAATTAACTCATTAAAATCTAAGTTAATTTATTTGAATCTATTAAGATAAACTTCTAATCTAATCCAACTTTTATAACAAGCTATAAAAACACATCCCTCCCCTCTAAGAAAACAACCTTGTTGTTTTTTAAGGTTCTTCTATTTTTTTAGTAAAAATCAATAATTTGCATCTATTATGATTTAGAAATATTTTTTTTAAAAAAAAATAAAAAATAAATAAAATTTAGAGGTAAACCATAACTGTAATTTCTTTTTTGAACGTATTTTTAAAAGTGGTATAAGGATATATAGAAAAGTTTGGGTAGGAAAAATAAGGATGAATGTGAGGGGAAAATGCTAAATTTTAGGAGTTTTCTTAGTTTTTTTTTTTTTTTTTAATTGGAGGTGTTTTACTTTTATTTAAATAAAAATAATAATAAAAAATAATAAATTTTAGGGAATAAAAAGATGAACCTAAAGAAAAAAAAAATCCTAAATTTTAGAAGTTGTCTTTTTTAATTCAAAATCAAATTTATTATTTAACATTTATAACCCTATTTTTAAGAGAAGCTACACTTATGAATAAGTATATTCTTGAACTACATAAAAATTCAGTTAAAAAAGGTGAATTCTCATTTAAATATTATAGATAATATCATCCATGGCCATTTAAATTAGCCCCTTTCGGTAGCAACACCAAAATTCATCAAGAATTTAGAAAACTTTCAAACATTGAAAATATTCATTGCCATTGAAACACAATATGGAATGGTACACAACTCGAATTCATTGGTTCCTCGTTCGTTCGGTTGTTGTACCCCCCAACAGTCTCACCTTGGCCATGCGAGCTTTGTGCATGACTGTGACCTTGCTTTCCTGCAATTTGATTAAGGCCGGCATGCATCGTAGTGAATAGCTATTTCATCTTTTTGAATATTTGTTGTTGTCCTGAAACTAGAGTGCTAATTTCAACTTCTAATCGCTTTATACGGGAGTCCTTTAAGACCTGCGCCGATACCAATTTTTATATACTTACATAACATATCAAGTATTAGATGAATTCTGAGTGGTGAATTGTTTTTTTAAACTATTATATTCTTACTTTTTTCTCTTTTGATTAAGAGAAATAAGAACAATACACTTTTGTTTCAAGGGAAATCTAAACCTCCCAATTATACCATCTAACAAATTACTTTTAATTCAAGAAATCATGACAATTTTTAATTTCTTTTGCTGAGTTCCACCGTTAGAAATCATGACAATTTACTTATTTTCTCACATAAGAATTTTATGTCAACTTTCAATGAGATATAAAATAAACTTAAATGAGATTTTGGGTCCAAAACTTTTAGCTAGTATCTACATGCCACTTTCACTGGAATACTTTCTCTAGTGTATATAGAGGACTACATACAATGGCGGCTCCAAGAATATTTTTTAGGGTGGTCATTCAAATTCATGTTGAAGAGGTTGATGAGAACCTCCTTGTAAATAATTTTTTTTTTTCATCTTGATCATTATGATAATATTGATGAGATCTTTCATAACCTATGATCCAAAGGAAGATTTTTTTTTTTTTTTTTTTTTTTTAAGTCAACAAGAGTTCTTTTAGTTAATAAATCTTAGTTAGGAGATAAATCTTGCGTATATGTGACTTCCTTATGAAAAAATTATTTATGGTGTTAGTAAGAGAATTAAAGATAAACTATAAGTTCATTGGGCATATGTTTTCTTAGTATAATAAAGATATTAATTATTATTGCTAAGATTAAATCTTGTAAATTATCTATTCTCTATTACTATAATAAAGTTATTAATTATTGTTGTTAAGTAAATTTTAATTATTATTACTCATAATACTCTAATTTGTCATTTAATAGTTTTTGTTTTAACTCTTTTCAATTCTTTTATTTAACAATTCAACTCAATTGTGACAACTTACAATTCTTTGTAATTTATCAAGAAGAATTTTGTTATGTTTTCTACATTACTCTATTAAGAATTCAACACAATAATACAATCATTAAAAAAAAAAAAAAAATGTATTCATTCTCCATTGTCTCACGCCCCATTTCCACTACCTCACACTTAATTTTCTTTTAGTGTTTACACTTTACTACTCATTTAATTCTCTTTTTCTGAGATTTAAGATCAACAAATTACTAATTTTTGCTATGTTGGACTTGTTATATTTTTAGTTAGATTTTAGATCAAATTGGCTTGATGTTGGGTTTTTTCTTTTTGCTTAAGAAGGCCAAGACAAATTTTAGTATTGAATTATTTTTTCTTTGGACTTATTTTAGGGGGTTGAAAATTTTATTTTAAGGTATTCAAAACAAAATATTTTAAAATGCTATATGTAAAATAAAAATAAAAATCACAAGTCAGGGGTTCATTTGAACCTCCTAAACACCATGCGACGTGACTACACACACCTAAAGAATAGTCAAGTGCTCCAAGAGTTTTTAAATTCCACGTTACAAATTTAAAAAAAAAAAAAAATGAAGAAGATTAACTTCAATTTCTTAGAATTTATCCCCCACAAAAGTCAGACCTCATCCAAATCCAAATGAATCATTTTTAAAAAATTTCTAATCTAATCTACCTATATGAATCAACCGTAAACAATAAGAACATTAGTCACCTAAATACCTAATACTAATTGTTGGAGCATTTTAATATTAAATAATTAAAATGAATAAATGTTACAACATAAATATAAAATTATGGAAGTGAATATAGAAAATGAGAAATTAATAAAAATGTTTAATTCAACATTAAAATGGGCAGAGACTATTTTGTTCTTTTTAATTGTGATGATTAATGAGCTAACATGAATTATCTCAGATATTGGGTTAAATACGTGTGCAATGGGGAGGTGAAGGGTAGAGGTATCAAAAATGAAAATGAATTAGCCTCTTAGATCCTCCTACTTGACAGACAATTCAGAATAGTTATCATATCCGTTGGTGAGTAAATGGCCTGAGTTAATACTCCATTTTGGCAAATGAAGAGTCATTAACCCACTTAATAGACTATCCATTTAGGCCTTTTCATTCTTTAGAAACTCCTTATCTCGCCATTAATTATGTAACTCCAGCTCATCAGATTAATATCCAACAATTAATCTTGTAACACCCACTACATCAGAATAAGAGAGCTAATTAATCAGATTGATTTGGGTAGCAATTTCGTGAGGCCCATTGAGCCTAGAAATAAACTCATTCAGACCTAATTCAAATTACTACAATATATACTAAAAAAAAAATAGAGAGGTTCTTGGCAAAGAAGGGTGTTCAATCTAGTAGAGTTTTGGGCTTGAACACTTTGTGCAGAAGTTGTTCTGGCCATACGACACTTGTTGAGTTATTGTATCCTAGGGGAGACAATTCAGAGACAGTCTGCACCGGTTACAAAGTATAGCCAACCAAGAGTTTGAATCTCCTTAAAGAGACCGAGTATCGCACCTTAGTCCAAATAGTGTTGTGCAATTTCTCTCTTTAAATTAATAAAATTCAAAAGTATTATTCAGCTTTTCTTTGTGTTATTTCCATTATCATTATGTTTGCACTAACACTAATCAAATAAGACATATAACATCATCCAAATACACTATCAACCGAACTCTTTAGCAACAGTAGAGACGACAGGGGACAATTGGCAAATTATTACTAATGGAAAAATAAATTAAGCTTTTGGGCTTTGAATGACACAATTTATAGATGGGAGGAATCCAAATTAATCTTTCAATTTTTTCTTTCACCTGAGTAAGTTCGGATTTTGAATATCTGGATTCCACATTTATAATGTTTTTTTGTATTGCAAATTCAACATTTGGATTTAACCTCTCTCTCTCTCTCTCTCTCTCTCTCTCTCTCTCTCTCTCTCTCTCTCTCTCTCTCTCTCTCTCTCTCTCTCTCTCTCTCTCTCTCTCTCTCTCTCTCTCTCTCTCTCGGAATATACTTGTAGAAAGATTCATGTTGCTAATAGCACAAAAGCTAGACCATGCAATGGTGCTACTGATTTCCCAATTTGGAGGTGAGTTAGGAAAGTAGTTGCTAATGCTAGTCTCATCATAAGGCCCATTGAGCCTATAAATAGACTTATTCAGACCTACTCCAAGTTACTGCAATATATACTAAAAAAAATAGAGTGGTTCTTGGCAAAGAATAGTGTTCTTTCTAGTAGATTTTTGGGCTTGAACACTTTGTGCAGAGGATGTTGTTCTACCCATACGACACTTGTTGGGCTATTGTATCATGGGGGAAACAATTCAGAGACAGTCTGCACCAGTTACAAAGTTTAGCCAACCAAAGGCTTGAATTTCCTTAAAGAGACCGAGTGCCGCGCCTCAATCCAAATAGTATTGTGTAATTTTTCTCTTTAAATTAATAAAATTCAGAAATATTATTCAGTTTCTTTTTGTGTTATTTCCACTATCATTGTGATTGCACCAACACTAATCAAATAAGACACATAACATCATCCAAATACACTATCAACCGAACTCTTTAGCAACGCTAGAGACGATAGGGGACAATTCAAAAATTATTACAAATGAAAAAATAAATTAAGCTTTTGGGCTTTGAATGAAGCAATTTATAGATGGGAGGAATCCAAATTAATCTTTCAATTTTTTCTTTCACCTGAAGTAAGTTCGGATTTTGAATATCTGGATTCCACATTTATAATGTTTTTTTGTATTGCAAATTCAACATTTGGATTTAACCTCTCTCTCTCTCCCTTTTTTTTTTTTTTTTTTTTGTTTTTTGGAATATACCTGTAGAAAGATTCATGTTGCTAATAGCACAAAAGCTAGACCATGCAATGGTGCTATTGATTTCCCAATTTGGAGGTGAGTTAGGAAAGTAGTTGCTAGTGCTACTCTCATTGTTGAAGCTTAAGAGGGTTGGCTAATGACCTATTGTCCCAATCCCAAATGGAGACGGCTTAAGCTTCAAGCCTAATATTCATAAAAAATATTTGCTCTTGGGTGTTGACCACCTGACCCAGATCACCTAACATGTGAGAGCTAAATTGTAGTATTTGTAAGATTTGATTACCTCTATTTGTAGGGCATTTTCTGGACTCATGAAGTCTACTATTAACCTTTTTTCCCAAGAAATTGAAGGGACAAAAAAAAAAAAAATAGAAATTGAGATTTGCCTTGGGTGAAAAAAGAGAGTAAAAATTGGAATTTGGATGTTGAACATTGGGGTTTACTTTAGAGAGAGAAAAAATATAATCCAAATAATGTTGAACATTTATATTCGTTTTTGGAGATTTTTTTCTTTTAAATGGAATTCAAATTTGAAAATTTGGATTCTTCATATTGTGATAAGGAATATTTTTTCAACCCATAAATGTTTTGATTAACACCCTAAGGTCTTCAGCTTATGAATGGTCTTCGGCCTACGAAGGGTCTTCGACCTCTAAGGGGTCTATGGTCATCAAAGAAGTATGTTGCCTTAATTCGCCTGGTCAGGCTCCGCCTTAGGTTGTCAAGCTCACAATCATCGCCAGTCTCTAAGGAATCATTGTACTTCAAGGAATTTGAGATAATCGATATGACTCGTTCGTCAGCGCATGATACCGACAAGCAACTCCATACCAACAACTCATTATACTTAGTTCCACATCGTTTGTGTGTTCTCCACTGTTACACCCCCATATAGAAAGAACTTGCGTACCATGCCCAAAGATCCTTCTACATATTCATATCCTTCAAATATGGGAAATTAAGCCTAGAGATCTCAAAACATTAACTCTGTATCTTCTCTACAAATGAAGATCCTACATTCATAGGATCTCAGTCAGCCCTGCACCACTATATAAGCATCAAGCCTCCTCTCTTTCAAGGTACATGAAATTTTCTAGCTCTCACACTTTTAAAGTTATTGGAGATTCTTCTATTATTGACTTAACCTTCAGAGGGTATGCCGCCGATACTCCACCGGTGCTTTCTGTAGGTTCTTCACATTTTATTCTTTAGGTACCTCCAATTACTGTGCGTGTGGATGATCAACTCACTGACGATTTTCTGCATCATCAAATAATATTGTAAATCATCTATAATTTGTTCTTTTCAAACCCCAAATATTAATTAATTTTTTCATTAACAATAATATATTTATCATTTCCTATAAATAAATAAAAATGCTAATTAGATTTTCTATTTACGTAGAGACAACATATATTAAGAGAAAATAATTACCAATAAGATACATAATTTGGAATTATGATTTTGAAATTTAGTAATTTAAATCTAGAGTCTAGACTCACAAATTATGTAATATTACACCTCTCAATATATTTTTATTGGATGCAAATTTTGACAAATCTACCACTGGAATAAATGTTCTTTTAATATATCTTATGCTTACTAAATTTCAAGATAATCAAATATCAATAGCTATATTATCAAAATTTCAAGTTTTTGTAACTTAAACCTATGCATCAAAGATGAGTTTAAGGATATAAATGAATACTTGATTCTAATAAAATTTGATATGCATGGTGCGAATATATATATATATATATATATATATATATATATATAGCATGTAATATAATGGTAGGATTTACAAAACATGAATTCAATATAAAGTAATTATGTATTTATGTAATGTAACATTACTTAAAATTACACTAAGTGTAACTTAAACCCAACACAATTTATTAAATGGTTAGCTTAAATTCAACCCAGTTGAATAGTAAATTGTATTCGATTTGACATCAAATTTTGGTATATTTGGTAAGAACATAAATGACATATAATCTTACAATGAAATTTTTTGAATTTTAATTTAATAAAAAGATATTAAATAATATAAAATTACGTAGAATTAGACTATGTATAACATGATTTGTCCCGCAATTACTATTACTAAAAAAAATACAATTTTATTTTTTATCCTATGGAATGCTAGTACTACTATTATTATTTGAGTAATGCTAACAAGTACTTTTAGAATAATTATTAACAAATTATTTTAGAAAAAATTTTATACTACTTTTATAGGAAATAATAAAAATCGTAAAAAAAGATTTATAAAAATTTTTTTAAATGATTCATTAACAACTGTTCTTAAAACATCCATTAACGTTTTTCCTTCTTTTTTTTTTGTCTCTTTCCATGACAATTACTAGTTTTCTACTATTAATTAGTGTCATTGAAATGACGTGTATTTCATGTAATTTGAGATTCATGCTATACATATGGAGTATGGACCAAGGGATAGAAATAAGAATTCATGGGTGACTGAAAAAACCCACCCTTTTATGATATCTCCATGGTGTGAATATCGCATTGTTCACAAATCACAACATAAAGATTAAGGCGTAATAAATGAATTTATCCGCGTGGGACCCACCCAAACCCCAGTACGGTCATACTAGTCATTTACGACTTTTCTGCCCTTTTGCCACTTTGCAATTGCATCGAACGAAACGCAGCGTTTGACTTTACCCCGCAGTGACAATGCCTTGGAGGCTGCTATATCTCACGGACCCCCGCGCTCCCTTCTTCACGTTTCCTTACGCGCCCCAATAGTATCGGATCCAAATGAGTATATATGACCCTCAAGTGGGAATTTGGACCCCCACTCGGACCAGCTGAATGCTAATGGACAAATCTATGATATTTTAACTGCAAATTTTGGATCACAAGTTATTATTAGTGAATAAAAAATAATGTAAGGGATAACGTCTATACTACAATTAATAATAATTTTTTATTTAAGATTTGTTGTAAAATTATTGTAAAAATTTTATAGACGTATTACTATTAATTGATCATCAATAGGTCCTATCTCTAAGATTATTTAACAGAGAGTGTGATGCATTTGCATAAATCCAATCCCAACAAAATTGGATTTGAACCCGTTAATATGTTCTAAGAAAAATATGGATATGAGTAGAGATTTTTAGACTATTGAAAAAACTGGTCCACCTAAACCTAATTAATTGAGATTTTGGGTTTTTAATTCCCTATAAATTTGTTTTAAATTTTCACTTTTTGCTCTTTCTTTATTTCCTTTATTTTCTAAGATATTAATTTTCCTTCTAACAACATTCATAGACTTTTTTCTTAAGGAGATGGAGACTTAAATGTTTCAGCTTTGTGAACTATGTACTTTGTGAACTTAAGAATTTATATAGTACTATATTTTTATTTTTGATTTTTTTTTCATCATAATTATATTGAAATGAATACAAAAACAATACTATCAAGTTTAATTTTTAATTTTAGATTATTACTATTTGCCTGTAAAAGAAAAATACAAGACATACTGAATTGATCCAACCGTGAAAATACTAGGTAATAATCATAGTTTTTGCAGTTCATTTAGTACGAGTCATTTTTAACCCAAACTCAATTTGACCCAAACTCAATCGAGTTGCACCTCAACCCAATCAAGATCACCAATCCATTTGACAAGTTTACATGAAACAATATAAACTTTTTTCACATTTGGATGTAAACTAGTTGAATTGAGTCTAGTATTAAACGTTTAAAATTGATTTAGTGAATTTTATTTTGAATATAAATTGATGGTGTGTCATGATTATGTAATATTACATGTTCAAGCTTCAAACATAATTATTTTTTAATCAAACAGTCCTAAATTGTTCGTGACCTAATTTTTTAATTTATTATTTCCAATATATGGTAAAAACCATTCTATACTTTTTTACCAATTCATTAATATGTGCCAATAATAATTAATAACTAAGTTATATTTAAAATCATATTATTTAAATTAATTAGAAAAAATATTTTCATTTAAAACACTTATATAGATATATCAATGATGTATTGTTAACACACACGTGCGCGCGCGCGCGCACACACACATATATTATCAATCCTTGTGTTTCTAACATACATGTCTAGGATTTAGAATCCCCCTCCCTCAATTATCAAATTTTTTAAATAAAAAAAAAATCATAGATAATTTGGTTTATTTACCACCCTATTCTCACGTTGCAAATATTACTGTATAGTAAATTTGCATTCTACATGTCATGAATTTCTTTTCCTTGCTCAACATGAACAATATATCAAAGAAAATAGTCATTACCGTGCTATTATTATATTAAAATTATTGAACTAATTCTATTATAGGTGAACTCTATTACCAGAATTTCCAAACGTTTAAATTGCTCATTCAATTGAAATTTATTTCTAAAAGCTTGAAAATCTTTTTAAAATGTCATCGTTTATTTAAATTAATTAATAATCTACAGCTATTTTTAGATTTAATAAAACTTTAGTCTTACATGAATAGAATTACATCACAAAACTTTTATTAATTTTTTAAAAATATTTTTATTGTTTAATTTTGATGATTTTGTGAAAGATATTCTTTACTTTACATTTGAATTTAATTAACCCGTGAATTGTAAAGTTTAAGATATCAATGATTTTGTGTATATACTTGAACTCCAAGTGGGTGTGCAAGAGTGGCATGAATGCAGTAAATGTGGTTTGCCATGCAGAGCCTGCTCAGGGTCATTTAATAGGGAAGATAGCAGAGAGGTTGTGCACGGAAGACCTGGTTAGGCTCATTCTAAAGAGGGCCACCTAAATCAATAACCATAGTTGACAATGTCACCAACCCTAGTCTTCATGAAAGTCATTCTCACATATATTCAAACCTTAATTCATTTTCCATATGTTTACCTTCTCTATATTTCTTTCTCATCACCTTGTCATGCTTTGTGTCTTATATTTACTGATAAGTTTCTTTTATCATTTTAGCCAAAATATAAGTTTGATTTATCCAAGAAAATATGAACCGCCCTTTTTTTTTTTTTCCTAAATAAGAATATAAGAACCTCTAATTTTTTTTTAGAGAGAATAAGAACCTCTGATTAATTTAGTGGGTTTTTTATGATACTTTTGAGTTATTTTACTCCATATTTATTTCGCTTCCTTATTTAGGACTACAAATCGATTTTATTTTCACACGGACATTACTTATTATCTAAAGGGTATTTTTTAAAGCAAGTGTAAAAAATTCTATATATAATAAAAAAAGTGGTAAATAAAGAAATTGAACTCCTGAACCAAATCCCAAAAGAAGGGGACAAAGATTGCACGCTAAGTCGTGAGGGCATTCTTCGGCAAATAAAAAAATAAAAACAGTCGTAAGGGCATTGACAATAGAACATTACTTCATTCAGAGACAAAATGCATGAAAATATATTTAGCTTTTGGCATAAGATCCGTGAAAAGTAAGAAGACTTTTTTTTTTTTTTTTGAGAATAAAAGTAAGAAGACTAATAAAACTTTTTATGGTAAGGAACGTGATAAGTATTCACGCTATGTAGCACAGGTCATATCAAAGGAACAGTCACGTACATTAACATGTCGCGAGTAAGAATATTAAGTATATCGTTGTAAGCGTGCTTATTTGTGTAAATCATTCCTTCCTTGCGTTTATGATATTGCCATATTTCAACATTCCCTAATACAGATAGATGGAATATATATAGCGTCTGAAATGAGAGAGTCAATGAGAATTATATGCTTTTCTATAAAATTTAAGGTCATTATTGGGGCTGGTCTTTAAAGTCACAGCTCAGTGTCATACTCACATATATAATTATACGTTTCACCTTCTCCACACTAATAAATGCATTACATGTGGAACAATAACGGTTATCCTTCATATTTGTTTCTATAATTGACAATGATATTCTATCTTGACAGAACAAAATTCATATCGAAATCATTAATAAAGATGTACATTGTTGGGTTCATTTAATTCATGAAAATTTCTTTCTCAAAAAAAAAAAATTCATGAAAATTTTCTTTTTTATTTTTTTCACAAGAAATTTTTATTTTTAATTTTCTAAAAAAAAAATCTAATAGAGAGTTAAATTGTCTATACCACACCAATTAAATTATTTCAGTAAGAGATAAAATGAATAAGAAGAAGTAAAAAAGAAAGTGTATTGCCCGGCCCTGCATGATTTTTCATATATTAGAAATTATGATGTCAATTGGTATTCATCATTGTCAATAGTTTTGTAAATTAACAGGTATTTTTTGGTGCTTACAATGAAGAAGTTTAGGTTCAAATCCTCAATTTCTTATTATAATTATTGAATTAACAAAAAATAAAATCTTTTCATTTTTTCGAATAAAAAATTTACTATCTTATGGATTAAAAAGAAAAAAGAAGACTATCTTTTCTTTTTCTGTTTTTATTTTTTATTTTTTGAGAAGAAAATAAAAATATATTTTTCTCATTGAGGCATATAGGTTTATGATTATACATACCTTAGGGATTAAAATCCCTTTTTTTATGAATGAGAGACGAACATAATTTTCTTTTCGGCATTGAATGTGCTTAATCTCTTGATCCTCTAAGAAACATGTGGCAAAATCTTGAAAAATATATAGGATGATGAGTACTAATGAAATGGAGTTCTTGCTTTGGCATTCACCACCTGCACAAAACCCCTTTTTGTGTGTGTGTGTGTGTGTGTGATAATTACAATGACATGATCTTATTACTAAAATTCTTGTCTTATTATTTACAGGATATGGAAAGAAAATTCTTAGCATTACCTTCTTTACACAATTTTATCAATTTATTGTATTGTGTAAAATATTTATATATATATATATATATATAAATTTCATTTTGTTAAATTATGCGTACTGGAATTTACCATAATCGAATTATTTTAGACTTTTTAGGAATTAGGCAATCCGTACGGAACTCTTTAAAGAAAATAATAGGATAGATATGCAGTGCGGAAAGGCTGAGGGTTAACCCTTAGGCCTTACCCATAGTGTGCAGAATTTCTTTTTTCCTTTACGTTTTTTAAACCTTTTTTTTTTCCCCCTTCATTTTTCTCTTTAGTTGTCAACATGATTGTGTTCCATGCAATCTAAACTTGAATCATAAAACACCAATTTTTGAAATTACACACAATACAATAATTGAGTGTGTGTGTTGCATGTACATATATAACGTCTTTTCCCCCTTCCCAAATGAATAACAAAACCGAAGATAATGTGTTATTAGAAAAATACTATGTCCACAATATTTTTACAATATTTTTACAACAAATTCTATGTGGCAGGTTGTTAATGGTGGGATAGAAAAGTAATTTAAGTGATAAGTTCAAATTTAAACCAATAACAACTAACCACATCTGATTTGTTGTAAAAATATTGTAAAAATGTTGTGGACGTAGCACCTCTCTTTATAAAACTATGATTCACCACTTGCGCGCCTTCCATGCATTAATTAATTGTATCCTCATGTTTTTGGTTTTTTTATTTTTGATAATAAGAAAATTAGGTTCATATCATCGTATATTCTCATCTATTTGATTTTGACAAATTAAATGACAGGTGAAATTTGTTGAAATAAACTTTTGTGCCTCGTAGCACTCATAAACTTTTAACAGTATGATTTTTATTTTGTTCAAGGTTAAAATAATTTACTCCTGAACAATCAAGAACACTAATGAAAAAAAGAAAGAAGGAATGATAGGCTTTGTTTGATTGTTAAATTTAGAGAGATTTAAACTATGAACATCTCTAAAAAAAAACACTAAAAATGTTAAACAACTTACTTTTAACAAAAATAGATAAAGTTTAGTTGTATTAGAATGTAAAGAATAAAGTTGAAAC
This sequence comes from Castanopsis chinensis, assembly GCA_032878915.1. NCBI lineage: Eukaryota > Viridiplantae > Streptophyta > Magnoliopsida > Fagales > Fagaceae > Castanopsis > Castanopsis chinensis. Next base: position 10,812,422 of record JAVQMG010000126.1, on the reverse strand, counting down.
TAAATGGGATTGGGAAATACTTATGGTAGCCGTCATTCGTTGCACCATAAACTTTCCTAGGTAGAAAATTTTTAATCAGAAAAAAAAAAAAAAAAAAAAAAAAAAAAAAAAAAGTGCTCTCTCTCTCTCTCTCTCTCTCTCTCTCTCTCTGCAATTACACCTCTCTTCCAACCATTAAATGCAATTGCACCCTCTCAATACGCTCTGCAATTACTCCTCGCTGCCACATATTTCTCCATCTGCTCCCCTTTTCTCCTTCCTTAGCTCTACTTCTTCATTTCCTAAGGCCTACCTCTTCTCTCTCTTTCTCTGAGTTTTCTTCTCTTTGATACTACCGCTCCTCCATTTCCTCTGTGTCACTTTTCTTTCCCCCATTTCTATCTACAAACCATATATATACCTCTACTTACTATAAAAAACCTTACCAAAACCACTTTCATAGCCCCAAATACTGATTTCCTGGCAACAACTTACCCCCAAATCAGATCTGATATCCTTCTCCTTCTGGACCTTTTTTTCCAAGGGTTCTATATTCACTGGTAAGTGAAATTTTTTTACGAGTAAATCTTCACGTACTATATATCACACTCCTCTCTCTCTCTCTCTCTCTCTCTCTCTCTCTCTCTCTCTCTAAGCACTTCTTGACTCAGCCAACAACCCCCCCCCCCCCCCCCCCCCCCAAAAAAAAAAAAATCGCTTGTTGCAAAATTCACCATTTATATATGCACTTCTTTTTCTTTTTTTAGGGTCCCTTTCTTTTTGTAATATTTCTTACATTCTTTTTTAACTTTTTTTTTTTTGGTTGGATAGGGCTAAGAGGAGAAATAGGAAACGTTGGTTTTTGGAGAGATATAGAAAGTGAGAAGGCACAGTTGGATTCTCCGAAATCTTCGTGAGCGTTATGTGTATTTCATTTGGTTTACTCTGATTTTGGCCTCTGTCAAAAGCCGTATCAAATTTGTCAACCCTATCTTCCTTGGTATTGTAATTTTTACTTTATTTTTTTTAACGTAGGAAACAGATAGGCTTAAGAGTTGAAACCCCTTTTTTCAATGACCTAAAAAACACCTTAGTCAGCGTTTGCCTCTTTGTTAAATGCCATATTTCTCTTTTTCTCAGACCACTGCCAGAGAATCTAGGAAACAAACACAAACACAAAACACAAACCCTTCTATCTCCTCTATATAAGGATTCCCCTGAAAGACAAAGTACTGTCCACTTTTCTTCTGGGTGAAAGGTAGAGTACTTATACTATTCAAAAGCTATATATATATATATACACACATACTGCTTGGGAAGTGTTTGTGATTGTGGGTCGTGAAATATGCCTGCCGGGATTATGATTCCGGCGAGCAACATGCCGTCTATGATCGGAAGAAACGGGTTCGGATCATCCTCTGGACTTACCCTTGGTCAGGTCAGTGTTTCAGTTCTCCCTTCATCTTGCTTCTTAAATCGGCTTTTTTAGTTAAAGGCTTTTTGATCCCATTTTCCTACTTTAAAAAAAAAAATTATATATATATATATATTGAAAGGTTAATTAATTAATTAAACTTTTTTTTGGGGGGATTTTGATGTTGATTAGAATGATGGGTCTATGTTCATTTCCTCACTATCTTCTAATCTTCATCAAGGGTTGCTCTACTTTCATTAACGTTTAGAACTCGAAATGTTAAGATATTATTTTAGTGATTTGGTCTAGTGAGACTAATTAATTTTCTATATCAAGAAAAATCCTTCTAAAAAAATGCCTAAAATCTATCTCTTGAGAGGGATTCGTATTTCAAAGCTTCTTGTTGACATATGTATATATTTTTGTTCAAATACTAGTACTTAATTAAACATGGGTTTTTCTCTTCAAATATGAAATAGGTTTTTCATGTACAAGTAAATGAAATAGGTTCTTGTGCATATATGTTGGGAAATGTGGGTTTCCTTTTATTTGAGTGGAGATTTTCCATTCTGTTGTTAGATTGAAAAACCATAAGCCTTCGGAATCTTAAAGATCTGTAGATATGTTCCAGCCTAACATGATGGATGGTCAGCTCCACCAGCTGGACATGGCTCAAAACACATCCGAGAGTGATTTAGCCCGAATTCGAGACGATGAATTTGACAGTGCTACTAAATCTGGTAGCGAAAACCATGAAGGTGCCTCCGGTGACGACCAAGATCCACGGCCCAACAAAAAGAAGCGCTACCACCGCCACACTCAGCACCAGATCCAGGAAATGGAAGCGTAAGCTAGCTAGCTCCAACTCAATTTAACAAGTTTTCAAATTGTTGCAACTAATTTTTTTTTTTTAATATCTTAATTCTAAAATCTAAACCTTCTTAATTTCTTTTTTCTATTTTTTTAATGCGGTTTTTTTGGACATTCTTTTAGATTCTTTAAGGAGTGTCCACATCCAGATGACAAGCAAAGGAAAGAACTAAGCCGTGAATTAGGGTTGGAGCCCTTGCAAGTCAAATTTTGGTTCCAAAACAAGCGCACCCAAATGAAGGTAAAACCCATTTTTTTGGTAATAATCCTGACCTGTTCTTTACAAACATAAACTCTAAGAATATGTTAACATCGTGCAGTTACCATACCTTACTCTTCTTTAATGGAAAGTGGGGTTACATTATATTAGTCAACTCTGACGTTTTTTTTTTTTTCCTTTAATTTTTTCGTTTTCCAATTTTAGCTTCTTGGTCATTCACCAAATTTTATTGTCACAGACCCAACATGAGCGCCATGAAAACACAAATCTGAGAACCGAGAACGAAAAGCTTCGGGCCGATAACATGAGGTACAGAGAAGCTCTTAGCAATGCCTCATGTCCCAATTGTGGTGGTCCAACTGCAATAGGAGAGATGTCCTTTGATGAACATCATTTGAGACTCGAAAATGCCCGATTAAGAGAAGAGGTACAAGAATTGCAAGTATTTTTATTTTGTCTATATGAGATATTTTTGGTATATTGTTTAAGGTTAGATACTCAAAACAAAATTTTTTTAAAAAAAAAATTCCTTTTTTGTTGTTGTTGTTATCCAGATTGATAGGATTTCAGCAATTGCTGCAAAGTATGTTGGCAAGCCAGTTGTGAACTACCCTCTTCTTTCTCCACCAGTCCCAACCCGGCCACTAGACCTTGGAGTTGGGAGTTTTGGTGGGCAGCCAGGCATTGGAGGAGAGATGTATGGTGCTGGAGACCTTCTGAGGACGATCAATGCACCAACCGAAGCTGATAAACCTATGATCATTGAGCTTGCGGTTGCAGCAATGGAGGAACTAATCAGAATGGCTCAAATGGGGGAACCCTTATGGATGACAAATCTTGATGGCACCTCTATGATAAATGAGGACGAATATATTAGGACATTTCCTCGTGGGATTGGACCAAGACCATCCGGCTTCAAATGCGAAGCTTCACGAGAAACTGCTGTCATCATCATGAACCACATCAACCTTGTCGAGATTCTAATGGATGTGGTAAGCTTAATTCTTCTCTTTTATATAAACCAGTTAAGAGAGGTAGCTAGGGTTTCTATCATCTAAAAGTTCAGTAATAATATTGAGCCCTGATTAAGCTTTGTCATTCTGTTATTATATTCAGAGTCAGTGGTCTACTGTGTTTTCTGGGATTGTCTCAAGAGCTTTGACTCTGGAAGTATTATCAACTGGAGTGGCAGGAAATTATAATGGTGCACTTCAAGTGGTACATACAGAACTTCATGTCTATTGTATTATTGTATTTTTTACTAAATTTTTGGGTTACTGTATAGGGGAGGCTCTGGTTATATATGCATTTGAATCAATTTGGTTCTAATGATATAAATTCAAATTTGCTTCTTCAGATGACAGCAGAATTCCAAGTTCCCTCACCCCTCGTTCCGACTCGTGAGAGTTATTATGTGAGGTACTGTAAACAGCATGCTGATGGTACTTGGGCAGTGGTTGATGTTTCCTTGGATAATTTGCGCCCTAGTCCGGCAGTGAGGTGCCGAAGAAGGCCTTCTGGTTGTCTGATTCAAGAAATGCCTAACGGATATTCAAAGGTACTAATAGTCAGGCTAGATGACTGATTTCAATTCACTTTTCTAATATTCCTCTTAGCGCCGAAAAATTCTTAAATACTCTTAGAGCACGAAAAAATGGTGTTCCCTATGAAATTAATAAGTGGACCCTATCATGAATGTGAGAAGAAGGAGTATCATTCTCTATACTCTGAGAGTACTTAAAAATTACTCTCTCAATGCCTATTTAGCTCAGCAATTTGAAATTGTACCTTTACAAAATTAAAAAAATAATAATAAGCTGTATCAGTCATACATACACTATATATATATATATATATATATATATTTTTTTTGAGAAACATACTTACACTAATTATTTATTTCTCTTTCTGTATGTCCTTCTATGCCCAAGGTTACATGGGTTGAGCATATAGAAGTTGATGATAGAGGTGTTCACAATCTATACAAGCAGCTTGTTAGCTCAGGTAATGCATTCGGTGCAAAACGTTGGGTAGCAACCCTAGATCGACAATGTGAACGTCTAGCAAGCGCAATGGCAACAAACATTCCCACTGGTGATATTGGAGGTAATGAAAATAAACCAATATTTCTATGTTAAAATTTTATGCTAGTGGAAATATTCTCTTTTGAATTTTGAAACTAATGCATTGACAATGTTTTTTTTTTTTTTGCCAACCCCCTTTATATGTTACTATTTAATTTAGTCATAACAAATCAAGAAGGAAGAAAGAGTATGTTGAAACTGGCTGAGAGAATGGTGATAAGCTTTTGTGCTGGAGTGAGTGCCTCTACTACACACACATGGACGACATTGTCTGGAACTGGGGCAGATGATGTAAGGGTCATGACCCGAAAGAGCATAGATGATCCAGGCAGGCCTCCTGGCATTGTGCTAAGTGCTGCTACTTCCTTCTGGCTTCCTGTTCCACCAAAAAGAGTTTTTGATTTTCTCCGTGATGAGAACTCTCGAAGCGAGGTATATAAATATTCAGAACCTAATTGAGAACTGGCATCTGAATCTGAATATATATATATATATATATATATATATAGATCATTAATTTGAAAACAACTGAATAATCAGCAATAGGAAATGCTTGCATGCCTAACACATAACATTAGGCTTATAAAGGCAATTTAACTTGTGTCCATTTTTAATTAGCTTAGGAATCTCTCTATATAACAAGCTAATTACAGTGTAAATATGATGTAAATAGCTTAAATATCTGTAGGTTGTTTAGATATTTTACTTTGCATGGTAAGTATAAACCAAACATAACATAAACACTTTTGGTGATTGACTAGACTACATGCAATGTAAAGCATATATTTGTCAAAAAATACATATAATATCGAAATTCACGTGTTTTGGTTTGAAAAGTTGCCAACTTGTGTATCATATCATATCCCTTTCCTTTTGTCTTTAAACTTTTATATTTCTTTACCAAAAAATCTTTTAAGGCAAAATGACAATTTTGATCCTCGTATAATTGGCACAATTATATATTTACTCCAACTTTTATACATTTAATTGTGTGAATTTGATCCTTCACCTTTTAAAATTAAGGTCCCTTAACTATTAATTGTGTCAATTTGGTCTTTTAACTTTCAAAATAAAATTGATTTTATCTTTAGAAGTTGACTTAATTTAAAACTTAAGGGACTAAATTAACACTATTAGTAACTAAGGGACCAAATTGAGCCAATTAAATGAAAATGAAACTACCCTCATTGTTGGAGGACCAAATGTATAGTCCGACTATCTTTTAAGGATGTATTTTGTATTGTAATTTTGTGTGTAATCATATATTGTATCTTAAGATGCACTTACAATTGAGGATATTGATAGAAAGAGAGTTGGAAATAAAAAACAATGAAATTAAGATAAGCCTACCTATCCAAAAGATAAGAATTAAACTTGAAGCCTTACCAGGAAAAACTCAATGAGTTTTGACATCTTTGTGACAGTGGGACATTCTTTCAAATGGCGGAGTTGTACAAGAAATGGCACATATTGCTAATGGCAGGGAAACAGGCAACTGCGTATCTCTACTTCGAGTGAATGTAAGTTCCATTTGATGGGTCCATAGTTAAATGTTCCCAAACTCATTCTATTTCAGCATATGGTGCTTCACATGAAATACCTAACTAATTAACCTATTGTATAAAATCGTAGAGTGCAAATTCAAGCCAGAGCAACATGTTGATATTACAAGAGAGTTGCACTGACCCAACAGCCTCTTTCGTGATTTATGCACCAGTTGATATTGTTGCAATGAATTTAGTACTAAATGGTGGAGATCCAGATTATGTGGCCCTACTTCCTTCAGGATTTGCTATTCTCCCTGACGGAACAATGGCGCATGAAGGAGGCATTGGTGAGGCTACTACATCTGGAGGATCTCTCCTCACTGTTGCTTTTCAGATTTTGGTTGATTCAGTTCCTACAGCAAAACTTTCTCTTGGGTCAGTTGCAACTGTTAACAACCTCATTGCTTGCACCGTTGAGAGGATTAAGGCTTCTTTGTCTTGCGAGAACGCATGATCTACAACCCTAAATTCAAGGTAGTATATCTTCCCTTTTCTTTGATAAAAAAAATTATTTGTAGTTGATGTTATCCTTGGGAATCGTTTGAGTATTCCTTGTGTATAATTGTTGCAGTGATTAATAGAAGCAAGAAAAGGAAAGGAAATTAAGAGAAACAAATTAAGGTGATGAGGAATTTCTTCTTTATACAAGATGGGCAGAAGTCAAGAGCGCACCTTACATGATCCTTTCTAAGCTGTTTACAAAAAGTTTACGCGCAAGGATTAGGGGTTCGGGTATTGACTTCTTCAAACAATTTAAAAAGCTAAAAAAGCTTAACACCTTATTATTATGAATAGGGTTGAACTTTCTTTCACCTTTTCTTAACTTGGTAGTTAGGGTTAGGGTTTTGCATGTGTGAAAGCTTATATAGTGCTTCACTTATTTCCTTCTTTGCTTGTTCTTCGATCGTGTGTTTTTTAAAACACCAGTGGGTGGAACCTCACACCTACTAGCAAATTTTTTTTTCTTTTCTTTTATTTTTTGTTTACAATTTTAAGATCTTTTGAAGTGGATATTGCTTCAATAGATTATTATGTCTTTGTGTTCGAAGTTGATTTGTTTGATTGTACTTGGCAAGTTTTATGTAGGTATGGGTAACTTCCTTATATATATATATATATATATATATATATATATATATATATTGCAATCATGCATGACCTCATGAGCATCAATCGATATCACCATGCAAAGGAGGGAACTGGGAGGCCTTCTGTGCTATTTATTGCATGTCTTTCATTTTGTGGTTGAAAATTAGACCGAATATTTATATATCCAGGGAGATCTCTTTTCTTGTTTTTTTTTTTTTTTTTTTCTTGTTGAATGATATTTTCAACTGCATAGAGATTATTTTATGAATTAACAACAAATTTGTTAAAAATTGTTTGAGGGTGTATGGTTTAGTGACTCTGTAAACTTGGAAATAATGCCCATAATTCTTCATATAGTAGGGCACACAAAATTTCATGAAATTGTTTATCATTAAGTCAAGACACATTAACTAATTTTCAAATCTAAGTCCCTTATTTCAAGAAGATTAACTTTATCAATTGGGTTAATTATAACCAAAATTTGTATTAATTAAGCTATTATCAACCATTGGCTACGTTGAAAATAAACTATATTTTTGGGTCAAACAAATAACAAAAAATGGTTTAGAGGTTTCATTTCATTTTATGGGCTTTCCTAGGATATCCCACGGATGTTTGTTCTTGTTATTGCTTGCCATTGAAGTATAGACTTTAAGCACTTCCTCAGTTCTATTTATGTAGGATTATATTCTCAAGAGCTATGTAACTCAATTGACATCTTCTTGTATTTTTAATGGAGTACATCTAGGATCCTTCTCTTCTATTGTAACTATTAAATTTATTCCCAAAAAAAAAATTCTAATTACATTAACAAGTAGGTAAAAAGTCCTTTTGCTTATTTTTGGAACTAAATCAAAACAAACAAAATATCTTTATTACAATCTCTTCATAACTCATCATTTATATAATAATATAAAAAAGTTAAAATATAGTATTTATTGTTTCTACGCTTCTGTAAATCCACCTAATCCACATGTCACACATTTTTTTCTTTATATTTTCTCTCTATATTTTAAAATAATTGAATATAAATTATGGACAAAACCATATTGATGTACTCCATTATGATTCAACCATTACTTTTTATTTGTCTTAAATAAAAATGTTTATGTTTCAAATTACAAATGTTGAACTATTGAATCCAAATATTTTTTTTACCAATCTCCTTACTCCACTTTATATTCCACAAATAAAAGCATGACACATGTTTACCTATTTACTTAAATTCCTAATTTATGGCTTTTCCAACTTAAATTCCTAAAATAAATAATAATAATAAATCACATCCCAACCACCACCACCACTATCAAACTTTGCCGTTGCCCCCACCAAGATGTTGCAATTGCCATTAACGCTACAAGTAGGGGTGGCAATTCATATTCGCGAATCAGGTTCATGTCGTGTCGAGCCATGAGAACTGGGCTATATGGATTGACCCGAACACGACCTATTTATTAAATAGGTCGACCACCCGACACGTCACGTGTAACTTGTTAAATTAACAAGTCATATAAAGGTCAATACAAATGACCCATTAATAATCTATTTGATTAATAGATCATACCAAACCAATATAATTTTTAGCAATTCTCATATATCTAAAATTAAATACAATTAAAACTATAAATATAATAATAAACATATAAAACCATTAATTAAGCAATAATATCAAAATAACTAATAATTTTATAAGTTAAACGGGTCAGACGAGTTCGCATGTTGAACACGAACACAACCCGTTTATTAAACGAGTTAACCGTATCAACTCAAATATGACCCAAACCTTATTAGTTTCAACTTATGACCTATTTATAAACAGATTAGTCGTATCTAGTTCGCAAGTCGTGTCAGATTTTACCACCCCTGGCTACAAGTCAACACTACCCTAAATGTACAAACCAACGTGGTCAGGTTAAATGCTGAAGATTAAATAAGTTCACACATCTAATTGAAGGAATATTACTTACATAAGAAAAATATAGTTCTACTAACATAACATTATCAAATTACATCTAATAGATTAAATAAGATACATTAGAAAATATTGTGATGGATGATTGTTAAGAAACTTTGGGTTAACAAGAATCAAGGCTTGCACGACGAATATCATTTAAAAATTCTCATTTGCGGATGACTAATTTGCTCAATCGGACGAATTTGTGGTGATTGTTGGCTAACCAATGTCATTGATGGTGTCAACAGCCTCTTGATGATGGTGCCAGTGAAGGTTGATGTTGGTGGTGGTGGTTGTGAGGATGTGATGGATTTTCTTATTTTTATTTATTTATTTTAGGAATTGAAATAAGAAAATTCATATATTAAGTATTTAATTGAATAAACGGACATTATCTGGTTTTTATTTGTGGAATATAAAATGTGTAAAGTTGTAATTTACAACTATTTTATGTTGGCATTAATTTCGTGCCAAATTTGATTGTAATTGCTTCAATCATATTTCTCTATATTTATTTGGGTTTTTATTTGTAAAGGACGAGTGTGAGAGATTGTGAAGACTCAAGCTTAAAAGGATGAACAAGTGGATTTCGTGAATGCCTTGAAAGAAGTTTACCTGCGAAAGAGTCACGTTTAGAGCACATGACTAAAAGGTGAAGAGTCATGCCAGTCTGGAGGATTTCTCAAGTGTCTCGCGGAAAATGTCTACCCGCGAAATACTCGCAAAACATTCTGCTTGGCAAAATGTCATATTTTGTTTTACCAAGTCTTTACCCACAATATATATACCTTCATTACCTAAAAATTGTAATGATTTTTTTTCAAAGAGAAAATCCTAAAAAATACACTTGAGAGTTAGAGATTGTTATACCCACAATCATCTTCACATTTCCTTATGGTTTTCCTCAACTCCTACCTCTCCATTTATATATCCTTGAGAGGTTGATAGCTCAAACACTTACCACACCCATTCTGAGTGTTAAGTGAGATTTTGGTACTGTTGGGAAGCATTGGAATGAGTCATTCATTAGCAAATGCAATCAAGTTAAATTGCGAAATCCGGAAAGTTAGAGAAGATAAAATTCTGAGAAGCCAATTTGTAGCAGGAGTTTGGAGAGCTCAAGTACATTAGGTAGACTAGGTTTGAAGAGTCTTTTGTTATTCATATACTCTAACTTTATTCTCTAGTGGATTGATTTCAACTTAGAGGGTTGCGGAAAGGTTTTTCACAAAATTCTTCGATTTCCTCTTCGATAACATGCCTCGATATTATCTTGTATTTTCATTTCTCTTCTCTACCCTTTAAGCTTTTCTTTAATTGTTGAAAATAAATAAATATGGCTTATGGTAGTGTTATCGGTTGTCTATACTCACTCTTATTCTGCACTTAACTTAAATTAGAGTAAAAGCAATGTAGCCGTAATTTTTATCTGTGGGTTTGAACAAACTCTTGTCTTTTCACACAAATCTGAGCTTTTAGAATGGAATAGAAAAAATGATACAGGAGATTTGGATTGCTGTGTTGTACTCAAATTGATTTCAACTTTTCTTTTGCTTTTTTCTAATTTCAAGTAATTTTTAAAATTCAATAACTAATTATTTTTTTCAATGAACGCAATTAAAATTTGAAGTATCCAAAAAAAAAAAAAAAGTATTCATGTTTAGTGCATTCTTTCTTCTTCTTAACTTTTAGGATTCCCACACCGGTTGCTCCTCTATTTAAAGAGTTTTAGTTTTTGATGACCGCCTACTATTACACTCCTTCAATGTGACATCTATTACATCCAAATCAAGCCAATTAAACCCTTAATTGAAGAGAAAACTTTCAATTATATCTACCTCTTATTTTATGGCTCCAATTGGAAGTAACAACTTCATGAATTTTCGGTTAAATATATACCCAAATTTTTAAATATAATATATATGATGATCGAATAAGTAATCCACAATCAGGCATCGACTCCCAAAGTGGTTGAGCACTCAAAAAGCCCTCAAGGAAATGAAAATTATGGGTTACAAGCAAGAAGTAGTTTGTGTTTTAGAAACTTCAATGTGTTAAAAGTAGTTCAGTTAGGATTGTAGTTGTCATAGCCATAATTTACAAGATATTTTTGTCATTTTAAACTTTTTTTTCTTCTAATTTTGCTACATGATTTTCTTGGATAAAAGGCAACAAAATACATTAATTTTATACACAAACCGTTTGATAGAATTCCTGATTGATCTTTTGTTTTATCATAGAATTCTTAATACATGAAAAGCTGTCACGTGTAAGGGCAATAATAAAGGTGGCGTTGGTAGTGGGAAAATCATAAACCCTAGTGCAACGTTGTTGGAAGTTGAGACCCTAATTTTTATTTTTTTAAGATTTAGAATTATGGAGCATGGGTAGATTACTAAAGAAATACATTTCTTTTAGAAGCAAACAAACTCTAGTCATTTCAATGTTGAAGTAAATGTCATATAGGAAAAAATCTTATTTGCAAATTTGAATTTAATCAGGTACTGTAACTACTTTCATCTTAAAAAGTGCCTGAAATTTTATGTACAAACTGTGATTGTGCAACGGAAATACTGCAGGAAAAAATTTCTACATAACAGGGTAGTTAATGTTGTAACTGCAGATACGGGAAAGGCTCTCAGAATTCATAGCAAATTCAAATCAAGAAATTTCTTGGTGTAGATAACATCATAGTCTAACTCCCTCATTCTACATATCATTAAAGGAGCCATATGTCTGAAGTACAGTGACAAAGGCACTCATCAATTGTAAATACCAAAATTTCACATTGGGATATCTACTCAAATTGGCTGCCGATATTTTACAAAGTCAAACATCTCCACGAATGACTGTTCCTCAATCATCTTCATCTTCTTCATCATCATCATTCATAGTGATCGTGGGAATTGTGTGCCTTTTGAGAATAATACATTTCAGCCACCTTAAAGAATAATACTAAAACATTAAACAAAATACATGGAGATGGAATTGAAACCAAAAATTGGAGAACAATTTCATAGTGCTCAAAATCGTCAGGTCTATCGCCCAGTGAATGGTAAAAAGTAGTAAATTCATCCAGTGAAAGGTAAAGAGTAGCAAATCTGAGTAAACATATGAATCTGCAAAAAATAGAGTACTGGTAAAGTCAAGTCAGAAACTAATAGTGAACCTTTTGAAAAGGAGATTCTAAGGCTGGATTTGGATAACGCGTTCAGCGTCCAGCGTTTCACGTTTCCTCTTTTTTTTTTTTCTTTTTTTTTTTCTTCTGCTGCTGCTGCTGCACGCCTCAGGGGGGACATCGGCTACTATGCATGATACTGTTCATGAATAGTAACATGAACAGTAGCCGATTTTGTTGACTTTTTAATTTTTTTTATCATATTTTTGGGTCCCGTTTACAGTTCACGGGACCCACAAATTTCACTTTTCAAAAAATTTTTTATTAAAAATGGATCCCACAGTACTATTCACACATTTAAAAATTATTTTACTACAGTGTTTTCAGTTTTCAGCAAAACGCTCTATCCAAACGGATCCTAAATTTTTTTTTTTTTTTTTTTTTTTTTGTGCGTACCTCAAAATTGGGATGTCTTGGTGTTTATATAGGGGTTTGTGGATGATCTCCGTAGTTGGATTGTAGGGATATGGGGTTATCCCTCAGCTAACATGTAGGAGTCAGGATCTATCCCATAGTCGATCCGTAGGGAGTGAAGAGTTATCTCTTAACTGATTTGTAAAAGATAAGAGTTATCCCATTGCCCGCAGCCGTGTGAATGTAAGAGAGTCTTAAGTGATGTTGGCATTGCAACATGACTTCAATGTGCTTGGTCTTACTCGTCAGCTTTCGGTCACGACGTATGCTTGCATTAGTCATATCTCGTCTTCCGCTTTTGGTGTATGGGTTCTTTTTGGATGGCCAACTTATTTGAGAAGAGTAGCACATGCATTGCGGAAGAGCCGACAGGGAGTTAGTCCCATCACAATTAAATTAGTATTATTGTGTTAAATTAACGTTCACAGAATAGATCAAGCAAATTAACGTTCACAATTTTTATTGTGTTAAACAATGATTTGCACTCTCAACTTTGGTTGTCAGTTGAGCAATACCATATCCAAACTGTGCAGCATGTATAAAATAGTGAAATTCTCTATCCCCGACAATTACCGCACCCACAACAAAATGAAAATATAAAACTCTTTCCATCCCAAATTATTAATCCTATTTCAAAAATCCAACTTCTTTTTTTTTAAATGACATAGGAGAATTACTTTCACTTAAAAAATTAAATTTTTTAAGAGAACATAATTTAATGTGTTGCTTTTATTTAAAACCTACAAGTTTTCAAAATTGCTTAAGTTATAAAGAAATTTTTTTTTTTCAAAAAAAAAAAGTTATAAAGAAATAATAATAAGAATTTTATTTATTAAATTTTTTAAGGAAGGCTATTTTGGAATATCCCAAAATGGAATTGAGAATCCAATATTTTTGGGACAGAGGGAGCAAATTAATAATTTGCATATATCCACGTATTGATCTCCAATGTCTCTAATACTGGTAAAGATACCACAGGAAAGAGGGGGGGGGGGGGGGGGGGGGGGGAGCCAAATACTTACAAAGATAAATACAAACTAGAATTTTACCAATTTGTGAACAACCTATAGACTTCTCACATAATTTGAGAACATTTGGACACATTTCTTGGCTTTTTTAAATACTTGTGTTATTAGAGAACTTCACTATTCCTATTATCAGGACAACAACAATAAACAAAGCCTTTTCCCAAATTTGGGGTCAGTTACAAATCCTCGTTAGGGTTGGACATATGTATCATTTTCCTCCATTCTATTCTGAGGCCATATTTTTTTATACTCATTTAATTAATATTTCTTTTCTATTACTTCTACTAATTTGATTTTTTTTGTCTCCTTCTACAAAGAGATGGAAAACAAAAGTGTAAAGACAAAGGATGGGGAATATTCACAATAAACAAAACAAAGCATTCAGAAAAAAGGACATGAGACTCAAGAAGCTCAATTTTCAGGTTTTGAGAAAAAAGATAGGAAACAAAAGAAAAAGGAAAGAAGTTATAGGAATATTTACAATAAACAAAAAGAATAATATTGTTACCTCAGTGGGTTCAAAGTTTAAATTATACATCTCGAGCTGACTTCGCTGAATCATCACACCAGTAGTACTGTAGGAATTCAGAAGGAAGTTAGGATTTTTTTTTTTTTTTTTTTTCTCTTTTTAATTAGATGTGTCAACAAGTAGTATTATAAACTTGTTAGAAATCTATAGTAGAATTCCTCTTAAAGAATTGCAAGCTAAACGAGAAGAATGTTACAACTTGGAAGTAGCAACTAGAATTATACCATCCCTAACTATAAACAACCCTTTAGTGGGAGCATCAAAAGGAAAGAGCCAAGCACAGACCTCTGGTTTAGAAATCAATTTTTTAGAATCGAGACTGGCAGAACGATCTTCAAGATCTGCTTTAGATAATCCATTTCCTACCAATCACATTCAAATATTATACCAAATGAAAATCAGTAGGCAAAAACACTCAATAGCCAGTCACATGCTACAAATTAAACCACATTTTTTACTCACCTAATTTACAAATGCTTTGATATTCATCATCACTGCTGTCATAACAAGCAAGAAGAAAGGAACCATAGACACCTAATTAAGGAGAAACTGTATTATAACCATCAACAAAAAATAGGAGTGAACTTAAGATTAGGGCACTGATAGAAGAGGAAAAGAAAGATAGCACAGCCAATACATCACAGAAAGAAAAATTATAAATATGTGATTGACAATAAAACCCAGGGTTTGGTTAATAAAAGACTAAAAATAAACAATTGTGTTCGCATGTACCACTTCATTCAATTTTTTTTCAGTTACCCGTACGCTTCCCCTTGCCGTAAAAACTAGCAATAGGTACCAAATCTAGTGAGTCCGCTAAACTGCAGAGCGCACCCAATAAACGAAAACAGAATCCAAAGTCATGGTAAAAACTAAAAATATGAAAAAGCTGATATGTAATCTTTCTTCATATGAAACTTTACTCCTTACTTTTCCATGTAATTTTTCTTGAATTTTAGCCAAAGAAGTGACCGCTTTGCAGGCTCATATGTAGCATCTTTTGTCAATGTTATGAAAATTAATCCCTCACAGCTGCAAACCAAGATCAATTAGTGATGCAAAAAGAGTAGTAGTTCCATTTGGTACCTATTGCATCTTAATGAGAAGGCAAGTGATCAGGCCAAGGAGATTGTGCGGCGATATAAAACATCCATTTAATCAGCAGGATGCTCACTAGGTAGTATGCATTTGCACTCAAATTGCTATACTGATGTAGTTTAAAGGCATCAACATACATGAATAATAAAACCTTATGATTCATGCCCCAACTATGCCCAGCCAATTTATGAAAGGGATACCTTGCATCAGCAACACTGTCTAGAAATTCCTGTATTTCATCTATATCTTTTGATGTCATTGCAGTTGCAAACTGGAAATATCCAGCTTCTTCCTCAAAAGATCCGTAAAGATGCTGCACAAATTGACAGGCCCAAAGGTATGATTATATTACCATGTTCTAACTCAGATGCACATATAAAAAATCAGATCTCAACTAAAATAATGCCATGCCTGTGACTGATATGTTCAGTCAAAGGACCAACCTTACAAAAACTAAAAGAATTTATTTACATCACAATCTAATAGAAACATCACAAAGGGCATCAACCCTCCAAAACTCCATAAACACACTCAGGTACAGGTAACTTTACTTTCCTGTCTGTCCCCAAGCATCAATCCCTCTGTTACTGTTACTGCTCAAAAAACCTTCTGGAGTACAATTAACTCTTTAAGTTTTTCATCAAATTAACTACATTATTATTATTATTGAGATCCTCACATATGTTGCTTGGACCTGGGAACAGGTGTCAGGTGCATGTACGTGTTTAGTCCGCTAGTGCCAATATGTGCGATATGGGGTCTCGGCCATAAATGTCGTATATTTGCATGGATAGTACATACCACATACATATCAAACAAATATATGATTACGAAATTTGTAAGAACCAAAGGATCACAAAGAGAAGTATATTTAGTATAAGCAAAGATAAAACACATCTCATACACACTTAGAGCAATCGCATCCGTGCTTGCAAAATACAAAAAGTTGTTAATTTTATATATTTTAACCAAAAAAACACCCGTATAAGTGCTTGCAAAATTGTGCATATAGCTTTGCACTTAATATTTTGCTATTTTTTTTCTTTCCTTCACCTCACTCTCTTTTTCTCTCTGGTGCCTCTCACTCTCACTTCTCTCTCTTCTTATCTCTGGTCCCTCTCACTCTCACCTCACTGATCTCCGAAGCAAGCCATGCCACTGTCACATTATGTTAACACAGGTGCCACTGCAAATTGTAGGTCCCAGCACCATAGATCCTCATAGTCCAACCGTTGCTGTGGACAACAATTTATGGATTAAAATATGGTCAACACCATTCCCACACCACTGTTAACTTCTCTTGCTCCATGTAGGGGGCATGAAAGTTAACACATACGTGGGAAGCAGATCATGAAGAACTAAAATGTAAGTGCCAATATGATCTGCAAGAAAATTACTGACAATAACTTAACAAGGTTCCAACAGGCATGATTCAAACAGTTATTCAAGCCGGATTGATAATCTTATGACATACTTTAGACAACATTAAAATGTTCATGTCGGATTCCATCAGTTATATTTTTGTCGCATAAAATAAACAACTATATTGTAGGAGTTGTGTTGTCTCATGATGAATTGGTTGATATTCATAAAGAAAGGCAATAACATGCAAAACCTTTGAAACCAAAAAATAATGGCAGCAGAAAAAAAAAGTCCCAAAACTGACATCTAGACAAACACCAAAAATATATATAATACTATTAAATAATATAAACTACGGGAAAACAAAAACACAAGGGTAATCATAACCCATGTGTTTAAGACCCTAAATTTTTTTTTTTTTATTTAGAATCATGGAACACAGGAGATTACTGAAGAAATATATTTCTTTTAGGAGCAAACAAGCTCTATTTTTTTTTTTTTTTTTTTTTTTTTGCCCAAAATTGGCCTGTGGATTAAAAAAAGGGGAAGGTAAAAAAACAAAAGAGATGTTAATTAATTAAAGGTCCAACTGATCACCGCGTTTGTCTTGTAAATATGCAGTTACGAATAATCTAACCAAAGTAATAGGAATTAGACCTAACACGATTCAAAATAGAAAAACTTCAATCATTTCGATTTGTTTGAAAGGGGAAAAAAGAGAGGGTTCCAAACCTAAATAAACATCCAAATTGCCCATGAAACTCGATGACCAAGAATTAGAAATTATTGCGGGAAGTTCCCCCAACCTCCCTCTCCTGGGATAATAATAAATGCACTTATTCAATTTTACTGGATGTCCAAATGCCATGAAAGTATCAAGAAAAGCAAGAATATTGGGAACTTTTTTATTTTCGATGTTTACAGTCAGTTCTATATGCAAACTATTGCCGGAAATTTCATGTACAAACTGTGATTGTGCAACAGCACATACAGGAAAAATTCTCAAAATAACAGGGCAGTTAATGCTGTAACTGCAGTCGGCACATACAGGAAAGATTGTCAGAATCAAGTACAGTGACAAAGGCACTCATCAATTGTGAATGCCAAAAATTTACATTGGGATATCTACTCAAATTGGCCGCTGATCTTTTACACAGTAAAACATCTACACGAATGACTGTTCCTCAATCATCTTCATCATCATTCATCGTGTGCTTTTGAAAATTATACATTTCAGCCACCTAAAAATAAGAAGTATTAAAGATATTGGAGAACAAATAAATTATAATTTCTCTTCCTATTTTTAAGTTATTTCCCTTTTATTCTGTAATCATATAATGAAATAATCGGATGATAAAGACTTGTGTTCACCAGCTCAGACGATGAGGCTTGCTCTGCTTCCTTATCTCCACGAAAACGTACCAGCCGAGGAAATCGAAGAGAAACTCCCTTCAAATGAATATAGATGGTGAAGAGAGCAGCTTATAGATTGTGTTTATTACAAAACATGTCAAATATATATATATATATATATAAAAATAAAAATAAAAAATCCAATGAACCTTATTAGGATCCACTATGCCAACTGCAGCACAATGATTAGAGCTAATGGTCAAGCCTGCAGCTTTCACCTCCCAGACCTGGAAGACAATTACACAATTAATGCATGAAAAAGAGCTGCACTTTTGTGAGTCTACTACAATCATCTATTTTACTACTGGTATAATGTTTCTTCAATTTTCGGCATTTTTAACACCCAAATTAGCAAATCAAGGTGTTTTAATTTTTATTTTTTTTACATTTTCTTTATCATTCGAATTTCTCAACAAACAAATAGAGGATAAAAGAAAAGGGGGGAAATTAACCCGACAATATCCCAGAACAGATCAAGCAAATTTACATTCATAATTTTTATTGTGTTAAACAATGATTTGCACTCCCAACTTTTGTCGTCAATTGAGTAATACTGTATCCAAACTGTGCAGTATGTATAAAATACTTAATCCCAAACAATTACTAAACCCAAAACTAGGGGTGTTCACCAAACCGCACAACCACATCAAAACAAAAAGGAATATTTACAATAAACAAAAAGGATAAAATCATTACCTCCTTGGGTTTAAACCATACATCTGGAGCTGGCTTCACTGAATCATCATACTGGTAGTACTGCTGGAATTCAGAAGAATATTTTTTTAAATATAAGTGTCAACACCCACAAGGCAAACCAGGGTAGCAACAAGTAGTATTTTAAACTTATTAGAAATAGAGGAAATCTATAATAGAATTCCTCTTAAAGAATTGCAAGATAAATGAGAAGAATGTTAGAACTTGGAACTAGCAAGTAGAATTATACCATCCCTAACTATAAACAACCCTTTAGTGGGAGCATCAGAAGGAAAGAGCCAAGCACAGACCTTTGGTCCAGAAATCACTTCAGAACTGAGACTAGCAGAACGTTCTTCAAGATCTGCTTCGAAAAATCCAGTGCCTGCCAATCACATTCAAATATTAGACCAAATGAAAATCAGTAGGTAGAAAACACTCAATAGCCAGTGACCAGCTACTAAACCACATATTGACTCACCTAATTTACAAATGATTTGATATTCTCCATTAGTGCTGTCATAACAAGCAAGAAGAAAGGCACGATAGACACCTAAGGAGAGACAGTATATCACCATCAACAAAAAATACACAAGAACTTAAGATTAGGACACTGATACAAAGAGGAAAAGAAGATAGCACAGCCTATATATCACAGAAAGAAAAATTATATGTAATTGACAATAAAATCCCGGGTTGGGTTACTAAAAGACAAAATAAATTAAAAATTGCATTTGCATGTACCATTTCATTCAATGTCTTTTCAGTTACCTATACGCTTCCCCTTGCCGTGGAAAGCAGCAATAGGTACCAAATCTAGTGAGTCCCCTAAACTGCAGAGCACACCCAATAAATGAAAAGAAAATCCAAAGCCATAGTAAAAATATGAAAAAGCTGATATGCAATCTTCATGTAATTTACTCCTTACTTTTCCATGTAATCTTTCTTCAATTTTAGCCAGTGAAGTGACCGCCTTGCAGGCTCATATGTAGCATCTTTGGTCAATGTTTTGATAATTAAACCCTCACAGCTGCAAACCAAGATCAATTAGTGACGCAAAAAGAGCAGTAATTCAATTATTAAAAAATCCATCTTAATGAGAAGGCAAGTGATCAAGCTAAGGAGATCGTGCATATAAAACATCCATGTAATCAGGAGGATGCTCAGTGGGTGATATGCATTTGTACTCAAATTGCTATACTGATGTAATTTGGAAAAATAAACACATCAATATACTTGAATAATAAAACCTTATAATTCATGTCCCACCATGGCCAGCCAACTTATGAAAGGGATACCTTGCATCAATGGCAATGTGTAGAAATTTCTGTATTCTGTCAAGATCATTTGCTGTTATTGCAGTTGCAAACTAGAAATATCCTGTTTCTTCTTCAAAAGAGCTGTAAAGATTCTGCACAAATTGACAAGCCCAAAAGTATGATTATATTACCATGTTCTGACTCAGATGCGATACTATAGTCCAGAATCAGAAAATTAACAACACTAACATATAAAAATCAGATCTCAATTGAAATAATGTCATGCCTGCAATGGATACTTTTTTAATCAAAGGACCATAAGAGACTGTATTTATATTACAATCTAATAGATACATAACAAAGGGCATCAATCCTCCAAAACCCCATAAACACACTCAGGTAACATTACTCTCCTGTCTCTCCCCAAGCATCAATGCCTCTGTTACTGCTCAAACCTTGTTGAGTACAATTAATTCTTTAAGTTATTCATCAGAGTAATTACATTATTATTGAGATCCTCACATATGTTGCTTGGTCTTGGGAATAGGTGTCAGGTGCATGTACATGTTTAGTCCCCTCGTGCCAAAACATACGATATGTGGTCTCAGCCATAAATATGGTATGGAATCTATGGATAGAACACACCACACACATATCAAGCAAATATAAGATTACGAAATTTAGAAGAAGCCGGATTGATAACCTTATGACATACTTTAGACAGCATTAAAATGTTCATGTTGGATTTCATCAGTTATATTTTTGTCACATATCATAAACAATTATATTGTATGAGTTGTGTTGCTGCATGATGAATTGGCAGATATTCATAAATAAAGGCAATCACCTTCAAACCAAAAATTGTCAGCAGAAAAAAAAAAAAGTACCAAAATTGGCGTCTAGACAAACAACAAAAATAGATTTAATACTATTAAATACTAGGGGGAAACACACAGACACACACACACACAATAAAAAGCAATAAATAAGAAAAAATGAAAAAGGTCACACCTCCCTACGAACTTTAACTTGTTCTTGAAGAAGTGGTTGGCCATTAAGATATAACATATCAAAAGCAAATATGCAAACGTCAATCTTGATATCCTCCAAAGCCACATCTTTACAAGCCCGAGTGCTAAGGATCTATCATAAAATTCATTGATAAGAATACCTTCACTCAACTGAGTCAGCTCAACAAAGCCTAATGTGAGCCATGGGTCAACAATTAGATATTTTCTCTAAGCAAAGAAAATAAATATTTCAAAAGTTCTCTTCAAAATGTTTTAATTACTTTTTCCCTTCAGAATGATGGAAAAGCAGAACATGTCAATAGATGGCGCTGAGCAATAGGGTAAGACACAAATAGCAAGATGGATATTTTATATAATAAAGTCAAGAATAATTGGCTAATCCCCATGCAAACATAAAAGCTTTTGTATCAAAAATTAACCATGAAATGATGAAATCAAGGAAACCATAAATACATTTTTATAATTCTTTCATGACAAGACTGCATGTGCAAATCCAGAGAAGCAGGATTTTAAAAACTAAAGAAAGTTTCATGGAGAAAAAAATGATTTATTTAGCATAGCCCTTTAAGTTAGAAAAAAATGACACATCATCAGCATTTAAGTTAGAACACTGTCTTCTGCCACTTTATTTTATAACATCTCCCTAAATCTTAAATTTTTGAACTTGCAGAAACTCAATACTTCTGGAAGGACCAGCTACAATGCAACATAATTTAATAGGAATATTTAGGCCTGGAAAGAAAATGAGCTGACGTAAATGTATTTTTTGCTTCAATATATTTGGGAAACTATTGAAATGTCACAAATGTTATCAATATGTGATAACATAAAAACAAATATCAAGGCGGAGTCCAAGATAGGGTCAAGGTGTCACTGCCGTAAAAGTTATATGCATTCCACTTTATTCAATGTTCCCACTTCTTCCCATGCTATTTAACCAAAAAATGAGTCCTAACTTTTCCTCTCTCTCAGACCACCTTGTAGACATCTTTTAATTATTTGTTCAACTAAAAGAAAAGATTTTTGTATGGATTTGAAGTATTTGTTTCCTTT
Source organism: Castanopsis chinensis (assembly GCA_032878915.1). NCBI lineage: Eukaryota > Viridiplantae > Streptophyta > Magnoliopsida > Fagales > Fagaceae > Castanopsis > Castanopsis chinensis. Next base: position 10,790,207 of record JAVQMG010000126.1, on the reverse strand, counting down.
CTGAACTCTGACAGGATATAGAGACTGGATTCCGAATTAATGCTGAATCATTGCGTCTATAAAGAATGATATAGAGATACATCAATTAAACATGAATACACTTTACCTGGAAGGGAAGAATTTTCTGTTCTTCACAGTTATAAGCAACAAGTTCACAATCTAGAACAAATTATCTAACAGATGACTTCTTTAACCTGCATACCAATAGTAGGCATTAGCAATAATGAGGATGACAAATTGTCTACTAACAATTTAACATGCAAACAAATACTGAACACCACTAACTCTTACCACATTAATTGACAGAAATACAAATGTTATACCCAAGGCTAGCACATGACATAACATTGTGAAGAATGGAACTCAATGATGATAAAGTGATAGAACAAAAATGATTGGACATTCTATTGGTAACCACAGGATCTAGTGACATAACATTGTGGAGAAAGGTACTCAATGATGATAAAGTGTTAGAAAAAAATGCTTTGACATTCCATTATCAACTACAAGATCTATTTACTGATGGAAGTTTCTCCCCAAACAAAGAAATGCGCAACCGCTCATAATTTGATATACAATGGAGATTACTCTAGATACTATTCAACTATACTCTCAATATAATAGATAGGAAATGCCACCTATAACATAAATCTACCTTTTAACTTCAGACAAAACATCAGGAAACTTTCCAGTGTTCCGTTCAACATTTCGACTATAGCTCTGTTTGGTTTGCGATTGCGTTTGGAGCATCTGCGTCTGGGGCCCTTTTTTTTTTTTTTTTTTTTTTTTTTTTTTTTTTTAAGTCCAGCACCTATTGCACTGTTCATGGGACATGAACAATAACCAAAACTCAAACAGTAACTTTTTTATTATTTCTTTATTGTTTTCAGCAAAATAAGCGATATCCAAACGCACACTAAATATCTCATTTGAACCATTATCCATGTAATGTATCTGTGCCAAATAGAGTAAGTTATAGCATGGGCATATTTTATTAACACTTAACAGTCAAAATTGGTGGATAGTTGTTGGACCAAGTAGTATCACCTCGGCACGTTCTCCATCATACTTATATTCACATGTAAACTCAGTATCCTGGAATTTAGGTACAATCTCCAGAACGGCATTAGTTGGCTTTGCTAGCATAGGTCCAACTGGAACACCAAGTGTAAAGCTACATGTTTTTTGAAGATTCCACACACCGCCACTAAGAAGCGCAGTTACTATTTTATCATAGACAGGAAATACAGAGTATGCTTGTTTAACAATCTTCACAGCCTGATGCAAGCACAATCATAAAATCTAAATGAGAACATTAAAGTAGAATAATAACAATGAAAATGACTAGGACCACTAAGACTACTTAGTTATCACTAACTTGGTCAGAAAATAAATCTGACAGCAACAATGGAAAAGGAAAAAAGAAAAGGGGGGGGGGGGGAGGGGGAGGAGGTCATCCATGGTATCAATGTTGTTAAAAGCGCCCTTAGGCACGTGCTTAAAAACTCAAAGCTCGAAGCCCCAAGGTTTGGGCACTTCACATGGCCAAAAAAATGCTCATACATGGTATGTTTAAACTTTCTACAGAATAGTTAAAGTGATAGAATTGGATTTAACCTCACAAACTGTCAGCGATATGGACACTTCAGGCTTAAATGTTATGCCTAAAAGGGATGTCTTTCCTAGAACATTTAACTTAGATGAACATATACACAAGAGGCTTTCCACACTATCAGAATACATGACATACTGCAGAATGTTTCCAGATCTAAAGAACAAAATCTCACCTCTTCTAAAGGAGACTGGATGTTTGGAGGTGGTGTAGAATGTGCATATACAGCAGCTTGGCCCAATGCAGCCAATAGGGTCTGCTCTGCCAATCCAATACGCAAATTTTCCTACAAAACAAATCATAATGGCTATAAATAGAACATCATAAAAGCTTTATATAGAATGAAGGAGTCAACAAGGTGATATCTGATAAACAAGGTGATATCTGATAAATGTAAGAATTGCAACCTGAAGTAGACGAATTAGATATAGAGGTTCACAATTGGAAGCAGCAACAAGTAGCCCCTTGATATGGTTTTTTTTCTTCTCTTGACTATCCTTCCCCAACTCCTTTCAAAAGTTCAACATAACAGCAAGTTAATTACAAAACCAGTACTTTCTAATAACAATTTTTAATCGCACTATAGAGTTCTCACATCTCCCTCTATATATTAGAGTCTATCCTTCCCCGATTCCTTTCAAAAGTTCAACATAACAGCAAGTTAATTACAAAACCAGTACTTTCTAATAACAATTTTTAATCGCACTATAGAGTTCTCACATCTCCCTCTATATATTAGAGTCCTACACGTTGGCAAACAAACAACAGTGCCTCTAGATTATATTGCACGGTGTATATACTAATTAACACCACAATACTTTTTTCCTGGATACAATTTAAATTAGTAAAGTATTTTAGAAGACCTTTACAGTCAAATTAGTCTAGAAATATATATATTAAAAAAAAAAACCATAGCTCTCATGTTAATATATATCTACCAATAGTCCAAATAACCCAACTCAGTATGATGGGTCAACCCAAACCAAGCACCACAACATTGATATTCTTTATTCTAAATTGAAATATTAATTATTCCTATCACAAAATAAACACATGCATACTTATAACAAAGAAAATAAATTTAAAAAAACCAATGAGCTATAGCTAAACTTGGCACTTACTTCTCCCATAATAATTAGTTGGAATGTGTAGTTTTAGTTACCATGTAATACAATTATGGATGGATAGTCTTATAAGTTATAAATCACCAGTAATAGGTTGAAAACAAAAAAACAAAAAGAAAAGTAGGACATAATAACTTATTTGAGAAGAAGTTATAACTATGATAAAAAAACAACCCTCATCATAAATCAATCATCTAATTCAAAAGAGAGAAATATATGAATATTAAGTTTCAAAAAGAAGATGGTGCACCTTAGCAATGAGGTGGAAGGTATTAAAAACCTTGGTAACAGTCAAGGCATTAGGCTTGCTCATCATAGATTGAGATGAATGACAAGCTTTTGCAACAAGACCCCAGTCTCCCAATTGATTGTACAGTTTTCTAAGCCCCACCTTAGTCCTCCCATAAGCCTCAGCAAGCACGTTAATGATCGAAGCCTCCCCAATTCCAAGTTCCAAGCCCTCGTGTGCCAAGGCAATCCTATTAGCCAAAAGATACACAATTGGCAATACATCATCGGCGGTGGTATCCATAACAGTCCTAAGCACATTACACAGGATATCCGTTTTTACAATCAAGCCAGACTCCTTTAAAAACATGTCAAAACCCAAACAAAGAAACATAAAAGGAACGGGCTCACCCTCGCCCCAACAAGCAACCAATCTTGGATCAAAATCCCAAGATTTGTTCTTCAATTTCAGCATTTTGCTCTTCGAAGGCTTAACCCTCTCTGGCCCAAACAAATTAAGTCTTTTGTTTACATTCTCATTGGGGAGTTTGGTGATTTCAGGGTTTTGGGGTGGGTTAGAATCAAGGGTTTTGCGTTTGTTCGGAGAAGAAGGGTTTGGTTGGGGTTGAGGCTTTCTCTTGGCAGCGGCGGCATGAGCACCGGACATGAGTGCATCGAAAGCAGAGGACATTGTCAGGTTTTGGTTTTAGGGGAATATACAATCAGAGAGAAACCGAAGGGATTTTGGAAGAGAAAGAGGCTCTGTTTTTTAACTACTATTAGTCTACTATCTCTTGTCATCTTAAAAACTAGCGCAACCCAGTTTATATTTACACAAGAATTTTATCTTTTGGGCAGTTGGGCTAGATATCAAAAAATAAAAACATTTATGGCTTGTTTGGGAGTTAAAAAAAAGGAAGGGGAGTAGAGTAGAGGGAGGAGGAGTAGTTCAATTACTTTGTTTGGAACGAAGTTTCTCTCCAAACTAGTTTGGAGAGAAACTCTTCAAACTTCTCATATATTTCTTTTTTAGGTATAAATTTTGAAAATCTAACCGTTGAATTTTACGTTCCTTATGTTCTTGACATACATATCAAATTTTGTTCAAATTGGATATTATTTAATATTTGATCAATTAACTTATTTTTTATATATAACTTTAGATCACAAAAACTTGAAATTATAACATTTATTTGATGACATAGCAATTGATCTTTGATTTTCTTGAAATTTTGTAAGCATTAAGAATGTAATAAGAATATGCAATCTTACGGTTAGATTTTCAAAATTCACACTCAATATAAAAATATATGATGAATTTGTAGAGTTTCTCTCCAAACTAGTTTGGAGAAAAACTTTGTTCCTTTGTTTGGGAGTTTTTTAAGGGAGGAGGGGGAGGAGTTTGGAGGGATTTGGAGGGGTTTCAACTCCCTCCAATCCCTCATTTTTAATTCCCTCAAATTGGAGAGATTTGAAGGGAGAGTGGAGAATAAAAATGCTTGACCAAATGAATTACCAAATTTGCCCTTATTATATTAACAAAATTACAAATGAAAAGACTAATTACTCCCCTCCCCCTTACTTAATTTTAAAAACATCCAAACAAGGTGGAGGATAGCCACTCCCCTCTACTCTCCTTCCCACTACTCTCCTCCCATCTACTCCCCTCTACTCTCCTCCCTCTCTAAACTTCCAAACATGCCATTAGACAAATAAATTTGCACAATTCACAAATCCAGATAACAAAGGAAAAAAAAAAAAAAGCACTTTTAGACAAAAATTTTAACGAAACAATTACAACAGAAAACCCAGGACAGGAGTTATTAGTTTTTACCCAACTTGTGTGCCTCAGTCTCAGTCTCAGTGGAGAGCTCTCTGCCCCTCGCAACTCTCATTTGCCTTCCTCCAACTCCAAGGCTCCACTCTGCCACCGATTCATCACCTCAACCACTTCTGTCCATCGTCTCTGCCGATCTACTTCTGCTAATTCTCTCTCTCTCTCTCTCTCTCTCTCCGTCCATTTTCTCTGCCGAGCTATTCTTTGTAGCTTTCTTTCTCTCTCTACTAACTACTAGAGATAGAGGAGACAGTATATTTAAAAATAAGGTAAATTACTAATTTTTCCCCCTCTTTGCACCGGATTTAATTTAATCTCTAACATTTCAATTTTGTAAATTTAGTTCATAATATTTCGATACTGTGTTAATTTAGACCCTGCTATTAATGAAAATTAGTATGTAACTTATGCTATCGCACAGGAATAGATATAATTTAATAAAATAATAAAAATAAATATATTACATTTTATTATTTAAATGATACTATTGGTTTTTTATTTTTTATTAATCATGAGTTTATTCATGTTTAAAAGACTAAGTTTATTCATGTTTAATAAATCTTAGAATTACATAATTTTTTAACAAATATTTTTATCATACAAAATTCTAAAGAAAGAATACTACATAGACACATATATTCAAGGTTGATTCATACACGGTACAAATAGCTATGATTAAGTTGCTTTATCATAAATCATTTTTAGCAAAATATTTTAATCAATTAAATGTGAATCTCATAACATGCATCTCATAACAATATATAACAATAGAATAACGTGAATCTCATTAAAAAAAATTAATCAATTAAAAATCACTAAAATTATGAGCATAAAACGTAAAGACAAACAAATAAGATAAGTTCTAATTGTATATATGATCTGCAAAACAATTTGAGTTCATGTCTTTGCCAATTGTATATAAGTCTGAGTTTTGAGATCCAAGATCTATGAGTAAAGATCTAAGAAGACTGTGGCTTAATCTTGAGAAGATTCTCATACTTAATAATTTAAAAAAAAAAACTATAAATTTAAAGTCTACCTTTGCAGTAAACACTATATATCTCTTTAACACTCCAAAGAAAGAAAGAAAAAAAAAAAAAAAAAAAAAAAAAAAAAAAAAAAAAAAAAGAGCGCATCATTAATCTTTTAAACCAAAAATTTTTGAGAGAAAAGGATTGAGAATATAGGACGAAAATAAATAGATCTAATAAAAATAGAGAGTGAGAACTAAATTATAAACCCCATAAAACTTGCAAAAAAAAATAATAATAATAATGATAATAATAAATCATTTCTAATTAAAAATTACCTTGCATATGAAGCCTGCCTTTGTAAAAGAGATCTACAATTGATATGCAAAACAGAGCGAGAGAAAGAGAGATTATACTGAATTTTGCAGAGCTGGAACGAAACAAAAAAAAATCTTAATAAAACAGATTTATTAGAGAAGTAGAAATTGAATTTTGTAGAGAGAGAGAGAGAGGAGATTCAGATGAATATGAGTAATGGAGGCACGTTTCTTCTTTTCTTTTCTTTTTTTGAGAAAAAATACATGAAATCAAAAAATTACAATGGGAATCTATGAAAAACATTTTCTTATATAAGATACAGAAATACCCAAATACATGCATCATTGATACCGAGAGATTCTTTTCAAATTCCTTATCAAATTTCATAACATTCATTGAACAATAGGAGAGTTGTATTGGGGAAGGGGAGATGAACCTTGAAATATGTAAATATAGGGAGATGAATCTTGAAATACGCAGGTGTGAAAAAAAAAAAAAAAACACACCGGAATTACAACTGATCCACTTGAATTTAGACAAATAGAACCACATGAATCTTGACATATGGCACAAAATTAGGATACTAATTTAGAATTGCAATTGGAGTTTCTCTCTGCTTCACCTATTATATATATACATAAAACTTACAAACAAAAAATAATAATAATAAAAAAAATCATATTTAATTAACAACTACCTTGCATATGAAGCTTGCCTTTGTAAAGGAAATCTATAATTGATATGCAAAACAGAGCGAGAGAAAAAGCTATTAGACTGAATTTTGCAGAGATGGAACAAAACCAAAAAAAAAAATCTTAATAAAACAAATTTAGTAGAGAAGTAGAAATTGAATTTTGCAGAAAGAGAGAGAGAGAGAGAGGAGGTTCGGATGAATATGAGTAGTGGAAGAGCGTTTCTTCTTCTTTTTTTTGAGAAAAAATACATGAAATTAAAAAATTACAATAGGAATCTTTGGAAAACCTTTTTTTATATAAGATACAGAAATACCCAAATACATGCATCATTAATACCGAGAGATTCTTTTCAAATTCCTTATCAAATTTCATAACATTCATTGAACAATAGGAGAGTTGTATTGGAGAAGGGGAGATGAACCTTGAAATATGCAGATGTGGGGAGATGAACTTTGAAACACACAGGTGTGATGAATCTTAAAATACGCAGGTGTGAAAAAAAAAAAAAAAGAATACACTGGAATTACAACTGATCCACTTAAATTTAGACAAATGGAACCACATAAATCTTGACACATGACACAAAATTAGAATTCTAATTTAGAATTGCAATTGAAGTTTCTCTCTGTTTCACCTATTATATATATATATATATATATCTCCACATTTTTACTATAACTATCCTAGTTATAACACTCAGTTATCATGTTTTTCTCGCAACCGTTGCATTTCGTAACACATACCGCAATCAACCCTTTTTCCTCTCACGCCCTCAACGCCTCACTCTCGGCTTACACGGGCCTTACTGTTCGGACTCGGGAATTCACTTTACGACTACGGTGGCGCCAACGACGGCAAGATCGACACAACAACAAAGGGTCACAAGGTCAGACAGATACAGGAAAAACAGGGAAACACAACAACTCTACCGGCGGCCAAGGAAAGAATGGCTCTGATACCACAAAGGGAGGGGGACCACGCAGCAGATAGGGGAAGCACAACTGATAATAGTAAAATGAGGCGGCAGAGCCAGCCAAGCAGTTTATAACAAAATAATTGAAAATACTGAAAACAATAATTGAAAGTAAGGCGGTAGAACCGGCCAAGCAGTTATATCAAAATACTTGAAAATAAAAGCAGTTATATTGAACTGTATGGCGGCAGGGCCGTCCAAGCAGTTATATCAAAATAAACAAAGTATTGAAAACAGAAGTGTTTATTGAAAGTAGTTCAAAACACTTACAGCAGTAGTAGTTACTAGATTACAGTGATCAATAGTACAAGGCTTGAAGGCTAGTCATCAATCTAGTTACAAGCTTTGTGGGAAATAGTGGGAATTTCTAAGGGGTAGCTCTCAGACAACTCTGAAGTAAGCTTACAAAGAAAAGTCTCTCACAAAGAGAAAAATCTCCCAAAGAAAATTCTGTGTTCAACAATAAGGGACAACCCCCCTTAAATAGGCAAAAATTAGTGAATAGTAAAAGTGACGTGAATAGTGACGTGAATAGTAAAAGTGAATAGTGACATTTTTACTATTCATATCAGGACCCGTGAGGGGTATCAAAAACAGTAGAAAGCTTTAGTAGCGCCTTTTTAGGAGCCAAAAGTATCTTGGTGTGGAGTGACACAGGCAGTCAATAAGGGAATCAAATCAATAAGAGAATCATTTCCAGGTAGCAATTGGTGAAGACAGCAGCATTATCTTTGGCGTGTAATGCCAAAAGTAGTCAGGATGAAAGATGGTGTTGGTGAGTAAATGTTCATGAGCATGCGTAGAGTTGCCATCAAGTCAAGTAGTCAAGGAAGACCATCATAATGTTGCATGTACCATGTGACATTATTGGTGGCAATTGTTGCCATAAAGTGAACAAAGATGACCATGACAAAGAAGGTCCTTATGAAGTTGCATGCAACACGTAGCATTATTGGTGATAGCATTAGTAGTATTCTTGGCCTTTTGTGCTGGCTAGGCAAATATAATTAATGGGATCCAGTAGAAGCTCCTTCTGAAGGATAATCCCAAACTTGGCAAGGGTCCCACGGGGGATCTTCATTACATTCGTGACCATGATAGGTGCAGTATTTATTGCAAAGTCCACAATAAAACATAGGATCATAAACAGGATCTCTTGTGAGAAATATTCTTGGGTCAGCATAACTTGTCCATTGGAGATGGCGGACAGCTGAAGCATAAGGTTTATTTATGAAAACAGTAATTCTATCTGTGCTGCCAACGAAATGGTAATCTTTCCATAATTCGTGACTGACATCTAGAATTTGATTATTGAAATAACTGCTCCAACATTCAGCAAGAGCAAATGGCAGTTTGTGGGAAACATAAGTATTGCCATCATACCATTGGCCTTGGTAAGTATACCCGTTAATAAGGACAAGGTGCTTGGAGGGTTGAACATTCATCCAATCATTTATCATCCATTTTGGAAGAGTACTCCAGCATCGAATAGTAACAAGAGGGCCTTCATTTTCAATAGCTTTTTTGATAATATCCGGAAATTGACTAATTTGGCTATGGTCCGTTATTTTTATGAACCGTATGAAGCCAGATTCAAACATTTGGGATAACCAGAAGGGATCCCCAAAAACATTTCTCTTAGAATCATCCTCATAATTGATCAAAAGGCCAGGAAAAGGGTGACTCTTCTCATGGACTAGGAGACTATGTTTGAAATGCTTTTCCCATTTCTTTTTCAAGTAAACACTGCTGGGACCATTGGGCTCCATAAGAGTTGGAGTAATTAGAATCAATATTTTGAAATATTTGAGCCAAAGATCAAGATCCTTGGTCATAGCCTTGCTCTCAAAAATACGAGCTTGTATTTCTGGGGGCAAGTTGGCAACAGCGCTTCTTATGGCGGATTGAGACTTAGGACTCAATCGTGCATAATCAGTGCCCATTATGGTCTTATGATCATCCATTGAATGGATTTCCTCCCTGCCAAGGAGTTGACCAAGAAGAAGGTTAACATTAGGGTTATTAGGGTGAGCAAGTTGACTTCTATGAGTCTCGTTCTCAAGGGTATAGTTAATAATGTAATCATTGTAATTTTCATTTTGGGCTGTGAGGTTAACAAGGTGTATTTCAAGAGCTTGAAGGGTTCTTGTGAATAGTTCTTTCTGGTTCAATTTGAAAGCAGCTTGGAGATTGTCAAGAATGAGTTTTATGGAATCAGGCAAGTCACTATAGATTCCACTGTGGAATTGTAATTCTTTTGACAAAACTTCCTGCAGAGCAATAATCATGTCACTACTGGAGTATGCAACCTCTGCCGGTACATTCTCCCGAAGGGATGTTGCATAACTGGATGTTACTCCAGAAGATGCGCCTTCATGCATTACAAAGGATCGTCCCGCTGGGAGTCCTTTGTCTTGAGGATAGTCCTGAACAGGAGCTTTCCCCTTGTTCCTCTTCTCTGTCGAAGAAGTCATTACCTTCCACTTATGTGGGGTTTGAATATTTTCTTTCTCCTGCTGGGCATGGAAAGAAGCATTAAAACCTTTGAAAAGCTTTGCTTTATCAGTTAAATATGAAGCATTAAAACCTTTGAAAAGTTTTGCTTTAAATTTATCATTTAAATATGTTGGTATATATATACGTTGTGCAGGGCAGCAATAAGAAGAAGTAGACTCAGAGGAATAGGCTTTTTGAATGCTGTTGGGGAACATGGTTGACCTAGGGGACTTGTGGTTCCTAGCAGGACTTTCTTTAACAATTTTGGAGTAAACATCATGTAACAAATTATTAGGGAGATGTTCAATAAATTTCTTGTGCTTAATTTCTTGTTGAAGGAAATTAAGATGCTTAACTTTAGCATGAATAGGATTAAAAACATCATTGTCACCATGTTTTGAACAAAATTTGAATTTCACTTTTTGTCCAAAGGGATCAGTAGTAATACCATCATGTTCAACAAGAAAGGGATACAAAGAAGCAATGAAAGGCAGTCCAAGTATCACTTTATCAGTCATATTTTTAACAAGCACAGAAGGTATTTTAAAACAAACATCAGAATGGCAAACATGAGCATTGCTCAATTCATATTTAATTTTCATTTGTGTGCCATTAGCAGATACCAATCTTTCAGTTGATTTTTCAAAATATTCAGAAGGGATCAAACCTTCTTGAATGCAATTAACATCAGCACCAGAATCAATCATGGCAATAGTATCAAAAGCATAATCATGTGAAACAACAATCCTAACTTTAGTAAACCATTTCGGAGGCATCATATGTTTAACAAGAGCAAGTTGATTATCATTCCAAGTAATAAGATTATCAGGAATCAAATTTTCAGAAACATTACCAGAAGGAGGAGTTTGTTGAGAAGATCCTTCTCCATCTTGGTGCTCATCATCATCAGACAGATTTTTATCCAAATTTTTACCAATTTTAAGAATTAACAGTTCTTGTTTAAGATCAACATTGTCTTTTTTAATATTTTTAACATCATTTTTTAATTGAATTATCTCTTGTTTAACAGTGTTAATTTCTTTTTGGAGATCGTTAACAGTTATTTCTTTGGATTTATTTTTATTAAATCTTTCCAAAGTTTCTTCAAAGTTAACAGGAGCTTTGGGTCTTTTAGTGGTTTTGTCTCTTGTTAAGTTTTGTTTAAACTTATCAAGAAGTTCTTTTTGAAGCATAGAGTTTTCAATTTTAGCAATGGTGGTTAATAACAAATGTTCTTGTTCTTCCTCTTTTGTCATAACATTAATAGATTTCATAGCATTACAACAAGATCCTTTACAACCAAATCTAATATTAGGAGTATCAGTAGAATCACAAGACTGATAAGACGAATCTGATGAGGAGGAGAAATCCTCTTCATAAGACTCACTTGAAACAGCAGATTCAAGAATCTGAAATAGTTCATTTTGATCATTATCATTAATGTTTAACATTTTTAATTTGTTTTTCAGTTTACCAGGCTTTTGGGTACAGTCTTTACTGAAATGGCCAAATTTGCCACAGTTAAAGCACTTACCTTTACCTGACCTCTGTTTAACATGTTTTCTAAAAGCAGGTTTCTTTTCAGAAGAATAATAATCATTGGGTTTAACAAAATGAGATCTGTATCTTTTATGCTTTTTATGGGAATATCTTTTGTAAACCTTATCATGTTTACTTTTTCCTTTTTGCCTGGAAGGGGCAATAGGAGGTAAACCATACTGTTCACAGAAGTTACCCATTTCATATTTAGCTTTCTTTTTATTTTTTAATTGTTGTCGTAAATATTTTTCATCATTACACATATTAATACCAAGTTTTTTAATAGTACTGAAAATATCACCATAAGTCAAATTATCATAATCAATAGAATCACTTTTACCCATTAGTTCTTGTTTTACCTTATGAGCAAAGATAGGAGGAAGGCCATCAATAAACTTCTCTTTCCAGTAAGCTTTTTGGGAATCATTCCGAAGCATAACCCTGGAGAGAAAGACATCTTGGTACCATCTATAATCAGACATAGTAGGACATTTCAAATTATTCAGATAATCAGAAATGCGAGATGAAATATTAGATGGAGTACCAACAAAATGTTTTAGAATAGTATAGACCAAGGTATTGACACCATCAGGAATACCTCGACCAATATCTTCATCAAAAATAGGCATGCCATCATCATCTTTTTTAACAGAATGTTTAATAAGTTCTCTGGATTCTTCTGTGAGATGTTTATCCCACCAACCACGAAGAGTGCCAGAAAAACCAGTGACAAGCAAGTTAACAACCTCAGGATGATCAAGATCACTATGATTGTTCATGTATGCAAAACCAACCATAGACATGTGGGCCATTTTGTTAATAATTTCTTGTTCAGACAAACCATCAATATTCCATTCATACATTTTATCAGCAGAAACAGCAAACTGAGTTTGAAAAGATCTTTCTTCAAACTGCATATCAGGAGGAGTAGGTTTTGGATACCAGTTTTTTGTAAAAGACATGGAATTGGGTTTTCCAATAAATCTTTTAATTTCTTGCTGTAAATCATCAAAAACATTTTCATAAGAAACATGAGAAGATGATTCAGAATCTGTTGTTTCTTCAAAAACAGGTTCTTTTTCATTTCTTGAAATAGCACAAGCAGCACTTTTAGATGCAGAAGTCTGCTCGGTTTTAACCTTCAAATCGGAAAGCATTTTTTCAACTTTGTCAAGAGTTGAATTTTGGGAAGCAACTAGATCAACAGTTTTACTCTGAGAAGTTTTGAAATTAATTTTTTCTCTTTGATCGTTCAAATCAATCAAAGGAATCTCAGGTTTTGGAGCAACAGTTTTTGAACAATTTTTTCTTCAATACGGTCAAGCTGTTGACCAATGATATGCAAAGATTCATTAGCAAAATTGTTTTGTTCAATAATAGCAGAAACAGGGGTTTTATCATCAGCAATTTTGAAAGGGGAGGCTTTGACCTCAACACTTTCAGAGCCACTTTGGCAAGTAATCAAAACAGTTTCAAGAGGAGGATGACTAGACCGAACAACGGTTTTGTCATGTTTAACAAAATTAGATTTTCTAATAACATTTAAATAATTAGTATGAACATCATTTTTTGAAACATAATAATTTTCAAGATAATCAAAAAACAAAATATGTTTTCCTTCTTCAACCATTTTTTCTTTCCATTTCCTTTTGACTCTGTCTTTTTCTGACTGAGCAAAATTATCTTGGTAATATTTCCTTTTTGGACGGTTTTTCAACAACATAAATTCATTATATAGAAAAACCATATCATATTCAAAAGGTTCGAGTCTATTAACAACTCGTAATGAATTATGAAAAACAGGGGTTTCAATAGGAGGAAAATCAGTAGCAGAAGGAGCATCAGATTTTGCATCATCATCATCATCATTAGCATTTTGGGTATCATTAATAGGAAAATCAGTTTTGGTTGAATAAAAAGCATTGCTAACTTGGGAATTGTTGCTAGCAACTCCTTTTAGCTTTAAATCTTGTTTTCGAAAATTCTTTTTCAAAAACTCATCAATTTCATGATCTCTTTTTGCAAGACTTTCAGATCCAGCGAAGGAATGTCTTCCTTCTTTGATTCTCAAAGGCTTGTTTTGAGGTAAACAAGTATCATCATCAAAATGTATTTTAACAGTACCATCAGCAAATTGTTGAATATGACTGAGATCAAGTTTATCAAAAACAGGTTTTAAAAGTTTAACAGGAGGTGTTTCTTTTTCCAAAGTCCATTCTTTAGGAAGAGTAATGTCTTCCCATTTAATCATTTTAGGAACACGGATTCGAGCATCAGGAGTGGAACATTGAATTAACATAGTATTACCAGCAGGGTCTCTATCCTTAGAACAAGGAGTCAATTGAGAGCCAAGCAAACGATAGTAAATACGGTAAATAAGAGCAAAAGGTCTACTACCATCATCCATATCATAACCAGATGTCAATACGTTCAAAGTTAAAGCTTTAACAATATTAGGATCATCAAGTGCAATAGCAAGATCAGGATAACAATCAAAGTAAACAGGACCATCATACAAAGAAGCAGTAATCATGCCAAGAATGCTATCATTAAATTGTCTAAATCTAGCATCACGTAAACACATAAGCACAGAAGCATTGATACCTTTTCTTGTTAAAGGTTTAACAGCAACTTGAACAAGTCCAATGTGTAAATATTTAACTTTCTTAGTCATAAAACTGTTAATATCTTTCTTGGAAAATAAACAGCATTTTTCATGTAACTTTGAAATAGAAAAAGTTTGTTCAACAGTTCTCACTCTATATTCAGAGAAAACAGTATTTTCAGACCAACCAAGTTCATAAACAGATTTAGTAGAAACTTTGGGTATGTTCCATTTTCTAAAATCAGGGTACTCACTTTTCTCTACAGTGTGATCTTCTTCATTCACAATATCAGGAGGACAACCAGTCCTGGAGCTAATAGAGGAATTGGATCTCCACATTTTTACTATAACTATCCTAGTTATAACACTCAGTTATCATGTTTTTCTCGCAACCGTTGCATTTCGTAACACATACCGCAATCAACCCTTTTTCCTCTCACGCCCTCAACGCCTCACTCTCGGCTTACACGGGCCTTACTGTTCGGACTCGGGAATTCACTTTACGACTACGGTGGCGCCAACGACGGCAAGATCGACACAACAACGAAGGGTCACAAGGTCAGACAGATACAGGAAAAACAGGGAAACACAACAACTCTACCGGCGGCCAAGGAAAGAATTATTGGCCTGCACAAAAGGCCAATAATTCTACTTTCACTATTGATTTACCTGGTGATGATTCTCCTTTTGACTACTTTTGGCACTCCACGCCAAGATACTTTTGGCTCCTGAAAAGGCACTCCTGATGCTTTCTACTGTTTTTTAATTGTTGTCGTAAATATTTTTCGTCATTACACATGTTAATACCAAGTTTTTTAATAGTGCTGAAAATATCACCATAAGTCAAATTATCATAATCAATAGAATCACTTTTACCCATTAGTTCTTGTTTTACCTTATGAGCAAAGATAGGAGGAAGGCCATCAATAAACTTCTCTTTCCAGTAAGCTTTTTGGGAATCATTCCGAAGCATAACCCTGGAGAGAAAGACATCTTGGTACCATCTATAATCAGACATAGTAGGACATTTCAAATTATTCAAATAATCAGAAATGCGAGATGAAATATTAGATGGAGTACCAACAAAATGTTTGAGAATAATATAGACCAAGGTATTGACACCATCAGGAATACCTCGACCAATATCTTCATCAAAAATAGGCATGCCATCATCATCTTTTTTAACAGAATGTTTAATAAGTTCTCTGGATTCTTCTGTGAGATGTTTATCCCACCAACCACGAAGAGTGCCAGAAAAACCAGTGACAAGCAAGTTAACAACCTCAGGATGATCAAGATCACTATGATTGTTCATGTATGCAAAACCAACCATAGACATGTGAGCCATTTTGTTAATAATTTCTTGTTCATACAAACCATCAATATTCCATTCATACATTTTATCAGCAGAAACAGCAAACTGAGTTTGAAAAGATCTTTCTTCAAACTGCATATCAGGAGGAGTAGGTTTTGGATACCAGTTTTTTGTAAAAGACATGGAATTGGGTTTTCCAATAAATCTTTTAATTTCTGGCTATAAATCATCAAAAACATTTTCATAAGAAACATGAGAAGATGATTCAGAATCTGTTGTTTCTTCAAAAACAGGTTCTTTTTCATTTCTTGAAATAGCACAAGCAGCACTTTTAGATGCAGAAGTCTGCTCGGTTTTAACCTTTAAATCGGAAAGCATTTTTTCAACTTTGTCAAGAGTTGAATTTTGGGAAGCAACTAGATCAACAGTTTTACTCTGAGAAGTTTTGAAATTAATTTTTTCTCTTTGATCGTTCAAATCAATCAAAGGAATCTCAGGTTTTGGAGCAACAGTTTTTTGAACAATTTTTTCTTCAATACGGTCAAGCTGTTGACCAATGATATGCAAAGATTCATTAGCAAAATTGTTTTGTTCAATAATAGCAGAAACAGGGGTTTTATCATCAGCAATTTTGAAAGGGGAGGCTTTGACCTCAACACTTTCAGAGCCACTTTGGCAAGTAATCAAAACAGTTTCAAGAGGAGGATGACTAGACCGAACAACGGTTTTGTCAAGTTTAACAAAATTAGATTTTCTAATAACATTTAAATAATTAGTATGAACATCATTTTTTGAAACATAATAATTTTCAAGATAATCAAAAAACAAAATATGTTTTCCTTCTTCAACCATTTTTTCTTTCCATTTCCTTTTGACTCTGTCTTTTTCTGACTGAGCAAAATTATCTTGGTAATATTTCCTTTTTGGACGGTTTTTCAACAACATAAATTCATTATATAGAAAAACCATATCATATTCAAAAGGTTCGAGTCTATTAACAACTCGTAATGAATTATGAAAAACAGGGGTTTCAATAGGAGGAAAATCAGTAGCAGAAGGAGCATCAGATTTTGCATCATCATCATCATCATTAGCATTTTGGGTATCATTAATAGGAAAATCAGTTTTGGTTGAATAAAAAGCATTGCTAACTTGGGAATTGTTGCTAGCAACTCCTTTTAGCTTTAAATCTTGTTTTCGAAAATTCTTTTTCAAAAACTCATCAATTTCATGATCTCTTTTAGCAAGACTTTCAGATCCAGCAAAGGAATGTCTTCCTTCGTTGATTCTTAAAGGCTTGTTTTGAGGTAAACAAGTATCATCATCAAAATGTATTTTAACAGTACCATCAGCAAATTGTTGAATATGACTGAGATCAAGTTCATCAAAAACAGGTTTTAAAAGTTTAACAGGAGGTGTTTCTTTTTCCAAAGTCCATTCTTTAGGAAGAGTAATGTCTTCCCATTTAATCATTTTAGGAACACGGATTCGAGCATCAGGAGTGGAACATTGAATTAACATAGTATTACCAGCAGGGTCTCTATCCTTAGAACAAGGAGTCAATTGAGAGCCAAGCAAACGATAGTAAATACGGTAAATAAGAGCAAAAGGTCTACTACCATCATCCATATCATAACCAGATGTCAATACGTTCAAAGTTAAGGCTTTAACAATATTAGGATCATCAAGTGCAATAGCAAGATCAGGATAACAATCAAAGTAAACAGGACCGTCATACAAAGAAGCAGTAATCATGCCAAGAATGCTATCATTAAATTGTCTAAATCTAGCATCACGTAAACACATAAGCACAGAAGCATTGATACCTTTTCTTGTTAAAGGTTTAACAGCAACTTGAACAAGTCCAATGTGTAAATATTTAACTTTCTTAGTCATAAAACTGTTAATATCTTTCTTGGAAAATAAACAGCATTTTTCATGTAACTTTGAAATAGAAAAAGTTTGTTCAACAGTTCTCACTCTATATTCAGAGAAAACAGTATTTTCAGACCAACCAAGTTCATAAACAGATTTAGTAGAAACTTTGGGTATGTTCCATTTTCTAAAATCAGGGTACTCACTTTTCTCTACAGTGTGATCTTCTTCATTCACAATATCAGGAGGACAACCAGTCCTGGAGCTAATAGAGGAATTGGATCTCCACATTTTTACTATAGCTATCCTAGTTATAACACTCAGTTATCATGTTTTTCTCGCAACCGTTGCATTTCGTAACACATACCGCAATCAACCCTTTTTCCTCTCACGCCCTCAACGCCTCACTCTCGGCTTACACGGGCCTTACTGTTCGGACTCGGGAATTCACTTTACGACTACGGTGGCGCCAACGACGGCAAGATCGACACAACAAGGGTCACAAGGTCAGACAGATACAGGAAAAACAGGGAAACACAACAACTCTACCGGCGGCCAAGGAAAGAATGGCTCTGATACCACAAAGGGAGGGGGACCACGCAGCAGATAGGGGAAGCACAACTGATAATAGTAAAATGAGGCGGCAGAGCCAGCCAAGCAGTTTATAGCAAAATAATTGAAAATACTGAAAGCAATATAATTGAAAGTAAGGCGGTAGAACCGGCCAAGCAGTTATATCAAAATACTTGAAAATAAAAGCAGTTATATTGAACTGTATGGCGGCAGGGCCGTCCAAGCAGTTATATCAAAATAAACAAAGTATTGAAAACAGAAGTGTTTATTGAAAGTAGTTCAAAACACTTACAGCAGTAGTAGTTACTAGATTACAGTGATCAATAGTACAAGGCTTGAAGGCTAGTCATCAATCTAGTTACAAGCTTTGTGGGAAATAGTGGGAATTTCTAAGGGGTAGCTCTCAGACAACTCTGAAGTAAGCTTACAAAGAAAAGTCTCTCACAAAGAGAAAAATCTCCCAAAGAAAATTCTGTGTTTTGCAATAAGGGACAACCCCCCTTAAATAGGCAAATAAAGTAGTGAATAGTACAAGTGAATAGTGACGTGAATAGTAAAAGTAAATAGTGACGTTTTTACTATTCATATCAGGACCCGTGAAGGGCATCAAAAACAGTAGAAAGCATCAGGAGCGCCTTTTCAGGAGCCAAAAGTATCTTGGCGTGGAGTGCCAAAAGTAGTCAAAAGGAGAATCATCACCAGGTAAATCAATAGTGAAAGTAGAATTATTGGCCTTTTGTGCAGGCTGGGCAAATAGGGAATCAATTTGCTCCTAGATCAGGAGTATCTTCTTCTTCGTCATATTCTCCATCATGACTGAACCATTCTTTGGGAAATGGCTGGGGATGAGGGAAATAAGGGCTTGCAGAAATCGAACCCTCATCTGAGCTTTTAGAGGCAGCAGCTTCTTCTTTAATTTTTCTTTCAAGGAGAATACAAAGAGCTTCCTTACTTAAATCATCAAAAGGAGAGCCGCTTTTTATAGGTTTGCTGGAAGAAGAAGGAGAATCAATTTTCCTATCCTGAAGAGCAGGGGAAAGTGTCCTGGGTAATGGTCTGGAAACATTGTCAATTATATGTTGAACATATCCAAACTTATCCCACCATTTAACATACCAGCACCTGGTAAGGACATCATCATTCTTCTCATATTGCCATTTTAAAATCCAAGGAATTCTGAACTGTTTAACAAAATGGAGGAGAGTAGGGAATTTGGCATTATGAGCATCAGTCCTGAAATTGCTTTCAAAAGATCTAAAAGCAGTTAATAATGGTTCAGGGAAAATATCAGTAACAAGACCAAACTGAGTCCACCATCTGTTGAACCAGAGAGGTAAAGTAGTGCCAGCATCAAACTCTTTGTCAAAGTTAACAAACCATGAATGAGTCATTGTTTCATTCTGGTGAAGCATGAATCGGAACCAAGCAGTAATGTAATCATAATAGGAGTATGGAACAGAGGATCTTGTCAACCTTCTTAAAAAGGCAGGGGAGGGGCCCCATTCTCTTTCAGAAATGAAGTTCTTAATATAAACACTGTGGTAAATAATTTTGGATTTATCAGTGAGATCATAAATTGTTCTGATCAATACAGCATCTTCCTGATGCAAAATCTCTGAATAATATTCTAGCTTTTTATCAAAATGTTCCGGAATCCAATGGAACAATGGAGGGAAATAAGATCTGGCAATTTGGAGGGGTTCCTAATTGTAGACCTATTTGGTTCAATAAAAAACAGATTTTGGAAATATTGTTTTTTAACATACTGGGCAGTATTGGCTTTCTTGGGGTAAATAGTCTTGACTGGTTGGTGAACAGGGGTCAAAGCATAAGGATCATAGGCTGAGGCCAAAACAGAAGAGTAGTTTGGCTTAGGAATTGTTCCTAAGGGAGTAAAACGGTTAACAATTTCGGAAGAAGAGACTGGTTCTTTTTTGACTAACTGAGGTTCAACAGGGTTTTTATCCTTAGATCTTCTACCCGCCATTGGAATTCTGCAGGAATTCACGAGTAAGAAAATCAGGGATGCTATTTTGAGATCCTTTGATATAATCAATAGTGAAATCAAAAACACTTAAAATAGCTTGCCATCTGGCAAAAATATGTTTTGAGGCAATATTTTCAACATCTTTTTCAATAACATATTTAGCACTTTTGCAATCTATACGTAATAGAAACTTTTGGTTTAATAAATCACTTTGAAATTTTGAAATACAGAGAACAATAGCTAAAATCTCTTTCTTTATAGTACTATAATTTAGTTGTGCAGCATTCCAGACTCCGGAGTAGAAACGAACTATTTGTTCTGGAGAATCTGGGGTGACTCTTTGTTTCAGAATGCCTCCATAGCCAACATCAGAGGCATCAGTTTCAACAATCTTGGAGGCATTAACAGTAGGAATACCAAGACATGGTAAAGTCTTGACATGAGATTTGATTTGTTTAACAATAGAAGTATGGACATCAGTCCAAGGAGGAGGATTATTTTGCAACCGATCAAAGAGTGGTTTGCATTGCTTTCTCAAATCTTTGTAGAAATCAGCAACATAATTTAGAGAACCAAGAAATCTTTGGAGTTGGGTTTTATCAATGATTTCATCAGGGAATTTATCTGCAAACTGAATGGCTCTATCAATGGGATGGATTTGACCTTCAGAGATGTTATACCCGAGGAATCTGACTTTGGTTTGGAACAGTTTTATTTTCTTAGCAGAAACAACGAGACCATTTCTTTTTATAGTGTCCAGAAACGAGTACAAATGTTTCCAGTGTTCATCAATAGAGTTGGAGAATATCAAGACATCATCAATGTAAACAATGGTGAAATGACTGAAAGAGTTAAATATGTCATTCATAATATTCTGGAATTCACTAGGGGCATTTTTTAAACCAAACGGCATAACATTCCACTCATAGTGACCAAACGGAGTGGTGAAAGCAGTTTTGTATCTTTCTGCTTCATTGATTTGGACTTGCCAAAATCCAGACTTCATATCAAATTTTGAGAAGACAACAGCTTCACTCAATCTATGAACTAAATCATTCTTGTTAGGAATAGGGTACCTAATCCATTCTAAGACTTTGTTCAAAGGTTTGTAATTAATAACTAAGCGAGGAGTTCCTCTTTCGAGTTCGGCATTTTTCTGGACATAGAAAGCAGCACAAGACCAGGGGGACTTGCTATTCCTAATCAGTTTTTTCTTGAGCAAATCATTTATTTCATTTTTACAGAATTCAACAGTTTCAGCATTCATTTGAATAGGTCTAGCCTTGGTAGGAATATTTTTCTCATTAAAATCTTTAACATAAGGCAGATCAACAATATGTTTCTTCCTATGCCAAAAAGCATTAGGAATATCGGAACAAACATCATTCATCAGGATTTTCTGAAAATTATCAATTTTAGACTGTAATAATTTATCAGAAAGCTGTTCAACAATTTTTTTGTACTTAATTTCTTGTTTAAGGAAACTAAGATGCTTGACTTTAGCATGAATAAGATTAAAAACATCATTATCAGTATTTTTTGAACAAAATTTGAATTTCACTTTTTGTCCAAAAGGATCAGTGGTAATCCCATCATGTTCAACAAGGAAAGGATACAAAGAGGCAATAAAAGGCAATCCAAGTATCACTCTATCAGTCATGTTTTTAACAAGCACAGAAGGTATCTTAAAACAAACATCATTATGGCAAACATGAGCATTACTCAGTTCATACTTGATTTTCATTTGCGTGCCATTAGTAGATACCAATTTTTCAGTAGATTTTTCAAAATATTTAGAAGGAATCAATCCTTCTTGGATGCAGTTAATATCAGCACCAGAATCAATCATGGCAATAGTATCAAAAGCATAATCATGTGAAACAACAATTCTAACTTTAGTAAACCATTTCGGAGGCATCATATGTTTAACAAGGGCAAGTTGATTATCATTCCAAGTAATAAGATTATCAGGAATCAAATTTTCAGAAACATTACCAGAATGAGGAGTTTGTTGAGAAGATCCTTCTCCATCTTGGTGCTCATCATTGTCAGACAGATTTTTATCCAAATTTTTGTCAATTTTAAGAATTAACAGTTCTTGTTTAAGATCAACATTGTCTTTTTTAATATTTTTAACATCATTTTTTAATTGAATTATCTCTTGTTTAACAGTGTTAATTTCTTTTTGAAGATCGTTAACAGTTATTTTTTTGGATTTATTTTTGTTAAATCTTTCCAAAGTTTCTTCAAAGTTAACAGGAGCTTTGGGTCTTTTAGTAGTTTTGTCTCTTGTTAAGTTTTGTTTAAACTTATCAAGAAGTTCTTTTTGAAGCATAGAGTTTTCAATTTTAGCAATAGTGGTTAATAACAAATGTTCTTGTTCTTCCTCTTTTGTCATAACATTAATAGATTTCATAGCATTACAACAAGATCCTTTACAACCAAGTTTAATATTAGGTGTATCAGAAGAATCACAAGACTGATAAGACGAATCTGATGAGGAGGAGAAATCCTCTTCAAAAGACTCACTTGAAACAGCAGATTCAAGAATCTGAAATAATTCATTTTGATCATTATCATTAATGTTTAACATTTTTAATTTGTTTTTCAATTTACCAGGCTTTTGGGTACAGTCTTTACTGAAATGGCCAAATTTGCCACAGTTAAAGCACTTACCTTTACCCGATCTTTGTTTAACATGTTTTCTAAAAGCAGGTTTCTTTTCAGAAGAATAATAATCATTGGGTTTAACAAAATGAGATTTGTATCTTTTATGCTTTTTATGGGAATAACTTTTGTAAACCTTATCATGTTTACTTTTTCCTTTTTGCCTGGAAGGGGCAATAGGAGGTAAACCATACTGTTCGCAGAAATTACCCATTTCATACTTAGCTTTCTTTTTGTTGTGCTTCCCCTATCTGCTGCGTGGTCCCCCTCCCTTTGTGGTATCAGAGCCATTCTTTCCTTGGCCGCCGGTAGAGTTGTTGTGTTTCCCTGTTTTTCCTGTACCTGTCTGACCTTGTGACCCTTTGTTGTTGTGTCGATCTTGCCGTCGTTGGCGCCACCGTAGTCGTAAAGTGAATTCCCGAGTCCGAACAGTAAGGCCCGTGTAAGCCGAGAGTGAGGCGTTGAGGGCGTGAGAGGAAAAAGGGTTGATTGCGGTATGTGTTACGAAATGCAACGGTTGCGAGAAAAACATGATAACTGAGTGTTATAACTAGGATAGTTATAGTAAAAATGTGGAGATCCAATTCCTCTATTAGCTCCAGGACTGGTTGTCCTCCTGATATTGTGAATGAAGAAGATCACACTGTAGAGAAAAGTGAGTACCCTGATTTTAGAAAATGGAACATACCCAAAGTTTCTACTAAATCTGTTTATGAACTTGGTTGGTCTGAAAATACTGTTTTCTCTGAATATAGAGTTAGAACTGTTGAACAAACTTTTTCTATTTCTAAGCTTCATGAAAAATGCTGTTTATTTTCCAAGAAAGATATTAACAGTTTTATGACTAAGAAAGTTAAATATTTACACATTGGACTTGTTCAAGTTGCTGTTAAACCTTTAACAAGAAAAGGTATCAATGCTTCTGTGCTTATGTGTTTACGTGATGCTAGATTTAGACAATTTAATGATAGCATTCTTGGCATGATTACTGCTTCTTTGTATGATGGTCCTGTTTACTTTGATTGTTATCCTGATCTTGCTATTGCACTTGATGATCCTAATATTGTTAAAGCTTTAACTTTGAACGTATTGACATCTGGTTATGATATGGATGATGGTAGTAGACCTTTTGCTCTTATTTACCGTATTTACTATCGTTTGCTTGGCTCTCAATTGACTCCTTGTTCTAAGGATAGAGACCCTGCTGGTAATACTATGTTAATTCAATGTTCCACTCCTGATGCTCGAATCCGTGTTCCTAAAATGATTAAATGGGAAGACATTACTCTTCCTAAAGAATGGACTTTGGAAAAAGAAACACCTCCTGTTAAACTTTTAAAACCTGTTTTTGATGAACTTGATCTCAGTCATATTCAACAATTTGCTGATGGTACTGTTAAAATACATTTTGATGATGATACTTGTTTACCTCAAAACAAGCCTTTAAGAATCAACGAAGGAAGACATTCCTTTGCTGGATCTGAAAGTCTTGCTAAAAGAGATCATGAAATTGATGAGTTTTTGAAAAAGAATTTTCGAAAACAAGATTTAAAGCTAAAAGGAGTTGCTAGCAACAATTCCCAAGTTAGCAATGCTTTTTATTCAACCAAAACTGATTTTCCTATTAATGATACCCAAAATGCTAATGATGATGATGATGATGCAAAATCTGATGCTCCTTCTGCTACTGATTTTCCTCCTATTGAAACCCCTGTTTTTCATAATTCATTACGAGTTGTTAATAGACTCGAACCTTTTGAATATGATATGGTTTTTCTATATAATGAATTTATGTTGTTGAAAAACCGTCCAAAAGGAAATATTACCAAGATAATTTTGCTCAGTCAGAAAAAGACAGAGTCAAAAGGAAATGGAAAGAAAAAATGGTTGAAGAAGGAAAACATATTTTGTTTTTTGATTATCTTGAAAATTATTATGTTTCAAAAAATGATGTTCATACTAATTATTTAAATGTTATTAGAAAATCTAATTTTGTTAAACCTGACAAAACCGTTGTTCGGTCTAGTCATCCTCCTCTTGAAACTGTTTTGATTACTTGCCAAAGTGGCTCTGAAAGTGTTGAGGTCAAAGCCTCCCCTTTCAAAATTGCTGATGATAAAACCCCTGTTTCTGCTATTATTGAACAAAACAATTTTGCTAATGAATCTTTGCATATCATTGGTCAACAGCTTGACCGTATTGAAGAAAAAATTGTTCAAAAAACTGTTGCTCCAAAACCTGAGATTCCTTTGATTGATTTGAACGATCAAAGAGAAAAAATTAATTTCAAAACTTCTCAGAGTAAAACTGTTGATCTAGTTGCTTCCCAAAATTCAACTCTTGACAAAGTTGAAAAAATGCTTTCCGATTTGAAGGTTAAAACCGAGCAGACTTCTGCATCTAAAAGTGCTGCTTGTGCTATTTCAAGAAATGAAAAAGAACCTGTTTTTGAAGAAACAACAGATTCTGAATCATCTTCTCATGTTTCTTATGAAAATGTTTTTGATGATTTACAGCTAGAAATTAAAAGATTTATTGGAAAACCCAATTCCATGTCTTTTACAAAAAACTGGTATCCAAAACCTACTCCTCCTGATATGCAGTTTGAAGAAAGATCTTTTCAAACTCAGTTTGCTGTTTCTGCTGATAAAATGTATGAATGGAATATTGATGGTTTGTCTGAACAAGAAATTATTAACAAAATGGCTCACATGTCTATGGTTGGTTTTGCATACATGAACAATCATAGTGATCTTGATCATCCTGAGGTTGTTAACTTGCTTGTCACTGGTTTTTCTGGCACTCTTCGTGGTTGGTGGGATAAACATCTCACAGAAGAATCCAGAGAACTTATTAAACATTCTGTTAAAAAAGATGATGATGGCATGCCTATTTTTGATGAAGATATTGGTCGAGGTATTCCTGATGGTGTCAATACCTTGGTCTATACTATTCTCAAACATTTTGTTGGTACTCCATCTAATATTTCATCTCGCATTTCTGATTATTTGAATAATTTGAAATGTCCTACTATGTCTGATTATAGATGGTACCAAGATGTCTTTCTCTCCAGGGTTATGCTTCGGAATGATTCCCAAAAAGCTTACTGGAAAGAGAAGTTTATTGATGGCCTTCCTCCTATCTTTGCTCATAAGGTAAAACAAGAACTAATGGGTAAAAGTGATTCTATTGATTATGATAATTTGACTTATGGTGATATTTTCAGCACTATTAAAAAACTTGGTATTAACATGTGTAATGACGAAAAATATTTACGACAACAATTAAAAAACAAAAAGAAAGCTAAGTATGAAATGGGTAATTTCTGCGAACAGTATGGTTTACCTCCTATTGCCCCTTCCAGGCAAAAAGGAAAAAGTAAACATGATAAGGTTTACAAAAGTTATTCCCATAAAAAGCATAAAAGATACAAATCTCATTTTGTTAAACCCAATGATTATTATTCTTCTGAAAAGAAACCTGCTTTTAGAAAACATGTTAAACAAAGATCGGGTAAAGGTAAGTGCTTTAACTGTGGCAAATTTGGCCATTTCAGTAAAGACTGTACCCAAAAGCCTGGTAAATTGAAAAACAAATTAAAAATGTTAAACATTAATGATAATGATCAAAATGAATTATTTCAGATTCTTGAATCTGCTGTTTCAAGTGAGTCTTATGAAGAGGATTTCTCCTCCCCATCAGATTCGTCTTATCAGTCTTGTGATTCTACTGATACACCTAATATTAGATTTGGTTGTAAAGGATCTTGTTGTAATGCTATGAAATCTATTAATGTTATGACAAAAGAGGAAGAACAAGAACATTTGTTATTAACCACCATTGCTAAAATTGAAAACTCTATGCGTCAAAAAGAACTTCTTGATAAGTTTAAACAAAACTTAACAAGAGACAAAACCACTAAAAGACCCAAAGCTCCTGTTAACTTTGAAGAAACTTTGGAAAGATTTAACAAAAATAAATCCAAAGAAATAACTGTTAACGATCTCCAAAAAGAAATTAACACTGTTAAACAAGAGATAATTCAATTAAAAAATGATGTTAAAAATATTAAAAAAGACAATGTTGATCTTAAACAAGAACTGTTAATTCTTAAAATTGATAAAAATTTGGATAAAAATCTGTCTGATGATGATGAGCACCAAGATGGAGAAGGATCTTCTCAACAAACTCCTCCTTCTGGTAATGTTTCTGAAAATTTGATTCCTGATAATCTTATTACTTGGAATGATAATCAACTTGCTCTTGTTAAACATATGATGCCTCCGAAATGGTTTACTAAAGTTAGGATTGTTGTTTCACATGATTATGCTTTTGATACTATTGCCATGATTGATTCTGGTGCTGATGTTAATTGCATTCAAGAAGGTTTGATCCCTTCTGAATATTTTGAAAAATCAACTGAAAGATTGGTATCTGCTAATGGCACACAAATGAAAATTAAATATGAATTGAGCAATGCTTATGTTTGCCATTCTGATGTTTGTTTTAAAATACCTTCTGTGCTTGTTAAAAATATGACTGATAAAGTGATACTTGGACTGCCTTTCATTGCGTCTTTGTATCCCTTTCTTGTTGAACATGATGGTATTACTACTGATCCCTTTGGACAAAAAGTGAAATTCAAATTTTGTTCAAAACATGGTGACAATGATGTTTTTAATCCTATTCATGCTAAAGTTAAGCATCTTAATTTCCTTCAACAAGAAATTAAGCACAAGAAATTTATTGAACATCTCCCTAATAATTTGTTACATGATGTTTACTCCAAAATTGTTAAAGAAAGTCCTGCTAGGAACCACAAGTCCCCTAGGTCAACCATGTTCCCCAACAGCATTCAAAAAGCCTATTCCTCTGAGTCTACTTCTTCTTATTGCTGCCCTGCACAACGTATATATATACCAACATATTTAAATGATAAATTTAAAGCAAAACTTTTCAAAGGTTTTAATGCTTCATATTTAACTGATAAAGCAAAGCTTTTCAAAGGTTTTAATGCTTCTTTCCATGCCCAGCAGGAGAAAGAAAATATTCAAACCCCACATAAGTGGAAGGTAATGACTTCTTCGACAGAGAAGAGGAACAAGGGGAAAGCTCCTGTTCAGGACTATCCTCAAGACAAAGGACTCCCAGCGGGACGATCCTTTGTAATGCATGAAGGCGCATCTTCTGGAGTAACATCCAGTTATGCAACATCCCTTCGGGAGAATGTACCGGCAGAGGTTGCATACTCCAGTAGTGACATGATTATTGCTCTGCAGGAAGTTTTGTCAAAAGAATTACAATTCCACAGTGGAATCTATAGTGACTTGCCTGATTCCATAAAACTCATTCTTGACAATCTCCAAGCTGCTTTCAAATTGAACCAGAAAGAACTATTCACAAGAACCCTTCAAGCTCTTGAAATACACCTTGTTAACCTCACAGCCCAAAATGAAAATTACAATGATTACATTTTTAACTATACCCTTGAGAACGAGACTCATAGAAGTCAACTTGCTCACCCTGATAACCCTAATGTTAACCTTCTTCTTGGTCAACTCCTTGGCAGGGAGGAAATCCATTCAATGGATGATCATAAGACCATAATGGGCACTGATTATGCACGATTGAGTCCTAAGTCTCAATCCGCCATAAGAAGCGCTGTTGCCAACTTGCCCCCAGAAATACAAGCTCGTATTTTTGAGAGCAAGGCTATGACCAAGGATCTTGATCTTTGGCTCAAATATTTCAAAATATTGATTCTAATTACTCCAACTCTTATGGAGCCCAATGGTCCCAGCAGTGTTTACTTGAAAAAGAAATGGGAAAAGCATTTCAAACATAGTCTCCGAGTCCATGAGAAGAGTCACCCTTTTCCTGGCCTTTTGATCAATTATGAGGATGATTCTAAGAGAAATGTTTTTGGGGATCCCTTCTGGTTATCCCAAATGTTTGAATCTGGCTTCATACGGTTCATAAAAATAACGGACCATAGCCAAATTAGTCAATTTCCGGATATTATCAAAAAAGCTATTGAAAATGAAGGCCCTCTTGTTACTATTCGATGCTGGAGTACTCTTCCAAAATGGATGATAAATGATTGGATGAATGTTCAACCCTCCAAGCACCTTGTCCTTATTAACGGGTATACTTACCAAGGCCAATGGTATGATGGCAATACTTATGTTTCCCACAAACTGCCATTTGCTCTTGCTGAATGTTGGAGCAGTTATTTCAATAATCAAATTCTAGATGTCAGTCACGAATTATGGAAAGATTACCATTTCGTTGGCAGCACAGATAGAATTACTGTTTTCATAAATAAACCTTATGCTTCAGCTGTCCGCCATCTCCAATGGACAAGTTATGCTGACCCAAGAATATTTCTCACAAGAGATCCTGTTTATGATCCTATGTTTTATTGTGGACTTTGCAATAAATACTGCACCTATCATGGTCACGAATGTAATGAAGATCCCCCGTGGGACCCTTGCCAAGTTTGGGATTATCCTTCAGAAGGAGCTTCTACTGGATCCCATTAATTATATTTGCCTAGCCAGCACAAAAGGCCAAGAATACTACTAATGCTATCACCAATAATGCTACGTGTTGCATGCAACTTCATAAGGACCTTCTTTGTCATGGTCATCTTTGTTCACTTTATGGCAACAATTGCCACCAATAATGTCACATGGTACATGCAACATTATGATGGTCTTCCTTGACTACTTGGCAACTCTACGCATGCTCATGAACATTTACTCACCAACACCATCTTTCATCCTGACTACTTTTGGCATTACACGCCAAAGATAATGCTGCTGTCTTCACCAATTGCTACCTGGAAATGATTCTCTTATTGATTTGATTCCCTTATTGACTGCCTGTGTCACTCCACACCAAGATACTTTTGGCTCCTAAAAAGGCGCTACTAAAGCTTTCTACTGTTTTTGATACCCCTCACGGGTCCTGATATGAATAGTAAAAACGTCACTATTCACTTTTACTATTCACGTCACTATTCACGTCACTTTTACTATTCACTAATTTTTGCCTATTTAAGGGGGGTTGTCCCTTATTGTTGAACACAGAATTTTCTTTGGGAGATTTTTCTCTTTGTGAGAGACTTTTCTTTGTAAGCTTACTTCAGAGTTGTCTGAGAGCTACCCCTTAGAAATTCCCACTATTTCCCACAAAGCTTGTAACTAGATTGATGACTAGCCTTCAAGCCTTGTACTATTGATCACTGTAATCTAGTAACTACTACTGCTGTAAGTGTTTTGAACTACTTTCAATAAACACTTCTGTTTTCAATACTTTGTTTATTTTGATATAACTGCTTGGACGGCCCTGCCGCCATACAGTTCAATATAACTGCTTTTATTTTCAAGTATTTTGATATAACTGCTTGGCCGGTTCTACCGCCTTACTTTCAATTATATTGCTTTCAGTTTTTGATATAACTGCTTGGCCGGTTCTACCGCCTTACTTTCAATTATATTGCTTTCAGTATTTTCAATTATTTTGCTATAAACTGCTTGGCTGGCTCTGCCGCCTCATTTTACTATTATCAGTTATATATATATATATATATATATATATAGATATATAGATTACTGATGTGACAAACGTCAACCATTTTCATCCAAAAGATAACAATAATGATTAAATTGACACAGCACTAAAAAGTTAGAAACCAACTGATATAATTAAAAAATTATATACTAAAATAAAATATGGTACAAAAGATAGGAACCAAATTCTAGGGGTGGCAATTCGTGTTCACCTGTCGGGTTAATTTTGTGTCAACTTATGAATATTTGATTTTTGATAGAAATATGCATGTTTGTATCGCATACAAATCATACGCAGCGAAAAAATAATGGATCTACTTCGTTCATAAATGTTAATATGCACTATATAAGTTTCAAAATTTGAGAACAAGAGAGTGTACTTTGGAGCGGTGAATTTCAAAAACCGAAGATCAGAAGCACTTGGGAACACTTTCAATCTTCACTCTAATTCCACTAGCGCCCAAGATGTGTGGTCTCTCAATCAGTTTTCCAAAGAAAGAATGTCAAAGTGTCTAACAATTTTTACATACCATTTCAGAATAGTGTTCTTGTAAATCTCTACAGAAAATTATGTATGTTTCTCACTTTGTATCTAACTGATTATCTAATTGGGCTGGCCTTTTGGGCCTTACCAATTGGGCTTAAGTGTGTGGCTTAGAATGGGATCAAAAGAGACCAATAAGACACTAGCTCCAATGGGCCTTGAGCTTTTCTATCAACTCTTGACAAGTCCAAAGTTACCATTAATTATATTTAATACAACTATATTTAATACAACTATATAAATATAGTTGCACTCTAGGCCTTATTAATAAATTATATCCCAAAACTTTATTATACATGCAACCCCTTCATAAAATATTCGTAGTAATATAAAGTCATGAAAGAAGACTGCCACTTTGTAGATTACTACACCTTAATTCCTTAAGTACCCAGTTTAATCCTTTAAAATTATTCATCATATATTTATGAAATCCAACTCCATAAATATATACTTTAGTAACTCCTTATTAAAGTGGTTAGGTCTAACACTCTAGATAACCAAACTCATTAAACTTATTTCAAGAGAATATTTTATATCTCCGTTAAGAAACTATGAATTCAATCTTGAGAATATATGTTCCATCAATACTAAATGTGATTACCCAGCATACTGAGATTTTGACCATAACTATAGATCTCACTCTTGATATATTAAAGCAACCTACACTTTATGATCAGATTCATTATCCTCTCAAGATTAAGAGTTCATGTAAATAGAAGTCATGAGTTTATTATTCATTTGACAATCGTTAGGAGAATAATAAATCTCACAGCGATTCAATTCAATATGTTTTAACTCTTAAAATATATCAACATACCAACTAGAAATATTCATTTCCATGATCAAGACAAATCATTTTAGTTGATATGTTATAATCTTCACAGATGAAATGCCAAATTTCATCATCGACTATGAACTAAAATTCTGAGTTTATAAAGAACTTATGATTTATATCTTCTGTGACTAAATCACATACTATGCATCTCATGGACTATATGATAATATCTCAATATTTTTGTTATCATTATTTTTAGATAATTATAAAACAACTTTATTAAACACAACATTAAGTCATACATAATGTCATACATAGCATCATACAATAAGACTTAAGGGTATATATCCTGACAATCTCCCACTTGCCCTAAAGACTATTGTGCACTAATCTAACTCTCATCTCCTCCAAATATGACTCAAAAGTCTTTTGGGACAAGGCTTTGGTAAAAGGATCCGCTAGATTCTTTGCACCATCAATCTTTGCTACTATCACATCAATGTCTCGAATGATGT
The DNA here is from genome assembly GCA_032878915.1 of Castanopsis chinensis. NCBI lineage: Eukaryota > Viridiplantae > Streptophyta > Magnoliopsida > Fagales > Fagaceae > Castanopsis > Castanopsis chinensis. The sequence continues at coordinate 10,757,984 of JAVQMG010000126.1, read as the reverse complement.
GGTACTTTCTTTCTATGTGTTTTCCTTTCTTGTAATTCCTTGAATCTTTGGATTGTGCAACTGCTCCACTATTGTCGCAGAACAATGTAATAGGAACTTGCTCAATTCTCACAACACCAAGATCAGAAAGGAATTTGTTAAGCCAAACAACCTCTTTTGCTACTTCACAAGCAGCAACATATTCAGCTTCCATGGTGAAGTTGGCAATACAAGATTGCTTAACACTCCTCCAACTTATGGCTCCACCTCCCAAGGTGAATACACAACTCGACGTGGATTTTCTGAAATCTAGATCCGACTGAAAATTTGTATCTGTATAGCCAATGGGAATCAAAACCTCACACCGATAAACAAACATATAATTTCTCGTTCTCCTTAGATACTTGAGAATATGCTTTATAGCTTGCCAATGTTTTGGTCCTGGATTTGATTGATATCGGCCGACCATGCCAACTGAATAACAAATATCTGGTCTAGTGCAAAGCATAACATATATGAGACTTCCCACTGCAGAAAAATAAGGAACTTGTCTCATGATATTTTTTTCCTCTTGAGTCTTAGGCCTTTGGTCGTCAGATAGAAGAACTCTATGTCTGAAAGGAAGTAATCATTTCTTAGAGTTTTGCATGCTAAACCATTCTAGAACCTTATTTATATATTTAACTTGTGACAAACGTAACATCCTATTCTTTCGATCTCGCCAAAACTTGATCCCTAGAATATAGTTAGCTTCGCCCAAGTCCTTTATATCAAATTGGCTTGACAACCAAACTTTAACCCATGACATTACCCCTACATCATTTCCAATGAGTAAAATATCATCAACATAAAGTACTTGGAACATTACTACTTTGTCTTGATGTCTTTTGTATACACATAGTTCATCAAGATTTTGTTCAAAACCAAATGACTTGATTGATTGATCAAATTTTATGTTCCATGACCTAGATACTTGCTTAAGTCTATAAATAAACATTTTCAACTTCCATACCATATGCTCTTGGTTCTTTACTATGAAACTTTCTAGTTGCATCATATAGATTTCTTCTTCAAGATTGCCATTAAGAAATGCAATCTTGACATCCATTTGTCAAATCTCATAATCATAATAAGCAGCAATGGATAAGAGAAATCTGATAGATTTAAGCATGGCTACATAGTCAATGCCTTCTTTTTGTGTATACCCTTTCGCCACTAGTCTTACTTTAAAAGTTTCAACTTTTCCATCTATCCCTCTTTTCCTCTTGTAAACTCATTTGCAACCAACAGGTTTAATGTCGTTAGGCGCCTCTATAAGATCCCAAACTTGATTGGAATACATTGAATCTAATTTAGATTTCATAGCTTGAATCCAATGATGTGCATCTATATCATTTATTGCCTCCTCATAAGTGTAGGGATCCGATTCAGCCTCTTTTGAGATCGCTTCATAAGTTTCTCTTAAACCTATAAATCTCACAGGAGGCCGAACAATTCTCCCACTATGACGAGGCACTTGTGTACTAGACATCTCATAAGTAGTATATTGTGGTGTATCTAATACAACCACATCATCTCTAGTTTTATCCATTAGTTGTTCAACTGCAAGTTCATTTATTTTAGCCGAGACAAATTTACTTCTAGGATTAAAATTATTCACATAATCATCCTCCAAGAATTTGGTATGAGTGCTAACAAACATTTTGTTATCTTTATGATTATAGAATAAATAACCCTTGGTTTCCTTTGAATACCCTAAAAACATGCATTCTTCCGTTTTAGCTTCCAACTTATCAGACTTCCCTTTCAACACATGTGTTAGACATCCCCAAATGTGGAGATACTTCATACTAGGCTTGCGCCCACTCCACAATTCCTTAGGTGTGTTGGGAATAGATTTTGACGGAACCAAATTTAAAATATGCATAGTAGTTTTTAATGCATATCCCCAAAAGGAAATTAGTAAAGTTGAATAATTCATCATGGATCTAATCATTTCCAAAAAAGTCATATTCCTTCTTTCTGCTACACTATTTTGTTATGAAGTTCAGGTGCAGTCAATTAGGATACAATCCTATTCTGAATTAGGTAATCCTTGAAATCCCCAAAAAGGTATTTGCCACCTCGATCAAATTGAATGACCTTTATGCGTTTACCCAATTGATTCTCAGTTTCAGCCCTAAACTCTTTGAACTTTTTAAAGGATTCAGACCTCCATCTCATTAGGTAAACATAACCATATCTTGAGTACTCATTGTGAAAGTAATGAAGTACTCATAACCTCCTTTCGCTTAGGTTGATATAGGACCACATATATCTGTATGAACTAATTCAAGCAACTCTTGGGCTCTTCTACCTTTTGCATTAAAAGCTCGTTTAGTCATTTTACATTCCAAACAAGATTCGCAAACAGAAAACCCATCAAAGTCCATGGGCTATAAAAGTCTATCTTTGATTAGTCTTTGAATCGTATTTGAATTAATATGACTTAAACGTAAGTGCCAAAGATATACATCATTAGAATGAAACTTTCTCTTTAATGATTTTACATGAGAGTTACTATCTAATTCAAAATTGTATAATTCATGCTTATCAGGAGTTAAAATATAAAGACCATTCACAATATTGTCAGAACAGTTAAACATTTTATCCTTCTTTATTACAACATTGTCTTTAAGGATAATTACAACATTGTCTTTAAGGATAATAAATATCCATGTTTACTTAAATAAGTGCAGAAATTAAATTCCTACGAACATTAAGTACATACAGACAATCTTCCAACATTAAAACTCTAGAACTAAAACATAAAAATTAAACACTCCAACAGCTACAACTAGAATTCTACTCCCATATGCTAAGGTAAGAAACAATTCATTTTCATTCAGCTTTCTAGTCTGCTGGAACCCCTACGAAGAATTGCAGATATGACTAGTACAACTTGAATCCACACACCAGGAATCCGTGGGATTCTGTACCAAACATATGTCAAGAAGGAATGTGCTTTTCATACCCTTATGCTTGGCAGTTTTGAAAATTGGACAATTCATCTTCCAATGACCTTTCTCGCCACAATGGAAACACTTTCCTTTGGCCTTCTTTCCCTTATTGGCAACTTTCAAGGCAATTTGCTTACTATCCTACTTAGCGAAGTCCTTCTTCTTCTTCTTCTTCTTACCCTTGCCTTTCGACTTAGGTTGAGAAGTAGAAGTTTTACCAACATTGACTTTAACACTAGATGTACCAAGGATGCCTTCCGCCGCTAGCAATTCATTCATCAATTCAAACAAAGAATAAACTTTTTTGTTTATATTATAATTCAGTTTGAATTCCTTGAATGATTCTGGTAGTGACTGGAGTATCATATCTGCTTGGGATTCTTCATCAATATCGACATCTAAAACCTCCAATGTATTCAAATTAGAGATCATTGTAAGACAATGCTCCCTCACTGAAGTACCTTCAGCCATTTTAGTATTATAAATTTGCCTCATGGTTTCTTGCCTTGCTGAACGGCCTTACTCACCAAACATCTCCTTCAGACTTAGCATAATGTCTGAAGCTAGTTCTACATCCTACATTTGATGCTGTAGAACATTTGGAATAGATGTTAGGATATAGCACTTGGCCATCTTATTAGATTTTTGCCAACGATCATATTGTTGTTTTTCCTTTAAAGGAGCATCTAATGAAGGAAAACTAAGACATGGTTGAATAAGCACATATTTGTACTCTTCAGCTGTTAAAAAAATATCCAAATTTCTTTTCCAGTCAACATAGTTGGATCCAGTCAGTTTGTTTTAATTAAGAATATAAACAAGTGGGCTAAATGATGCCATGTTCAAATCTGAAAAAAATAAACATGAATATAATAAGTAAACTAGATATTATCAATTTAACATATAAACATATAGTATAGAACCTTAATAAAACCATAAAATAATATATGCAACGACAACCCAATCCCATGTTTATAATTCCTTGGTAGCAAGTTTATTATAAACACTATGATTGATTGAAAACTATTCTCATTATTAGTACTATCATGATAACTCTTATCAAACACTAATAATATGCCGTGAAACCTTTAGCCTCTAAGTGATAATGACATAACTCCTTTGGAAGGTTAACATTACACTTAGTCTAGTGTGCACCATTATCTAGAACCATGTGTAGCCACATTTTATCTCCTTTTATAGTGTGTAAACCTGTAGTACCATGAAACAAAACACCCTCCTTTGGGATTGCAAGGCAGATACGCCAAGACAAGATACTTTTCCACACTACTTTAAACGGGTTAGTTCAATCTTATAGTATTATGAAATAAACACCCTCCTTTGGGATTGCGAGACATATACGCCAAAACAATGTGCTTATCCCAAACTACTATGAACTGATAATGGAGGCCGTGAGATCCAACCCTTGTATCTTTCTCCCACTAGATATTTTAAAATAAAGGTTTTTAACTTAAAACATGCATAAACAAATTACACATAGTCTTGCTTTTTATATATAAAAAAAAACACTTTAAGAAAATTTTGGATCCACAGTCCTCGATCGACCTCGATCGATCGGGGAAAGTTCCGGCTGCTCAATCGATCCTCGACAGATGCTCGATCGATCGAGAAACATTCCACGAAGCTCGATCGATGCTCGACAAATCCTTAATCGATCGAGAAAACTTCTGCCAACTCGATCGATGCTCGACAAATTCTCGATTGATCGAGAAAACTTCTGCCAGCTTGATCGATGCTCGACAGATTCTCGATTAATCGAGTGTTGTGAATTTTGAATTTTCCAAAATTTTTTAAAGACAGTTTTTTTTAACGTTTTCATAAACAAAACAACCATCATATGAACATAATGGCCAGAGATTGATATCAAAACTGACTTTCATTGATGCTATAGCCTTGAAATTCAAGTTAACATACTTAAACTCAAAATTAAATAACATCATAACATCAATATCAGTTTTTATCAAACAATAATTTCAACAAGCATGCAGAAAACTAATTTCTAACAACATGAAACTATTATCACCACTTCTAAAACTCAAAACATGTTAAACAGATACAAAATTGAAGACCGCTCTAATACCATTTAATGGAAATATGCATGTTTGTATCGCAAACAAAGTATATGTAGTGGAAAAATAATGGATCTACTTTGTTCATAAATGTTAACATGCATTATATAAGTTTCAGAATTTGAGAACAAGAGAGTGTACCTTGGAGCGGTGAATTTAAAAAACTGAAGATCAGAAGCACTTGGAAACACTTTTAATCTTCACTCCAATTCCACTAATGCCCAAAATGTGTGGTCTCTCAATCAGTTTTCCAAAGGGAGAATGTCAAAGTGCCTAACACTTCTTACGTACCATTTCACAATAGTGTTCTTGCAAATCTCTATAGAAAATTATGTATGTTTCTCCCTTTGTATCTAATTGATTATCTAATTGGATTGGCTTTTTGGGCCTTACCAATTGGGCTTAAGTGTGTGGCTTAGAGTGGGACCAAAATGGATTAATAAGACACTAGCTCCATAGGTCTTGAGCTTTTCTGTCAACTCTTGACAAGTCTAAAGTTACCATTAACTATATTTAATATCACTATATAAATATAGTTGCACTCTAGGCCTTATTAATAAATTATATCCTAAGACTTTATTGTATATGCAACCCCTTCATAAAATATTCGTAGTAATACAAAATCATAAAAGAAGTTTGCCACTTTGTAGATTACTACATCTTAATTCCTTGAGTACCCGGTTTAATCCTTTAAAATTATTCATCATATATTTATAAAATCCAATTTCATAAATATATACTTTAGTAACTCTTTAATAAAGTAGTTAGGCTTAACTCTCTAAATAACCAAACCCATTAAACTTATCTCAAGAAAATATTTTATATCTCTGTTAAGAGACTATGAATTCCATCTTAAAAATATATGTTCCATCAACACTAAATGTGATTGTCCAACATACTGAGATTTTGACCACAACTATAGATCTCACTCTTGATATATCAAAGCAATCTACACTTTATGATCAGGCCCATTATCTTAACATACCAACTAGAAATCTCCATTTCCATGATCAAGACAAATCATCTTAATTGATATGTTATAGTGTTTGTAAATGAAATGCCAAATTTCATCACCAACTATGAACTAAAATTCTGAGTTTACAAAAAACTTATGATTTATATTTTCTGTGACTAAATTACATAAATCACATACTATGCATCTCATGGACTTTATGATAATGTCCCAATATTCATGTTACCATTATTTTTAAATAATAATAAAACAACTTTATTAAAAACAACTTTATTAAACACAACATTAAGTCATACATAATGTCATACATAGCATCATACAATAGAATTTAAGGGAACACATCCTAACAATTATATGAGTCAACACCAACTAGACATGATCAAGACAAATCATCTTAGTTGATATGTTATAGTGTTCGTAGATGAAATGTCAAATTTCATCACCAACTATGAACTAAAATTCTGAGTTTACAAAGAACTTATGATTTATATCTTTTGTGACTAAATCACATAAATCACAGACTATGCATCTTATGGACTTTATGATAATGTCCCTGTGGGGGGCAAAGACGCCAAAACACCATATAGGCCTAGGGCTTGGTCCGAAAATGTGGGCTCCGTCAGAGGGGCCATGACTTGAGAGTGGGGCCTCCTAAAACGGGGATCCAAAGGCCCTCCGACTAGGCCGTCAGCTAGTGGAATGAGAGTCCGAGGAGAAGGTCTTCTCGGACGGCAGGGCCAGGCATTGAAGAGCGTAACACGACGTCCAAGGAAGAGCTCCTAAGAGCTCAGCGAGTCATCCCAAGCTTTAGTGGGACGCCGACGAGGGGGACAAGTGGAACGTGCACTGCATAAAGCTGCTGTCACCGCATTAAAGGCCTTTCACCTACCCGTCTGGCCGCATTAATAGAGAAATGACTTCTGAGGGGACGGTGAACAGCCTTACAGGCATTGGGGAGTGTTTTTAGGGAAAAGACAAATGGGAAGTATAAATAGAGAAAAGGGTACCATAGGATGAGGATCCGGATTTTCTCTAAGGAAAGAAGAAGACTCACACTCTCTCTCCTCCTAAAGAACAGAAGGGAAGCTAGGATATAAGCTCCTCGGCCCACGCCCGAGGAGAGGAAAGGTCGCTTCACGAGCTCGCTGCATGCCAGAAGTGAACTTAGCCCTTACCCCATAGCTTTCCAGAGCCCCAGGAAGTCTAGGCTTTAAGCCCACTCTCTACAAATTCTATTGTGTAGGCCGCTTGGGCTGGTCCGGTCACGCATTTGGGCTAGAGGCATACTTTGTGTCCTTACAATTGGCGCTGTCTGTAGGGAGCCTTGACTAAAGGGACCGGAAGTATCATGGAAGGTTTAGGTTCACGTCGTGCAGAATCCATGGGGTCTTAGTGTGAGACCACTTTTTGCGGTTAGAGCGGGAAAGAGAGCGCGAAGCCAGCGTGCGCACAGAACATACGCGCGAGAGGGGTCATGCGCGGGATGGAAGTAGTGCCTCACGCGAAAAAAGCGTTGAGACCCTGCAAAGGGAGATTGAAAATCTGAGAAGAAAGCTGCGCCGGGAGAAACGAAGGCGCACGCCCTCTCCTTCAGACCAGTCCTCAGCGGGTACTAGCGGTAGCTTTGACAGTTCCAGGTCGAGGACACCCCCTAGCGAGTCCTCTTTTCGGGAGGACAAACACCATCGTGAACCTAAGGATAAGAGGACATCCTCCCGAGGTCTGGCCAACAATGCACTGAGCAAGGCGCTCCACTAGATTTCCAAGTCGCCCTTCACTTGGAGGATTGAGAAGGGAAAGCTGCCAAGGCGGTTCACCCAACCCACCTTCACCATTTACAATGGAAGGACGGACCCAGTAGAACATGTGAGTCACTTCAGCCAGAGGATGGCGGTGCACTCAAAGAATGAGACCCTGATGTGCAAGGTCTTCCCTTCCAGCCTGGGCCCTGTTGCGATGAGGTGGTTCAATGGCCTGAAGGCTGGTTCTGTCGACTCCTTTATGGAGCTCACCAGGGCGTTTGGCTCACGGTTCATCACTTACAGCAAGATACCTCAACCTCTAGATTCACTGTTGTCCATGGCCATGAGAGAAGGAGAGACCCTCAGGGCATATACCGACAGATATTGGGAGATGTACAACGAGATCGATGGGGACTTCGACGAGGTCGCCATAAGCACCTTCGAGGTCGGCCTCCCAAATGAGCATGACCTGAGGAAGTCACTGACCAGAAAGCCTGTTAAGAGCGTGCGTCGGTTTATGGACCGCATTAATGAGTACAAGCAGGTGGAGGAGGATCAATTACAAGTGAAGGCAAGAGCGAAAGTTATCCCTCAAGAGATGAGGGACTTCAGGTTGGACAGATACAGTAATAGTAGGACAAGGAGTCAAGGAGAGAATTCGCTGGACAACCTCGTTTGATGACAACACAGGTGGTCGGCGTCGTGTTCCGCGAACCCATACAGCGGGTGTTTGAGAAAATCTGTCACGAACTCTACTTCAGGTGGCCTAGTAAAATGGTAGGTGATCCCGCAAAGCGCAACCAGAGCCTCCACTGTCAGTACCATCAAGAGAACGGTCACACAACGGAGAACTGCAGAAGCTTACGAAACTACTTAGAATAGCTGACGAAGGAGGGGAAGTTGAGATAGTTCGTGTACCAGCATGAAGGGCAGAGAGAGTACCCTAGGCCGACAAGCCAGGGCCATCATACTCCCAGGCCTCCTCTAGGAACCATCAATGTCATTCTCCCTGCTCCTAGGAGGACCAGCTCGCGCCCTTCTAGGGTAATGTCAGTGGTGCAAGCCCATACTAGGGGCTCTGGCTCCGAGCCGAAGAAGATTAAGGGCAATGAGCCGCCCAAGGAAGGAGGGTGATGGTGGACCAAGGAAGGAAGGGACCATCCAACCCTTCAAGGAAGGGACCATCCAACCCCACAACGAAGCCCTAGTCATAATGCTGAGAATTGGAGGTTACAATGTAAGGAGGGTGATGGTGGACCAAGGAAGTAGAGCAGACATTATATACCCCGACCTGTATAAGGGGCTGAACCTGAGGGAAGAGGACCTTTCAGCCTACGACTCGCCACTGATGAGCTTCGAGGGGAAGGCAGTGATCCCGAAGGGACAGATCAGATTGCCCGTTCAGTCAGGTCCAGCGATGGTAGAGGTAGATTTCATCGTGGTAGACGTCTACTCCCCTTACACGACCATTGTGGGAAGACCTTGGCTGCATGCCCTAGGGCCTGTCTCCTCCACTTTCCACGCCAAGGTGAAGTTCCCTTTCGGCGGCCAAGTCGAGGAAATTATTGGGAGTCAAACTGCGGCGAGGTAGTGCCTGACGGCCGCAGTCATGCGTAGGCCGGAACTTGAATCGTCGGCCTAGAATGCGCCGACCCAATAGCAGTTAGCCTCTTCCGCTGCAACGGTGGGGAAAGCGGTGGAAGAGCCCACATATGAGGGGTTAGACAGAGTTCTCGTAGACAATGACCCAGAGAGGTTCTTTCAGATAGGGGCCCAACTACTGACCGAAGAAAGGGAAGAGTTGGTCGCGTTCTTAAGGGGGAACCTTGACGTGTTTGCATGGGACGAGTACGAGATGCCCGGAATCAACCCAAACTTCATATGCCACCACTTGAACGTCGGCCCGTAGGCAGTACTGAAGAAGCAACCCCCTCGGCGCTCTTCCACGGAGCATTCCGAGGCGGTTAAGGAGGAAGTCATTAAACTTAAGAGAGCTTGGGCCATTAAGGAAGTGTTCTATCCCGAATGGTTGGCGTACACAATTATGGTGAAGAAGAAAAGTGAGAAATGGAGAGTATGCATAGACTTCACGGATCTGAACAAAGCCCATCCCAAGGACCCTTTCCCGATGCCTCGCATAGATCAACTGGTAGACGCGACGGTCGGCCACCCTCGCATGAGTTTCCTGGACGCCTTTCAGGGGTACCATCAGATACCTTTGGCTTTGGAAGACCAAGGGAAAACCGCTTTTGTGACCCCCACCTGCAACTACCATTACAGGGTGATGCCCTTCGGTTTGAAAAATGTAGGGGCTACCTATCAGAGGATGATGACCTGGATGTTCGAGGTGCAATTAGGAAAGACCATCGAGGTATACGTAGATGATATGGTTGTGAAGAGCAGGGCCGTATCAGAGCATGTGGCCGACCTGGGTAGCACATTCCAGACTTTGCGGGAGAACAAGTTATGTTTGAACGCCTCCAAATGCTCCTTCGGTGTAGGGTTTGGTAAATTCCTGGGCTATATGCTTACTCATAGAGGTATTGAGGCCAACCCCGAACAGATCACCGCAATCTGTAACCTGCAACCACCTCGGAACTCGAAGGAGGTCCAGAGGCTGGCCGGAATGACGGCTGCCCTCAGTAGGTTCATCTCTCGATCTGCGGACAGGTGCCGACCCTTCTTCCAACTGTTAAACAAATGGAAGGGATTCGAATGGACTGAGGATTGCTCCTCGGCCTTCCAACAGCTGAAGGAATACCTCTCTTGGCCACCCATTATGTCCCGCCCTAATCCAGGCGAAGTGCTATTTGCATACCTAGCTGTGGCTGCCCACGCCGTTAGCCTGGTTCTGATACGAGACGACAACGGTATACAAAGATCGGTCTATTACGTGAGCAAGTCCCTGCAGGAGGCCGAGATCTGGTATTTACCGTTGGAAAAGGCGATTTTGGCCGTAGTGCACGCGACGCGCCGACTCCCGCACTATTTTCAATCTCATACGGTGGTCGTGCTAACCCAACTCCCACTTAAGTCCGTGTTACGGAGTGCTGACTACTCCAGCAGAATCGCTAAATGGGGAACCTTTTTGGGAGCCTTCAACATCAAGTACTTGCCTCATACGTTTGTGAAGGGGCAAGTCCTGGCCGACCTAGTGGCAGAGTTCACTGAGCCTTCCCTGGAGGAAGACCTAGGGGGATGTAGCTTGGGGGGAAAGCAAGTCGGCATAGTCTCGTGCGAGAAGTCTCCGGTATGGGAAGTTTATGTAGACGGAGCCTCCAACCAGAGAGGTTCAGGCACTGGGATAGTGTTGATATCTCCAGATGGGGTCGTCATTGAAAAGTCTCTGAGGATAGTGTTTCCAGCTACCAACAATGAGGCCGAATATGAAGCCTTGTTGGTGGGAATGGACATGGTTTGGAAAATGGGGGGAAAGGCGGTGCGAGCGCTCTCAGACTCGCAGCTGGTGGTCAGCCAGGTGGAAGGGAAGTTGGAAGCCAGGGAACCGAGAATGCGAGAGTATTTAGCCCGCGCCAAGCACTTGTAGGCCAAATTCGAATCCTTCGTACTATCACATATCTCCAGAAGTGGAAACACCCACGCTGATTCGCTGGCCACGCTTGCAACCTCCTCGGCACAAGGCCTTCCTCGAGTCATTCTTGTTGAAGACCTGCTTAGGCCAGTTGGTCCGGATTGTCAGGCCATTCGGGTCCAACAAGTCAGAGCAGAACCCAGTTGGATGGAACCCATAGTGTCTTTCCTTAAACACGACACACTGCCGAAGGAGAAGTCTGAGGCCGACAAGATCCGTAGGAAGGCTCCTCGGTTCTGGTTATCCGAGGACGAAAAGCTTTATAAACGATCCTTCTCGGGGCCCTACCTACTGTGCGTGCACCTGGAAGGGACGGAGCAGCTCTTGGAGGAGTTGCATAAGGGAATTTGCAATAGCCATATCGGTGGGAGGTCACTAGCTCACAAGGCCCTCACACAGGGGTACTGGTGGCCGAATATGCAGCGAGAGGCGCAGGAGTACGCGAGGAAATGTGATCAATGTCAGCGGTTCGCACCCCACATTCACCAGCCTGGTGGCATTCTTAATCCATTGGTCAGCCCTTGGCCATTTGCGCAGTGGGGCTTGGACATAGTGGGACCATTTTCGAGGGCAGCGGACAATAAGTGGTGGCTGCTCGTCAGGACAGACTATTTTACTAAATGGGTAGAGGCCGAGCCACTCTCGAATATCCGGGACGCAGACGCGAAGAGATTCGTCTGGAAGAACATCATCACCAGATTTGGGATCCCACGTACTCTCATCTTGAACAATGGACTGCAGTTCAACAGCAAAGCCTTTAGGGAGTATTATGGGGACTTCGGCATCACAAACAGGTACTCCACCCCAGCCTACCCACAGGGGAATGAGCAAGCCGAAGCAGTTAACAAGTCGATAGTTAATGGACTCAAGAAAAGACTAGACGATGCGAAGGGCAGATGGGTGGATGAGGTACCACACGTGCTGTGGACTTACTGAACCATGCCGCGAAGGTCCACAGGGGAGACTCCTTTCGCGATGACATATGGCGCCGAGGCTGTGATTCCTGTGGAGATGGGGTTCCCGACGATGAGGGCCCAGTCTTTCACCTTAGATGCTAATGACGACATGCTGCTGAAGGGGCTGGACTTGGTGGAAGAAAGGCGGGAAAATGCTATGGTCAAGCTAGCTTGCTACCAGCAGAAGCTCAAATAAGGGTACAACTCTCGCGTATGATCCAGGCCTCTTGCTCCGGGAGACCTAGTCTTGAGAAAGGTCGTCGGAACTACTAAGGACCCATCGCGGGGAAAATTGGGACCAAACTAGGAGAGGCCCTACCGTGTAACCTCAGTGGCCGGCATAGGGTCATATTATCTCGTCGACTTGGAAAACAAACTTGTAAAACGACCCTGGAATGTAAATAACCTCCGAAGGTATTATTACTAATAAAAAGCGTGCGCGCCATGTATTCGGACTTTATTGTACCATGGTGATTGTTACTATATTAGTCTTTATCCCTAGATCAATTAAGTGTCAATGTCAACCTTGGTTAAGCCAGGTCCTCGGACCTTCTGCCTTGGGAAAATTTTACACGCAGTTCAATTCTTATTAAGTGTTAATGTCAACCTTAGTTAAGCCAGGTCCTCGGACCTTCTGCCTTGGGAAAATTTAACACGCAGTTCAATTTTTATTTAGTGTTAATGTCAACCTTGGTTAATTTAGGTCCTCGGACCTTCTGCCTTAGGAAAATTTAACACGCAATTCAATTCTTATTAAGTGTTAATGTCAACCTTGGTTAAGCCAGGTTCTCGGACCTTCTTTCTTGGGAAAATTTAACACACAGTTCAATTCTTATTAAGTGTTAATGTCAACCTTGGTTAAGCCAAGTCCTCGGACCTTCCGCCTTGGAAAAATTTAACACGCAGTCCAATTTTTATTAAGTGTTAATGTCAACCTTGGTTAAACCAAGTTCTCGGACCTTCTGCCTTGGAAAAATTTAACACGTAGTCCAAGTTTTATTAAGTGTTAATGTCAACCTTGGTTAAGCCAGGTCCTCGGACCTTCTGCCTTGGGAAAATTTAACACGCAGTCTAATTTTTATTAAGTGCTAATTGGTCTTTCAAGCGATTGTGAGACTGTGTAAATAAGCTTTTTGTGTATCAGCCCATTTATGTCAGAAATCAAGTGCAATAAATCGAATCATACAATAGTAAACACAATTCATCAAAGGAATTACGCTATCAAAGCAAGATAATGAAGTTCATTAAAAACTGTTCGGGACGAAACTAAAGGAAAGAAATTACAAGGGAAAATACTTAAAATCAACATAAAAACAGTGGATGAAAGGGAAAGTCTGCGCGAAACGGCGAAGGGGGGGGGGCCCAAGGTTGCCTATCCCTTGATCTTTAACGGAGGTTCCTTCACTGGCTTGGACGAGGTCTCTTTACTCTGGCCTTCATCCTCGGTTCGCTCTGGTGCGACCTCGGACGAGTCCTGGACTTGCTTTCCCTTGTCCTTCGGCTTGGGCAGAGGCAAGACCTAGTTGGCTGGCTCGCCCAACCCCTTCTTGGCCCCATCCTTGGGGGCAACAACCTCCTCGGGGGGCAAAACTTGATTCGGGGAGGAGGGAGGCAGTGCCGGGGCCGCGACCTCGAAAGCGACCAGAGTAGAGGGAGTATCTTCGATGAATTTGATATCTTCGAGATACCAGACCTTCTCAGCTGCCCTCAACTCGGAGCCGGTAGGGACTCTCGCAGCGTTTAAGGCTTCCGCCCAAACTTGCTGGCAGTACTTCCTGCACAGCTTGCCTAACTCCTCGGTCAAGCGATTCTCCGTCGCCTCGACCCCCTCATTGTAGGCGGCCTTGGTAGCGGCCTCTACAGTCTCCCTGGTGGTGCAAACTGCTTTTTGGGCCTGCGCAAGCTCTTTTCTTAAGTTGGAGACCTCTTGCCCTGCTTTGGCTAGGGCCTCGTCCCTTTGCTACAGGAGCTTGCGTTGGGCCTTCGCCTGTGCCATCACCGTCTTTAGCCTCGCGTCCAGACTCTTCCTCTCATTCTGCTCCGAGGCCAGCCTGATGGCCAGGTCGGTCTTCTCTACCTCAGCTCGGCATAGCTCCTTCTCGACCTCGGCCTTGGCCGACTGCTCTTCACCAACCTAGTTCTGGTAGTGTTCCACCAGCGCGTTAGTGGCGAAAGCCTCCTGGATGGCCTGCGAAGAGAAGTCCCGAAGGGTGCACAGTAAACTATAAGTTAGCATGCATGAAGACCGAAATGACAGCAATAAGCTTAAAGTATAGCACGTACCAGGCCCAAATTCCTCTTGAGAGAAAGGAAGAGGCGTGTCCGACCCATCCTCCCTAGATCCTCCATGTCCTTGGGCAGGAGGAGAGGCTGCTCTAGAGCGTTGGCCAGGTGGGAGGCGTGACCTCTTTGGAAGTCCCGGATGCTCGCTTAGAGAGACACCGGAGCCCCATCCACCTCCAAGGTGGGGGACCAGCTGGACTCTCCTCAGTGTACCTCGGCCAGCCCGCGGATCTCCCCGCTCTCGACGGATGAGGCTCACCCCCCACCCTTAGCAACTTGCTGCTGTTGCTGCTGCAGCTGCCTTTGGTGCTTCTTCTTCTTCTCCCTCTCCTTGTCTGCCTCCTCATTCTCATTCCTTCTCCTCTTTGGGACGGTGGGTGCAGGGGGGAGCGGGTCGGATGGAGGGGGAGGGGGAGGTAGAGGCAGTTTGGGCTGGGACCCGGAGGCGCCTGTTTTGGAAACTTGGACCCCCCTCATTCTGGCAAAAAGTTCTTTCAAAGACGACATGTCGTCGTCCTTTTCGAAAGAATCCTCCGGTCGGGTAACAATTAGACCTTTGATGCTGGAATTCCTATCCAAATGGTCCTTTTCCTCGTATGAGATATCGACTACGTGGTCCCCCAAAGGTCTCTTGGCCTCCTCTAAACGGAATCGGTCAATTTCTTCGCTAAGGGATGGGGGGAAAGTCACAGACTCTTCTCGGACGACCTGACCTTACTGTTGCACTGCCAAAGGGATAGCTGTGATGGCTCGGCCGTACAGAATAGTAGAGGGCGCGTCTAGTATGGCTCGTGGGGTGAGGAAGTCGGGATGGCGAACGTCTATCCTCGCACGCCTGCGATCACCCACGAGAATGGAATCCTCGACCTTGCCAAAGACCTTCGAAATAGGGTCGTACCCCAGTATGAGGTAGGTGGCCCTCACTTGTAGATCTTCAGTTACGAAGACCTCGGATCTCAGCACCTTGTTAAGGTTCGAGATGTTAACGTCGCCCAAACGCGAAGAAGTATGCCGTTTGTCTACAAGGAAGACAACAGAGGAGCTAAACATGGGTAGATGCAAATGGCAGACCCAACAAGGAAAAGTAGCAAATGGCAACGAATCTACTAAGAGAGGCACAAAGGGGTGAAAGGCAAAAAGAAAAGGGGGGACAAAAAAGGGGGAGGGGAAGAACCAAAAGTTCCTAAGTCGTGGAAAGTCACACCTGGCTGCCCCTCGCTCACTGGGCAATAGGGACTGTCATGCCACCTCCCGGGGCGATGAGGTAGTCATCTTTCATGCCCTTATTGGACTTGGGTAGACAGGAGATAAGCCTAACGGTATTAGACCTTGACTTGAGGTAATAACCGGCGTCTTTCAGCCTGTGGCACTCGTACATGTAAACCACGTCGTGCCACGTGAGGCGCAGGCCCATCTGCTCGTTCAGGGCATCGACGTAACCTAATATCCTAAATGTGTTGGGGGTACACTGGTCTGGACACAACCTATGATTGCGAAGATACTCGCTGGTCACGCCTTTCATGGGTAACGTCATCCCACCCTCTAGGAAGGCAATTATGGGGATGACTACCTGCCCCTCCTTTCTAGAATCTGCCACGGCCTCTAAGGGGCAGTACTTCAGGCCCACATCTAGAGGAATGCGGTATTTGGCCCTGAATCCCTCCATGCTAGAAGGCGTATCAACTAGACATTTAAATCTACCCATGGGGTTGACAACTGAAAAGAAAAGAGTTCGGGAAGAGGGGAAACTTACAGAAAAGAGATATGCGTACTTTGGGAACTTCTGGAGAGAGAGAAAAATTGAATCGCTCTGCAACAAGTTTGCTTTTTTAGAAGAAATGGTGAATATCGCGACTATCGAAGCGTTTTAGGTGATTGGGGGGCGGCGGTTCATGAGAAACATCTCTCTCAAATTTGCGGGAATAAACCCAAGCCGTTAGATCCCCATCTCACTGTTGAACATGCGCGACAGGGAGTTACTCAGTACAATTAATGCAGGCATTGCGTCTTACGAAGTGCCAAAAGTTTGCCCAGAAGACGTAGATGGACTCCGTATGTGCGACAATTTAAGGGCCACGTGGAGGAAGGGTTCGTGGGTCAAAAACCCATCTGCCTCCTCGGATCGGAGTCAAACGACTTTTTGAGGGGCTATTGTGGGGGACAAAGACGCCAAAACACCATATGGGCCTATGGCCTGGTCCGAGAACGTGGGCTCCGTCAGAAGGGTCATGAGTTGAGAGTAGGGCCTCCTAAAACAGGGATCCAAAGGCCCACCGACCAGGCTGTCAGGTAGTGGAATGAGAGTCCGAGGAGAAGGTCTTCTCGGACGGCAGGGCCAGGCACTGAAGAGCGTAACACGACGTCCAAGGAAGAGCTCCTAAGAGCTCAGCGAGTCATCCCAAGTTTTAGTGGGACGCCGAGGAGGGGGACAAGTGGAACGTGCACTGCATAAAGCTGCTGCTACCGCATTAAAGGCCTTTCACCTACCAGTCTGGCCGCATTAATGGAGAAATGACTTCTGAGGGGACGGTGGATAGCCTTACAGGCATTGGGGAGTGTTTTCAGGGAAAAGACAGATGGGAAGTAGGGATGGGAAGTATAAATAGAGAAAGGAGTACCATAGGATGGGGATCCGAATTTTCTCTACGGAAAGAAGAAGACTCACTCTCTCTCGTCTCCCAGAGAACAGAAGGGAAGCCAGGATATAAGCTCCTCGGCCCACGTCCAAGGAGAGGAAAGGTCGCTCCACCAGCTCGCTGCATGCCAAAAGTGAACTTAGCCTTTACCCCATAGCTTTCCAGAGCTCCAGGAAGTTTAGGCTTTAAGCTCACTCTCTACAAATTCTATTGTGTAGGCCACTTGGGCCGGCCTGGTCACGCATTTGGGCCAGAGGCTTACTTTGTGTCCTTACAGTCCCAATATTCATGTTACCATTATTTTTAAATAATAATAAAACAACTTTATTAAACATAACATTAAGTCATATATAATGTCATATATAGCATCATACAATAGGATTTAAGAGCACACATCCTAACAATTATATGAGTCAACACCAACTAGACATGTTTATTAAACATGTCAAGATTTATCAATCATAACACGATCCATTTATTAAACAGGTTAATCATGTCAATCTATTTATTAGATTTTATCAAAATGAAAAAAAAAAATTATAAAAAAACAAATAAATATTTTTAATATAAAATCCAAAACTAACGGGTTATTGTATCAAAAACAGTCATTTAAAACTAAAACATGTCTCAATATCACAAATAATCAATCACAATATGTTAAAAAAAATAAACCACAACAACTAATAAGTTATATACCTAGAGTTTGAAGGGTATTTTGGTAAAATGTCATTTGAATAAAAGGCTCAAGTAGTTCAAACAGTTTCTATGGGTTGAACACTAACATAACCCGTTTATTAAACGAGTCAATCATATTAACTTGAATATAACACGAACTCAGTAAGCCTCAACCCACAATCTATTAATTTCGTGTCATGTCCTATCGAGTAAGCGAGTCATGTCCAAATTTTCCACCCCTACCAAGTACGTAGTTTACTATTAAAAATAAAAAATGAATACAAATACATTGTGAGTATTATGTGATAGACTAATTAAGAAAGTTAGAATTTCTGTCATCTTTTATTGAATGATGATAGTTGTGGTTGTGATTTTTTTTTCTTTATCAGTGTCTTTGTCTGATAATAAAAAGTAATTATCAATAGTGGACGGCATAAATTGAAATTATTTCTAAAAATAAAAATTTTTACATAATCACTTTTTAAATATGTCATATAAATTATCTATTCTAAACTCTATTTCATTGAAATATTAATTTTTTCATTGATTTTATTAATTGTTTATCTTTCATCACAGACAATAATTTACTATCCACTCTATTCCTTCGTCCTCAAGATAATTTACATAGTTAATTGTTGTAATTGTGGATGGATTTTACACAATTATATATAGTCTAATATGAAAGACTTTAGGAGTTGATTGAGTAAAATGTGGAGCTTTTCTCATTTTACAAAGATTGATGCGAATGCTCTAGTGTTAGGCAGTACTAGATAGTAGTTCGTGTTGAGTGGCTAAGTGGCAGTGGCCATTAGACTAATTAATATGAAAAATGTTAAAATTAATGCAAATTTTATTATATAAAATTTACATACTTGATTTAACCATGAATATTTTTAAAAAGTTAGTGATACATAAATTTGTAAGTTTTATGTAGTAAAATTTGCAGTACCATATAGTGTAGTTTGTTCACATTGTTGTGATTTTTTCTTTTTTCTTTTTTGTCTTGTAGTTTATTGTCTTTATAATTATAATTAATAAAATAGGCAAAAGAGCATTGGTAAACATAAAATAATTAATCTTAACAACAATTTTAACAATAAATTTGTGTTTTTTGTTTGTCTGTTTGTGATTTGTCCTTACATTTTTTTTTTTTTTAACTTTGGATTCTGGATTTTTATTTTGTGTGTTCTTTTTTACTTGGCAATATTAACTACTATCTTTTTTACTTGGCAATAAAAGCTAATCCCATCCAATCCAAATGGTTTTGATCAACCCCATCTATCTAAAATTGTGGTGCGATGGTCATTCCACGAGTATAAATACTTGTGGGGTGTGCGGGATAAGGGCCGAAGTTTAAGTCTCCAAAAGGTAGTTTTATGCATATAGACACTTAAATTAGGCTAAAGTAAAATTTTATCTTGTATAAAAAAAAAAAAAAAAAAAAATTTAAAACTTCACAGCCAGTAAAGAAACAACAACAACAACAACAACAAATCCCTCAGTCAAGGTAAGTTATAATATTTTAAGTTTCATCAGTCATCTAAACTAACATGCAAAAATCCAAATCAATATAATAATTTCAAAGATGGGTAATGGAGAATGTTTACCTAGAAATCATGATGAAGAACAACGACGATTAATCAAAGAGAGCAACTAAGCAATAACAGAGAAGAAAGAAGTGAATATCATGAAACTGATGAGAAGAGAACCAATGACTGATGATATATATATATATATATATATATATATATATGGGGAAGGGATAGGCTAGTATTTCGGTAAATATTATCCTGACGTTGAGGCTAATTTGGGTTTTTAGCCGAAACAATTAGCGGCAACCCAATCTTCCAAATTACGTGATGCTGAAAAAGCAGTGGAAAATTACATATTTGAAATCGCGAAAATCTGCAGAATTAAAAATGCAATCCCGTAGATATCGCCTAGCCAAAAGTATGCCTGGAATTGTGATTCGCTAAACTACCGTTTTGAGCAGTCTAAACGCCTAAACAAACGGGCTTATAATGTCATAAAAATTGTTTTTTTGCAATATAACGAAAAATGTGGACATAAAATTATAAGACGCTCTGTATAAACTATAAAGGGTCTAGCAAATATGAGAAGAGCACTCCATGAAACATCTCATTATATTCCTTCTTACATGATTGCAGGCCATATCTCTTTTAGATTTGCACAAATCTTGGACACATATGTGAAACATTTTTAGATGAATGAAGACTCTACACGCAAGAAAAGATTGATGAAGAAAGGTTCAATAAGGCTTCTTCATAAGCACACTGCTTTTTTGCTAAGATGAAGGCAATCAAGGCTCCCTTTTGTAATTTTGCCGCAAATTTTAAAATTCGTTATATACCAAGGAAGTTGAAGGAATATAATGTTTAGCATAGTTTAATATCTGAATTTTAATACCCGCTTGCTTTAAATACCCAACAAATGGCAGTCAAACTACCCACTTTTGTACACTGCATTACAGTTTGCTTTACACTCAACACTCGTTTCACTTCTTTTTTATATGCGTGAGTTGTGTTTGGGAATTTGGATTTAGATAAATCAATAAATATAAAATTTTTTTGATTTCAAATATATTAATTTTAGATATCATTTAAAATCCATTGATTTTGAAGGTTTAAAATCCTTGGTGGATTTGGTAAATTCAAATCCTTGATCTTTTAAAACTATCCAAATAAGGTATTTGGAGTTTATCACTCAAATCCAAATCCACATACTTAAATCATGACATCCAAATGCATCACAATAGAACTTGACAAAAACCGTGCCCAACAATGCTAAATCGAACATGGCATGATGCAAGATGCCTCATAGATCAGGCAACATTGAAGGCACTGTATGCCAATATGGAGTGCTTGGAATCAAGTATAAAGTTTTTGTAAATGATGGTTTTAGTAACCTGTTCTGATCACACTTCAATATTCTGCAAGTTATCATTTTCGGGAAAATTTAAGTCAATCTCTTGGATAAGTATTAAGATCAAAGGTCCTTAGCCTGAAAATTTTTTACTCACAGCTTTCCCCAATTTAAGCAAACGAAAACTATACCGAGAACAGCAACTATAACTCTATAAGTAAACAATTATTGGATAGAGCCCATTTTAAACAGAACTGATCTTGATAAACACGTATCTTCTCTGACATGACATTACTTGAACAATATGTGGTATAACTTTTATTAGACTTAAAAGTCTTTGTAAAATGACAGTCCACATACAACATAGTTTCCTACTAATGAGCTCATTTTTAATTTTAAATATAAGAAGCTTCAATAATCCATTTGTCCTGATATTGGAGACTAAAAGGAGGCAAAAAAGCTACCCTTAAACTTGCAAATATTTAATGGCTGTGTGAACATCCTTGTCACCCCTTCCACTGCAGCTCACGACTACCTTTGTTTTGTCTGGTAAAGAAGGACAAACCTTTTCTAGGTAAGCCAATGCATGTGATGTCTCTAGAGCTGGAATTATGCCCTCCAATCTGGACACTCTCTTGAAGGCTGCATGACAAAGAATTAATATGTCACAGATTATTGCAAATAGGAAAACTTACTGGCAACCAAAATCACCAAACAAGTAGGATACTCATGAAATGTTGTTTTATTTTTTTAATGATAATTTGATTGTTACAATGGAAGAGCGGAGATTCGTACCCTATAAAGGAGACCAGGCAATGCTATTGAGTTATAAAACTCTTGACAATATTAATGAGATGAAATATTTTTAAACATGCCCAACAATTAACCCATTTGAGTACGTTCATAAGGGAAGGATTTTTTAGGGTACTATCATGAGATTCTATGATTTAGTGAATCCAAAAAAATATATTTTAACTGCAATAATACCTAATCAAAGGTAGAGTCCATATTAGTGCCAATTTATCCAATTGGTCCACAAACACATTATTCTGATGACACAACTATTATGATGGAAGTTTAAAAACCATAAAGTTGTGTGTGATACGTGTGACACCACCAATTCACAAAACTAGTTTCAATTTTGTATCAAAATAGACACAATTTTCAGGAATCACTAGAGATGATTTTGAGAATGAGCCCATTCATTCTTCTATAAACATATTCAACAATGCCAGAATAGGTCACGCACACACACGCACACAAAAGTTCTTAAACACCCTGAAAGAAAGTACTCAAAAGGTATAATTTCCATACCTTCTAAAGCCTCATCATCAGTTGCGCTGTGGTATTCAGCACGCCCTCTCTCCTTTAGAAAGCTATGCTCTGGGCCAACGCCAGGGTAATCCAAACTGTATTTTATCAATATAAAATGGAAAAAAAAAAAAAAAAAATCAGTTTGTGTACACTACAAAGTGGTAAAGAGACAATTCATGAACAATAAGAAAACGAGATTTTTCGTGTTGATTCTCACCCAGCGCTAATTGAATGAGGTTCAATTATTTGTCCATCATCATCTTGCAACAAAAAGCTCATGGCTCCATGCAATACTCCAACTTCCCCTTTTGTCAAGGTGGCCGCATGCTTGTCACTATCTAATCCATGACCTGCAGCCTCTACACCAATGAGCCTGACATCAAAGTCATCGACAAATTCATGGAAGAGTCCCATTGCATTAGAACCTCCACCAACACAGGCAACCAACACATCTGGCTTCCCACCCCATTTTTCCAACGCTTGTTTTCTTGTTTCTTTCCCAATTATTGCATGGAATTCTCTGACCATCATGGGATATGGATGTGGCCCTGCAACAGACCCCAAGATATAATGTGTTGAATCTACATTAGTTACCCAATCTCGAATAGCCTCTGATGTAGCATCTTTAAGAGTTGCTGTCCCAGCATGGACTCCTCTAACCTGCACCAAGATATGAGTGTGATAATGAGAATCACAATCCCAGGATAAATTACATGTAGCCTACATAAACATATCATGCCAAAGGATTTTCCCCCTATATCAACAAGAGTTTTACTGTTTAAGTACAGAAACCTTGTGAACCCAATAAACTTTAATCAATGCAATATTAAATCAACTCTCAGGTATCCACATACCACCATAAGATATCTAAAGCTGCAAAGATCCATCATACCTATGCTACTGTGACATGAGTAAATCTAAAAAGTTTATACTAGTCAAAATATTGAAACTTCATTCTCTGCTATGTGTCACCACAAAATCCAACAAATTTTAAAAGGATAAATGAGACTCAAAAGTGAAACACTAATGGTTCATTCTAAAATAATTAAAACAAATTTTGAAACAGTAAAAAATACCAACCTCGGCCCCCAGAAGCTTCATTCTAAAAACATTAAGGGCTTGCCTTTCCATATCTTGGGCACCCATGTAGACAATACACTCCAAACCAAATCGAGCACATACAGTAGCAGTGGCAACCCCATGCTGACCAGCTCCTGTTTCAGCAATTATGCGTTTTTTCCCCAAACGTTTGGCAAGCAAAACTTGACCAATAGCATTGTTGATTTTGTGAGATCCAGTGTGGTTAAGATCTTCTCTCTTTAGATATATATGAGGGCCTTCACCATTAGGGCGTCTATAATGTTCTGTAAGCCGCTCAGCAAAGTAAAGAGGGCTTTCACGTCCAACATAGTCTTTCAATATTCCTTCTAGTTCTTTCTACAATCAAAAACACCATTATAGAAAAATAAACATGACAACAACAAATATCAAAAAGAAAATCTACACTAGGATCCATTAATTTTGTAATTATAAATAGTGTTCATACCATATTATAAAGAAATGGTTAGAATAGTGGATAACTAATTAAATTCGTCATTTCCTAATAGTTTAAGACTTTGTGATAGTCAATAATTTATTTACCTTGGACCTCAGCCACATATGTCAAGTTTTTCTTGTTTTGTTACATATATTACATGGTAAAGATTTTGGAATTCAATGTTTTATAACAATCCATTTGAGTGTCCCATTGAAATTAAATGGTTGAAGGCAGGAACTGAGGCCATTATGGATCGGAGCAGCGTTGATATTGTTCCAAGTAAAGAATCTCACTTTCAATTACAAAAATTACTATATTAATTAAGTTGATTTCCTAGTTATCTCCTTCTCTCTCTCTCTCTCTCTCTCTCTCTCTCACACACACACACACACACATATATATATATATATATATATCATGTACATCAGTACGTACATACATGAGAAAGAAACATTTTCCATTGAAATATCCAGAACACAAGAAATCATTGATATAGAAACAAATTTAAATGAAAAGGAATTTCAAACCTGGAAATCTTGATCGACTGCAATGACATGAAATGCGGCCTCAAGTTCGGTGAGAGCAGGGATAAGAGTTTCAGGGACATACTTTCCACCGAACTTTCCAAACCTACCCACAGAATTAGGTCTCTGTAAAGTTTTGAATTCATTCTCTTTGGCATTGATGGTAAGGGTTGAAGCTTCAGATGTGACATTGCAAGAGATGGAAGAACGCTTGAATTCTGATTGACCCGGATGGAAATAATTGTTGGGTTTTGACAGGACTTTGAGGGTGGTGAAGGAAGAGATGCATGGTTTGGAAAGGGACATAACATGGTTTGTGGAAATGGCCATATTGGTCGTGTAGAGAGAGAGAGAGAGAAAGAGACAGAACCTACTATTTGTTGTACTCTGGAGAGTTTGGTAGATGCATGCAGTTTGGATTTTTACTAGGATTTTATATATTTGTAAGAAGGTTGGTGAAGCCGTGAAGGTTGGTGATGAATGGATCAAGTTTAGAATGACCATGTAAGTATGAGGTTATAATTGTAGAGAAATGAGGACAAGGGTAATGTATTGTTGGCATTAAAGGAAAGCAAGAGAGGTTCATGTTTTCATCCAAAATAGTCTTCAATTTTTTATATATTTTTTATTTTTTATAATTCAGTAATTACAACAGATAAAAATTATTAAAAACTGGAATGTCTTCCTTAAAAACACTCAAGATGTGTCAACCAATTAAATTACTAGAATATTCTTCAATCTTAATCTTTTATTTTTTTAGATGACTAGGTACAAGATATTATAACCACTTTTTAAACATTGACATTCTTCCATTTAAGGAAAAAAAATCGATAATAAGTCATTACTTCCTACAAATCATACGTCTATAATGAGCTGAGCCATCGGTTGCCTCACCATGAGTCCAAGGGCGAAGGTAGGGGGGCTAGGGTCCTTCCTAACTTTTCAAAAATTCATCCCCCGTCTTGTAAATTTGGTATAAAAAAAAAGGAAAAAAAAATAATTTAGATGTAAATTTAAATAATGGCCCTCCTAGATTTTTACTAAAAATATGTAACACATTTATATAGATGACTAATGTAGTATTTTTATTTTCTCTAATTACTCTTATACCATACATGCATAACTCATTAATTTAAAGTGCATTTAATATATTTTATAAAAATGGAAAAGTTTATATATTATTAATGCACTTTTTCTTTTTCCTCTCTAATTATTCTTATATCACAATAGCATATATTAGAAACATATAAGTAACCACGGCACACTCTTAGTGCGATGGTCATTTCATAAGTATAAGTGCTTGTGAGGTGTAAGGAGAAGGGCAAGATTAGATTATGCTAGATTAAAATTTATATCTTGTATAAAATATATATATATATATATAAGTAAATATTTTATTAAAATCTTTCTTTACTTATTTTTTACTTTTTTAATTTTTCATATAGAAAATTAGAGATATAGACATTATTTTTTTTTTTCCTTTTAATTAGAAGAAACAATGAATGTGGATTTTAAGTTTGAGTTAAAAATCCTTAGTTTTATTAATGTTAACAGTTTACATTGTGCCTGGATGTGGCGTAAAACCCTTCGTCTACACATTACACCAATAATGAAATTTACAAAACCTATTTCATGAAACCCCCAAAATACAACAAAAGATATAATAAATTTCCTCTAAAATAGAGCAATTCAAAAGTAACCCAATTGAAAAACTTTACAGATCATGTTAAATAAACTATAAGTCTTGGATATCATCAAACCCTAAAGTCACCAATCCAATCTCCATCTTTGCGCACACAATGAACCACCAAGTCACTAACCCATTGCCACCCTAAGCCACGGTATACACCAAACTATCTACACCATCAAACTTAGCAACCTATATTCAAACCCAAAAAAAATCGATACCCTCAAACAAACCCTAATCAAACCATATACATCATATGTTGTTTTTGTTGTTGTGGCGAGTGGGATAATAGATAGGACAATCGAATTGGCCAGCTGGTGGTGGCATACTGCAGCATGTGATAGATGGCATATTTCGGCGTGGGTGGTGGGGTGCCTAGGTGTGCTTCTTGGTTCTTGAACTATAGAAGAGAAGCTGAGATTTTAATTTGTGAAATAGGATTATGTGTGGCAAGTTGTAATTAATTTTTTTAGTAAATGTTGATATGGCGTTGTATTATTGGTGGCATAAACCTTCAGACATAATTTAAACTATTCTAATGTTACATATATATATACACACACATACACACATCTTGACATAATTTTTTTTTTTTTTTATATGTAAGAAAATAGCATTTGTTAAATAATGTTACAAATAAATTTTATGTATATTTAGCTTGGCCCTCTGCATATATGAGTCCTTGGTTGTTTAGCAAAAAACAAAAAAAAAAAAGTCCTTGGTTGTCCACTCAGCTTCAACCTCCTGCGCTAGTGCAAATCGGCAACCTGTGGTATATCTCTCTCAATGTTTATCCAGTTAGCTAGTGTTACTGCTAAAGACTAAAGGAACTGCAATTTACTCCTCAATTTAGAATAGAACCAACCAAAAAAATTTAAAGCGTAAAGTAGTTTACTTTGGATTACGGTGTGTTGTTTTTTTATAATTTTTTTTATAGGTTTTTTCAATTTTACTACATGTGGTTCAGTGGCGGTCAAAATACTCAACTTTGTTTCACTTATCTAAATAGTATTTTACAGTTATTCTTCACACAATTTGTTTCTTTTTTATTTTGCTTTAAAACTAGCTTATAAAATTCAATACTTAGGCTTCAAAGTGTGAGTAATCTGTGGAGGAAACCATTCGTAGCAAATGTTGGAACTTAAGAGGTTGAACCTTTAAAAAAAGGTTAAGGATTTCTTTTTATTAAACAGGTCCAAGATGTTAAAGCAATGGCAGTCGTAAGAGCCATTGAATTTGTGCATGAAGTTGGTGTATCAGCAATTATATATCCTAGAAGGAGATTTAGAAGAAATCATAAACTCTAAAAATGTCGTAACTCTTTCAATATGGATGAAAAATATTCCTTTTTATCTAAACATTGTATTTGAAGCCATTTGGCTTTTATTTAATTGAAATCACAGCTTCTTTCTCAAAAAGATTATTTCAACTAATATAAAAATATATGGTTAATCAACACAATGAAGTCCATTAAAAATTTCTAGCTTTGCTTGAATATGATTGATAATCTCTAGCCATTTTCTATGTTGCTTATTTTTATAACTAATATATATGATGTTTATTAAAAATATATGTAATTTTTTTGTATAAATGTGTCACAAAAATTAAAAGTTAGTTAATTTTTTTTTTTTTTGGTTAAGAAAGTTAGTTAATGATGATGCCGAAGTTCATCAGTAAGCTGCACAGTCTTATATGGCGGGAGATAAGGACTTGTAGGATAACAAGAGAGGACCTGGAAAGGACACCGGTGTGGTGCCGGCCTAGAACCCTCCGAAGGTCAAGTTAGGAACCTCGTTAATAAGTCAAGAGCGCTAGGCTGGAACTAATTGTGCGTACCTTGGTTTGTGAGGGTTCTGGAGTATTTATAGCAGCATAGACCTAGTGAGCCTTTTGGTTCGTAGGGGTACCCTATCCTCTGGGCCTAGGCGTGTAGATCAAGCAAGGGCCACAGTAACCCAAAATGGGCCGCGACCAGGCCTGTATGAAAGGCCTTGGAACCCAACGCATGGTGTGCAGGACACATACCAAACCATCACATATTTTCCTCTTCAGCTGCCCCCCATTCCATGAATCCATCACCCATCATGACGGGTCCATGGAATAAGTCGTCACGTTCTTCTTAAGCCATCATCAAACATGACGGACCAATGGGAAACGTTGATCCATCCATTAACATCCGTCACGTACTCGTAACGGATGGAATCCAGGCTGGAGCAGGCGTAAATGCTCTTAAAGGACACGTGGGGGACCTTGATTGATCGCTCACCAGAATCGAGGCGTCTCTTCATTGGTCGTGCCGCTGCACCTATATAATCACCCACAGCTCCAGCCATTATCGCATTTTGGAGAAATTTTCACTGATCAAAGCGCATTCGTTATCCCTGTGATCACCGTCGCGTATCTCTACTGTTCAGTCGTCCACTCAACCTTTTACCGTCACGTTGTTATTTGTAAGTTTACTTCTTCCTGTACCCTCCCCCCTGTTTTATTTAGACGTTGGTCCGTTGCGAGAGTAGATCTAGAGTCTTAGGTTTCCCTCTCCGTCCTTTGTAGGTGTCCGATGTCTAGTGAAGCTTCCAGCGGTCAATCTTTTGTCCGTGAGGGAGCAGGCTATGAGGAGGTGGGCCCGTCAGGTCAGGGAGACCAGGGCACCTCCGTCGAGGATAGAGAACCGTCATCCAGCTCTCCTTCCTTCACGGAAGAAGAAGGGCAAGGAGAAGACGGGTCGGAATATGACTCGAGTGAGGGAGTAGAAGTTGTAGACCTTTCCGTTCGATCCGTGATTGGCAAGGACGGTTTAAGGGAGTTCATCCTGCTTCCAGAGTGGACGGTGAATTACTTCACGTCCTCTATCAGTCTGCAACACTTCAACTCCTGAGGGAAAAATACCAGATTCCAAACACAATCCCCATCCGTCTACCCTTTAAGAACGAACGGTGCTATCACGAGGGGCTAGAGGATGTCGGCGTGTACGAGCAAATGCTCAAGGCCGGCCTTCGTTTTCCTCTGAGCGCCTTACACCGTCAACTTCTCCAATATCTGGGCGTGTCCGTCACCCAGATCTCCCCGAACGCCTGGAGGGTGTTCTTAAGTGTAGAAGTCCTGTATGGCGTCATGTCCAATGGGACAAGGCGGTTAACAATGGAGGAGTTCTTCAACTGTTACCGTCCGGATGAAATTGCTAAGTCAAAGGGAATGTACAGCTTCGTGGCAAGAAGCTCGTTGCTTAGATTAGTGTCCGAGACCCCAGACTCCAACCGGAACTGGAAGAGTAGGTACTTTTTCCTACAAGGGGACAAATGGATGGGTCGTCCTGACGACCCAGACTTCACACCCGTCGATAGGACATGGGGCATAGTATCTTCGTCTGGTATGCGTCTCTATCCGTGTCCGTCTTATACTAACTGTTTGTTGGTTGTTTTAATCTATCCGTCTATCTTTGCAGCTCGCAGCCGTCCAGACATTACCGTCGAGCAGTTCGGCTTTCTTGAGTCCATTTTCCAGAAAACTCAACTATCAAAGAGGACTTGGGCCAAGCTCATCACACTAAACACCATCCATTGGTACTGTGACGGTCCCGAACCCTCAGCTGTGGCCACAAAATACGACGAGGGAATACGCAAGCGTAAGCCCGCCCCCTTGTGAATGTGCGATTTTATATCCGTCGTATGTACTCACCGTTCGCTTTTTGCAGAAATGGACGACGCCAAGAGACGAGCCCTTATCAAGCAGCAGGCTGCCAGCAAGAAAAAGCTTGGGAGTGATTTGCCGCCCAAGGCCACCATCTAGTCTGCGAAAAAGGGGCCGGAGAAGACAGACCGTCCGGCCAAGAGGCAAAGGCTGGTGACGAGTCTGCCGGCAACTCATGACCCAACCAAGCCTCCGTCCAAGATGGGTCCGGGTAGGGGCAAAGGTCTCATGACCAACCCTAACCCCGTCCCTGAGAAAATTGCTCCCATCCTGCTTAGGGAGGATTCGTAGTACGCCCTCTCCTAAATCACTTCCATCATCAAAGAGAAGGACTACGAGGACCTCGGCAACCATGCGACGGAGGCAATGGGGGAGACGGCTCTGTTCAGGTTGACCCAGGTAACCCGTCCGTCCACTCGCCTGTTCTGACTTGTCATCGCGCTTGTATGCTAATCTCCTGTTTGGGCTTGATACAGACGGTGCTAATGGCGAAGGGGCTGATGGACCGTTGCCTGGCCCGTGAGAAGTCCTTGGAGCGTGTACGTCACAAGGCCAAGGCACTGGGGGAAGAGCTGGACGAGCTGAAGCTCTAGAGGCTCCGTCAGGAACAGAAACTGAAAATGTCCGAGGAGGCTCGTGAGGCGGTGGAGAAAGAGGTGGAGGCCTTGAGGGAGACGGTGAAAGCCAACGGCGAGAATGTCCGGCGAGCTAAGGTTGAGGCCGTCCAGGAGTACCGAGACTCCGAAGCACTGTTAACGGAGCTCGGCACTTCCTTTGCTGACGGATTTGACTACTGCCTCCGTCAGGTGAAGGCATCGTACCCTGACCTTAACGTCGGCCACATCAACATCGATGCTGGAGGTCAGACCCCCACTCACACCGTCGAGTCCGAGGAAACCGCCGAGCTCTTCGGTGAGGTGCCCGATGGAAGCGAAGCCCCTCAAAACAACCATGACGATGCCCGTCCTCCCGAGCCTGACGGTGCCAGAGTGCCAGCTGATGCCCCCCAAGTCGAATAAGTTTCGTTTTTGGTGTATTTGAAAAAAGTTTGTAATTTTAAGAACAATGGATTGCATAATCCTATAACCGTCATGTGTATTGTTATAAACAATTTATTCAAGGTCGATATTTATCCGTCACATGTTTTCTTCATGAATGCTTTAAATGCTTTTCACTGTTTTGCTTATGTTTCGAACAACACTCCGTTGACGGTATGTGCTGCAAATATAACCCGTCCGCCTTGTGGACTTCGGCGATTTAACCATTTTAGATTGTCCGTCCACTCTGTGGATTTTGGATTTGCCCCCCCATCCTTTAGAGGGTTCGCCCACTTTGTGGTTTGATAATTATTTCGCTCTCTTAAGTAGGTCCGTCCATTTTTGACTTCGCAATTAAATTAATTGCTTAAATGACTCGTCCACCTTGTGGACTTTTAGTAGGTAGCACGTTTTGGATTGTCCGTCCATTTTGCGGATTTGGTAAATTACTTCCGTCTGTTACATGGCCCGTCCACTTTTTAGACTTCGTGATTATTTTACCTCTTGGGTGGTCCGTCCACTTTGTGAATTTGGTTGATTATTTCCATCTTTTAGATGGTCTGTCTACTTCGTGGACTTAGTTGATTATTCCCATCTCTTAGATGGTCCGTCCACTTCGTGGGCTTGGTTGATTATTCCCATCTTTTAGATGGTCTGTCTACTTCGTGGACTTGGTTGATTATTCCCATCTCTTAGATGGTCCGTCCACTTCGTGGGCTTGGTTGATTATTCCCATCTTTTAGATGGTCCGTCCAATTCGTGGACTTAGTATATTATTCCCATCTCTTAGATGGTCCGTCCACTTCGTGGACTTAGTTGATTATTCCCATCTTTTAGATGGTCCGTTCACTTCATGGACTTGGTTGATTATTCCCATCTCTTAGATGGTCCGTCCACTTCGTGGACTTAGTATATTATTCCCATCTCTTAGATGGTCCGTCCACTTCGTGGACTTTGTTGATTATTCCCATCTTTTAGATGGTCCGTCCACTTCGTGGACTTGGTTGGCAACACGTAGACATGCAAGTATTAAGAAATTCAACTTTTTCTGAAAATTCCTCTTGCTGCATGTGGATGCGTAGAACATGGTTCAAAAACATTGAAAGTAACCTTCAGTCGTCTATGGAAGTACTGTAGGAAGTAAAACTACAATTATCACAGAAAGATAGACCGGTGGTGATCATAGTAGTAATGCTGTTTATCGTCGCCTTCTACTGATAATACTTCTTTAGGTGCTCCGCATTCCAGGGGTGGCTTAGCTTCTTTCCATTTAGGGTCTCTAGGTGGTATGTTCCCTTCCTGTGCCACGCTGTGACCTTGTAGGGTCCTTCCCAGTTTGGTCCGAGTTTCCCTTGGGTGGCATCCTTTGTAGCGCCCAACACTTTTTTTAGGACAAGGTCTCCGACCTGGATGTCTCTGTGCCTAACTCTAGAATTGTAGTGCTTCGCCATTAGATCCTGGTATCGTGCTATTCTTTGCTCTGCAGCTGCCCTTACTTCGTCCACTAGGTCGAGCTGGATGCGCATGGCTCCATCGTTTCTGTGCTCGTCGTGGTTTGCAACACGATAGCTTGTAAGACCTACTTCAGCCGGTATGACAGCCTCGGCTCCATATGCCAAACGGAACGGCGTCTCTCCAGTCGGTGTTCTTACCGTTGTCCTATACGCCCATAAGACACTCGGTAATTCATCCGGCCATATACCCTTTGCCCCCTCAAGCCGAGTTTTGATGATTTTCAGCAAGGATCGGTTTGTAACCTCAACCTGTTCGTTGGCTTGTGGGCGTGCGGATAACGAGTAGTGGTTTCTTATCCCTAGTTGGGAACAGAAATCCCTGAACGCCTCGTTGTCGAATTGCTTGCCATTATCCGACACCAGGACTCGTGGTATGCCGTACCTGCAAATGATATTTCTCCATACAAAGCTCCGGATGTTTTTCTCTGTGATGGTTGCCAAAGCCTCGGCCTCCACCCACTTAGTGAAGTAGTCGATGCCGACCACTAGGAACTTTAGCTGCTTTGCGGCTATGGGGAAGGGGCCCATGATGTCGAGTCCCTATTGTGCAAACGGCCATGGGGCTGTTATGGGCGTGAGCTCCTTTGTAGGTTGCCTAATGAGGTTGCTGAAGCGCTGGCACTTATCACAAGATCTGACGTACATGTTGGGGTCCTTCTGCATCGTCGGCCAGTAGTATCCCGCCCTGAGAAGCCTGTGCACTAAGGACCTTGATCCCGAGTGATTCCCGCAGACTCCCTCGTGGACTTCCCTCATGACATAGTCTGCCTCTTCGAGGGCAAGGCATCTCAGATAGGGTCGAAAGAAACCCCTTTTGTACAGCACACCTTTCATCATGACGAATCGGGATGCCTTAACTCTTAATTTCCTCGCAGCCTCCTTACCGTCTGGTAATAGGCCGTCCTTCAAGTACGCAGCTATTGGAGTGATCCAACACTGCTCATCGTTTACCTCCTGAAGACTCATACCGTCGACTATCGGTGACGTTTGAGCGAAGGATAGTACTTGGTCGAGGACAATCATTGGCTCTGCGGAAGCTGCCTTGGCAAGCTGGTCAGCTTCTTGGTTTTCTTCCTTTGGCACCTGAATTAACCTGACCTGGAGGTTGCTCATCCGATTCCTCACCTCTATGAGGTACTTCTTCATTCTCTCACTTCTGCACTCGTAACTGCCGTTAATCTGGCTCGTGATGACTTGGGAGTCAGAGTAGACATCCACTCTTTCCGCTCCAGCTGCAACGGCGATGTCTAACCCTGCTATTACGGCTTCGTATTCTACTTCATTGTTTGTGGCTGAAAAGCACAAGCGGATCATGCACTTGATCTGATCCCCTTCTGGCGTGTGGATTACCACACTGACCCCCCCTGCGTGCTTGTTGGAGGATCCGTCCGTTTGAACCCTCCATACGGGAAGTTCACTTGTCTCCTGGTCTGTTGTGTCAGTGAATTTCGCAATGAAGTCCGCCAGGATTTGTCCCTTCACCGCGTTTCGAGGTTGATACCGAATGTCGTACTCACTTAGCTCGATTGTCCACAGTGCCATTCGCCCCGCGGCTTCTGGACTACTCATAGCTGTTCTTAGGGGCTGGTCGGTCAACATGTTTATTACGTGTGCTTGAAAGTACAGTTTTAGCTTAAAAGCCGCAATCACCAATGCGAAAGCCAATTTCTCCATCGGGGGGTATCTCTCTGCTGCCCCTCTGAGCGCTTTGCTTGTAAAGTAGACGGGCTTCTGAATCCTGTCTTCTTCTCTAATAAGAGCTGCACTGACAGCCGCCGGGGAGACGGCAATGTATAATAACAGTTCTTCACCCTGCCTGGATGGGCTAAGTAGTGGTGGGGAGGAGAGGTATGTTTTCAGGTCTTCAAAAGCTTTCTGGCAGTCGTCCGTCCATTCAAACGATTTCTTCAGCGTACGAAAGAATGGTAGGCACTTGTCCGTTGCCCTTGAAACAAACCTATTCAAGGCCGCTATCTTGCCGTTTAAGCTTTGGACCTCCTTCAGTGTCTTCGGGGGGGGGGGGGGGGGGCAAGTCCACAATTGCCCTTACCTTTTCTGGGTTGACCTCGATGCCCCGTTGAGATACCACAAAACCCAAGAACTTCCCGGCCGTCACCCCGAAAGCACATTTGCTAGGGTTCAGCTTCATGTTGTAGGACTGAAGGGTATTAAAAGTTTCTTGTAGGTCACTCAGATGGTTACATTCGCGAGCGCTCTTTACCAGCATGTCGTCCACATAGACTTGTACATTCCTTCCAATCTGATGTGCGAACATCTTGTTCATCAATCTCTGGTACGTGGCCCCTGCGTTCTTGAGTCCGAAGGGCATCACTGTGTAGCAAAAGATCCCTTGGCTGGTGACGAACGACGTTTTCTCTTGATCTTTCTCGTCGAGCTTGATCTGATTGTAGCCGGAGAAGGCATCCATGAAACTTAATAGTTCATGTCTTACAGTCGAATCCACTAGCGTGTCAATACGCGGCAGAGGATAACTGTCCTTCGGGCAGGCCTTGTTTAGATCCGTGAAGTCAACGCACATTCGCCACTTCCCATTTGCCTTCTTGACCATGACCACATTTGCAAGCCAGTCTGGATAGTGTACCTCTCGTATAAAACCTGCTTCCTTCAATTTTTGGACTTCTTCGGCGATAGCCCGGTCTCTTTCTGGAGCAAATACTCGTTTCTTCTGTCGGATGGGAGAGAATGACGGCGATACACTCAGCCTGTGTACTATTACTGACGGGTCGATCCCCGGCATGTCCTCATTACTCCATGTAAACACGTCCTGATTTCCCTTCAAGAACATGGTTAGGTTTTGCCGCACCGCGGGGCTGGCCATTGTGCCAATTCTCGTGGTCCGTCTAGGTCTCGAGTCATCAAGTACTACTTCTTCCAGTTCTTCCACTGCTTCTGCCTTAAGTCGCTGCCCCTCGACATTTAGCGCTGGCAAGTGATTGTCCATTTCCGTCATGGCGACATAGCATTCTCGAGCCGCAAGCTGATTCCCGCGCAGCTCTCCAACTCCATACTCAGTGGGGAACTTAATCATTAAGTGGTAGGTTGATGTAACGGCTTTCCATACGTTAAGAGTCAGTCGTCCAAGAATCACGTTGTAAGCGGAGGAACAATCTACTACCAAGAAAACCACATCCCTAGTGATTTGTCGTGGGTAATCTCCCACCGTCACGGACAATGTGACGGTTCCAAGGGGATATACTCTCATGCCCCCGAATCCGACGAGTGGGGAATTTGTCGGTACGAGCTGTTCTCTATTCATCCCCATCTGTTGGAATGCAAGGAAATAAAGGATGTCCGCCGAACTTCCATTATCAACCAATACACGATGTATATTGTAATCCCCAGCCCGTATGCTGACTACGAGCGCATCGTCATATGGATGGTGTAGGCGTCGGGCATCTTCCTCTGAGAAACTGACTGTCGGGACATCGATCCGCGGCGCCTTTGGCCTTAGGCCCGTCATCTGGACATTCTGTACCATCTGTAGGTAAGTCTTACGTGCTCTGATGGATGGGCCTGTGCGACCGCCGACAATCATCCTTATGTCTGCGATGGGTGGTCTGGGGCGCTCGTTTTCTCGTCGGGGGGGTTGGTCTTACGGCGGATGCGCTCTTTCTGTACTGACAAACCTCTGCAGTTTCCCTTGCCTAATGAGCACCTCAATTTGTTGCTTCAAGTCGTAGTACTCGGACGTATCGTGGCCGTGGTCACGATGGAAACGACAGTACTTGCTTCTCGATCTTTTGTTGGGAACCCCCTTCAACTTTCCGGGGTACGTTAAGGCTTCCTCATCTTTTATTTGCATCAATACTTGGTCGATCGGGGCCGTCAGAGGGGTGAAGCTAGCGAATCTCCCCATGGGCGGCTTCGGGCGTCTATCCTCCCTTCTTCCGTCCGTCCGAGCCTTCTTTCGTTCTCCCCCTGACCGTGTTTCCTCCTGTCTCTCCCTTTTCTTTGGCTTATCGTCTCTCCCCATCAGTGCATCTTCTGCGTTCATGTACTTCGTCGCCCTGTAAAGTACCTCGGACATAGTTTTCGGATCATTCTTATACAAAAAGAAGAGGAACTTGCCCTTTCGCAGCCCGTTGGTAAAGGCCGCTACTTGTATCTTATCGTCCGCTTCGTCTATTGAGAGAGACTCTTTGTTGAACCGTGTTATGTAGGATCTCAGGGTCTCGTCTTCCTTCTGTCTGATGCTCATCAAGCATGCTGTGGACTTCTTATACCGGTGGCCCCCTATAAAGTGCGACACAAACTGGGCACCTAACTCTTTAAAAGTTCTAATAGATTTCGGGGTCAACATGCTATACCAGACCCTCGCGGATCCCTTCAACGTAGTAGGGAAAGCCCTGCACATAATCTCGTCGGGCACTCCTTGAAGGTGCATTATAGTCTTGAAGGACTCCAAGTGGTCCAAGGGGTCCTTGGTTCCGTCGTAGCTGTCCATCTGAGGCATCCGGAACTTTGGGGGTAGAGGACACGAACTGACATGTGCCGTGAAGGGTGAATTCGTTCGCTGGACCAGGTCATCGAGATCGCTAGATACCCGTCCCTTGAGGGCGTTCATCATCACGGCTATTTGTTCCCGTATCTCCTGCATCTCCGCGGCTACGTGGGGTGGCAAGATTTCAGAAAGGGTCGGCAGATTGGTATCCTGCCTTTCCGGTCTGCTTGGTGCGTTACTTCCCTCCGGGGCCTTGGGATCCCCCCTTTCTACACTCGTCCCTTCCTCTTGCACTCCGGGGTGTGCGTCCTTCTGACGCAACTGTTCCTCTAAGTCATAATTCCGTTTGGTCAGGCGTTCGACCGCTGCGGCTAGCGTTTGGACTTGCCTTTCCAGCGCGGTTGAGCGAGGTTCGTCGCCTTGGTTGTTAGCTGTTGCCATCGACCTTGTGAGTACCATGCAACTCTTTGCCTTAGGAGTAGGACAACGTTTGATCATCCTAGCGGTTCCCACAGACGGCGCCAACTGATGATGCCGAAATTCACCAGTGAGCTGCACGGTCTTATATGGCGGGAGATAAGGACCTGCAGGATAACAAGAGAGGACCTGGAAAGGACACCGGTGTGGTGCCGGTCTAGAACCCTCCGAAGGTCAAGTTAGGAACCTCGTTAATAAGTCAAGAGCGCTAGGCTTGAACTAATT
Organism: Castanopsis chinensis; assembly: GCA_032878915.1. Taxonomy (NCBI): domain Eukaryota; kingdom Viridiplantae; phylum Streptophyta; class Magnoliopsida; order Fagales; family Fagaceae; genus Castanopsis; species Castanopsis chinensis. Next base: position 10,720,712 of record JAVQMG010000126.1, on the reverse strand, counting down.
ATGCGTACCTTGGTTTGTGAGGGTTCTGGAGTATTTATAGCCGCATAGACCTAGTGAGCCTTTTGGTTCGTAGGGGTACCCTATCCTCTGGGCCTAGGCGTGTAGATCAAGCAAGGGCCACAGTAACCCAAAATGGGCCGCGACCAGGCCTGTATGAAAGGCCTTGGAACCCAACGCATGGTGTGCAGGACACATACCAAACCATCACATATTTTCCTCTTCAGTTAATTTTCAAACAAAACAAAATGCAAATCCATTTTTTTAACAATTTCCAAACGCACACAGTTTACTACTACTATTACTAGGCTACTAGCCAACAGCTTTTCCACGCAACTTCGAAAATCGAAGTGCAGAGTTAACCCCTGACTACACTTTTTAAGTTTAAACTCTTTTCAGCTTTTACTGTGGCTGTGTTTTGCTGCTGCGTTTTCTCTTTTTCTGTTTTTTTTTTTTTTTTTTTTTTGTTTCTGCTGCTGGGGATATACTGTGCACATATTTTTTCAGAATTTTTTGTTTCTGCTGCTAGGGACCTACTGTGCACATATTTTTTCAGAATTTTTTATTAAAAAATAATAAATTTTATCCAAACGGACCTAAATATTAGTAACACCCGAAGTAGGACTTGCATTTTATTTAACGGACAAAAACCTCAAGGGGCCTAGCCCCTCTTGGATGAACCAAGAAGTAAGGAGATGGAGTAGTTACCGAGCTTTAAAACCAACAGCTCACATAGCACGTTTGGGAACCACTGTATTGACTAATCTAGGAGCAAAAATAATTGACCAATTACAAAAAGATAAAATCTTTTCGACTTCTTCATGATTGACACCCTCTATTTCCCAATTCTTAGTTGAGTCTTCCTTTATTGCCAAAACAAACCTTCTTTACATCTTCAGAATGACCTTGGAGAGACCTAAACTCCTTGCTTCAGGGACAACTACCACTGCCACCTTTGTTTCCACCCACTCTCCAGCCATATCCCAAGCTGTCAAAGACTCCAAGCATGTCATATGTTCCAGAAGAATCCCTATACACAGCGGCACAAAACACTCCATTTTCATGTACTGATGCATAAAAATTAAACTTCAGCCATCTATTTGGGGAAGGCAATCATTTATGCTTGTGCTCTAACAGCAGGATTAAGGAATCCCACGCTGACTTATGAGTGAAATAACTCTGGTTGATAGATCTAGGTAGCTGTAACAGTTCCACACTCTCATCACTGACGAACAGCTCATCTCTCATCCATCAAATTTGATCACATAAAATGGCAGCAAAGAGCAGGAAGTATTTTTCCTCCTCCTTGTCAATGTTCAATCGCAAGAAAGAGTTTGACCAAATGATCACAGCAAAAGGCCGACCGGTGTACAGCTAGATTTCAGAAATTAGACAACTTGCATAATGGTGTAATGAGCAATAATATTAGGTATGAAATCCTGCTTAGAATAACATGCAGCATGCTGTGAGAGACCCTGCTGCTCATGCTAGGACTCTGCTTAGCACAATCCCAGAAATTCTATTTTAGAAAATCCTGCCATTCTCTTATACAAAGATCTTTCATCCTCATTGAAATTAAAAGGGGAGTGAAGGATCCACATTGCAGAGTACCTAAATTCCATTCTATTTCTCATATGGTCAAGCTCAAAATATAAATGCACATGAGTAAACACAAGCACACAGACCTTGGGAGAATAACTGCAATTAATTAGGTGTTAAAAAAGCAACGTAGGGTATAGTTGATAAACAGAATGAAACTCAATTAGGCAAACCAAGCTCTAGGATCATGTGGGGAAAATAAATACAAAAAAATAAACTCCAAGTCCAACCATTCATTTTCAATATACTCTGACATCTTATATGGTTTGATAATTAAACCAACTAACAATGCAAATGAATTGTTAGGACATCACCTAAATTAGGAAATCACCAAACTGATAGCAAACACGCTCAAGAAATGGTAAGAAGTTTACAAAATTTGAGTTTCTGAGTAGTATCTCAAACCCTCTTTTTCCTACCCAGTAGAGGTCTCTTGCCAATAGTTGAAGTAGTCCTGCCAGAGTGTGGCATCAAACCACGCAGAATAGCTAAAACACCAAAACCCAAGAAAGGGAAGTACATCATCAATAGCTTATCAGATGCCTTGTGAGACCCAATTAGTTCGGATAATATAGTAACCTGAAATTCAGATGAGCACAAAATGTAAGAAGAAAGGAATTGGTAGTCTTAACTCCTACATAAAATGTGACAAGTTCAGTATAAATGTATCTAGCTTGTAAGCTAGAAGACTTTTATGTTCAATAAACCAACCATATCCAGATTCCACTATAGTTTAAAAAAGGTTAGGCAAGCAAGTTTTGGGATCATTAGTAAAACTATTTGAGACACAAACTACCATGGCCACAATACATGCCACTTCCCCAATCACCAATCGAGGAGGTGATAGCCTCTGCCCCAGAGACATGCCTAAAAAATGAGGAATCAAAAGATAAATTATCATGCTATCCTGGATGGAGTTGAATCGAACTATCCAACCACATTTTCTGAATGATCAGATCTAAACTTTTCAAAGTAGTTCACCATTTTGTTAGATTTTACTCTACATCTCATACCACATAAAGCAAATTTCTTTTCATAGTTTTTTAGACTCGCTTATTTCCTCTAAAATGTGTAAATTTCATTGTTCACTCTGGAGGAGCTGCTGTAGTTGCTCTAAAATGTGTGTATTTTGACATAATTAAGAACCACTATTTTTTTTTATCGGTAATTAAGTACCACTAGAAAACTTAAAATGTGATTCATTACCTTAGTTTCAAATTTCAAAACCATGTCTCTTTCTCTCTCTCTCTCTCTCTCTCTCTCTCACACACACACACACACACACACTGACACACACACATACAGACACACAAAACCAGAAAATTATTTTCATGTGAGTATATGTAATGTTCCTTTAACATTCATATCCATAGAAACCCAGATCCCAATTCCCACGGACTCCAACCAACAATTTACTGTTTGGAGAATTTGTAACATACCCAATTCAGCATTCCAGATAATGAGCTAAAATCTAGAACCTAACACCTCTCACTAAGTTAAAAAAATTCAACTTTTTTTTTTTTTGGGGTTTTCTATGGGGACCCAACAAAACAAAGCATAGAAGAGAAAGAGAAATAGTTACCATGGAAGTTAAGCAAGAGGCCCCATAGATCAAGCAAGTAGTATTAAACCAAGGCTTCCGAGCCAAAATAGCATACAAATTGAGAAGAGCAAGCGGCCACTGGAAAAAAAGCTCGAGCCACACGATCCCAACGAAGAAACCGGGCTTCTCGGCTATTAAATAGTCTCCATACTCGCGAGCATACCAGTTCTTGAGGTCGAGGAGCAAGTCAGGGAACAAGCTCAGAGGAAGACACGTCTGCGCGTCTATCAGTGGCGCTGCCAACGCGATCACCATGAAAAATACAAACAGCACCGCGTCTATCAGCTTCAGCAATGCACCCATTTTTGAGGTTGTTCTTCTTCTTTCCTTCTTTTATTTGGTTTTTGGAGATTGTGTAATTTGTATCTGTGTGAGCTAGAGCAAAATGGGGATCTTGTAACGTTGAAAATTCAACGGAGGCTACTATTTATATGGGATCTTGAGCCTGGCTGGCCCGTATCATTCTAAAGAAAAAACAAGTGCAGTGTTCCACTTTGAGATTCACATTTCAAGTTTCTTGCTGCTTTTTTAGTGGCGGTTTTAATTATTTCAAGGCTAAATTCCAAATTGATTCCTTTTAACCTTGCCTAAAAATTAATTAAGTTCTATGATATTGTTTTCGTTTTTGTTCAATTTAGTCATCTAAGTTTCAATTTATTCAATTCAATCCTCCCATTAATTTTCATAAGAATTGTGCCATTAGTAAGCCCTAAAATGACGTCATTTTTGGGTCTTGTTTATGGAAATTTAATGACAATTTTCTAATGAGATATGCTACGTCCAGAATATTTTTACAACAAATTACGGGTAGTTAGTTGTTATTGGTTCAAATTTGAATCTACTACGAAAATTATTTTTTTGCCCCAACAATAACAACTAGTAACAACCTGTCACTTAGGATTTGTTGTAAAAATGTTGTGAAAATATTATGGACATATCATTTTTCTTTTCTAATAGATGTGGGCATGAGGACTAAATTGAATTTTAGGCAAAGTTAAAAGGTGAAATTTATAGCTTAACATTATTTAAAATTTTAATCATTTATCCTAAATTTTTATTTTTATATAATATATTAAAGTTGGAACATGATCAAAATCCAAATTGAATCCAAATTAGTTTCTATACTCAATCAAAGAGTAATTTGAGTGTTTGTCTATTTTTTGTGAAATAGTTATTGGGTGTATTGGAATTTTGGAATTGTGAATTTGGTTTGTAGGGTTTGATTGAGAGTGGTTGTAATTTATATCGTTGATAATGGATTTTAGTTGGCATTGCTCATGGATGTAGGCTTAGAGTTTGTCAAACCATGTTCAATATTGTTATCCTATGTGGATGTTTTTAACTTTCTTATTCATGTGAACGTGCTCCCATTAACCCTAATTCACAATAATAATCTATACTACTAATAAGAGAATTCCCCTGCTTTTTCTTCAATTTTTGGAGTACCAAAATATGCTCATATAAATTTTGAAATAACATGCCCTTTAGTTTAATGGTTTTTCCTACAAAAAACAAAAAAAAAGTTAAAAGAGTAATACTATCTCACATAACAAAGGGGGAAAAAACTGTTATTCTTATTTGTATTCAAATGTTTGATACATATTTGAATTTGTTATCTATTTGAATTCAAATACTTGAATTATGTTTACCAAAAAAAAAAAAAAAATACAAAATTACTTCTTACCAAAAAAAAAAAATCACTATTTCACGTAAAAACTACTCATTCTTATCCCGTACTCAAATGTCTGATTCTTATCTCTATTTGTTGTCTATTTGAATTCAAATACTTCAATTATGTTTTAGGTTTTTTCCTTTATCTTTTCCATTCCGCCTAAAACTTAGGTTACTATCTCTATCTTATTTTTAAACATTATTCTATGTTACTTGTGGTGTATGGGAATTCCAAGTAAGGAGATCGTACCACGTGTCACGCTAGGCCGAGAAGGACAGTTGTTGGGCTGAGGAGACCACGTCCTTGAATTTTGTGATCACGTCATCAATGCACTATTAGAGGAGGCTCTACTATGCAGAAAAAGCTTTAGGAGTGGAGATGGTAATGACGGAATTGAGAGGCTAGATACTGCCACCACATTTAATGCATCCAACCAAACTTTCTGGCCGCACTTATGTGGAGAAGACCTTTTAATAGTGTTTTCTAGTCGCATTTATGAGGAGAAGACTTGTAAACAGTGTTGCCTTGGATGCCGCATCTCTTAGGGACATGAGGAAGATGCTAGATAAGATTGGAATATGGGTGATGATCTACGCAAGGAATAGGTGGAAGGCTAGGATCATCTGAAAATGTCTATATAAGATAAAAGATCCCCTATGGGAGGAGGATGGGGGAGAAAGGGAAGGAAAAAGAAAATTACTATAGACCCAAGAACAATATATATATATATATATATATATAATTCATCTTTAAAAGAGTGAAATACATGACTCAATTTCCTCGGCTTAAGTCCGAGGACAAATCTCAATACTTACACTGTTACATTTTCACCCCACTGTAATTGGAGTCCGTTGTCATCATTAACTCAACTTATTAGAACCTAGATTTAGAGACCACTCTCTACAAATTTATTATTTTTGGCTCTTCGGGCCTACACCCACCTTGATTTAGGCTTAGGTGCAAATTGCGTCCTTACAATTGGCGTCATCTGTGAGAAATTTTGGTGTTTAGTAAGTTGAATATAATGGTAGGATCAGGTCCGCATCAAGCAGAATTGATGAAGTCCCAACATCAAGATGATTTTTTGAATCTTGAACAACGTAGGGACTGGGAGGGAAGTATACATACCACCCACACTAGCAAGAGTTAGTCATAAGGTGGGAGCAAAGTCTCTCATGAGGAAAAGGCTAAAGCTATGCAATTGGAGATTGATTGTTTGAAGAGAAGGTTATGCCACGAGCGACAGAGTCGAACTACCTCTTTTTTTGACCTTTCTTCTGGTGAAGGTGGAGATAGCAATTACAGGCCTAGATCAAGGACTCACCCTAGTGAGTCTTTCTCATATGAGGAGGATAACCCTCATAGCCGCAGAAGTAAGAATTCATTTAGCAAAGGCCTGGGAGATAATGCTATGAGTAGAGCATTAAATCAGATTTCCAGGTCACCCTTTCGCGTCGAGTTGAAAGAGGGAAACTTCCACGGCGATTTACTCAGCCAACATTTACCATTTACAACAGCTGAATAGACCCTGTGAAGCACGTAAACCACTTCAACCAGAGGATGGTTATGCACTCTAGAAATAAGGCTTTGATGTGCAAGATTTTCCCATCTAGCATGGGACCTGTGACGATGAGATGATTTAATGGTCTGAGAGCAGGTTCCATTGACTCTTTCAAAAAGCTCTCCCGAGCGTTTGGGTCTAGCTTCATCATAAGCAGTAGAGTTCCTTGGCCTTTGGATTCATTGTTGTCTATAACTATGTGGGAAGGGGAGACCCTCAAAATGTACTCAGATAGATATTGGGAAATGTTTAATGAAATTGATGAAGACTTTGACGATGTAGCAATAAGCACTTTCAAAGTTGGCCTACCTATCAAACATGATTTGAGAAAATCATTGACCAAGAAACCTATGAGGAGTGTGCGTCGGCTTATGGATTGTATTGACGAGTATAAACAGGTTGAGGAGGACCAATAGCAAGGAAAGGGGAAAATAAAGGTTATCCTTCAGGAAATGAGGGATTTCAAGTCAAATAGATACAACAATAATAGACCCCAAAAAGATTTTACTAGTCAATCTAGATCTATGGCTCCTCAGATGGTCAAAAAGGTGTTCCAAGAACCGGTGCATCAAGTATTGGAAAAGATTAAGAATGAGCTTTACTCCAAATGGCCAAACAAGATGGCGGGGAACCCTATAAGGCGCAATTAGAGTCTGCATTGTCAGTACCACTAGGAGCGGGGATATACTACTGAGGATTACAAGACTTTGTAGAATCATTTAGAGTAATTAGTCAGGGATAGAAGATTAAAACAGTTTTTGAATCTGCTCAACGAACAGGGGAACCAAATAGGGTCGGGAACACAATGAAACACTTCCTCAAGGCCTCTCTTGGGCATAGTTAATGTCATCTTTGCTGCTCCAGAAAGGACCAGTTCTCGCCCTTCCAGAGTGATGTCTGTGGCACGAACACTTGCCGAGGACTCTACTTTTAGGCCGAAGAGGGCCAAAATGGATATTCGACCAACATTGAGTTTTTCAGATGAGGATAAGATTGGGACCACACAGCCACACGATGATGCTTTGGTGGTTACGCTCAGAATAGGTGGGTATGATGTGAAAAGGGTGATGGTAGATCAGGGCAGTGGCACAGAGATTATGTACCCTGACCTATACAAAGGGTTGAATTTGAAACCTGAGGACTTGACTGCTTATGATTCACCATTAATAAGCCTTGATGGGAAATTTGTCATTCCAAAGGGTTAGATTAGGTTGCTTATGCAAATAGATTCAGAAGTGGTAGAAGTAGATTTTATTGTGGTTAATGCTTACTCTCCTTACACAGCCATTGTAGCAGGACTTTGGCTTCATGCTCTAGGGGTTGTTGCTTCAAATTTGCTTTTGAAGGTAAAATACCCGTCAGGGGACTAGATTGAAAAGCTGATTGGGATCCAATCCATGGCTAGGCAGTGCATAGCGGTTGCAATTTTGTGACAACTTGAAGCTGAGTCCTCGACCTTTGCTGAGGGGGGCTCATAGTAATTAAAGATCCCGATTGTACCTTTGGAGATAGCGTTAGAAGGGCCCACATGCGAGAAGCTGGAGGAAATTCTTATTGACGATGATCCTGAAAGATTCTCTTAGGTCGGAGCCTAGTTGCCTCCTTAGCAAAAGGAAGAGCTGGTCATATTTTTGAAGAGTAATATTGATGTGTTTGCTTGAAACTCTTATAAGGCTCTAAGGGTGGACCCGAGCTTCATTTGTCATCATCTGAACGTCAATCCGGCTGTGGTACCAAGGAAATAACCACTTCAGCGTTCATTTAAAGAGCATTCCGAGGCTATCAAAGAAGAGGTGATCAAGCTTAAATAGGCTAGAGCTATCAAGGAAGTGTTTTATCCTGAGTGGTTGGCTAATATAGTGGTAGTGAAAAAGAAAAATGGGAAATGGAGGGTATGTGTAGACTTCACAGATTTGAACAAGACTTATCCCAAAGATCCTTTCCCAATGCCTCGTATAGATCAACTGGGGGATGCTACTGTGGGGCATCCTCGGATGAGTTTTCTGGATGCTTTCCAAAGATATCATCAAATACCCCTAGCCTTGGATGATCAGGAAAAAATGGCTTTTGTCACTCTTACAGGATATTACCACTACAAAGTGATACCTTTTGGTTTGAAGAACGTAGGGGCTACTTATCAGAGGATGATGACCAGGATATTTGAGCCACAACTAGGTACAAGCATTGAGGTTTACATAGATGGTATGGTGGTGAGAAGTAAGGTAGTATCCGAGCACGTGGAGGACCTTGAAAGTATCTTTAAGATACTAAGGAAACACAAGCTACACCTTAATGCTTCCAAATGTTCCTTTGGCGTTGGATCAGGCAAATTTCTGGGGTATATGGTCACTCATCGTGGAATCTAGGTCAATCCTGATCAGGTTAAAGCAATAAATAGCTTGCAGTCACCTTGGAATCCTAAAGAGGTTTAGAAATTGACTAGAATGACTGCTGCCTTAAACCGATTTATCTTTTGGTCCGCGGACAAATTTAGGCCTTTCTTCCAACGATTACATAAGTGGAAAGGATCCGAATGGACGGCGGAGTGTGCCTTGGCTTTTCAGCAACTTAAAGAATACCTTTCTTGGCCACCCGTTATGTTCAGGTCCGAGGAGGATGAAATTTTGTTTGCTTATATTGCTGTGGCTTCACATGCCGTCAGTTTGGTACTAATACGGGTTGACAATGGTGTACAAAGACTAGTTTATTATGTAAGTAAATCATTAAATGAAGTTGAGGTTTGTTATTTACCATAGGAAAAGACTACTTTAGCAATGATGCATGCCACACGTAAATTTCCCCATTACTTCCAATCACACACAGTGGTGGTTTTAACTCAACTTCTGCTTAGGTCCCTGCTTCGGAGTGCTGGTTATACAAGAACAATTGCTAAGTGGGGAATGATGCTGGGGGCTTTTGATATCAAGTATATTCCACGCACCTCTATTAAAAGCCAGGTCCTTGTCGACTTAGTGGCTAAGTTCGCTGAGCCCTTGTTAGAAGAAAATACTAAAGGGTCGAACATGGATGAAAAATCAGTTGGTATGATATCCTTGAAGAAACCTCAATCCTAGAAGGTGTACTTGGATGGCGCGGCCAATCAGAGAGGATCAGGAGTAGGATTGGTTATAATATCTCCAGATAAAATCGTCACTGAGAAATCTTTGAGAATGAGTTTCTTGGCCATAAATAATGAAGCTGAGTACGAAGTTCTATTAATAGGAATGACCATGGTTTAGAAAATGGGAGGAAAAAATGTGGAGATGTTCTCGGATTCAAAATTGGTTGTAGGCCAGGTGGAGGGGGAGCTAAAAGCCAGAGATCTAGGGATGCAGGAGTATTTAAGTCAGGTTAGATGTTTGCAATCAAATTTTGAATCTTTTACTTTAGTGCACATCTCCAGAAATAGAAATATTCAAGCTGACTCATTAGCCACACTAATAACCTCCTCGGCACAGAGCCTACCTCGGGTCATTTTGGTAGAAGATTTGTGTAAACCTACCAATGTGAGTGTAAATACGGTCCGTAGTCATCAAATTAGGGTAAGGCCTAGTTGGATGGATTCCATTGTACTATTCTTAAAAAAGAATATCTTGCCTCATGAGAAGTCAGAGGCTGACAAGGTACGCAGAAAAGCTCCTCAGTTCTAGCTCTCCGAAAATCAAAAGTTGTACAAATGTTCTTTCTCTGGCCCGTATTTGCTTTGTATACACCCCGAAGCAGTTGAGCTACTTTTAGAGAAGTTACATGAAAGGATTTACGGGAGCCATACAGGAGGTAGGTTTTTGTCTCACAGGGCCCTCACTCAAGGATATTGGTGGCCAAATATGCAAAGGGAAGCATAAGAGTATGTGAAGAAATGCGACCAGTGTCAAAGATTTGCCCTAAACATTCACCAACCAGGAGGTGTCCTCAACTCTTTGTCCAGCCCTTGGCCTTTTACTCAATGGAGTTTGGATATTGTAGGGCCTTTCCCTAAGGCAGCAGGGAATAAGAAATGGTTGTTGGTCGGCACAGACTATTTCACTGAATGGGTAGAAGTTGAACCATTATTAAATATCAGTGACCTGGACACAAAAAGATTTGTTTAGAAGAATATTATCACCCGTTTCGGGATTCCTCATACACTCATTTCGGACAATGGACTTCAGTTTGACAACAAAGCTTTTAGAAGATATTGCTGTGACCTAGGCATCGCGAATAGGTATTCCACTTCAGCTTACCCATAGGGAAACGAACAGATTGAGGCTATCAATAAGGTGATAGTGAACGAGTTTAAGAAGAGGTTGGACAATGCAAAGGGAAAATGGGTGGAAGAATTGTCACATGTCCTCTGGACATATCGGACTACCCCTCATAGATCCACAAGTGAGACCCATTTTTCAATGACTTATGGGATCGAGGCCGTAATTTCTCTCGAAACATGTTTCCCAATGTTGAGGACAAGCTCTTTTAGTCCGAGCAATAATGATGTGTTGTTATAAAGGAGTTTAGATTTGGTTGAAGAATGAAGGGAAAGTGGCATGGTTTAACTAGCATATTATCAGCATAAGCTTAAACAGGATTATGACTCAAACGTGAAGTTGAGGCCACTAGCACTGAAAGATTTGGTATTAAGGAACGTTTTGGGTACTGCAAAAAATCCAGCTTGGGGAAAATTAGGGTCAAACTAGGAAGGGTCATATCGCATTACCTCAATAGCCGGAATAGGGGCTTATTATCTTGAAGACTTGGATGAAAATGTTGTACAACGTCCATGAAATGTAAATAACTTGCGAATGTATTATTATTAATGAAAATCTTTTTTGTTATATATAGCTTATTGCTTTGTGCGTTACATTCAATTATATCTTTAAGTATCAAACAGAACCTAGGTTGTGCCTGGCTCCTCAGACCACATGCCTTGGGAAGATTGATATCTTCAATTATTTTTCTAAGTGTCAAACAGAATTTGGGTTATGCCTAACTCCTTGGACCACATACCTTAAGAAAATTGATATCTTCAATTATTTCTCAGTGTCAAACAAAACTTGGGTTATGCCTGGCTCCTCGGACCACATATCTTAGGAAAATCGATATCTTCAATTATTTTTCTAAGTGTCAAATAGAACCTAGGTTATGTTTGGCTCCTCTGACCACATACCTTGGGAAAATTGATATCTTCAATTATTTCTCTAAGTGTCAAACAAAACCTGGGTTATGCTTGGGTTATGCTTGGCTTCTCAGACCACATATCTTAGGAAAATTGATATCTATAATTATTTTTCTAAGTGTCAAACAGAATCTGGGTTATGCTTGGCTCATCGGACTACATACCTTAGAAAAATTGATATCTTTAATTATTTTTCTAAGTGTCAAATAGAACTTGGGTTATGCCTAGCTCCTCGAACCACATACCTTGGGAAAGTTGATATCTTAAATTATTTCTCTAAGTGTCAAACAAAACCTAGGTTATGCCTAGCTCTTCGGACCACATACCTTAGGAAAATTAATATCTTCAATTATTTTTCTAAGTGTCAAACAGAACCTGAGTTATGCTTGGCTCCTCAGACCACATACCTTAGGAAAATTGATATTTTTCGTCATTTTTCTATGTATCAAACAGAACCTTGGCTATGCCTGACTCTTCGAACCACATGCCTTGGGAAAATTGATAACTTTAAATATTTTTTTATTAGCTAATACTTGTTAATCTTATGAAGAGTGCAATTCCAACATATTGGTCATCACAAGAAAGCAGATGGTTTATCCAAATTGTGGGTAAAAACATTTTAAGGATTCGTTAATACATAGAGGTCAAAATTGTTATTTAGTCATTTACAAGGTCCTACCCTATTTAATTGAGCAACAAATCATTCACACTGCATATAGGAACATTATTAAACTAAAAGTCCAGCAAAGGGTATTATTGGCCAGATGTAAATATCTCAGATAAATAGAAATGTGCATAGATTCGAAAAAAGTTAAGAGTCTTAATCTTGCCATTATATATGATCATAATTACATTATAGATGAAAATAGAAAGAAAATTGTAAAAATAAAGATATGACAGAATGAAGCTACTACAAAATGACTGAGGAATAAGAGAAGGGAGTCCTGGGTTATGCCTTGGTCTTTGGGGGAGGGTCTTCCTTGGATTTTGTCACATTTTCCTTTGTCTTGTGGTCCGCCCCTTTTGACTTAGCACAGTTTCTTTGGTCTTAAAAGCCACTTTTTTGAGCTTGAAGGAAACATCTGGAATCTTGGCCTCGGACTGAGTCTTAACCTTCTTACCCTTGTCCTTCTCTCCTGGCCGAAGATCACCTTGACCAACGCCCTCACTTAGAACCTTTTCAACCTTCTCACTTTGGTCACCTGCTTGATCAAGCCCTATGGAGACCTTAAGAGGAGGGAGAGAGCTTTAGGTGATGGAGGGTTGCACGGGAAGAATGGACTCAGGGGTAGTGGGAGGTGGAAGGGCGGCTAGAATCACACGGATGTCCTAGGGAAACCATACATTTTTAGGCTTCCTCCATTCTGAGGTAGCAGAAACTCCTACCACATTAGGGGCCTCTGCCCATACCATTTGGCAGTAATCCTTACATACCTCAGCAAGCTCCTCGACTAGGCAAATCTCTGTTTCCTCGACCCCGCGATAGTAGGAAGCTAACGACGAAGCCTTCATAGTCTCCTTGATGGTGTGAGCCACTTTCTTAGCTTGGGCTAGCTCCGCCTTCAAGTCTAGAATTCGTTGTTGGGCTGTGGCTAGTTCTATCCCATTGTAGTGGAGTTTTTTGCATTGTTCCTCTGCTTGAGCTTTGGCAGTTTTAAGCCCAGCCTCAGCACTCCTTCTCCCTTTCCCCTCTTCTACCAACTTCTTAGCGAGCTCCTTATCATCTTGCTTGACTAAACCCAATGCTTTTTCAGTCTCTGGCCGAAGATTGGCCTCGGCTTTATCCTCATTTCAAGTATCATTTACCCATTCCTCGGTGACAAACACCTCCTGGATAGTCTACACAAAAATAACAAACAGACTTGTCGCAACATAAAGAATATATATATATATATATACACACATATAATATTCAAACTAGTAGCTGCTGATGCTGGCAATAGAACTTACCAGAGCTAAGTCTCTTTTTAGGGACAAGAAGAGTTATTGCTGTCTCATTTTCCTTAGGCAGAAGGATAAGCTGCTCTAGGGCCTCAGCCAAGTAGTGGGCATGCCCTTTTTGAAATTCCCTTATGGTGGAGTTTCAGGGAATGGCAGCCCTGTTCAACTCCAGCCAAGGGGCCCAATTGGTCTAAGGTTGACGCACGTTGGCCACTTCATGACTCTCCTTGCTTTCCACAGAAGAAGCTCGTGTCTGGCCTTTAGCTATTTTTTGTTGTTTAGGCCCCTTCTGTCAAGCCAGCTCCCCTTTCTTAACCTTGTCTTTTCTTTTTGAGGTTGGGTATAGGAAGCAAACACCTGAAGGAGGAGGAGGGGTGGGAGATTGGCAAAGGGCTGAGACCTCGAAGTGCCCTTCGTAGTCTGCTCCTTACCCCTTTCAGCAAGAATGGCCTTCAAGTCTCTCCACGTTTGCAAGGACATATTTTCTTCCTCTTCCTTGGCGTTGCTATCCACATGTGCAACAACGAAATCGGGATACCTAACACTTAAGTTTTTGTCTGATTCGCCATCTTCGTCGGAAATGTAGACAACAGGCCTTTTGGCTTTTTCTCTATTTCCTTAATTCAGAATTGGTAAATTTCCTCCTCAAGTGATAGCCAAGAAGAAGCAGTCTCTTCCCTTAGGATCACTGGTATTGGGAGAGCTCGTTGTCAAACAGTGTGTACTACGTCTTCTCGAGCTAGAAAACCTCGCACAGTAACGTCAATACGATTAAGTCGAGGGTCGCCCGCAAGGATCACGTTGCCTATGTTCTGAAAGATGTTGGACAATGGCTTAAAATCGAGGATGAGGTAAACAGCCCTAGGTTGCCTATCTGCACTTACGAACACCTCAGATCTGAGCAGCTTGTTAAGATCGTCGACATTGACAAGTCTAATATTAGGGGCCACGTGACTTTTATCTGCAAAACATAGCCGAGAAGAAAATCCACTGTCAGAAAGATAAACACTAAGAAACGGGGAGGGAGAATCACAAAACTAAACCTCAAGACAAGGAACCTACAACTAAGGTACCCTATCTAGCTCCCCCTCTAGTATGGGACAGTGAAGACTGTTATGCCACTCCCCGGAGGTGATTAAATAGTCATACTTCATGCCCTTGTTAGACTTAGGAAGACACGAAATAGGCCTAATGGTTGAAGATTTGAACTTGAGGTAATACCCCGCTTCATCGAATGAATGACACTCATACATCCAGACGACGTCGTGCTAAGTGAGCTTCGGGCCCATATGTGCATTAAGGGCATCTACGCTACCCAGAACCCTCAACAAATTAGGCGCACATTGATGTGGACATATTCTATGGGCGATCAGATAGTCCCAAGTTACACTACACATTGGAAGCGTCATTCCCCTATCTATGAAGGCGATCATGGGAATGATGACCTCCCACTCTTTTCTATTGGTAAACCAATCCTTTAGAGCGCAATATCGAAGGATGACTCTTGGGGGGGATGTGGTATTTAGCCCTAAAACCTTCCATACTAGCAGGGGTATCTACGAGATGTTTGAATCTACCCATTTAGACAAGCTAAGAAGAAGCGAAGGATATGTCTAAGGAAAGAATATAGAAATATGAAGGCTAAGAATACTGGTTGAAGAGAAAATAATCTAAAAGAATAAAAAATTAAACTTACAAAAGTAAGTAGAAGGAGCGCCTTAGAAACTTCTCGAGAACAGGAAGGGTCAGGAAATCTTGGAAGCTTGGAGAGTTCGAAGGTAAGCGAAATAGGAGAAATGAATTCTCCAGGCGCTTTATAAAGAAGGCGAGATTTGGGTGGGAGTTATCCCGTCCAAAATTTGAGGAAAAATATTAACCGTGAGATTTTCATCACACCGTTGGATGTGGAGAACAGGGTGCCACCTGGATCATTTAGTGAAGCATTGCAGACTCTGAAGCGACAAGCACAATTACAAGACACGCGAAATGCCATTCTCGCATATGGGAGTCAGAGACACGTGTCAAATCAGTTGCTTACAGTCAAAACCCCATTTCCCTCCTCGGATAGGAGGAAACAAATTAGAGTTTTGAGGGGCTATTGTGGGGTATGGGAATTCTGAGTAAGGAGATCGCACCACGTGTCACACTGGGCCAAGGAGGACAGTTGTTGGGCCGACAAGCCCACGTCCTTGAATTTTGTGATCACGTCATCTATGCATTATCAGAGGAGGCTCTACTATGCAGCAAAGGCTTTAGGAGTGAGATGGTAGTGACGGGACTGAAAGGCTAAATACTGCCACTACATTTAATGCATCCCACCAAACTTCTGGCCGCATTTATGTGGAGAAGACCCTTGAACAGCATTTTTTGGCCACATTTATGTAGAGAAGACCTGTGAACAATGTTGCCTTAGAAGCTGCATCTCTCAAGGACTTAAGGAAGATGCTAGATAAGATTGGAAGATGGGTGATGATCGGCGTAAGGAACAGGTGGAAGGCCAGGATCATTTGAAAATGTCTATATAAGATAAAAGATCCCCCATGGGAGGAGGATGAGGGAGAAAGGGAAGGAAAAAGAAAATTACTGTAGACCCAAGAACAATATATATATATATATATATATATAATTCATCTTTAAAAGAGAGAAATACAGGACTCAATCTCCTCGGCTTGAGTCCGAGGACAAATCTCAATACTTATACTGTTACATTTTCACCCCACTGTAATTGGAGCCCGTTGTGATCATTAACTAAACTCATTAGAACCTAGATTTAGAGCCCACTCTCTACAAATTTATTGTTTTGGGCTCTTTGGACCTACACCAACCTTGATTTGGGCTTAGGTGCAAATTGCATCCTTACATTACCTTACATTTAAAAAAAAAAAAAAAAAATTACACTTTACCACCCTATACAATGCGTCATATTACACTTTGCACCCTAAAGCACACTTTATACCTTAAACTATCACACTTTGCACCCCTGGTGTTATTTTCGCTGTTATATTTGATGAAATGCTACTGCATGTGACAAGCACATGCATTTTGCTTAAGTGGAACAAACTTAATATACCAAAATACCCTTATTCAAAATCAAATAATACAAAAGCCAAATTTTCCCACATCTCTCTCCCTATCTTCTTCCCCAAATTCAAATTCTTGTAAACCCTAAATCCCCAATTCGAAAATTGCTTCGGCTCTACCATCCCAAATCAGAACCCTGGTGTGATAAATGGCGTATCCATATGGTGTTGCTGTTGAAATGTGGTTATAGAGAGTTGATTTCAGTGTTGTCAAGACATGATTTTTCAAAAAAAAAAAAAAAAATGCTAAAGAGATTCTCCTAATGTAAGAACCCATTTTCTAAGCATACACGAAGAGTTGGAAAAACTGTTGAGGAGATATTTATCATAATAATGCTCAAGTAATAGAGTTAAAGATAAACAATTGTAAATGCATCCCTTTTGTGACAGATAACAGATCACCTTACGTTCAACTTGATGGGGACCACATCAAACGCTTTATGTCTTGGCTAGCAGTCAAAGTGTTTACAAGAATATGAATTTAGGGAAGAGGCTAGCGCGCGTGCGTGAGAGAGAGAGAGATATGAAAAAAATTGGCTTTGTTTTAAATTTTTAATTGATTTTGAAGAAGGGTGTTTCGGATTTCTAAGTTTGTTCCACCTAAGTAAAATACAAGTGCTTGTTATATGCATTAGCATTACATCAAATACAACAACAAAGATTTTCGGAGTAATGAAAAAATGGCGATTTCCTGGGCATTTTATATCAGAGACGACATCTAATGAGAGTTATCCTGCTCAAAAATTCAGGGATAGATCCTGACCGTTAGATGCACATCTCACCGTTGGACGTGGGAGACAGTGCGTCACTTGGAGCAATTAATAGGGGTGTTATGGGTTTCGAGGCGTCAGGAGCAAATTCTAAAGGAGGGAAATGACCTTCCCATTGTAACTGCTTAAGGAACGTGCAATATATTACTTTTAAACATTATAACACTAAAAAAAAAAAGTATTATTGCGCGCGCAAAGTGCGTGTGATGAGTCTAGTAATAAGATAATATAATTAAGTTTACATTAATAATAATATAGCTATAAATTACATTCTATATCATATTTTCTAGGGATAATTTGAATTTCAAAGTAATCCATATAATTTCACATGTTTTAAATTAGACTTTGAAGTTTGAAATGGATTATAAATTAAACCCTATAATTTTGTTAGTTTCCAGTTGAACACTTAAAATTTTAAAATATTAAAATATAAACCCTTCAACAAAACCCAAATTTAAACCCCAAACTAAACCTAAAATAGACTTAATTTTAAAAATCAAAGAATAACACAATTAAATTTATGAGTATGAAAGCAAAGTTACCTCACATTTGGAGGACAAAAAGTGTACTTTGATTAGAAGTTGTCTTTCAGTGTAAACAAATATTTACAGCATTTCAAAAACTTTTGGGCCCCAAAATCTTATCTAGTTCCGCCCATGATCCTTTGCAATGATATTAATGATAACGAAAATTTTACTTTACATGTCATCTTTTATAGCGGATAGTAAAGTGGGGTCACATTGAAATGCAGTAAATTCGGACAAATGATGCTAAGGATATTGTATGTTTTTAGAACCCTTAAATTTCAAGTTGTTTAACCTAATTATTTAGCTAAGTGATTACTTATATAAATTATTCAGTTCTATATTAACACATTTAAATCATATTCTGTAACTAATGCGAAAAAATAAAGAACACAACGATATGGTAACCCAAGAAAATCAAACCAGTAAAAAACCTAGGGAAGATTTAACCTAATTATCCTTAAGGTAAAAACAAATCTGCTATGAAAATTTTAAAGTTTTTACAATAGAATTTAGACCACTAACATCCTATTGCTACCTCGAGTAGAAAACTTATTATCAAGACCACGTAACAGTTCCGAGTCCACGGATTACTTCTTTCCTTGATCTGTTGCAACCACAAGTTCTCCTACTTGTGACTTTAAGACTTCACTCAAAAGTTTCAGATCTTCTTTAAATTCTTTAAGTAGCAACTGAAGCGATCATCAAGTTCTTAACGCGAATCTTGATCTTGATAAACCTATGTGTGTTTGAAGGTAAACACATTTAGATCTCACAAAAAATTTAACGCACAACACTCCAAAAAGACCTCTAAAAAGTAGCTAGGGTTTTTCCTTTTACACTTGGAATAAAACATAAAACCCTACACGTCAAACGAGCTTGGGCTAAATTGGAAATTCTGCAGAAAAATAAATCTGCACGTGATTCGATCGATCAAGTCTAATTTTCGATTGATCGAGGTTTGCAGATTTTGTCCAATAAATCCTACAATCACTCAATTCCAATTTTACAATTAAACACACTTTGAGCAAGCCTAAACCTAGACTCTATATTTTGATCATGGTTTGCCAACATAATACATATTAAAGTTCTAATACATTAGTCCCTAAGGTCTTAGAACCTAACAGATATTATATAATTCATCCATGCTGATATAAAATGCTTAGACAATCGAGTCAGTCTCTCAATTGCTAAGAAAGTAAGCTCCTCTTACTTCGCTTAGGCTGTAGAAGTTCTATCCCTTCTTCGAAGGAGAGTTTGTTGTTGCCCTCAAGCAGCATCAAGCATACTTTTAGAGTTAGTGGTATTTTTTCTTGTGGGGTTTTTTGGGAAACAATTTTTTTTTAACGTATCTCCTCTTAATCCAGTCCGTGCACTTTTTTGAGGTGAAACATGGAGCAATTGACTATGAGTTGGGAGAACCTATCATTATCCGAGAAGGAAAGGTTAAGATATACCCTTCCCGAAGATCATAGAAAAGGCGAGTTCATCATAGCGGCGAAATTCTTAACCTCCCATTTTCTTCAAATGGAGGCCATGGCAAGAACTTTCAAGCAGTTGTGGCGAACGAACAATGGGTTCAGGATTTGCAATCACGGCAACAACATAGTCTTCTTTGTATTTGATAACGAGGAGGAGGTTGACAAAATCCTTAAAAGCCAGCTGTGGAGCTTTGAGAAGCATTTGATAGTCATGCAGAGATATGCAGGCGATGTTCCAGTGCAAGAAATTAACTTCAACAAAGTTCCTTTTCGGGTGCAAGTCCACAACATTCTGGTTAACTTCCTGACGCGTAAGGTGGCCGAGAGTTTATGCGAAATAGTAGGGGAAGTTCAGAATTATACTGGAGCGGTGGATGAAGATGGTGGTAGTATTTTTCAAGTAAGGGTGGAGATTAATATAACCATTCCACTGTGCAGAGGACAAGTTATCACACTACCAAAGGGAGGCAAAACCTAGATTAATTTTAAATATGAATACTACCGAGCATATGCTATTGGTATGGTCGCTTGGATCATAATGACAGGGATTGCGACATCTGGATGGAGAGCAATGGTACACTGTCGACGGATCAACAGTTGTTCGGTCCATATCTTTGCATTCCTCCATTCAAAACTGCTGATAAAGACGTTATTTATGTTCCAGGATTCTTTGAGAAAACGAGTTGGGAATCTCAGTGGAGAAAGCGAGGAGAGGAGGATGCTCAGTTCACGGTGGGAGAAAACTCAGCCACAGTGGCTCCGGTGGTGGTCTTCGTTACAGATGGGGAGGTGCTAGAGACAAGTTTCAATGAGGAGACCATTGCACACTTTAATGCTCAACGAAGAATGAGGAAGAAAAGTGTTACTCTAGAGAATCAGAATAGTACTCAATCCACCCCGAAAAATATGGAAGTAATTATGCCAAATTCAGGGAGCAATGATTCGGAATTAAATGCAATAGCTGGAATGATTGATCACGCAATTGATTATGCCAGCCCAACTCCTGAAGGATTAGATATGGTAACGAATAATGTGCTTAACTTCGGATTTTTGAATACAAATCCTATAATGAATGCAAATCCCGTAGAAACAGTAGTATTGGAGAGAGTTAAATACTTTAGAGACAACCCTAAAAGCCTAAACACGTGCACCACGTGACAATTTGGATCAAGATCAATTAAGTCCATCAACGGTAGAATGTGGGGAACAGCCAAAGAACATTAGGTCATGGAAGGAAGAGGAAACAGAGTACATGCATGGAAGCAATCCTTGATTTCCCTTGTAAACAGATGCAAGTTCAGAGTGACCAATCATCTTCAAGTTCAATGGTGGAGGCTGCACAGTAGCCCTACCAAGAGCCATGAGTTTCTTAGTATAAAACTGTTGCGGACTTGGAAACCTGGTGGCAAAGAAGAAGTTTGGTGATTTAACCTAAGAAGCACGGGTGCATTTTGAGACTCGGGTGCGGGTGCGGGACTCGGCAATTTTTGAAAAATGTGGGTGCGGGTGCGGCGGGACTCGGCAATTAAAAAATTATTAAAAATATTTTTATTTATATTTTTTATATATTTGAACTATTAAAATATTTTTAAAAAACATATTATTATGTCTTAATTCACAAAACAAAGAAAGAAGGAGGCAAGAAACACAAAACAAAACACAAAACCAAAAAGAAAACACAAAATGAGCAATAAATATTCAAAATAAAATTAAGGAAGGACAGATTTAGGGTGTTTGGGCCTCATTCAAAGCATATTTCGGCCATTCCGGTATCATTGAAGGCCGATTTCGGCCTGTTTCGACCGTTTCGGTCGCCGGCCGATATGGCCGATACGGCATGTTTTTGGCCGGAAAGGACCGGTTCGGCGCGAATCGAGCCGAGTCGGCCCGAATCCGTGAAAAAAAAAAAAAAAAAAAGTCAGACGCGGCACCGACGCGCAGGCAACCGCGTCGCGCCGTGTCGGACTCCGGTATGGCACCCTCCCAGCCGCGTCCGTGCATTCTAGGATTTAACCCGTGCATAAGTTCCCTCCGTCATGTTCATAGTTGAAACATGGATGGATGAAGCTACGCTAAAAAAAATCAAACGAAATTTGCATTTTGATCATATGTTCTTTGTTCCACAAATTTATCGAGGTGGTGGATTTGTTTTATTCTAGAAGGAGTCGTTGAACTTAAAAGTTGAGACATCATAAAAAAACCACATTGATTGCATCATTGGTAAGGGTAGTGAAGGTGCTTGGAGGTTCACTAGGTTCTATGGTGAATCGATCACAAAAGATATGAATCATGGGACTTACTTCAATTAAATTCCCAATTTAATGTGCCTTGGTTATGCTCAGGAGACTTTAATGAGATCTTGAGGGGATCGGAGAAGAAAAGTGGAACCAATCGAAGTCATGCTTAGATGCAGCTCTTCCATGAAGTGATTGATGTGTGTTTCATTGATATGGCGTTCAGAGGCAATCCATTTACTTGAATTTTTTTTTTTTTTTAAGAGATGGGCATTCGATGTGGGAAAGATTAGACAGAAGCTTGGATAATAATGAATGGTTAATCAGGCTTGGAGGGTCCACTATTCACCATCTAAGTTGCAGTACTTCAGACCATTCACCCCTTCTAATCGAGATTATAGACTCAACTATACCAAATAAACCATTTTGGTTCAAGGAAATACGGCTCACTGAAAAAGGTTGCTCAGACACTATTAAATCCAAATGGGGAAAGTAGAGGTTCAACAACCATGCTTCGGGTATTGTCTCAAAAATTTTTGATTGCGGCGTGGCCTTGAAAAAATGGAGCAGCAAACACTTTGGTAGCATCCAAAAGGAATTACAACACAAGCAGAAACTACTTGCACAGGCTAAACTGGATGCACTCAGTACATGTGTTAATTTTCAAGCCCGGATGCTAAAGTACAAGGTAAATGATTCCTTGATAAGAAGATAAGGATGTCGTTCCAGCGTTCTCATTCTCTATGGGTTGTCCATGGAGACAAAAATTCTAAGTACTTCCACGGTAGAGCTACACAGCGTCATCGGAAGAACAGAATTAATGGAATAAAAAATTCTTTGGGGCAATGGTGTACAGATCCAAGAGTGATAGCTAGAGAGGTGACTGATTTTTACAGAAACCTCTTCTCTTCATCTAACTCATGCCAACCTGAGTTGGCAATGGAGGCAATAGAGGCCATTGTGACTGAAGACATGAACAAGCAACTAGTGGCAGATTTCAAAGAGTGTGATATACAAGAAGCACTTAATCAGATGGCACCACTGAAGTCTCCAAGTCCAGACGGCATGCCACCACTCTTCTTCCAGTACTTTTGGGATTTGGGGGGTAAGGAAGTCACATCCTCAGTTTTATCCTTCTTAAATTCAACCACACTACCTGAGCACCTTAATTACACATTTATAACTTTGATTCCAAAAGTTGAAAACCTTGAATTGGTCTTGGAATTTTGCCACATAAGTTTATGTAATGTGTTGTACAAAATATTTTCTGAAGTGCTAGCCAACAGGTTGAAGAAGATTCTCCCTAACATCATCACCAAGCACCAAAGTGCTTTCACAAAAGACCGTCTGACAACAGACAATATCCTTATTGCTTTTGAGTCCTTTCATTGCATGTAAAACCATAATTATGGAAATGATGGCTACATGGCACTTAAATTATACATGAGCAAGGCATACGACCGAGTGAAATGAGCTTTCTTAGAGGAAATTATGAGAAAATTGGGATTCAATGAAATTATGGATCACTCTCATGATGCTTTATGTATCCACAGTCTCATACTCTATTCTCATAAATGGTGTACCTACGGGTTTTATTAGACCAACAAGGGGCATAAAACAAGGTGATCCCCTTTCTCCATTCCTGTTTCTCCTATGCACTGAAGGGCTTCATGGCTTAATCACCCAATTAGCCTTGAGAGGAGATATTCATGGCTTTTCCTTGAGTAGGAGAAGCCCATCACTAACCCATCTTTTATTTCAAGATGATAGCTTGTTTTTTTGCAGATCTAATGCAGAGGAGTGCCAAAAAGTGTTGGAAGTTTTGCAAGTGTATGAGATGAGCTCTAATCAACAAATAAATAAGGCTAAAATCATGGTGTTTTTTAGCAAATCCACTAAAGAGGAACAGAGAGCTTCAATCAAAAATACATTAGGGGTGACCGAGATTCGACATTATGAGAAGTACTTGGGTTTGCCTTCCCTAGTAAAAAAAAAAAAATAAAAAAATAAAAAAAAAAAAAAAAAAAAACTAGCTTCAATTATATTAAGGAGCGTGTGTGGCGAAAACTACAAGGGTGGGAAGAGAGGCTACTTTCTCAAGTCGGTAGAGAAATACGCATTACAGTAGTTGTCCAAGCCATCCCTACCTATACCATGAATTGCTTCAAGCTTCCAATTGGTCTTTGTAATGAGATTGAGGGTCTCATCCAGAGATTTTGGTAGGACAAAAAGGAGAACGACGAAAAATCCATTGGGTGAGATGGGGTGAACTTTGTAAGCCTAAGGGTAAGGGTGGCATGGGGTTTAAGGACCTAGCATTGTTCAACGCACTTTTAGCTAAATAAGCATAGAGGCTCTTCCAAAATAGAAACTCATTGTTTTGTAGAGTTTTCAAACCAAAATTCTTCCGTCATGGTTCAATTTTGGAGGTGCCAGCCACAATCATAAGCAGGGTCGTATGCTTGGAGAAGTATTTTAAAGAGGAGGGATGTGCTAATGGAAGGGATGAGATGGAGGGTGGGAGATGGAACTTGTACTTGTAGACATGGTAAAACGGGCGGGTCAGGTCAGGTCAAATGGGTTACGGGTAAAAAACGGTCATTTTAAGCGGGTTAAAAATGGGTTCGAGTCAATCGAGTTGAGGATCGTGTCGGCTTGACCCATATTTTTCACGTGAATTTTTTTTCTTTTTTCTTTTTTTATAAAGAAAACAACTTATATTTGTTATTTGGAAAGTTATGTAACAAATTACTTGATGTAAAATGCATTACTTTGAATTCACCACTTATATCAAGAATGAACTCAGTTAAACTTATTAATACTTATTCAATAATTTTAAAATTATACAAATCATAACATTACTATCTAAAACAAAATAACACAAAGATAAGTAAAACAAATACACATATTTTATCAACATTCTAAAATATAAAACAAAATGACAAATGACTTATTGGATAGCTCATTTGATAAAGAATAAAAACATATAAGAAATTTACAATCTTAAAAATTAATTTTATAATCTATTATAAATTGTAGTTGACACTCTATTTCAATTTGAGATATACATTAAAGTTCGATTGTTTACTTATTTATACATGGTCTCTTTTATGAATATCATATCATTGTTAAGCAACACACACTCTAGGAAATATCATTATTTATTTTGAAAAGTTGTTTATTTTGGACATAAATTGTTAAAAAAATAGGTCTAAGCATTCATAATTTATGCTAATTTGATACTTTGGCTTCACTATTTTCACACTAATGAATATTTCTCACACATGTCTACAATTTTAAATTCATGTTTTTAATTCTACTGTAACCAGATCATCTTAGCTTGTACTTTGTTATTTGATTTCTAAAAATTTTTACTCATTACAGAATGCTAAACCATTCATCTTTCAATTAATTTGCATGCTATTATGTAATGTATCAATTTTTTTCTTAAAACTCACAACAAATAATTAAACCAATATTGTCTTAATTTTACTATTTTTTACCCAAAAAAAATTTTTAAAAATGGTTCGGGTTTGGGTTAGGTCGCGGGTTGGGTTGACCCACAAAAAACACGGTTCGAGTCACGGGTCAACCCGTTTTTGTTTTGGGTCAGAAAAAAAAGGAGTTCGGGTCAGATTTTTATTGGGTCAGGTCAAAAAATTATAACTCATTTTGCTATGTCTATGTATTCGGGTATGGACAGATCCTTGGCTGCCTTCTGCGTTTCTACCCTTTGTGACTTCTCCAGTAGTACCAGGTTTGGAAAATTTGAGTGTATCTTCTTTGATCAAACCAGGCACTGATGAATGGAGTGCGAACGCATTATAGGAACTATTCTCACCAAGGGATATCTCATTGATTGAGTCAATCCCTTTGAGCTCCATTTAGGTGGAAGACAAAGTCTTTTAGCCCTTTACTCCATTGGGTTCCTATACTGTTAAGTCAGGTTATCGGTTTCTATATAAGGCACAAAGCCTCAACAACAATGAATATCAACTAGAAGATAATAGCTTATGGAAGAGAGTTTGAGGGCTAAATTTTCAACCAAAAATAAGAAACTTTCTATGGCGAGCCATAAAAAACACAATCCCATTGAAAGTGAACCTCAAACGACGCGCATGACCATAGCTAAGGACTGCTGTGAACAGTGCAAGGTAGAATCTGAAGATGTGGTGCACGCAATTTGGTCTTACTCTCAAATTTCCACGGTTTGGGAGCAGCAAGCAGAGTGGAATTTTTGGGAAACAGTGGATTTTGTTACCTTTAAGGAGTTTGTGGAATATGTCGCGGAAGCAGGTAAAGACTTGGCACTTTTCGCAACCATTGCATGAACTGTGTGGCACAGGAGGAATGCCTTGCAAACAAGCTCTGTCCACTTCTTAGTTCAGCAAGTCCAGCAGATGGCAAGGTCATACAAAACTAACTATGCTCATTCCTTACCCCCAAAACCCCCAGACCAATCCATTACAGCATCCCAACGACCCATCTGAAAGCCCCACCTTAGCCAAACCTTAAGGTAAACTCTGATGGATCATGCTTTCGAGGAGAAAATCTTACAAATGCAAGTGCTATAATCTGAGATGCAAATGGCCAAGTACTAAGATCAATGGCTAACAAGTTTCTCTTACCTCACTTTATAGTCGCGGTTGAAATCATAGTAGCTATTAGCTCTCAGATTTGCAATTGAGCTTGGCCTTACTTCCATTATTCTCGACGGTGATTCTAAAATCGTGATTACTGCAATGCTGTGCAAGGTACTAACGTTGGCTGAATACGAACACTTGATTTAGGAGGCAAAGCTACTGGCAGACTGGTTTGTTTCAATTGAGTTCAGCCTTGTTCCGAGAAAATGTTGATGGGACTAATGAGACCACTCCTTGGACGAAATAATAAAACACCATTGTCCACCTACAAAGTGGCATGGACGAGGACAGGCAAAACATTAATAAGAGAATTCAATGCCTTAGATAGTTACTAACTAGCTGTCAGACAATTGGAGACTCATCAAAACCTGCATTAATAAGCCCTGAGGCATTACAAGAAGAGCATTAAAACTATAATCAAGGCCTCAATGGCTAGAAACCCCAAAGACTATATATACACGTTCATTAGAAACATAGAAGGTACATAATTCCAACCTAAAGAAATACTTTTACACTTTTCATTTACTCCCAAAGGATTTATAAATACTAACTTTGGCATCGGAGACGTTGTGGCAGGCGCCACATCGGTGTCCATCTCATGAAAGCTTTAGTCCCATTTTTCAGGAGCAGTGACAAGGTCTCGGCATCATCTGGATGAATAAACTCGACTGACGAATAGACTTCATCAGTTTGACGCCGTCTGTGGGGACGACATTTTCGCACTAAGGTTCGAGAATATAGCTCCAACCATTCTCTACAATCCAGATGGAGTCCAATCAAGATCTTGTAGCAATGGCTTTGTAGATCTAAAAACTCATAGCTAGCGTGGAAGAGCTCACTAGACAAAATAAGATGAGGCAACGACTCCAGCAAGAAGACAACCGCTCCAAGGTCAATCAGGAGGACGAAGGGGATAGTCAAAGGAGGAGCGATCGTAGAAGACCAACTACCCCAAAGGGGCAGAGCTTAGAGCTTCTCCAGGAATGAGAAAAGAGATGGATGAGTTAAGGAATGTCATTAAAGAGAAAATGGATTCGAAGCTTGGACAGAATGGTTAGGAAGATGGATTCCCTCTTCACGGCAGCAGTTCTGGAATGCCTGGTGCCGTCAAAGTTGTGCCTGCCTCAGCTTGAACCGTTTTATGGACTTAAGGACCCTTTGGACCACCTTAATACCTTTAAGACGACACTAGGCCTTCAACAGCCTCCTGATGAAATACTGTGTCATTCTTTCCCTACCATTCTTAAAGGAGTTGAAAAAGAGTGGTTCACTAAATTACCAATATCGTCCATCGACAGTTTTGAACAGTTGAGCAGCGCCTTTTTGCGCCACTTCGTCGGGGGACAATGCCCGAAGAGGCCAGCAAACCATTTACTCACCATTAGATAAGGGAAGAAAGAGACCCTAAGGTCGTATGTGAAACGTTTTACTCAAGAGACTCTAGAGGTAGACGAAGCCGACGACAAGGTGCACTTAACAACCTTTAAAGTTGGGTTTAAGTCTAGAGAGTTCATGGTTTCACTCACGAAGAATCCCCCTAGACGATGGCAGAGATGCTCTTGAAGGCACAGAAGTACATGAACGCTGAAGATGCTCTAGCCGCGATAAAGGATGTGGAAAAAATCGGTGACAAGGGAACAAAGGAAGACGATCTCAAAGGATGAAAAAGAGAGCGACTAGATCGTCAGACCAGAGACGGGAGTAAAAGGAAGGATGAAAAAACTCCTTAAACAGTCAAATTCACTCATTTAGTTATGCCTGTTGACAAAATTTTGGCACAGATTAACGATGAGAACTACCTTAAATGGCCAAGGCCACTACATTCGTCACCCCACGTGCGCGACAAAAAGAAGTACTGCCAGTTCCATAAGGATCACGGTCACTACACCGAGAATTGCAGAGACCTAAAGGAGCAAATAGAGGAACTTATACAAAAAGGGAAACTGCAGAAGTTTGTGAAAAAGGGAAAATCTAGTAGATTCAGGGACGATAATAAAAACCAGTGCGAATCCACGCCCAGGGATGAGGATCACACGTCCTAACATCCGCCAAGTGTGATAGGAGAGATAAAAGCGATCACAGGAGGGCCGTTCATAGGCGGGTCATTTAGATTTCTCAAGAAAGTATGTTAGAGGCGGGTGAATAGTGTCCACAGAATACCCCCGTTTAAGTAGAGACAATGGACCGAGACATGTTTTTCTTGGAAGAAGATGTTAGGGGAGTGAAGCAGCCTCATGACAACCTCCTGGTCATAATGCTTACGATAGAAGGATTCAATAGCAGGAGAATCCTCGTAGACAATGGCAGCTTTGCAGATATCATCTACCTCTCCACTTTTCAGCAACTGAAGCTAAGTCCAGAAAGGCTGCGACCATTTGACTCCCCCTTCGTTAGCTTTAGTGGAGATAGGGTGTATCCCAAAGGTATAGTGACACTGACGGTCACAGTGGGGACTCACCCGAGGCAACTAACTTGTCAATTGGACTTCCTGGTGGTGGACTGCCCTCTGTCTTACAATGTAATCATCGAAAGGCCTATACTCAACCCTTGGAGAGTGGCCACGTCCATCTATTGCTTAAAGATAAAGTTCCCGACAGAAAACGGTGTCGGAGAGGTGAAAGGAGATCAAGTACTAGCCAGGGAATGCTACCAGGCGGTGCTAGCTGCAAAAGAAAACCATACATGGATGATCGAGGAAAAGGAAGAAGATATAGTGGAAACCTTGAAGACAGTGAAGCTGGTTAAAGGAGATTCAGCTAAGACAACTAGAATAGGGACGACATTGAGCCCTGAGATGAGGACGAGGCTCCTCTAGCTCCTTAAAGAGAGCCAGGATATCTTCACATGAAGTCATGAGGACATGCTGGGCATATCCCCAAAAGTTATCCAACACAAACAAAGTGTGGACCCCAAGAAGAGGCCCGTCTAATAAAGATGCTGGGTCTTCACTTCAGAACAAAATCAAGCAATTATGGACGAGGTTAACAAGCTGTTGTCAGCAGGCTTTATTCGAGAAGTCTACTACCCAGATTGGCTCTCCAATGTCATCTTAGTGAAGAAAGCAAATGGAAAATGGAGAATGTGCGTGGACTTCACAGACCTGAACAAAGCTTGCCCAAAAGACAGCTGTCCTCTGCTTAGGATAGACCAGCTCGTGGATTCTATAGCAGGGCATAAACTATTGACGTTCATGGGCACATTCTCGGGATACAATCAAATAAAGATGGCTGAAGAATACTAGGAGAAAAATGCTTTCATCACGAGTCAAAGGCTCTATTGCTATAAGTTAATGCCCTTCAGTCTGAAAAATGCAAGGGCAACCTACCAGAGGTTAGTAAATAAAATGTTCAGTAAAAAAATCAGAAGAAATATGGAGGTATATATAGACGATATGAGTGTCAAGAGCAAAGAAGAGCTTGCTCACTTGGATGACCTTAGTGAAACATTCACCACACTCAGGCAGTACCAGATGAAGTTGAATCCTAGGAAGTGTGCTTTTGGAGTAGCCTTGGGAAAGTTCTTGGGGTTCATGGTGTCCCAAAGGGAGATAGAAGCAAATCTAGAGAAGGTACGAGCTATAGTCGACATGACATCGCCAAAGACCATCAAAGAAGTCCAGAAGCTCACAGGTAGGATAGCGGTACTTAATAAGTTCGTCTCTAAAGCGATGGACAAGTGCCTACCCTTCTTCAAGACATTGAAGCAAGCATTTGCCTGGATTAACGAATGTGAGGTAGCATTTCAAGAACTCAAGCGTTACTTGAGCAATCCACCCCTCCTAAGTCCGTCCAAAGATGGGGAAAACCTGTATTTGTATCTGGCAGTATCAGCTACAGCTGTAAGCGCAGCCTTGATTCAAGAAGAGGACTATAAACAGCTCCCAGTTTACTACGTCAGCTAAGCTTTCTAGGGGGCAAAAGCCAAGTACCCAAGAATTGAGAGGATTGCATTCACATTGATAGTAGCTTTGTGCAAGCTGCGACCTTACTTTCAAGCAAACCCCATTTGGTAATGACGGACCAACCCATTAAAAAGTCCATGAACAAGCCTGAGGTGGTTGGGAGAATGGTCCAATAGGACATTGAGCTTAGCCAGTTTGACATTGAATAACCAGGATAGCAATTAAGGCGCAGGCTTTGGCAGACTTCATTGCCGAGTACACCCTCCCAGATAAGGACAGCCATCCTGACGAGATAGAATGTTGGACGATACAGACCGATTGTTTGTCAGCCCAAAAGAGGAGAGGACAGAGGTCGTTATCATCACCCTAGAAGGAAAAATGCTTAAATATGGGGTCTAGCTAAAATTTTAGGTCACCAATAATAAAGATGAGTACGAAGGAATATTAACAGGGCTAAGGGCTGGGAAAGCACTAGGAGCAAAAAACATACTCCTCCAAAGTGATTCTAATTTGGTGATAGGGCAAATAAGGGACGAATATGAAGCAAAGGAAGAGAGAATGCAAAAATACCTCATGTTGACGAAGCATTTAACACAAGAGTTTGACAAAGTGGATGACCCCGATCATATCCTTCCTCTAAGACGGACACCTCCCACAAGACGCCGAGGAAGCCATGAAGGTCAGGAAAAGAGCAGCCAGATTCACAATCCTGAATGATACCCTGTACAAGAGAGGCCTTTCCATGCCTTACTTGAAGTGCATCAATGAAGAGGAAGCCAAGTACATTCTGGAAGAAATCCATGAAGGGGTTTACAGAGACCACACAAGCCCTAGGGCCTTAGTAAGCAAAGTGATCCGAACAGGTTACTTCTGGCCTATTATGCAGGTGGAAGCAAGGGAGCTCGTCAAGAAGTGCGACAAGTACTAGAGATTCGGGAATGTCCAACGCTTTCTAGCAGAGAAATTGACGACGATAGCCTCCCCTTGGCCGTTTGCACAATGAGAAATTAACATTGTCGGTCCATTTCCATGAGGTAAAGGACAGGTAAGGTTTCTACTAGTCGCTATTGACTACTTTACAAAGTGGGTTAAAGTAGAGGCATTGTCAGTCATTACTGAAGCAAAAAACTAAAGTCTCGTATAGAAGAACATAATCTGCAAATTCGAGATTCCACTGACGATCATATTAGACAATGGGCGGAGTTTGATAGTCAAGGCTTCAGGGATTTTTGCTCAGGCCTAAGGATTAAGAACCAGTACTCATCCCCAGGACACCCGCAAGCGAACAGTCAGGCGGAGGTGACGAACTGAACGCTACTCAAGATCATCAAAACCAGGCTGGACAACGCTAAGGGAGCTTGGCAGGAGGAATTGCCCAATGCCTTATGGGCTTGCAGGACTATAGCGAGAACCCCGATAGGAGAAACCTTCTTCAGACTCACTTATGGCACTGAGGCGGTGATCCCAGTCAAGGTGGGAATAACCAACGTCAAACGAGAGAAATTCCACGAAGAAAGCAATGACGATTAGTTAAAGGTCAACCTGGATTGTTTGGACGAGGTCAGAGATGAAGCCTTTGACAAATTGACGAAGTATCAGCAGAAGATGACCGAGTATTATAACAAAAGAGTGAAGCTTAGATGACTTGACATAGGGGACCTCCTATGCAAAGTCACCCTTGCAACCAAGGACCCAACCCAAGGAAAACTCAGCCTAACCTAGGAAGGACCCTACCAGGCCGTTTATTACTCTAAACAAGACAGTTACCACCTGGATACCCTAGACGGACAGAGACTGCTACGACCATGGAACATTGAGCACCCGAAGAAGTACCATCAATAGACGTAACAAAAAATTGTATTCATTTTTGAGAAATAATAAAAGGACTACTCAGCCAATGATCTAATGCGAGCAAACATAGCAGCTTAATAGTCATAAGAATTGGTTAAGTAACAAGATTTTGTACAGAAGGATGTAAGTTACTTACGAAGCCAAAGATGACAAGATCCCTGAAATAGGGTATAAGTCACAAAAATTGGCTAAGGAACAAGATTCCGCACAGACGGATGTAAGTTACTAACGAAGCCAAAGATAACAAGATCCTTGAAATAGGGTGTAAGTCACAAAAATTGGCTAAGTAACAAGATTTCGCATAGACGGATGTAAGTTATTGACGAAACTAAAGATGACAAGATCCTTGACATAGGGTGTAAGTCACAAAAAATTACTAAATAAGAAGATTCCGCCCAGACGGATGTAAGTTACTGACGAAGTCAAATGAATAACCAAACCCTTAAATGAGGGTGAATCACGAAGAACGGCCAAGTGACCAAGTTCCGCCTGGACGGAAAAAAGTTACTGACGGATAAAAACCCCTTCAATGAAAGTGCAAGTCACAAGGTACTAATGCAAGAGGAGTAACTAAAGGAATAAGGTAAACAAAGATCACACAAAAACAAGAATACAGACAAGTAAGTATACAATCATGGATATAATTAAAGGCCCAAAAACAACGGGCAACATTGTTTCCATAAAAAAAAAAACATTGTTCTTAAATTAGAGATATTGTTTTTAAAGTAGAATTAAAAAGCCTAAAACACACTGGGCACCTAAAAAAAATATACAAAAATATATGAAAGAGGTCATGAAGAAAAAGTAGGTTCAGGCATCTGGAGAAGACAGAGGTGTGTTCCTAGGAGCATCAACCTCAAGAGTAGTGGACTAAGAAGCTTCGTCAGCTATCATCCCCTTGTCCACCTCTTCGAGGTCTAGGTTCTCCAAATTTACTTCGGTTGGATGCTTGATGAGATACTACCTCAGGAGCTTAAAGCTATTGAAGTACCAGCTGAAGAGGACGGTGTTTTACTCCTCTGTCGTCTAGAAGGCTTCCACAGACGCCGCAGCAATTGTCTTAAGTTTTTTGTTCGTGGCCAAGAGCTGCTCATCCTTCTCCGAGACAAGCTGCTTTTCCACCCTTAGCTCGTTAGAGAGACCCTTAACCCACTCCTTGATGGTGTTAGCCTTTCCCATAGCGATGATTAGGTCGTTCTTTAGTTTGGAATTTTCTGCCTCCAAGGCCT
Organism: Castanopsis chinensis; assembly: GCA_032878915.1. Lineage (NCBI taxonomy): Eukaryota > Viridiplantae > Streptophyta > Magnoliopsida > Fagales > Fagaceae > Castanopsis > Castanopsis chinensis. Next base: position 10,687,474 of record JAVQMG010000126.1, on the reverse strand, counting down.
CCACTTGAGACACCGTCGACGACACCTTTGCCCCCTGGGTAAGAAACTTCAAGGTAATGTGAAGACTCTCCCCCAGCACTTACAAAAGAAAAGCCAAATCTAAAAAAAAAAAAAAAAAAAAGGGATGAATTTGCACATGTACACTACTTGGACGAGCTTGTGAAGATGACAACTCACAACGTCATTGGGAGACAAGCCTGAGAATACTTTCATATCCTCGACAGTGATGATCTCTTGTGCCCTCACTAATGCAACCCTAGCATCATCCAAGACACTGGATGAATGAGAATTAGCTTTATCCTTCCCCTAGTCACTAGTACGCGGCGTCTTCCTCTAGGGGATGATCTCATCAACAGAGGTAGCCGAGGAGGCTATCTTCGTCGTCTCAGTCCCAAGGGTGGCCAGAGTACCTGGAGTGACGAAGGCCCCTTATCCGTCACACGAAAACCCTCAGTTCCAATGTTAGAAAGGGGCTCGTTCTTCTTATCCCTCATGTGTGCATGCATCCCTTGGTTAAACTTCGTCGTCATCTCTACAAAAGAAAAACAAGAGAAGAACAGCGCGGACAAACTTAACAAACACTTACTTTTTTTTCTGCTTGATTTCCAAATTTCGTAGGACAAAGGCAGATGGATCAAGACAGAGGCAGTAAAAAGCTAGGGTCTGCAAAACAACCAAATCGTCAAAATCATCAATTGTCATCACGTACTTGATGGCCTTCTCAACCCGGTCCTTATACCTGCTCTTAAGCTTAGGCCATCACTTAACTGCATGAGACAATGAACAGAAGGGTTAATGATGATAAAATGAACACAAGAAAGTTAAAGAGTAAGGGGTTAGAAGAAATGACGACGCACCTAAAATCAGGGTTCTCCATTGATGGAGCAACCTAGGGAGATCACCCCAAACTTCGTCAAAGGGAGTCTCCCAGTCATCCCCGGACACAAAAAAGAACTAGGATTTCCAGTATCTGAATGACAAAGGCAGGTCCCAAAAGATCCTAGTCCTCCTCTCCCAAGACACCAGTTCGTAGTACCCATGCTCCTTAGACAACTTTACAGGTAAACAAACTCGTCCATCCTAATCATATCCCTGTTTGTAGCAACCAGCCATATCTCCATACAACTGACCACTATTCTCCACGAATTGGGCATAAGTTGCCCAGGAGCAATACCAAAATGTCCTAAAAGCTCCATAATAAATGGATGGACGGGTAATCTAAGCCTACTCAAGAAGGCAGCTTCATAGAAGCACACCTTCCCAGGCGAGAAGTGGCAAGCTCGTTCCTCCTCATAAGGAAGACAAACCCTAACCCTATCTGAAAATTGGAATCTATCCTTAAACCTCAAGAGTGTCTCCCCATCCAAACCACACACCTCCTCAAGGGCGTGAAAAGCCCTAACCACTTGAGGAAAAGAGACGGTGGCGTTCAATTCTACGGGGTCGTCACTAGATGACAACCTAGTCTCAAGTTTGCTCGACCTCACCTCAGACGTTGCCCTTCTCTCACTCACCAAACTCTTAAACCACTTGATCGATTGACAGAGCACAGGGAGAAACTCACCCAATGCAACACCTAAACCACTACCCTAAAAAAAAAAAAAAATTTCCAACCAAAGGGAGAAAAGCACTAGAAGTACCTAAAGAGGCCCCTAAACGTGTAAAAAAGAAGGAAACCAAGGGGCAAGCTACCCAAACCTCAGCACTATTGACCATGAAAACTAGAAAATGGAAGGACAGAGATGAATCCTAGAAACCCCAAAGCACCAAAAACAAACGTACAGAAAAGAGAGAAAAAGGAAAAAAAAATCAGAAATTTGTCTATGTCTATACCATAAAAGAGGGAAGTGAAGAAAGGCACACCTTAAAAGGAAAATGCAGAGAGCTCAACCACAGAACGCACCAGCTCAGAGAAAATCACAGGGAAAGGGTGGAGAGGAAGAATCTTAAAGCAATGATTGAGAGTTGGAGAAAGTGAAGGGGAAAGTGAAAAGAAGAGAAGTTTAAAAACTAGGTACAAAAAAACTGAAATTCAGCGGGAAAACCAAGAGTCACACAAATTGGGCATTAACTGCTCCAGTCAGAGCACGCCACGTGGCCACGATGCGTGAGGCGCTGCCACTACGCATTAAATGTGGAACAAAATCCCAAGAGCCACGTCTAGTTAGAAAACTTTTCATCTTCCGATGGTCGTCCTGACACACCACGACGACCACAGAACTCAAAGGGCAGCTGATGGGACTGACGAGACCACTCCTTGGATGAAATAATGAAACATCATCGTCCACCTACAAAGCGGCATGGACAAGGACAGGCAAAACATTAATAAGAGAATTCAATACCTTAGACAGTTACTAACTAGCTGTCAGACCGTTGGAGCTTCATTAGGACCTGCATTAATAAGCCCTGAAGTGTTACAAGAAGAGCATTAAAACCACAATCAAGATCCCAACGGCTAGAAACCCCAAAGACTATATATACACGTTCATTAAAAACACAGAAGGTATATAATTTTAACCCAAAGAAATACTTTTACACTTTTCATTTACTCTCAAAAGATTTCTAGATACTAACTTAGGCATCAGAGACATGGTGGCAGGCACCACACCAGTGTCCATCTCAGGAAAATTTTAGTCCCATTTTGCAGGAGTAGTGACAAGGTCTCAGCACTGTTAGGATTTGTGCTCTTAAATCCTATTATATGATGCTATGTATGACTTAATGTTGTGTTTAATAAATTTGTTTTATTATTATCTAAAATAATGGTAACATGAATATTTGGACATTATCATATAGTCCATGAGATGCATAGTATGTGATTTATGTGAAAAGTTACAGAAGATATAAATCACAAGTTCTTTATAAATTCAGAATTTATAGTCGTAGTTAGTGATGAAATTGGGCATTTCATTTGCAAAGACTATAACGTATCAATTAAGATGATTTGTCTTGATCATGGAAGTGGAGACTTTTAGTTGATATGTTGATATATTTTAAGAGTTAAGACATATTGAACTGGATCGCTGTGAGATTTATTATTCTCCTAATAACTATCAAATGAATAATAAATCTCACGGCTTCTATTTATATGGACTCTTAATCCTGAGAGAATAATGGACCTGATCATGATGTATAGGTTGCTTTGATATATCAGGAGTGAAATTTAAATTAACGATCAAAACCTCAATATGTTAAGCAGCCACATTTAGTGTTGAGGGAACATATATTCTCAAGATGGAATTCATAATTTTTTAACGAAGATATAAAATATTTCCTTGAGATAAGTTTAATGGGTTCAGTTATTCAGAGAGTTAGGCCTAATCACTTTGGTAAGAAATTACTAAAGTATATATTTATGAAATTAGATTTCATAAATATATAATGAATAACTTTAAAGGATTAAACCGGGTACTCAAGAATAAGATGTAGTAATTGTCAAAGTGGCAGTCTATATTCATGACTTTATATTACTACGAATATTTTGTGAAGGGGTTACATGTATGATAAAGTCTTGGGATATAATTTATTAATAAAGCCTAGAGTGCAATTATATTTATATAGTGGTATTAAATATAATTAATGGTAACTTTGGACTTGTCAAGAGTTAACGGAAAAGCCCAAGGCCCATTGGAGCTAGTGTCTTATTATCCCTTTTGGTCTCACTCCAAGTCATACACTAAAGCCCAATTGGAAAGGCCCAATAGGCCAGCCCAATTAGATAATCAGTTAGTTATAAAGGGAGAAACATACAGAATCTTTTATGAAGCGTAAAGAAAAAGAAAAAGAAAAAAAAAAAGAGTGTGAGGCACACTTTCATTTTCCCTTGGAAACTGATTGAGAAACCACACTTCTTGGATGTAAAGTGGAATTGGAATGAAGATTAAAAGTGTTCCCAAGTACTTCTAATCTATGTTTTGAAATTCTCCACACTAAGGTATGCTATCTTGTTCTTAAATTCTAAAATTTTGCATAGTGCATTTTATCAATCATGAATGAAATAGATCCTTGTTTGTTGCTTCCAGTGTGTGTTTTGTATGAGATACAAAACCAGATTTTTCAACAAGTACTATTTGGACGAATACACTCGACTGATAAATAGACTTCATCAAATGTAATAGTTTAGCCCATAACATTGTTAGACATGTAAGACATGTTAGTGAGTATACGATGTGGATGGAAGATGTTCTTCCACACTATTCCACTGTAGCTCATGTCATTTTGACTTCCTAAATTAAATCACAATGTTCTTGTAGGACGCAAAATTTTAAGCCAATTATAAAAAGCCACATCAAAATTTAGTGGCAAATTCTAAATTAATGCCATTAAATTGATTAAATTAGATGATGACATGTGTCATCCAAATTGACATCACATTGGCATATCAAAATTTGCCACATGTCATTTGGCCTACAAGATAAAGATAAATTTTCTATTCAAAATTTATGGATAATTATCTTTATTAAAATATATAAATAAATAAAATAAAGATAAACTTTCTATTCAAAATTGATAGATAATTATCTTTATTAAAATAAATTAAATAGAGATAATTATTTACCTTTGTTGATTATTGTGGGGACAATAGGCCTAGGAATACGTGTTGGGTTAGAGGCCCAATTCGAGGACACTAAATGGTCTGAGGATATGGAAAATCAACCCAAAAGGCAGTACTGATGGATAAAGAAGCGAGGTCTGATCAAGGTTATCCAAGAAGGTGGTCCGAGGAAGAGTATGTCCTCGGCTATGTAAAGTCAAGGTAGGAAAGGGTTGTCTGGCATCCAAAAGTGATATTCTAGGAAATCCTATAAGTAAGGGTAAGCACGATGGATGTACAAGATAAGAAGAAGGGTTACGAAATATCTAAGATAAAGCTGTTATCATCGCATTGAATGCTTTGTAGTTAGCTCTCTGACCACATTAATAGGGGAGTGATGCTTAAGTATCAAGGTTCAGCCTTACAGTTGCCTCCAAAGACTTCAGGGATAGATTGATGAGATAAGTATCTAAATCAATAATCTAATCCATACGTGAAAAATGGGGAGAAGAAGGGGGAGGATATAAAAAGAGAAAGAGGACATTCAGGGAGGGGGATTGGAGAAAAAAGGGAGAAAAGATTGTACACATTAGCATCCATAATTGTAATTTGTCTTTGAAAGAGTGAAATATAATATCCATCATCCTCGACTTGAATCCGAGGACAATATCTATTACATAAACACTCCAATATGCATGATGTTGTAATCTAGCCCATCATTTTTGTTACTTAACATCACTAGAACCTAGATTTTAAGCCCACTCTCTACAAATTTCATTGTATTAGGCTTTTTGGGCCCATTCCATTCTTACTTTTGGGTTTGGATGCAAATTGTGACCTTACAATTATTATCTTTATCAAAATAGATAAATAGAGATAATTATCTCTAAGAATAATTTGGGTCAATCAAAAGTCTACTACATATTTTCAAGTATATTAATTCGAAGTGGAGCTTATCCTCTAAAATCACTATAAATAGATGACATCTCCTCTCATTTTCGAGACGAAGTTTTCAAGAGACCCAAGCTCTGGAGAAATTTTGTTTCAAGAATCTTTGAAGAATTTGAAGCATCTTTGAAGAACTTAAAGAACATTCAAAGGGTTTGAAGAACTTGAAGGACAACAAATCTCTAACAATCTCAAGGCTAGAGATTCGTTGTGAAGACCGTTCAATCCATCTTCCAACAAAAGTTAAGAAGATCTCTTGTTCGAGTTCTTTGAAGTTCTATTGGAATCAAGCAAAAAGCCTCCATAAACCTCAATAAACCCAAATTTTTGAAGCTTAACGGATCAAGCCTCTAAAGCCCCAAAGAACTTCAACCTAAGAGCCTTCACATTCGAAGACTTGAAGAACAATAAATCACTAACAAGCTCAAAGCTAGAGATTTGTTGTGAAGATCGTTCAATCCATCTTCCAACCAAATTCAAGAAGATCTCTTGTTCAAGTCAAGTTCAAAGAAAATAGAATTAGAGAGTATTCTTTTGTAAAAGAATTGAAATAGAGATTGTACTCATTATTCATCGATACAAATTTATATTTGCAAACCATATTTCTTTTCAATTGTTTGATTTTCTACAATTGGGAAATTTTGTGTTTATAGTTCTTTCTCAAAAAATAAAATGTTGATATAGTCGTTATGCATAAATAAAGTTTTGATGTCTTTTCCCTATAAAAAAAGGATATTATATAATTATTCATAAATTAATGTGTCAAATTTTACATATAAGATTAAAAAAATATTTTTTTTTTAAATAGACAAAAAAATGGTTTAAAAATTATTTATTATTACTCTTAAATCCCATGCAGTGCATGTATAAAAAAATTAAAAATTATATATGATATATATATTTGATTAATAAGAACTAATAAATAAAAATTTAAATTAAAGTATTTATAAAAAAAAATTACTTAATTTCATTAGAATTTATTTGCAAAATATTATATCTAATTTAATATATTTTTTTGTGTGTATTAGGTTAAATTGGTTTATTAAATAAAGAATACGAGTTCTAATTAGTTTAATTTATATAGTTTAACACTATCTGTAACTTTAAAACTCAAATTTAAAAAATATATACAGTAAGGGTTTGATTGGTAGGAGAAGTTTTTATTTTCAAAACAATATAAAAACAGTTTTAAAAAATTGAACTTAAAACTAGTCTTCAGAAAATAATTTTTATATTTGTGTTTGGCTCTCACTTTTAAGAATAGTTTTCAAAATACTAAAAGCAAAAAATAATTATTTGGGAGACCATTTATATTTTTGAGATTTAAAAAAATATAAATTTACAAAAAGTAACGTGTAGAATCTGTAGATTGCCTTTTTTTTTTTTTTTTGTAATAATGATAAGAGAATAGAGCTCATCATGTACTTTTTCTTTTAAATGATAAGTTTCAAATTTGAAGGGTGTGAATTCTTTTTGTGATAAAGACAAACTCCTTATTTTAAAAGATAAAAGAGTTATGTGAAGTCAATTAATTTCAATTTATTTACAACTATGTCATTAAAAACATTTTTTGTATCTAAAACACCCTCCTAACCATTTTCAAAATCATGTTCTAAACTAGGAAAATAGGATACGATTTTTTGAAAACTGTATTTAGAATATATTAGCTAAATAATAAATTCAAGTGCAAGACTTACTATTTTATGGATTGTAAAAGAAAAAACTACATTTAAATAATCTTACCAAACAGGCCCTAAATAATCCATTATCCATGCAAGTCAACAAAGAGAACTTATATATGATACATATTTATTTGGGAAAGGTTTTGCTGCATACAATTGTTGCATACAAGGTTATGTGGCAATAAAAAGAAAGTGACAAGTGTCTAAAGGACCATATGACCGTGTGCATTGCACATGACTCTTAGACACATGTTACTTTCTTTTTGCAGTTACATAACCTTGTATGTAGCAAAACTTTTCTCTATTTATTTTCTATGTAATAAATAAATCAGTTAATCATTAAATTTGTAAAAAATGATATACTTAATTCAAATTATTATTTATTATTTAGCGTGATGAAATCTAACTTAAATTTGAAATGTAGGTTTTCAAATGATTATGTGGCAACTAACAACATTAAAAAAGTTAGCAAAAAATTAGACTTTTATTTTATATTATTTCTAGGCAACAATTTTTGCAATGCATGAAAATGTTTTACAAAATATAATACTCTCTTTTAAAAAAAAAAATTATGTTTGTATATGAAATTATCTATTTAATTGTTTATACATTTAGTTAAAGTTAGGGAGAGTGAAAGGATTAGAAAAGAATAAAGGAAGTGAAAGGGTAAACTGTAAACAAAAAGGAACTAAATTAAATAAGCTTGGAAGTAAGGAGGAAATGGCAAAAGAAAATAAAAAAAATACTCAATACTCCATATCTTATCCTTTCTTTGTTTGTTTTGCAAAGGAGAGAGAAATGGGAAAAACCATGTTTTGACTCTTATAAACTGACAGTGTGACAGTTTATGGGCAAAACTGTAATTTTGTGGACCATTAACATCAAATATGACACTTTGTAGCATTCACGTCAAGAATGCTAAAAAATAAAGTTCCTGGCAACTTAATTCACTACTTTATTTATTTTAACACTTTATTTTATAATATACCCAACATCAAAGATTTTATATTTTTTACCACTTCATTAAAATATTATTTCTATATGCTTTTTTAATTCTTTTTTATACTTAATCTCATCTCTTCCATTGCCCACACCCACACCTACGCCCACACCCACAGCCACAGCCACAGCCACCACCACCCATAACCTCAACACCTAACTACCAAAATCACAAACAAAAACAAACCCAAAACCAAATCACAAACCCAAAAACAAATCACAAACTCAAACCCAACCCATTTCCACCACCCACCATTGCCCATATCCATTGCCACAACTATCACCACCCACAACCTCAACTCCCGACCACCAAATTACAAAAAAAAACAAATCCAAAACCAAATTGCAAACCCAAACCCAAGCCACTGCCACCACCCTCCACTGTTCACATCCACTGCCACAACCACCACCACCCACAATCTCAACCCCCAACCACCAAAATCACAAACCCAAACCCAAACCCAAACCCAAAATCAAATTACAACCAAATCACAGACTCAAACCCACTTTGAAATCAAACACAAATCTAAACTGAAAATCCCTTATTTTCAAACCTTAATAACCAAACCCAAATAAAAGAAATCTCATTTTTCAATTCCCAAACCCATTGATCAAACATTGAGCCAAAAAAACAAAGCAAGAAGGAAATAGAAAGAGCTTAAGAGAAGAGAGAATTCAGCCTTGAACTAAAAGAGAGAGATTCCCATCGTGAAGGTGGTGATGAGTGGTGGCGTGCTTGTGGGGATTGTTCATGGAGGTTCAACCTTGGAGGGGAGGAGCACAAGCTGAGAAATAAAGAGAAACAGAGACGTTGGAACAAAGAAAAGAGAGAAGAGGAAAAAAAGAGAGAGAAAAAAAAAAAAAAAAAAAAAAAAAGAGACTTTGGAATAAAAAAATCATTTTTAGTTTAACTTGCTACTACAGTGAGCTGCTATTTATAACAGCTCATCGTAGCTGAGTGTTATAAATTTTGGCATTTCAGAGCTTTGATGTAGTGGGTATTTTTGTATGTTGATTGTTAAATTGGCTTTTTAGCATTTTTAACATTCTTAACGTGAATGCTCTTACTCCCTTGGTTGTTGTTGGTTGTTTTTTTTTCATTATTTCCATCCAATTTGGGCAAATCATGAAAGTGGCTTGGGAATTTTATTTATGGCTAAAATGCAAAACTCAATACTCAAGTTTTATTAAAATTAATTTCAATCTTCTAACTTTGTTTTCGTTCATTTCAGTCACATAAGTTTCAAGTTTATTCAATTAAGGTCTCTTTATCAACTTTCGTTAAATTTAAAAAAAAAAAATTGGAAATGATTTTCTATTATTAATTGGATTTTTTTAATTGAAATAATTTGAAGAAAAAATTAAAATTTTGGACAGTTAACCACAATATTTAACAAAAGTTGATGGAGAGACTTTAATTGAAATTATTTGAAACTTGAAATTACTGAAAGAAAATTTAAATGATTGAAATGAATTTTGAAAAAATAGAGGGTGAGTTTTGCATTTTAGTATTTTATTTTTCCTCAATTTTGGTCATTTTCTTTTCTCTCGTATAAACCAAACAAAAGGAGATTGCCTTTTGACTCAACATTTTACTAATCCTTCCTATACTTTTTTTCCCTCCTTTTTCAACCAGTCCAAATCCAATGTTAAAAACAAAAAATATGATGTTGCAAGAGTCTAATAGAATGTAGAAATGTGAGGTTATGTAATTTAAATTCAATTAAAAATATATTTTAGAATAATGACTTGAAAAATGTAAAATTTTGAAAGTTTAAGTGATAACATTAAAAGAAGTAAACAAAATGATAAATTCTTTAATTTTATATTTTTTTTGAATGGGAAACTTTCATTCAATTATAATAATGAAGCATCATAGAACAAGGCTGCCAAGGTAGGTGGAGGAGAATCCTCAATCCAAAATAAATCCTCATCTAAAGTTTTAGTATATTGGGTAAGAACATGTGCCATTGTATTCCCTCCCCTCCGAATTTTGTATTATATATAGGTTATGAATAATTGATGCGAATTGCAACAATTGTCACTTTACTTTGTAAGCATTTTGTGTTAAAACTTATAGTAACTCTTGGATTTTTTTCATTTCACTCCGAGACCATATCAAGCACTCTTTGAGTGTGTTTTCCTTTATTAAAAAAAAGAAAAAAGTCGCATTAATACCATAACACCTAAATCCCAAAGAATTTTTTTTTTTGTACAATGAGAGTACTAAGTACTTGTTTGGTAAAATAATTTCAAACTATACCTTTTCAAAATTCAATTTTTTCAATGAAAAATAAACTTTTTAAAACTAAAAGTGTTATTTATTTATTTATTTATCTTCTGGGTATTTTTTTTAAATAGCCCTTTTATATTTTTATTTTTTTTAAAAGATGAATTATAAATTGTAGCAAACAAGTAAAATGTTCTAAAGAAACTTGGATTGTCAAGTTGAACACTGCTAACAAAAACATTAAATTTTCGTATTAATTTGGAGAATATTTACTTTTGCCTTTATTTTTTAAAACATCTAGCACATTGTCACTGTTTTGAAACTATATAGCGATATGTTCCTATTTTGAAACTCGATTTTCTTAAAATCAAGTTTCAGTGTAGAACTGGAACTTGAGTTCCCAAAATCAAGTTTAATTTAACTATAACTCGATTTCCTAAAAATCGAGTTTTATATTGAAATTTAATTTTGAAAAAATCAAGTTTCCAAATAGAGATATTATGTTATATATTTTTTAAAAAATAAGGGTAAAAGTTCATTTTCTCGGTATTAATTAAGTTGCTTCTAATAGTTTAAAATACCTCATCAGGTCTTTTTTTTTTTTTTTTTTTTTTTTTTTAAAAGAAGCAAATACCTCGTCAGGTGAAATCTCGATCTCTAATAATAAAACGCAGTAAACGACAAAAAAAACAACTGCGCCCTTGACTCCATTTCCAGTAATACCATGTTAATTAAGTCATAGTAAACGGCAACCCAAAAAACATGTAAAAGCCGAAAACGTTGTCGTTTTGGAGAAGGCTGAAAGACCGAGTGTATCTTCTAAGTTCTATCAAGTATCAATTCAGAGCGAAGAAGAAAGAGTAGGAGAGGGAGAAAAATGAGCGAGACAAGACCAGTGCCGAGGAGAGAGAGCCCATGGGGATTGCCAGAAGGGGATCATCGTCAACCAAAGGCCCATCGATGCAATGACCGAGCCGAGGATGTAATCCAAGTACTCTTTTCTTTCTCATCACTTTTCTCTATTTTTCGCTTTACAGATCTAATCTATAAGAACTACACTTTATGTCTATGTTGTTTTGATAGCTATTACAAGTTTCCAACCTCATTCTTTTGTTGGGTTGGTTGAATTGGAGTCTTTTTGGCTTTGTGGGTTTTGATGGGTTTTAACTTTTATGTGAGGTTCGTGTTTGTGCTTGATTTTTCTTTTTGTGGGTTGTTAGGGAAGAAATGGGATGGGGGGCTATTTTTGATTCTTTTCTTTTTTAGTTGAATGCTCGTTGCTTATCTATCAATATTTTGATTTTGGGACTTGCTTTTGGACTCATTGAAATTGGTAGTATAATGTGATTTCCTTTGAAAATTTATAATTTTTGGGTTGATTAGATCCACTTAGTTTCAATTGTAATTTGAACTGAAATTCGGATAGGACATGCGGAGATTGCATGTTTTTAAGTGCATGTTGATTTTCATGGGTTAAGATTTATGTTGAGGAGAAGAGTCAATCTTATTTAGTGTGTTCCTTGCCCCTTTCTATGTCCAGCTAAACGCAGAGTCATGTTGAAAATACTTTTTGATTTGTTTCTTTCTTCCAGTTTTGTTTTCCTTCATGGTTGAGGAAAAGTAAGTTTTGCCTTTACTCCTCTTGTGTTCAAATACATTGGTCTGTTGTGTAGGCTTGTTTTGAGGGAAACCCGTTTAGTACCATTCCAGGACCTTTCAAGCTCTTCTGGCGATGCATGCGTTCTAAACCTGGGTATGGTTCATTTAATCATTTTAAGTTTGCAGTTCTAATATTTTTTATTTTTATGTATATACTCCATTATGTATGAATATAGTTTATAAAGTCATTTCAACATGAACCATTAATTGCTATGATGTAGTTTGTAGATACCATCAATGTAATTGATGAAAGATGGCTCTTTAAAGTTACTCTACTTTCCACGAAATGCCCACGATCTTGTATTTTCAGCCCTCCATAAGATGAGGCCTTTTTTGTGGTGGCACACTGATTTGAAAGCTCTTCTATTTTTATCCATATCTGATACTTTATGTTTTGTTTGTAAGGGTGCATTCAGTTACATCTTGAAATTTATGTTATTGCCCCCATTATCTGAAATAAGTGTGGTTGTGCAGGGAGGAACCGACAGAACCATATACCTATTTGCAATTGGATCCCCCAAAAAGAGAGGTGAAACTTGAGTAAACCACTTCTTAGAACGCCATCAAGATGAGTTTAGTTTTAGGTTGAATCACTATGATTTCTATACTTCCAGTTTTGTTGTCTATCAAATATGAGGCTTACATTAATTTCAAGTGCCAATAAGTTTCTGGCTTTCTATGTTTTGATAATAAGGATGTTAAATCCCCAAACTGCCAATGTGATTATGATTTGCACCACCTATTAGTGATTTTATGTCTTTTTTATCTTATGATTGCAACCTGGTTTTCTTCTGCATAAATGGATCACCTGCTACAGGTTGAGTATGCTATTTGCATTCTGGAAATAGTTGTGGAAGAAAATTTGACAGTAAGTGGTATAGTTCTAGCCACTGACTCATTCATCTTTAAATAATGTCACGATGCCAAAAGAAAATTATTAATTTGCACCAATGAGTTCTAGCTCAATCAGTGCCTCCCTTTTAGGTGGAGGGTGAGGTTGTGGATTTAAGACCCATTAGTTGTGTGTGTAACTAACCAAATTATGGGAATTTCCGTAGATTATTGTGAGACTCACGAATATTAGCGCATGTTTGAATATCTTGCTATGTTTGTTCTTTTTGTATTTTGTTTTTTCTCAAAAGGCAAATGATTGTACGACAGCTGTTTCCTGTGTTGATTGAAATATGTGTTTTCTCCTTTGTTGTTAACTTTGCTAGCCAGAATATCGGGGATAGTTACATAGTAGTTACATATTAGGGGTTTGCCAGTGGACCTTGTAAGCCATAAATTTAAGAGAAATAATATGTCCACAATATTTTTACAACATTTTTACAGCAAATTGTAAGTGGCAGATTGTTACTAGTTGTTATTATTGGGGCAAAAAAGTAATCTTCGTGTTAGGTTCAAATTTGAACCAATAACAACTAACCACCTGTGATTTGTTGTGAAAATATTATAAAAATGTTGTGAATGTAGTATCTCTTTAAATTTAATAGAGAAGAAGTCAAGTCTCGCAGCATTTGCGTAGGAAGAGGGAGGTGGTAGTTTTGTGTTGTCACTAGCTCTCCGCTAAACAACAGTTCTAATCCCTATCCTAAGCACTATGACCTGTTGTTTTTTCTCGTAGCCTTTTAATTTCAGCCTCTTATCAGACAATGACAAGGTGCAAGTTAATGAAGTGCTTTATTATTAGAAATAAACTGTTACATGAAAGAGCAAGACAATATATTTGCAGCTATATATATGTTTTTTCGTGCTAAAATACAAAACTCACATTCTAGGTTTGTTCATAATTTATTTTAGTCATATAACTATAATTTTGTTATCGTTCATTTTAATCTTCTAAGTTTTAAGTTTTTTCAATTAAGGCCCTTTTGTCAATTTTTTTTTTTAATTATGGAAAATATTCTTTAAATTATGGAAAATATTTTTTAATTATTAATTGAAAATTTTATAATTAAAAAAATTTCAAGAAAAATATTTAAAAAATTTTAAAAATTGGACAATTAACTACAATATATCAAAAGTTGATAGAGAGGCCTTAAATGAATAAACTTAAAACTTAGAGGATTGAAGTGAATAAAAGTAAAATTATAGGACTAAAATGAATTTTGGTGAAAATAACAGGTGAGTTTTGCATTTTTTTGGTTTTTTTTGTTTTTGGTTTTTGGTTTTACAATTGCTGAACTTGGAGAACACAAATGCTATTCATAAATGGAGATGTGGGCTCTCCTGCCTCTGCCATTCTCCATGACATTCCAAATGTAGCAACACAATGATGAGTCCAGCGACTGGTTGACTTTCATCGCTTTCTTGCATTTTAGGCAATTTTTCTATATCTACATCTTCAGTTCTTCTACGGCTGCACACTTTGCCACAAAATAGTCTGCTAAAATTCAATAATGGGCTCTCTCACAAACAGATTCCTCTCCACGGTCAGTTCTTCTACGGCCACACACTTCAGCACAAAGGAGTACACTAAAAATCAATAATGGGCTCTCCCACAGTCAAATTTCTCTCCACAGTCCATGGTAGGTCAAAGAGCTTTGCGGTGATGAACTTGAAGATCTTATTCACGTTGATGTTGTAGGTTGCACTTGAAAAGAAAAGGGTTGCATTGAGGGCCTTTGCTAATTTTCTTGCCTGTCATAAATAACATAGAAAAACAAATCACAACTATTACTCCATTAGATTATGGTAGCTCTAAAATGAGTAATTGGCTGTTAAAAGAGGTTGTTAGGCAGCCCCCTACTGTTGTTGCTTAAATGGGTGGGGTAGATGGGCTCAAAGTTTCTCCTTAAAATGGATGGATGAGCGGATTGTGAGCCCCATTGCTCCTTAAATTGTGTGTCTAAGTTTGTTGATGAAACACTCGAAGCCCACAGTCTCCTTAAAGAGGGTTGTTGTTTTGTTAAAACTATCCTACGAAAATCAATTTTCACAGTAACTCTTAGTTTGGAGTCAAGGAGGATGCAAAATCCTTGTCAATTCTTGACTCTTGATAATGAAGAAGTTTTCAACATCCTTATCCACGTTTATTCTTGAAAGACCATCTGTCCTCAATCATGTCTATTTTAAGGACTGATAAATCTAATCTACTTCTCCAAGGCCCTACAATAATTCATAATCTTGACAATGACATCTCAATAACTCACAGAATATTAGGTAGAATAAACCGACGTGATTTCTTAACTAAGAAACGTGAATGATTAACATCCACCAAAAAACCACACCATGAATGATTATTAAGAGATCATCATTATATATTATAAAATGAATCTACAAAACAATGTCATCGTCCTTAGTTTCTATAAATTTAATGGTCAGTCAAGATGCAAAGATTGATCAGTTACAAAACAATATCATGAACCCTGAAATGTGGGATTTATCTTATAACTTGAACATATGAATTTATAATTTAATAAGGTTAATGAATTTCTGGGCTACTTAATAAATAAATAATTAATTACATAAACCCAAAATAGGCAAACTTTTATTGAAAGATTGGAAACTTTACCTGACTTGCGATCGTCCATTGCAAATCTATGGGGAGTTGGATGAATTCATCAAACTTTGTTCCAATTAAAACAGGAATTGCAGTCTAAAATTAAGAACACAAGAAAGAACACATATATGAGCATATAAGAAAACGTGGATCAGGTTTGTTCATAGCCTTATTTTGGATCCAACATACCAAAAGAAATTGGGAAAAATTAGGATATGCTCAGGTCATATGCATACCTGATTCCATTTTCTTGCTTCTTGATGCCACTTTATGATACTGCAATTACACATAGAAAACCTCTTACGTTTCCTTTCTTCAGTAAAATCAAGTTAAAGAAACAAGATCCACTAAGCCTAATTGTTTCTTTTTTTCATTATCAATGCTTTAAAATAAATAATAAAAAAAAAAAACCTTGAAAATTAAAAACTCACTTATTTAACGTACACCGACTTGTTAGATCAAACATGAACAACATTGCAACAGAGTCCTTGCAAGCAGCAGGAATGTGATCTAGAGACATTTTATCACCTACAAGCATATAATGATGAAAAATCAAACAAATGGTTAGAATACCATTTATATGACATTTTATTTGATCATAGAATACATGAAAGGCAAATTTTAGATTTTTTTTTTAAATTAATATACATATTTTTTATAATTTCCTCAAATCCAGAAATGTATTTTGTGGTCCATGTTCTCTGGGCAACCAAATAAAGCCTAAAGAAACATAGAAACATGGATTCACGTTAAGAAAGAAAAGAAAAAAAATATACAAGAAAATTTGCATACCTTCTACTTCCCAAATACTATAAGAAATACGTGCACCTCCAACCAATAATGTTTTATCCATCATATTTAGTCCTTTATTTTGCAGGGCTTCCTGTTCTTGCCCTACATACTTCACCTTCAATCAAGAACAAAACCAAAATCATGCTCTCTTTTCTTTTTCTTTTTTTCCAAAATTTGACATTTCAATGGCATAAATAAAAAATCATAACCATATATTTCTAACAGCCCATTTAATTATAAGTTGATAAACATTATCCTTGATCTAAAAAGAAGAATGAAACAAGTGAGTATGCAATAGTATCAAAAAGAATTCATCATACTAGTGATAAATCTGTAAAAAAAAAATACGAACCAGGAAACTAGTCTTTCCAATTTGGCAATCACCCAAAAGACTTATCTTCAAGGCAACCAAGTCCGAGTCCTTGTCATGGCTATGATGATGATGATACACGGGTGTCACATTCTCATTCTCCACAGAAGCAAAGCCACCCTCTGGGGTGCCTATAGATGAAGATGTCACCGTGCCGTGTGTTAGCATGCGGTACCGGATTGGTTTCTTTAGGGGACATCTGAGAATTTGATCCAATACACGTCGAAACCATCGCCGGAGGATTAAAAGGCGACGATGAATCCTCCTCCTAAGGCTGAGTTGAGCTAATTGTTGGCCATGTTGTGTCATTTCAAAATTATTGTTATTACTATAAATTTTTTTTTATGTGATGATGGATGGCCTCAAAGCCTCAACTGAGTTTCTTCTCGATTTTGGCCATGAAAAAGAAAGGAATTTTTTTGAAAGCTGGCCTCTCCAATTCTCGATCAAAACCTATGGGTTATTTTTAGTACATACTTTTATTGGTTTTTTGGGTCTTTGGGTTTTTTTTTTTTTTTTTTTTGCTTCTTCTTCTTCTTCTTATGTCAGTTACAACGACCTTTCGCTATCTATGTGACTACTTTAACGGGACAGTTGACCAATAAAATAGACAAGATTAGATTATTTAAATGGTCCAATTTGCCGACTCTGTTTTTGAGTTGTTCACATTTAATGGGTATATTATAAATTTTTGAATGCTTGTGGGCTTTTCTTCCATGAATTTTATCCCATAGTCCTCAATTGATTGCAAATCACCTACAGAGTAGGTTGACTCTGCGGAGAGTTATAAGTTAATTGGTTGAAAAAATCAAGATCCTTTAAACTTTTTTTCCACATTAAAAGTAGTTTTTTTTTTCTTTTCATTTTATTTATTAGAAGATTAAAGATAAAAATAAAATAAATGAATATTCAAACCCCAAGGAAATTGAAATCTTAATTAGCAGAGCTTTTACCCAAAAACAAAAAAATCCAAATAGTAGTACTTAGCATCTTCACGGAGTTCTAGAGTTCTAGATATGATTCAACTGAGTTTTAATATTAGCATTCCATTCACACAATTACAGTCTAAACCCACTTGACCGAAAGGAGCCCATCAGATTGTGAAGTATATATCCGCATTCTTTTCATTTTAACACTTAACATTTAAGATATGGCAATAGGTAGAGAATGATAGAGATGGTTCAAAGAAAAGAAGACGAATTCAAAATAAGACCCATTAGGCTAAGATGGCACAAACTCATTGAGCTAAATTCTGACCCTGATCATTTATCTAAGGTGACTAAAAGTTTGAAGTTATAATAATAATAATAATAATAATAATAATAATAATAATAATAATAGATTGGCCTAAAGAAGCTCTTAATTTACATTTACTCAACATGGGTATAATTAAGTGTATAACTCTAAATTAATGATATTTCAAAGTGAATGATATGCTCATAGCACATAATTATGCATTGTTTAATAGAAATGCTCAGTTAGTAGAGAATAAGAAAGTGATACTATGTGAGAGGATAGACAAAACTTGAAGGATAAAAAAGTGAAAGACTGAATGAGACATCAATTTATTATCATTTGCTTTTAGTAAAAGAAATGGAAAATATGTATAGTTTCTTTTTCTTTTCTTTTTTCTTTTGATTGAGAAAATAGTGGAAGAATTGAGAAAAACTCGGCAATTCAAAAGACTATCTAGCTTAATCACATGAGATATGACTTATTACTTTGCAAAAAAAAAAATGACATAATTAATAATTACACGACTTATTTAAATTATTTAATAAATATGTGATTAAACTAAACATAAGAATTTTATTAATCATCACATTATGTATCTAAAGAGCTTCCTCCAAATCTTTTCAAGGCAATGTGGGCTGTGATGGAATTATAGGAGCTTTTTTTTTTTTTTTTTTTGTTTTGAAAGAAAATAGGAGCTTAAAGATTGGTATTAAATTACTTTCTAGTCTGTTTCTTTAAAGGGGGAGTGGGCCCGCTTTTTTATTTATTTTTTCTTCATATTGAGAGAGTCCAAGTGTCAAGCTCTATAGGAATATATCACCGAGATTAGTGAGGAAATTTTTTACAAAGTTAGAGAAGGTAATTGCCTCCCTGCATCATGTTGGCATGGTCCCTAACAAGTGACTTTATCAATTAAGTTAATTATGATTATTATAAATAAAAAAAAAAAAAAAACGTCTAATGATCCTACCAAGTGGCAATTTGGTGATGGTTACACTCCTAGACCAGAAGTCTACAATGATGTAATTTCTTAAAAGAAGAAGAAGAAGAAGAAGAAGAAGAAGAAGTATACAATGATATTACTGATATTTCTCACTTAAAAAATATAAAATGCTGACTGGTAGTTGTATGATGCTAAGAAAGCTCCAAATCTTAGTTATACGAGAAAAACAAAATAGGAATACATGTAGAAAAAATATATATATACTAGTATGTATATTAACAAAAAGAATTTTAATTCTAGCTCTTAAATTTATATACTTGGCCTTCCTCTTTAAAAAAATTTATAAATTGACCCAAGAAATCTAACAAATAGATAACAAGAAAAATCTGTAACAAAAATTCACATATCCAGATAATAAGAAAATCTTTAGACAAATCATAAATCTGGTCTAAGCAAAAACATTAACAACATATCAATTACAAATCCTAGCCCAAAAAAAAAAAAAAAAAAATCACAAAAACCAAATAACCTTTACCCAATTTCTCTCTCTCATTTGAGAGCTGTATGCCCCTCTCAAATGACTCCACCCTTATAGCCATAAAGACAACTCCTATGCCAGATATTGATTACATTACCCACACATTAGTTAGACCCTGAAAATACTAAGACATGCCAATTGACTTGTAAAACTTTTTATTATAAAATCCTATTATTAATTTTTTTTTTCAAAAGGAAAAATACAAATAATAATTAATAAATTAATACTAATAATGCAACTTTGTCAACCTCTAGTATTGATATTTTAATTTTTTAAAATCTTTGAATAAACAACTTTGCCCCCCCTAAGTTTGAATCCTGGTTCCATCCCTGCAAGTACATCTCTATCAAGAAGTTAAAATCGAATAGTGATACAACACGAAGGTTGGTAGTACCTGACCAAACAATTAAAAAAAATCAACGTGGAATAATCTCATTATGCATGCATCAACATAAACATGTTTTAGTAAAAGTATCCGGCCAAAATGGCAAAATACTCTTTTTTCACAAAATTTTCAGTAAAATGCCTCATGTTTGAAACTATTTAGGGATATGCTCCTGTTTTGAAACGCAATCTTTTAAAAATTGAGTTTCAAATGTAAAACTCAATAATCGAATTATAGCGAAATGAAACTTAAAAAAAAATATTCAAGTGGAACTCGAGTTCCACAAATTTTTTTTTTTTTTTTTTTTTAAGTTTCATTTCGCTATAACTCAATTGTCCAAAAATCGAGTTTCAAAATAAGGGTATATCCCTAAATAGTTTCAGATAGAGAGCATTTTGCTGAAAAATTTATGAGAAAGGGGTAAAAAACCAATTTTGGCCAAAAGTATCCCCTTTCAACATCATATGATTAATGCCAATTCTTACTAAATTCATTACTCATATCAATGTTGAATGCGTGTTCTTGGTGAAATAAAACAAAATAGCACAATCTCAAATAATTAAAGGGATATTGGAGTGATGTGCCCTCATGATTGAGTTAATAAAAATTAAAGAAATTGATGGTAGACTCACACTTTGTGGCACAAAGTTATTGGTAATCAAATTAATTACTCCATATGATAATAAGAAAAAGTTGTTTAGTGTTCTTTTATCCTTAATCAAAGTTATCAAACAGGTTGAGGGCACACATCTAGTACACAAGTTACTATGATTTTGATTCTTTAATAGTTTAATTGCTTTATTAATTATAATATACCCATAAACACTTCACCTACCAGAGCACCGACTAGAGGGCATGCATTAGAGATTTCATTAACCAAGTTTAGGTCACTACACATTGCTGTGTATAAAAAATTTTCATTAACTAAGTCCAGCCATAGGTCACAACAGATTACTATGTTGGAGAAAACTGGGATTGTATCCATGTATTGTCCTCATATTCAGAAAATTACCAATTTCAATCAATTTTGTTAAAAAGTGCAAACTTTATTGCTACCAAAATTGGCTCTCCAACACCATGTGAGATTATTGCATGCAGACCTCTTAGGGGAATCTGAAGCAGCTTAATTTTCGGTTAAAGAATTTCGCCAACCAGGAAATTCATGGTAGTAAATGAAAGTTTGCTCTGATCGAATAAGAACCAAAAACAAAGGGTGTTATAATCGTAAAAAAATTCATTACAAACAAGTTATCTACCTGTTTGAATACCATGAACTTTAAAATTTTATTGCCCACATACATGACATGGCATAAGCTGTTAAAGACATCTTTAAGAGCTGAAATGAAATGTCCCAAATGGGATCCATTTTTTGGAATTAAGATTTAAGAACAACATTCTAGACATTGCCATATATGTATATACCAACACAGCGGTGATTTAGTCGCCAAGGCTTGGGCCAAACAAGACTTTATTTTTGGGTTTGAGTCTCTTGATCCCCGCCAACAATGCATTGGTGCACATTTTTCTTCATGTTACCCTGGACGCTTAGAGATTGACACCCTTCCCATTTATGCTTTTTCGTTTACTAAAATTAAAAAGAATATAACTATATATATTTACATATACACACACACTTAGGTATAATACTTATATGTTTTTCCTTAGGTTCCTTTCTTAAAATTTTTTTATGTGAATTTTTCCTCATGGGATGAAAGTGTAGTTTTTTGTTGCTCAATCTTAAGTGGGAAACTTAAGGAACAACACATAAAGTATTGTACTCAATTTTTGTCCATATATATATATATATATATATATATATATATATCCTTCAAAGAGAATGCCCAAGTCCGAATAAATGGGAGCCACAAACACAATAATTATGCACATCGATCTATTCTTTTAGCTTAGTGCACATCAGTCAATTTTGGGACAGGACAAAAGATCAAACCACACAATCCCACAATAATGCTAGGCAACTCAAGAAGTTGAAATAGAAAGCTCAACGGCAAACAAATATTCTCACATTTCCAAAGAACTTTTCTTTTCTTCCATTAAGATTACAAATGAAAAAAAGCTATCTACTTGAATAGCTTGATTCCTTCAATGAAGAAACGGTACAAATATCATGGTATACTACAAAATGATACAACTTACCAAGATTCTCTCAGCGTATTCTATAGACTATGTAAACAACATCATTCTAACTGCCTAACTTTTGGTATCAGAGGGAAAAACAAACATATTAGGATAGACGAAGATGTATTGATTGAAGCATTAGAAAACCCACCAGCCAAAGAACATATTTCCTTACGAGGGTGAATTGGATTGCCCATCTGAGCTATGGCTAGCTTGTCGTTTTTTATCACTGCTCTTCTGCTTAAGAATCTCCTTGATCTCTGCTTCTTTCCTATCCACAAACCCAATCAAGTTTTTGAAGCTTGATGTTCGCATTGTGCGTCTAGACCTTGAAGGATCAATCTCCTCATGAACATCCCCTTCCTCAGCCTCCGGGCTAAATCTGCGGTATTGACAAATGACCCTACAGAAGAATATAGTAAGCGCAATGAAGCATGCAATGCCACAAATAAGGAACAGGCCCCAGAAGCTCATCAGAGAAAGTTGGTTTGAATCAACTTGGTTAATTTGCATTGAGCACTCAGTACGTGTCAGCCATTTATTATGGATCTTTTGAAGATCACCATTCTCTGAGAGCTGAAGAATGGCAGTTGATAAGTCAACTGCAAGAGGAGAGTCCCTTTGGAATGCCTGAGACAAGGGAATTGAATATTAGAAAGATATTGGAAAATTGTACACGTCTCATGAATTTCTATCTTAACAAATAAGAGATTCTGAAATCAAATCTAGAGTTTTAATTAAGTAAAAGATTAGAACAGCAAGCCAAGAGGGAGCAAGGTTGTTTAACATAGTGGTCAGCTAGTGCCAGCAAAAAAAAAAACGAAATGAGGTGTAATCAATATTTTGTCCATTTTTTCCTTGGCATTAGAAATTTTTACTTATAATATTATAAATGCCTTGATATGATCAAAATAAATTAGAAAGAAATTAACAAGTATTGAACTTAGAACAAAAATCAAATACAGAAACAGCATAAATAAGTATTGAAAAAACAAAAAAATAAACCAAGTCATCTAATGATTCCATAATTAATCAGAATATTTTACATAAAACGTGTAGATCTTTGCTACAGAAGAAGGAATAGAAGGATCCTAATAGGAGGTGTAGAATTGTATGACACTTTTTCTTGATTTGAGTGGGTATTTTCAATGTAATTCAATTAAAAGTCTGGAGCCAGAAATTTCAGTTTCCGACTCCTGCATCTCACTTTGGATCTAGATCACAGTTAGCATAAGGCAAGCAAACTTGTACCATTCCATAAATGCCTCATTTCATATCAGTATTCATGATTTTGAATCTAGCTATCAGAAGTCTGGAGTAACCAGCAAGCAAGGACCATTCAGGCTTAGACAAATAAATGTTGATACTTACAAATCCCCATCCACTTTTGGTAAACTCTGACCCCACAGTCCTGAATTTGCAATTGGTGCTGGACAAGAAGAGTTCAATATAAGGAAGCTCGTCAACAATGGCAGCTACACCACCACCGCTTGGTCCACGTTGCAGGGCAATAGCATAGTCAGCCTGGCTTTTCAACTTAACGAGCCTGCTTGCTGCTATGTTGAGCTCATCAATGAGATAGTTCCATGCAAATGACCCATCTTGTATTCCGATTGGTTCAGTACTTGATATCAAGGTGTCAATTCCTTCAATTCGAGATGTCAGCTGTTGCACTGTGAGGATTGATGTTAAACTAGCTGTGTAGCTGGAATTTATTATTAACACAACAAATAGCCATATAATCAGCACCAATCGTCCAAGAGTGCTCACAGTGTTCTCCCCTGTGACAGACCCAAGCAGCAATAGGATGTTAGGAGTTTCAAGCATGGTCTCCCAATCAACAAGAAGGATTATGTCAAGCAATTACTTTCAAAATCATAAGAGATTAGGAATGAAAATACGTACTGTGTGAGAAAAACATTGTTGAGAAACTAAACCTGCAAGGTGAAAAGCAAAGCACGCACATTAAAGAACTGCAAAAACATATGTGCAAGGTAGGAGCATGCTTAGGCAGGATTGTAAGCTATGCATATGTTGAAGTGCATAGGAGCCAAGAACCTTGTGACTCAATGGCACTGTCTGGTTCTTTTCACAGGAAACTTGGGTTCCACATTCCAACTGTTGCCAGCCAAAGGCAAAGTGCATAGGAAAAGGTAATATTCATATGTTTACTTTATAATAGTCTATTAGCATCCTTAAAACTAGTAAACCAATATATAGCCTCATGATCATCTCCGCTCAACCATACAATAAAAGGAATATGTCATGATCTTCAAGAGGGGAAGGGGGCGGGAGTGCGCACAATATTTTGAATGTTTATAGAAATTAGAGGGCTTTCAACTATAGCAACAAAAAAACGAAACATTCAATGAGTTGAACATACTAACCAACAAATTGTAATAAGTTGTTGACTTGGTGGACCCCGGAACTCATGATTAATCCGATGCTCAAGGATCCAAACAACAGCTCCAACAAGAAGAAAGAAGCCCCCAGTGATACACCACATTTCAACAGTAAATGGCTTGAGGAAAGCCCAAGGACTTGACTTTATCTCTTTGACAGGAGCAACAACGACAAGTCCTGATTCCATGTAAGGCTGAGTGAAATCCACAATCTTTGTTCTATTGGTAACAATTGTAATGTCCCCAACAGCTGCATCAAACCTCTGAAAAAGGAAGAAAATATGTCGAGATAATTATTATGATTTAAACACCACGTCTCATCAAATTATTAGATAATCTAATTCAGAAATTCAGCAAAAGGAATAACTCAAAGAGATTCACAAGTTAGCATCCATATTATAGCTAGTTATATTCCTAACCAAACAAAACATAACTATTCTGAAAAACAGAAGCCAAAAAATTAAAAGGTACAAATTAGAGCCAAATACTCACATTTGCTGCAACCGAGAACACAAGATCGTCGTAAACAGGATTTCTGTTGCCACCTCCATATAAGATATATGTATGTGGCACAGCATAAGGCAACAAGTTTATGGCGGCTTCAAAGACATCAATACAGTAACCTCTCACCCCTGAAGGGCCACTGTCTTTGGCCACAAATTCTTTGTAACTTACTCGGTATGGCACTGCTATTCGCAGTGGCTTCCCATTGTTAGGGAATACCCATCCCCGAGGTGTTGCTGTAGTTTCACCAGGCCATATAACACTGTAAAGGTGTTGATTACTGGTGGAAGTATTGTGGGGCTTAGAATGTAAGATCTCTGGAGGAATGATTGAGAGATGAGAATAATTTGACCAATAACCAATCCTACGAGACCCAGTCCCACCAATGTTCAGAATATCATATGCTGGATCAATTAAATTTTTGTCTTTATCAAATTGAATCTGACCACTTACACCAGTGAAGTTCATCCCTAAAATTGTCTGGAGAAATTGTTGGCCTCCATCAAAAATTCGGAGTGACGTTAAATGCAGTGAGCTTCCATTTGTGTCATGCAACCTTGGATCATTAGAGAAAGATATATTTCCACCTTCTTTCAAATAAGCATCAAGAGCACGGGCTGCTAACCAAACAGAATCATATGCATAGAGAGCATAAGAATTGAAGCTTGCACTAGATTTATTTTTTAGGCCACTCCACCTAGACATAAATTTTTTTTTAAGATCAGTATCTGGGGTGTGATGGCGAAGAGCAATGACCCCTTGTAAGAGATTCATTGTGTCAGGGTCAACTGTTTCTGATGAATCCAGGTAGGAAGGAAGCCAATCTGTTGCAATCCAAACATAGCTAATGGACATCATCCCAAGTGATTTAGCCTCAGCAAATATATTCAAACCAGTGTCAGGATTTACGTGCACGACATACACCCGAGATTCCATGAGGTTTACTCCAACCAACAAGTCGTTAATCGTAGTATTGGGGGATTTAGGAGTGAATGGAGCTTTGTAAGAGATCTTGGCACGTTTTTTAGCCAGGGCATCGCCCAATATAGAAATTCCACTTCTTCCATAATCATCATCTACAAAGATGGCAATTACCTCCCTCCAGCCATAATATTCAACCAAATCAGCAATTGCATTCATTTGGAAATAGTCACTCTGTGTAGTGCGGAGGAAATATGGGTATTGCAGTGCAGCAAGACTGGGGTCTGTTGCTGCAAATGACAGAAGTGGCACATGGAGTTCATTAACAACATGGGAGATGACATGAGCTATACCAGAGGACTGTGGCCCAATTGCAACAACCACATCTTTTTCCATCAGCTGCAAAGCTACATTGTTAAGGACACCCCTATCAAACTTCTGTATTTTTCCCCCAATCTTCAAGAGAGAGCACACAAAAGTAGTATCATACATATAATCCTAGTTAGTTCTTATCTTACTTAAGACTCCATTTAAGAAAGGTGCTGATATCATACATATAATCCGAGATATGCATCATATCAAGCAACTGAAGTATATATAAGAAAAAACTAACTGAACTTTAAACACAATAGTACTCTCATCCTAGATTATACCATTTACAGGTTATGTGCCAGGTGAAAGAGGGCACTAAATACAAAACTGAAATTGAAAAAGAAAATGGAAACTAATTTGATAAATAAGAGACCCCAAATTCAAAGGCAAAAGATCCCTTTCTAAATTTATAAAATCAATGACCACAGCTAAGAGAAAGATTTGACTCCATAGCCCAAGAAACAAAAGCTTGTGAAAATAAATACCTTCCACAGTTCCAAGAAATCCACTGCAATTCGTATCGTGTAATATGAGGTTCAATTTTGTTTCTGGAAGAACACCTGAATCAGAATTGACATCTTCGACCGCAGCCATAATCGCTGGTCGTGCTGACCTTCCGATAACCGAATTTAATGTAAATAGAGCTCCAATATTCACAACATTCTTTTTTGCAGAAGAAGAAACACTGGTATTCCCAGTCCTACCCAATACATCCATCGGCACCCACATACAAAAAATCACTAAAAGCAGTGTCCTTTTCATGACTATATGGCCAGGCCTACAAATCAAGAGCTTCTATTTGTCCAGCTCAGGCCAGCATGAGTTCAAGATGATAAATACCTGTCAGCATGAAAATATGATTACCACAGAGAGCTTGTGATTACGGGCTTAGAAGAATCAAAATAAAGAAATTTATATAATTTTTCCCTTCACACAATTCAACTACTACAGTGAATCTACAACACTTCAGCACCAGATAACATACAAAAATCCTATATATATGGAGCTAAAATCCAGGTTTGACCAACTTGAATACTAAAAATTAACACCCACATGGGAAACCAGCATAGACACCACCAGAAAAATATTTAACATGAATATGTGCAAAGATTGCCAATATTTTATAATATGCACATTAATGTACTTTCATTAACAAACCAAGAAAAACTCAAAATGAAGATAATAAATTATTTGTGAACAAATGTTAGACTTACATGCGTGGACAGAAAATATATATCAAAAGAGAGGCATATATATATATATGTAAGAAGTTGGGTGAAGATTATTACATAAAAAAAAGTTGGGCGAAGATTACACTTTGAGATTACCTGAACTCCAAACTTGGGCAAAGCTTTGGATTCCACATAAACATTTATGGTGAAGGAAACGGTACAGCCTCACATACCACAGAAGCAAAGACAGCCTCAAAGCTCTTAACAAACAGTCCAGCAAGTACAACTGTTCAAGTAAAGAATCTCTCTCTCTCTCTCTCTCGCTCTCTCTCTCTCTCTTTCTACTACTGCTTCTATTTGTCTTTTAGCTTTCAGGACTACAGGGAGTTCTTAACATTTTTTTATCTTTCACAAGTTGCTATATTTTATAGTTTACACTACCAGTCAGCAAAAAAACAAGGAAAAAAAAAAAAAAAACAGATATAGTATATTTATAATAGTTTCTGGACAAAAGTGTCTGCATTATAATGCAATATATTAATGGCTTTGATGAATCTAAGTAAGCCACGGAGATGGGAAACCTGTGGTAATTGGCCTCACTCACACCCCATCTGATTCAGATGGTTCACTGTATAGTCTGTATTTAAAGATTAGGGCGGTCCCTACCAACGTGGAAAAGTGGGTCCCAGTGTTTCCCAACAATTGTTTTTGATAGGCGCAACAATTGTCAAACGTGAAACATGTGGCTTCTGTGTCATAACTCATGTATCAGTTTTTTCCCTCTTCTCAAGTGAAACATACAGTAAGTCAGTAAGCTCTTTCTCCGTTAATTGATTTATTTCACACATAATTTATGGTCCGATTAGATTAAGAGAGAATGAAGAGAATAGAGTAAAGTAGAATAAATTTAATAAAAAATTAATTTATTTTTTATTAATACTACTCTACTCCTTTCTACTTTCCCTCCTTCTCCCTCCATCTAAACAGAGCATTAAATAAATAATGATATTTTTAACAAAAATAAAATAAAAAAGAAAAAGGATAATGTTAATGTGATTTTTTTTTCTTGGTGTGAAATGGCTAGAAATATTATATACTATACATGTAACATGTTGCTGGACCCAGCTCCCTGGACAAATTAGGTAGGGAAAGTCTAAGACAATAAAAAATTTTCACAATTTCTTGTCATAATTATGATATGACAAAGTGTAATTGATAAAAAAAATAATTAATTTATATAAAAGTGATAGTTAACAATTCATAATTTGTAACGTTAAAATTATGAAATAAAAATTATGAAATAATTTGTGATTATAAATCCAGTCAATTTGGTAATGTCACATATGTCGAAGAACTATAATTTGTTAAACTTTTTCTTAAAAAAAAAAAAATGGTTAGATTTTAATTCATAAGAAGTAACATCCAATTCCAATCCAATAGTGTGTGAAAATTCCCACACGAAGATACAAAAT
Source organism: Castanopsis chinensis (assembly GCA_032878915.1). Classification (NCBI taxonomy): domain Eukaryota; kingdom Viridiplantae; phylum Streptophyta; class Magnoliopsida; order Fagales; family Fagaceae; genus Castanopsis; species Castanopsis chinensis. Next base: position 10,658,674 of record JAVQMG010000126.1, on the reverse strand, counting down.
CAAAGCCAAGTTGATTCTCTCAAAAAAAAAAAAAAAAAAAAGGCAAATTTTAAGTAACTATGCTCAAATAGTAAAAGTTCTCCTATGACCTAGCAAAATATCTTTATCCAACAACGAGAAACTGTACGTGAAACCACGTTGCAATGGCACATGTATCTCACATCATATGCCAGCCCAACGTATAACATACTTTCCCCACCATCTTCAATCTCATGACTTGTATCGTCCATAAAGATGGCAAAATATCTCCTACCTTAAATTAAGTCACCATCAAGGAGAAAGTGTGGAACCCACGTGTTAATCTCACATATATTTTATACACCTCGTGTAAATATACCCTCCCCAGCACCTTCAATATTACGCCGTCATTGACATAAGCAACCGTTTATTGAAAAAACAAGCACCTCCACAATTGGGACGTCATTATATTCTAGACTTGTGATCAGAATATCTTCAGCAATTTGCAACTTTGATTGCGATACGACTCTATACGTATTTTGAATGAGCTTAAATTTGGTGGGAAAAATTTTATATAACTATGAATAAATTTTAGTAAGCAAAGTAGAAGTATAATTATACAAAAACACAGATAAAATTTTTACAAGGAAAAAATTGCGGGACAAATTTCGAATAATTTCACTATATTAGATAGAGATTACAACACTTAAAGGTACAATTTGAGTAAAAAAAACCTCTATTTCTTTTCACTCACTGCTCTCTTCCTCACTGTGTATTTCTCATAATTTTCTCTTGCTCTCTCTATTTTTCTCTTCTCATATGCTTGCTCTAACTCATGCATTCTTCAAGATTGCACCGGTCCTCACACTATGGGACTTCAATTCTTTTCTTCACTTCTTCAAATGGCCGAATGGCCTTCCTTATAATTCTTTATCTTTTCCTTCTTTTCTCCCTTTCACACTCTTCACTTCAAGTCACAATAAATACAAGCCACTTACCTTGACTTTGCTTCAACCAAAATCAGCTCCCCCTTAGGCCAATGACCCTTGCCTTTTCTTCTTTCTTTTCTTTCTTCCTTCCAACGTGTCTCACAAGTTTTACATCACATATTCATTTATGTGGCTTGACTCTTATACATCTCTTCATAAATGTTGCTATTGTACATAATTATGGAGGAAAAGATGAACCCAATTCTTCTCTCTTGGACAAGCTACAATCCCATTTTACTTTGCTGCTTCTCAGCACAAAGTGTGTGGGCTGGAACATGGTGCAGTGCACCCAACAAAATTTGCACCAAAGAAAATGGAATAGAAAATGAATTTATTAGTGGAGCACGTGATCCAAAATAGAGTTTAGGTAATGTGAGAGTGAAAATATATATCTACCATTCACTCCCAAACATATTCCTTTTAATTATTCGACATTTTGATTTTGAATTTAGCATCTACCCATAGGTAAACAAAATCATTTAGTCATGTACTCATAGGTCTTATCCTTCTTATTTTACTCAATCTCTTATTCTTTTTCTTCTTTTTTTTCCTGTGAGTTTAAACTTTTTAGATAGAATAAAATTAATGATAGAATATAATATATATATATATATATATATATATATATATGAGAGAGAGAGAGAGAGAGAGAGAGAGAGAGAGAGAGAGAGAGAGAGAGAGAGAGAGTTCTTGATTACTTGATAAAAATTTATTATTTGTTGAATTCTGAATCTGTTCCGTGATGATTATTCTTTATCATTTTTTTTTTTTTTGGGTAAATGAGGTTTGAATTTCGAGCTCAAAATCTCTTATTCAACAGCTAGAGATTTTACTAGTTAACTAGAATCTATAAGTTGGATTGGGTTGAGTTTAAGCTTTTTAAATAATTATGATATGCTACTAATCTATCCGCTTGAATCATTTCCCCCTAGTTCCTAATTATTTTGTGCATAGAGATGTGTCAATTAAGGTACAAGGCTAGTGACGAGTTTAGGTTTTTTAGATAACTAGTCGAAAACATGTGTGATGCACGGGAAAACTTTGCCTAAAAGTATGTTGGTCTCAAAATGAAACAATAAACTTTCTTTTTATAGGATTTCAATCTTCACTATTTACATTAATAGGAATTGAGCAAGTAGGAAAAGCTTAAAGAGGATTCATAGAAATGAACATCTAAATAAACATAGATTTGCTTTAATAAGTAAAATAAGTAAAAGAGATAAATTCTATCAGAATCTATGAGCACAGTATCTTAATTGTTTGTCAACATATGAACTTAAGATCATCCTTATGCTTATGATGGACCTACCACTTTCATGCATTTGTGTAAAAAAGAAAAAAAAATCATGCGATTCGATCAAGGGAATCATAAACAATTTGGTCCAGCTAGCTATGAATTTCTTGATCGGCTGTAATAGTATATCAAAAGTTATATCAACAAATTGGTCTTCATACCTAATACCATAGCATCACAAATAACACAAATTTTAATATTAATATAGTTGAATGCAATATGACTATTGGTAACTAGGTCATACTGCATACCATTTGACATTTAGGCTTTTTAGATAACTAGTTAGAAACCTGTGTGATGCACGAAAAAACTTTGCCCAAAAGTATACTGGTCTCAAACTGAAACAATAAACTTTGTTTTTATAAGATTTCGATCTTCACTATTTACATTAATAGGAATTAAATAACTAAGAAAAAAAATTAAAGAGGATTCATAGAAATGAACATCTAAATAAAAATATATTTGCTTTAATAAGTAAAATATAGAGTAATATTTACAGTAAAAAGATCACATATGGCACACCATTGCTCATGGATTTGATTTAATGAACAATTTTTCCAATAAAATTTTGCTTTAAACCAAAGCATGTAAATACAACAGGAAGACTTTTAAAAAATAATTTGGTGTGCATCTAACTAAAATTTTTTGTAGTCCTATCATATGGGATATGAAAATTATTTTTGCATCATAGATTTTATACCAAATATTTGTGGCTAGAATCCTATAAATTGTTTAGATTTTCAAAAGAGACAAATGCTATCAAAATCTATGAGTGTAGTATCTCAATTGTTTGTCAACATATGAACTTATGATCATTCTTATGCTTGTGATGGACCTACCACTTTCATGCATTTGTGTAAAAAAAAAACATGTGATTTGAAGGCATCACAAACAATTTGGTCCAGCTAGCTATTAATTTCATAATCAGCTATAAGAGTATATCAAAGCCATATCAACAAATTGGTCTTCATATCTAGTACCATAGCATCACAAATAACTCAAAATTTAATATTAATATAGTTGAACGCAATATGACTATTAGTAACTATGTCATACCGCATACCATTTGACATTTTCTATAACACAGCAAGAGAAGCGCTTGTTATCTTAGAAAATAATTCTTCCAATGTGTAGCTCATTGGTATATAGTGAATGCAATATGACTATTAGTAACTATGTCATACCACATACTATTTGACATTTTCTGTAACACCAGCAAGAGAAACACTTGTTATCTTAGAAGACAATTCTTCCAATGTGTAGCTCATTGGTAAGATTAAGAGAGAGAGAGAGAGAGAGAGAGAGAGAGAGAGTAGAGTGGTGGGATTGTTGAGGTTAAACTGTACATTTCCTTTTTTTTATTTTTCTTTTTCTTTTTTTAAATTTTTTAGAGTGATTGTATGTCTTCCTTGACAATACATCTCCATCAGTTTATACAAGAGGTTTGAATTAAAACTTGAAAAATGAGTAGAAATGTTGGTTTGGTCAAATGGAATTACTAAATCCGGATTGCAAAGAAGCTGAAGAGTGTATGTACTTTGAACGAAAGATTGTACAGAGGAAGAGAGCTTCTACGTGAGTCAGGGTCTTAGCTTTCAAGTTTCATTTACATGTGGGGGAGGAGAAAGAGAATTTGTAAGTGGGTTAGGGTCTTGGCTTTCATCTACACATGAGAAAGGATCATGCTTGGGTCATAATATGTAAGGGAATAAGTGGGCCTGGGCTTTTCGTAAGGTTTGGATTGATTTGGTCTAATCTTCAATAATAGCCCATCTTTTAGATAACAATAAAAAGAGGAGGTCTCTGCTTATTAGAGCGCCATATGGCAAGACATCATGCTCTCTCATATGCGGTCTCTGCTTATATATATATATATATATATATATTGATTATTAATATATTTTTTATGTATAGAGTGGGGATCTAGTTATATTTGGTGTAACATTTTCTTAGATCAATATATTGAAAGAAAAAAAAAAAGTACCATTAGAATACATGTTCTTTATGATCATTAGAAAACATGTCAAAATTCATTTTAATTAGATTTTATTTACTATTCGATCTATAAAATAATCTTTTATAAATAATCTTAAAATATAAAAAACTTGAAATATAAAACATTTTAAAAATGAAATAAATATTGATTTTTGATCAAATTGAAAATTTCCAAGTATGCAGAGTAGAAAATGAAATCTAATTGTGAATTTATTAAAATAGAAATTCAATTAAAAAATATTATTTAAGGTTACACATGCATTCCTTATATAACTTGAACCCTAAGTAGAGAGATCCAATAGATCAAACTCAAACTCCAACTCACCCTTTGCCTTTATCAAATAGGTAGAAATACGATGACATTTGACTTTATTAAATAGTCGGAATAAGTGGATAAGGTGATAATTAAATGGGCAAAGATTTGCTACATATTTGGTTGTGGCAAAGATTTCCTGCATACTTGGTTGCAGCAAATCCTGCATAATGGTAGATGTGTCAACATATTAAAGAGACACATGTCAAGTGCCAATTTAATGAAAAGTTTTGTTAACCCTAACGTTAACGTTTTCTCTCTCACACTCTCTCTCTATCACACACACGGGCAAAACCAAATAAAAAAAAAAAAAATCCCCCTCTCTCTTTCTCTCTCTTCCTCCTCCACCTCCCCCTCCTCCAACAATTACAACAACCCTCCTCTTTGATGAAGAAAAAATTTCGCTTTGAGCTCAACCGCCTTCTTATTTGACTTGCCGCTAATGAAGTTAGCAACCTCTGCAACGAAGCTGACGGCATAATTATAGGAGCCCTTCCGGGCTTCTCTAACTGAGGGATGTAAGTCAACGGTCTCATATTGGAGCTCTGTCAAGCGTTGGCGAGGATCTTGTAAATAGTTTCTTAAAGTTCTGAGTTGGAGAGATTTGGAGCCCCGAATGGAGAGAGTAGGTGCTCCATCGGTTGCATGGGAACTTGGAAGTCGATGTTGTTATGTCTTTTGGAAGATCCTAAGGTGTTGTCTCTAAAAATCTTGGACATTGTTTTGTTCATGTGTTGTTATTGCTATTGTGTCAATTTGGTGTGGTGACACCAGAGTAAAGTGGCAGCCACAAACATGATGGCATGAGGAGTTTCCAAATAAGCTTACATCCCAATCCAATCAGTTTCTTAAGCCCAACCAAGTTGATTTTCAAGCCTAGCAAATAAAGCCATTGTTTTGAATGAATTCCCCAATAATTGAAGGATAATAATAAGTCATTTTCTCTAAGAAGTCAAAGAGTATGTAATGTTGGTTTCCTAGGAAATATTCAGTCATTATGTTTTAGTCCTCCTAGGTAGACAAGTTATTTATATTGTTTATAGTTTCCATGAGTGTAGACAACGCATTTTGTACTATTTACGACTCAGGCCCCTGTTCTCTAATGATGCTGAAATTCTAAGACCCAAGGTTGATTTAGGGTCCAATCAAATGTTAAATTGGCTTGAGAAATGTTAAAATGAAAAATATAAATTCAAATATTCAAATAAATCTATTTTTTCAAAAAATAAAGACAAGGAAACCTTCGGCTTGTGCGCGCACGAATCAACCTGCGTGCACGGCCATGATGCATGCGCACGCAGGCACAAACCTGCACGCGCATGTAAGGTTCCAGAAAATACGAAAGAAAAGTTTTTTGCATTAAAAACTAAGATTTAGAACGAATCCCACATCATCTAAAAGTCGTTTAAAATCCTCATTTTCACAATATAAATAGCCGTACATAATACATTTTCAAAACACACAAAAATCCTAAGAGAAAACACTAAGATTTACTAGAAATAGTGAATCAAAGAGAGAGTTTTCATAAAATATTATCAAGTCAATTTTCTTTTGATTAAGGTCTTTTATGGCCTTAATCTTCGAGTTTAAGATTACTAATAATTTTTTCATTGATTGTGAATAAATTTGATTGAGGGGAATGGAAAAAAAATCAAACCTAGGAGCTTTTGTTTTGAGGTATTGAGTTCTAAGCTCTTTTCTCCCTTTTCTGTTTTAATTTCATTTTTAATCTTGTTTCTTTGTTTGTTTTATGCTTATATAGCTTAGTTTTAGTTAGCTTTTGTATTTCTAAGCATGTTAGGTTGTTAGATTTATTTTTTTAAGTATTGCTTTGTTCTTTTGTGCTTTCTGCGTTATGGGCTAGTATTTTTGAGTCAGCTTGCGCACATGCATTATGCATACGCACACAGGTCAAAGTATGCGCATGCATGTGTGGGACCTGTACACACAGACTTCTACATGCACGCGCATACCGCTGCCTAGAAACCCTAATTTAAGTTTTTAGCTTTGTTTTCTTCATTTGTTTCACATGTTATGCCTCTATTTTGACTCATTTTTATAGATCTAAGTCCCTATTCTCCATATATTTTTATTTGCCTTTCACATGTTTAAATTATGGTTTATCTTTTGTTTTTTTTGTTTTGATGCCATGAACAAGCATTCATATGTTCATGCATTATTGTCATAGGTGCTAAGATGCAGCAAGGTAAGTGGGGTAATGCATTCACATAAACACGCATGATGCATGTTTAATGATAGATATGAACATGTTTGTTTGGATGAGTAATTCTTAATGCATAGATGCAATCACATGTTACTTGGATCTTTCTATGGCTGTGTTTCTTCCATGATTGTTTGCTGCCTATGTTTCTGCCTTGGATGTGATATGATGCTAGATGAATGATAAGTTGATATGAGATGCCATGTATGTTAGGCTTTGGTTGTGATATGCCATAATAGATAAATAATCAGGTTTTTGGGTGATTGTTGCCTTGATTGTATGTTTAAATGTATGTTAGTGTATGTGTGTGAGTATAGGTACAATATTGAATTTGCCTTTAATAGGATTAAACATAAGACACAATAAGTGGAAGCCAACCCTAGGGTTGGGCAGTTTTGGGTACCCAGCACCTTCCCAAAACTGTACTTAAACTCTGAACTCATACTCTGGTAGTAAGATCAAAAAGTCCTTCTTCGGGAAGATGCTATATTCATGGTTCCTAAGTCATTGTAAAACTAGGTGGTGATTCCCTAAAGTGTCCAAAATGAGTTATGTTCTTGAAAATGTAATGTTTTTAATTGCTAATTTTATTCTCCCATGCTTAAAGGGTTGTCCTAAGATTTATATAAGCGTTTTGGCTGAATTGAATAACCAAAAAAAAATTATAGAGTATTTTTAGAACTAGCCTTTGTGTTTTTCAAAAGATGGATTTCTTCTAAATTAACTCTTGTCCCTTGAGTGGATTCCTTTGGGTGGTGAGTTTCAGTTTCTATACCTCTTTAGGTGGTGATATTCTGTATACCATTGAATGGTGAGCCAATCCAGTTCTGCATTCTTAGTTAAATTCCTTTGGGTGGTATCTATATCCCTTTGGGTTTACTTTGGTGGTAAGTTTATCTATCATTTTAGTTGTTGAGTGTTTTTTCTTATTTCATATAACCAGAAAATATAAAAATATATACATCTACCCTGCCCTCGGATAAGTTTGGCTTGCCCCATACAATTTCGGTATCATGTCGGCTCACTTTGTGTCTCCCTTCATCTGTGGTTGGTCTGCTCCTTTAGTTCTCCAGATCTGGACATCCTTCACACCACTTGCACCACTATTAGATCCGGGTTCACAAGGATTTGGCTGTCAAAGCCCCAAGTGGCCATCTCCTCCGTCTGTGTTGTAGGTAATGTAGAGAAGTGTGAATGAAGCTAAAGCAAAGCCAAAGCCAAATCCTTCACAGATCTCTTTCATTTAAAGAAACTTTTTTTATAAAAATTATTTTTGTGTTTCTCTTTGTTATTGTTGGAGGTGTTGGATTCATTTTTTTTTCATTGAGTTTTGACATCTTTACCTCTCATCCTCTCCAAGCATATCGAATTGAGAAGAGATAGATGCCGAGAAATATGGGTGTTTATGTAATGGGATTTTTTTGATAATTGGACTTGAATATAAACCAATACATATGAAATTATTGTTGTTTTCGACAGAAAAGGATTTGAAAGAGCTTTCTTTGTTTGATTTGGGAAATGGGTTGCTTTCATGTTTGAGTGGATAAGTGATTAGGGTGATTATTTTGGTTGTTCAAGATCTTAGTTTATGATCCTAAGAGAGTGATTTTTCTTTTAATTTTGGTTTTGCTTGTGCGTGTGATAGAGAGGGTGTGTGAGAGAAGACGTTAACGTTAGGGCTAATAGAAGTTTTCATTAAATTGGCACTTGACATATGTCTTTCTAATATATTGACACCTTTACCATTATCCAAGATTAGCTACAACCAAGTATGCAGCAAATCGTTACTCTAATTAAATATCTCGAAGACTGCAACTATAAGCCTATCAACATTTCTCTAATATATCAAGGAAAAAAAAAATATCTCTAATAGGTATGAAAACGTCAATTTGTCACCAAGATGAAATGCTAATTGGGCTACACTTTATACATAATAATAAATAAATAATTGGCTACACTCCATCCCATTTCTCTATCATGTATTATTCAATTACGATTTTTCTATATAATGTAAAGAGTCAAATAAAATAATGTGAGCATTCCTAGTTCCATTTAACTTTTTTTGAGAAAAATATTTCACACATTCATAAATGAAAGCTAACTTAAATCAACAAGAAGAATATCATTGAGATGAGGTGAAACATGCTCCATCTACACCAAAAAGTTATTAATGTGTCTTGCATTCGTAGTTCTATTTAACTTAATTGATAATTTTTTTATTGCCAAATAAGTGAGATAATATTCAATATCCACTTAAATTTTTTATTATTAAAATCTTATCATAATAGTAAAAAAAGCAATTTATTACCAAAAAATAAAAGCAATTATCTTAAAACGTACGTCAAAACCTCAAGTTCTATCATTTATTTTTATTATTAATAGTGGCAATGTCATCATACTTCTTCTTCAGAAGAAGAAGAAATCACCATAGCTACTTGGTCATTATTACTATAATCATATAAAGCAAGTACAGTCACATGGGTTAATGGCGAGAATGAAACAGTGTTGGTGCACTGACTCCAACAGGAAAAATGGGAAGGAGATGACAGTTAAGGCATCTTTTAAAGTGATTATGACAAAGATTTTGGTATTATGCTTTTATACTCATATTTTATTCACGGGGCCAGCTAAGGGTGGTTTTTTATTTTTTTTGATAAATCAGAAATTTTTATTAAGCAAGAACAAAACTACACAAGCAGAAAAAGAGCCTCAGCTCTAATGATAGAGACAAACAAGGAGATCCCAACTCCACATCAAAAGAGCCAAAATAGCTGTTTGACAAGGACCATTTGGCTAAAACATGAGCAGCAACACTTGCTTCTCTAGCCAGGGGTGGTTTTGATCATGGGTCCTGGCACGTATTAATCTATCTATTTTTAAAAATATTTTATTAAAAATTAAAAAAATTATCAATATTTTTTTAATTTTTGAGAATTTTTTTCAAAAAATAATTAATTAACACACATTAACAAAATCTTTTGATCATATGAATGACTATGTCACATTCATAAGTCAAGCTCAGATAGAAGCTGTTTTCGGTCTGGATTCTCAAAAAAACGCTGTTCATACCAATTTCTTTCGGATAAAAACAAGTTCTCCTTTATATATGGCTTCTCTTCCTTTGATGGGTATTGATCTCTTAGGATCCATAATATTTAGCACACAAAAATAAATAAATCAAAGTTCTCTCTCTATATGGTCAGCCATCTTAATAGGTTGATTGGGGGCCGAACCAGTAAATTAGGTATACTGTATTCTAAAAGGAGAGAAAGTATATGGATAAATTTTTGATGTCATAAATTTTATCACAACTCTGATATATGCAGTTGTGAGTAGTAGGGACAGGGTTAGAAAACCTCCGTTGAAGGGGCCAACTTCTATGATCAACAAATCGCACACACATACATAAATATGTATGTGTTTGCTATTTTTTTTTTTTTTAAAAATATGAGTAAATTTTTAATATTTTATGAGAATAACTAAACCAAAATTACAAGATAATTCTTAATTCAATTTCTTTTCCAAAATTTTCAATATATAAAAATTTGTTGAGAGATATTATCCTTCATAGAAAATTGAATAAGTCATATAATATTGAGTAACTAAAAATCTATAAGTTTTATATTTAATAATTGAATTTAAATCAAGTATGTATATGATGTCTGTAATATAATTTTAGTTTTTTATGAGATAATTTTTCTTTTATTGATCCACAATTATTTGACCCACAAATAATAAAGCAATGCACCAATGAGGAATTATTTGGAAAACTATCATTCTATTTAATTTCTAGAATAAACTTGATTTTATTTTCAACTGATATGTCATGTGACTTTTATACTCTTATCTATATCTTAAAAAAAAAAAAATGTTGCAAAATAAGAAAATAAGATAAATTGAAGAAAACTTTCTCGAGTACTTAAGAAAATTTATAAAAATTAAGCATGTAAAATACATATTCCGAAAAGTGCATTTTCAGATTTGGGTGGACAAAAACTAAAACTCCTTAGACAAAATTTATTAATCATTTCAAAAATAAGTATTTTATTTTGGATTTAACAATCAATTTTTCTTATTTAACAAAATTTACTAGATTTTAGTGGAGTTTATAATCTTGTTATTTTTTTTATTAGATACTACAATATTTTATAAACTTTTTTTTAGAGAATTATAAGACTGGTTTTTTTTAGGGGGAACAATACTTTTTTTTTTTTGAAATGTTATATTCTTAAAATTTTAATTTTGCAAATTAATATATAAAAATTAAATAAAATTTCAGGAGTCAAGGTGAATAGGGGACAAAAGTGATTAATCAATTTCAAATTAATTATTTATTAATTACGGTTACACATGTCATCAAATTGCGACAAATAATATTACGTAAGAAAAAATGTTAAAATAATGGACGTCATAGCCCACAATCATAATGCAACTACCAATTAATGTGTATGATTATTTATACAATTTGAACTTGTCACTTCACTCACTTATATTAAAATTAAGAGATGGTATTTCATACGCCTTATGCATATAAGTTTTTTCCTAAAATTAATTATCCTCTAAGTTTTAATTGGAACCATGGAAAACAATCAAACAGACAGTGTATCTCTGCCAACCTTCTTGTTCTTATATAGAAAAAATGAAAATCCAAAAGTTAGAATGAAGAAGTAACAGATAACTAATTCCATGTTTCTGATCGTGACAAATGACAATTGATTACTATATTAATTAAAATATCTTTAGGTCTCCTCAAGTCAAGTCTAGAATAAACTTCTTCACTATATTCTCAAAAAAGAAAAAGAAAAAATCTTCACTATAATGAAAGCGATGTCACATCTGACTACTGACTACAGTAATCAATCACTCATCCTATTGCGCTGTGGACTATAATTGGTATGCCTGCCATTACCAAACCCCTTGCGTGTGAACTGTGAAGTTGGTATATATAAAATTATTCTTACTCGGGTATGCTACGTCAAATCCCCCAATGACTTAACACGAAAAAAAACCCCATCCAATTGTATTTCTTTAGAGTCAACAAAGACGTAAAAGATTCTCAAAAAAAGAAAAAAAAAAAAAAAAAAAAAAAAGAAACAAAGACGTAAACAGTCAGTTTCGTCGCACATATAGAAACCCCATTCGGAAAGGAGTTTCCAAAGCAGGGTACGCAGAGACTGACTTTATCATAAGACGTAAAAGTTGAAACTTGCAATTTTATTAATGACCGTGAAGTTTAGTTATAAATTTTTTTATAAAATTATAGTTTTACTTAATAAAATAAATATTATTATATATTTTAAATATTTATTTTTTAAATTATATATTTTTTATATTTTTAATATATATATTAAATTTGTGTCAATTAAATATTATTTACTATATAATCTATAAATTTATATTTTATACATAATTTTAAACTACAAAAAATTACAATTTAAATAATTTATTGATGACATAGTTATTGGTATTTAATTTCTAGAAATTTTGTATGCACGGAGGATATAAAAAAAAAAAGATGTAATCTAATAATTAATTTATTAAAATTCACCTCTAATAAAAAGATATTTAATAAGTTTGCAGTCTTAATCTATAACTAAATTTATCGCTAAACTTTTTCCATACAACAAAATCACATTCCAGCTTGGACCCTTGCACTTGATATTATGCAATAGATGTATATATATGTGTATATACAAAAATAAATTTTAATAATGATATAAGGTTGGAGAGTATTCATTTGTATAATGAATAAAGTGAAATTTTCAGTTTTGGAATTTTCTTTGTAAAAATTCATGTTCCAGGATTTTTGGTCGGTCAAGACTTCTATTCGATCAATCGAAGTGATGAGGAAAATAATCCTAGAATTTCTGCCTGATTTGATTGGTGTTCAATTCCTATTCAATCAATCGAAAAAAAAAAAAAAAAAAAACTTTCGATTGATGCTCAATTCCTCTCAATCGATCGAGACTTGTGAAAACTAAATTTCTGCAGAATTTTCTGATAATTATTCTAAACATTTGAAAATGTTTCAAGCCTTGTAAACGGTTTTATAAAACATTTTAACTCTCCATATGTACCTTTTGAAGGGTTGTAATCTTATGGGTATAAATAGAGTTTTATTTTCACTTGAAAAGTATACTATCTATTTAAAAATAGTAAGTTTAAAGAAACACAAGAAATTCTGTTGGTATTCTCCAAAATTGCTATTTGTAAAACCTAATAACTTGGTTATATTCTAGGAAGAAGTTTGTAGAAACCCTTTAATAGCTTGCATATGAAGATAAATATTGTCCAAAGATAATATTCAATTGTGTTTCTAAGTCAATCATTTTTTTTTTTTTTTATTTACTTGATGTGTTGTTTCCTTATTACTCTTTGTTTAAGAAAATTCCCAACAACAGAGACATCAGTGACTACTACCTTCTTCTTTTTTTATTTTTTATTTTATGATTTTGGAAAAAAGGCCTGATTGAAGTCAATTTCACAGACACATCTTTGAAAAAAATTTGAAAGAAAAAAAGAAAGAAAGAAAACTAAAGCGGACCACAATAGCAGGTGTGTTCCTGGTCAGTGGTCAGTGGTCAGAGACCCCTATGGGGATGGAAAAATTAAGAGAGAGAGAGAGAGAGAGAGAGAGAGAGAGAGAGAGAGAGAGATTAGGACTTCAGAACTAGATTCTATAACAGTGCAGCGTTTGCTTTGCTAACATGGTCTTTACGTGCCCACAGCCATTTCATATTCGAACCAACAAAGCTTCTTCCACTAATATGAAACTCAGAAATGACATTTGTTGGCATCTTATGCATAATCCACAAAGATTCTTAGACAACATGATGGCCCAAAAACATTATAAAGCAAAAGCGAAGGCCGATTTACAACTCTTTTCTCAGTTTGATTGTTATGAAGAATCTGGCCAGTCAGAGCTGCTAACCATTATTTCATTTGTCCTCATTCATAGATATTTTCCTAGATTGGTTCTCCAATAAGAGGTAGATAGAGATTCTGCGGGGAAAAAATGAATACAACATATATATTTTCAATGTTATAAAGAACCTGGCCAATCAGTGCTTGCAACCATTATGGAGAACCTGGCCAATCTCTGTGTACACAACCATTACATATTTTCCGAGATTTGTTCTCTATATAAGGTAGGCATTGTCACACCCCGCCCCCGTGTGTATGATATTGTCCTCTTTGGGCGGCCCGAAGACTCTCTTAGTCCCTCAAGGTTTTGTTCTTCCCCAAGTTGCGTTAGGGAAAAGGCCTCATACACAACAAGGGAAGGCATTCCTTATAAGCACATTCTCATGTGCTTCCCTAGGCAATGTGGGATTCCATGAAATGCAAGACCCCCTTTTGGGTCACTACAATCCACCCCCCTTACGGGCACACGCGTCCTCGCGTGTGGGGCCCACACTTCTGGCTAGGGCATGGCTCTGATACCATTTGTCACACCCCGCCCCCGTGTGTATGATATTGTCCTCTTTGGGCGGCCCGAAGACTCTCTTAGTCCCTCAAGGTTTTGTTCTTCCCCAAGTTGCGTTAGGGAAAAGGCCTCATACACAACAAGGGAAGGCATTCCTTATAAGCACATTCTCATGTGCTTCCCTAGGCAATGTGGGATTCCATGAAATGCAAGACCCCCTTTTGGGTCACTACAATAGAGCCAGGTTTCGATCCTGGGACCTGTGGGTTATGGGCCAAGGAAAAGCGCTAGCCACATCTGCGCTATACCTCAAAAGGACTAGTCACCAATGAAGCTCCTTGTAGTTGTTAATAAAGCCCAGATCTACTCGGTAAATACCCGATGTGGGACTCATTACACACCCACACACATCACACAATCAATCAAATTGGAGCATCACAATCTCCCCCACTTAAATCCCTAACGTCCTCGTTAGGGCCCACTTTGTGGGGTAATGTCTCTGAGCCCACACGGAGTTACCGGGCCGGCTTTGATACCATTTGTAACAACCCAAGGAAAAGCGCTAGCCACATCTGCGCTATACCTCAAAAGGACTAGTCACCAATGAAGCTCCTTGTAGTTGTTAATAAAGCCCAGATCTACCCGGTAAATACCCGATGTGGGACTCATTACACACCCACACACATCACACAATCAATCAAATTGGAGCATCACAGGCATGCAATGGCATTTTTTCTCCTCCTTTTTGAGCGCATAACTATAGTGAGATAAATGCATCATTCAGACCCAACAAAAATTTACAACAATTTTATAATGCTCCCAAATTAGTTTACACTTTACCCATGGACCCTTAAAAAAATTAATTACAAATTATGGTGATTGAATTTTTATTGTGACCCTAGTTTTACTGTAAACGAAAAAGAAAAAACATACTCTACGCTAAGAAAAATACATAACATATATATATAGCTACTAGATATTTAATTAACTTTTTTTTTTTTTTTTTGAGAAACACACACACATACACATATATATAGCGGAAAGATATTTAATTAACTTAATTATACTTTTGGGCCTAGTTTGGAGTTGTTTGCACTTTTGGTTTCTTTTAAGTTTCAATTTTTTTTTTCTTGATTATATTTTCAAATTGATCTTTCCATTATCTTTGTGATATCCTACAACAAAATTAGTGACGAACAAGGACAAAATGATCATTTTAACAATAAAATTACAAGACTAAATTGAAAATGTCAAACTTATGAGATTTTGGGAATTTAAACCCCAGGTGATAGAACTAACCAATTTTAAACCAAGTTGTTAATTAGATCTATCATGAATAGTCTTTGCTTAAATAAACAAACATCAAAATTATGCACAGCAAAATAGTAAATAACACAAGATATAATGATCAAGGAAAACCAATAAAACATATTAGTTTCAATGTAAAAAAAAAACTTGGAGAAAACATTTCCAAAAAACAATCCACTATAGTAGAGAGAAGCTAAATATTTAGTATAAAACCTTTATCTCTAGACTCTATAATCTACAGTAGAAACTTTCTATCGAATCAGAACCTCTAAATTCTTCAATATATGAATGCTACCTAGATGACACATCCACAATCACAATTGGAACCTCTAACTGACTCTAAGAATTTCTTGAAGGTTTTCTTCACAACAAAAAGTATGTGGTATTTGAATTTTGCAGCAACTTCACACATAACATGAATAAGATCTTCAATTGTTGATGCTAAAGACTTTGCTTGGTACAAAACCCAAAGACGCACAAAAGTTGGAATAATATCTTATTCTTTTGTTTTCTTAACACACAGAATGCCTTAAGAAGCCTTGAGTTTTTCTTTTTTTTTTTTTTGGGGTCTCCACTACCTTATTTAAATAAGAGCTTAATGAGTCTTTTAAATAAGCCCTCTTATTGGGTTAAAAAAACCCAAAAACAATAGGCACTTGAATAAGACGTTGCTAGCTAAAACAAAAAGAATAAAGTTTGGTTACAAAATTGGTTGTAATCTAAGACTGTAACCTAAGACTATAATCTTACTCAATAAAATAAAAATTATTATATATTTTGAAATATAATCATTGAATTACATATTCTTTGCACTCTTAATACACATGTAAAATTTTGTGTCAATCGAATATTATATATTATATGATTTATAAGCTTATATTTTATGCATAATTTTAAACTACAAAAACTCGTAATTTAAAAAATTCATTGATAACATAGCCATTGATTTTCAATTTTTTAGAAATTTTGCAAGTATGGAGAATATAATAAAAAGATGTAATCCAATGGTAGACTTGCCAAAATTCACCTTCAATAAAATATATTAAGTAAGGTTGTAGCCTTAGATTATGACTAATTTTGTAACTAAATTTTGTCTAAACAAAAATCTCATATCGTAATAGATTGAAAGGTTTCTAGATAGGTATCGAGTTTCATTAATTCGAGATAGGTTGACACAAGGGTGGCTCTAGGAAATTTTTTTTAGGGTGGTCACTAAAAAACTTAAATTATACAAAGAGACAACTTGAATATATTAACATCACAAAAAAAAAAAAAAAAAACACGTAAATACACAAAATATTACAATTTTTGTACTAGCAAAGAGAAAAAAAAATAAGAGATAAAATGGACTCAGACACTCTCGGACCAAGCCTTTTATGTTCGATATCCTTCTTCGACGAAAAATTAGGTTCAACCACAGATAGCGTGCGTCGTGGTATCAAACATTGAGATAGTGCCAAGTCTTATCTAGTCCCGAGAATACAAATGGGCGGAGGATTCTTCTTTACAAGTTCTCTTCGGTTCTGAGCTCTTTCTCCTTTTTCTTTTAAATTGAAAATGTTGATATGAGAATAATAAAGTGACCACAATAATTTCATAACAAATCTTATGTAACAAGCTGTTATTGGTGGGTAAAACGTGTCAATATTGAGCCAAATTTAGAATTAGTAACAGCTTACCACATAAGATTTATTGTAAAAATATTGTGGATGTAGCATTACTATTATTTTTGTTGAATTCAAATTATTGTGATTCTCAGGTCATGTTGTTTAACATTTTTATTACGGTGGTTAAAATAACTTAATATAGTATATAATATTTTTTTTGTACATATATATATATATGTACATTTTTTTTTCAAGTCAGAGTGATCACTGAATAGATTAATTTAAACTAATTATTTATATATATATATATACATATATATATTTAAGCATAAATTTTTTTTTGGCAAGTGAGGGTGGTCCTATGATCACCCTCACATACAAGTGGAGCTGCCACTGGGTCCACATGTATTGGGACCGGTAGATATAGCTTTTCTTTGGTCAATAATAGCACTTGTTTGATAACTTCAATGTCTTCTTCAACACAATAATTAGAAACTAGGATTTAAATTCATATATAGTGTTTTGATATTGGATAAGCCAATACATAAAAATGACTGTTACAAAAAAGATAAATGAAAAAATTGTCAAAGTTTAAATGGTGAAAGTGTAATTTAGTGTATTTTCTTAACATATTATGAACTATTTGATTGTCCGGAGGTATGGGAGATCTATGCTCTTGAATGCATGATTTTGCTTGAGACATCCGATCAATTGGTTCCTTCCCCTTGGCCACGCACCACTGAAGAGTGGCATATGAATTCAACTTTCAGGGATGGGTTAGGTGATGGGCTCAATTAGTCAAAATTGCATAAGCCTAGGGGTGCATCCGGGTGGGCCTTAAAAAGAAAATATCCACACACTTTTTTTCTCTAAAGAATGTTGAAAATATGCATTTGGATATGGCTCGCGCCTATGCATGCTTTAGAGCATTAGATGCAACAATAACATGACAAGATATGTGTTTAACAATGATCACATGTTGCTCAGGAATTCCGTCTGATGCTTATTAGACAGAATTCTTACTCTATATGTTCAAGGAGAAACAATAGTAGGAGAAGAAAAAAAATACAAAATTAAATTTTATTAGAATAAAAAAATTAATCTTACCTTTCAAAACTGATTAAGAAAATTAATAAATGGAACTCCAACTCTAGAAGTAAAATTTAAGTTTAGGGTTTCATAGCAAAGTATTATTGTTGGGTTCTGATTTTTCCTCCCTAATTATTGTTTTTTTTTTTTTTTTTTTTTTTTTTTTTTTTTTTTATACAAGATAGAAATTCTACTCTAACTTAATCTAATTGTATATATATGTGTGAAACTCCTTCCTAGAGACTTGAATCCTGACTCTTGTCCCCCACGACTACAAACATTTATACTGATGGAATGACTATCGTACCAAGAGTGCGCGGTGGTTTCTCCTCACTTATTAATGTAAGGAAATAAAATGTGCATAAATAATGAATGTATGAAATAAATACAAAATGAATATCAAAGTGTGATATTGATTTTAAAATTAAGTTAAAGTTTCAATTGTTTTCCACTCCTTTACTTTTTCTCCCCTCCAATTTAACAAAGTCTTAGATTTATCTTAATACTAAAAAGTCCTTCAATGTCAATGACTGGTATAATATTGATAAAAAATCACAAAATAAAACTCTCAAGTTGGAAAAAAAATCTTAATAGATATTGTTAGGACATATGTGGTTCATTTATTAAGAACATATGTCATTATTTTATGTAATTGGTAAATCCTTTGACAAAACTCACTTTACTTGTATATGGGTAGATTTAGGATGTTTTTAATACTTCAAGAACCAAGGTTTCAAGATCAAATGTTAAAGCCATGCAAGTCTGTCTAAAAAACAAGCTGAAAAAGTGCCTGTCATTAAAACTCGACAGCTATCTCGGCAGCTAGCTTCTATCGAGCTTAAGAACCTGTTCCAGCCCCTTGGCTTGACAGCTGCTCGACAACTGCTCGACAGCTTCTCGACAGATGCTACCTGTCAAGGTTTAAGAAAAACAGAATTTATGATCTGTTTTCTTCTAATCTGTGAATATGTCTTTGGGTCTTTTTTCTCATAACCCTAGATATATATAAGACTTATTTTAAAGGTCGTCACATAAGAGAATTTAAGGAAAACATATGCAAAAGGTGATTGAAGTCTTATTCTCTCTAAAAGAAGCTACTGCATCTTTGAGCCTTAGAATTTTGTAACTAAGTGCTTCTTGATCTTCATTGTTAATGAAGTGAAGAACTTTGCAACTAAATTGTTTTAAATTAGGGTTTGTGGGTGTAATCGGTTTAGAGGAGAAAAAAAAAATGTCTGTAGCCGCAGTTTGTATTTTCCTTGATAATAGTGAAATCTCTGCAACTCCGTGGACATAGGCAAATTGCCAAACCACGTAAATACTGTCCTGTGCGTGTGATTGTTTTTCTTTGGCGTGTGTTTTCTCTATATTTTGTTTCTCACAGGTTTAGGAATTCGTAGAAATTCCCTACAATATTTGACATAATATTCATGTTTGTTTGTTTGTTTTAACAAGTTTTATTCATAATAAATCTAATTAACAACTTGGGTTTAAAATTTGTTGATTCTATTAATCGGTGTTTAAATTTCCCAACAAGTGGTATTAGAGCGGGCACACTCTGATTAGGATTTAATCTTTGCTGTGTGATCCATTGACCCACGTTGTCATGAAAACTCTTGATTGTTTTGATTTGCATGATCTTGTGTTGAATGATGATGATGATATTTAAGATGCCTATTGCAAGCTTTATAATTTTTGTATGAAATCTTTTGAATGTTCTACAAAATTAAAAGGTAAATTTAAAAAGTTCAAACTTGAAAAAGATGATTTAATTGCAAAATTGGATGAAGCCAATAATTTGAATGAGAATTTTAAAAATCAAATTCCATATCAAGTGGACAAAATTAAGAGTTTGGAAAAGCAACTAGTTGAATTTAAAATTGAAATTAAAAAATTAACTAGTGCCAAACTTGTTGTTGAGCCTAACTCAAAGGAAAAAGGTTTTTATATTTCTCCATATAAAATGAATAATGAAGAGTTGAAGGCTAATATTGCTAGGATAGACAAAGGTAAAAATTCTGATATTAACGCTGAAGTTTCTAAACTTATGTCTAAAACTCCTCCTAGGTTGAATGAGAAATATAAATTTGTCCCCATTTGTCATTATTGTCATATTGTTAGTCATATTAAGCCAAATTGTCCTAAGTTGAGATCTCTGTCAACCTCTAAGGTTAGACCTTCTTCTAGGAAGCCGAATAGTTCTAAAACTGCTAATGTTTGTCACTATTGTGGTGTTTCTAGACATATTCGTCCTAATTGTTTTAAGTTGTATCCTTAAAAGCAAATGTCCAAATGGTCACAGGTTTCCTCTCAAGGACCTACACCTTTGTTTGGAGAGTTATTAAAAGTCTTGAGATTTTTAACTCAATTTCAGGAGAATTTTAATTCTTCTATGTCTTTTAGTAGACAAACTAAGACACGTGCATTTTCATCTTCATGGCCATAGACTCGTGCTGTGTGGGTGAGAAAGGAGCCTAAGACTTAATTGTCTTTTTAGTTTGTCATCTGCTTTAATTCTTTCTATCTATAGTAGAATTCTCTTTACTTAATTTCTTATTTGCTTTTGGAATCATGCTTTCATGCATCTGTATTTTTCTATCATGCCTTCATGCATTTGCATATTTCTTTCATGCTTTCATGTTTTTTATCTGTTTTTATTTAGTTGTTTAGTTTTTATTTTGTGTTATTTTCAAAAATAAAAATAAAAAAAAAGGAAAAATAAAAAAAAATTCAAAAACAGCGTGTGTTTGTGTACATTAGTACTTGTGTACCTTGAATGACCAATGAAACAAAACTTTCTAAACTTTGTGTCTCTTGTAGCTTAGATGAGCATCTCTATGTACAACTAAGCAAGTGAGTTTTGTGGCTCTTTATTTGTGATGAGTAAGGTTAAGTGATCTCTTATACTTAACACTTGTATCACTCTTTTTTATGGGAATTACTAGAAAATTCTAAGAGAAAGGCATAAATAATCATTTCACCATCGTTACCTATCAATCATGACATGACATTTGTATAGTTCGGCATAGTAATATTGCAATGTCAATGACATCTGTATACTTCGGCATAACAAAAGTACAATGTCAAAAGGCTTAACATAATTGGGTATTTCTTTTCTCTCTTTTATATACCCATGAATGATATGCTTAATAAAAAGAAAAATATGCAAATAAAATAAAAGTAAAGAGAAAAAAATGCTTTAAAACATGATTGCAAGTGTGTATTTTAGGAGATGTGGGAGTTATAGGATGTGCTTCGAAAGTGATAATCCTCATCAAACAGTTATGATTGTGTGTGAGTTAAATTGATTTACTCATACCCCAAACCGTCATAACATAGAGACACTTATGTAATCTTGCGATGTTTTCACACACAACACTTAATATCCTTTGCTACTCTTGATATATATGCAGATACAATGTAATTTGGTCATCACAAGGTTTACATGCGTTAATGTATGCTTATTAAACTGTCTTGACTTGTTTTTGAAATATAAAATCGGTTAAACTTGTTGTGTGTGTGTGTGTGTGTTTTTGGGATCAATGTGCTTAAAATTGTTGTTGAGAGATTTTTTGAGAACTTAAAATGTTACTTGGATCCTTAGTTGAGTTGCATACTTGATTGCATTCATGTCTATGTTTTTCTCTTCTTGAAAAACTGTTTTTAAGCAATCTCGACAACTCCTCAATGCCTCTCGACACCTAGCTATCTATCAAGCTCTTTAGTTTTTTCTTATCGCAATCTCAACACCTTTTCAATAGCTAGGTCAATCGATCGAAAAATTTTCTGTTTACTCGATAGATCCTCGACACCTTCTCGATCCATCGAGGTTGGCTCGATAGCTGCTCGACACCTCTCGATCGATCGAGATTTTCTTGCATGCATTATTTTTTACATGTTTTGCATCTTTCTTTTATCTTGTCATCCATAGTATCTTGTTGCATTACATTCATGCATTTTTATGAATTCCTTGTGCCCCTTTGATCATTTTTTATCATCTTTATGTTTCTCGCGTGAAGCTTTCTAGCTTCTTGTACCCTTTGTCAATCATGACAAAAAGAGGGAGAAATTGTGGAAATATGTGGTTTCTTTTTAAATATTCTACATGTTATGGGGAGAAATACATGCCCTTGTAAGGGGGATATGTGTTTCATCTTATTGGAAGGAGTGTTTACCTTCTTGTTGTTGTAGAAGTTACTTTTAGCTTCTTCTTCTTGTACATCGGTCTTATGACCATGTTTACACACATTGTGCTTATCTTTGATATATATGTGATTATGTATATTTTCTTCACCTATCTCTACATGTATTGTTTCTTTTCTCTCTTTATACATATGTTTCTTTATTTGTATGCAATCCATTATTTCTGCTTCACACAAAGATACCTTGATGTGTTTTGTTTAAAGTGTTTCAGAAATACAGATTGTCAAAGTCTACTTGTCATGAACTCTCCTCTTGCAAAATTTTTCAAGAGTTTGTGTTATGATAGATTTTATTGTGTTCAATAAGTGAGTATGAGTTAAGTGATTTATGACTTCTCTCATATGATCATTTGTTTGTTATGGTTTTGTCACAGATTGCCAAAGGGGGAGATTGTTAGGACATATGAGGTTCACTTATTAGGAACATATGTCATTATTTTATGTAATTGACTAATCCTTTAACAAAATGCACTTTACTTATATTTGAGTAGATTTAGGATGTTTTTAATACTTCAAGAAACAAAATTTCAAAATCAAGTATTAAAACCATGCAAGTCTATCCAAGAAACAAGCTGAAGAAGTGTCTGTCATTAAAACTCGACAGCTAGCATCTATCGAGCTTAAGAAGCCGTTCTAGCCCCGTGACTTGACAGTTGCTCGACAGATGCTATCTGTCGAGGTTTAAGAAAAACAGAATTTCTGATCTGTTTTCTTCCAATCCATGAATATGTCTTTGAGCTTTCTTTTCTCATAACCCTAGACATATATAAGGCTTATTTTAAAAGTAGTTACATAAAAGAATACAAAGAAAACATACACAAAAGGTGACCGAAACCTTATTCTCTCTGAATGAAGCTACTGTGTCTTTGCGCCTTAGGGTTTTGTAACCAAGTGCTTCTTGATCTTCATTGTTGATGAAGTGAAGAACTTTGTAGCCAACATTCTTCTTTTTCAAGTTGATGAGTGAGTCACGTATTAGGATTCGTGCAAAGGAGTGAGTCACGTACTGGGATGCGTGCATAAAAAGAGTGGTGTTCATATATTGAAGAGTTTAGAGGTTTTGAAGTGGTAGAAGGTTTCTGCTGTAAGTTCATATACGGGGATTGTAGAGTCTAGGGACAAATGTTTTGTACTAGATCTGAAATTTCTCTTTACTATAGTGGATTGCTTTTCGGCAAGGTTTCCCCCCAGGTTTTTTTTACTGTGAAACTAGTTTGTTTCATTAGTTTTCCTGAGTTATTATATCTTGTCTTATTTGTTTTTCCGCTGCACTTATATTTGACATGATATTGATGTTTGTTTATTTAATAAGTTTTATTCATAATAAATCTAATTAACAACTTGGATTTAAAAATTGTTAATTCTATCAACTGGAGTCTAAATTCTCCAATAGATATAAACATAATAATATTAAGAAGCCATCTTTCATTAGTTTTCTTACGATAAAATAATCTAATCTAATATATGGATTGGGATTAATTGGTATAAATGAACACAAACCCATCTCATTCATTTATAATCAAATACTATCAACATACAAGGCTTCCTGAGCAGGTGCTGAGATTTAAAGTTGCAAAAAACAACTTTAAATCTTAACCATTGAATATAAAAGAATGAGTAAAAGTAAGAAAATAAAAGTGAAAAAGTAAAAAAAGTATTGTAAGCGGATGAGGGTGAATTGCACGGCACAATTGCACCGATCTCAATCCCTAACATATACATGTTTATTTATTCTTTTATTTTTTTCTATTACCCAAATTGGTCACAAGTGTGTACACATTTAATAAAGATTGAATGTCAAATTTTATATTTACATCCTCCAATAAAACAATGACAATGTCACATCAGATTTTATTTTTCAAATAAAAGAGTAGACACTAAATACACACAATTATACTCTAATCAATAAAATCTCATTCACCTAACTGTTTTTCTGAATATTAAATAATAATAAAAAACTAAAGTTGAAAGTTGGCTAAAAATTGCCATAGGGGCTACCAAAGTCACTGCCTTCTAGCTGAAAAATCTATGCCTTTGATTGGGACAAGCCATAAATCATGTTTTACATAGAACAAGTTTCCACTTGAAAGATTAGAATAATTGAAAGTTGATTTAGTTTCATGGGTAGGGTTGAACTATAATTTTACTAGGCCTGTTTAGCCATTGCCCGTTGCTGATGGAACCGCCCCTTACCGCACCGAGCCACCTACCTTAAAGCTCCACTGCAGGTGTTCGACGTGGTGGTTGGCAGTGTTTTCCAAGTACTGAAGCCACTAGGTGCAATGAGTGGTGGTGAGTTTTGCCCACTAGCAACGACTGAACCACACCGTCTCTCTCTCTCTCTCTCTCTCTCTCTCTCTCTCTCTCTCTCTATATATATATATATATATAGAGAGAGAGAGAGAGAGAGAGAGAGAGAGAGAGAGAGAGAGAGAGAGAGAGAGAGAGAGGCAATTGAATCTGAAGGAAGAAGAATAAATAGAAATTGAAGTTTGGGTTGAGTTAGGTTATACATTTGTAAAACCAAGTTGTTTTTGGTTTTTATTTAATAAAATTTTTGAAGTTAAAATGATGCCGTTTTGGACTCAAAAAAAAAAATGGAATTAAACTATGAAACAATGTCGTTTTATGTTAGGTTAAATTTCTTAATTTCCCATTTATATCAAATAGCCTCTCGTTCTCTTTTTCTGCACAGCCTCTCTCTCTCTCTCTCTCTCTCTCTCTCTCTCTCTCTCTCTCTCTCTCTCTCTCTCTCTCCCCTTATCCTTTGCCACTTGCTGGCTGCCACCATCCTCTGCCGCTGCGATGCCTCTATTCTCCAAGCATCTTCCTCTCCTCTATCTTTTTTCTCATAGCTATCCTTTGGAAGTTTCGAGAGATGGTTCTGATGGTCAATACCTAGGGCTACTATGCTTCTCCTTACTACTAGGTATGTAAATTTATTTGATGCTCAATACCTAGGATACTATCTATGCTTTGCCTTACTATGATTTTTAGAAAGATTGTGAATTTATTTGAGATACTTTGTGTTGGTATTTGAGAAATATTGTGAATATGTTTGTTTGTTTGTTTTTTTTAATGAATATTTGGATTGTTTGATGATTCTGTATGGGTTGTTTGATGTGGATTGAGGTTTTTTTTTTTTTTTAATATAAATATTTTAGGTTATTGTTTTTAACTGAACTAACCGCACCGAACCGGAGTGGTGCACCACACCTTGTGTAGACCAATTTCTGCCCTCCACAAGTGATGGTCAGAGTTAAGGGGAAACCACACCCTATATCGCTCCGTGTACAACCCTACTTTTTACCAATACCAAACTAAATTACATATTTAAGTTTTGTTCATTTTATATTCAAACAAATTTGAACTTGTTAATGAGAGACTTGATTAACTTATTATTTTCTCAAATATAATAAATGCCACATCTAATTTGTTTTTCACCCCTTTACACACACACACACACACACACACACTCATTGATAATCTACCCATTTACATATTTATACTAATAATTAACAATTAAATTATAATTAAAATTAGGGTAAATTTTATTAACATATCCTGAGATTTGGGATAATGTCAACCAGGTCCTATACATTTTAAAACTAACCAATTTAGTCCCTAAAGCCAACTTTGTCCCTACACACTATTTGGTTTGTTACTCATTTTTCTCAAATTTCTTAGGGACCAAGTTGGGTTCAGGGATCAAATTAGTCAATTTTAAAATGTCTTGAACCTAGTTAGCAGTAGCTTAAACCTCAAGATATGTTAATAGAATTTACTCTAAAAATTATACTATTAAGTTAATTAGATAGAATGATTGTTGCTTATGAACTTAAGATTCACCAATCTTTTATTGTTAAAAACTATATATAATTTTACTATACCATTAACCATTTAATCATCAATAAATTACAAGTAAACAATTTAATATCTTATAAACTTATTTACAAACTTACATAATTCAATCTTAAATACATATAAATATATTTGAAATATTTATACATCTAAATACATAATATTATATATACATAAATCAACTTTATACTTACAAGTGCATTATTATGTTTGAGCCCGGCTTCTTTAACAGTTGAGCCTAAATTTAGGCTTGAGTTTGACTTAGTTGTTAAAATAAACATAAACAAACTTTTGCTTGAGTTGAACCCGATCCGTTC
Source organism: Castanopsis chinensis (assembly GCA_032878915.1). Classification (NCBI taxonomy): domain Eukaryota; kingdom Viridiplantae; phylum Streptophyta; class Magnoliopsida; order Fagales; family Fagaceae; genus Castanopsis; species Castanopsis chinensis. Next base: position 10,632,094 of record JAVQMG010000126.1, on the reverse strand, counting down.
ATAAACAATGCAGCTGATTTACGGCCCTATCCATATATATTGTGGCCAAAAAGCTCTTATAAAAAAGAATCTATGAGGGAAAAAGACAAAAAAGATGCAGCTCCTTAGGTTTTGAGCTCCAGAGGACAGCAGGGAACGCAGTTGGAGTCAAGCTTGCATTCAGGGAAGTACTTCCAAATACATCTAAACTTCAAAATAAGTTTACTAGAATTTTTTCAACCATGCAACGAAATGACCACAAAATCTAAAAGAACAGAAAATGATATAATATGATTGCTCCCCAAATATCTTGACCTTTGGATTTTTGAGGTCCAAATCAGCTGTGGACCCAGAAGCCCTGTCACGTACATTTTTCAGAGATAGAAAACCATGTGTTTAGCAGAAGATGAAGCGGCAACCAACTAGCTACAAATATAGGAGAAAGATCTCCCATGGCAATATGTCAGAACAAACAAACTAACCAAACAAGATTTTATATTGATAATACAACCGCAACTAACAAAAGCAACTGAACAAGAGACTGTTCCTAATGCCGTTTTAGGCAATAAGAAAAGTACAACCATTGTTCTGTTACTATACAAGGGAAACTAGTATATACATTTTAGCTGTAATGATGTATGTGAATACTCTACAAAAACTTGGGTCTTGTTCAATATCAGAACTTTCAACTTGCACTAATAAAAATAGGTGTAGCCTTTGAAGTCTCTCAGAACATATATACATATGATTAGCCAACGGGACCTGGAGGATTGTCAGATTGAGTAAACATTTTCTTGATAGCTTCTTCCTTCTCATCAATGAAGTCAAAAAAGCTGTAAATGACCTGAGAACAGTGAGGCTTTGACGAGATAGGCGAAGGAGGAGCAGACTTCTTCTGCTGTCGTTTGTACCGCACAAACTGGCGAACCATTTTGAGCAGAAACAGAATAAGGGCACCAATAGTGAAGACAGCACACAATAAATAGAGACCCCAAAAGCTGATCATGTGGAGTTGGTTAGGTTCAGATTTATGTCTCCTCTCTCCAGGACAACCCATCTTACAGAACCACTTCTCATGGATCTTCTGAAGCTCTCCACTCTCAGAAAGTTTCAAGATTGCAGTAGAAATGTCAACAGCAAGTGGGGAATCTCTCTTGAAAGCCTAGTTTTGGTAGTAAGAAAAATAAGTGAGAAAATGCATATAAAGATCATCATTACAATGAGATGTTACAGCTCATATATCAAAGAAGGTGAAAAAAGAAAGGAGAAAGATGATGGAAGAGATAATGGGATATGCTTCATAAAAAAAAGGAAAAAAAAAAAAAAAAACCCAGCATGTTCATGCGCATTCTTGAATATGTCATGAATGTATGTATATAAGCACATATGTATGCATGCATTAGACAAGCTCTACTCACAAATCCCCATCCACTCTTGGTAAATGGCTGCCCAATAATCCCAAATTCAGTTTGCTTTGATAGAAACAAATCCACATATGGAAGCTCATCTATAATAGCTCCCACCCCTCCACCTTTTGGCCCTTTTCGGAGTGCTTTCTCATACTCCTCTGGGGAGCCTAGTTCAATGAGTCTTGACCTAGCTATATAAAGGTTGTCTGCCAGATAGCTATAAGCAAATGAACCTACTTGATAACCAATAGGCCAATTAGTTGCAATCAAGCTATCAATTCCTGTGATGGGTGATGAAAGCTGCTGAACCGTGAGTATTGAAGTCAAGCTTGCTGTATAGCTTGCTGTGATGACCATCAATAGGAAAAGCCACACCACCATCACCATCTTTCCAAGTGAGCTTTCTGTATTTTCCTCTGTTATTTAATACAAAGTAAAAACTTATCAAATTCAAATATAATTTTTTGATCTCAAAATTGCTTCATTTCAGACCCAAAATCAAATAGAACAAACATAGTAAGATCTCTTTTATTTTATTTCTTTCCTTGAAATATTTACTAGAAGCAGGAAAGACAAATTTTTTTACTGAATTATTCAAGGTAAGGTAACATTAAGGATAACTACTAAATACTAATAAGTTAAGATCCTTGATTGGAATATCACAGCTTGCTTTCACTTGCAACTGCACAAGTTGATATGGTTCACTGCTTACTATGTATTTATGTAAATTGTATAGTTTTTCATAAAACCAGAGGGTTTTGTGTATTCATAATTTGAGGTAAGATACCAGATATAAGCTTTAGTCATATGTTGTATAAGCACAAAGATGGCCTTAAGCCCACTACCCTTTTTAATAATAGATATGTGGCTTTAAGAAAGAATGAGAAATAAAGAAATTAATGGGTTGTCAAAGTCAGCAACTTCCTTACGATTTGTCTTGAACAATGTTGAGAAGCTGAACCTGCAAAATGAAATAATTGAATGGGATTAGAGGCTAATATCTTGGGTATTAAGGAGTATATTGGGTTTATGTGATACGATTAAACAATTTAGTTAAAACAAGTATAACAATAAGAAAGCTGTAATAATGACACAAATTCAAAAGATTGTTTTGTAGGAAAAATAGTAATGAACTTCACTGTTAAACATTTAAATGACTTACAGAAACATTGTAACAAGCTGCCTCTTAGGGGGGCCCCGGAATTCATCATTGACTCGATGCTCAAGAATCCAAATAACTACTGCAATTATTACAAAAGAAGCTGCTGTAACGCACCACATCTCCACTGTAAAAGGTTTAAGAAACACCCAAGCACTTGATTTTGAATTCTGGATAGGAGCCACTATGACAAGACCGGTAGTAGCATAAGGCTGTGAAAAATCCACAATCCTTGTCCTGTTTGTCACAATTGCAATGTCCCCGACAGCTGCATCAAACACCTGACAACAAAACTTTCAGTAATAAAAAAAAAAGGCACATAATAAATTTCAATCTACTAACAAATGTAACCCAAATAAAAAGCTAAGTTCAGAATGAGAACCACCAGTATATGGATCTCACCCAGACCACAGCTGTCAGAAAAGGATTATCATAATCATGTAATGGATCATACTCTCCTCCTCCACTTCACAAGGTATAAATGAAATGGTTAATCCCTAAAATGAAATAGTCAGTTGGTCAGCCATTGAATTCATCACTTAATTTGGCAATTAGTATCTTCTAGGCAAGCCTGTAATAGGCAATTCATGCATCAGCGTGTTTTCCATGTATTGGTAGGTCATCTTTTCCCCACAAAGCATGGTTACTTTTTAAATTTCTTTTGTTCTTACCCCATATAAAACAATATGTTTTACTTACCCCGTTTTCTACCATCTTTACAATCCCATCATAACTGGGATTAATGTGACCATTACCAAAAGGCTCCAATTTGTAAGGAACATAATAAGGGACTAATTTTAGTGCTTCCTTGAACACATCAATACAGTATCCTTGCATGTCACTGCTGTTGTGCACTTCAGTAGCAAATTCAACAAAACTTGCTCTAAATGGTACTCCAATCTTCAATGGTTTTCCTTCGTCTGCAATTACCCAGCCACGTGGCCTTTCTGTCTTACCACCGGGCCAAGTAATATTGTTAAGCTTCTGATTTAGGCGGGAATAGTTCTTTTGATCCCTTTGGAGATATTCTTGGGGTAAAACTGAAAAGCCTGAAGAATTAGACCAGTAACCAACTGTATGGATTGCCATTTGGTCAATATTAATGACATCATAACCGCCACTCACAATGTTCCTATTATCTTGATTAAATTGGACTTGACCACTTAAACCAGTGAAGTTTGTCTGCAATAATATCTTATGCAGAAGAGATCCATTATTAAAGACTTTGAGAGTCCTCATCTGCATTTCAGTTGAAATAACTTTCCGCAACTTATCATTGAAAGAGAATGTGATATTTCCGTGTTCTTTCACGAACTTATCAATTGATTTTGCAACTGTCCACACTGTGTCATAAGCCTGGAATCCATAGGTATTCAACTCAGAACTTGCTAAACCCTCTAGTAGCAATTTTCTCCATCTAGACACAAAAGCCCTCTTCTGGCTGGACTCTGGAATATGTTGACGAAGCCCCACTACCCCTTGGAGGATACGGAGTGAAGTTTTATTCATTGGAGAGAATGAATCTAAGGTAGTAGAAAGCCAATCTGTCGCAAGCCAGACATAGTCGGTGGTTGTCATGTCAAGTTGTTGAGCCACGGAAAAGATTCTCAATCTGGGGTCAGGACCAACATGAACAACATAGATACGAGGACCGAGCAATTTTGATTTGTTGAGCACATCAGTGATGTTGCCTAGATCAAACTGGATCGGCAAAGGAAATTTATAAGCAATCTTCAATTGTCTCTTCTCAAGTTCATCATCTAAATAAGCTATCCCGCTCCTTCCATAATCATCATCGACAAAGATGGCAATGACCTCTTTCCATTCGTAAAAGTCAACTAAATCAGCCACAGCTGCCATTTGGTAGGAATCACTTTGTGTACTTCGAATAAAGAATGGGAATTGGCTGGCAGAAAGAGTAGGATCAGTGGCAGCAAATGAGACAAGAGGCACTTGGAGACCATTAGCAATCTCAGAAATCATATGAGCTATAGCTGAGGACTGTGGACCAATTATGGCCACTACTCCTTTCTCAAGTACCTGAAAAGCTGCCCCAGAAAAAGATACAAACAAGATAAAATAGGTAGCAAGAACTTTATATCTGAGTATAGAATTTAAAATGTCATCTTTCAAAGGAAGAAAAACACACACACACAGAAAATTACCATAAAATAGACAAAGTTCGTGCCTCATAAGCGTGGGAGGATGCTTGATCATTGATCAACAAGAACACTACTGAGAAAAGGACTAATGGTCCGTATGGATTAAGGGGAAGGGAGGGGGGAAGAGTAGAGTAGATTTATCCCAAAATTAACCTATTTTTAGCTAACTTTACTCTACTTCCCTCTACTTGCCCTTCTTCACCCCTGCATCCAAACGAACCCTAAAGGAGGTGGGCTAGTATCAGAATAGACTGCAGGAATGACAGAAAAGATCTCAGGAAGGGCTTATATTGGGGGGAATTCTATTATCAGATAAATGCAGTATGGAAATGTAAAATTATGAATATCAAAATTGGAGATCATGCTTTAAAAAAAGAAAAGAAAAAAAGAAGATGAGGATATTATAATAGAAGAGAATACGGCAATGCAATATTAGTAAAGATAATATTAACAGTAATTTTAAACTTTGTTGGAAGTTCAAATCACAATTTAAAATTATGATGATTAAAATAAAAGAGAAAACTTTGCTTTGAACGCTTCCAGCAGGAAAAAAAAACCAAAAAAAAAAAAAAAACTCAAAACGAATTCTTAAAAATATTAGTAGACAACTTTGCATCATCTTACTCATTTATCAAATCCCCGTGACCCATAAAGACAAGTAAAGAGCTTACTTGTATCATAGAAGGAGCAATTTTTTTTTTTTTTTTTTTTAAGAAAACTTAAATGGACATTTCCAATGTTACCTCCAACGGACCCCAAGAAGGCACTGCAATTTGCATCCTTCGAGATCAACTTCAGCTTTGTCCCGTTGAGAATTTTTCGGTCCGCATTGACATCAGAGACTGCTCTTTCCATGGCCACCTTGGCGGCTCTACCAATAACCGAATTGAAAGTAAAAATTGCACCAATCTTCACAACAGCAGGACCTTGGCAGTACACAGAGCCATTAAGGAATACCCAAATCAAAACTACTGGTGGCAGAAGAATCACAGAGTGTTTCATTGTTACTAAAAGCAACCACAGCAATTCTTCACTGTAAAGACTCAAACTTGGCTCAAGCTAAGATTGCTCAAGCTTCAAAAACTGGGTAAATATGGGTCAAAATTACAATTTGATGAGCACCCAGATGAGTTTTAATGGAGAAAAGACTTGTAAGGACTAGAATGGTGATCTAGGAATGAAAGGGATAACCAACAAGGTGGAGAACGAGGCCAATACATCATGGTCAAAGAGCAACCCACTAACCCAGTTTTTGGCCTGGTCTAATAGAATCAAGAAGACTCTCAACGAGTCAACAACACTGGCAAACTTGAACACGAGAATTACCACATGAAGTGAAATATTATAAATTTGCAACTTGCAGTAGGCTAGAAAATGACCCATAAAAAAATAAAAAAATAAAAAACAAAAACAAAATAACAGTGGCTGATCAGCTTGTTGAATATTTGTGGAAAACATGTCCCACATGCAAAAACGAGAATCACATTTTGGAAGAAGAAAAGAAATTTTCATGAGGATTAAAAGGGGAATTCAAAAAATTCCATTGCATGAATGCAAAATTGAGAAGAAAAGTAGTGGTACCAATTGAGTCTGATGGCTCAGATGGGTCCCCTATGTTACGTCAATTTAAAGTGTTACTTATGCCACCAACTGCCAATCAAAAGAAACGACGACCACCATACACGTAAGCCTGTCCAATGTTGCATCTTAAAATTACCAATTTCACAGTGGTAATCGTGGTGGGTTCAGAAAGTATCCACTACTTAGCACGTACCTACATGTTAGTGAATCTAATGCAAACTTTTCTGCTGAATGAGCGGCAGAGTTTCTGTTTCTTTTTATCCAATTAAAACAACAAGACTTAAAAGACAAAAAAATGCATACATAATATTTTTATAATAAATTATAAGTAATTAGTTATTATTGGTTTAAATTTAATTTTAGCATTGAGATTTTTGTTTGAATAATGCTACAGGTACAAACTATTTTATAATATTTTTACAAATGTTGATGTGGTCAACCTCTTATTAGTTTTCATTTAGACCCATCATTATTATTGCTTTTTTATTTATTAATAATCACTTACCACATCAGTAGTTTGTAAAAATTTTTGTAAAATAGTGTGTATGTCTAGCATTATTCTTACTTTTTTACCTTAACAATAACAACTAGTAACAATTTGCTACTTAGAATTTGTTGCGAAAATATTGTAAAAATGTTATGGACATTAGCCTCATCACACGCACTTCACGTGTTCGATGAGGATTTTTTTTAGCATAAAAAAAACTTTGTATTTTTATTATTTATATAATTTTATTTTGTGAATCTAATTTATAAGTGGATAAAGTAATTTGAAAATTAATAAGAGAGTGCTTTTTTTTTAGCCAAAAAAAAAAAAAAAAAAACTCTATGTTTTTATATATAATTTTTATTTTGTGAATCTAATTTATAAATAGATAAAGTCATTTGAAAATTAAGAGGAGAATGGTCCTATTTTTTAGGTAATGTTTTAGTGGGATTTAGAGTTTCATTTTTACCGGATTATCATTTAATTTTGTCTCTACTTAAACATAGAGACGTAAGGACATTTTGAATTAAAAAAATAAAGAATCCAAACAGGGAATGCCCCTTAAATAATAGTATAGATAATATTTCTCTAAAAGATAAAGCAAGGCATCTAATATCTGAGATAAAATGTGAGATGGACCAGATAGGGTTGCCAGAGCACTCGCGGAAGGCATCAAATTTTTTTTTTTTTAAGTTCAAAATTGGAATAGTTTTTAAGTAAAAATGTAGAATTTATCTTTTATGTTTTATCAAAATTAATTTCAGTCATGTAACTTTGATTTCGTTCATTTTGAAAGTTAATTTAGTTAAGACTTCTCCATCTTCTGTTAAAGGTTATGGTTATTTGTTCAAATTTTTAATTCTTTTTTGGAAATTTATTTAATTAAAAAATAAACCAATTAATGATTAAAAAAAAATTCTAGATTTTTTTTTTGGGTAAAAAATTTTAATGGAAGTTGACGAAAATACCTTAATTGAATAAACTTAAAATTTAAATGACTGAAATGAATGAAACAAAGTTAGAGGATTAGTAAAAGTTGGAAGACAGATTTTGGCCTAACATTTAACGAACATGGCAAATCTTCTCTCAGTTCTCTTTATCCTAAAACCCACCCATATTATGAAAGTTTATCTTTAAAAAAAAATGTAGTTGAAAAAGGCAATTTTAGCAACGGGTTTTGCTCAAGTGGTATAGTGACAATAGAGTTTGTCTCCTCTCCTTATATAATTATATATATATATATATATGAAAAAAATTTCAAGGTAATTTCTTTTCGCTTATTAGTATCTCTTTTTTTTTTTTTTTTTTTTTTTTTTTTTTTCTTTTTTCTCGATTGCTTATTATTATTGTGAGGGTAAAAAACAAAGCCTAAAATGAACAGACCAAAAGTTCTTGATCAACACATCTAATTTCTAAAAGGGTGAAAGATCAAAAATGAGAAGATTGGACAGATAATTGACGGACAAAGATGGAAAAACAAAATGAATTTGATTAAGAAAAGCTTTCTCCCAAGGTACAAAGTATGATGCCAAGAAAAGGAATACAAATTTTTGCTCTCTCTCTCTCTCTCTCTCTCTCTCTCTCTCTCTCTCTCTCCTCTCTCTCTCTCTCTCTCTCTCCAATTCTTCCGAATCCCATCTTCTGTGGGCTAACTCTCTCTTTTATTCTCCTTCCTCATTTTCAACTATGCATTTTCTGGTTGGATGAAAGAAGATACTTGTCCTATCAGACACTCCCCTGTCATTTCTTGATCATGAAGAAAGAATTTTGGAGTGTCCCTACTATTTAGGCCAATCATTCATTATTTAATGTAGCTGATATTAGGCAGGATTACCTAATTAATGTGGACTGTTACTTTGAGCTTTGTGTCGTCCTCTTCACATTCCTTAGGAAAGGGAACGAGATAATATTCTTGGTAACCTAGCTATATCTCTCCTCGATTAGGTCCTCCTTGGATTACATCAGTGGGAAGTTCGGCCCATCCAACTACTCTGCGGTCTTGGTCTCTAGGTGTCGGGATCTTGGGCTGTCTTCTCACCTCAAAAATGTCCTCATGGCACTCTTTCTTCGGCCTATAGTCCATGGGGTGGTAATGTTTCTTCCACTTACAATTATGTATTGGAAATTTAGAAATTGAAATCCAATTCCGCCTAATTGGACGCGTGAAAAGATATACTTAACATTTTTGTTTTTTTTTTTTTACTGAAAAAATACTTTATTGAAAAAAGAAACAAAATACAATCAAAGGCTGGCTCCCTTCCTAATAACAGAAGCAAAACAAGGAGGACAACTACCCCAATCAAAGGAACCAAAAATATTGCAAGCTAGAGACCATTTAGCTAGGGAGTGAGCTCCCATATTAGCTAGCCTAGGAACCTAAGAGATATACATATATTACCAAAAGCTGAAGCATAGCGTCTAATGCTGCTACGCTCGCATTAAGTCAAGTCAGCGTCCACTTCATTATCGTTTTTCTTTCCATTTTCTTATAATTATTTTTAATATTTTTTTGTTTCATATTTATACTTCTCCAACCTTTCTCCCTCCCTTACCTTTTCATCTCCCCACTACTTCTACAACCTTTCTTCTTCCCGCACCTTCTCGTCTCCCCACTACCCTCTACATTAATATCATTCTTCATCTTTCCCTTCATCTTCCTCTATTTTTGCCTCTTCTTATTTACACACTCTTACAATAAATTTGTCACTATCTCTTTCATTCTATGCATAGTTTTCCCTTACAAAAAAAAGTCTCTCTCTCTCTCTCTCTCACACACACACACACACAATTTTTAGGTCGATTTTTATTTGTTATTTTTCTTTCATATTTGCTTTAGGTTGATCATTTTTTATATTCTTTAATCTACTTTAGGTTAATGCAATTCAGTTTTGTTTTTTTTAATTGTTGTGTTTTTTTTTTCTCTCTTTGATTGTTAAATGTTATCCTATTGCGTTATAAATGATTAAATATAGCATATAAAAATATAATATTATTCTACTACATAGCATGATTTGGATAATTTAATTTGGTAGTTATTATAATTTGATAGCATGATTTTTATAGTGCTCAATTTAGATGTTAAATTATGAGACCTTAATCATTTTTTTTTTTTTAGTTTTTAATCATTTGTGGTGGACAAGGTATTCTTAATAATTGTATTAGAAGTACTCTATAATACCATTTATTTAGAGAAAAGCAAAGGTTGGCTAAACAAAAATTACTGGATGAGAAACAAATTTTATCTTTCACAATTTTACTTATTATTATTATTATTATTATTATTATTATTATTATTATTATTATTATTATTATTATATATAGAAATTTAATTCTTAGATTTTACTAATAATTGTTTATTTTATAATCTGTTTTCGGTGGACGAAATTACAATTTCTGTAAAGAAAATAACCTTAGCAGATTATAAACAACAAATTGTTTTCCTAATTGGTCCAATTAATCATAGTTAAGTTTTATTAAATTTTTTAGTTAACTTTTTCAGTGTTTTGGATTGTAGGCAGAAAAAATAAGTTTGAGAAAGTTTGTTTAAAATTAAAAGAATAAAAATTTTATTTTTCAAATTTTATATTTTTTTTAATGATTCACAAAATGTTATAAATAACTTTTATTAAAAAAATAAATATTTTCGTTAACTTGCCATTTGAATTTCTAGGAAAATTTGTATTTTTTTCATTTTAGTACAACAAAAATTATTAAATTTATTATTTATGATTGCTCCTATATTACATTTATGATTATTCTTATAATAAATAAAAATATAATTACAAAATGCATTACTCTTTATTAAATTAGTTTAAATTGTATAAAAAAATTTAATAAAACCACCATAAAAATAATTATCATGCGCAACGCGCAGGTTCGCAGCTAGTTAGAATAAGTTACAAGAAGAGACCACATGCCAGCTAAGATTGAGACAATTCTCCAAGGTGGGGGAAAAACCAACTCATGAATAGTATCATGACAAATCTTAGAATCTGTCTCAATAATAACATTCTCAGCCTCCAACTTTGCAGCCAGAGAGGGTGCCCATCTAACAGCTTCAGCCTCTACCTAGAGAGGGAAGTTGGTTTTTGCTTTTTGAGAGCAAGCGAAAACCAAATCCCCTCTCCACTCTCTAGCCACCAAGGCTAAGGATGAATAATTTGGACCAATAGCTGCATCAACATTAATCTTGACAGATAATCACCTTGGAGGGGATCATGTCTGCAATGGATGATCGATATTTACAGATGAAGTAGCAATCGGTCTAGAAATTTTAAATTCCGTAAATAACTTCCAAACTCTAGATATTAGTTCATCAAATCCCAAGGGCAAAAATCACTTGGTTTCTCAGCTTCCAAATTCTGTCACAAAGAATGGCTCCAAATAACTAGTCTTCTGACTAAAAATGAATGAAATCCACTACCAAAGAGAATCCAAATGAATCCATTCTCAGTCCCCATTTACTACTAAACCACACTGCCTTTGCTATTGGGCAAAGAGCAAAAAGATGAAGGGAGGATTCAATTTCCAAACTATAGAGAGGAAAATAAGTATCACCAATATCAACTAACTACTAAGCTTATCTTTGGTGGGCAAGAAACCTATAGCAATCCTCGAAATCATCATTTTGTGCCTCTCATGAAGTTTAGCTTTCCAAATACAATTCCAAAATGGGTCAATATTCTGTTGCATAGATTCCCTGCAGCTCCAGTAAGCCGACGTAACTGACAGTTCTCCAAAGCTTATGTAAGTCCATGCCCACTAATCTTTGTTACTGTCTGGATAAATATGAATTTTTAAAATTAGTTCAACTATGGAGTTTTCAAACCACCAATTCAATTTATGAACATCCCAACTAAAAAAAAATCATATTTAAAAAGCTAAGAAACTAAAAGAATACCATTCAGGTCAACTCCATTCTTTGAAGTAGGAATGAAACCGTGAAGATCTGGCACCCAAGGATCCTCCCAAATCCTTATGGAATTACCATCCCCCACAACATGCAAGCTGCCTTGGAGATGAGATGCTTAACACCTAACAAACTTTTCTAGACCAGAGAAGCCTTACCCAAGGAGCAATGATTTAACCAATTGTGTCTTACCTTATATTTTGCCTTTAGAACATTAACACATAAAAAATTCTTACCTGAAAAAATCCACCAAGCTAATTTGGAAAGAATGGCTTGATTGAAATCCCAAAAGTTCATAAAACCTAAACCACCTTCCTTTTGAGATCTACATAGAGTAGACCAAGCAATAGAAGTGCAAAAAAGGCTTGACTCCGTTTTGGTGTTCCACCAGAACCTATGGACCACTGAATTCAGTTGATCGCATAAATTCTTGGGGAATTGAAAGGCAGCCATTGTGTATGTCGGAATAGATTGTGCCACAGATTTAATTAGAGTTGTTCTCCCTACCTATGCTAGATTCCTACCTTTCTAACAAATCAGCTTGCTCTCCAGTCTTTCTTTCACCAACTTGAGATCATAGGACTTGTTCTTGGATAAAAAAAAGGGAACTTCGAGATAAGTGGTACTTTGGGGAAGGGAATTAAGAGCCTAGTAGCATTTTACTTGGCACAGAAACTTAATACTGATTCCTTTTGATAAGAAAACACTAGATTTTTCTATGCTAATAAGTTGGTTAGACCAAGGGCAATACTTTTCCAAACATTTTTTTAGAGTAACTAGTTCAGAGTGCTTTGCTTTGCAAAAAATAATCACATCATCAGCATAACAAAGTTTCAAAATCGGGGGAGCTGTGCTGGCCACTTTAATTGCTAAGATATTTTTCTGATCAACTTTTCTTTTAATAAAAGAAAAAAGGTTTCTCTATGTCTAAAAGTGAGCCTCCTCTCTAATTTCTTTACACTGTAGAATTAGTGTGTCCCTTCAACGAAAGTGCATTAGGTTCCTGGGAATAACACTGTTATTCCTAGGCTTGTTGGGTTCTTTTTGGGGGTCTGGGAAAGAGTTTTGAATACGTGTGAGGATGGATGATCTGGCTCAATCATGGAATCGGCTTACTCTTTCAGATAAAGAAGGACCGAGTTGCTGCCTACTTGTAGGAGATAGCTGTGAGACATTCTCCATTGTTGCAAAGTTTCTAAGCGAGCCATGAGAATGGAGGTTATTGCAAGACTTTTAGTTCGCTGTGGAGAGCTAGAGATGGTTTCAAGATGCAGAGTTTTGGAGACCACAAAGTTCTTTTCACTTTTGAGAAAAAGGATGATGTCGAAAGAATTTTAGAATGTGAACCATGGAGTTTTGACAAACACCTGGTGATGATGAGTCGATATGAGAATGAGTCCCTACTGCAAGATATAAAATTTGAGAAGACAAAGCTATGGGTTCAGATTCATGGACTTTTGATTAAATATATGACAATTGAAGCGGCAAAGAAAGTTGGTAGTGTATTGGGGGAGGTTTTTGCACTAATTGACTCAAAGGTTTTTGATGGTGGTCACTTCATTCGTATCTAGGCTTATATCAATCTGTCTATGCCGTTGTGCAGTGGAAGATTGATGTCTATTAGGGAAGGAGGAAAGCAGGTGTGGGTCTCTTTCAAATACGAGAGGTTGCCAAATCTATGCTACTGGTGTGGGCAACTTACACATGATGATAGAGATTGTGCATTGTGGATTGACAGTGAGGGCACACTTACACCAGAGCAATGTGAGTTTGGACCACACTTGAGAGCTCCACCGTTCGTTGCTGCAAGGAAAAGCTCAATTGTGGTTCCTGGGTTTTATGCCGCAAAGAAGAAAGTGGTTTCAGGGGTGTCGGAGGGTGGAGATTCAAGCCGGAATCCAGTGTCTGGTAGAGGAAGAACACCAGAGCAGTCAAAGGATGTAACAGACAGTAGTGAAGAGAGCATTAATGTTGAGCATAATTCCTCTTTAAAGCGTAATGATGTTGATGGAGTAATTAAGGAGGATACGGTTGTCAAATATATTCCTAACGGGACAATCACTGAGCAACTAAAGTTGCCTAGTGTAACTGAAACTCTTTTGGAATCAAATAATGAAGAGATTTGCTTGGCTCAATTATTTGGGGCGGCTAAAGTAGTGGGATCAGATTTGAAAGCAGCCAAATTCCCTAAAGCACGTGACAAGTTAAGTGATAAAACACAACTAAACAAGTCACATGCTACTACTGGAATAAGGGCACAAAAGAATCAAGCAACCTGTGCATCCCCTACCTGGACTCGCAGAGAAAGACACCAGCATCGGGACAAAACGACAACCAGCTCTCAACTTCATGGAAAAAAGAGAGGAGCAGATTTAGAAGTGGACAACTTTGGTTTGTCATCAAAAAGATTTCAGATGGATTTCAGTGAAAACAACATACCTTTTGCAACGGCGGGAGTTGAGGGTCAGCCCTACCAAAAGCAATGAGTTGTTTAGCATGGACCTGTCGTGGGCTTGGGAACTTGCGTACAGGGACGGAGCTCGTTGAAATTATACAGGCAAAAGATCCCGTTGTGGTGTTTTTAGCCAAGACACTTACAGACGATGCAAGGCTAGAGGTTGATCATAGATGGGTTGTTCCAAGAGTGGGAAAAGGTTTTAATACGTAACCATAGTAGAGCTGTTATGGCCTCTTATTTAGAAATATTAAATCAAGCTTACAAGGCAGAGGAGATAGAAGCTTTGGTAGCACTTAAAGCATTACAGTTAGCGTATGACCTTGGCTTCCAAAATGTCGTACTCGAAGGGGATTCGCTGGGTCTAATCCAAGCTTTGAAAAGGCAGAAGACCATAATCTGTCCCCACTGGGTTTATTGGTTGAGGATGTCAAGTTTTTTGCAAATACTTTTGTAAGTTTGTCGTATTCTCACATTAAGAAAACGAAAACAGTGTAGCTCATAATCTGGCAAAACATGCTATACGCATACCAGATTTTCAAGTATGAATGGAAGATGTTCCACCACATGTTGTTTTGTTTTTACATTCAGATGTAGTTTGATTTTCAGTAATAAAATCACACAGGTTCATTCTCAAAAAAAAAAAAAAAAAAAAAATTCTCTTTTAATAAGTCTCATAAGAATCTCACTTCCAAGAATGAAAAGATATGGAGATAGTGGATCTCCTTACCTTAGGCTATGGCTAGGATTAAAGTTTTGACAAATTCCACCATTCAGTAAAAGAGAGTATTGGATTGTGGAGATGTATTGAAAGATGAGGTTGGAGAACTTTTCATTGAAGACTAGAGCCTTGAGAACCTTCATAAGAAAGCTCCATTCCATTCTATCATAGGCTTTTTGAAAGTATAGCCTCACACCTAAATAGCCCTTCCTCTTTCTAGTCTGCTTGAAACTGTGAACAATCTCCTAAGTAATCACCACATTTTAGTAATGCTTCTGTTAGGAACAAAAGCTACTTGAGCAAGATTTATTATCTTATTTAATAGAGGTCTTATTCTATTCACCAAAATTTTGGATATTACCTTATATCAAACATTACAAAGGCCTATAGGATGGAATCGATTGAAATTGCAAGCTCCAGGTTTCTTTGGAATAAGTGAAATAAAGGTCTAGTTAAGATTCCTTAATAGCCAGTCGTCTAATAAAAAAACTTTGAGTTGCAAGCACCACTTGATCACAATATTCCAATAATGTTTATCAAACAAGGCTGGGAAACCATCTGGGCCAAGAGCCTTTAATGACTTCATTCCAAAAACCACCTTTCAAATTTCTTCCTTAGATGAAATTCTGCAAAGCTCTCGGTTTTCTTCCTCATATATGCAAGAGGCAATTAAATTCTACAAGTCTTGGGGAATTTGAGGATTGCTGGTCAATACAAAGTCCTAAAATTTTCCTCAAAATAACTCTGAATGTCAGACCTGTTATTTATCTAGGATCCATCCTCTAATTTGGTTTCCTCAATGCAATTCCTTCGCTTCCGAACAAGAGTGGAAACGTGAAAGAATCTCGAATTTCGATCACCATCTTTCAACCATAATTCTCTAGACTTCTACTTCAATGTCAACTCATCCTTCAAAAGCCAATCATCTAATTGAAGACTAAGAGCAACTTCCAATTGTAAGTTTTCTTTTGTGGGGGGTTTTTTGTTGAATCTCGACAATGTTAGTTTGAAGCGACTTAATTTTGTCCCTAACAATGCTGAAAACCTCCCTATTCCATTTCTTTAAATCCTTCTTCGTCCTTTCCAGCTTATTTGCAAGACGAAAACTGTGAGATCCCTCTACTTCAACTTGCCAAGCATTATCAACCACAACTTTACTACCTTCTTCCTTCGTCCACATTGCTTCGAATTTGAAGGGGCGATTCAACGTTTCAGATTCAAAATGAGTATCTAACAATATTGGGTTGTGATCATAATTAGAATTATATAAGTGCTTGACTCTGGCTTTGGGGAAAAGTAATTGCCATTCTTGATTACAAAGACACTGATCAAGTCTCTTCTTAATATTTGCCAAACCCACACGTCTGTTAGACCAAATGAAAGAAGGCCCAGTAAAGCCAAGATCAATAGCACCAGTGTTTGACATGAAGTCTTTGAGGCAATTAATAGAGCTACCAGAAATTAATCGACCCCCCCTTTTCTCATTTGATCTTTTAATACAGTTTAGGTCCCTAATGATTACCCAAGGGCCGAAAAAGGAGAGCACCATATTCTATATCATCCTCCAAAAATTCATTTTTTTTATTCCTCTTGCAAGGCCCATAAACAACAAATAATAACCAAGGAGTATTAGGGGGATTAGAATAAATAAGAGAAGCAATCAAATTTATGTCTAAATAGAGCACTTCTAAATCAACATCTAGCCTCCAAAACAAGGCTAAACCACCAGAACGCCCACTAGGCTCCACATAGTGAAAATCAACAAATTTCAATTTAGAATTTATCTTACATATTCTTGGAGATTTTGATTTAGTTTCTGACAAGATGACTACCTCTAGATTAGACTTACGGATCAGCTACCTGATGGCTCTGGCTGTCGGCTCTACCGACACCTTGACAGTTCCATGCAAGGGTCCTCATGGCAAACTTAAGGGTATGATAAGGCCCGCCTTCTCGACCATCTAAAGAGAATTGACAGCATTATCATCATCCTTCTGCACAGAAGAACAATTAAGATTCTTAGAGCAACTTCCTTTACCTTGCTTGAGCCTAGCATGAGAAATTGCTTTGGCTCTAGCTTGATCTTTTAGAGTGATCGTTATAAGAGATTGTCGGCTTGGGTAGCTTGTTGGGTTGGTGATGGGGGTGGTATGTACAGGTGGGTTTATAATAGATGGTTAAGGGGAGATTAAGGTTGTGGTTTGTGTGGGCATGAGAGTAATCGAGACTTCCCTAAGAGTGGGCCTTATGCCTCTTGAGTCTTCCGTGTGAAGTTTTCTCTCTCCTAGCGAGACTACTATCTTCCTTGTGAAGCTGATCAAGTGGTTCTCGCTCCCTTTTTTCTTTTCCTCATTCTAGTGATGCAATCAAATGGATCTCGCTCTCTCTAATCTTTTCCTTTCATTGGTGAGTTCTTTCCTCTTATCTTATCCTTCTCATACTATAGTGTATTTAGTCCTTGGTTTTGGGTCATTTTGCTATCCGTGGCTGTGGCCATGGATGAGATTGATGTTGAAACCATCACAAACCAAGCAGAAAATTTTAGTTGGTTAAAAGGTAAAGTTAATTTAGAGGTGGTTCCCTCATCCAAAGAATCATCTAAACGGCTCCTTACTGATAAAATCTTGTCAAAAAAATATCCTTCTCTAAGGCTATGGTTAAAGAAATTTCGGCTAAAGCTTGGAACTTTATAAATGATTTTGAAGTTGCTCTAGTGGATAAGAATGTTTTTGTGTTTAGTTTTAATCATGAGGCAAATGCCAGATGTGTATGGGATAGAAGACAATGGCTAATAAAGGGAGAACACCTAATTCTTACACACTTCAGTCCAGATCAGAGTGTTGCTAAAGTAGATTTTTCAACCACAGAGTTTTGGATTCAAGTCCGTAGTCTTCCTCTTGAAAGAAAGAGCATGGAGAACCTCCTTAAAATAGGGAGTATAGCCGAACATGCGTTGGAAACAGATTTTATTAGTCCTAGTGAAGGAGTTTGGAGGAGATATATCCGAGTTAGGGTAGAAGTTGATGTTAATTGTCCGCTTGTTCCTGGTTTTCCTTTGGAAAGAGACCATCTCCCTGATCTGTAGATTCCTTTCAAATATGAAAAACTTGGGAATTTTTGTTTTGGCTACTGTCTTTTTGGACACGATCAGAGAGATTGCCAAGATAAGGGTGCTCAATTGCTCATAAAGGAAGGCGTAACTCTAGGCTTCTTTGGTAGATGGCTTTGGGCTGACAATGATGAATTTTAGCCTAGAAGGAAGCTTGGTAGCCAGGTTGAATTGGAGAATGAAGAGAGCCAAAGGGTCAATGATTCAAGCATTGCAAAGGCTTCCAACTAGATCCAGGAAAATCTAGATTCATGGAATGCCGCGATAGCAAGGGAGGAACAAGGCAGCAAAGATCATTCTGTTGATGTACTAGAGCATTGTGACGAAGCGACTGAACCTGTGCATATTGATGGGACAAGTATTAAGGATGCCACGATTTGTTTGTCAGAGGCGTTGGTAAACCTTGATTCCCACGCTAGTCTAGTTACTCACCAACCAGATGGGTCCACTTCCTTTACTTCACGGAATTTGGTCTGTCAAGGAAGTCTAGAACCCAACACAGCCCAAAACCCAGCCAAAATCCCATGTCAAATGACCCAAAAACTCCAAATCAAGCCCATTCCTACAAAGCTTTAGAAAGTTCTAAAAGGAAACTCAACTCATCAAGCCCACCCAATTCCCCTAATTCTATATACATTTTTGTCTTTTTTTAATTGAAGCACTAAAGAATAAAGATATAATCATAAATGATAAATCACTTATTTTTGGATATATCATTTCGAACTAATGTTAGTTATTTTTGTTTAGAGTTATATTACAGGCAATTGGCATATAAGATCAAACTTGTCATTCATTGATTTTAGGCATGGCCTTCTCTTCTTCTTTCTTTTCTTTTTTCTTTTTTTTTTTTGGGAAAAAATTACAACTTACCCATTTGTAGTTTGGTTAAAATTTAAGTTGTCTACTTGTGGTTTGAAATTTGACACTTTACCCTCCTGAGGTTAGTTCAATTAGATTTCCTTAACTCACCTCTGTTAAAAATATGGTTGAATATGTGATTTTGATTTACTTTTATGTTTCTCTCCTCCAAAAACTCAAAAAATATAAAAATATAAGATAAATAAGATAAAAAAGAATCCAGCAGAACACTTGCATCATGTGTTTTCAAACCACTAGTAAGCAACTTAAATTGCAGTCAAATCTCAGGTGAGTAAAATATCAAATTTTAAACCACAAGTAGACAATTTAAATTTCAGCAAAACCATAGGTAAATAAGTTGTAATTTGTCTTTTTTTTTTTTTTTTTTTTTTTTTTTTTGAGTGTGTATGCGTTAATAGGAAATTGATCACAAATAAATCTATTACAATTCAAGTTTATCAAAAGCTAACAAGGACTCCACCACATGTGGTTATTTATAAAAAAATACAGTAGTTTATGGATTGCAAGTATCTAATTTTTTCCAAGACATCAGTGTATTGATTAGTCCCCCTGTAAATATGTTCCATAGTAGCGTTAGGAATTCCCTCATCAAGGCCCTTGTTTTCGTTATGTAATTTATGTTATTCCATTTCTTTTCCCTGAGGGACTTATAAAAGTTTTCTCTCATGAAAAAAACAACACCAAAAAAAAAAAATTGACATTCTTTTTGCTGTTGTTATTTATTTCTTTCTAGTATCATATTTGCATAATGTGAGATAAAAAGTTAAAAACTAGCTTATTTTAAGAAATTGAAAGGTAGATCATTTAAAATAAATTTAAGAAAAAAAAAGTTGTGCGAGA
The DNA here is from genome assembly GCA_032878915.1 of Castanopsis chinensis. Lineage (NCBI taxonomy): Eukaryota > Viridiplantae > Streptophyta > Magnoliopsida > Fagales > Fagaceae > Castanopsis > Castanopsis chinensis. The sequence goes on along the minus strand of JAVQMG010000126.1, from coordinate 10,612,404 downwards.
CTCGCAAACAACATATAAAGGATAGATAAATGGTTCCTAAATGAACACTAAAATAAGCAAAAACCTAGCTTATAATACTTCCCAAACGTTAGTGTGAGACACACGAACTATACATAGAGCGAGATAAATTGTTCCTAAATAAATACAAGTGTTCATTTGGGAATAACTTATCTAACTTTTTACTGAAAATATTATATATATATATATATATATATAAGCTAAAAGCTAAATAAAATAAACTAGTTTATAGTATAGTAGCAAGAAAAAAAAAGGTAGGGTTGGAACCACAATAAACAAAAAATACTTCGGCATTTTAATAACAATCATAATGTGAGACTCATATTCGATTAATTGTATTGACTTTTTCACAAAACTAATAGTGAAACTTGTAAAAATATAAACTACCAAAGGGGGTGGGGGGGGGGGGGGGGGGGAGCTCCTTTATTGCCAGACCCATGTGGGACATGAGATAATTTATAATCTAATCCTAAATGCAACTTTTCATTTAGGAATTGTTTATTTACATTACTTTGTTTGCATAATGTGAGACAAAAAACTAAAAATTAGCTTATCTTTGAAAAACTGAAAGTTAGATTATTTAAAATAAAAATAAGACAAAAAGTAGTATGACTGTATGAGATCCATTAATAATGAATAATTTAAATAAAAAAATTACTTTCTAATTGGTTGCCAACGCACACAGCAGCTTAAAAAAAAGTGTAAACATATTTGTGAAGATTTCTCTATGGTTATTGTTTATTTTTAATAAGAAAAACCTAGATCATCTATATACACACACACATATATATATATATATATATATAAAACCGAAACTTTTGAAGCTCCTACAATTTTCCACGTCAGCAGAATATTAAAATAAAAAATAATAATAAAATTTTTTTAAAACCCAAACCCGATGCCAAACATCCTCTTTCACGATGCTCTACCTTTTTTTTTTTTCATCAAAACTCTTTCATGATGCTTTGCCTGCCATCGTCTATATATGTAAATATATATATATATATATATATATATATATATATATATTCACACACATAGACCCATGGCCAATCATGACCGTACACAACTTTTAGATTTGTCGCTCTCAACAGCTATCTTTGTCGTAGATGGAGGAGCCCCATCACCGCTGCATGTCGTTTTTGTTACCGATGGAACCCCATCACCGCTGCATGTTGTGGGTACTACCGAAGGGAACTGGGTCTTGATTCTTGATGAGAATCATGGAGTCACCGATCAACACAACATTTAAAAAGTTGCTTCAAAGAGTGGTGCTAAAGTGGGTCTTGATTCTTGATGAACTATGACTCACCGAAGTCACTTTGTTGAAGTGTGGGTACTGGATTAAGGCAAGCAATATTTAAAACAGAGTTAGAGAGAGGTATTGAAAGAAGTTTGTGGAGGAAAATTGAGAAAAGGGAGAAATAAAGAAGACAAAAGGTGAAGGAAATGTGGCTGAGAAAAAACAGAAGAAAAAAGAAAAAAAAAAAAGGGTGTTGTGTTGGTTAGAAGACAAAAGATTAGCTTACCTCACATGTATACATTAACCAGATCAAAAAATTAAAAAGGGTGTTGTCTTGGTGGTTTTAACTATTGCATATAAATAAATTAATAAGAAAGCTATCAAAACATGTCCAAAATCCGTCTGATGAATTCATTGCAAAATATTTGGTTTTCCTTGATTATACAAGGTTGCTTATTCTATTATGAGGTGTGCATACATGGATTATGAAGCAATGTTATGAGGTGATGTAAACAATTATAACTTATTGAATGAATTCTACTACAACTACCATCTACAGCAACTTTTATTAATAACTGTTTAGCAAAAAAAAAAAACTTTTATTAATAATTGTTAATTTCTCTTAATTTGTTAATAATTGTTAAATTTGAATTTTTTACTTCAATATAGTGAGTTTAATATTTCGAGTAGGCGATGACCACCAAAATTATCAAAAAATTAGTTGCATCATCTCTTTGATATCTTATGTTATAAAAGTGCATGACATTATTTTTTGAATCTTACATTTAATAATTTTCCCGTGCATTGCATGGGTTAGCGACTATTTAATACTATAATGATTATAATATTATTTATCAAGGGTTGCACTTTTAAATCTTTTAACTCTTGGTTATTTTTAATTTTTTCAAGGGATGACAATCCTCAACAAAACATAGAGCACTTGTTTTGAAGGGCACAAAAGCCGTCTAAATTTCATTTTTGACGGTGTAAGTTTCGTTGCTGAGACTCTTAAAATTATTTTTTAATTGATCCTTGAAAAAAAGCTAACTTTGTTGCAGTGATTAGGAAGTCCACCTCAGTAAAATGTGACGCGTTTTCTCATATATCAATTTAGTAGAATTTCAAATTTTTCTCATAAAAAGTGGAATTTAAATAGAAAATATTAAATTTATTGTTTACTATCACATCAATGTCAAATATATCGCGTACATTTCATTTAGTTGCGTTTGACATTGGATTATAAGTTTATTTTTTTGCTATTTTAGGTATTAATTGTTTGAGGGTTTTACACTACTTTTTGTCTCAGGTTTATTTCAAATTATTTAACTTCCATTATTTTTTTAGAAATAAGAGCTTGGTCAATTTAACTAACCTAACCAATTAATAGAAATAATTATTAAAGTTTTTTTATTATATTCAATTATAAGGTCTAGCTTTTAGTTTTTCTCTCATATTAGACAAATAAGCTATTGAAAGAAAGTATTCTTAAACAGACATAAATAACTTAAAAATAAAGAAATTGTGGAAATAAATTAGTACCAAATATTTTTGAAATCTGTTAGAATGAAAATCTTGAAATGATAGTCTATTACAGCAAAAATATCATTGCAATAACCTAATAACAATTATTTTACAATACAATGATAAACATGAAGCAATAAACAATTGCAATGAATGTGTTGTGTCGTGACGTTGCAATTACTTGATTTAAATTATTATTGTTAATTAGTTGCAATCTATTATAATAAAAGTCGTGAAGCAATAGACTACTTTCATGAAATTGCAGTAGATTTTAATAAGTTCAACCTTTCTTATTTAGGCGGCATACAAGAATGTGACCAACACAATCCCAATATAGCCTACTATTGAATACCACATTTGAACCCATTTTATTTTGGTCACATAAAATTGGAAGTTTCTTCTCCAATTCCTTCTTCTCCCATGAAAAAATAAACAATATAGAAAAAGAGTTATCGTCCTTAGATTAAAAAAAAAAATGTAAACAACCAGATAGTTAAGGCAGCCAATGATGGTTGTGTTGACAAGCAACCCATAGCAGAGCATATTGGATTGTCTACCATGATAAGGAAAAGTAACACATTGTTTACAAATTCGATAGGTTTGACAAAAGTTTCACATTTTAAGTATAACAAAATAAGAAACCATTGCAAAAGTCAGTTATAAGTTTTAATATTATGATAATCATTGAAAATTGTTAAATGCTTACAAGTGAATTCTATTATCATTGTAGTAATATTACAAAATAGATCCTCATCTATTATCATTGTAGTAATATTACTTACAATTTGGGTGCAAAGTAATGTGCTTGTATAAGTTTTTGAGCCGCAGGAAGTTTTAGAGTTTTACACATATATACTCAGATTAAATGAGAGTAGAACTCTATCTTAAAAAAAAAAAAAAAAAAAAAAAAAAAAAAAAAAAAAAAAAAAAAAAAAAAAAAACTTCATTAATTTAAAATCTAACAAAAAAGATGTATTGATTTTTTGAATAAATAAAGAGGTTAGTTAGGAAATTTATCACTATTATACATGTTTAGTTTTTAAAGATTACTATATTTTGAGACATCTTAATTAAAATGAAATAGCTAGAGAACTAGTAATTTAGGATGGAAAGAGTATCCAAAATAAATAAATAATAAATGTCAAGCCACTTCAGAACTATTTGATTATAAGCTAAGACTTATCCCGAAATTTGATTAAACCTAGTTTTTAGAAAGTGAAATAAGGGTTTGTAAAGAAGAATTGAAGTTATCCACAGAAAAAGAAAAAAAAATGAAGACAAATTTCTCTGAAAATCATTGTCCATAAAAATACATTGTTGTCCACAAAAATGAGAGCAAGGTTCAATTTTTAGATGCACATGATAAGGAATTTAGGCACCCTGAGTTGCTTTAAAAAGTAAAAAGATCACATCACAGAGAGTATACTTTTAATGGAACCCCCACTCAGCATTATTTTGAATGGAAAGTGAAAAAAAGTTTTGCTTTGTATTAATCATTGATGAAAATAAATTTCCAGAAATTACTTGTACGCCGCAGATTGAGAATAATGTAAGCAAAGCATATTTGAACGTGACTCAAAGAAAGGCAAATAATCCTTTTGTCCACTCACTAAGCATCAATACACCTTTTGCCCATTGAGGAAAGAAAAGAAAAGCTCCTTTTGTTCGATGGGAAATGACATCTTGTACATCCAAACTATAACATATTGCGAGAGATAATATATATTTCCCATTTTCCCTTCCTTTTTTTTTTTTTTTTTTTTTTTTTTGAAAGGTCCCATTTTCCCTTCTCTTATGAAGAACATGTATTTATGTCATTTTATAAACTGCTAACAGTGGATACATAACAGCGTTTATTCGGATAGCAACGTCTCCATTTTCTTCACGATAACACAAGGCTGATGCTCTGTGTGTGTCTATAATACATGGCTTCTTCACTCACCTCCTCTCTCTCTCTCTTTTTATTTTATTTTATTTTATTTTTTTTATTAGAGTGAGTGTGTGTGTGAAGGCATATAACATTGTTTGTAGGCGCACTTAAAATTCCATTTTAGACTTCTGGCTAGCTTGAATTTTATGGAAATTTGGGAAATTTTGTTATTTTAACCTTTTATTTGTCATTACATTGTAGATTCTATAGTTTAAAGTGTATTAACTACACACTAAGTCCTATAGTTTTTAAAGGTAACAAATTTAGGGCATATTTGATACTGTTTTTTAAATAACAGTTTTCGTTGTTTAAACACAATACGTATTTCTACAATATTTTTTCACCCACATATTTTCACAACATTTAAACAATATTTTTAGAAATCTCTTACCAAACGGGTCGTTAATTTCAACATGTATTAAACCCCAAAGACGATATTATTTCACTTAAAAGAGCTGAGGGTTGTTACACTTTGAAACTTCATGATTTAATCTATTACTTTTGAAATTATATAATTTTTTTTGTTACTTTTAAAACCACAAAGTTAATTTTGTCACTATTGAAGTTATATTGTTTAATTTATTACACCCTTAATCTATAGGTTTAAAATGTAATTTTTCAAAAAACAATTATAATTATCTAGCAAAGAAATGGTTTTTATCCATCATATTTGGGGTTAGTTTCATAAATATTTTAATTCATATAAGATCATTATACACGTATATCATCCAATTCCTAGTCCCGTATCATAATTGACTATAGAGAATAACCTCTTCTTCTTCTTCTTTTTTTCTTCTTTTTTTTTTTTTTTTTTTTTTTGAGAAAAAATTATAGAGAATAACTTATTTTAACTAAATGGACATTCCTTAGGATCTTGTCCACACTAACCCATGTTTTGTCCACGCGACGAATGTATTTTTAAATATTTTTCCAAAGATTAATTATCGTATAACCCATAAATTATACTTATTTTGTGTTATAAAATTTGGATAATCAACTTCAATTATATTTCATGTAATTAAAAAGAGAGGAAATGCAAAAACCTATTTCTTGAATAAATTGTCACATATTTAATTATTTTCATAATATAAGCTCATTTTTTTTTTGATTGAATAAATTATATTACATGTAATTTTTTACTAGTAAACTCTAAACAGATGTTTATGACATGTTTAATTGATTTTACTAAAGTACAACGTAAAGTCTACATTGTAAGGAAAAATGTGGCTAATATTTGTCATTTTGAAAAAAAAAATGTATAATTATTTTACCTACATTGTATACTTTACATCAGGGGCCGAAAGAAATGGTTTTTATCCATTTCTTTCCACCCTCGGCTTGCCCAAAAGAAACCCTTATTAGTTTCATAGCCAATATTTATTAAAAACCCCCAACCTTTTTTTTTCTTTTGATAGAAATAACAATCTAGATCAAAGATCTTCCTTATCTTGTGAGGAATTTCATCTAACCAAAAGCCCTAATCAATCACACTTATGATAATTTAGCCAACTAAAATTTCCCTCTATTTCTTTAGCCTTGAAATAGAGCATAACTCTACCTGAACAAATAAGTAGCCACAAGTCCTCCACTAGCATGCATTTCACATAAGTTTTAATGTTTTTCTACTGTATTTTGGAAAAAAGGCCTTGATCAATCCCTTCAAAAATGCAGTCTTGCATACCAACGTGGAAAGCAAAGTGCACTGCTTGGAAAGCCACAATCCATGATGAACCCTGATAAAACTCCTTTGCACTTAGCTATTATAATATTTGAAAGTACATATATTGTATACAAATTTTTTTTGTGAAAGTACATATATCATATACAAATTTTGCCCCTCCTCAACTTAAATCCTGACTCTGTCACTGCTTTACATAGTATATTCATGCAATCTCACAATCCATGATGAACCCTGATAAAACTTCTTTGCACTTATCTATTATAATATTTGAAAGTACATATATCGTATACAATTTTTTTTTGTGAAAGTACATATATCGTATACAAATTTTGCCCCTCCTCAACTTAAATCTAACTCTGCCACTGCTTTACATAGTATATTCATGCAACTTCATAATTTTCCTCTTTTGAGAAAGTTTTGCAGGTAATGTCGTAATATTTAGACCTGTTTTAGATTGGTCATCATTGGTGATTTGGGATGATGGGTATTTTATGTATGGATTTTGTTAAAAACTTTTTGCAGGTTGAGACTATCAGCCTAGCTAGTTATCATAGGTGATCCTACTGTTAAGTAAGCCTTCGGATTGTGTTTTATTATAAATCAAGTTTTATTGTTCTAGATACACTTTAAATATTATTTTATTCTAGTTATATATAATTATATATTCTACTATCTGAAATAAATTTAGACAATAAAATGTCACTCATATAAATACTAAACGATATTTTAATATTAGAACCCAAAAAGATTTAATATCAGTCATGTTGTGAATATTAGAACTCAAAAAGATAAAATATCAGTCATGTTGTGAATGTTTCATTTAGAAGTGTTTTTTAAGTAATAGATAAACATCAAGCACCACTTTTATTACTTATTGTTAAACTAGTAAAATGATTAAATTATAACAATTAGAAACCAGGCATAGTGACAACTAACAACTATTGCGCGCATCCAAACCTTTCTAATTTAACTTGAGAATAATGTCAAATTATGGAATTTATTGTATAATTATTTATTTTCAAATTTTATAACTTACACACTTATTTTTTTATGATAAATTATAAATTATTATATAAATAATTTAAACATATAACACTCTTGAATGGTAACAATAAATTTTTTTGGTATTTTTTTCCTCCTCAAGTATTAATTTTTAGATAAAATCTAGCTACAAAATTAGTTGTAGTATTAGACTATAAACTTACTTAATATCTTTTTATTAGAGGTGAATTTTGACAAATTCACCATTGGATTACATCTTCTTCTTATAGATCATATAGTACATAATATCCAATTAACACAGAATTTTACATGTGTATTAAGAGTGTAAAAAACATGCAATTCATCGGTTAGATTTTCAAAATATGTTGTAATGTTTATTTTATTCAGTGAGTTTGTGACTTTAAGCTACAATCAATTTTGTAGCTAAATTTTGTCTTTATTTTTTTCCTCTTGTTGTTTTCCTTTTATAACTTCTTCTATTTTTTGGGTAAAGTGGAATACAATAGAAAAAAAGAAAAGAAAAACTAAGTCATAGCAGCACAGCTACTACTACGCCTACAACACAAAGTTTCTAAGGCATCCTGCCTGATTTGATTCAAAATACACATAGGGAGATTATCAAAATAAACAAAATTTGTATTATGATCTGCTCCCATCTTCGCCAAAGCATCAGTGCATCTATTCGCTTCCCTATAGCAATGTTGAACTTTGTGCTGTGGGATCCTATTGAGAAGAATTCTGGAATCATCAACTAAAGGGGATAAGGATCTAGACTGAGCATTGTCGTTGCAAAGCATATTAATATTCATAGAAGCATCCATCTCAACAACAAGGGACTGAAAATTAAGATTGTTGCACATAATGAGACCATCGCTTAGTGCCCAAATTTCGGCAATAGGGCTGGAAGCCAAGCCAATGGCTCTAGTAAATCCCTTGACTCAGTTGCCATCATGGTCTCTTAAGATGCCCTCACCCCCTGCCTTACTAGGATTGCCTAAAGAAGATCCATTAGTATTTAATTTGAACCAACTGGGGCTTGGTTTTTCCCATTTAATCCAAATCGGATTAGTAGGCCTACAAGTGATTTTAGGAGATATGATTAGATGAAACTCTAAGGATCTATTATAAACTTCCCAAGCAAGGTTGGGATTTGATCTGGCCTTTTTGAAAATGCTATTATTTCTTTGCAACCAGAGAAACCAAATTCCATGAAGGAAAAGAATCTTCCAAGGAAAGGAGCCACTATGATGAGGTTTGTTTGAATGGCTGAATTTAAGTAGCCAGTTTTTCAGGTCCAAACCAAAGAAATCTGAGGCAGGGCATAGGAGGTGGATTTTCATCCAAAAATCTTTAGCAATTATGCAATCCCTTAACACATGAATAATGGTCTCTTCACGCTTTATGCAAGTCGGGCAAGTGGGGCTTATTTGTATGCCTCTGTGAGATAAGGAAGCGTTGGTAGGAAGGCATTGAAGCCAGCATTTCCAAAGAAAAAAATTTTATTTTAGGAATGATATCCAATTTCCAAATCTAGCTATCATCAAACTGAGGGGAATTGGCGATGTTGGCAGCAATTTTATAAGCATTTTGAGGTTCAAAATCACCATTTGGTGAGGAAGACCAAATGATGGTATCCTCTTTCTCCGAGATGCATCTAAGGGGAATAGCTTTAATTGAAAGGAGGAGTTGGGGAGAGATGTGGAAGGAAATTCAGCTATAATCCCAAACTCCATTCAAGACGACGTCCCTGACCAACAAGGCTTCCTCTGAGGCATTTAAAGGGCCTTCAATGAGGTTCCTGAGAATTCCAAGAGGACACCAATTGTCAAACCAGAATTTCAGGTGAGAATTACTGCCAATTTGCCATCTAGTTCCTTTAGTAAAGACCACATTGCCTTTTTTAATGGCAAACCAGGTGTTAGAACATCACCTATCAGAGCTAAAATTGTTACAATATTTCTTAGTAAGAACCTGGGCCCAAGGGGAGTTCTTTTCATGATGAATTCTCCACCTCAGATTTGCTAACAAGGCTAAATTTTTTGGTCTGGCTGCATGTAAACCCAAGCCACCATCCTTTTTTGGTTTAGTGACTTTGTCCCAACTCAACAAGTGCATTTTCCTTTTATCCGAGGTGGAGCCCCAAATAAAATCCCTATTGAGTTTATCAATAGCATTAATGACCTTTCCAGAGAGAGCAACACCCTGCATTATGTAAGAAGGGATGGCTAAAGTGGAGGATTGGGCAAGGACCACTCGGCCAGCGAAGGATAAAAGGTTCGCCTTCCAACCAGCTAATTTGGACTGAACTCTTTCTATAATGAAGTTGTACTCTTGCTTGTGGATCCAGCATGCTTCAAAGGGAATCCCAAGTATTTACCTAAAGTAGAGGTGGAGTGGACACCCAGAATATCACAAAGAGAAATTTTGAGGTCCTTAGAGACATTTGGGGAGAAGTAGACCTTAGATTTGGTAGGACTAACCTTCTTCCCTGAAAGCATGCTGAAAGTATCTAACACCTCCTTAACATTGTGACAATTTTTTAAGTCAGCCTTAGCAAAAAGCATAAAGTCATCAGCAAAAAATAAGTGGGAAAAGACCGGTCCTTCTCTAGATGCTTTAACTAGGTTCCATAAATTGGAATCACACTTATCATTGATCAAAAACCCAAGTACTTCCATGCAAAGAATAAAGATATAGGGAGACAAAGGATCTCTTTGTCTAAAGTGGAGGATTGGGCAAGGACCACTCTGCCAGCGAAGGATAAAAGGTTCGCCTTCCAACCAGCTAATTTGGACTGAACTCTTTCTATAATGAAGTTGTACTCTTGCTTGTGGATCCAGCATGCTTCAAAGGGAATCCCAAGTATTTACCTAAATTAGAGGTGGAGTGGACACCCAGAATATCACAAAGAGAAAGTTTGAGGTCCTTAGAGACATTTGGGGAGAAGTAGACCTTAGATTTGGTAGGACTAACCTTCTGCCCTGAAAGCATGCTGAAAGTATCTAACACCTCCTTAACATTGTGACAATTTTTTAAGTCAGCCTTAGCAAAAAGCATAAAGTCATCAGCAAAAAATAAGTGGGAAAAGACCAGTCCTTCTCTAGATGCTTTAACTAGGTTCCATAAATTGGAATCACACTTATCATTGATAAAAAACCCAAGTACTTCCATGCAAAGAATAAAGATGTAGGGAGACAAAGGATCTCTTTGTCTAATTCCCCTTGAGGGTTGGAAGGGGTCAAGGGCACCACCATTGAAGAATAAGGAGATAGTGGAGGAAGAGATACAATTCATAATTAGATCCAAGAGCATCCCAGGAAATTTGAAGAGAATGAGAGTATCTCGAATGAAGTTTCATTCTAACCGATCGTAAGCTTTTTCCAGATCGATCTTTATGGCCATGTACCTTTATCTCCTTTTTTCTACCCAATAGTATGAATGATCTCTTGGGCAATAATCACATATCCAGCCCTCTTCTACCAAGCACAAAGGCTGTTTGGAGAGGCGAAATTAGCTTAAATAACATAGGGCGAAGTCTATTGACTATGATTTTAATGACCACCTTGTAAATGGTATTGCCAAGACCAACGGGTCTATAATTCCCAAGAGATTCTGCGTTGTCACATTTTGGGATGAGAGTGATGAGGGTGTGATTCAGATCTGCAGGAATGCATTTGGGCTTGAAAATGTTTTGAATTTCCAGGACAACCGAACTGCCAATAGTAGGCCAAAATTGTTGAAAGAAGCCCGCATGAAAACCATCAGGACTTAGGGCCTTCCAAGGCTTTAGAGACCACATGGTAGCACGAATTTCTCTAAGCAAAACTTTCTTTTCAAGGGAGATGACATCATCATTTGAGAGGGAGACATTCTAGTTAGGAGGAATCCATATGTTTCTGAGGGCATAGCTCATCTCAATAGTGAAAAGGTTAAGGAAGCCATTCCTGATAAGAAAACTTATTTTAAATATCTTGAAATATGAAGTCAGCTGATGTCTTCGAAACCATCTCATGCCAAAGAAGGGACGTAGCCTTTAAGCTACCACAAGTCTAGAGAGCAAGAACAAAGAACAATGTAATATCTAGATAACCTCTTTTTTCCTTTTTTTTTTTTTTTTTCTTTTGAATGTTTAGATAACTATCTAATTGCTATTTGAGTTTTGCTTTCATGTACGAGAAATTATAAGGTCCTCATGATGAACAAGTGACGTAGTTCACCATTCTACTAAAAGATTCCCTCCTATTTAAAATTGCCGAGTCAGAAAATTATTTTAAACAAAAACTGATTACTAACTCAGCAATTTTAAACAAGTAGAAGTATTCTATTTATGGAATAGTGGACAAATGATTTGGTTCACCATGAGGACCATGTAATTAAACTCTTTGAAATAATGTGTCAGAAGCTACATCTCTTTAACAATGTATTTTGGCAATATGTAGAAATTAAGACAGAAGTCTTATCCTCTCTTTTTTTGTCCAAAAATTTATTATAAACAGCCATTTTACAATGGGATAATTTATTATGAGACCTTATCCAATGGGAAAAATATGTTGAATCACTTATTGAAGCCCTTATCTGAGTTTGGCTATGTCAGGGAACGAAAAAAAAAAAAAAGCAAATCTTGGGATGACAATTGAGAATTTGAGTGCTTTTTAGAGTGGGTTTGGATAGAGCAGCTGGACGTCCACGTCCAGCTGCTCCGCGTTTTCTTCTTCTTCTTTTTTCTTTGTTTCTGCTGCTAGGGGGACAGTGTGCACTGTGCGCGCACTGTTCATGTACTTTTTTAGCAATTTTTTTATTAAAAATAAGTCCCACAGTATTATTCACATATTAAAAAATTATTCTGCTACAGTGTTTTCAGTTTTCAGTTTTCAACAAAATGCTCTATCTAAACGGACCCTTAATACTAAAACACTGATCTCTCATTGTCACAAACTATGTTGAATCTTAATTTATACTAGTGAATTTTATCATAGGTACCTTCGATCGAAAACATTCGATAAAATTGAAGCAATACAATCATACAAAGAGAGTTTTATAATAGATTTACCATGTCATTTTATCTATTTATGATCATTACTCATGATTGTCCAAAGTTCATAAACTTTATTGAGGATAAAAATTACTAAGAAAAAAAATAAAAGAAAAATAGCTGAGAGAAAAAATGAAAGAAAGAAAAAATTGACATACATTACATACCACTGTCTATCACGTTTTCTCTGTTCTTCAATAATATGTAATGGTATACAGTGAAAGAAGAATTCTAACTCAGAAAGTTTTGTTTAATTTGTCATAATTTTACCCAAATGCCGTACATCAGGCTCTCCCAATTTGCAAAGTCAGACAGTCACTAGTGCAATTCAAATGCACTAATCGAGATCATTTTTCAAAACTAGTTTCAGTTCATCGTAAGTGATTCCATTTTATCCTCCCATTTGTTCAACCTTTTGCTAGCGTCTTCCACCTGTAATTTAACATAGAATTTGATTTGACATAAACTAGAAATGGCTCATAATTAATACTTTAGCAATCTGTGCCACATATATTGTTTAGTAACAGTATCTTGTTGTCAGACTCACATATAGGATTGGTAATTTGGCATTGCTTGTAATTTTCAAATCATTTTTAAGAAGTTGCATGTATTTCATGGACAATGGTGGTTCACCTGCTCCTTCTTTTGGGTTGGCTATTCTGGTCAGGCATAGCCAGCAATGCCCTAGCTAACCCAATCTGACCCAATTGCACTCAACTTTCATATATAGGTTCAACATTAGATACAAAAAGCAGGTCTAATTGGTGGGTCATATCATAAGTGGGCTAAGACCAAAACCAAATACTAGAATTTATTTTTTGAGTAATACTATATTCACAAACTATTTTATAATATTTTTACAAACTGATGATGTAATTTACTTCTTATTGGTTTTCATCTACACTCACCATTAACATCACTTTTTCATTTACTAATAACTACCTATCACATCAACCGTTTGTAAATTAATTTTTTTGTAAAAAAGTTTGTATCTCTAGCATTACTCTTATTTTTTGCAAAAATATGGGTCATGTTAACGGATGCCCTTAAGACAATTGTTAATAAACTGTATTAAGAAAGTTTTAACACAACTTTTATGAAGAATATAAAAAGCTTTCAATAACAGTAATTGCTTTGTCATTTTTCCATAATAATGTTTCTAAAAATAGTTCTTAAATCAATATTATTGGACCATTCCGTTAGTTAACATTTTCCATTAATTAATACAGGTAAAATTTGCATGTAGGCTGTAGAATGAAAACCCAGATTGTGATGTTTACTTATTTATACATGAGAGCTTAGGATTTGAAGGGACTTACCTCTTTATTCCAATCCGTCCGAAACGTAACCCAAATCAAAATGATAGTTTGCGCCACCGTGCCGCCGATCATTCCCAACCATATCCCCTATAAAGAAAATATATATAACAATGTAATACATGCATCACAATGAATAATTACCACATCTTTCATCATTTCCATTTGTCAAAACGCTAATATTTTAGATTGAAATCTCACTATATATTGAAACAAAAAAATGAAGTACCTTGGCACCATGTTTGAAATAAAAGCCGAGAAGCACACCCAATGGTATTCCAACCCCGTAGTAACATGCAATATTTACGTATGCAACGAAAGCTTGCCATCCACACCCAACAGCCACCCCTTCAAATTAATATCATGGACTATCACATTAGACCATAGCTAGCTTGTTTAAATATATAAGACATGAATTAATGTTAATGAACACCAATAATTATTTGAGCATTAATATTAATTGATATTAATTTTACCGGACAAGACAGGTTGAATTCCATTGAGGAGGAGGGTGAGGGCGAGAAGTGGGCAGAGATCGGAGACAGCAGCGGCCACGGTTTCACCTTGAGTGAATGCATAGCTAATGACATCGCGTAAAGCAAGCACAACGAATGCTGAGATCACAGAGATGATGAAGGAGATCAATGTCACAACCGTCACAGAAAATGATGCTGACTTTGGGTTTCCAGCTCCAAGCTCATTGCTCACTCTCACACTGCAATTTCTCATCATCATGAACCAATATGAATAATTTCCACTAATGAATAATTACAATGTAAAACATGTGCTTATATATTAATTGACACATGTGATTTGATATAACAACGGACTAGTAATATATAGGACTGTACGAATCGCGTGTTAGCTTCATCTCTTAAACGACTGTGTTGCTCTGTGGCTATGATTGGAAGGCTAAATCAACACCGATTGTGTTGCTAACGCTTAACAAATCTAAGTAGGACACGGAATTGAAATTAATGTGTGGTATCTAAATTAATTTTATTATTCATATAGAATAAAAAATAATAATAAATTCCAACCGAGATCATGAAGAAAGTGACAAAACTGACTGACCTTGCAGCTGCATTGAAGCCAACCGAGATCATGAAAACCCATCCAGATACTGTTGTGCTGTAAATGCAAGTAGCATCCCATTCAAAAAATAATAATAATAATAATCAACTATATGGCGTTTGGCTTATTGACAAAAATTAAACATATGAAACTGTAAATACAAGGTAGTGTAATTTTTTTTTTGATCGTGATACTAGATGCTGCAGGGGCCGCATCATAATTAGACTGCAGAATTGAGATATGGACAAATTCAATAGAGATAGGACTCATCCATTTGCGGGACCATATGCATTAAAGCACCTGACTAGACTGCTTTAATATTCGTGCCTTACGTCAAAGCGGGTTTCAAGGAGAGAAGGCAATAAACTTAGCCCATTGTTTGGCTAAGAATTCTCTTAATGTTTTAGATTTCGCTGTTTAAATAGAAAATATTCCACCGCAGTTTTTTTTATGTACTTCAGGCTGATATAGCCGATTTTCGTTAATAAAGTTTCATGTGTTTTTTCAACAAAAAATAAAAGTGTTTTCACAAAAAAATAACAAGTCAGTTAAAAGATTGTCAATAATTGAGATATTTTGACAGCCCAGGATAAAAGTTTAGTGAGATTGGTTTTAAAGTACGGGTAATTATAGGTTTATATGGTTTTATTAATGGAAATTTATTGTTGTTTTTTGTATGGGAAATTTATTAATGTTAATACTTAAAACATTGTAAATTGAGATTTTTTTTCTTAAATTAATATGTTAACCTAATATAATACTAACAAATATTATATTACTTAACAACAATAATTTTCCCCCTCCCCTTGAAAAATATTATTATTATTGTTGTTGTTGTTGTTGTAAATTAAAATTTAAAAAGTTCATTCTCTTCGTTCTTATTTTCCTCTCAAATTTCATATCAATAGAATAAAACTTGATGCAATGGTCAATACTCCAAAAATATAAATTCTTTTTAAGTATGGGAGGCAAAGGTCAAGGTTCAAGTCTAAAAAAAAAAGTTTCACACATATATACTTAGATTAAATTAAAGTAAAATTTCTATTTTGTATAAAAAAAATAGAATATTTTTTTACTACTTCATACATAAATTAATATATTATATATCACTTTAAATACAAAACTTTAAAATTTACATATTTGATTTATAAGGCCATTATTGGTTTTTGATCAATTAAAATTTTGAAAGAATAAGAGTGTAAATAAATAATAAATCAAATAGTTGATTTGTAAAAAAAATAAAAAAAAATAAATTAATCCAATGTAAAGTCATTAAGTGTAACATTACATTGCACTTATAAAAATGTTCTAAACTATATGGACAGGAGTTCATAAAAATTTAAATAAAAAAAAAAAAAAAACTATATGGAGAAGAGAGGTAAGGGGAAAAATGGTAGATTGCACTTAAAAAACTATGAACATGGAATTCCTCTTACTTAATGTTTCTCTTCTTTTTGATTTTTGGGTAGGTGTTATGACCACTTAAAACTATGGTAGAAATATTGGAAACCATATATGAAGAGGTTTTACCTTTCTAAGGTTTTCTCAATATGGTAAATGTTAAATGATAGATGCAAATTTTATAATCCAATCATGGTAAGTAAAACTGACTAGAGAGATGCAAAGGAAGACATATTTGTGGCGAGTGTTGCTATAGGTAATTCAATTTTTACTTTAAGTTTATAAATTAAATTAATGTGTCATTAATTACAAAGAGATAATTTAAATATTTATTTATAAGATAGTTGAACCTCATTAATCACATTTATTGTCACATCAATTTGTAAGTATTATGTATTAAAATTTGTAATATTTTTGGTATTTTATGGCCAATATAACTCATTACTACTAAATACTAGATAGACTTTAGAAAGAAACAACTTATCAAACACATGGCATATCATAATTAGTTTAGCATAAAAAGGAATATATAAAGTATGACAGAAAATACATATTGATGAAGAATATTTTTATTTCTAAACATGGTAAATGTTAAATGCTACATGCAACATTTATAGTATTATAATCCAATCAAGGAAAGTATTAAAATATAGTGGAGAAAATTAAGAGGAATCCATATATATTAGTGGCCAGTTTGACTCATTTTCTTTCCTTCTGGTCATAAAAAAATGCATAGGAAGAGAGCGTGGCAAAGCTCAAGGCAACACATACGAAGATGAACACCAACACAGTAGTGAGGATTAGGGGAATTCGAACTAAGATCTAAGTCTTGTGGCCAGATTGACTCATTACTGCTATATAGTAGAATTTAGAAAGAAACAAACAAACGAAACAAAGAAACTACTTCCTAGAATTAAGAAATAAACAACATATCTTACCAAATGGATAGGGCATCCAAAGCCAACTCAGGGTTCGGAAGCAATCCCGCCAGCAAAACAAGAATTTGAAAGTACCACGTCTCTAGGCATAGCATCACCGCTGATGCCACTGACAACCTAAAGAATCCCGGTAATCCTGAGAATGCTTGCAGACTAAACCCCCTCCACGTATACTTGCAACTCTCACTTTTCACTATGTAGACAAATTGTGCCACCACTATAATCCACCATGACAAGCTCAGCACTAATGATGCACCTAACAAACCAAGCCCAATCTTGTACACTACAACCCAGCTTAGCAAAATGTGTACCACTAGTGTGGCCGTTGACATTATTGCACTTGGGAGTACAATGCCTTGAGCTTGTAGAAATTTTTGGATAGGGAAGTTTACAGCGTATGCGAAGATTTGAGGGATTAGACCATAGACGAAAATTGCTGCTGCAGATGCAATTCTTGGTGATTCACCAAGAAATATTAGGATGGGCTTGGAAAAGATATAAATGATACTGAGGAGGACACCTGCTAAAGTGAGAAGGATGGTTGATCTTTGCAAATATATGCCTAGCATTTCGTACTTTTGTGCTCCATATGCTTGTCCACATAGCGTCTCCACAGCACTCCCCATGCCTAACTGCGTGTGGAAGAATGAAAAACATTGGCCAGATGATAAGAATGAGAGAAAAACTATTAGTTTCAAACTTTGTAGGTACATATTCTAATTTATTATTTTTTATCATTATATCAAGATATCAATTGAATTTTTTTTTTTTTTTTAAGATAAATCCAAACACAAGTTCTTTTTATTTAAACAAAAGACTTTATCGTTGATAAAAAGAGAGATTAGCCAGAAATATTACCATGAGGCCATAGGCAAAGACTTGTATGCCATTGTTGCCAAGAGAGGCAGCAGCAAGCTCAAGGTTACCAAGGTGGCCGGCAATGATTTGGGTGGACATGGACATGAGATAGTTGATCATGTAAACAATAACAGCCGGAGCAGCAAGGTAGAAGAGGAGCTTGAACTCAATCCATGTAGCGGCTGGTAGACGCTGCAAGAAAGGCACGCTATCGTCGGACAAAATCCTTTCAAGCTCGCGGCTTGATTGATGCTTTGTGGTGAATGAATAGGATGACAAAGAGGGAGATTGTGTGTTGCTTTGGAGCAAGGGCTCATTGATGTTATCTTCTGGAGAACCCATTGAGGGATGAGATTTTGTGGTGTTTGTTTTTGGTATGTATTTATATGCTAGTGGCGGTTTATATAGCTAGTAGAGAGGAGAAAAAAAATGAGGAGAGTATATATAACTAAACTCATCAATATGTCACTGTGTGTAATAAAAATACTCTGTCCCAGCTTGGATGCAATTCTCTGTTTCATCCATTCTAATATGCCACATTCTTTTTTTCATCTTTAAACAATAACCAACTTGTGTATGATACAAGAAAAAAAAAATAAAACACATGACTTTTTTTTTTTTTTGGTAAGTAAAAAAATCAAACACATCAATTAATTACTATGGTTGGAGATGGTCAAATAAAAAAAAAAATTACTATGGTTGGAGTATACTTCTCAATAAAAAAAATAAAATAAAATAGTTAGAGAGTATAAAGTGAAATACATCATGTAAAACAGAGGATTTTTGTTTTGTTTTTTCTTTTTTCTTTTTTTAAAGTGAGTTATGAGGTTCGGTATAAATGGGGGGCTGGTCAGATGAAAATGAAAGGTTTGAAAGTATGCGATTAATGTAGAAGCTACAAACTTTGCCAATACATGTGGATTGACCCGTAAGTCTTAACCATCACATATAAATTTTTTTTTTTTTTTTTAAATCATATCTAAAAAGGAAGCCAACATAATTTTGTTATTTTGTTTCCAAATCTGACCAGAAAGTGAAACCAACATTCCGAGAAATGTTTGGGAATTTCTTTTCGAGTAATGCTACAATCATAACCTATTTTACAGTATTTTTATAAAATGACAAAGTTTAGCTACAAAATTAGTTGTTGTTTTTGGTTATAACCTTACTCAATATCTTTTTATTGAAAGTAAATTTTGACAAATCTACCATTAGATAATATATTTTTCTTATATTCTTCATACTTGTAAAATTTTTAGAAAATTAAATATCAATAACTATGTCATCAATAAATTGTTTAGTTTTTCAAATAAAAAAAATCAATAAATTGTTTAAATTGCAAGTTTTTGTAGTTTAAAATTTTGCATAAAATATAAGCTTATAGATTATAGAGTAAATAATATCCAATTGACACAAAATTTGACATGTGTATTAAGAACATAAAGAATATGCAATTCAACGATTAGATATTCAAAATATGTAGTAATATTTATTTTATTGAGTAAGGTTATAGCTTAAGGCTACAACCAATGTTGTAGCTAAACTTTGTCCATTACAAAATATTGATGTGACAAACCTTTTATTAGTTCTCATTTAAGCCTACCATTAATATCACTTTTTCATTCACCAATAATTACTCACCATATGAACAGTTTGTAAAAAATTTTGTAAAATAGTTTGTATCTCTAGTATTATTCTTTCTTCAAATACTTCAGAGAATTTCATGAGATAAATTCAAGGAGAAAAATCATGAAATGAAATGTAAAAAATTTGCCAATGAGAGAGAGAGATAGTAGCAAGAATTTTTTTATATATATAACAATAATTGGGGGTGAATATCTCTGTTAAAATTAAATATTATCAATATAAGGATGTAAGGGAAATTAAACACGCATAGCAAGCTTATGTAGCACTTAACGGAAAATATGGATAGAGGGATTGCTGATGCAAACAGAATAAAACTTAAGGGAGTAAAATCCAAAATTTAAAATTTCAAAGTGTAAAATCTAAACATCTTCAAATTTTACAAATGTAGTTTGTATTTTAGCCAAATTACTGCTATTAAAATTTATGTAATTGTTTATTTTATCTCAATAATAGAACTTGCCAAGGCTCTTGTATCTACAGACGTGCCGGAGGGGGGGGGGGGGGGGTGATAGGGAGGGCCATGACGCCTCTTGACTGTTTTAAAAATCCCTCATCCCTTTTATAATTTTGGTAAAAGATTATAAATTTAAATAATAGTCGCCCAAAGTTTTTACTACTTTCTCAAAAAAAAAAAAGACTAAAGACATGTAATGCATTTATATAGATAACTAATACATCATTTTTGTTTACTCTAATTACTCTTATATCATGCACAACTCATTAATTCAAAGTGTAATTAATGTATTTCATAAAAGCACTATTTTTCTCTTCTAATTACTCTTATATCATAATGGTACATTGAACCAAAGAATATTTCAGAGATTCCTATAAAGAGAGATGCTACATCCATAACATTTTTACAACATTTTCACAACAAATTATATGTGGCTAATTGTTATTGGTTCAAATTTGAACTTATACCTTTTTTGCTCCATAAATATATAAGTAAATTTTTTTAATAAAAACCTTCTAGATATATTTAATTTTTTATTTAAAAAATTAGAGATATGGACATTTTTTTTCCTTTAAGAAGAACTGATAAATATGGATTTCATGGTTAGGTTTTATATTAATGTTATATATATAAATACCTTATTATAGGTAAGAAAACAACATACGTTAAGCTATGTTACAAACATATTTTATGCGTGTATTTTATATATATGTGTGTGTGCGCATGCGTGTTTTTTAATTTAGACCTTTAATTTTAATATTCAAACTTGGTCCTCATAGAACAAAAATATTTAAGTTGGTCCCCAAAAATTGTGTTGTGTCCTCGCTAAATTTTGCTGTTGCTCATAGGCTTTTTGGATATTATAATCAGCACTCTTTTCCTCTTATTATTGTTGAGTATTATGCAAAACAAAGTTGTTAAGTATATGAGATCAGCACACATGTCAAGATTTGTTCTAGTTTTCTAGAAGGATTAGGAAACATCGAATTAGATGTATTAAAGTCCTTTTTTCCCTCTTTATACAATGTCTTTGGGGACAAATTGGATAGTTTTAATTTGATATTGCATCAAATATATAATTTCATTACCGAAATAGCAGAATTATATCACTATTATTTTAGTTTCTCAAAAAAAAAAATATCACTATTATTTTAGTGAGGAAAAAAATTTAAGCAGTTCCAAAGCAATGTTTGTGACTCTCACGAAAGAAGCGGGCCCCGTACGTGGGATTGCCTTCATTGCACATGTCATTTTGTGTTTAATTGCAGTATGTCTCTTCTACTAATAGACTAAAACTCCATAAAATACAATTATGTACAAGAAGCCAAATTGAAGAGTCTTTTCTCTTTCTTCTCTTACGTTTCAATATCTGACTTCTGAAATTTCTTTGCTGTCCACAATTACGGCTCTGCAACTAGGAAAGACAAAGAATGTCTCCGTTCCGCTCCTCACAGGTTTTTTCCCATAGATATTATGATTTTTTTTTTTTTTTTTTGGGGGAGGGGGGTAAGAAAGATGCACATAAAAGAAAGTGGCAACCCCAACGCCCCCAAAACAACAAAAAAGGAGATGCACACTAATTTGCTTTGCTCACCATCGGAGAGAGAATACATTTTGCTCATCTTATGCTATCACTTTTTGCTGTCTTACCGTAGTGCGTGTAAATGTTTAATATCATTTGGGAAACTACATTAATGGTCCCTATCCTTTATGCCATAAGTCAATTTAATCTCCAACCTTTCAATTATGTTAATTTGATCCTCAATCTTTTAATGTTCGTGTCATTTTGGTTCTTGCCGCTGTCACTTGGATGGAAAAGTTTGATATGTCAAACGGAATAATTAAAAATTAAATTATTTGTCACATCAACTACCAACAATACAACCACATCATAATAAATTTAAATAAATAAATAACCTAAATTTATTGTTCACGAGATATTGGGATTGGAAAAAGATTAAAATCTCTCTTACTCAATCTCACAGTCATCTCCTTCCCTAATCCCTAATCCAAGAATCGCTACTTGGGAATATGGGGAATATGGTACAAGAATATCCTAGTTAAAACTATTGTTTGGGTTGCAAACAGACTCAACCCAATCAATGACTCTTCTAGCTTGTTAATAATAAACAGCATCTAGTCTTGTGGTTATAAGTGTTGAAGAAGAAGAAGATCAAGGCAAAGGCACAGTTCAAATACGGAACCAAACGCATCGTTTGGTGTTATAAGAATTAGTCTGTGAGTCAAGCGCACCGTTTCATTAAAGTCATAAGTGATGCGCACCATTTTGATTTATGCTCTGGTGTTTCCACCTTCAGTCCTAAACAATGTCGTCTTGGGCAGTTTCAAGTGTTAGTTATTATGGCGCGAAGAACAGTTATGGTTGAGCTGATTTCTTTGTGAATCTCGGCGCATAGTTTGGATTTTAATCTATTCGGTTATTGACACTGATTGTAACTATAAATAGAGTAGCTCATTTCTGATGTAATTAAGCTTTTGATAATTCAATATTTTTAATGAAGAAGATATTTTCCTCTCTCTCTCTTTCTCTTTCTCTCTCTCTCTCTCTCTCTCTCTTTCTCTCTCTCTCTCTCTCTCTCTCTGTCTTTTCTTCACTATTCTTCTTCTTTGTTGTTTACTCTGTGATTGTCATTGTTCTTCTAAGCTCACAGACTCACACGAGCAAAGGTCTATCCTATATACAAATCTCTTCATGGTATCAGAGCCACCTGTTGCTGAAACAATGGCAGCAACAAGTTCAACAATGGATGCATCTTTAACATCATCATCTTCTTCAAGTTCTTCTGTGAGTATACTAAATCAACCACTTCTTCTTCTCTCTAATATGGCCAATATGATGACCATAAAGTTGGACAATACAAACTATATAGTTTGGAGGCATCAGATAACAATGGTGCTAGAGACTTATTCACTCTTTGAGTTGATTGAAGAGCCACAATTGATACCAGACAAATATCTCAAAGATCTCTCAGGTGCATATACCACTGTTGTGAATCTTGATTTCTTGCTTTGGAAATCAAAAGAGAAGGCTTTACTTACCTTCATGAGCTCTACCCTGTCTCCTTCAATTCTTGCACTCACAGTTGGGTGTTCATTAGCTTTGGAAGTCTGGAAGGTGTTGGAGAATAGATTATCCTCAATTTCAAGGTCTCATGTCATAAACCCTAAGGGTGAGCTTCACAATATCAAGAAAGGATATGATTCTGTGGATTTATATCTGCAAAAGATTAAAGTGGTCAGAGATAAATTGCTAGCTGTAGGAGTGATTGTGGATGATGAAGAATTGCTTCACATCACTCTCAAGGGACTCCCCAAGGAGTACAATGCATTTCGGTCAACCATTAGGACCACGAGTACTCAGTTAAACTTTGATGAGCTTTCAACCATGCTCAATGCTAAAAAGGAATCACTAATTGATGGATTTGAAATCAAAGAAACTATCTTTGCTATGGCAGCAGGATCTACCTCAAAGATTAACAACAATGGCTTTAATCAGTCATATAACAGAGGTAGAGGTAGAGGTAACTTTAATCATAGAGGTGGCAGAGGTGGTAGAGGTTTCAATGGACCACCATCCCAATTCTCTCCTCAACTCTCTCCTTTCAATCAGTACTAGCAAGCTCAGTCCAATACTAATGGATTTAGACCAGAGAGACCAGTTTGTCAAATTTGTGGAAAAGTTGGTCACCTAGCACTTGATTGTTATCATAGGATGGATTATGCTTATCAGGGTAAGCATCCTCCTCCTAACTTGCAGCTATGGCCACTGCACCCAATGCTTACTTGACTCAAGATCAGCCCTGACTTACTGATAGTGGTGCAATTGATCATGTTACATCAAGCCTTAGTCACCTTAGCTTTCCTAAACCTTACCAAGGTCAAGACCATATCACTATGGGCAATGAGCAAAACCTTCCTATCACTCACTTAGGTAATGCATCTATTTCCCTTCCTCAATCTACACTTCATTTAAATAATGTGCTTAGAGTTCCTTCCATTGCTTCAAACCTTACCTCAGTCCATAAAATATGTCATGATAATCAATGTTAGTGTTATTTTGATGAAAATGTCATTTCTATCCAGGCCTTAGCCACAGGGAAAGTTCTTTACCAAGGCAAGAGTGAAGATGGTGTTTATCCCATCTACCCTCACAAGGCTTCTCAGTTTTCTTTGTCTCCTAGATCTTGTAATACTGTTTTTCACGTTTCTGTTTTCAATAAGACTCTTTGGCATTTAAGGCTTGGTCATCCCTCTGATCAGGTTCTTAAGCACTTGTTTCCCAATGCCAATGTTGATTTAAATAAGTGTACCTCTGTTGATAATGTTTGTACACACCGTTTGTATGGTAAAATACATAATCTTCCTTTTCCTAATTCTCATTTCACTGCTTCATCTCCTTTTGAGCTTATTCACTCTGATTTGTGGGGTCCTGCTCCTATTCAATCCATTAATGGTTTTAAGTACTATGTTCTGTTCATTGATTACTTTACCAAGTTTACTTGGATTTACTTGCTCAAGTCTAAATCTAATATTTTTCCTATGTTTGTTCAATTCAAAGCAATGATTGAAAACCAATTTCTGCTAAGATTAAAAGTTTCTGGTCAAATGGTGGTGGTGAATACATTTCCACTTCATTCAAATCTTTTCTCTCACAACATGGTATAGCTTACGAAGTTTCCTATTCCCTCAACAGAATGGTTTGGTTGAGAGGAAACACAGACACCTTATTGAAACTGCCATCACTCTATTATCACATGCTTCCATGCCTACCTCCTATTAGTCTTATGCAGTTTTAACTGCTATAACTTTGATCAATCTGCTTCCTACACCTGTTCTTGGTTTTCTTTCTCCCTGGTCAAAGTTATATTCCTCTCCTCCTGATATTTCACAACTCAAAGTATTTGGCTGTGCCTGCTATCCTAATCTCAGATCTTACTCTCCTCATAAACTTGCCCCAAGTACAACTGAGTGAATTTTTCTAGGTTATCCTGTAGGCACAAAAGGCTATCTGTGTTTAGACTTTTCCTCCAAACGTATATACACTTCAAGACATGTCCTTTTTAATGAAAACAGGTTTCCTTTTTCATCCCTCAAACCTCCAACCGCTGATTCCTCTTCCTCTAATATGCACTCTAATTTTTCTTGGATTTCTAATTTACTCTATCTTCATTCTACCAATGAACCCTCAATTCTTGGTCCATTCTCTTCTTCCACAAATATGTCTTCACCTCCTCTCTCTTCCACTGATGTCTCTTCTTTGGTACCACATTCATCCACTGATTCCCTTGATTCATTTCCTGCCTCTTCATCTTCTTCTTTACCTTTCTCAGGTCCTTCCATGGCTCTCTATACTACTGATATTGTTCCTACTTCTCACTCCTTGCCTATCATAGTTTCTGCCAATCATCACCCTATGCAGACTAGGTCCAAGTGTGGTATCTCTAAACCTAATCCCAAATTATGTTACAAGGTTGTTCTAGATTACACATTTACTGAGCCTTCATCCTATAAGATTGCTGCTAAGTATCCTAAATGGTGTGAAGCTATGGATGCTGAATTCCAAGCCTTACAGAAACAGCACACATGGTCTTTGGTTCCTGCCCCTCCCAATGTGAATTTAGTAGGGTGCAAATGGGTTTATAAGTTGAAGTTGAACAGTAATGGCTCTATTTCCAGATACAAAGCCAAACTAGTGGCCAAGAGTTTCCATCAACAAGTTGAGGTTGGTTATCATGAAACTTTCAGTCCCGTGATCAAACCTGCCACTGTGAGACTTATTTTAGTTATT
Organism: Castanopsis chinensis; assembly: GCA_032878915.1. Taxonomy (NCBI): domain Eukaryota; kingdom Viridiplantae; phylum Streptophyta; class Magnoliopsida; order Fagales; family Fagaceae; genus Castanopsis; species Castanopsis chinensis. Next base: position 10,586,480 of record JAVQMG010000126.1, on the reverse strand, counting down.
GCAATCAGTTGTAATTGGTGTTTGAGGCAACTGAATGTCTCTAATGCCTTCTTATATGGTTATCTTAAAGAAGATGTTTATATGCATCAACCTCTAAGCTATGTGGATCCACTTTATCACTCCTATGCGTGCAAGCTTCATAAATCCTTGTATGGTCTCAAACAAGCCCCAAGAGCCTGGTTTGAGAGGTTCACTTTCCATCTTCTTCATTTGGGATTCACTGCCTCTCTTGCTGACAGCTCCCTCTTCATTTTTCAATCATCTGGTCTCATCATTTACTTGCTATTGTATGTTGATGACATCATTGTTACAGGAAATAGTCCCTCCCACATTGCTCATCTCATCACTGCTCTTAGTCAAGTGTTTGATCTCAAAGATTTAGGTCCCTTGAACTATTTCTTAGGTATTCAGATTGCTTGATCTAAGCATGGTATCACTCTCACTCAGACTAAGTATGCCTTAGATGTCTTACATAGGTTCAACATGGAAAATTCCAAACCTATGAAGACTCCTTATTGCTCTTCTTCTCGTTTGGTGCCCTTTTCTGGTGTTGCCTTGTCTAATCCCACAGAATATAGAAGTATGGTTGGTGCTCTTCAGTACCTTACCTTTACCAGACCTGATCTTGCCTTCAGTGTGCATCAACTCTGTCGATTCATGAGCAAGTCTACCTCAGTGCACTTGGAAGCTGCTAAGAGTGTTCTAAGATATCTCCGAGGCACCTTACATCATGGTATTTGCTTCTCCCCTGGTCCGTTGACCCTCACTGCTTTCTCTGATGCAAATTGCGCAGGGGACCCTACTAACAGGCGCTCTACCACTGGTTTGTTGGTTTTCCTTGGTCCCAATCCAATCTCCTGGTCTGCTAAGAAGCAACAAACTGTATCTCGCTCCTCTATTGAGGCTGAATATAGAGCCTTAGCTACTTCTGCTGCTAAAATTTCTTGGCTACGTATTTTGTTCAAGGAACTCATGATTTTTCTTCGTCATGTGCCTGTGATTTGGTGCTATAATGTGTCTACTATTGCCCTTTCTACCAATCCTGTTTTCCATTCCAGGACTAAGCATTTGGAGGTGGATTATCATTATGTCCATGAGAAGGTTCTTTGCAAAGACCTCAAAATTGGCTTTGTCTCTGGTAAGGATAACTTAGTTGACATATTCACAAAGCCTTTATCTGCTCCTCCATTTGTTTTCTTTCGTTCCAAACTCCTAGTGAATTCTTCCCCCTGTCGTTTGAGGGGGGATATTGAAGAAGAAGAAGATCAAGGCAAAGGCACAGTTCAAATACAGAATCAAACACATCATTTGGTGTCATAAGAATTAGTCTATGAGTCAAATGCACCATTTCATTAAAGTCATAAGTGATGCGCACCGTTTTGATTTATGTTTTGGTGTTTCCACCTTCAATCCTAAACGGTGTCGTCTTGGGCAGTTTCAAGTGTTAGTTTTTATGGCATGAAGAACAGTTATGGTTGAGCTGATTTCTCTGTGAATCTCGGCCCATAGTTTGGATCTTAATCTATTCGGTTATTGACACTGATTGTAACTATAAATAGAGTAGCTCATTTCTGATGTAATTAAGCTTTTGATAATTCAATCTTTTCAATCAAGAAGATATTTTGCTCTCTCTCTTTCTCTTTCTCTCTATTTCTGTCTTTTCTTCACTATTCTTCTTCTTTGTTGTTTACTCTATGGTTGTCACTGTTCTTCTAAGCTCACAGACTCACACGAGCAAAGGTTTATCCTATACACAAAAGTCTTCACTAAGTAACAATAAGAGTGTTGTTTGGTCCATAGGATTAGGAACACAAATACAAGCCAATAATCCTTTATCGCAACTCTTAGACTGTGGAAATCTTGTTCTCAAAGATATAAATTCAAGAATCTCTTTGTGAGAAAACTTTGATTATAATAAGTCCCCCAGGAATGAAGATGAGATGAGACTTAAGGAAAGGTATTAAGCGGCACTTGGAAAAGTCCAACGATCCTTCTCCTAGAGATTTCACATATGGGATTGAAATGCGACCTCATTCATACCCTACGGCTTATATTAGGAAAGGCAACAAAAAGTTCTACCAGACTGGTCCATGGAATGGCCTGTAGTATAGTGGTTCACCGGAATTTTATTTTAATTTGAGAGAGATGAATTTTGATTTTTTTCCTAATCCCAATATCCCATGAGAACTGAGAACAATAATTTTTTTTTCTTCTTTTTTTAATTTTAGGCGTAAATGCACTTTGAGTCCCTATGTTTTGACTTTTTTCATTTTGGTCTCTACATTTTAATTTACCACTTTCAGTTTCTAAACCAATTAACGCGTGTTATTTTCGTCCTTTTCATTGGTCAACTGACGAAAATAGCTGAGGTGGCAGCCGGAGAAATTAAAATATTATAAAAAATGCCACATCACCTATGACACATCAGCACCTATTTTTTTTATAAATAATTTGTCAATTTTAACTAAATAAAAAAAGAAAATTTAAAAACACAAACTCAAATTTAAAAACACAAAAACACAAGAACACAAACCAAAAAATCAGACCCAAGACCACAAATTCAATCACACGAATTCAATTAAAATATCACTTCTTTCTCTCTCTTCTTTCAATCACACGGTCACTCCTCTCTCTCATTTCTCACCTCCTTTCTCTCTCCCCTCTCTCTGATTCGGTGTCTCTCTCAGATCAGCGTGAACTAGAGATCGAAATAGGCAGCATGGACTGAAGATCGACGACAACAGCGTGGTGGTTTGGAGATCGGCGGCAACAGCGTGGTGGTTTGGAGCGGCAGCGATGGTGGATTCTCTCTCTTTCTCTCATTCTGATCCTCTCTTTCTCTCACTTCGATTCTCTCTCTCAGATTGGATGTGGGTTTTGGTTTTGCTTTGCATTTTTGTTATGGGTATTGATGCAAGATTCATGGTGGCGGCGGTGGGGAATTGTTGTGTTGTTGGTGGGTATAGGTTCACTATGGGTTTAGGGAGGTTGCTACTGATGTGGGTGGCGATTTGGTGGCAATGGGTTTGTGGGTGTTCTAATTCTCTCTCTCAAATTGGGTGTAAGTTTTGGTTCTGCTTTGAATTTTTGTTGTGGGTATTAGTGCATCCGTAGGTTCATGGTGGTGGCAGTGGAGGGTTGCTATGCAGGTTCAACTTTGTATTATTTTATTAAAAACTTAAACAAAACCCAGTTTATTTTCACAAACTTAATCCCTTGAGTTTTTGGTTTTCTGGGTTTTTGAGTGTTTGGGATTTCTGGATTTTCTTTGATTTTATGATTTTGGCTATGAATCTTTGGGGAAGAATGACAAAAACTAATGGGTTTTCAACATTGGTCTTTATTCTCTTCTCAAATTTTATTACATCATTGATTTGATTTTAAGTGGGAAAGGAAGTTGATTCAATGGGTTTAATTTTGAATTCGTGTTCTTGGGTCTGATTTTCTGGGTTTGTTTTCTTGTGTTTTTGTGTTTTTAAATTTGAGTTTGTGTTTTTAAATTTTCTTTTTTTATTTAGTTAAAATTGGCAAATTATTTATAAAAAAAATAAATAAATGTTGATGTGTCATGGGTGATGTTGCATTTTTTATGATATTTTAATTCCTCTGGTTGCCACCTCAGCTATTTCCGTTGGTTGACTGACAGAAAGAACGAAAAAAACATGCGTTAATTGGTTTAAAGACTAAAAGTGTTAAAATTAAAATATAGGGACCAAAATTTAAAAAAGTCAAAACATAGGGACTAAAAGTGCATTTATGCCTTAATTTTAATATGATGTGGTTGTATAATTGGCAGTTGATGTGGCAAGTAAATTAATTTTTTATTATTCCATTTGACACATCAAACTTTTCTATCCAATAGATAATGATAATCACCAAAATGACACGACATTGAAAAGTTAGGGATTAAATTAACACAAATAAAATGTTGGGGACTAAATTGACATATAGAATAAAGAATAAGGACCATTAACGTAGTTTACCCATATAATTTTTATGCATATTCTATTTCTTATTAAGAAAAGTTAACGGATATCTTAACGATTAATAGCATGGTTTAAGAAATATTTCTAAAAACTTTTTATAGGAGAATAAAATAACAACCAATAATAACTTGACACTTTAAATTTCTCAAAATATATCTATTTTTTTTTTACAATTGTTTTTATATATTTTTTTATTAAAGTAGTATCAAAACTTTCTTAAAATTGTCTATTAAAAAATGCCCTAAATAGGATTGGCAAAGGGTCGGGTTTGGAGCGGGTTTTTTGATACCAGGACCTAACCTGCGGGCCCTCCCCTGATACTTGAACCCGGCCCGTTTAATAAACAAGTCATTTTTTTTAGCCCCAAACCCACCCCGTCGAGTCTCTGCAGGCCCCGTCCAGCCACTTTTGGGCCTAATCCGTGGCCCAATCCAACCCAATCTTATTAATTAAAAAAAAAAAAAAAAACACAAGCACAAACACAAACACAAAACAGCAACAACAACACAAATACAAATCAATCAACATTGTTATTAGTCTTGCTAAAATGATATTTTTAGACAAAATAAATAACAAATAAACACAAAAAATAGAAGAAACAAAACTCCATTTATGGACTGATTTTTACATGAATCTTCAAACATCAAATACTCAACAACAAAAACTACTGAGAGGAAATGAACCCAAAAAAAAAAAAATTAACCAAAAAAAATTATGAAGAACTCAGACCACTAAAGCTCCATCGACAATGGTTTCAGCCATCAATCCCACCCCTCGGCTTCGCCTAACCTCAACACGACCAAGACCTCCTTCAATCATCACATCTCTTTCCGATCTAACAATCCCATGCTCTGATCTAACAACACGACCACATCTCTCTAATCTAACAATCCCATGCTCCTCCGTGAAAAACCACAACCTCCACGAGATTCATGCTCCTCCATGAGGGTGAGGTTGGGTCGGTGAGTGAATGAGAGTGAGGGTGAGGATGAGATGTGAGTGAGAGTGAGAGTGAGAGCCAGTGAGGGGCGGATGAGGGTGAGGTGAAAGTGAGAGCGAGAGAGTCAGTGAGGGTGAGGTGAGACTTGAGAGAGAAATGAGTTTTAGGGTTAAGTTTATAATGTGTGTGTGTGTGTGTGTGTGTGTGTGTGTGTGTAGGTAGGGTTTTTTGTAATTTTATATTTAGCTAACTGGGCCGGGTCGGATCCGAGTTCGAGCTGGGTTTTTTTCAAAACCTGGACCGGCTTTGGGTTTTTTTTTTTTTTTTTTTTTTTAAACCGGTTACCCACGGGTCGGGCAAAAATTGTCATCCCTAGTCCTAAAGGCACCCGTTAACAAAATTTTTATTATTTTATTACAATCAATCCCCTTGTGGACAGACTTATTTTTACATTAAATATATATATATATATATATATATATGTAGGTAGGGTTTTTTGTAATTTTATATTTAGCTAATCGGGCCGGGTCTGATCTGAGTTCGGGCCAGGTTTTTTTCAAAACTCGGACTGGCTTCGGGTTTTTTAAAAAAAAAAACTCAAACTCAACCCTATTCTTTATCGGGTCAGATACCCACGGGTTGGGCAAAAATTGTCATCCTAGCCCTAAAGACACCCGTTAACAAAATTTCTATTATTTTATTACAATCAGTCCCCTTGTGAGCAAACTTATTTTTACATTCATTTTCACAACTTACTAATTTGTGTAACTGTAAATAATCAATAAAAAATGGTGAGCCCATATAATCATTTTAGTGAGCAAAAGTGTCCACCACTCTCATGATTTTCATCCTTTTTTCATTCTAATTTTTATATTATTAATATTAAACACACCTCATTATGGAAGACAAATGACTTCTAACCTATCCTTTACTGGTTTTTCTACTTTTCCGACGACTACTTCTATCTACCACCCATATAAAAAGTGTCTATGACTATTTCTACAGCTGGCTCTTTTTAGTAAGCCAAAACGGTGCGTGTTGGTGCGAAAAGGCAAAAGTCATTCTTTCATTCACTGTAAGATCAAAACAAAACTTGATGCATAGCGTTTCACGTGCTAGGCCTGCTGGCCGCTAGGCCTCTTTTTTTTTTTTTTTTTTTTTTATCTATATATAGTTGTTTTTAAATAATGCTTTGAGCTTATTTCCGTTTTTATTTTTTAAAGATTAAGGGTGTTTGGCAAGCTAGTTTTAACACATTTTCGCATATTTTAAACAACATTATACATATTTTCACATATTTTAAACAATATTACACACATTTTCATACACTTTTTCACCCACACGTATATTAAAAACACCCAAACAACAAAACTCAACAAATTGTCATAATATTTTCATAATTGATAAGATGTCACTTCCTTATAAGAAAAAATAAAATAATAAATGATTAAACCAAAACCAACCACAATTTAAAATAGAGTTCTTATAAAAATGTTATAACATTTTTGGTATTCTTACAATTTCTAAGATGTCATTGCATATAGATAAAATACAATAAGGATAGGAAATACTATCATATAAGGACATACCACAACTTAAAATAAATGTATTGTTAAAATGTTGTCATAATATTTTCGCAACTAATAAGGTATAAATTTCTTAAAGCATTCGCATAAGCTCATACAAAATGGAACAACCCTACCAATCCCAAAAGTCACCTACATTAGCTCATGCGTTTATTGTAAAAAATTCATTTTAGCTATAGTTCTTATGCAAATATACACAAACATTGTTGTTGTGCATTTCATTTTTTATTATTTCTGTGTATTTTGTCAAGGATGAAGAAAGAGAGTGAATGTTGGTTTTCTTGTTGTCACAATATTTTCACAATTGCTAAGTGTGAGTAGCTTATAGATCAAAATAAAATAAAATAAAATAAAACAATAAAATATCATCCCATAACCCACCACAACTTAAAATAAAGGCATTGTGAAAATGTGGCATTTTGTTGTTATCACAATAATTCCACAATTGCTAGGAGTAAGATCTTTATAGGTCAAGATAAAATAAAATAATAAATTATTAGACTAGGACCCATCACAACTAAAAATAAATATATTGTGAAAATATTGTGACATTTTGTTGTTGTTACAATATTTTTCACAGCTGATCAAGTATAAGTTTCTTATAGGTCAAAAATAAAATAATAAACTATCAGATCGAGACCCACCACAACTAAAAATAAAGTAAATGTGAAAATATTGTGACATTTAAGTCCTTAATCGTTTTTTGTTTAGTCAATTTTGGTGAGCCAAAATTCACTATTTCATGCACAATTTTCTTAGACTAACTTTTTTTTTATTACGCATTGACACGTAGTTTTACTAAAAAAATTCACTTTCTTCCTTTATATTTGGGTTAATTCACAATTTCTCCCCTAAACTTTAACCAAGCAAATTCTTGATCCCTTTATATATTGGAAACAAGTGAATACCCATCTATTATTACTATCTCAGTTAAACCCTAACAAAATCTTATGGTACACATTGTTCAATGTTTAAACTACCCCCACTCAATTATAATATCCCAAAAATTTCCTTCTTGTTTTTTTTTTTTTTTTTTAATTTATTTACTTGATAGTCATGCTTGGAAAGTTGGAATAGTAATATAGGATATTCTATTTGTTACCTAAAAAACACTGGTTTAGTAGGTTTTAATCTTCTAAACTAATAATTTTATATAATTGGATGACATAAATGCCTTTTGTTATCTTTTTTTTCTTTTTTTAATCAATATTCTCTTGGTTAAAAGGGTGTTTATTAAAAGCTAAATAAGCTAAACATTATAGCTAGACGCATAAAATGTAATATGATAAATGATGATGCACAAAAAATCATCAATAAGCCACACGATCCACACGTGCTCCTGATGACGTACCTACACAACACAAAAGGTGAAGACCTAGGAAAGGGTACCGGTGTGATACCAGCCAAACACCCTCCGATGGTCAAGTTAGACAAATCTCTTATTCACAACTCTAAAGTGCTAGAGCGGAGGTGAATTATGCGTACCTTGCTTTGAGAGGGCTTTGGAGTATTTATAGTAGCGTTGGGTCGAAATTCATGCCTTGGTCAAGAAGTTCTTTTCCTTCTAGGAGAGTAACTCTTGGATCTTACGCATCTCATAAAATCCTTGTCCTTATAGGAGTCTTCTTAATTTGAGTTAGACGTGTCGTGCAAGAATCTTTGTTGTATGCGTGCTGGTTAAGTAAGGTTGTGGACGGAGCCAAGACTGACTTCTTCAGCCTGTTCCCGTCAGCTTGGCTATACATACTTCTAAGGTCGTTGTTGGTGGAGGTTGTCAGCTTCAGATCTCCCTAGCTTTGAGGTCGTTAGCTTCAGCATCGTCAGCCTTAGGGTCGTCAGCTCCAGGGTCGTCAGCCTTGGGCTCGTCAGCCTTTAGGATTGTCAAAATGACCCTCATCAGTTGCCCTCACTCCATAACGTCGTCAGTTTACAACATCGTCCCCCTTCAGGGTCGTCAGCTTACTACCTTCAGCTTACTATCGTCAACTTACTGTTCCCGAGATGCAGCTGTTAGGTATTAGGTGATTTTGCAAAAAGGTAGGTTCATGAGTGAAGCTGATGACCTTATTATATCCGTCGCTCTTTGTTTCGTCATGGGCTAATTACAAAATTATCCTTATCAGCTGCCCCCTACTCCATAGCCTCATCAGCTTTAGCTGATGGGTTGTGGAGTTAAACATCTTCGAAATGTCATTCATGCGTGGTTCATCGAGCTGCCTTCACTAAATGCTCGGACACACGGCGCGAACTGATTGGACATGCATTTTTTTTTTTTTTTTTTGCCATGTAGGCTATGGTTCGTACAAGGGCTTTGCCGGATAGATGCGTTGCTAAAGAGGGGGTGATTACCTGTCTACATACGTGTATCAAGAACCTGATCAATGGGCAAGAGCAATACAAGGAGGCTTCCTGTCAACTTTGTGGACTTTAGCAAACTCATCCATTTTTGGATTTAATGATAAGGGCGTCCATGTTGTGGACTTGGTGACAAATTCGTCCACTTTGTGGACCATAGCAGTAGACTCGTCCACTTTATAGACTTAACAATAAGGTCGTCCACTTTGTGGACTTTGTGATAAACTTGTCCACTTTGTGGACTTAACAGTAGACTCATCCACTTTGTGGACTTAACAATGAACTCGTCCACTTGTGGACTTAATAATTCTTAGGCATCTCTCGGGATGAGCTCGTTCACATGTGGACATAGTTTCGTAGAAACGTACACATATCACCCTTTCTTACCTTGTTGATTTTTTATATATTATTGACTAACTCTAGCTTTTGCATTTTCTAGGTAATAGTAATGATGAAGACCTTGGAGTTGTGTTGAGCTGATAATGAAGACCAGGCTGTCAAGTATAAGAAGCGTGCTAAGGAACTGCAGGACTCAATTGCTCTTCCTCAAGAGAAAAGTGCTGCTTATGAGGCTAAGGTCAGGAAGTTGGAAGACATTAATGCAAATCAACTTGACCACCTTCCTCAGGTTGAAGGGTCTAACGTGTAACTTTCTGAGGAGGTGGAAGAATTGAAGGTAAAGTTGATACAATCTAAGGCTGACGCGATTGCTGAACACATATCTTCCATTGAATATCTTCAAGAGGTGGGAATGCATTATGTCGAAGGATTTGAAAATTTCAAAACTTAAGCTACACCTGCTTCCCCTGATCTTGATTTTCTAAGTTTGAGATTACTACTGAGGAGGATTCTATGGCGACTATGGCCAATGACGGGGCAGAGCAAGGAGTGGATAGTGCTGCCATGGAGAAGCAAGATGAAGAGATGGACTCCAAGACTTGAGTTCTCTTCTTTCTTATGTATCTTTTATCTTCCCATTCACTATTTTAGGACAATGGGTCTTTGGTTTTAACCTTTTGTAGAATATATGAACTTTTAATCCGTCTATTCTCCTTCTAGATTGACTTTGATAATTGTTGAAGTGACTACTCTTTTCTAAATGTTTTGTATCATTTGCTCGTCCAAGGTTGACATCTTAATGCCTCATCACCTTTTAGTCCTCCCCTTCACGTTGTGGAGTGTGCGGTGACTGAGTATTAGTACTTCGTCACCTTTTTAGTCTTCCGTCACCTTTTCAGTCTTCCACTTTAGATTGTGGAGTATGTGGTGACTAAGTTGTTTTCCACTTCGTCACCTTTTCAGTCTCCTATCACCTTTTCTAAATGTTTAGTATTTTTTATCGAATCACATCCAGAAAGTAAGCTAGATTTATTAAAATAATTGGTCTGCTTAAGGCCATTCAAGTAGCTAAGGTTTCCAACAACTCTTTCAACTGGCTTAGTCGACGTTTCCAAATAAAACAATCACACTCCTAATTATAAGTGTGCGTTATTTGTTCAGCTTGAGAGCCTAAAATTCGGTGCCATAAAACATAATTTTGACATCACACGTATGTTATTGACTCAAAGTTTTAAGCAAATTATGTCTTAAAATATCCCTATAGATTTCAAGTAAGATCTTGCCAGGGTTGACATTATGGCACTTATGTTATTCACGTATATCATCATCTTGTAGTTTTTTTTTTTTTTTTTTTGGGTCGTTCACTTTGGGTTGTGGACTTGTTGACGTGACCAAGTGTTGGTACCTCGTCACCTTGTCAGTTGTCCACTTAGGGTTGTGGACTTATTGAGGTGACTAAACTTTGGTGCCTCGCCACCTTTTTGGTCGTCTACTTATAAGCGACTTAGTGTTGTGATCGTCCACCTGTAGGCGATTGTGGTCATACGTCCACTGGCAAGCGACTTAGTGTTGTGATCGTCCACCTGTAGGCGATTGTGGTCATACGTCCACTGGCAAGCGACTTAGTGTAGTGATCGTCCACCCATAGGCAACTTTGGCCATGTGCCTATCTGTAGGTAACCTAGTATAGCGACCGTCCACCTATGCGTCTACCAGTAGGTAACTTAGTATAGTGACCGTCCACCTATGCGTCTACCGGTAGGTAACTTAGTATAGTGACCGTCCACCTATAGGTGACTTTGGTCATGCGCATACGCATAGGTAACTTAGTATAGTGACCGTCCACTCATAGGTGACTTTGGTCATGTATCTACCGTAGGGGACTTGTTTCGTCCATCCACCCCTTAGCTAGAAGGACTTAGATTTTTGACTAAGACACTCGGGAGTGGCTTAGTTCGTCCTTCCTCCCATAGGTAGGAAGGCTTAGAATTTTGTCCAAGGCACTGGTGAGTGGCTTGGTTCATCCTTCCATTTCTAGGTAGGAAGACTCAGAATTTTGACCGAGGCACTCGTGGGTGGCTTGGTTCATCCGTCTACCCGTAGGCAGGAAGATTTTGAATCTTGTCCAAGGCACTCGTGAGTGGCTTGGTACGTCCTTCCATCCGTAGGTAAGACTTAGATTTTGTACCAAGGCACTTGTGGGTGATTTGGTTAGAATTTTAACCAAGGCACTTCTGGGTGACTTGGTTCGTCCGTCCACCCATAAGTAGGAAGACTTAAAATTTTGTCCAAGGCACTCGTGAGTGACTTGGTTCGTCCGTCCACCCGTAGGTAGGATGACTTTGAATCTTATCCAAGGCACTTGTGAGTGGCTTGGTTCGTCCTTCCATCCGTAGGTAGGACTTAAGTTTTGTACCAAGGCACTTGTGGGTGACTTGGTTACAATTTTCACCAAGGCACTTATGGGTTACTTGGTTCGTCCGTCCGCCCCTTAGGTAGGGAGACTTAAAATTTTGTCCAAGGAACTCATGAGTGACTTGGTTGGTTCGTCCGTCCGCCCGTAGGTAGGATGACTTAGAATTTTGTCCAAGGCACTTGTGAGTGACTTGGTTCGTCCGTCCACCCGTAGATAGTAAGAATTTTGTCCAAGGCACTCGTGAGTGGCTTGGCTCGTCCTTCCACTTGTAGGTAGGAAGACTTAGAATTTTGACCAAGGTACTCATGGGTGACTTGGTTCGTCCGTCCACCCATAGGTAGGAAGACTTAGAATTTTTACCAAGGCACTCATGGGTGACTTGGTTCGTCCGTCCGTCCTTAGGTAGGAAGACTTAGAATTTTGACCAAGGCACCCGTGGGTGACTTGGTTCATCCATCCACCCTTAGGCACTCGTTGGTGACTTGGTTCGTCCGTCCGTCCATTAGTAGGAAGACTTAGAATTTTGACCAATGCACCCGTGGGTGACTTGGTTCATCCATCCACCCTTAGGCACTCATGGGTGACTTGGTTCGTCCGTCCGTCCATTGGTAGGAAGACTTAGAATTCTGACCAAGGCACTCCTGAGCGACTTGGTTCGTCCGTCCACCCGTAGGTAGGAAGACTTAGAATTTTGACCAAGGCACTTGTGGGTGACTTGGTTCATCCGTCCGTTCGTCCGTCCGTCCTTAGGTAGGAAGACTTAGAATTTTTACCAAGGCACTCGTGGGTGACTTGGTTCATCCATCCACCTTTAGGTAGGAAGACTTAGAATTTTGACCAAGGCACTCGTGGGTGACTTGGTTCGTCCTTCCACCCATAGGTAGGAAGACTTAGAATTTTGACCAAGGCACTCGTGGGTGACTTGGTTCATCCATCCACCCTTAGGTAGGAAGACTTAGAATTTTGACCAAGGCACTCGTGGGTGACTTGGTTCGTTCGTCCATCCATCCTTAGGTAGGAAGACTTAGAATTTTGTCCAAGGCACTCGTGAGTTACCTGGTTTGTCCTTCCACCCTTAGGTAGGAAGAATTAGAACGTTTTCTATATTTTTATAGTTAGAATCGACGCTACGTACCTATTCAAAAATAGAATATGAAATGACTCACTATTCACCCGGTTTTGGGGCCATAATCATTATGTAGGAAAGATGGCCGAGTGGTTGAAGGCGTAGCATTGGAACTGCTATGTAGGCTTTTGTTTACCGAGGGTTCGAATCCCTCTCTTTCCGTACCTTTCAACCAATTCACCGATCTTATTGACAGCAATGGATCAAAGCAAATAACAATGGATACCATTATTCCTTAGACCTTTCTTTGATTTTGATATAGATTCCTTATTCCTAATTTCTTTAGTACGGAAAATACTGTAAAGAGTGGACAACAGGGAATGCAAATTTCCCTACCGATCCGCGATCCATGATCCTTGAATGGGAGAAAGATCCCCATATCAAATTCCTTACTTTTGTCGGTCTTTTTGCTTAGGCGAAAGAGGGAAAAGGTGTCCGAACCCTTGTTGTTTTATTTTAATTAGGTTTAAGTCTGACGAGAATAATATTCTACAACTAGCAATTCATTTATTTTCAAACCGACCCATTTACTATCTATTATTTGATTGACTAATCCTTTATATTGGAATGGGTGAAAAGTCAAATGTTTTGGTAATTCCTCATCACGAGGGGATGAATCAAGACAATTTTGAATCAGAGCTCTAGATTTTTGTTCATCCCTCGCTGTAATAATATCTTGGGGTTTGCAGCGATAACTTGGTATATCTACTATACGACCATTAACTAAAATATGTCTATGGTTAACTAATTGGCGGGCTTGGGGAATAGTCGAGGCCATACCCAATCGAAAAAGGATGTTATCCAAACGCATTTCAAGTAATTGTAGTAAAACCCGACCCGTTGACCCTTTGGCTTTTCCGGCAATACGAACGTATTTAAGTAATTGTCGTTCTGTAAGACCATAATGAAAACGCAATTTTTGTTTTTCTTCTAAACGAATACGATATTGAGATTTTTTACTGGAACGTGATTGGTTTCTAAGATCGCTTCCGGCTTTAGGCCTTTTACTAGTTAGTCCCGGTAAAGCCCCCAGACGTCGTATTTTTTTGAAACGAGGCCCTCTGTAACGCGACATAAAGACTCCTTATTTTATTGAAATTTCATAAACTTAAATTAAAACTAAACTAAATGATAAATGAAGCGACATCCCCTAGAGTATTTACCACAAAGAATAATTAGATGAATTGGATAAATATCCGGACCGTATTGGATTTGTATATTTATAAAAAAAATGAAAGGTTCTTTTCGTGATTTGTTATACAGGGATCTAGCTCCTCTAATTTTTTATTTAGAATTTGAAGTTCCTACGACATAGTATATCGGTGACTCTTGGAAAAAGGGGTACGAAGCTTTTTCAATATTCTTTGATTTCACAATATCGATTATGTAAAAAAATCAAAAAAATAAAGAAAAGCCTGCTATCGGAATCGAACCGATGACCATCGCATTACAAATGCGATGCTCTAACCTCTGAGCTAAGCGGGCTCGCATAACAAAAATTGTACATACATAGGAATTTAGTAAACTACTGGGATCTTAGCTATTAATTGTTCATTCTTAGTTTTCATACCATAATTAATATGAATATAGAATAGAATTTCAAATAAATATTAAATAGTTGAATGAATATATTCTCGAATATAACGATTAATATTCGAAATGGAATCTAATTAAATTAGAATCTTATTCTACACATTCTAATCTTACTTATTTATTCTAATTCTAGATAGATTCTGATTTGAAATAATTCTAATTCTAAATAGTTAGATCAATTAGAAATTAATAGAATAATATAATAAGAAATTTATATTAATAAATTTCATTTTTTTTTAGTCATTTTTAGTTATGTTATAGAGGGTCCGCCTTAACTTAAGGAAATTAAAAAAGTAAAGGCTACGAATAAAAAAAAATGAAAAAGAGAAGGCCGTAATCCAGATCATAATGAAAGATTCCTCCGCTTTCGTTCGGAAAGATAAAACAAAAAAAAAAGAATCGACCGTTCGAGTATCTCAAATTACACGATAAAAATGATATAAAAGAAAGAGGGGCATACATAATCTATATTGGTATAGATAATATATATCTATATTGAATTGCGGATACAGAAATGATAGAATCATTTCTGATTGGATCAACTCTGGATCTTCGATAGAGATGAAATGAGATAAACAATAAAAAAATAGGAGTAAACACTTTTCGATATAGGAATTGGTATCTAAGAAATTCAAAGATTCCGGCATAAATGAAAGAAAAAGGAAAAAAGCGAGGAAGGACATCATAATGAGATCCTAATCTTAAAACAACAAAACAAAAATGGGGGATATGGCGAAATTGGTAGACGCTACGGACTTAATTGGATTGAGCCTTGGTATGGAAACTTACCAAGTGATAACTTTCAAATTCAGAGAAACCCTGGAATTAAAAATGGGCAATCCTGAGCCAAATCCTATTTTACGAAAACAAATAAGGGTTCAGAAGAAAGCGAGAATAAAAAAAGGATAGGTGCAGAGACTCAATGGAAGCTGTTCTAACAAGTGGGGTTGACTTCTTTACGTTATTACATTAACGTAATCCTTATATCAAAACTACAGAAAGGATAAACCTATATACATACGTATATGTACTGAAATCCTATCTCAAATGATTAATGACGACCCGAATCTTTATTTATTTATATTTCTATAAATAATAAATAAAAATCGAAAGAGTTGTTGTGAATCGATCCAAATTGAAGAAAGAATCGAATATTTATTAATAAAATTTATCGTACGAGAATAAAGATAGAGTCCCATTCCACACGTCAATACCGACAAGAATGAAATTTATAGGAGAGTAACTCTTGGATCTTACGCATCTCATAAAATCCTTGTCCTTATAGGAGTCTTCTTAATTTGAGTTAGACGTGTCGTGCAAGAATCCTTGTTGTATGCGTGCTGGTCAAGTAAGGTTGTGGACGGAGCCAAGACTGACTTCTTCAGCCTGTTCCCGTCAGCTTGGCTATACATACTTCTAAGGTCGTTGTTGGTGGAGGTTGGTAGCTTCAGATCTCCCTAGCTTTGGGGTCGTCAGCTTCAGGGTCGTCAGCCTTAGGGTCGTCAGCTCCAGGGTCGTCAGCCTTGGGCTCGTCAGCTTCAGGGTCGTCAGCCTTGGGCTCGTCAGCCTTTAGGATTGTCAAAATTACCCTCATCAGCTGCCATCACTCCATAACGTCGTCAGTCTACAACATCGTCCCCCTTCAGGGTCGTCAGCTTACTACCTTCAGCTTACTGTTCCCGAGATGCAGCTGTTAGGTATTAGGTGATTTTGCAAGAAGGTAGTTTCATGAGTGAAGCTGATGACCTTATTATATCCGTCGCTCTTTGTTTCGTCATGGGCTAATTACAAAATTATCCTTATCAATAAAGAATGAAGTATGAATAAAAATCTTCATTGTGAATGGTTGTAGGTTGTTGAGGACTCTTTTTTCGCCCCACATGGCACTATTTCATTGGCAACCCATGCCACCTCAACATATTATTGATTTTTTGGGTAAATCTATTTAAAACCTAAAATAGGCTCATATTTCATTCAACTACATGGATTGGGCTCACATGGCTCATGAGATCCTTACTTCAAGAGGCGAATTCATGGTCTACATTTCCTTTTCATCAATTGGGATTATAATCCATGATATCATCAACATCAACATATGGATCGGGCTCACACAATGAATCAAAACTCACAGCTCATATTGCCTCTCTCATATTCATGGAAAGTTGTTTCTTTAACAAAAGCTCATATTCACACAAAATGATAACAAAACCCAAGGTACGTTATCTCATCTTCGGCTTATGATCCAAGCTCATGAGTCTCTTTGGGGAAATTTTGGGAGTCGTGGTTTGGAAGGCCAAGAGGTGTGTTCAATAAAGCTCTAGCAATTCAAAATTGATAAAAGAAACATGTTGTTTGACGTGTCTTTTCCAACTTCTTGAACTCTGATGAGTTCGTGTGTAGCGGGTAACATAAGGTAAGCATCTCTTATCACATAACACTTAAAATGATAAGACTCCTCATTGCTCTTTTCCTAAAACTTAATATTCATCATATGACAAACATTCAATATCTCTAGCCATCTAAATGTTGAACAAATAACTATTCATTCAATCCCCAGCTGTTCCTATACAAATTTAAAAAGTTCATTATATTATTTTACATAAACTAAATTACTACTTTCAGCTAAAATCTAACTCAAACACAGAGTCTAATCTGATTGGCTATCTTTAATCTCCATATACATAGAATATTCATGATATCTCTAATACCCAACTGCTGTCTGCCATAATTAGACCAGATACCTTTGCCAACTACTAGAGCAGAGCACTAAATGCTCTTCTTGCTCACCAAGATTAAGTCACAGCACAATGAGACCTTGACTAAATCTCTAAACCTTCATTAACTATCAACCAATCATTCTCTTATTTACTAAAAATGTGTTGTAATGGAACCTTTGACCAAAAATACAAACACCCAAAAAAGGAAGCCTTTCCAGCAGAACCCCAGCAGTGTATTCAACACTTGACACCTGGCTAAAACTGATATCACAACAGCCAGCTGCTATACCCAAAATAGCAAGATACTCTTTAAAGAGATCTTACATTTTTTAGCCAAATCCATGAAATATCCATCTCAGCAGCCTGACATCTGACCTGATTTGCTTCTGCCCAAAGCAACAGCTGACTTATGACAACTGGGACAGCTTTTCCTAACAGCTGGGACAACCTTTTCAGAACAACTACGACAGCTGACCCAACAGCCTTAACATTACTTATTTTTCCTCATTTGGCTAAGAATTAAAATGAACTAAATAACTATCTTCTTCTTGCTAAAATAGTTTCCTTTTCTGCTACTCTTTCCCTAGCAGCTCCTATCCCAAACAGCAAGAACATCTTAAAGTTAGACATACCATTTATGGCCAAATCCTATGATCGATTTTCTGAAGATTCATTGCTATTTGGAATAGATTGTGGTTGAGATTAAAATATCCCCTTAAACTTAGTTATAAACAGAACCCTTTATCAACACCTTAAAGGGACACCAATGGAGAAGAACAACTCTCTCATAAACTTCTAGCTCCCTCTAATTATCTTTTGAAGCTCCTTATGAGGTTCTGAGCTTCTGTTTTTTTTTTTTTTAGTTTCTAAATTAGGAACTAACTCTTCAGCCCTTAGCTCATAAATTCCCTTCATAAACCTTCATACATTCCCCAGTAGAAAAGCCCAGCAGTAAATCCCAACAACATTGCTAAACACACCATTACACCATTACTCTCTTATACTCATTCTCTCACTCTCCATATTCAGAAAATACACATATCTTACTACTCCTATCTCCAAATACCTAAACATGTCTCTACACTCTTCTCTTACAAATCTTTCCCCTTGCAAAGCAATCTCTACTACTCCCCTAGCAGTAAATCCCAACAACATTACTAAACACACTACAGCACTATTACCCCTTTTATACTCATTCTTTCACTCTCCATATTCAGAAAATACACCTATCTTACTAATTCTATCTCCAAATAACTAAACACATCTCCATACTCCTCTTACAAAATCTTTCCTCTTGGAAAGCAATCTCTACAACTTCTATAGTTGTTATAATCTCATATTTTTACTATCTTTAACCTTCATATCTCTCATACTTCCATATATCATACATATTACAAATACTACATCCTACAAAATATCTATATCTTTTACCATCTCCACACTTCTTAAAAGATATCAAACACTCATACTAAAAACCCTTCTCATGGAAGGCATAAACTTCTAATGCTAAAGCCCTTCCCCTAGAAGGCATCAAGATCTCATATTAAAGCCCTTCTCATGGAAGGCACAAATCCATCTTACATAAAGCCTTTCTCATAGAAGGCACAAATACTCTATACAAAAGCCCTCCTCATGAAAGGCAACACTGTTCATAACTTCACAACAACTAAAAGAGCATTGTCAAAGAGAAAACTTATTTAAATGTATGATAAAAGGGGCAAGCTCAACTAACCCCTATGCATAGCTGGACATACTCTCTTTCCCTCCAGTTGCACCCATTTTTCCCCCTCAATCTTGAAATTATCATGGAAAACTGCCTCTCAACCATTGGGGTCACTCTACTGGAATATTATCAACCCACAAAAGTTATACAGCTGGGGGCTACAAACCATACAAAGATAAGTGATTTTGCATTCATATCTTTAAATATACATTATTGAGTACACGATTGCTTCACCTTTAAATACATATTACTTTATTCCAACTACTATTACAACTATTAATCAAAGCTATTATATCAAATACATATTACATATTTATTCAACCATTATCGTGATTCTTAGACTTTGGCTTTAATGGCTTTGTAGGCTTAAAAGTACGCCGATAGCCATTGGACCACGTGGCTCAATGTTGAGTTCCAGAAGCAACTCCCCAAATGAACCTGGGTCTAGCAAGGTCACCCCTCCAAAGGACTACACATGGCCGAGCAACCGAAAAAGGCCCTCAAACATAGGTATTTGATGAAGAACTTCAATTGCATATGGTATAATTCATTGCAAAAATTTAAATACTGTGACAATGTCTTAGCAAAACTTAGTTTCTTATTGTTCGAAGATGATATTTGATTTCATTCTTTTTTTTTCTTTTCTTTTCTTTTTTGATAACCTATTTGCTATCATTCTTGGAATCTTTTTAGTGACTGAATATTGCATTTAGCAAATGGATTCTAAGAAACTATCATAGTAAAATAGATATTCATATGTTAAATAACTACAATAAATTTGAATGTAATTTACACTCTTATATGGGAGGGCAGCTTTACTATTAGCTGTATGAAGCGATTTCAAATTTTGACTCTGCTACTACTTAGCTCTTGAAAATTTTTTTATGCATGGGTAAGAATAAAATTTGTTTAGAATTTTTTAAAGGTCAAAGTTGTATATTTTGGATAAAATTGGCTAATTAAGCTCAAATTTTTTTTTTTTATAGTTTTACTATTGATAATTTTTGTTATTGAGTTTATTTTTTGGCTTGTATATTTTGTTTTAGATTTTAGATCTATAAATTTTTTTATGATTACTAAAATGAGAAAAATGCTAGAGTTACATAATTTTTTATAAAGTACTAATGTGATAAGTGTTTACGGTAAGTAAAAAAATGATGTGAGTAGTGAGCCTAATGCAAACCAATAAAAATTTGCTACCAAAACAGATTGTAAGAATGTTGTAAAAATAGTTTGTGAGTATAACACTACTCTTAAAATAATCAATGGTAGTGTTTTAAAAGAAACAAAATATAATTTCATAGAACAAAATTGTTAAAATTACTATTAGTACCTATATATTTACTAATTCTTTTTTAATACTAGTCCAATGGTGGCTTCATCCCTGATTAGCATTGTATGACATACATTTTTTAATACATGGTTTCATACTTCTTCAAATATAAACTCTATTTTAAATTTCTCACTTAAGGAGTAGCACATGCCTTGCATGTGCCACTCAAACTAGTCTAGTCTTCAAGAAGGTGGGTTTTTTCTTTTACCCTATAACCTTCACTCTTTATTTTTTATCCTCCTCCTCCTCCTCATCATCATCATCATTATCATATATTGTTTTTACTCAAAATTATATTATTTTCTTTTAGTAAAGTTTTGCTACTAACTTGGTTATAACTAATGGCTACACTCTAATCAATATTTTTTTATTGGATGCAAATTTTTTAACAAATCTACCATTGAATTACATTTTCTTTTTATATCCTTCATGCGTGCAAAATTTTCAAAATATTAAAAATCAATAGTTGTGTTATCAATTAAAATTTTAAGTTTTTATAGTCTTAGATTATATGAAAAATAAGTTTATAGGTCAAATACTATGTAACATCTTATTTGCACGAAATTTGACATGCGTATCAAGAACATAAACCCATGCAATCCAACGATAAGAATTCTAAAAGAAAAAAGTTTAGTTACAAAATTGGTTGTAATCTAAGGCTACAACCTTACTCAATATCTTTTTATTGGAGATGAATTTCAACAAATCTACCATTGGATTACATTTTCTTTTTTTATCTTCCATACTTGCAAAATTTCTAGAAAATTAAAAATCAATAGTTATGTCATCAATAAATTGTTTAAATTACAAGTTGTTATAGTTTGAAATTATGCATAAAATATAAATTTATAGATCATATAGTAAATAATATTTGATCGGCACAAAATTGTACCGTTAAATTTTCAAAATATATAGTAATATTAATTTCATTAAAGGAAGTTATAGCCTTAGGTTACAACCAATTTTGCAACTAAACTTTTTCATTTTCAAAATATAATTTTTTTTTTTAGTGAGAGTTGTAGTCATTGGCTACAACCAACTTTGTAGCCAAACTTTGTCTATTTTCTTTCATTGTTGTCAATTTTTATTTATTTATTATTATTATTGAAAGTTCACTAGGTGTGTAAAACACTAGTGAATGTTTAGACCACCAATTTCAAAATAACCAAAGCAAGCCTATATTCAAACAATATATATGCGGAATATAAAATATAAGTAATACCCAATTTGGTAAATTACTTTAACACATAATTAACAGCAACAATTAATGGTTAAAGAGTAAAAGAAGAGAGATGCAAAGACAAGGATAATACTGGCACATGTTATCGAAGAGGAACCGAAGAACTCGGCGAAAAGCTCTCCACCACCCTCCAAGCGATAAAATGATTCACTATAAAATTAGTTGGAATACATGAATAGTAATAGACCATCCAAGCCTAATCTACCCGATGCACCTAAGCCCTCCAAGCTTCTTGTTCCAACAAGGTTAAGCCTAATCACTTTTTCTTTAACTTTCCGAATCCTGCAATAAGCTTCATATTGCATCCGCCATCCTTGGCATCTTCTAATGCTTCCCAAGCCCCAAAAACACTCTTAACACTTTGAATGGGTGTAGATAGTGTTTGGGTATAAATCTCTTCTCAATAGGTATAACAATGGGAGAGGAAATGAGAAGAGACTACGAAGATTTCTCTCTAAGAATGAGTAGCTCTCTCTCTAATAAGGTGGGTGTGTTGTAGAAACATTTCTTAGGGTTTTTCTCTCAATAGGCTCTCTACCATTTATGTGAGTAATTAAGGTATATATAGTATGAGTGATGGGCAAATAGGCCAAATTCAAAAATACTCTAACCAGTGAAATTAACAGGTCACTTGCAGGTCACTTGAGTTACGAAAACAGCTGGCACAACTAGCACATGACTCTTCAAATTCTGCAGCTGACACTTGACTCTTTAGCTTCTAGCATGTGCTCCTCATGTGACTTTTAGCTGTCTTGATCAAATCTCCACCACTTAATACTAAACCCATTACAAATAAATCCCACAAAAATACAAGGAAATAAATTTATACAATTATAACACTTTTTGTCATGGAATAAGCCAATACAAATGTTATGAGAAAAATCATAACTTAACAATCTCCCACTTTGACGATTCTGTGACAAAACAACCTAAAACAGACTCTAGACTTAAACGTAAGTTTGGAAACAATGGAAAAACTCATTCATACCTAAATCTAGAAGCTGTGATGAACTTGGAACAAAATACTTGTAACCTAAAACACTTGCATAAAACACATTAGACCCTCAAGGTATAGCAAGTAATAAACGGACAAGTAAATTACGATCAAGTAAATATGATGTGAAACATATGAGCAATTTGATCATACACCAAATCAGTCATATAGAAATGACTACAATGATCACATAGCAAGGCAAATGATCATCTGAACATGCAATCAATAAAGCACAATAGCATAAGGATGTATGCATGTCCAACACACAAACATGATGCAATGAGAACAACAAAACATAGATACTAAACATAACTCAAAGCACCATAAAGCAAACAAAAAAAAACAAACAAAACAGAGTTTTCTTATTAACACAATGTCTTCTCCCCCTTGGTATATGCATCTCCCCTATGGAAAAAATCTCCCCCTACAAATGTACACGAGAAATAGAATTTCTCCCCCTAAAAACTCTCCAATATACTACTCTAAAGTATACTCTCCCCCTTTTTGACACGAATAGACAAAGGGGTCAAGGAGAAAGAAGGAAAGATATGAAGATATGATTAAGACTATTAATGCATGAGGTGTGTAAGAAAAATGAGAAATGAAACCCAAACAAAATGCTACAAAACATAAGGCAAACATAACATGCTAGGATAAAGAGACAAGGTATAAACCAATGCATGACAAGGGTAGCAAAGGTGTGTGCAATATGTGCAATGCATGACCAAAGCATGGAAAATGCACATATGGGGCAAGGTGTGTTAAATACACAACCAATGAACCAAACATGTTCCTAATGAGGAAACATGAGAATCCCCAAAATTTGGTACTCATCGGAATCCAAATAAGTAGAAAATGCCTAAGAGGCATTTTATCAAACACCTTGCGTGCACACTATGAACAACAATGTAAAATAGTGCACGAACATCATGAAATTCACCATTAATACATGTTCTTTTTGCCACAAGGAGCCAACATTCAAAGTAAATCATCAAAAGAACCAAATCTCATACAAAGATTTGACAAAAATTAAGTGTTCCCAACCCCTATAATGAAAATCCTAACTAAGAGCACAAAAACTTTCCAAAACATAATCTAAGGATCAAAATCAATAAAAAGAGTTTAGGATTACCTTAGAGATGTTAATGGATTGAAAAACCATCCAAATTTATTGGGTTTGATGTAAAAATATTGAAAGAGGGTTTTAAAGAGGATGGGGGCAGGTTTAAAACAGGTTTCCCACAAAAAGCCCTTTAAAAAGCTGTTTCTGGGCATTTCGTGACTGGGTGAGTCGCGAGTGAGTTGCTAACGCCTCTGGATAACTCACGACTCGCAAATGAGTTGCCAAAATGAGTAGCCAAAACTCGTGAGTCCCGAGTGAGTCGCAAAAAACTCTGACTCTTGTTTTTCAACACAAAACATGCTTAAAAGATTGAAAAACAAAGTAAGCACAAAACATGAACACAAATAGTGATAAAAATCACTTCTAAATATAGATAAAATGATCAAAAAATATTTCTTTTGATCAAACATGTAGTTAAGCACACATACAACACATTTAATCAAGTACAATCAAACAAATTAATAAGACATTCATTGAACATTAGGCATGTGTGTTTTGTGTGTGTATTAGATGTGAAATAGTTCTTAGTTTAGAGTTAAACTTCAATGATCAATTCAATCGAGTCATACACAACTAATACTAAGTCAAGTAATCTATCTCAATTATAAAAATGAACATATATAACCTCCCACAAGAAAATGATTACATATCTTTGAAGCTTTTCATTTGGCTTCTTTTTTTGTGATCATTTTGATCTTTACATCTCCTTTTTAAAATCAATACTTGAAATTTTTTATATTTCAATTTGATGAGTAAGCATTTGGCTTTTAGTACCATATAATTTAAATACATGTCGCTTTCCCTTTATCCTAGTCAAATTCTAGTTTGTGCGACGGCTTTTTCAGCTCATTATCTCTTTTTAAGATTTGACATTGGTTGAGCTCTTAAGCAAAAAAAAAAAAAAAAAAAAATGTGGAAAGAGATATAGGCACAAGTCTACGCATGTATCAAAACTATCATGACTATTGACTAATCCTTCATGACAAGCTTGAAGATCGATTTACAACAATCACACATAGATGTCAAGATTTTTCCCACATTGGTAGATGTGCATACATAATAAGCTAAGCTCATAAATGTACTAAGTCATTAGTACGAAGGTACAAGGCTAAACTCATATGTGATATTTGCTCAAACATAAATGATCAAACATTTTGAATTTTTCACTTTTTAAGTGGTTTTGATTTTTTACTCACATAAAACTAAAACATAAAAGTAAGATTAAAAAAAAAATGCATATAAAGAAATGTAAGATACACAAAATGCATGAAGATATAACATTCAATGCATGAAGGGTCCTACAAAGATCAAAAGAATTAGATCAAGAACCAAAAAAGCAAAAGCTCAACCATAGAAACCCTTCCTCATCCAAACGGAACAATTGTTTGGAATGAGTGTCTCATGAGAAGCGAGATGAGAGTTGGAAGAATAAGAACTAAGATGTACATAGACAATGAGTTAAGAGCATTAAACACTTTCTTTAATAACATGTTATTTTCACTCAAATATGGTTTAGCTATCTTAGTACAACTTCCTAGAAGCTCAAGTTTCTCTTTTCTCTTGATTCTTTTAGGAGCATGAAACTTTGAGAAATGAGGTCTTAGATGACCAAAAGCACCACAATGGTAACAAATAATGTGTTTAAGTTCACTAGGTTTTTTGGGAAGGGATCTAACAACATGGTTTTGTTCTCTCTTTAACATGGAACATTGAGATCCTATGTGACCAATCACACCGCAATGGTGGCAAGTGGAAACAAATTTAGATCCACTCAATTCCCTATTAAGGGACCTAAACGATGGCTTAGGCTTAAGAGCCTTTCTCTCCACTTTTTGGTTTCTTTTGTGTGGAGGAATGTACATTGATTTGTCTTTAGAAGTAAAAATCACAATAGGCACAAAATCAAGTAACACAACATGATTGCAACAAAGATTTTCTTCCTTTTTAGCAATAGGTTCAGCAATCAAACACTTGGCATACATCTGAAGGGATTTATTTTCACATTTAAGATCATCAATTAGTTTGGTAAACAAAACAAGTTTAGTATCCAAGTCCATATTCAAACATTCAGACTCCTTTAGTTTTTCAAGAGAATGTTTAGCAAGTTTCTTGTATTTCTCAACTAATTTATTGGATTCATTGAGCTTAGCAATGAAATCATCCTTTTCACAAATGAACTTACTGAAACTCTAATGAAACTTCTGAGCGTTTTTCTTCAAGAGTTTGACATTTGAAATATTAACAACACCCATAGATTCATGTAACATATCATCACAATTATGATGATTAACACTCATAGAGGCATTTTCACAAACATATGGCATGTTACAATCAACAATATCCATAGAAGCATACAAAGCACTATCCATGACAATATACACAATGGGTCAAGGATCACATGTAGATAATGAAACCAAAACAAGTGTACCCGCTCTGATATCAATTGAAAGTTCACTTGGTGTGTAAAACACTAGTGAATGTTTAGACCCTCAATTTCAAAATAACCAAAGCAAGCCTATATTCAAACAATATATGTGTGGAATATGAAATATAAGCAATACCCAATTTGACAAACTACTTTTAACACATAATTAATCACAAACACAGCAGCAATTAATGGTTAAAGAGTAAGGGAAGAGAGATGCAAACACAAGGATAACACTAGCATGTGTTATTAAAGAGGAAACCGAAGAACGCGGCAAAAAACCTCTCTGCCGCCCTCCAAGCTGTAAAATGATCCACTAGAAAATTAGTTAGAATACATAAATAGCAATAGACTCTCCAAGCCTAATCTACCCGATGCACGTAAGCCCTCCAAGTTTCTTGCTCTAACAAGGTTACGCCTAATCATGTCTTCTCTAGCTTTCTAAATCCCACAATAAGCTCCATATTGCATCTGCCATCCTTGGCATCTTCCAATGCTTCCCAAGCTCCAAAAACACTCTCAACACTTTGAATAGATGTAGGTAGTGTTTGGGTACAAATCTCCTCTCAATGGGAATAACAATGGAAGAGGAAAAGAAAATGGACTACAAAGATTTCTCTTTAAGAATGAGTATTTCTCTCTCTCTCTCTAATAAGGTGGGTGTGTTGCAGAAACATTTCTTAGGGTTTTTATCTCAATAGGCTCCCTACCATTTCAATGGGTAATGAGAGTACATATAGTATGAGTGATGGACAAATAGATCACACTCGAAAATCCTCTAGCTAGTGAAATTCGCGGGTCACTCGCAGGTCACCCGAGTCACAAAAACAGCTGGCACAACTAGCACATGACTCTTCAACTTTCACAGCTGGCACTTGACTCTTCAGCTTCTAGCATATGCTCCTCATGTGACTTTTAGCTGTCTTGATCAAATCTCCACTACCTAATACTAAACCCATTACAAATAAACCCCACAAAAATACAAGAAATAAATTTATGCACTTACAACACTTTTTGTCATGGAATAAGCCAATACAAATGTTATGAGAAAAATCATAACTTAACAATTATTTTGGGTTTGGAATTAGGTGCCAAATAAGTTAGTCAAACATAGAGTTGTTTATAGAAAACTAGTTGGGGCAGCACGTGCAAGACACGTGCTTGCCATTATACTTAATAGTCACATAAAGTCAAATATAAAACCTATTATCAGCTTGTCTTTATAATATAAATTCCAATTTAGATCAAACCCACTTCTACATTCAAATTCTAATTAAAGAAGACACATATATTCTATGTCATGAAACAATGTACTTTTCAATGCCATCAAAACATTGAACATTATCAAAATTCACAACATCATAAAGAATTTATAAACAATGATTTTTCTCCCAACTTTTTATACTCTTAATCTCATTTGCTAATCCACACTTTCTACTCTGTCAAAGGTTTAGGCTCTCATGTATCTGTAGTGTTAAGCCATAAAACCTTCAAGAATTGGCACCTCCACGATAACACCATTAATCTCCTTCCACAAAGTAGTTTTATAATTATAAGAACATTAAGCCAATCAAGCTCAATCAAATAAATCATGAGTCTTGTTCTGATGCATTGTCACTCTTTGAAGGTGTGTTTACAAAACTCCAAGAGTACAAATCTATCCCTACATGGATTCTAACACCAGCCACCTCATTGATGGACACAGCATTTGTAATCTCTATCAAGTCCTCTGTAGTGAGCTTCACTTTCAAGGAGCCAACATTATCATCTACATGCTTAATCTTGGTTGTCCCTAAATGTTTGCAGAAAAGGCAAGTGAAATGTAAAATAGAAAGTTTGTGAAGCATGAAAAAGTAAGGTCTAGCCATAGGGCTATAAATATGCTAGTGCTTATTTTCCACAAAACATTACAGAATGATATTAACTAAATAATGACATGTAACAATGAAAATTTTAGGAAAGCTTACAATGTTGATCCCTATGAAAAGAGTACCAAAGGATGAGTTAGAGACAAATAGAAATGAAGTGCATCAATTTTGTAAACTCTTTAAGCATTTGTGTTCAATTGATAGTTTATATTTATACCAAGGAATATGATTATTTAACAAACCTCAAACTTCAAAAACAAAAACTTTAAGGAACCTCAAGTGTAATGCAGGAAAAAATATCCTTTGAATGCTTAGGTTGCTTTTCACAATTCAACTATCATCCAAGAGGAATCGTGCTCTAATAGCTACTTTGAGATTGACAAATTCCTTTAATGCACCATGACAAGGGAGAGAAAGAAGAGAAAACTAATCATTTATTACCGTCAGCTTATCAATTTTCTGCAATTTCATTAGATTCTCTTTTGAACAAAACACCAATTGCAGACCAGCAATTGCCATATAGCAAGTCTACTGCAAGATGTTTGGATAAAAGTAACAAGAAATAGACACTGTACAAACACTTGAGATGCACATAAATAACAACTACAAAATGATGACATCCAATTGCCTTTAGAAGAATATCCAACCTTATTTCAGATGTCTGCAAGTAACATCAGGATTGAGATATTTTTGGATTTCTAGTATTGGCTAATTCCATGCCAAATTTTTTGACTGTAATATGCAAATATTCCTTGTATTGTATTTTATTGAGTTATATTTGCATTGGAGACGAGGATCAGAAGCATCCCATGTCAGGCGAATTTACCAATTACTCTAAAAGCTCAAGCTAAGAGACAAGAGTGTAAGCTACTTATTCACAAGTTCTAATAACCTCACTGCCTAATTATGCACCAAGTTTGATCCTTATTGACGAATTAAAAAAAAAAAAAAAAAAAGAACATTCCCTTAATTTTATTGCTTAAAATTTGAACAACCTCTCCAAGAGAGGCAAAAATTTTAAGCTCTCCTTTTGTTTACTTAAGAATAGGAAAGAAAGCAAAACTTTGAGCAATTCATTCTTTTTCCTTCTATTGGGATTTTCATATTTTAACTCTGACCTCAGCTTCCTAAATTCCTAGCTTTGACAAGACAAGTAACAAGCTCAACTTCTTTTCCGTTTTTTCTCTTACAAAAAGACCCAAAATCCAAAATGACACAATCTGGACTATTATTTTTTTTCTTTTCTTTTCTTTTTTCACCCACCTTAAGTTTCTCATAATTGAACTCACATCAGCTCAACTAAGCTTATAGCTTCAACAAGAGAAGTAATAAGCTCACTTGCTTCTCCATTTTTCTCTTACCAAGAACATCCTTAGATAACAAAACTTGTACTATTTCATTAATTTATACTTTTGTCACCTTCTAGATTTATTATAATTTAATTCTTACATAAGCTAATAGCTTCAACATGAAAAGTAAAAAAGCTCACTTTCTTTTCTTTTTTTCTTTTTTCTTTTTTTCTAAAAAGCCAAAATTACAATAAAACACACACACATATAGATGTGATACATAAAAGACCATGAAACAAACATTAGAAAAAAATGATATTCAGCCAAAGGAAACAAACACAACCTTCTATATCATTATGTGATGTGCCATAAATCATAATTGTCCATTCCTTTGGCTTCCTTATTACTGTTTACAATTCTTGTGGCTTGACAAGCAAGAAAGGAGCTTTAACTCCAAGAAGCACATTTTTCTAAAGAAGTCACATTCACAAAATTTCTTGCTTTAACAAAGAAGGCATAATTTCAACAAACCATGTAAGTTAAATTTCGTTTCTCTATTTATCTTGGTGGCAAGAAATAAAAAGAGAGTCAAAATTATGGTTGAACTGAGTTTAAATTGCAAAGAGAAATCTCATTTAAACATCTGCTATATCATTTGTCTTAATGACAATTGTGAACCATGAAATTGCAATATTCCAAAGCCAAAATAGACTTAAACCACAAGCAAGTATTATGTAGTTTCCTATAAATGTAACAAACGAGGAAAAACCACACATTTGCACAACTATTAACAAAGACATATTTATGCGATATTCTTATATTAAACAAAAATTTAATTACAAATTACAAAAAGTATAAAAATAAATATATAAGTGAAAAATGATAAGGAAAATAGAAACAAAAGGAGAAAGATAATATTTGAACTCCAAAAAATGAAAACTTATAACCCAAAATATCTAAGAATTGTAAAATTCAAATCGCTAATACTTTTCTTCTTTTCCTTTTTGAGTTACCAAATAGACTTCCAATTCATTTTACAACTTCATTTGCTTACATAAGAAAATGTCAGAAAACAAAAGAAATCAAATCCAAATTTTAATACTCACCCTTCACTATCCCCATATTTGAACAGACACACACACAACCCAAAAGATCTAAGAATTTCAAAATTTAGATCTCTATACTTTTCTTCTTATCCATTTTCAGTAACCAACAGCCTTACAATTGATTACACAAACTTCAATTGGCTAAATTAGACAATTCCAGAATATTAAAAGAAAACAAATCCAAATCTTGCTCTTAACCTTTCTCACCTCAAAAGACACACATGCAATATTTTCAAAGCAAAGAAAAGAAGCATGGATATAGCTATATTCGAACGAAAATGTGAAATCTTACATGAGGAAACTTTGGATAGAATCAAGAACACCTTCTCCATTTGCAATGTACATAAATGGTGATTTTAGAAGCATAACCACAAAAAATAGCCTTGGAATCAGCATATACATTGGGGGAAAGAGAGATGAGATATGATTGAATCTATTCTGCCATAGTTAGTGTTTGCCTAGATTAATAGAATTTGATCCTTAATAATTTGGATAAATTGGCACTTCGATTTGGTCAAGCTCTTTTTAGTTATGTTAATTTGATTTAATGCAAATAATTTTCCAAGCCAAATTTGTAAAAAATACCTAGGATAAGAATTGGGATTAACAACTCAAAAGTCTTACAAACGAAAAGGCAAAGAAATTAGGGATGAAACATCTTAACAGAATTCTAATGATATTATCAAAATTAATATTCATAGATGGGGTAAAAAATTTAGTCTTACACACCAATTTAATAGACAAATATGCTTCAGAAGTTCAGATCACATTTAGAAAGAAGAACGATGAGATGAAATCCAAAACCCATGATGAAAATGAATCAAACAAGAAGAAAAGAGATTAATTTGAGTGACAATTAATTTGATTACTAATCATTGATCACGTTATGCCTAGAATCAATATATCAAATATTTACAAATATATATATATATATATATTCAAAAACCTAACATTTTTACCAAAAACACAAAGCATACCTTACCTTTGTTAGGATGATATCCAAAAGATTAGTCCATACTTTTGAATCAAAAAGCTCAGCTTGGTGGCTGCAAATCGAATATAACTAATTAGCACTTTCAAAAAATTTATTTAAACCAAAAAAATTAAAAAGAGGAAGATTACAAATCCCATGACCACCACCATTACCAGAAACAAAAACAACAACAATTGATATAATCTTCTCAACTTAAAATTGAAAGTGAGTTAATCATTGACATTCTAGGCCATATCATTGATGAAAAAAGATATGGATATATAAATTATAAATCAGGCTCTCTTGAACAAATACAGGTGCAGCACACTAACGAATTTGGCAAGAATTTGGAGCACAAGTATATAACAGAACTTTGCAACCACTGCACACAATCTTAGATACAGAATTTATTACAAAACTTACACATTTGTATTTAGAAAATGTACACAATTGCTCCGCCTAATGAGATTGATGTATGCTCCACAAGATGACCATATTGTCTCAACAAGTGGGTCATGATTACAAATAAATCTGCAGAAAAACATATTATAAAATGCATATAAGTATCTCAAAGCAAGTGGATAACTAAGGGTCATCAAATAGCCCACGGCCCATAGCCCGGCCCAGAAACCCGATGGCCCACCGGGCTAATGGGCGGCCCAGCCCGTTGTTATTAAGGCTCATGGGCAGCCCACTAGCCTAGTAGGTCAGGCCGTGGGCTAGTTTTTATGCCCATGGGTACCCGATGGGTTAGCCCAGTAGCCCAACCCGTTGCCCAGCCCATTGGTCCAGCCCAATAACTTATAATTCATAACAAAAATATATAAGAAGTGTATGAAGGATTGATCTTGAGATATTATAGAGCAATTTCTTAAGCCCTTAACCACTAAGATACTCAAAGTAATTGTGCAAAACTTAGTTTATTAAATATATATTTTTCTAGTCGTCTAGCAAATTTGAATTAACCATTTGACATTTTTTTTTATTAAAGATAAAATAAAAAACTATTTAAAGCATTAATAAAAAAAAATTAAATAGGTTTCCATCAACAAAACAAAAACTTAAATAGATTTGAATGTAAAAAAATTTGTAATTAAGTATTAAATTCTTTAATTCTTTCCTTTAAAAAAATAGATTGATTATTCCCTTATAAAAAATTGATTCTTTCCTTATAAAAATAATAAAATAATATACTAACACAAGCCCATGAGTAGCCCATTAGGCCCAACCTGATAGCCCAGCTCGCTAAAGACAAAATGGGCATTGCCCATGGGCAGGGTCATGGGCTGAGGTTTACTCTTTCGGCCCAGCCCGACCCGGCCCGTTAATTAGTTAATAGCCCATTATGCCCAGCCCATTGTGCCCATGGGCCAAGTGAAAATGGGCCAGGCTGGCCCAACCCGGCCCATTGACGATGTCACTAGTGAGGATTCTTTAAGCAGTCAACAAAAATAAGCTTTTTTGATCCCAATTAGAGGGAAGGCCAAGGTACTTGGAGTGTCTTGTATCTGCATAGGCCCATTTTAGGATCTCGTCCTTGAGAATTTGACCCTTATGGATAACATTCAAGAAAGTATGAAAATCATATAGGTAGATCTGCAGAAAAACAACAATTTTACAATCGAATGGAGTAGGCAGCTTTTCTTTTTGGCGAAATTGGTTTTGTCTCTGGTGTTTAGGTCTGTATCATCAGTCCAGTTTTTCCCATTGTTAAAAAATAGAGAGAATGACATAGGATTAGGCAAAAATGGAACCAAATTATGATTAGTGAAACTTCAAAGTGAAAATATTAGAGAGAGAGAGAGAGCACTTACCTATAGTGTGTTAGCCGAAAACACCAAAAATGGAACCAAGTCCCCTTTCTTTATGATCTGTTTCTCTCTCCCTCTTTCAATATCTTCTCACCTTAGAAAGGAGAAACCCACGCACACACAACTCCATACCCAGCAGCTAAAACTTTAGAAGAAAAGAAACCCAAAATACCCATTTCAGCAGATGAAAAGAAGAAATCAAGAATGGTTAATACCCATATTAGCTAATACGGGTTTTTTAGGTTTTGATAAAGAAAGGAGATTTGGTTCCATTGAAAAGAAGAAACTCGGAGTTCTTTATCAAATCTCCTTTCTTTATCAAAACCTAAAAGACCCGTATTAGCAAACAATCAAAGATTGAAACCCACAAGGAAATAAATACAAACACAGATCTTAAGAACAAAAAAAAAAAAAAATGAAGAAACAGAGGAAAAAGAGAGAGAGAGAGAGAGAGAGAGAGAGAGATACTTACTGTATTAGTCGGTCTTTCTTCCCATGTTTTTTTTTTTTCCCTTTCTTCCTGAGCCGATCTGGTGCTATCGTGAGAAAAGATAGAGAGAGAAGAGATACAGAGAGTTCCAGAGAGAAAACAGAGAAAGAAGAGACACGGAGACTTCTAGAGAGAAAAGAGAGTTCCAGACCTTCTCGCCTCTCTCCCTTTCATTGTTATTGTCTAGCCCTTCACAAATGGACAAACAACTATACTAAACCAAAAATTCACTGTTATAGTTATAGTGCTCCACAGTTTTTTGCACTAAATGTACAGTGTAAAAACAATGTAGCGGCATAGCCGCTTTTTATATAGTTAGTAGATAATGTGGGTTTATCATAGATAAAAGGTTTTTTTTTTTGTAAGATTTTCCTTTATATAGTAGAATTTGTTCTTGAGTTATGTATAATGAGTTTGATACATGAGTGTGTAATACAAGGAATTTTTAAAAAATATATATATTTGATTAAGTTTGCAATTGTTTGTTAATGGTTGATTATGACTTAAAATAATAATTACTTTTAATTGTGCTTAAAGGAATAACTTATTAGGGAAAGTCGGAGTCATACCATAGAGAACTAATTATTAATTAAAATTGTAGTTTTATGGCTTTTTTCAAATTAACTATTGAGTAATGCTACAGCTTCAAAATATTTTACAAAATTTTTACAAACTGTTGATGTGGTCAACTTCTTACTGGTTTTTATCTAAACCCACTATTAACATTACTTTTTCATTCATCAATAACCACTCACCACATCAATAGTTTGTAAAAAAATTTGTGAAAAAATTTGTATCTCTAGCATTACTCTTAATTGTTTATTTATGTTCTAAAAGATAAGGAGATGTTAATGAATGAATTTAATTCAATAAAAGATTGCTATAAAGCATAACTGTGATAAGAGATGTTAAATTCTTCTTTTAATATATTTTGTACATCTTTATAGCAATTTAAATAGTTTGCGTACATACATTTGTGTTTAGAAAGATTATAATATGTTAAATTTGATCATTTTCTATACAATATATTTATAAATTATGACTAACATATGTGCATTATTTGCCCCCAAGTAAAAATCTTGGCTACACCATTAGATGGGACACCTATAATCCAACTCTACCATGCCTTGCAATCCCTGTTTCTAACTAACCTTTTTGTTTTGTTAGTAATTAAGTTATAAACTTGTGGGTTTCAGTTAACTCAACTGATAAAGTCTCTGATAGTTGTATAAGAAATCTGAGGTTCAATCTTCACCTATACCAAAAACTAATTGGTGTCTTGATCTGATAATAAAAATCTATTATCAAAAGCGTACGTTATAGGTTAAAACTCTCTAAAAAAAAAAGTTATAGACTTACACATACAATCTCACTAATACAATATATTTTACCGTAATTAAAAATATATTAAGCCCAAATTTGTTGGCATTTTCGCATGAAGGAGAACTTGGGTTCAAATCTCCTTTCTCCCAATGGTTGAAAGTGAATATATATAAATGCAGTTTCTTTTAATTCTCCCAATTGTTGAAAGTGAAAATATATATATATATATATATATATTTATATTAATGCAGCTTCTTTTAATTGAGTTCTCACACCAAGATGAGGGAAAAAGACTAGGAGTATTGATGTTTTGTAAATAGTAACAAATTTGACAACCAAATTAGGGACTAAGATTGACTTAGAGAATCCCTTGATTAGATTAAAATCAAGGACAATTATTGTTCCTTTAATTTTAGTCAATCAAGGATATCAACATGTGCTAAATGTCATATCATGATACACTAACACTTCCATTTCTCTCTTAACCCAAATATTTCATATTTAACAACTCAACTGAGTTCTTCTAAAAAGTAATAGAATTTGCATCTTTATATGAAAAAAACAAAAAGAAGAACAAAACAGAGTATGTACACAGTGCACTCTTTTAATTTACACACTTTATAAGCAGGCATATAACTTTACCTTCTTCATTTTAATCGATTTTACAAAAAAATAATTACATATGATTGCAATTATCATACACTTCACATCCATATTAGGAATTCTCTATAGAGGTCCAATCCTCTTTCTTTTTCTCCTCTCCAGATTTAGACCAGGAGTTTAATTTATGAAGCTATCCAGGACAAAGAGGAGCTTCTGTTGTGGCCAAAATGGACTAAAGAACGGTGGAAGCTAAAATCTAAGAAGCACTGTGATAACTAGTGAGAAGATCACGAGTAGCAGAAACATCAAGTCTTCTGTGCAATGACCTGCAATGTATGAATGGAAGATTTCAGCAAAGAATTTACTTAAATGGACAAATAATTGCTATAGTTAACATTATAAAACTAAGTTCAGCTGTTATCTAGAGCTACTAAAATAGAAAATCTTGCAACTAAACCATGTAAGAAAATTGCATCATGCTTGCATGGAACACACCCGGCTAACCAACTCAACAGATCTCTTACTATATGCATCATGCATCATGCAATGATCATTCAAGCGGAAGTAAACACCCAAGTTACCAACAAAGGAAGCAAAAATGAATCACAAATAAAATACCAGCCAAATTTTGGTTTTAATAAAAAAATCCTAATTACATTTGTAATGGCATTTGCCATGAGCATCTAGGGGAAGTAAGTCTAAACAGAAGTGTAGTTAGAGTTGAATAAGCTTCTAAAGAATATTGAGAATTCCAACTAGTTCCTCTACGAATTTCTTTAGTATTGTACCAGATGAAATTATTAGCGTGAGTTTACTTCAGAACAAACTATCTAGCAGATAATATTTATAATGCATGTGATACCAGTTGATATGCTAAACTGATAAGATTTCAACCAGGAGTTACGAGCCTGAGATATTACATTTTTGTTTTACCAGTATGGTAACTTCCACAGAGACAATCCCAATTTAGTGCGGATTTCGGGTTAGTTGAGCTTAATCAAGTATCATATCATGTAACCAACAGAAGAACTCTAAGAGAAAAAGGGGGAAAAAGACGTGTCTTCTTTGCACAAATTAAAAACTGAATTGTATTAGTGCAGCAACATAGTTCTAAGTCCCGTACCACCCTCTGAAGAGGTTGCCGTGGGGAGTGCTGGAAGTTTGGTCTCTGCAATTCCATTGAGCCCAGGAAAAAATCAATAAGAGGGGAGAAAAGACAAAAAAAAGGCAGATTTGGGGGTGGAGGTTTAAAGAGGCAGAAGCAGAACTTTGTACAGAAAACATAAATTCAGTTGACAAAGGAAAAGTAAAATTCAGGCCCTACTTTTATTTCAGGAAGAAGCAGGTACGTAAGATTTAGAGGGCCAAGGAGCAGCAATGTTGTCATTAAGATCACAAATGAAGCTGATCCCCGAAGTTTTATCATATGCTGCATCTGAAGGTGAGCTTGGTAAAAGGCAGCCAGACTCTAAAGAAAAGACAGATGAAACAAGTTACTTTTCTGAAGTCTCACTGTAGAATGGAGTTTCCAGAAGTGTAAATGTAAGATTTAGATTACTAACATGTACATTTTGCAGTGTAATGCATGTATAATTATTAATAATAATTCCTAAATGTATTATTTTTTAATAAAATAAATTTTAGGACCAAGTGTACGCCACAACTTGCATAGTATCTAACTCCATTCAAGTCTTATCATGATTTAAACACATCTCCCTAGAGGGAGGCAGGACATGCAATTTCATGGTCATAATTATTAACTTAACCAAATAAGAGAAGAGGCTCAATGTAGCAAGGCTGAAATACTTTTCAAACTCTGATCTCAAAGAAACTATTTATTATGTAGACTTTTACAAAACCAATTTTTCTAAGGTGATAAAATTGACTAAAAGACTTGCATCCTAGAAGATCAGGAGGCAATAGGAGCGAAGGTAACAGCTAACAAGTTAAATAAAGCCTCTCCTATATATAATACTTTTTTAAAATCACCAATTAGAAGACTAGAGGTGTACAAGTATTAACTACAAGGAACACCAAAACTGAAACCTTCAAGATTATGAAGTTTAAAAAGCTACATAGCAGTATTTTCAAAGTAAAAGCATTACCTTTTGATCCAACTGGTGTATTGCATTTGTAAATTTCACCATCACGAACAAATGAATCACAAAGAAGAACATATATCAATATCATTTCTTCCTACAAGGTTGAAATAGGAATGCATTCACTCATTTAGGGGGCATATAGTAAAACTGACCTTGAAAAGAGAAATCCTTGAGGTTTATATGACAAAGATGATAAACATCGTAGGAGATATTGGCTTTCTGTAACCTCATGCCAAGTGATGCAGAACAGTTCAAGGCTTGCAAGTTGGTGAGGAAACTCTGCTGTTGCAATTGGGACACATAACTCCCCATGGATTTGCACCAAGAAGTCTGGTTACTTATAACGCTTCCACATTCTTTCACAACATCTGTCATGTTGGGAAAAACCAGTGGACAGACTGAACCAGATAGTAAAACAAACTTAAAGATCAGAAAGTCATACGTAGAACAGATTGGTCCTAATCATATTGAAAAAGCATTTCATATGGTTTTTGTCACTCTAAATTTCCAAGATGTACAAGCTCTTTATTTTCTTCTTATTTATTATTTTCAGTTTTCATGCTAACCTTTATTTATGTTGCAATTTGAAAGTCCTCTAAGAACACTATTTGCTGAAGAAGGATCAAGTCTACTGGCCAGAAATCGGAGGACAAGATTTGTGCAATCATCAATCCTTCTTGAGAGATCAGGTGAGATAGAGGCCCCATCCATATTTGACATACCATTTAATGCAATTTTTCTAGCAGCATCTAGTATAGCATTTTGGCAAACTTGGTTACAACACTCATTGACAGGATCAATCCTTCCACAAGCAGCCAAAAATCCAGAAGAGTCCACAATCCTCTCAAATTCATCAACATCAGTAACGGGGCAAGAGGCTTTTGTGAGGTTCTCTGGGTGAAATGAACATATATTTTGGAGATTATCATTTGCTCCTTGATTCACGAGGATCTTCTCAACGTCTGAGAGGCAATGCTTAGAATGAGTCCTGTTCAAAGCAAGGATCCCAGAGTATTTACTGGACTGTCCTATAATAATCACTAGTGTGGTATCAAATTGAGGACAACATACTACATTAGCCAAATATGGTGCAAAAGAAGCCCAGCAGTCGGTTGCTTTTATGCTTATCACACTTTCAGCAGCTGAAAATTTTAATGTACAGAGTCCTGAAAGATAACCAGTAGAAACCAGTTACACATTTGGATGGAAAAGGATTTTCATTATGATCTTCACTCCAAAAGTATCCAATGTTTAACTTTTACATAGAATAAGAAGTACCACTTAGTTATCAAAAATGGGCCCATGAATTTTTAAGTCCATTTGTGGCTTCCACCTTTCCTAGTTGAGTATTACCATTTATGTTTTTACTAGGGTAATATGTTTTTTGTTAGGTGTAATTTCAATTTTGGTCCCTCAAATTTGAAATGTTTGGATTGGTCCCTAAAATTTCAAAAAGGAAATAATTTAGTCCCTCCATCTATTTTTCTGTATATTTGACTAAATGGATGTTGAAACACCCAATATTTTTCGAACCAAATTGATCAAACCACAGATTTATCATATAAGGGACCAAAATCGAAC
Source organism: Castanopsis chinensis (assembly GCA_032878915.1). NCBI lineage: Eukaryota > Viridiplantae > Streptophyta > Magnoliopsida > Fagales > Fagaceae > Castanopsis > Castanopsis chinensis. The sequence continues at coordinate 10,547,438 of JAVQMG010000126.1, read as the reverse complement.
TGATTCCATATTTAAGGGACCAAAATCGAACTGATTCCATATTTAAAGGAACAATATTGAACTGACCTCAAATTTTGAGGAAAAATCCATACCTTCTAGATTTAGAGGACCAAAATGGAACTTACCATAAATTTCAGCGACCATAGTTAAAATTTACCCTTTTTACTATTTGGTCAAAAGAACTATAACAAAACATCATCATTACTGAAGGCTATGGTTCATATTCAAAGATTCATCATCCATTCATTGTTTCAAATTAATATTTAGGGAACATTTTGAAACCCCCTCATTTTCTAACTGATTTGGTATTTTTCTTTCTAAACATTTTTTCTTAAAAAAAAAATCCTTTCTAAACAACTTAGGTATTGGATTTGGGTTAAATTGTTATTTTTCCTACCATTTATGAAACACTAAGGAAAAGAATATAGTTTAATGAAATTTAATTTGGCAAGAACCTTGGAGTTATTAAAACAAACTTTGGGGTACTTGTTTTGTTTTAACAAATAGCATCAATAGTTGAATAAAGGGTCACTGAGCAATTTCTAAAAACATTGGTGGACCTCTAGAGTTTCTCATTGAGAGAGAGAGAGAGAGAGAGAGAATTAATTCCTAGTTTAGCTAGGGTTTTGGGATTGATATAAAGAAGAAACCTTAGTCTCTCTTAAGCATAGAGAGGGCCGTTGGAGGCTGCCAAGAAGGGACTTAGAGTCTTAGAAGTTGAGAAACTTTGCAAAGAAGAAAACCTAATCCAAAGTTGTGAATCTAAGCCTTAAAATCTACGGTTTTGAGATTTTCACTAGGATTTCATTTCTATTCAAGAGGTACAAATATAATCCCCATTAAATTTAAAAAAAAAATTAGGAACAGCAGGCTGCAAAAATTGTGCATAAGAGTTTAAAGAAAACCAAGAAGGATTAGAATCCTTATTCATAATAGGATTTGATTAGGTGCCGTTTTGTATTGAATCAATATTATTGATCTTTTTGCATGATTTTTGGAAACTTACAAACTTTATTCCTATTTTGATTAGAGCTCAAGATGCTCAATTTTAATGGGGAATAAGGTGTTGTTACATTAATGAGTTGATCAATTTACACTTAGGTCCTCTATAAGATTTCTTGATTGATTGATCCACCAGAAATCAGGCATGCTATAGGGAGCATTAGTTTATGATCACCTGATTCCTCAAAAGTATCAGCCAATTACTCACACAAATGCAAACACACACACAGCATGCCAAAGTGTCTACAGTCCTTTAATCAAATTGATAGGCATCATTCAGAGTGCTCTGAGCAGCAAATGATACTCTACATCTACACTACACATATATGTGCCTTGGAGGCTAAGAAAACTAGAAACTATAAATAAAGGGTTTTGGATATCAAACCAAAAGGCAAAACCATCCCTACTCTAATCCCTTCCCACCCATAGAGACAACAAGGAGAAAATGTCTCTGCTGTTGAATACCATGTTGACCCAATTTTTTGTTCCACCAATTGCTTTCAGAGCAATTTGTGGGCATGAGGGTGTTGCTGCCTCCTAGGATTCCTGCTCCTACTCAGTACCCTCGCCCACACCCAAAGTGTCTCTGCCTTTTGGTCACTCCCATTCTGCACTTTTGGAACCCAAAACTGTGGAACCCACTAGTTAATCATGTACTTAAACTTGTATTATACGGATTTGGGGCATGATGTGTTTGTTACACTATAACGGTGGTTATGCAGGAAAGATGAGTCAATATTTTTGCCAAGCAAATAAGAAACTTGAATAGAATAACTATTCCTAACCATTTATTTGGTTAAAACACTGTAATATATCCTTGAATCAATATTCCGAAATTTATCTCATTTGACCTTCTCCACACATTGTCCTGGTAGAAGTGAACTTGATTTAGTGGTTGATCTTGCCAATGATGAAGACCACACCGCCATGTAATCTCCAACATCCATTCCCTTATCATAGTTCTAGAATCCCCCTATACTCTCGGTCCACAAACCATACATGTCCATACTTACACTAGTGTTTTGCTGCATAAAACTTGCTGATTCATTATTGAAAGCTCATATTTGTGCTAAAACACAACAGCTTGTTTAAACCCCCAATATATTGCTTTTACTCTAACTTATCTAAATGTGAAACAAGAGTAAATGAAGCGCAATCACCGAATCTACTCTAGCGCATACACACGAACAATAAACAATAAAATTAAAGCACAAGAGTAAGGGAATAGAGATGCAAATACAAGATAACACCAAGACGTGTTATCAAAGAGAAAATCGAAGAACTGAGCGAAAAACCTCTCTACTACCCTCCAAGTCGAAATCGATCCACTACAGAATAAAGTTGGAGCACATGAATAACAAAAGACCCTCCAAGTCTAGTCTACCCCATATACTTGAGACCTCCAAGCTCCTGCTACCAACTGACTTCTTGGAGCCTTGTCTTCTCTAACTTTCTGAATCCTACAATTCAGCCTAATTGCATCCATCAACAATTGGCACCTTCCAATGCTTCTTAGCAGCACCAAAATCTCACTTTACACTCAATATGGGTGTGTTAAGTGTTTAGGCTAGCAACCTCTTAAAGATGTAGAGATGGAGAGGTAGGAGTTGAAGAAAAACCATAAGGAAATGTGAAGATGATTGTGGGTATAACAATCTCTAACTCTCAAGTATATTTTTAGGTTTTTTATCTGAAAAACACTCCTTATAATTTGTGGGTAATGAGGGTATATATTGTGTGGGTAAAGACTTGGTAAAGCAAAACACAACTTTTTGCCAAACAAAAAGTTTCACAGGTCCTTCGCAGGTTGGCCTTACTCGCGATACAGTCGCGAAAACTCCAGCCTGGCATGACTCTTCATCTTCCAGTCATGTGTTCTACATGTGGCTCATTTCGCGGGTTGCTTACTATTGAGACAATCGCGAAATCCATCTGTTCAACTTTTGAAGCTTGATTCTTCACCAATCTCTCACACTTATCCCTTACAATTAAACTCACATACATACAAGGAAAATGATTGAAGAAATTACAATCAAATTTGACACAAAATTAAAGTCAACACAATATAGTTGGAAATCACAATTTTACAATTTTGACAAACAAATATTAATTATGGTTCTAGTTTAAACACGCGTGGAGGACAGAATTACTTCATATGACACAATAGTTTGTGGCAATAGCCTTTAAAGATGAAATCACAGAGAATAGTGCTTCCAATTAAATTATAAGGTTTTGCAGTTGCCATAAAGGGAAGGTAAGGCAAACCTGATAATATCGGCAAAGTGATATTTGTGAATGGTGTCAATGGTGATGGAGCTAAAAGAGGAATAAAGGGTTGAATGTCCCCACTTGGAGAGATATCAGGAGCCAATGCAGTGGACTTTAAATAAGAACAGAATCTTTTGTACCAATAAGGGGGGCACAATGGGACTCACACAGGCCTGTATAGAGGTATATGTACTACTCAGCAAGTGACTCACATACACAGAGAGGGAAGGCATAGAGAGAATAGAGCATGGTGGCATAAAGTACAGAGATTATAATTTCTGCACATATGCTTCAAACTCCATATCAACGTGTGCATCCGTGAGAAGACATTTAATGTATTAATATGGAAGAGGAGAATGCATAATTAAATTTCAATTATTCACGTGATGTGACATTTTTGTTAAATAGTATATTTTAAACATATAATAGTTTGCCATACACTCTCTTGTTTTGTTTATCAGACAAAAAAAATATCTGATCTTTGGGTCAAGATATTAAAGCCATCATAATGCGCCCAATTTTGAAATGGAGCATGAAATCTCAAAGATGCTCATGATCCATTTGTACAAGCTGTTATGTGGCTCAGCCTTCTGGTAGTATATAGGCCTTTGACAACAGGAGCAGGAAAGAATCTATACATATCAATATGTTAAGTCATCTTCTCTTTCTTGATTTCCCCTATTTCTGCTTAGGGACCCAAACAGTAGAAACCTACAAATCTTTTCTTGCAGGCCACTTAGTAGTACAACAACAAGAGCTCTGAACTCTGAAGAATAAACGCTGCTGCCAACTTTAGCAGATTAATTCTTATTCATGAATGCCTACGACTTGTTCACAATAAAAAGTCTTTGCTGTCAGACTATAATGGTAGACAGCTCATTGGTGTTGCACTATCTAGAAATGGTGTTGAGAGGCTAAAAATTTATTAATCCCTTGTGATAAATTAACCAATTAATTAGCCAAGTGAATTAATTAGGTTCAATTACATGTAATGAACGTGGCAACACAAATAAATCACCAAATAACTAAATATGCAGCAGAAATTAAATGACGCAGTGATTTGTTTACGAATGGAGAAAACTTACACGGCAAAAACCCCAGCGGGTGATTTTAAGGTCACTACTCCAGAGAATCCACTATTATCAAAATAAGCGGTTATAAGTAAAAGAATCTCAGCACCTTATACCAACCTACAGTTGAACCCTTACCTCAATACACAATTGGACTTGTTCTGTAGTGACAATCTCTTCTTGTATTGCATGGCTCCTAGCACGTGACTAACCAAAAGATGCACAGATCCCAGTATGTGAATTTATCACCAACTTGAGAAGGATGTTGGTTGCAAAGTTCTTCAGTTCATCACACGATGAAGATCATGAAATTGCTTGGTCACAAAACCCTATAGTGTACAAACACAACAATTTCTTCAAGAACTAGGGCAAACTAGATTTCCGGTCACAATTGTGGAATTATGATGCTTTTGCAACTGTGATCTTGACTGTGCAACCTAATACAGTCTTTAAAATAATCCTTATATATGTTTAGGGTTGTGAGAAAAGAAAGCCCAAATACATACTCACGAATTGAATGAAAAACAGTCTTGAAAAACTGAGTTTCGCAAACCTCAATAGATAGCCATCTATCAAGCTAGCTATCGAGTCATGGGGTTCAGCAGCTTTTAAACCTCGATAAATACTACTTGTCGAGATTTAAAATCCAGCACTTTTTTACTTGATTCTTGGACAGACTTACATGGCTTTAACACTTGAACTTGAAACCTTGTTTCTTGAAATATTAAACACATCCTAGATCTACCTAATTACAATTAAAATACGTTTTGTCAAAGGATTAGCCAATATATAAGATATTGACATATGTCCTAACCAGTGTTTTGCTTCAAAACAACTAAATCTTCTTCTCTACGTTTTTCATTAATCCTATGGCATCTATTCTATAATAATTGTTTTGTACGATCAACTGATCAAATGAAGCTTTAAGGCTGTGTTTCTTATTGCCAAGAGTGCTGGAAATAAAACTAACAAGTTTCTGTCCTGTAACAGCTTTCTTTTGTTCAAAAAAGTAGAGCTTACCCTAACAATATTTTCTCCATTTTTTAAACTTTAATAAAGTTGCAAACCAGACCTTTTTACCAAATTGACCAAAATAGGAGTATTGTCACTTTGGTTCTCCTTAAAATTGAAAAGCCAAACCAACTCTATCTTAAACAAGACACACACACAATCCAATGTTCTAATACACAATGTATGTACCAGAAAACCCAGTATTTCCCTCCTAGACATAACAATGTCAAGATGACCCAAATGAGACCTTGACAGAAATCACAGGCAAAATCTAAATTAAACAGTAGTAGCTATAAGGGCAAGAAGAAGTAAATTATTAAAATAACAACATCAAAATTCACAATGCAGCAAATAACCCAGCAGCACCAACTAGTTTGCCGCAAATTTTTCCATAAAGACCCAACAAAGAATTTGACAGAAATCACTAAGCTGCAGTAGTAGTAAAGTGTAAAACAGTAAAGAAACACGGAAATAAGCAATGAGACAACTTACAGAGAAGAATAAATAGAGCAAGTTGAAGAGTGAGAGTGAAAGAGACCCTTTGTCCCATAATTTACTGACTTCCAAAGAGAATGTGATCAACAAAACTATGTGAGAAGAGAAACACATTGAGAGCCAAAACAATTAGTAGAAAAGTCAGAGAGTTGTGTGTCAGTGTGTCTGTGTTTTTGCGTGGAATGTAATGTGAAACCAAAACTAAACTGGCTTGTTGCTACAAACAACTTCACGGTTCGCACGTGTGGAGGAAGCAAAACGCGTGAGCTTCACGTGTAAAGCAAAACAAGTGAGGTACCTCACTTTTTTTTCTTCTCTAGATACCTTTATGAGGAAGACAATTAAGACATTAATTTAAACTATTGGGCATCTTGGACCAAGAGTACAAGATTTGTGGCCCACAAGGCCTGTCAATGACAAACTAAACAGGCCTTAGGATTCAAAACTTCAATTTTATTTTTCTTTCCTCCTCCTCCTCCTCCTCCTCCTCCTCCTCTTCTTCTTCTTCTTCTTCTTCTTCTTGTGAGGTTTTCGGCCCTGTCCGTTTTGAGTGAAAATAAGGAGAATGAAAAATTAAGAGAAAAAAATAAATATTTTTCACTGTTCATTTGGAGAGAAAAGAAAGGGAGGATGAAAAACCGGGAGGAAAATTTTCCTCCCAGGCTCAAAAAAATTTTCCTCCCAAATTGGGAGAAATATGGTGCGGGAGAAAACATTAGAATGGGGGCTTTTTAATGGGAGCTTTTACTAAAAAGCCCCCATCCCACCTGATCCTGAAGGTTCTTTCTTTTCTTTTTTTTCATTTCAACGTTACTGAACATTGTTGTTTTTTTTTTTTTTCAACGTTACATTCTTCTTCTTTTTTCAACATTACCTCAAAGTTTTTTTTTTTTTTTCAATGTGACCTAATCTAATTTTTACATTATAATAATAAAAATAATAATATATATTTATATATATGATGTGATAAATTTTATTTTATGTGATGAGTACAAATAAATCTGTTTTTTTACATATTATGTAACAAGGGTATAATAGTTAATTTATATAAATTACATTTTCCATCCTTTTATTTGTCTCTCCAACTGAACAAAATAGTTTTTCACCCTCCCACTTTTCCACCCCTCCAACCGGACACACAAGAAGGAAAACTAAATATTTTTCATCCTCCCACTTTTCTGTCTTTCCACAATTTTCCGTCCTCCCACTTTTTCATTCCTCCAACTGAACAGACCCTTAGTGTTTTACTTAACTTCTTTTCAAAGTTAATCAGGCCCCTTTCTAAAATTATATTTGATATAATTTTTTATAGATACATTAACCAGTTTTATAATATTACAAGTGTATTTTGACAAATAGATATGGATTACATTTTTTTTTTGGTTCCTTTTTTTACTCTTCTTACTTACAAATTTTCAAAATGATATATAAAATGATCAAATTTCATGTTTTTTATGTTCTAAAACTTTACCTATAAATTGAGTTTATAAATCAAATATGAAATACCATTTAATTTGATACGAAATTTAACACGTATTAACAATTAATCAAAGACGAAGTCAAGATTTCAAGTTTAGGGCCAATGATTTGTGGACTAATATGTAAAATTAGTCTGTAAAAGGGGGCCAAGACTTTGAAGGAAGGGGGATAAGTTTTATTTTTCTTGGACTTGTTCAAATTATGTCTTAATATATTTATCAGGGAAAAAAAATTACAACTTAGAGAGCCTAGGGCACCCTTGGGCCCTAGTGTGGCTCTACCCCTTATATTAATCCAACAACAAAAAGTCATTGAATGATGTAAGATTATAAAAAAAACTTACATAATGTATAACTTATTTTTTTTTGTTTGATAATTTGCAATAACATTAAACCAAACAAGGAGAACAAGAAAGGTAATATGTCTTACAAGTTACAAGCATACTTGATATCAATAACAAGAGGTAGATTACCATTATTGAAATAAAAAGAATGGAAGGAAATTACAGCAAATTTGGCAGTTTTATGCACGGCTGCATCGGCCAATCTTCGAACCCAACTAAACTTAGCAGAACTAAAACTAAGAGAAAGACTATGGATGTTGCTGATATAAGCGTAGATCGACCAATCAGGAATGGTGTCCTCCAAGGATAAACAATCAAAACAAGCTTTAGCTTCAGCTTCTTTATCTTTCTTTTATTATTATTATTTTATCCAAAAACTTTAACAAACACTCCAAAAAGACGGGTAGAAAGAAGAAAATTAACCCCAAGTCTTTCCTTAAAATATATATATATATATATATATCCAAAATTTATCAAATACTTCAACAATACAGCAAGTGTTTGTTTGGCAAAGATTATTTTTGCCAACTTATTTTGCTATTTAGTATATTTTTTATTAAGAAAAACTTCTAGAAACTGCTTGAGAGAAAAACTGTTTTGCTTCAATTAATTGAAATGGAAAAACTGATTAAATTACACTAAAGCTTGGCCTTACATACACGATACAGAGAAAGGAGGGAAAAGTTATTCTAACTAACTTTTAACAAACTAATTAACAAGTATTTTGACACCAGTACATCAATTAAGAAATCTCACGTGCCAACCATTTCACATGCCAATCACTTAACTAAATACTACCGTTTTATTTTAACTTTCCTTTCTTTCTGTCCTTGTATACTCTGTTGTTTTGCTCTTGCTTTCCATCACTGCAATTCCATTCTTCTTGTTTCTTCTTTCCTGTGGCATTCTCCTTCATGCCTTCGTGCTCAACACTCCCCCTCAAATCATGATTCATAAGATCATTGACTTGACTAGTTGAAGTCTTCAAACTTGGTGAGTAAATATCAATTAAACCTAGGCAATTGACCAATCTGCTAAAGGCTAGAAATCCTAAAGCTTTGGTAAAGATGTCTGCGGTTTGAAATCGGCTTGAGACATAAAAAGCCTTGATCACACCTTCTATAATCTTTTCTCTTACCAAACGACAGTCAACCTCTATATGTTTTGTTCTTTCATGAAAAAGGGGATTGGCTGCAATATGCAATGTAGCCTGGTTATCACAAAACAATTGAGCACTACTAGGATGATCAACCCTTAAGTCTCTCAATAATTGAAGAACCCACACAACTTCACAGGTTGTAGTAGCCATTGCCCTATTCTCTGCCTCTATTGAAGATCTAGAGACTGTGCTCTGCTTTTTGGACCTCCAAGAGATTAAAGAATTCCCTAAAAACACACTATAGCCTGTGATGGATCTTCTGGTATCAGCGCAGCCTGCCCAATCCGCATCACAAAAAGTTGTAACTTGCATTGTTGACTGGCTAGAGAAGAATAAACCTCTACCTAGTGTGCCCTTCAAATACTGTAGTACCCTATTGACAGCCAACATATGAGGCTGTCTTGGTTTAGCTAGAAATTGACTCAACCTATGCACTGCATAGGTGATGTCAGGTCTAGTTAGAGTAAGATAGAGCAATCTCCCAATCAACTTCCTGAACTGACTTGCATCTGGAAGCAACTTTCCTACATCCTTTGAAAGATGCAAATTTTGTTCCATTGAAGTTCTGAGTGGTTTAGAACCCAAGAAGTCTTAATCTTGCAAAATCTCCAAGCAATACTTCCTTTAATTTAGACTAATACCTTTGTTACTTCTAGCAACTTCAAGACCCAAAAAATACTTCAAAGAACCCAAGTCTTTTAAACCAAACTTGGTGTCAAGTAAATGTTTGAAATCAGCAATGCAACTAGGGTCATTGCCAGTGAGCAGAATATCATCCACATATACCAGTAAAGCTGTAAAAGAAGACCTTTTGATATAGGTAAAGAATGAGTAGTCTGCCTTAGATTGGACAAAGCCTTTTGATATAGGTCTTGTTAAGTTTGCAAACCAAAGAACCAGAACTAGATTACACTCCCCCTTGCTGTGAAAGCCTGATGGAAGACTCATATAAGTTGCAAACTATTGCCTTGAAGCCTGTTTCAAACCATAGAGACTCTTGTTAAGTTTGCAAACCAAAGAACCAGAACTAGGATTACATCCAAATCACCATGGAGGAATGAGTAGTCTGCCTTAGATTGGACAAAGCCAAAATTCAACAAAGAGTAAGAAAATTTGGCAAACTATTGCCTTGAAGCCTGTTTCAAACCATAGAGACTCTTGTTAAGTTTGCAAACCAAAGAACCAAAACTAGGATTACACTCCCCCTTGCTGTGAAAGCCTGATGGAAGACTCATATAAACTTCCTCATCCAAATCACCATGGAGGAAGGCATTGTTCACATCCATTTTATGAAAAACCCACCCTTTCATAGCAGACAAAGACAGGATCATTCTGACAGAAACTGACTTGGCTACAGGAGAAAATGTGTCAATATAATCAAGTCCTTCCCTTTGTGTATACCCTTTAGCAACTAAACAAGCTGTATACCTTTCAATAGAGCCATCAAATTTATACTTGGTCCTATAAACCCATTTGCAGCCAATAGGAACCTTACCAAGAGGAACGGTGGTTAAAGTCCATGTATTTGTAAGTTCTAGAGCTGCAATCTCGTTATCCATTGTAGCTCTCCAATCAGGAGATTAGACAGCCTCATGGAAGGACGTAGGGTCAGGTGAGGTAGAATCAATTGCCATGACAAATTGCTTGTAATGTTTAGTGAGATTTGAATAAGTAAGACAAGCAAATATGTCATAAGGGAGGCCAGATGAGGGTTGGAAGAAATAGGAGTGGAAGTGACAGATTTGCATGAATAATCTTTTAGGTAAGAGGGAGGATTATGAGGTCTAGTGGATTTTCTGAGGAATAAAGGACAAGTAGGCCTAGAAACAGACATAGGAACAAGATTAAGCTCAGTATCAACAACAACAGGAGTGACAAGTGGAGATGGAGAGTTTAAGGGTGAAGGAGGAATCTGATCTATAGAAACAGTGTCTACAGAATTAGGGAATGAAACATTACTGTCATGTAAGAAGGATGTGTCTGAAATAGAAGAATTAGGAACAAAATAAGGGAAAACAAATGAAGGTGAAGTAGAATCAAATGAGGCAGACTTAGAAAGGATTGAGGAAGGAAAAACATATGCAAAAGGAAAAATATTTTCATAAAAAATCACATCCCTAGAAACAGATATGGAATTAATATCCAAATCCATGACCTTGTACCCTTTAATACCACTTGGATATCCTAGGAAAACACATTTCTTAGCCCTGGTGCAAATTTGTGTCTGTTTTGACAAAGAGTAGAAAGAAAACACAAGCAACCAAATGTTCTAATATGGCCATATGAAGGAGGTGTCTTGAAAAGCATTTCAAAAGGAGTTTTATTATGCAAATGTTTTAAGAGCATCCTATTAATGAGATAGACTGCAGTAAGAACACAGTCACCCCACATTTTCAAAGGCAAGGAAGATTGAAATCTTAAAGCTCTTAAAACATTTAAAATGTGTTGATGCTTTTTCTCAACAATTGCATTTTGTTAAGGAGTTTCAATACAAGTTGATTGATGTAAGATGCCATTGGATTTGAACATTTCCTTCATAAAAAATTCTATGCCATTGTCACTTCTAATACATTTGATTCTGGCACCAAATTGATTTTCAGTCATGTTAGAAAACTGTGCAATAAGAGTTTGTGTTTCTGACTTAGATTTAAGTAAACAAACCCAAGTACACCTAGAGTAATCATCCACAATGGTAAGAAAGTATTTGTAACCTTCAATAGTGGGAACTGAAAAGGGTCCCCAAAGATCACAATGCACAAGATCAAAAGGACAATAAGATACATGAGTACTAATAGGAAAAGACAATCGCTTTTGCTTGGCAAAATGACAAATGTCATAAGAGATTGTTTTATTAGAATTCAAACCAGATACAAATGTTTTAAGCAATGACATTTTGGTAGAAGAAGGATGCCCTAACCCAAAATGCCACAAATCAGCATTATTGACAGTTTTATTAACAAAAGTAGTATTAACAGAAGTAGCTAAAATTGGAATCTGTGAAGAAGCAGCAAGAACAGATGATGATGGAAGATTATGTTGAAGCAGATAGAGACCTTTTGATGCTTTACCCAGTCCAATCATGTTCCAATTAGCCAGGTCCTTGAAAGATTGAGAAGCAAGGAAGAAGAGCAGTTGTTCACACTAACTCTGAGTGATGGGGCACTGTGGTGCACTAAATTAAGACTTTGGCATGGACAATTAAGACTTTGAAGAGCAGTGCATCAGATCAGGTTGATTGGGGAAACCTTGCATAGGCTAAGAAGCAACATTCCTAAATCCACCATTGTTGAAACTTCCAAGATTCCCACTGCTGGAAACCTGATTAGCAGATGTCTTCCCTTTGTGCTTATAGCCTAGAGGATATCTATGCAATTTGTAACACTTGTTAGCTACATGACCGACAATACCACAGTAAGTATACACAAGCCTCTCCTTCTTTGCATTTCCATTCTTTCCTCCCTGATTACCATGATTAACACCCTGATTCCACCCTTGATGACCTTGAAACCCCTTAGGCTTAGAATTACTGACATACAAAGTTGTTGGTTCAATGACCAAATCAGCTTGACCAACTTGCCTACGTTTCTCTTCTTGTAGGATCAAAGAATAGGCTTTGTTTAACACAAGTAGTGGCTCAGTGATCAAGATTTGACTAGTAACAATGGAATAACTGTCATTAAGTCCCATAAGAAAACGAAAAACTTGATCCTTTTGCTGAGCATTTAGTTGATTTCGTTGAGAACCACAAGTACAAACACAGGTACAAGTAGAGAAAGATTGATAATGCACAAGTTCATCCCACAAAATCTTAAATTTGGTGAAATAGGAACTCACCAATAAAGATCCTTGTGAAAGCTTCGAAATTTTTTTTTGAATCTCAAAGAATCTTGGAACATTTGGCTGTGAAAACCTATCACACATATCAATCCACAAATCCCTCGCATTGTGGATGTACATAACACTGGTAGCCAGATCTTTGCTCAAAGAATTCACCATCCATGAAAGAATTGTGGTATTTGCTCTGTGCCATGCGTGGTACAAAGGATGAGAGAGATCAGGCGTAGGGATTTAACCATCAAGAAAGCCAAATTTTTTTCTACTACTCAGAGATAGAAACACAGCCCTTGACCAACTGAGGCAATTCTCTGGACCAATCACTGGTTGAGAAACCAGAATAACATCTAATTATGGAATGAAATAAGGGCTTGAAGGATTGGTGTTAGCATCATCCATTGAAGGAGCTTGATTAGATGATCTATGATTAGCAGTGTAAGAAGTATTTGTGGGAAGGGTTTCAGAATCTGAAGCAGCATTAGAGACGGAAGCCATTGATGAGCTATTGAAGCTCTGATACCATATTAAGAAAAACTTCTAGGAACAGCTTGAGAGAAAAACTATTTTGCTTCAATTGATTGAAATTGAAAAACTGATTAAATTACACTAAAACTCTGCCTTATATACACGATAAAGAGAAAGGAGGGAAAAGCTATTCTAACTAACTTTTAACAAACTAATTAACAAGTATTTTGACACCTATACATTAGTTAAGCAATCTCACGTGCCAACCATCTCATGTGCCAATCACTTAACTAAACACTACTGTTTTATTTTAACTTTCCTTTCTTTCTATCCTTGTATACTCTGTTGTTTTGCTCTTGCTTTCTATCACTGCAATTTCATTCTTCTTGTTTCTTCTTTCCTGTGGCATTCTCCTTCATGCCTTCGTGCTTAACATTTTTGTTATTATTTATGGCTCCCATTGCACTTTTTGGTACTATTCATAGGTCCTACTATACTATTTCAGCTAACTTTCATACGTCTCAAAAAGTTTTCAGTTTCAGCAAAATAAATGGATCTCAAAACTAAGGGTGTCAAAATTATACACAACCCGCAAGCTTGACACGACACGACACGACACGACACAAAATTATCAAGTTATGGATTAAGGCTTAATGAATTCGTGTCATATTCGGGTTGACACAACTGTTCCGTTTAATAAACAAGTTGGGTTAGCGTTCAACCCATGAAACCTGTTTGACTTGTTTGACCCATTTGATTAAATGACATTTTACCAATATACCCTTCAAACTCTAGGTATATAAACTTATTAGTTGTTGTGTTTTATTTTTTTTTGAAATATTGTGATTAATTATTTGTGATATTGAGATATGCTTTAGTTTTGAATAATAATTTATGATGCAATTATTTGTTAGTTCTAGATTTTATATTAAAAATATTTATTTGTTTGTTTTTTAATAAATTTTTTTTTTCATTTTGATAAAATTTGATAAACAGGTTGACATGATTGACCCATTTAATAAACGGGTTATGTTAGAATTAAGGAATTTTGACCCGTTCAATAAACATGTCGGTTTAGTGTTGACTCATATAGTCAAATACTCATGAATTGACACGATACGAATCTGACACGCAAACACGAATTGTCACCCCTACCCAGACAGACCCTAAAAGAAGAAAACTTACACCAATTATCCAGGTGTCTTCTTTTAATTAGAACCTCATCAGGTTCTACAATGAAAGAAATTTTGCTCAATCCATTCCACTCCTTGTCCAAGAGTTATGAGCCTGACTTAATTGGGACCGTTTCATATTTGTGACTATCAAACGGGTTAGCTAATTATAACTTGAGAGAATGACAACTGGAGTGGGTGTACAAATGATTAAGTGGAGCAGCTAGCTTTTATGCTGAGAGCACAGGAAGAACTAATAAACTGTTAACATAGAACTTACTCGAAATTTTTGTTATAGAAGGTCAACTAATTGTTGCAAAGTGGTTCATTGTGAGCTTTGGCTAGAGTACTGTCTGCACAAAATTGTTTTTGTTAGGGGTCAGCATAAAGTGTTAATTGCATTCAATTAAATCCATCTTAATTAAGGTAGCTTAAAAGGGTCAGGAAGTGAGAGAGATAAGGCCAAAGTCTTGAGCATACGACGACTAATAATAATATATGATGTTAAAATGAAGGCGGTGATTATGAAAAGCTGACACATATGCGACCCAGCTCCAGATTAGACGTGTGGTGCGTGTTCAGATTATAAAGGGTGTCCCATTTTCACCTAGTTTTTCTTTTAATTCAAACTCTCTCTCTCTCTCTCTCTCTGTGTTAAAGAGGGTAGAGATTATCCACTGATCTACAAACTTCTTTGTTGAGTCTGCTTTGATATATGTAGTTGAGATTGTGATTAATTAAGAGCCTTATTAACATGTTGGGACCCATATTTTTACTATCCATTATATATAGGTACCCTCCCTGGGCACTTTACGTTTGTTTGCCATGCTTGATTGATAGCCTATATATGATTAATTTTAGGAATATAGGCGTCAAATGACCATTCCTTACTTTTCTTGTTGTTGTTGGTGGGCAACTTTAAACTTTTTTTTGTTGCCTTTACAATTATTGTAGTGAGAATACAATTACAATCAAATGTTTCACATTTTATAGCCGGAGCCTTTTTACAGCATCAATATATCATCCATAGGTATATACTCCTAAAAATTTTTGTTATGGTGATTCAGTGAGTCATTATTTAAAAAAATAATTGAAAAATACCTCTACGAGTCCACCTCACATAAATAAGTTTATAAAATGTGATAATCCAATCAAAAGTTTATAATAATTCTTTAAAATAATCTACTCTCCTTTATTAGGAAATTATTATTACAAATAAATAAAAATTTAACATACTCTACTTTACTAGAAAATTATTATAAATAAATAAAAATGTAACAGTTCAAAATATATAGATGGTCTACATAATTGGGGTTTTCTACAAGAGTGGATGGTGAAATTAGTAGGATTCTTCAATTGAAAGACCCCTTTCAGTAGCAAAACGGCTTACTACTCACAAGTTATTTACATTTTGTAGGAAAAATCAAAGAAATAATCATTGCACTGTGGGGCTTATAACTCCACTGCCTTGGATAATGACGTGTCTCTAATATAATGTAACTTTTTCTTTCTTTCTTTCTTTTTTTTTCTCAAGAAATTATTAGATTCATTATGAGATATATTAAAATTGTCCTCCCAATCAACGCAATAACACCACTTATGCAAATGTATGAGTTAACTTCCTAATCAGTACAAGAAATAAAAAATAAAAAAAATCATCTGGTGATGTTAGATTTGCATTAGTGATAGTATTTCATTGGTTAGAAGAACCACTTCACCAATCCTCCGATGGACGTCTCTCTCTCTCTCTCTCTCTCTCTCTCTCTCTCTCTCTCTCTCTCTCTCTCTCTCTCTCTCTCTCTCTCTCTCTCTCTCTCTCTCCATGTTTATGTTGTGAAGGTGTCTCTATAATGTAAACACATCCATTGCATTGGTGTCACATATATAGTCAAACATGAAAAGCAAATTTTTAGTTGGGAATTTTGGTAGTTGTCTCCCATTGATATTAAGTGCTAAAAGAAAGAAGTAAGAAATGGTCACATGGGGTCACTCCTAGTCCACATGCAATTAGGCTCCAATACTACTCCCTTAAGAAATCATGAAAAAAAAAAATCTCCATACTTAGCAAAAAAAAAAGGGAAAAAATCAAACCCCATGTGAAAAGAAAGATGCCCCAACAACAAACCGTGTTCACACACGTAAGCAAGCACCTTCTTCAATATATTCAACGACCCCTGATATCGTGGAACCCTACGCAAATAACTTAAAACAGCTTCCCTAAATTTGAAGGGCATGTCACATGCACTGAACCCACCGCCACCAGCTTTTTTAGCCATTATGTATTTAATCCCCATGTTATTTCTATATTTGCTTTGACCTGTTTTCGTTTTCGTAAAATCAAATCATTGATTTTTAGTTTTATAATCTGTGAAAAATCTATTTATCATGTGTGCGTTGCAAATTGGTTGGCAAAGAAACACGGTTAGTCACCGTCATGTTTGGGGTGACCATTAGACTAAACTTGCTTCGAGATGAAGGTACTTGGTATTTGTTTACAGAGCCCATATAGATGAATTGGACCGGGGAAAATTAAAACATTTTTATAGTTTAAGGTGGTCTATAAATTTTTGTATTAGATGAATTTGATGTGACACTGTTTGTTTCATGTAACTTTGAATGTTGAAAGTCTTCAAGTTGCTACCTTTCATCTAAAGTACCTAATAGAGACGTTGAGATGTTTTTTAACATGATGATGATCACAATTGAGTCATGAGACAGTTGAATGTGCAGATGAAAGGTACTAGATTATGATTGATCAATCCAAATATTATATGATACACACTTCAATTTTACTCTATATACTTAGTTGTAATCATTGATCTGTTATTATAAATATATATTAAATAAAAATTAGAGGTAAAAATTAGATTAGGTAAGTATGATACATACAAAAAATAAAATAAAAAACATGTATCGTAAAATTCTCCAGGTATATATGGTAGAATTCTCTTAAGGTTGAATCTTAAAATATGAAGCATTTGGAATTATTTCCATACCATCAACTCAATGTTTACTAATGCTTTCAAGGCTTATAGAAATCTCAACTAATAGAATGTTACTATAATCACATCTAAGTTGAGAAACCAGCATTGGTTATTCCCTCCTACCAATTTTCTTTCATTATAAACCAATAGTTAATTGTCTTAAGTCTTAACTATATTCATGATATGTTAGTTGTTTAACCCTGATACCTGCCTCAACAACGTTTTGAAACCAATATCATAGTGGAAACCGTATAATCAAATTTTATAAATAAATAAATAAAAGGTTACTTAGTGGTGTCAGAGTCACGCAATAACCGCTCCAAATTTTGAGCAGTGATTAAGGGGCCTTAAACATTACATGTTCATTGATTGTCATTATGCATTAAACCTGACATGCTTTGTACTGTCCATAAAGGATCTATTACAATTACAATGAATTGAATAATTTTATCAGCTAGCGCAGCTGCCTTATGCATAAAGTACGTATGGGTAGTGGACCAGTAATTAAGAAACTACAATCGCAAGCTAACAGAGACAACCATGTTGATTTTTGTTCACATAACAACATAAAAAGCCAAGACAAAAGGGCATCAAGAAGCTTAATATATATGTTGTGTTGGTCACAAGCAAGAGAATCTCCCTTCCCTTCCTACTCTCAAATACCTCTGCGCGATAACCGCTAGTCCATGTGCTTTCTCCACCCTTCTCTTTCTTTAAATACATAAGGACGTATTTGCTTTGCCTTCTCTCTCTCTCTCTCTCTCTCTCTCTCCGTTTCTCTCTTTGTTTCTTTCGTCTGTATCATGGGAAATTGCTTGAGTAATAAAAGCTTAGCACAAGGAGAAGAGGTGCCAAAGGAAGCAGAAGTGGTTGAACAAACAAAGCCGCCTACAGCATCCAAGTTAGTGCCAGTGAAGCTTGTTGATGGGGATCAGAAGAAGAAGAAGAAGAAGGAGGTAAGGTTCAAGCTCCAAGAAGATGATATTAATGTTGGTACAAGCAGTGAAGGTTATTCTAGAAGTGGGGTTGTGAGGATTAGAGTGGTGGTGACCCAGAAAGAGTTGAAACAAATTTTGGATTGTAAAGAGGGCTTGAGGTATTCTTCTGTGGAACAATTGGTAAATGCATTGAAGTTGAGAGGAAGGAAGATTTCTGAAGTTAGAACAAGTGATGAAGGCATAAATAGCAATTGGAGGCCAGCTTTGGAGAGCATTCCAGAGGACCATTGACGAGCAAGATTCGTGTTTGTTACTAACAATTAGTACTCTCTTTCTCCCCCTCTCTCTCACCTAGTGAGTTGTAAACAATCTTCATTGTATATTATTGTACTAGTTTGGAGTTAGTACCATATCAATGTACTAGTATGGAGTTAGTACTAATTGGAATTTTGTGGATCATTAAATGTTCCATGTTCTATCCTAGCAAATGACATGATTAGATGAT
The DNA here is from genome assembly GCA_032878915.1 of Castanopsis chinensis. Taxonomy (NCBI): domain Eukaryota; kingdom Viridiplantae; phylum Streptophyta; class Magnoliopsida; order Fagales; family Fagaceae; genus Castanopsis; species Castanopsis chinensis. The sequence goes on along the minus strand of JAVQMG010000126.1, from coordinate 10,528,713 downwards.
CTCAGACATTCTATATATGTAACAATTATGCTGTGTGCTTTGTTCGGATGAAAATCTTATCTACATCTACTTGTTTATGTTTACCTTTTTCCTCTCAGAAACTTGTTATCAAGCACCTACTTTAGTCGAATTTTACAGGAATATCAACATCTAGGATTAAATGTCCAGTTTGTACCAATTACCAGACTTTTTCGGACTAGATTCCAGATTCGGACAAATAAATGCATGGTGTGATTATTAATAGCTTCGTGCCATCTGAATTGAAGTTTGCTGGCATGATTTGATCTCGTATATGGTGTTTCAATGAAGGACAATTGATTCAGATTTGAACACAGTAAAAAAGATCACCTTTTAAAAAGCAATCTAGTGAATATTTTAAGGGAAAAAGAAAAGTTCAATAAGAGAGATTTCTAAATCATTGCTTTGATATCATATTTGACAAAGGATGTACATGTTCAACAACTTTAAATTGTTTTGTGACAACTCCACTATGCATTTCATTTTCTCCTCATAATTTTTATAATTAAAAAATATCAGGATAATAAGAGATTAATACATATATTTTTTAAAATATATGTGTGTGTATATATATAGAAGCCTTAAATTTCACTTTTTTTACTTTAAAATTATTAGCAAAATATAAATTTTATGGATCATTTAATAAAAAAATCCAATTGACACGAAAGAAATGTATGTTAAAAATAACAAAAACATATAATACAACTACGGAATTTTCAAAATATAATGAAGTTATTAAATAGTATAATATTAACAAAAAATTTTCACATTTTTTAATATTTGCAAGTTACATACAATTCTTATAGAAAGATGAGGCAACAAACTCCACACCAAATGCTTACTTACCATGGGTTGTGTTATGCATGGTTAAATACCTAATGAAAAAAAAATTAACATTGGAACATATAAATTTTACTATAAGAAACAAATTACAACCTGACGAAGTTACTGAATAGTCAAAACCATGCATACAATAGATACCAAATGTTATATATAGTATGGGACAATATTTTTGCACTCTCTATTGCACACTTCGTACACTTTAAAATCATGTTTTTAAAAACACAATTTTAGAAGGTGTGTATATTGAGTGTGTAATCGCTAATATGTAATAATCATTACTTTATATAATATTACAATAGATATATGTTTATTTATGTGGGGCCAGTGGGCCCAAAATATGCATTGGGCCAGCCCAAAAGCTCTCGCAGGGTTGAAAGCCCAAACCGATAATGTTTATAGTCCGAAGACGTAAAAAGGTGCGCATGTGAAGCAACGTAAAAGAAGGAAGAAACCATACCTGAGCAGAACATCCCGAGGCATGATGTCCGAGGATGGCGGCGTCATCGGCCACATGCTGCCGAGGACGAGAAGAATGATCTGGCAGTTCAAGGGCATTGATACTGAAGACCTTGGGCATAAAGGTTGGGAAACCAAGGATAGGAGATAAAGAGGAGCGACAGAAATATCAAGGATAAAGTTGTCATCACCGCATTGAAGGCTCCATACCTACCTCTCTGGCCGCATTAATGGAAAAGTGACGTCTGAGTATTAGAGTCCAACCTTGTACTCACCATCAAAGACTTTAGTAGGAAGAGATGATGGGACAAGTATCTCAAAAGAGTATCTGACCCACACGTGGAAGATGGGAGGAGGCAGGCCTATAAAAGGCAAAGAAAAGGAAGAGAGAGGGAGAGGATACACACACACACAGACATAAGAGAGAAGTTGTAAGGAAGCACCAAAGATTCTCCTCGGCATTAATATAAAATGAAGGTTTTCCATCCATGCACGAAGAGTACTCATGTATTCTGTAATTTAATTTACCTCTCATGTTATCTAACGTCTATAAACCTAGATTAGAAGTCTATTCTCTATAAATTCATTGTTTTGGGTCCTTAGGGTTGGCACCGAAGGTGGAATTTAGGTCCAGCACAATTTGTGCCCTTACAATTGGCGCCGTCTGTGGGAATTCTTGTGTTTCGGCGCAGTGTGCACACAGGGCAAACTGCTAGCAATCACTCACGAGGCGGAAGCAAAGTTTTTCATGAAGGTGGTACTCAGGCCATGCAGAGAGAAATTGACCAGCTGAAGAGGAAGTTGCGTCGTGCTAAGTAGAAACAGACGCCTTCAGTATCTGATCCTTCCTCGGACGACTCCTAGAGCAGTAGTTATAAGCCCAGGTCGAGAACCCCTCCTAGTGAAACTTTCTCGTGCTAAGAGGAAAGTCCTCGCAATAGGATGAGCAAGAGGCCTCCTCCCAGGGGCTTGGGCAGTGATGCCATGGGAAAGTCATTGCACCAGCTTTCTAAATCGCCTTTCACACGTCGGATCAAGAAAGGAAAGCTTCCTCATCGTTTCACGCAACCAAACTTCACCATTTATAATGGTAGAACAGACTCGGTGGAGCACGTGAGTCATTTTAACCAACGCATGGCGGTCTATTCAAAGAACAAAACCTTAATGTGCAAAGTATTCCCCTCGAGCTTAGGGCCTGTTCCGATGAGATGATTTAATGGCTTGAAGGCAGATTCCATTGATTCCTACATGGAACTCACAATGGCGTTTGGGTCTCATTTTGTTACGTGCAGCAGAGTACCTCAGCCTTTGGACTCGTTACTATCCATGACTATGAAAGAGGGCGAAACCCTAAAAACTTACTCAGATAGATACTGGGAAGCGTTCAATGAGATTGACGGTGATTTTGATGAAGTGGCAGTTAACACTTTTAAGGTCGGCCTTCCAATTGAGCACGATTTAAGAAAATCTTTGACCAAGAAACCAGGAAAAACTGTTCGTCAGCTTATGGATCGTATTGACGAGTATAAGCGAGTTGAGGAGGATCAGCAGCAGAGCAAGGGGAAAATGAAAATTATCCCTCAGGAGAGCAGGGATTTCAAGATAGAGAGATACAACAGCAAGTGGCCACGGAGGGATTTTGCTGGCCAGTTTAGGTCGGCTCCTCCTCAGACAGTAAATGCTGTGTTTTATGAGCCGATGCAGCAGGTGTTGGAGAAGATTTGTCATGAACCATACTTTAGATGGCCCAATAGAATGATAGGAGACCCTATGAAACGTAATCAGAACCTCCACTACAATTATCATCAAGATAAGGGTCATACCACGGAGAACTGCAGGAACTTATGGAACTATTTGGATCAGCTGGTCAAAGAAGGGAAGTTGAGGCAATTTATGAATCAGCCTAATGAACAAAGCACACAATCTGGTTCCGTGAATCAAGGCAGCAACACTTCAAGACCTCCATTGGACACAATCAATGTCATTTTTGCTGCTCTAGGTCGGACTAGATCTTGCCCTACCAGAGTAATGTCAGTGTCGCGTCATCCTGCCGAGGACCTTAGCTCTGAGCCGAAGAGGATTAAAGGGAATCCTTCACCCATTTTAGGATTTTCCGAGGAGGATAAGGTTGGCACTATCCAACCGCACGAGGACGTGTTAGTTATCATGCTAAGGATAGAGGGTTACGACATAAAAAGGGTGATGGTTGACCAAGGGAGTGGGGCTGATATCATGCACCTGGACCTGTTCAAGGGGCTTAATTTGAAACCTGAGGATCTTACAGCTTATGACTTACCGTTGATAAGTTTTGAAGGGAAGGCTGTCATTCTGAAGGGACTGATCCGGTTACCTATGCAATCAAGACCAGTAGTGGTGGATGTAGACTTTATGTAGTGGACGCTTACTCCCTTTCTACGGCCATAGTGGCAAGGCCGTGGCTACACGCCCTAGGTGTCGTGTCATCAACCCTACATGTTAAGGTGAAATTCTCGTATGGGGATGTAGTGGAAGAGATAGTCGGCAGCCAGTCCATGGCCAGACAATGCATAACCACAGCAATTACGCATCAGGCCAGGCAGGAGTCTCGGGCCTCGGCCGAAAGAAATATGTAGCAGTTAACTTCCTCGACCAAGCCGAAGGTGGCCGAGGTTGAGGAGCCTGGGTGTGAAAGCCTGGATAAGGTGCTTATTGCTAGTGATATGGAGAAGTTCTTCCAGGTAGGAAGTCAGTTGCCACTCTAAGAAAGGGAGGAGTTAGTTATGTTTTTGAAGCAGAGCCTTGATGTACTCGCATGGGACGCTTATAAAGCCCCAGGGGTTGATCCAAATTTTATCTGCCATCACTTGAACATAAATCTAGCGGCAGTGCCGATGAGGCAACTACCTCAGCGCTCATCCCAGGAGCATGCCAACGCTGTTAAGGAGGAGGTAATAAAACTTAAAAAGGCAGGTGCTATTAAAGAGGTGTTTTACCCAGAATGGTTGGCGCACACAATGGTAGTGAAGAAGAAGAATGGGAAGTGGAGAGTATGTGTGGACTTTACAGACTTGAATAAGGCTTGTCCTAAAGATTCGTTTCCAATGCCCCGCATAGATCAGTTGGTAGATGCCACTGTAAGGCATCCTCGGATGAGCTTTCTGGATACTTTCCAAGGTTACCACCTAATACCTTTAGCTATAGAGGATCAGGAGAAAACAGCCTTTGTCACTCCTATAGGAAACTACCACTACAAGGTGATGCCCTTCGACTTAAAGAATGCTGGGGCTACTTATCAACGAATGATGACACGGATGTTTGAACCCCAACTGGGAAAGACAATTGAGGTATACGTAGATGATATGGTGGTCAAGAGTAAAACTATCTCGGCCCATATACCAGACCTGGATAACATCTTTTAAACGCTGAAAAAACATAAGTTACGTCTTAATGCATCTAAATGTTCCTTTGGAGTTGGATCTGGTAAATTCTTGAGCTACATGGTGACACATAGGGGAATCGAGGTCAATCCCGCCCAAGTCAAAGCAATTCATAACCTACAGCCACTTCGGAATCCAAAGGAAGTGCAAAGATTGATCAGAATGACTGCTGCACTCAATAGATTTATCTCACGGTCTACTGATCAGTGCAGACCATTCATCCAGTTGCTGAACAAGTGGAAGGGATTTGAGTGGACAAAGGAATGTGTTGTTGCCTTTCAGCAGCTTAAGGAGTATCTTTCACGTCCTCCCATCATGTCTTGGCCCAAAATTGACGAAGTTCTATTTGCATATATAGCAGTAGTGAACCATGCTATCAGTTTGGTGCTGATAAGGGTTGACGGGACTGTACAGAAGCTGGTTTACTATGTGAGTAAGTCCTTACATGAAGCTGAGGTGCGTTATCCACCATTGGAGAAAGCAATCCTAGCCGTAGTGCATGGTACACGTAAGCTCCCCATTATTTCCAATCTCATACAATGATAGTCCTGACCCAACTTTCTCTTAAACCTGTCCTCCGAAATGCGGACTATACAAGCAGAATTGCTAAGTGGGAGACCATTTTGGGCGCTTTTGACATTAAGTACATGCCTCGCACATCAGTGAAGGGTCAGGTGTTAGCCGATTTAGTCGCGGAATTTACTAAACCCGCAATAGAAGATAGTGCCCAGAGTCTGGACATTGATGGAAAATTAGTTGGTATGATTACATGCAAAGAACCTCCGGTGTGGACTGTTTATGTTGATGGGGCTGCAAATCAAAGGGGATTTGGTGTAGGGTTGGTAATTGTAACCTCAGAGGGTCTTACGTTGGAAAAATCCTTGAGGCTGGGATTCTCAGCCACTAACAATGAGGCTGAGTATGAGGCCTTAATAAAAGGGATGGACATGGTTCAAAAAATGGACGGAGAGGCTGTGCAAATGTTCTCGGACTCGCAACTAATTGTAGGCCAGGTAGAAGGACATGTGGAGGCTAGAGATCCAAGGATGCGGGAATATCTAACTCAAGTCAGGGCTTTGCAACCCAAATTCGAATCCTTTATTTTGTCACACGTCCCTAGGAGTAACAATTCGCATGCCGACTCTCTAGCAACTCTTGCCACGTCCTCGGCACAAGGTCTACCCCGGATCATCCTTGTTGAGGACTTACCTAAGCCCTCAGGAATGATTGGAACTGTTATCCATATTCATCAGATCGGGGTGGGGCCTAGTTGGATGGACCCTATCGTATCCTTCCTTAAGGACGGTGTTCTGCCAGAAGAAAGGGTTAAGGCGGACAAGGTGCGTAGGAAAGCATCTCGTTTTTGGTTGTCCGAGGATCATAAACTGTACAAACGATCCTTTTCTGGGCCATATTTGCTATGTATACATCCTGAAGCAACGGAGCTGCTTCTGGAGGAGTTACACGAAGGAATTCGTGGAAGTCATATGGGGGGAAGGTCCTTAGCCCACAGAGCTCTGACACAAGGATATTAGTGGCTCAATATGCAATGAGAAGCTCAAAATTATGTGAAGAAATGTGACCAATTTCAAAAGTTTGCACCAAATATTCATCAGCCTGGAGGTGTGCTTAACCCTCTGACGAGCCCTTGGCCTTTTGCACAGTGAGGTCTGGACATCGTGAGACCCTTCCCAAAGGCGCCTGGAAACAAGAGGTGGTTAATAGTAGGCACTGACTATTTCACCAAGTGGGTGGAGGCCGAGCCCCTAGCTAACATTAGGGATGTGGATGTGAAGAAGTTTGTGTGAAAGAATATCGTCACTCAGTTTGGAGTCCCCGTACTCTCATCTCGAATAATGGTTTACAGTTTGATAGTAAAGCCTTCAGGCGATATTGCTGCGACCTTGGCATAACCAACAGGTATTCTACTCCAGCTTATCCGCAAGCCAAGGCAGTGAACAAAGTTATAGTCAATGGGCTTAAGAAGAAACTAGATGACGCCAAAGGTAGATGGGTAGAGGAATTGCCTCATATTCTGTGGACGTACCGGACCACGCCCCGCAGATCCACGGGAGAGACACAATTCTCAATGACTTATGGTGTCGAGGCCGTGATTCCTTTGGAAACTAGATTCCCGACAAAGAGAACAAGTTCCTTCACTCCGGACAGTAATGACAGATTACTGGAAGAGAGCCTAAATCTGGTTGAAGAGCGGAGGGAAATGGCCATGATCCAATTGGCTCATTATTAACAAAAATTAAAGCAGGGGTACGATTCACGCGTGAGCTCAAGGCCACTTGTTCCTGGAGAGTTAGTATTGAGGAAAGTCATAGGAAATACCAAAAACCCAGCATGGGAGAAGTTGAGACCAAACTAGGAAGGGTCATACCGCATCACCTCAGTGGCCGGCATAGGGGCTTACTATCTTGTAGACTTAGATGAAAAGGTTGTGCCGCATCCCTGAAATGTAAGTAATTTGCGACGATATTACTATTAATAAGAGGCACTCCTGCCACCATAATTCTATTGCTATTATGTCATACTTAATGTTATGTTCAACAACGTCAATATAATTTGTTAAACAAAGACAGGGTTACGCCGGGTCCTTGGATCCTCTACCTTGATCTGAAATACAGACAGGGTTACACCAGGTCCTTGGATCCTCTACCTTAGTCTGAAATAATAACAGGGTTACGCCGGATCCTCGGATCCTCTACCTTGGTCTAAAATAATAACAGGGTTACGCCGGATCTTCGAATCCTCTACCTTGGTCTAAAATAATAACAGGGTTACGCTGGATCCTCAGATCCTCTACCTTGGTCTGAAACAAAAATAGGGCTACGCCAGGTCCTTGGATCCTCTACCTTGGTCTAAAACAAAAACAGAGTTACGCCGGGTCCTCGAATCTTCTACCTTGGTCTAAAATAAAACCAAGGTTACGTCGGACCTCCAGATCCTCTACCTTGGGAAATAAACGTTTTAATACTAGTTGTTAAACAAAGATTGGGCTGCGTAGATTCCTCGGATTATATGTACACGTCCAACGGAGATAAATATTCTAGTAAGTACTTAACAGGTATGTGATCACAAAAAGTCCCCCAATTTGTGGATTTCATGGAACTTCATTCGTTATTAATAATTAGGTACAACATTTGAGCTACCCCTAGTTCAAATGTGAAACATATCAGAGAGATTAATGTTTCTTATCTTGACGTCTCATTATGAAGTTAGTTTTTAAGCAGGTCTTAACCGAATTGGTTTTACACGAATATCTCGCTTTTAGATGTCTTACTCATCACCAGAATTGAGGGGAAATTTGTGGGCACCACTTAAAGCATTTGCAAGTATATAAGTTTCTCAAATTTCTTTCATCCTTATTTGGTTATTGACATGGAATTATTAATGCATGCCATGAATCCAAGCTGTTATTTGCCCATACTATGTGAATAATGATAACAGGACCTGTTAGCAGTTAACATAACACAAAGTAGTAATTCAAATGGGAAGTTCTTCTCATTAAGCGAAAGGTTTTTCAGTACATTCACAACCAAACTAGTGAATTACAATAAAGGGAAAGTAAAAAAAAAAAAAAAAAAAAAAAAAAAAAAAAAGAAGAAGAAAAGAAGCTGAAACTAATTAACTGAGACCAAAAAACAAACAAAAAACAAAATAGCAGGGGCAAGACTCATTAAGGCTTAGGCTGGACGTGGCCTTTGGGGTCAGCAGGAGCTATTGCTAAGGCCGAGGACCCTTTAGCCTCCCCTTTGCCTTTGAGGCCCCCCTTTGGCACAATAGGCAGGGACGCCAAGACTATTTCCAAAGTCTCGCTGGCCTTAGGGTCAAAGGGCAGCTCTTTTGGTGCAACTAAGAGCTGTGCATCTTCAAGTTAAGCCCCTTCACCTTGTGGTGGAAGTGAATGCTCAGGAGCGGGGGTGTCAGCAGCAGCTTCTTCCAGTTGTATCCCGGCTGCAGAAGAGCCGGCATCATCCTCGGCTTGACCAGAAGTGGCCACTCGGATAGCTGGGGGAATGTAGGCATTTTCCACCTTCCATAGAGGGGAGGAAGCATCAACCCCAGCTTGGGAGAGGGCTTCCTTTCACACTTAGAGGCAATAATCCCTACAAACCTCCGGTACTTGGGCTTTAAAGGTGTCAGTAGTCTCTGCCACCCCTACCTTGTAGCCACTTTACTCAGCCTGGTCAACCATTTCCTCAGCCTCCTTCACCTTAGCAAGTGCCTCCTCCTTAGCCTTAATGGCCCCCTGTTTAGCCTCCTCAGATTTCTTGAGATCCTGCTTCAGACCCTCGATTAGTTTTTTGGCTGAGGCGAAATTCTCATCGGCCTGCCTAAGTTGCAATCTCTGATCCTCGGCCTGCCTCTCAGTGGTCTTCAGCTAGGCCTCCAAGCCGGACCTTTCACTTTCTACTTTAGTTAAGTTGGAGGTAACTTCTTGCAGTTTCTTCTCCTTCAGCTTAAGGATCCGTTGAGTACGATCAAGCCTCACTTCCGCGGCCCTAAGGGACTTGTAAGAATTGGCAGCAATCTCCTCCGCCCTGTGAGCGAACTGGACGGCCTACATACAAAATGTGTTAGAGTAGTAATATACAAGCATAAAAAATTGAAGGAAAAATGCGGACGTAAAAGTTCCTTATCTAAAGCCCTTACCATAGCAAGCTCTTTCTTCAGGATCATGAAGACGTTGTGGTCCCTCATTCTCCTAAGCTTACCCATATCCTTGGGCAGCAGAAGAGCTTGCTCCAAAGTATCGGCAACGCACGCAGCTATACCCTCATCGGATCCCCTTATGGAGGCGTCGGCAGTGACTGCCTGATCGTCCATGGTCATTTGGGGAGCCCAAATGGGCGCACGGGTGGCTACGTGAGGCTCAACCCGCCTTTCCGACCTCGTCTGTATGTGACGAGCATGTTTCCCTCCCCTGTCCTGCTCCACATCTTTGGGGGGAAGATCTCTATCCCCTTCAACTGTCTCCTTTCCCTTGGGCTGATCCCTTTTCCTTTTATAGTCAGCGGGATCAAGATGTTGAGTTTGAGTTGATGGGGGTAGAGATAGTTTCAGTAGGGGAACCTTCTCAGTGCCTTTGTCTTTGGTCTTCACTGGGGGCACCTTGGAAGACTCCTGAGCTCCCACTTGAGCCTCCAACACATCCTTAAGGCTCTGCTTTGGCCGACGTTGAATACCCATACCTTCAAGCTGGAGGTTAGTGTCTGAAGAAGCTGATGGAAGTGAGCCGAGGACAGCAAGTTGTTTTCCAGGGGATGGAGGCCTATCGAAAACTTCGAACTCTTCTTCAAAGTCCGAAAGTTCAACGATTTCTTCTTCTTCTTCTTCTTCTTCTTCTTCTTCTTCTTCTTCTTCTTCTTCTTCTTCTTCTTCTTCTTCTTCTTCTTCTTTTATAATTGGCTGAGAAGAAGAGCTTTCACCCAACGTGGGTCTAGCCAAGGATACGGTAAGAGGAAGAGCTCCCAGGACAATTCTCACGGGCTCTGTGATGAAAGTCCCTTGGGGAACAGGAGCACCTGCGGGGAGCAAAAAACCTTCAACCGCAACACTAATCCTAGGTAACCGCGGATCTTTTTCCTTAATCACGCACTTCAGTACTTGGAATGCAGTCAAAACCGGATCGTAGCCGAGGATGAGATGCACTGCTCAAAGCTGACCGTCCGAATGTACGAATACCTCGGCTCTTAAAATTTTGTCCAGATGGGCGTGACGAGTAAGAGCGCGGCGATCTGCACAATTGGTCAAAGAAAGTGTAAGCAAAAGAAAATAACTAAATGTTAAATAATGAATTACAATAACAAAAACAAAGCAAAGAAAATACGTGTATACATATACATATATGGCTAAGCAATGTGTAGGTATTCACCTGGTTCCCTCTCCCTTGTTGGACAGGGGAGACCATCATGCCGATCCCCAGACAGTATTAAGAAGTCTTTGTTTAAACCTTTGTTGGAATGGGGGAGGCACTGGATTAGTCTAACCTCGGCATGCCTAGACTTTAGGTAATAGCCTTGGCTTGTCAAGTGGTGAAGGTTGTAAACCCAATTCACCTCGTGGTGGGTATGTCCTAAGCCCAATTTTTCATTTAGAACATCTACGACACCTAGAATCCTAAACATGTTTGGGGCACATTGTGTAGGGGATAGTCTAACAGTTTGGAGATAATCCCTAGTAATCAGCCTCATAGGAATTCTCATTCCCCCCTCTATGAAGGCTATTATGGGAATAGCTACTTCGCCGGTTTTTCTCTCAGTATGCCACCCTCCCATCTTACAATACTTAACGGAAACTCCGGGTGGAATTCCATACCTAGCCTTGAACTCCTCTATTTTTTCAGGGCTATCTACTAACGGTGTGAACCTACCCATTTTCTAAAAGGAAATAGAGAGTATTGTGAAAAGGTGGGGTAGTTTAGATGGCCGAGGAGAAAAAAAGAGAACGACGAGAAAGAAAGAACAACAATACAACTAGTAAAGGGTTGGGAAGAGCTTACTTTAGAACAGTAGGGTCACTTCGGCTTAAATCTTGAAGGGCAGAAAAACGCGTGTGGATTGCAAGGGTGGCTAAATTTATTATGCAAGTTCTAAAACAAACAAACGACGTTTAATTTGGCAATATTTATACCATTGAAAGTCAAAAAGAGGGCAATCTCCTGCCTACATCCCTACGCATCGCTCATCCGTTAGATGGACATCATACGATTGGACGTGGGGAACAGGGAGCCGCCAATACTTAATTGAAGTGTGTTCTACAGAGCAAAACGTCAGAAGCTGGATGTCCAGGAGACGTGTATCGAAATCCTCATTCCCCCCAGTGAAGTAGAAATTAGGATATCGAGGGGCTATTGTGGGGCCAGTGGGCCCAAAATATTCATTGGGCCAGCCCAAAAGCTCTCGCGGGGTTGAAAGCCCAAACCGATAATGTTTATAGTCTGAGGACGTAAAAAGGTCTGCATGTGAAGCAACGTAAAAGAAGGAAGAAGCCATACCTGGGCAAAACATCCCGAGGCATGATGTCCAAGGATGGCCGCGTCATCGGCCACATGCTGCCGAGGACGAGAAGAATGATCTGGCAGTTCAAGGGCATTGATATTGAAGACCTTGGGCATAAAGGTTGGGAAACCGAGGATAGGAGATAAAGAGGAGTGACAGAATTATCAAGGATAAAGCTGCCACCACCGTATTAAAGGCTCCATACCTACCTCTCTGGCCACATTAATGGGGAAGTGACGCCTGAGTATTAGAGTCCAACCTTGCACTCACCGCCAAAGATTTTAGTAGGAAGGGATGATGGGACAAGTATCTCAAAAAAGTATCTGACCCACAGGTGGAAGATGGGAGGAGGCAGGCCTATAAAAGGCAAAGAAAGGGAAGAGAAAGGGAGAGGATACACACACACAGAGACATAAGAGAGAAGTTGTAAGGAAGCACCAAAGATTCTCCTCGGCATTAATATAAAACGAAGGTTTTCCATCCATGCACGAAGAGTACTCATGTATTCTGTGATTTAATTTACCTTTCATGTTATCTAACGTCTATAAACCTAGATTAGAAGCTCATTCTCTATAAATTCATTGTTTTGGTCCTTAGGGCTGGCACCGAAGGTGGAATTTAGGTCCAACACGATTTGTGCCCTTACAATTTATCTTTTTCTTTTAGGTTGTGTTTGGCTTTATGTAAAATATTTTCCAAGTGTAAAATAATTTTAGGTAAAAATATTTTTTGGAAAAGAAAATATTTTCAAGTATTTGGTTGCATTTAGAAAAATGTTTTGGAAAATATTTTCTTGTGTTGGTTTGTGTTCTTGAAAATGCTCTAGAAAACACATTCTCTACCCATTTCTCACATTTTTCCAACTTCCAAACAAATATTATAATAAAATTTCAATATATAACCCCAAAGAAACAAAAAACAAAACAAAAAATCACAATTCCATAAACGCAACACTTGAGAGAGAGAGAGAGAGAGAGAGAGAGGTAAGGGCGGCAGCGAGATTTGAGAAAGAGAGAGGTAGCCATAACAAGCTTAAGAGAAAGAGAAAGGGAGCAATGATGAGATCAGCAATTCAATCTAAAGGCACCGTTGAGATCACGGTGGTCCAATCTAGTTATGGCAGTTGTTGTTAGTGGGTGGGTGGGCATAGCGGTTTGATCAGTTCATGGGTGGGTCACAGTGGTCCGATCGGTTTTAGGTGGGTCACAGTGGAGCTACGGTGGGCTCTCTCTCTCTCTCTCTCTCTCTCTCTCTCTCTCTCTCTCTCTCTCTCTCTCTCTTTGTGTTCGAGTAGAAGCTGAAAATGGTTTGAATGTAAAATAGAAGTGTAATCTATTTTACACTGAAGGACCCTTAATTTTGCAATCAACAAAAATGATTTTCTATTTGACTAAGTTTTCTAGCCAACCCAAACACTCCTTGTGGTGTAAAATATCTTTCATATTCTTTTTACACTTGAAACAAATACAACCTTAGTGTGTTTTTTTTTTTTTTTTTTGCCATTTCTTTTTGGTTTGTGTTAAATATGTGTGGGTGCCTTTTGTGTTAGTAGGTTAGGGCCCGTTCTGCTATGATCACGCCCATTAAGTCGTGGGTCAGGAAGTTCAGACTAGCCTAATTCCTTAGCAGGACCATGCTACAGGCCAATTTGTGAGCAAGCAAAGCACTCCATGGATGCAAACCACAAAACACACAAAGCAGAGAGTTGGACTGTGATCAAGTGGGCCAGCTACAGTAGAAGGAAGTGAAATGGCAAAATAGCTGACATGGTAGAGCAACCAATACAGCAAATATGATAAAGGATGCCACGGCAAACCAACTAACACAGAAAATATAATAAAAGATGTCACGGCAGAACAACTAATGCAGCAAATATTGTAAAAGATGTCACAGCAAAACGACTGATACAACAAATATAATAAAATGTGTCACAGCAGAACAGCTGATACAACAAATATAATAAAAGATGTCACGGTGGAACAACTAATACAGCAAATATGAGTTCTAATGAGTAAAAGTATATGTATTTGTGATTAAGGTCAATTATTGAATCTTTCTACTAAAAGTGAATCAAGAAGGAATCTAAACCCCAACTTGAACAACCTTATTCGAGGCTTTTGCCATTAAAGTTGTGCATTTTGGAGAATAGGCCTAAATGGCTACTTGTTACTACTTTTGGGATTCTAAAGAGTGGGTTTGCGAAAAGATGGTCTATTGATGCATGCCTTTTTTCTACCGTGTTTTCTCTCTTCTTTTACCACTTACTTTCTTTCTTCTTTTCCTCAATTCTTTCTCTCTCAATAGTTTACTACTATCTTGTTGTGGGTTGCTCCTCTTTCCTCCTTTATTTTCATCTATGACTACTGCCCATCTTTATAGTGGGTTGATTTCATTGGATTTCTCCCTTTTACCCCTAGAGTTTCACTAACTATTTTTGGTTTGTTATGGACATCCCTTCAAAATTGCCTACCAACACATTGGTTGCTCGACCACTACCACTATTGGGTAAAGATAGTGCATTCTCTTTCTTCCACTACCCATTCCATGACAAAATCTCTCTTTGTTTGATCTTGCTATAAGTCTTTCCCTCCTTGCCTAAACGGATAAGAGCTTGGATCTCTCACTACCTACCTCTATGGCATGCATTAGGTGGTCCTAACCATCTACTACCTCTTTTAGGCAAAATTCCATCCCTGTAAGGCATTTTTCTAAAAAGAGCTCCAGTAAGGCATTTTTCTAAAAGAAGCTATGGCTAGAAACCCAAAATAGACTCTTTTTCCCTTATCACCAAACCACACCCTTTGAATACCTTGACTGTGGGTCCACCTCCCTTGTATTGGCTGGGTACAGATTGGTGGTGTTTCGGCCATTGTGTGCTTGCTCCATTATCCTCTTTTTTGTTTTCTTTCATTCCCACGTTGTTCCCGCTGAAATAGACTAGCTTTGTTCCATTCTACTACATGTCTCTTCTGCTCGAGTTTATCCTCTACGAAAGAAGGCATGGGCTTTTAGGTTTGCCTTATTTCTTTTCATCCCTTCTTGGGCTTACATGTTTACTTGGCATAATTTCCTGCCAAACCAATTCCTTAGGCTTTTGCTCTTCTTCTTTCTTATTTCCTTAGGCCTTCATAACCGACTAGCTTGCACATTATTACCCTTTTTCACCTCTTGTTATGTTCATGGATCTACTGGCCTATTGGGCTTTACTTCTTCCTTTGGACTCTCATAGCTCATTTACTTTACTTTTAACTCTTATGTGCCTATAGGCCCATTGGCTATCATTTCCTACCACATTGGCCCCTTGGGCTTTTACCTCTTTCCCTGGGCTCTCGTGGCATATTTGTTTTACTTTTACCTCTCATTGTGCCTATAGGCTTGCTGGCTATCACTTTCTGCCATGTTGGCCCATTAGGCCTTCATAACCGACTAGCTTGCACATTATTACCCTTTTTCACCTCTTGTTGTGTTCATGGATCTGCTGGCCTATTAGGCTTTACTTCTTCCTTTGGACTCTCATAGCTCATTTACTTTACTTTTACCTCTTATGTGCTTATAGGCCCATTGGCTATCATTTCCTACCACGTTGGCCCATTGGGATTTTACCTCTTTCCCTAGGCTCTCATGGCATATTTGTTTTACTTTTACCTCTCATTGTGCCTATGGGCTTGCTAGCTGTCACTTTCTGCCATGTTGGCCCATTGGGCTTTTACCTCTTTCCTTGGGCTCTCATGACCCATTTGCTTTACTTTTAATTCTTATTGTGCCATGGGCCTGCTGGCTGTCACTTCTTACCATTTTAGCCTATTGGGCTTTTATCCCTTTCCTTGGGCTCTCATGGCCCACTTACTTTACTTTTACCTCATGTTGTGCTCATGGGCCTGCTAACTGTCACTTCTTGTCATGTTGGCCCATTAGACTTTTACATCTTTTCTTGAGCTCTCAAGGCCCACTTGCTTCTATCATGTTTCTTTCATTCTTTTCCTTCTTCATCTTCCTTTACTATCAGGTTTTTTTTGCTGTTGGGCCTTTTGTCAAAAACGGGTATCAACAATGTGATAAAAACACCCAAATGTAGGAGATGGAGAGAAGACATAAGACTAAAAGTATAAGAGCCATGAAAATGTTAGTTATACAAGTTATGTAGGTTGTAGCTAAAGGGGAATGGACAACCCATGAATTTTAGAGCATTAAAGCATTCTTATTAAGCATTTAAAAAAATTTAGCATTTACCATCTCAAAACCTATTTTTATAACATATATCACACCACTTTACAATACAATCTATATCAAAACTTCTATTTTTTTTACAATTTCATTTAAATATTTTTTCTTTATTATTTTTCAATAATTTTTTATGTTTTCTCTCTCTCCTCTGTCTCTCTCTTTCTCACAGCACCGCCGGCACCACACTACCAACCACCCACCACCCACCACCTATACCACAACCACCACTAACAAAAAAGAAAAAGAAAATCACAGCAAAAAGAAACCTCCACATCCACCTACAACCACCACATCCACTCACCACCACCAACCATAGCAAAAAAAAAAAAAAAACCTCCACCAGTGAAGGCAAATCGGAACCCACAACACATAAATCAGAACATGAGAGAGAGATAATCATAGATCTGAACCGGTGAGGGTGAGTGGGAGGGAAAATCGGAGGCAACGACGACCTAGCGACATTGCAGCCAAAGAGTAGAGATCGAGTGACTGAGAGCAGAGAAATCGAGTGACTGAGAGCAAAGAGATTGACGACAAGCGGAGACCTACCACAAGCAGAGACCGACAACAAGCAGAGACCAGGGACGTGCAGAGACCAGCGACGAGCACTACAGACCATAAACCACGGAGAGAGAGAGAGAGAGGAAAGAGAATGAGAAATCAAAAAGTCAGTTGGGAATAAAAAACTATTTTTTGTTTTACAATACAGCTACAGTGCCATCTCAAAAATGAGATTGCACTATAGCAAAATTGTAAATTTTATAACATATACCAGGTTTGATGGAGATGGGTTTTTGGGGTTCAGATGCTAAAAAATAGGATTTATAGCATATGAGAGGCTTGATAAGAATGCTCTTAGCAACTGAACACAAAACTTTTGGTGCGTGGCATGTAAAATTGCAATTACAAGAGTCTTTTCCAATAGAACAAAATTTAGTTACAAAATTAGTTGTAGCCTAAGGCTGTAAACTTACTCAATAAAATAAATATAACTACATATTTTGAAAATCTAACCGCTGAAAGTTCTTTACGCTCTTAATACACATGTCAAATTTTATGTCAATCAAATATTATTTACTATATGATCTATAAGCTTATATTTTATGTATAATTTTAAATTACAAAAACTTGCAATTTAAACAATTTATTGATGACATAACTATTGATTTTTAATTTTCTAGAAATTTTAAAAGTATGGAAGATATAAAAAATATATATATATATATATATATATATATTTATATGTAATCCAGTGGTGGATTTGTCAAAATTCACCTACAATAAAAAGATATCGAGTAAGTTTGCAATTTTAGGTTATAACCAATTTTGTAGTTAAAGTTTGTCCTTTCCAATATTCCTAGCATGGTTAGTCAAATATTAAAAACGATTAAGGTCCACTTCCACATGACCATTAAATTATAGGTGAGATTTTAGTTGTTGCAGACCTTTGCACATGTCCATGTTCTTCCCTTTTTATTCTATTTTCACTACAGGAATTTAGTATTACATAGCGTACCAATTCTATGTCTTTGCTTTATCTTTTTAATTTGTGTCGAATCTAATTATCAATAAAAAAATAGATATAAATAATAAGTAAAATCGAAGATCAACTCTTACTGGTTCTAATCCCTAGAATTTATGATTCTTTTTCACATAAGAATCTTGATATCAAATCCACGAAGTAGAATAAGTATAGGCATATATTAATAAAAGAGTTTTTTAACAGTCCTAATAAATAATTTATTTGAGCAATTGAATGTATTAGTTTTATCAATTATTGCTAATCACGGTAATGATCGGGCTTTTTATTAACTTTGTTGTCATTGTTCAAGACTTGCATGCCTGTCACATTAATCATTAACCATGTAAGTAAAGAACCTGTTTTCATGTTTTCGCCCTTTAATTACCACACTCGTCAACTTTATTATTTGGTGCTGAGTGCTGACAATGAAAACGAAGTGATTGAAGTTGGTAAACTTTCGCATCCATCTTTTTTGCATCATTTTAAAAGAACATTGTTGTAACATATCACCGTTTGGAACTGAATTCATATTTTGTGTTGTAAAGCAGTTTGATCGATTAGCGTTCAAAACAATCAAATATACGTCGCAGTATTTCATGCACGCTATAACAGCCTATACGCTTGACAAGATGGAGAAAATAAAACAAGAATAATATTGACTAAAAACTGCTCCTCTTTTCTTCATAGAGGAAAACATGCTTGCAACCACCCCTCAACGGCGTTTAAAAGGAAACAAAAATACGTGTCCCAATGAATGGGAATTTCTTCTGTTATTAAAAAGTTTTTATTCCCTCACATTTTACAATGGAAGTGAACTCAAATAGATGTCGCAAGGCCAATATTCGAACAAAGCAGTAATCTATTGCTTGGCCAAATTCCGTATAACATATGGCAGTATACCTCCATGATTGAAATAAGACAATTCCACCTGCAAATGCAACAAGATAATTAGGTAAGTAACTGTATCTGAACTTTCTTTTTTTCTGATAAATGGTATCTTAACTATGTTAATAGATGGCATGGTACATCATTACGGCAGAGATGCAATATTTATTGTCAGGAAGGGTGGCATAAGCACTCCAAAACAAAAACTGGGACCATCCATCATGGCCTAGTAGACTAAGCAATTCCCTGAATATAATAATAGTACCTAGACCTTTAGTTCAAGTTTGATCTCCAGGAGGTTAGTCCCCCGTAGCCCTTACTCCGGAGGGCTTCTCCCCCCATCACTAAGAGCAAAACCAAAAAAAAAAAAAAGGTACCTAGACAAATCTGAGCCAAACAGGCTAATGCATATTGATGAATTCAGTTTCAAGGGAAATCAAGGCAAGGTACTCCAACTAAACATATGGCATGATTACAGTGTGCAAACTAACCACGATAATGGTTTTCTTGTATAATTCACATGCAGTGACCTTTTCTAGTTTTCTTTTCCACCACACTGAACGCAACCACCTTGAAAAAATGTAAAAACGTAGTTAAGTGGGGAATACCTCAGTGTCAAACCGGGCAATGCAGGTGAAAGATTTTCCAGAGTCAGTTGTGACAGTCACATCTTGACCTGGCCTTATATCGCTAACATTGCTAGGAAGGTCAATGGTGTAACGTTCATGACCAGTCAATCCAAGTGTATCTGCATCCTCACCAGCCTTGAAACAAAGTGGAACAATACCCATTCCCACCAAATTACTGCGATGAATTCTCTCAAAGCTTTTGGCAATCACTGCTTTCACTCCCTGTTATATACACAGATTATTTGAGGAAAAACAACTAGAAAGACATGTTAAAGATAATCAAAATAGAGATTTGAGATACTCACCAATAACATTGGACCCTTGGCAGCCCAATCCCTGGAACTCCCACTCCCATACTCAGCACCAGCCAGTATAATGGTATCCTGTCCAGCAGTCTTATACCTCTGAAATAGACACAGGTCAAATGCACAGATTCAATAATTAACATTTGGAGATTATCATCATCTTTTTCACTTAAGAGTGGGATCCATGAATCACAAGAAAGGACCTTTTAGATCACAAACGTAATTTATGTTTTTACATGCAGAAAACATCCCATTCAGTTTACAACTTGCACAATAAGGAAGGTATTATAATATATACATAAAAGGCACCAAGTAAATTTATCTAATTAACATAGTTCACATTGCAGCACTACTGTCAAATCAAGTGAGACTTTGCCACCAAAAAAACAAAAAAGTCAAATTCTTAGTATGCTATATTATCTCAAGTAAAAACTTTGATGAAGAAAAAAATCAGGATGAAAAATTGTAAGACAATTTGATACCAAATAACTCACCATTGCTGCATCAAAAACAGAGAGTTTCTCTCCAGTAGGAACATGAACTGTTTTTGGGCCCACTTCTCCATTCAAGAGCTTGTTAACTATGCGGATATTGGCAAATGTTCCCCTTGCCATCACTTCATCATTGCCACGGCGACTTCCATAGGAATTGAAGTCTTTGCGATCTGTCCCATGCTCAATGAGGTATTTAGCAGCAGGACTGTCCTTGTGAATGCTTCCTGCTGGGGAAATGTGATCTGTTGTAATACTGTCGCCAAAGTTCAGCAGGCAGTAAGCATCCTTCACCCCATGGACTCCAGGAGGATCAAGGGTCATGTTTTTGAAGTATGGAGGCTCATGAATGTAGGTTGAGTTGGGGTCCCATGAATACAAGGTGGCAGTTGGAACCGATAGGTCATTCCACATGGGATTGCCCTTTGTAATTGCCTCATAAGTACTTTTGAACATAGAAGGCAACACACTGGATTGAACAACCTAAACAGTATGCCATCCAAAGTTAATATATAACACACAGATTCTCAAACTTTACAACAAACTATATAATTGTAACTCTCTACCTCTGCAATTTCTTCTGAAGTCGGCCAGATATCCCTAAAATAGATGCTCTTACCATCCTTCCCTGTGCCAATTGGCTCCTTATTAAAGTCAATGTCAACCTGGAAATGAAATCATGTTATCAACCGTCTATGCAACAAAAACAACCAAGTCTTAAGTGGCAATGAATCCTCAACAGACCATCAATGCAATGGGTCATCAATATGTAACAAAGAAAATTACAGCAAAATAATTTCTAAGCAATTCTTCAACATTCAAATTGAAAGTAAATATATGCATTGTGCGTACACAACAAACAAACATAGAGATGTGGCAGAGATATTTCTTTCCTCATGTTGTTAACATCTTGGTAGCTTGATTAATATTTTCAAGCATGAGGTAGAGTTGAGAGCTGTGGCAGAGATACTTAATAATGGATAAGATAAGATACGAACTAAATCCGTGGTAGTACATCAATTTTGACTTAATCCATATCCTTATCTTAATCTAGATTTTTAGAAGTCAGTGTATTTGCATCTAATATGTTCATTATTTTTTTTATGTTCAGAATCGATTAGCAATATTTTTGCTATTTTACTATTTGGATTTCGGTGTGCAATTAAATCTAATTTTTTATTCCGATTGGATCTACACTTTTTTTTTGGGGGGGGGGGGGGGTTGCTGAGAGGTAATGCAAAACACCTACCATATCTAACATATTAGACATCTCCTTTTATGGAAACAATATAGTACCTGATGTAAAATGTTATTCCATGTTGTAACAAGGCCACATGATGTGGGTACCGATAGAAATGAAATTAAATAACTTTATATATGTAAAGAGTGTATGAAGCTAAATCTGTGGAAAGCGGCAGACATGACAAGTACTTGCAATTGACCTTTCCGCCTTTTCATTTTTCACATCCCTCTGATTAACCCTCATCAGGTTTTCTGCATTCTGCAGATTATTGCATCAATCTGCCCTTTATTGCTAATATATATAGACAAGTATTTAAAATATGTACCGTGCCAGCAAGGGCATAGGCAACCACTAAAGGAGGCGAGGCAAGGTAGTTAGCTCTTGTCAATGGATGAACACGACCCTCAAAATTCCGGTTCCCAGAAAGCACAGCAGCTGCTACTACGTCTGCATAAACAACCAGATAAATTCAAGTGGGCATTTTGGTAAACCTTCACCCCAAAAAAATAAAACAAAAAGGTTTATCATTTATGAAGGAACTTTAAACTTGTAAACAGCATGATGAAGTATTTAATAAGTAAACATGCCTAAGCTTAAGTTACAGAAATTATTTATCCCTTACCATTTTCTGTAATGGCAGCAGCCACTGTTTCATCTAAGTCCCCTGAATTCCCA
The DNA here is from genome assembly GCA_032878915.1 of Castanopsis chinensis. Lineage (NCBI taxonomy): Eukaryota > Viridiplantae > Streptophyta > Magnoliopsida > Fagales > Fagaceae > Castanopsis > Castanopsis chinensis. Next base: position 10,506,993 of record JAVQMG010000126.1, on the reverse strand, counting down.
ATGCATGTTGTGCAGCCATATCCAACAATATTGAAGCCCTGTTGGTTTAAATATTTTTGTAGTCCACTGCATCAAGAAAGTCTATATTTAGCAGACAAGTTTTTATTATGTACAGCAATAAAGTAGCTATTTTATATTATATCTCTATATATATTAAGAAATACCTCTGGAGTAAATATTTTGTAACAACTCCAGAGCCTGGTGCAAGACTTGTTTTCACCCACGGTTTGACCTGTTAAATCATTTATGAATCAATATTTAATCAACACAAAAATAAAAGAAAAGATCCATCGCATCCAAACATTAATATTTCACATTCTTACAGTAAAAGGAAGGCCAACAGAAGTATATGCCGAATTGGGAAAACTTGGGAGGAAAAAGGAATTGGAGGCAGTGATCGTACAGTCTGAAACACATAATAAACATAACCATAACTAACCTTCAAACCAAGTTCAGAAGCCTTTTTTGCAACAAGACCTGCCCCAAGCATGACGCTAGGATTTGATGTATTGGTGCAGCTTGTGATTGCAGCAATTACAACACTACCATGCTTAAGCTCTGCTGGCTGTCCTTGGAATGAAAATTTTGCCACTTTCTCTTGTTCTTCTTTTGGTATAGCAAACCCCTGTAGTACAGTAAAGCAATTAGGAAGAATGGTAGGCAATATACAGAAAAGCTATTGTCCAATAAAATGAAATGACGCATGAATGGAATTACAACTACATATACACTAATCTAATAAATAAATGAGAAAAGTGTACCACTAGGCACTAATATATGCAGAGTAGAAAGTGCAATAGACTAGACTTGTCGAGATCATCACTTCAATTATGATCAGTGAATCAGTCATGTTTTATTGCTGGTAATGCACACACTTAGAGAGCGAGAGAGAGAGAGAGAGAGAGAGTGGGTAACCATGCACAAAGGTTGTAGCAAAAGCATGCAGCTGAGGATTGGCCAAGACAAAGGTGGTAGAAAATTGGAGATTGCAGGTTTACAGCAAAGACCATTTCGGTAGTAGCTCAGATTGGAAATTCCTTGATGTTCCAAATTGAGGAAGAGACCCTACATCTATAAGAGGTGGCGGCAGTTAATGTTGACAATAAATGTAAGTAGCAGCTGAATGAATGATTATGGGACAGCAGTGAGCAGCCAAATGGTTGTGGAATTAATGTTCAGCAATAGTCCAATAGGTGGGGCCAATGGTCAATTAGAGACAGTCAATGATAGTTTATTATGATGGATTTGGACATGAGGTAACTACAGCAATGAGGATCATGGAATCTAGCCAAAAGTGAGGGGGGACTGGGACTGGGACTGGGACTGGAACGTGCTGATCGAAATGACAATAGAAATCCAGCATTGACTGTTAAGATGATGATATCTAAATTTGGTCCTTACGATTTGTAAAGGAGAAGACACAATCCTTGATTAGACCAGATATCCCCAGTCTAGTAACAGATAAGGAACTAATCCTGTCCTGAATATTGTATTATTGGTTCAACCTTCCATAATGCATACACATCAAAACTAAAAGCATCATTTATACAATTTTTTAATAAGTTATCTGATAAAGAACAATAAATAAATCATCTTCCAAGAAAAAAAATCAAACAACTAGGTTATATAATAGAACCAAAAGACCATGTAAATTAATTAGGCTGCAACATTCAAAATTTTGACTAACCTTGAATCCAACTTTGTTATCAAGACAAGCATGCCAGTCAGACTTCATTTCTTTCAAAGGCACTCGATCATGAGGTCTGCAAAAGATAGCAGTTACTTAGAAAACAAATAGTACAACAAAGGAATGTTCAAGAACCAAAATTTGATTTAAGTAAGGTCAATGTGAGAGTAAGTCTGTGCATGAATAAAGTATATACCTCTTTGGTCCTGAAATACAAGGTTCAACATCCGCAAGATCCAGTTGTAGATAAGAGGAGTATACTCTTTCTAGTTGAGGCTGATTTAGGGGAAATCAGTTAGCATTACCCCTATAAGAAAATCTGATGCAAATATACCTCGGACCATTAAGAAATATAGAGAATATATAAAGACCCTTACCTCATTGTAGTCAACAAACAGTTTGTTTGCCCGGAGATATGCTTCTATCATTTCCACCTAAATTTAAGAAGGAAAGAAGTTACACAATGCTATAGGAATTTCACATTGCAAGGGAACGAATACAGTGAATCACCCACCGTCTCATCACTTCTTCCAGTTAATTTGAGATACTGTAAAGTGACATGGTCTACAGGGAAGAACCCCATGGTTGCACCATATTCAGGAGACATGTTGGCAATAGTGGCCCTGTCAGCTAGTGATAATTCACCCATGCCTTCCCCTACAAGTATATAGAAACATGATAACCTCATATCTATCTAGTTCCATAGACCAAATCATTGCAATTTAAGATTAGATAAACTCAACTTCCGGAAAGTTAAATTACCATAGAACTCAACAAATTTGCCAACAACACCATGCTTCCTCAGCATTTGTGTCACAGTTAAAACCAAGTCGGTAGCAGTAACACCATTGTGCAATTTTCCAGATAACTTGAACCCAACAACACCAGGCAACACCATGCTCATGGGCTGTCAATGACAAATAAGAAGGCATTAGAAGTATAATGCAGCAGAAATCTTCCCTTACCAGGGATGAATGTGAGCCACAGGGTGTGTATTGAAGTTTAAAATAAATGAGCAGCAGAATTTAATTACCTGGCCAAGCATTGCTGATTCTGCTTCAATACCTCCAACTCCCCAGCCAGCAACTCCTAACCCATCAATCATGGTTGTATGGGAATCAGTTCCAACCACACTATCAGGATAGAGTAGGCCCTCAGTGTTGAACACAACCCGTCCAAGGTATTCAAGATTAACCTGTGAATTCAACACATCAAGTCATTCCAGGCCACATCTTTATAAAACTGTCAGGATCAAACACTCAATTTTCATTTGACATACAGTAATTGAAAGAAAAAGGATATGATTTCAATATATAGAATGAGAAATAAAAGTGATGTGATTGATACACCAAGGTTGACATTTAAACCAACATTATCTTATCTTTCACTTCTCCTTCCAAACTACTTTACCTGATGCACAATACCAGAACCAGGAGGAACAACAAGCATGTTGCGGAAAGCAGTAGACCCCCATTTCAGAAAAGCAAATCTCTCCTTGTTTCTCTGGAATTCAAGATCCATATTGGCCTGCACTGCATTTTCAGACCTTGCAACATCAACCTGTACTGAATGATCAATTACAAGATCAACAGGAACCTGCATGTTTAGAATGAGAGATGGTAAGAGAAAAACTGAGAATATAACTGCTAAGGTGACATGATATACTAGCAAATGGTTTACATTCCATTACCATTGGATGTTAATGTAATCATGTAAAGCTACAAAAACTAGTTAATGATCACCGCATATTAAGTTATCTAGGAAGACAAAATGCCTCAACTATTAACCCAGAACAAAACATGATTACAATACAGTATCAAAATATGATGAATGACCATAGACACAAAATCTTGTTCTAAGTCAATATAAATCTATGCATTATCAAGCCAAAACACACAAATTATAGTCCAAAATGATATATAAATGAACCATATCAATAACTTCAATGACACCACATGGACAGACTATAAGAAACACACCAAAGGATTGATCTTGTTAGAATCGCTGCCAAGTTTGTTCATGGCATCACGCATGCAAGCAAGGTCGACCACAGCAGGAACTCCAGTAAAGTCCTGGCAACAAACAAGAAACCTTAGAAGAGAACAAGAGGAAATGTTTAAAACAATTACTGTGTATGCCCAACTCCATTAGGTACCTGCAGGAGAACACGAGCGGGCTTGAAAGGAATTTCAACTTGATTCGGAGAAGTGTTCTCCCAATCAATAATTTTCTCAACATCTTCCTTCTTGACTTGAAAGTTGTCACAATTACGAATTGCAGACTCAAGAAGGATTCTGATAGAGTACGGCAACTTCTCTGTTATAGATATAAGAATAAGTATTGTCTGTGATAGTATTACAATTAACGAGAATTCACTACTAAAGAACTGCTGAGAATTCGCTGCAAAATCAGTATGATATAGTTGACAGTTGACACAAATGAATTTATTTGCTGCAAAAGAAAAACAAAAAACAAACAGATCCCCGTAAAAAGTAGTAGGAAAAAAAAAATTACCAATCCTCGGATCGTTGAAAGATGGGAGGCTGTAGAACTTTCCAAACTCGCCGCCTCCTGGCTTGGGAAGACTTGTCAAGTGTGCCTTGAAAGGATGTTCAGATGCTGAAATCATATAGATGAGCAATCAGAACATTAAGTTTCCTCTCAGTAATTAAATTGTGTTTATTAAAGACTGCAAAGTAGGTTCACTTTCTGTAACAAAACAATCATTCTCAAGCCAATAACAGTACTACAAAAATAACAACAACAATATATAGAGTTCATTTTTAATGATTTGAAATCCTGAAACACTATTCCTCAATTTAAACGTTAAAATACATGAAAGAAACGACTTAGGCATTGTAATTATATTTGGTTTCTTTCTATTTCCTTAGCCTTCTCGGGAACCAAACAGAGCGTAGTAGAAATATATAATAGCTAAGCTGACTACAGTCTACAGTACTGGATATATCAAATGACATGGAAAGTAAATGAAATTCTACAAAACTACATCATTTCCAGCAATTTTTATGCTAGATTTACTGTATCAAACACAGAATCCATTCCTCACTCGTGATCACAGATCCTGAAACACTATCGCTCTGCTAATCGTTGAACAGTCGCAGGAAACGAAAATAAAAACAAGAAATTTGATATAATAACGTCGTTTTCCTTCAATTTTCTCAGCAACTACTTAGCTCTCAACTCAGTTGACTTTAGGAGTTTTGGAAAACAAAACATAATTTCACTTTCCCTTCCCTTGGCTTTCTCAGCAACCAAACAGAGCAAAACACATAAAGGTCCAAAAAAATTGGAGAGACAGTAGTGAGTGAGTGTTAGGTTAGTATACCCATAGTGGCGATCTTCCTCTGGAATTGCTCGATGACGGGAGCAACGGCTCTGATCTGAGAGCGGAGACTGATCGGAGATCGCCAATCGACACCGTGGCTCCAGCGAGGGACGGAGCACCGAAGAGATCGAACCGCAGAGGAGAAGCTGAGAGATCGGTAACCGGAGACAGGAGGAGGAGAAGAAGAAGAAGGAGCAGCGAAGGTTCTAGAAAGATACGGAGAAGAAGCGAAAAGCCTAGACCTAGCTCTGAGAATAGAAGAGAGCGTAGAGGAGGACGATGAGGATGCGCTAATATACATGACGCAAACGCTAATGAAGGTCACGCATACATAAGCATTCGAAAATGGAGGAAAACGACGCCGTAGCAGAGCAACAGAAAGATACGGATTTGCTAAGACAGAGAGGAAGCAGAAGATACTATAATATAATAGAGAGAAAGAGGAATGGGCGAGCTGTTACAAGTTGCAACGGTTCGCGGATGTTTCTTTGCGAAATGAATAATTTTCAGAGAGAGAAGAAAGAGGCGTGTGGAGACCGAAGAGAGAGAGAGAGAGAGAGAGAGACCTAGGGCTGCGTGCCGCTTTCTAGAAGTGAAAGTGAGAGAGAGAGAGAGAGCCAGAGCGAGACTCCACTGGGTATGAGCTAGCCCCGTGAATTAGGACAGAGAAATGGTTGTCTGTGATGAGGTGAACTTCACTTTTTCAGACACTGCTATTACCCAATGGTTTCCCTCCACGTAATTGGCTCCTACAATTACTGTTCCCTTCAGAATTTAAAAAATCAATAAAAATAGTAGAGTCCGATTAATGTGCGTATATTAAACCATCTATTTTTAAAAATATTTTATAAAAATAAAAAATTTATAAAATTTTTTTAATTTTTAATAAAATTTTTTTTAAAAATAATATACTATTAAATTTTTTAAGGATTTAAACTCCAATAGAAACATATCACATAATCATATTATTAAACCATAAATACATTTTATCACATAAGATAATATCTCAATAAATATCATATTTCAAGTTTTAAATAAAAAATTAATGTGGTGTTATTAAGTTTTAAATAATTAAAAAAAATACTTATGTGGTATTCTCTTATTTGTGTTTCATTTCACATCTTTACCAAGTTCGAATTCTTTTTTAACTAAAACTTGTATTATAAGTTTGAGGCATCTCCTTTAAGTATGTGATTGAGTTTACTGTCAGTTGACTAAGTTCCCACTTTGTGTTAAAATATCACTAGTTTTAAATATAATTATATTCTTCTAAAAAAAGTGTGTAATTATTTTTGTATTTTATCTTCTTCTTTTTTACCATAACTTATCTTTAATTTAAAACAAAATAAACCAATAAAATATGTTATCTTAAATGGCAACATTAGGTCTCACATACTCTTCTTTGAAATTTTAGATTTTTATAAAATTGTTATAACAAGTGCAGAGAGGAGTTTCAAATCATAGTCTCCGAAAATAAATTTAAAAAATTATATTACTTTACAAGGTTTTTGGTCAATTATTTTTATTTTTTATTTTCTGATTATTTTTTTAATGTTGTCTTTTTCTTTATCAAATAGTAAAAATTCCTTTAAACAGTTACATCTAGAGCGAGTTGGGTTTGGATGAAAGGAGGAACCTCCAAAGTGCAAACTAAAAAACTTTACACATATTGGGTAAAATTTGCTTAATAGTACTCCTTCCATCCAAATTGTTTAGCCTAATTAGAAAAATTCAATTATTTAGGGAAATATCATTAGCTGTCTTATTACCCTTAAAAACAAATATAAATCCAATTATTTAGGGAAATAATAACTGCCTTATTACTATTATTTAGGGGAATATCCAATTATTTAAAAACAAAGTTAGAAATTTCCTAAATTACCCTTAAAAATTAAAAACCCAATTATTTAGGTTTTATTTTTTTTTACTTTAAAAAAAATGCTCTCATAAATAAATTAAGAGAATAAATGGAATGTTAATGAATTAATGGTGTTTGACTTTTCAAATAGGACATTATTTTGGGACATCCTAAAATGGAATACAGACCTAACAATTTGGGCCAGAGGAAGTAACTTTAAGGAAAATTTTAGGTGATAGCATGCGTTTGAAGTTATTTAGTTATGTAAACTGTTTTTTGAAGTAAAGTTTATCAAACTTGAGTAGAACTCGAGTTCTAGGCCCTTCTTTTTCACTCCTCTTATGAAGCATCCTCTGCTTCTTACAAGTTCCAACAAAGAAAGTCAAGCCTATTTGAAATTTGAAGCACTGGTTTGAATTTAGTCCACATTTGGCTTCATTTATTAAAAAGCAAATGATTAAGGATCCGTTCGATTGGAGGAGTGAAAAAGTGAAAGGATGGAAAATTATGGGAGGATGGAAAATATTTAGTTTTCCTTCTTGTGTGTTCGGTTGGAGGGATGGAAAATGGGAGGGTGGAAAACTCTTTTATTCAGTTGGAGAGAAAAAAGGAAGAATGGAAAATGTAATTTATATAAATTGACTATTATACCCTTATTACATAATATGTAAGAAATAAATTTATTTGTAATCATTACATAATATAAAATTTATCACATCATATATATAAATTTTTATTATTATTTTTATTTAATGTAAAAATTAGATTATGTCTCGTTGAAAAAAAAAAAAGAAAGAGAGAAAGAGAGAACGTTTAGTTAACGCTAAAAAAAAAAAAAAAAAAAATTTCAGGTAACGTTGAAAAAAAAAAGTTCAGGTAATGTTGAAAAAAAAAGTTCAGGTAACGTTGAAGAAAAAAAAAAAAGAGAGAAGAAAACATTAAAAAAAAAAAAGGGGAGAAGAGGGTATTTTTGTAAAAGTGCTACCATAACACTTTTTTCTCCAGATTTTCCTTCTGATTTGAAAGGAAAAAAAATGTGAGTCCGAAAAGAAAACTTTCTCCCCAATTTTTTCTCCTTTTTATTTTCCTTCCCCAAACGAACAGTGGAACACAATATTTTCCACCCTATTTTTCATCCTCCCTATTATCCACCCAAACGGACGAACCCTAAAGCCTAACCTATTTGGAATTTGAAGCACTAACTTTGACTGAAAAGAAAACAAAGCGTGCAAAGAAACAGTGTGTTAGTGGTCTGTGAATTAATTTTTACGGTATGGAACTTGAGTTCCAAGTGTTTTTTTTTTTTAAATTCCACGTCAAACGTATACTAGTTGGACCTTAAGTTTGTTAAACTAGATTTTAAATTGGAACTCGAGTTCCAAAAATAGTTTACATAACTAAAGAACTTCAAACACTTGTTATTCACCTAAAATTTTCATAAAAAGTTACTATTCCGCAAATTTTGTCCATACTTTGCGTCAGACTAGGCTATGTTCATTCTATTCTTTCAAATTTAAAAAGTTCAATATTGGTTCTTCAAAATTTTGAAATGTAACAATTCTCTATCAAATTTTCTACTTATCAAAGTTGTCAAAATCGCGATCTAGATCGTAGGATCGCACGATTTTACGATCACATCTTTAGGATTGTAAAAATGGTAGGATCGTGTAAGATTGTATGAGATTGTAAGATCGTATGGGATCTTACCGATCCTACCAAAAACATAAATTTTTGGTTTTTTTTTTTATGGAATACATTTTTTGTTTTAATGAAGCTTTAAGGGTTTTTATTTTTTCATGTTGTGATGGAATGATTTTTTATTTTATAAAATTATGTTAACCTAAACAAATGTTTTCTAGTTTCTAGTTTACTTGTAATCAAAATGAAGGAATGTTTCATTAGTTCTAAAAGAAGAATTTGATGTTGGCTTCGTTGCCTTTTAAGCTATAATGTTGTAAAATTTGTTTAATCAATATACTAATTTGTGTTCTAATGTTACTAAAATATTTTTTTTATATCTTATTTTATCAGTTATGCTTGTATTTGTATAGTGATTGATTAATTTTTTTGAGCATGCTCTTTAATTGTTGTTGAGTGGTATAACTTGAATTGTTGAATGTGAAATAGTATCTTAGTGTCTCTTGCAACTCTAGTATACAAATATATAATGTCTACATAGATGAAAAAATAGATGATGATGATGAATAGGAATTTAGGACAGTGGTTATAAGAACCTTAGAATGGGAATAATTAAATGCTCACTTCACCTTAATATTTATCTTGCTTTTGAATTTCATATTATAATTAGCTAGTTTCCATTTGCTAACTTATTTTGGATTTCAAACTTGGAAAATATTTTCATATGTTTTGACAAATATTTTGGTATTTTTAGATATATTGGGTTAAAACTTAAATATATTTATTTCATTAGTATAAACTTAACGATGTATGACATGCAAATTACATCATATGATGCAAATCTAAGTTTTTTTATGAATGAATTTATAATTTACGTGATTATTCAACATACAAAGTTATTAACAATGTATTTTTTGCTTTAAATATAAAAACATATAGGATCTTACGATTCGCGATCCGATCTTACGATTTACGATCCCACTTACTTTCAATAATCCTACGTAGAATCCCAATTTTGACAACATTGCTACTCATATCTTACTTATGTGACTAAGTGAATGCTAACCCGCCCATAAGATCAAGATGAGCGGATTAGCATTCAGTTAGTCACATAAGTAAGATATGAGTAGCAATGTTGTCAAAATTAACAGAAATAAATGCATAAAAAAACAAGAAATTAACAGAAAATAGACAAACGAAGAAAAAAAAACTTTTTTAAAATTTAAAGGATTAAATTATAACTTTTTAAAATTAAAAGACCAAAATTGAATAAATAGTTAAAGAACCAAAAAATACAAATTATACACTATAATTTTCACAAACTCCAATGACATTATTTCTATACACTATAACAATAAATCTAGAGACACGACCACACGGCTAATTTCACAATATATTGAAGTGGTCGGCTATATGAGTAATAGACATTTTTAGCTCACTCACTTTTTACATAAACTCATTTTTTTTTTCACCATTCACAATTGATTGCCAATATAAATTATAAAATTTGGTGTAATATTGGGTGTATTCATAATATTGTTAGATCTATAAAATAATTGAATCCATAGGCACGTTAATGTAAATAAGTAAAAATACCATCTTTGACAATTATTGTTATAACTACTTTTTTTTTTTTTCCTTTTTGAGAAAGTTGTTATAACTACTTGGAAGTTCGTAATATATACCAATGTAGCATCACATATTGTATTTTTTTTCTCTTTTTGTTTTTTAGTTTTAAATAAAAGTTATAAAACCTCCTCCACTTTTTACTCTTACGCTCCGTTTGTTTCGATGGAAAACCTTGTGGAAAAATAGTTTTCCTTATTTTCCAGTGTTTAGTAGCATAAAAAAAAGACGAGTTAAAGGAAAACTATCTATGATCAACATAAAAAGTATGACTTAATTTTTAGAGATTGTTTTTCATTAATTTTTTTTAGAAAATAATTCTATCTCACAGTAAACTAAATAAGGAAAGTTAGAAGGTTATTTTTCAACTCACTTAAAGGTGCTACCAAATATTAGAAAGTGAGATAGATTTATAGAAAATCTTTCTTAGAAAATGATTCATTTTTTAGAAAACATCATTGTTGAAATAAACAGAGCTTAATATCTCTCTCTTTATTCTGTCTTTTTTTTCCAATCCCATTTGATTTCATACCCCAAATTTATATGCATTCTCCAACTTCTAAGTGTAACTCTTTATTTTATGACTACAGTTATCACCACAATTTGATTGGATCATTTTTGTTATGAAATGTCCCCCACCCTCTACTTTATTTTACCTTATTTCCAATCCCATTTGATTTCACACCCCAAATTTATGTGTTCTCCTACTTTATTTCCAATCTAACTCTATATTTTGTGATGCTATGTGAGTTTTTCTTTTTTGTCACTCTATTTTATACACATTCTAGGAAATATTAATTGACGGAAAACAAGGTTTGGTTGGTAAGAGTTCTGATTTTTATTTTATTTTTTTTAATCGTTTTGATATTACGGGAGTTAGCTTTGGGAGCAAAGGCTAACATAGAGTTATAGAGTATGTAATGTGGTGAAGGACTAGAACAATGTACTGTAGTTTAATAAATTGATTTTTTTTTTTTTGGGTTTTCTTGGTTTAGTTTGGATTTTAAGTTAATTTTGATATATTGCTTCCCTTAGGTTTTGTTAGGACTTATAGGACATTTTTTTTCACAGCTTATTTTTATATTTAATGAAATTTCTATTATTGGTTTTTAAGATTTTTTTCCCCTCTCATGTCAAATAGAAATTTTTCTAATTGATTTAAAATCTTTTTCACAGCTTCACCAAATCAATGACGCTAGGTGAGCTTCTGTTCTCTATTTTTACTAGATACTTAAAATTAATTGATTAGAAAAACAAGATTTTGGCTGACAATGAGTTTTTTTTTTTTTTTCTTTCTTTTAATAAATCTTTTTGATATCATAGATTTCAACATTGGGGCAGAGGTAGAATGAAGTTGTGAAGGGCTAGCACTATGAATTTTTTTCAAGAGCTTATTGATAAGTTGAAGGCGACCTCAAAATTAGTATTATATCATTATCTTTTGTATTGATTATTGAGAGTAACAATCTTTAAAAAATTAGTTAATTGTTTTTGGTAGTAAATAATAGTGTGAGTTTTGTGTGTTACTTTCAGGGTTGCAGATAAGTGATTTGTGCACCTTTACCTTAATATTACCTTTTTATTGTTGTTGATGTTGTATTAGTCATCATATTAAGTTATGAGAGTTTTTATCTTCTCAAAAAGAAGAAGTTACCACAGTTTTGAGATATTCAAGAAACAAATTTGAGTTTTGTTTTATTATTTATTTTTATTAGGGTCCGTTTAGATACAACTTATTTTGCTGAAAACAGAAAATACTATAATAAAATAATTATTAAATATGTAAATAGTACCGTGGGACCCATTTTTAATATTTTTTCTGAATAAAATGGTAGTGAGTCCCATAAACAGTGCACAATATCTCTTGCGTGCATGAACAATACGAATTACTGTTCATCTATGCGTTTCAGCTGGCACTTCTCATCGTTTATTTCGTTTATTGTAGTGTGGGTCCCGACGTTAATAAAACTCAAACGCTGAACATGAAGAGAAAATGCAGTCCAAATGCTCACTTACAGTAAAAAGAAAATGCAGTCCAAATGCTCACTTTCAGTAAAAAGGATTTGAACCTAGATGTAATGAAAAAAATAGTCTACATCATATTATTCTTTATATTCACGTTTTTTTTATTGGATAGTAGTATTCAATAATGATTAATTAAATAAAAATATCAAAGTTGAAGCTTCCTATATTTTGCTCAAAATTCTTATCATGTCTTCCTTCTCCCACTTATCTTTGTATTAAGTCGTGAAATGGAGATGTAATAAAGTATCAAAACTTGGAAATTAATTGTTCACTAGAATAGGACAACTAATCTTGATGTTTGAAACCTAATTGATAAGTGGGGGTTGAATAAAAATATGATTGTGGGGGTGATAGACCCAGGAGTACATATTTATGTAGCTATTGGGCCAGAAGCCCAATCCGAGGACACTAAGTAGTCCGAGGATGGGAAAATATCTTCTTAAGGATCCATATTGGTAAGTGAAAGGCTGAAGTCTGATCAGGATCATCCAAGAGGGTGGTCCGAGAGGGAATACGTCCTTGACTGAGCAAATTCACGGCCCAGAAGCAACTTTCCAAGAGATCATGTAGGTGAGGATATGCATGATAAGAGTACAGGACAAGGAAAGACTGTGAAATATCTAAAGGGAAAGTTGCTACCACTGTATTGAATGCTTTGTAACTAACTTTCTGGCCGCATTAATAGGGAGGTGATGCTTGTGCATCAATGTGCAGCCTTACAGCTACTCTCAAAAGTTTCAGAGAGGTGCTGATGGGACAAGTATCCATACTAACAATCTGATCCATACGTGGAGGATATAAAGAAGGGGAAAGGATGGTATAAAAGGGGAAGGAAACCTTCAGAAAAGTGGGATGGAAGAAAAAAAAGATAGAAAGAAAGGAAACACAATAGAACAAAGAACAATATTTGTAATCTATTTTAAGGGAGATATACAGAAGAATTAGCCTCCTCAGATTGAGTCCAAGGACGATTTTCCTTGCATAAGTTTGTATCATCTTTACTTCTTGGTCATCTTGGCCCATGGCAATTGATAGACAAACTCATTAGAACCCAGATTCCAAACCCACTCTCTACAAATTTATTGTATTGGACTTTTTAGGTCTATCCCCTTCCTATTTTTAGGCTTAGGTGCAAAATGTGTCCTTAAAATTGGCGTTGTTTGTGGGAATCTTGGTGTTTTATTAAGTGTAACGTCCAGTTATGGTAGGTTCAGGTCTTCACCAGGCAGAGTCTTTGGGGTCCTAGCATTAAGATCATCCCCTTAATCTTGAGCAAAAAGGGGACTAGGAAGGGTGTGCACACCACCCATACTAGCACGAGTCAATCTCGGGGTGGAAGCCACATTTCTCACGCGGATAGTGCTAAGACCATGCAACTAGAGATCAATCATTAAAAAAGGAAGTTACGTCACGAACGACGGAAGCGAACTCTTCCATTTCTGACCCTTCTTCTGATAATGGTGGGGATAGCAGTTACAGGCCCAGGTCAAGGACTTCCCCTAGTGAGTCTCTCTCGCATGAAGAGGACAACCCTCATAGCCGTAAAAACAGGAATTCATTATGCAAAGGCCTGGGGAATGATGCTACAAGCAGAGTGTTGAACTAAATATCTAAATCACCCTTCACGCGTAGAATTGACGCAGGAAAACTTCCTCGGCGCTTCACTCAGCCAACATTCACCATGTACAATGGTCAAACAGACCCTGTAGATCACGTGAGCCATTTCAATCAGAGGATGGTTGTGCATTCCAAGAATAAGGCTCTGATGTGCAAAATTTTCTCATCTAGTTTAGGACCTGTGGCGATAAGGTAGTTTGACGGCTTGGGGGCAGGTTCTATTGATTCTTTTAAGGAACTTACCCGGGTGTTTGGATTTCACTTCATTACACGAAGTAGGGTTCCTCGGCCTTTAGATTTTCTACTATCTATGACCATGCGAGAAGGGGAGACCTTAAAAACATACTTAAATAGGTACTAGAAAATGTTCAATGAGATTGATGAGGACTTCGATGATGTGGCCATTAGAAGTTTCAAGATCGGCTTACCTGCCGAGCATGGTCTAAGAAAGTCATTAACAAGGAAACCAGTTAGTAATGTCCGCCAGCTCATAGACCACATTGATAAGTATAAAAGGGTTGAGGAGGACCAATAGTTAGGAAAGGGCAAAACAAAGGTGGTTTCTTAGTATAAGAGGGACTTCAGGTCAGATAAGTACAATAATAAACGTCTTTGCCAAGATTTTTCTGGGCAATCCAGGGTTGCTATTGCACCTCAGGTGGTTAACGAGTTGTTTCAAGAGCCAGTGCGTCAAATCTTAGAAAAATTCAAGAATGACCATTTCCTTCAATGGCCCAATAAAATGGGAGGAGACCCCACAAGGCGCAACCAAAACCTTCATTGTCAATACCACTAGGAGCAAGGACATACAACCGAGGATTGTCGAACTCTATGAAGCCATTTGTAGCAGCTTGTCCAAAGTGGCAAGTTAAAGCAATTCCTGTATTACCCCAATGGGCAAAGACTCCAGGTAGGATAGGGATTTCAGAGGGATGCTTCTTCGAAATCACCTTTAGGAGCAATCAATGTTATTCTTCCTACCCCGAGGGGAGTTGGTTCTCACTACTCTAGGGTGTTATCCATAGCCCAACCACTTGTAGGGACATCCTTCCCAGAGTCGAAAAGGAGCAGAACGGGGGTTCGCCCAGCGCTGAGTTTCTGTGATGAGGATAAGACTGGTACCTTACAGCCATATGACGATGCATTGGTGGTTACTCTCAGAATAGGAGGGTATGAGGTAAAGCGGGTATTGGTTGATCAATGTAGTAGGGCGGAGATTATGTACCCTGACCTGTATAGGGGGTTGGGGCTGAAGTCTAGAGATTTAACTAGTTATGATTCACCCTTAGTATGCTTTGATTGGAAGGTAGTCATACTAATGGGGCAGATCAAATTGCCAGTGCAAGCTGGGTCGGAGGTGGTAGAGGTGAATTTCATTGTGGTAGATGCATTTTCTCCCTACATAGCCATCCTGGCAAGACCCTGGCTTCATGCTTTAATAGATGTCTTCTCTACCTTGCATTTAAAGGTGAAATATCCATCCGATGACCAGGTCAAGAAGCTGATAGGAAGTCAGTCTATGGCTAGGTAATGTTTAGTGGCCGCGATTAGACATCAAGCTAAAAGAGAGTCCTCGGCATTAAATGAGCAAAGTTTGTAGCAATCAAAGGAGTTAGTGTTAACTGGGAATCCAATGGAGATGGTAGAGTGTGAAGGGTTAGAAAAGATTATTATAGGTAACGATAAGGAGAAGTATTTTCAGGTCGGAGCTCAATTGCCTCCTCAAGAGAAGGACGAGTTGATAATGTTTCTTAGGGAAAACATTAATGTGTTTGCTTGGAGTGCTTACAAGGACTCGGGGGTGGATTCGAACTTCATTTGTCATCATTTGAACGTTAACCCAACTATCGTACCGAGGAAGCAACTACCCTAGCGATCATCAAAAGAGCACTCCGAGGCTGACAAGGAGGAGGTAATCAAACTCAAACAAGTAAGGGCTATCGAGGCAGTATTTTATCTTGAATGGTTGGCTAATACAATAGTAGTAAAAAAGAAGAATGGGAAATGGTGAGTATGTGTAAACTTCACAGATTTGAACAAAGCTTGCCCCAAAGACCCATTTTTAATGCCTCGTATAGATCAATTGGTGGATGCCATTGTTGGGCATCCTCGGATGAGTTTTCTAGACGTCTTTCAAGGATATCATCAAATACCCTTGGCTCTGGATAATCAAGAGAAAATTGCCTTTGTCACTCATGTAGGAAATTATTATTACAAAGTGATGCCCTTTGGCTTAAAAAATACAAGGGCTACCTATTAGATGATGATAACCAGTATGTTTGAGTCACAACTAAGAAAGAACATTGAGGTTTATTTAGATGATATGGTGGTCAAGAGTAAGATAGAGTCCAAGCGTGTTAGTGATCTCGGGAATATCTTTGGGATATTGAGGAAGCACAATTTTGGCCTTAACGCTTCTAACTACTCTTTTGGCATTGGTTCAGAAAAGTTTTTAGGATATATGGTTACTCACCGAGGAATGGAAGTCAATCCTGATCAAATTAAAGCAATCAACAATTTACGGCCACCTCGAAATCCCAAAAGGGTCTAAAAGCTGACAAGTATGACTACTACCCTAAACCGATTCATTATTTAGTTAGCAGACATATGCAGACCTTTCTTCCAATTGTTGAACAAATGGAAGGGATTTGAGTAGACCGAGGAGTATGTCTTGGCCTTCTAGCAACTGCAAGAATACCTTTCTCGGCTGCCTATCATGTCTAGACCCGAGGTGGGTGAAGTTTTGTTTGCATACATAGTTGTTACTTCTCATGTTGTGAGCTTGGTGTTCGTACGAGTTGATAATGGTGTGTAGAGGCCAGTCTGTTACGTGAGAAAATCACTGCATAAGGCCGAGATTCGTTACTTACCACTGGAAAAAGCTATTTTGGCAGTGGTGCATGCTACATGTAAACTCCCCCATTACTTCCAATCTCATACAATTGTTGTCCTAACTCAACTTCCACTTAAATTGTTGCTTCGGAGTGCTGATTATACTGTAAGGATTGCTAAATGAGGTACAATCTTAGGGGCTTTTAATGTTAAGTACATGCCTCGTACCTCCATTAAGGGTCAAGTTCTTACAGACCTGGTAGCCGAGTTTGCTGAGCCTTTCGTAGAAGAAAAAGAAGACAAGCAAAACATGGATGGAAATCAGTTGACATGGTTGCCCTCCAAGAGCCTACATACTGAAAGGTGTATGTTGATGGTGTGACAAATCAAAGAGGATTAGGAATGGATTTAGTTATAGCTTCTCCTAAGATGATCTTTATTGAAAAATCCTTAAAGTTAGGTTTCTCGGTCACAAATGATAAAGATGAGTATGAGGCCCTGTTGGCTGGGATGACTATAGCCTAAAAGTTGGGACGAAAGACAGTAGAGATGTTCTCTAACTCAAGATTGGTTGTTGGCCAAATAGAAGGGGAATTGGAGGCCAGAAATCCGAGAATGCAATAATATTTGAATTAGGTAAAACATTTTCAGTCAAAGTTTGAATCTTTCATTTTATTGCAAGTCCCTAGAAGCAAGAATACCCACGCTGATTCCCTGGCCACCCTCGTAACATCCTCGGCTCAGGATTTACCTCGGGTTATGCTTGTTGAAGACATGTACAAGCCTACTGAGACTAAAGGTGATGTGACCCGAATTCATCAGATCAGGGTGGGACCTAGTTGGATGGATCCCATAGTGCTATTCCTTAAGGAAGATATCTTGCCTAAAGAGAAGTCCTAGTCGGATAGTGCGTAGAAAGGCTCCTCAATTCTGGCTATCCGAGGACCAAAAGCTATAAAAACGCTATTTTTCTAGACTATACCTGCTATGTATACATTCTGAAGCAACAGATCTACTTCTAAAAGAATTAGATGAAGGGATTTGTAGAAGTCACACAGAAAGTAGATTCTTATCTCATAGCGCTCTTACCTAAGGGTACTGGTGGCCAAATATGCAAAGGTAAGCATAAGAGTATGCGAAGAAGTGTGATTAGTGTCAGAGGTTTGGTCCCAACATTCATCAACCAGGGGGCATCCTCAATTTTCTATCCAACCCTTGGCCTTTTGCTCAATGGGGTTTGGATATTATAGGACCCTTCCCTAAGGCAGCAGGGAATAAGAGATGACTGCTCGTCGGCATAAATTATTTCACAAAATGGGTTGAA
Organism: Castanopsis chinensis; assembly: GCA_032878915.1. NCBI lineage: Eukaryota > Viridiplantae > Streptophyta > Magnoliopsida > Fagales > Fagaceae > Castanopsis > Castanopsis chinensis. The sequence goes on along the minus strand of JAVQMG010000126.1, from coordinate 10,489,040 downwards.
GCTGAGCCACTGTCAAATATCAGGGATTTGGATGCAAAAAGATTTGTTTGGAAAAACATTGTCACCAGATTTGGAATTCCTCTTACGCTTATCTCAGATAACAACCTTCAGTTTGATAGTAAGGCATTCAGAAGATATTGTTGCGATCTCGGCATTACGAACAGATATTCCACCTCTGCTTATCCACAGGGAAATGGACAGGCCAAGGCTATCAATAAAATAATAGTAAATGGGCTCAAGAAGAGGTTGGCCGATGCTAAGGGAAAATGGGTAGAAAACTGCCACATGTCCTTTGGACCTATCGAACTACACCTTTCAAGTCCATAGGGGAGACCCCCTTTTCAATGACTTATGGGGTCGAGGTTGTAATTCCTCTCGAAACCGGTTTCCCAACGCTGAGGACGAGCTCTTTTACTCCGAGAAACAATAATGGGTTGTTAGAAAGGAGTTTAGATTTGATTGAAGAACGAAGAGAAAAAGTCATGGTTCAGTTGGCGTACTATCAGCATAAGCTCAAACAAGGCTATGACTCGAACGTAAAATTAAGGCCACTAGCGCCAAGAAATTTGGTATCAAGAAAAGTTTTGGGTACTACAAAAAATCTAGCTTGGGGCAAGTTAGGGTCCAACTAGGAAGGTCCATATTGTATTACCTCCATAGCTAGGATATGGGCTTATTATTTGGAAGATCTAGATGAAAATGTGGCACCACGTCCCTAGAATGTAAATAACTTGCGAATGTATTATTTTAATGAAGGTATTTTATGTTATATATCGCTTATTACTTTATGCGTTATATTTCTCATTATATTTAAGTATCAAACAGAACATTGGCTATGTCTGGCTCCTCGAACCACATACCTTGGGTAAATTGATATTTTTCGACATTTTTCTAAGTGTTAAACAGAACCTTAGTTATGTCTGGTTCTTCAGACCATCTACTTTGGGTAAAGCAATACTCCAAGTTATCTTACAAAGTGTTAAATAAAACTTTAATTATGTCTGGTTCCTTGGACCATCTACTTTCGGTAAATTAATATTTCAAGTTATCTTAATAAGTATTAAACAGAATCTTGGCTATGCCTGGCTCCTCAACCACATACCTTGGGTAAATTGGTATTTTTCAATATTTTTCTAAGTGTTAAATAGAACCTTAGTTATATCCGGTTCCTGGGACCATCTACTTTGGGTAAATTAACACTCTAAATTATCTTACTAAGTGTTAAATAGAACCTTAGTTATGTCTGGTTCCTCGAACCATGTACATTGGGTAAAGTAACACTTCAAGTTATCTTACTAATTTCAAACAGAATATTGGCTATGCCTGGCTCCTCAGACCACATACCTTAGGTAAATTGATATTTTTTAATATCTTTCTAAGTATAAAATAGAATTTTGGTTATGCTTGGCTCCTCGAATCACATACCTTGGAGATTCCCACAACCATGATCTAAACAAATAGAAGTTCATGAGCATTACTTTAAGCATTTGTGAGTATGTCTAACATATCTGTTATTTGGTCAAAATCTTGTTACTACCTCAAGATCGTTAGGTTTATGGGAAATGATGTGGATGATTGCTCTATTGTGATGTATAGATTTTGAAGTTAATAATGAACTTTACTAATGTTGTTGACTTAGTAATTTTTTATTCTGTTGATTAATTAGAAAGGTATTATCACTTATGCAAATAACAAAGTGGGGCATATCTCATTGTCCCGCTAATTAAGTACTAAGTAAAATAGAAACTATACAAGGAAAAGATGCAAACATCATAAACATGAAAGAAAGACTGGTCATTTTTATTAATCTAAGCCTTAGGAAAAGGCAATTTACTTACAGGAGATCAGATTACATTATAAAAAAAAAAAAAAAGGAGATGCTGCTAAGTCCAAAAGAAGGGATATACAAAGACAAATTAGGGCTTCATCTTTATCACAAGCTTATTCTTGGAAGTCTTTGGAGGTTGGTTAGGAGCTGTCTTGATAGAAGTAGGCCTTTTACCTTTTGAGTCCTTCATGGTGGTGATGGGAAGGGTCGCCAAGACAATCTCCATGGTCTGGGTAGCTTCCTTCCCCTTAGTAGGCTCTTTAAAGGCAATGGGAGGGCTGGGCAGCATTATGGGCCACCTACTTGGTTGTTTTAAGTGGTTTCTCGGTAGTCTCAGACTACTCAGCTTCCTCAGACGAATGACCAGAGGAAGGAAAGGCTTTGACTAGGCTATCCTTTCCAACATCTGCTCCTTGGGAGGTAGCATCAGCCTTAGGGACAGATGAGCTAGGTGTCCGGATGGCTGGAGGATAGTAAACACTTTCTGCTTTCTAGAGGGCAGAAGAGGCATTAGCCCTAGCTTGGGTGAGTGCCTTATTCTACACCTAGAGGCAGTAGTGTCTACATACCTCCAAGACCTCCAACCTGAGGTTTTCCTCTGTCTCAGCCACCCCAGCATCATATCTATCCCACTCGGCCTGATCCCTTGCCTTTTCGGCTTCCTCCTTAGCTGTTTCTACTTCTTCTCTAGCTTTGTCGGCTTCCTCCTTAGCTTTTTCATACTCCCTCAGACTCTTGTTGAAGGCCTCTATTTGTTTCTTTGCTACCACGTAGTCCTTGTCAGCCTGGCGAAACTGCAGACGTTGAGTTTCGGCCTGCCTCTTAGCCACCTTTAGAGTTGCCTCAGCATTCTTTTTATCACTTTTTGCCAAGTTTAGCTTGGCAATGACCTCATGCAGCTTTTTCTCTGCCACCTCAAAGGTCTTCAAGGCAGCAACGCGCTTAGCCTCCTCGTCCTTCATTGTTCTGTGTGTGCTACTGATTATTTCATCAGCCCTATAAGAAGATTGAACGATATTTTCCTAGAAATAAAAAGGAATAATAAAACATACTTAAGTTAGAAAAATTAAGTGTAAAAAAAAAAATGAATGAATGAATGAAAATTGAAGAAGAGTTAGATGGAAATCTTACCAGGGCAAGCTCCTTCTTCAGTGTGAGGAAAACCTCATGCTTCCTCATCTGCCTCAGTTCGTTCATGTCCTCGAGTAGTAAAAGAGTTTGCTCTAACTCGTCGGCCAAGCAAATCGCTGTTCCCAGATCAGAACTTCTGATGGAGGCGTCGGCAGTTACAGCAGCTCCATCCAGGGTCATGGTTGGGGCCCAGGCCATAGTAGATGTTGGGGCCTGAACCTTAGCCCTCCTTTCTAAGGTCGTTTGGAATGTTTGAGCCTGCTTGGCTCCCTTTTGGGGCTCAACTTCCTTGGAATGATGGCTCTTTCCCCCTTCCACCACCTCCTTGCCCTTAAACTGATCCATTTTTCCTTTGTGATCAGCCTGGTCAACACATTGGGGTTGGGTGGGGGGAAGAGAGGGAAGTTTGGGTTGGGTAGACGTCCCTGGCCCCTTAGGAGAAGGAAGCTTGGCCTGGGTAGCCTTCCTTGGCTCCTGATCCCCTACTTGGGACTCCATCAGGTCCTTAAGGCTCTGCCTGGTTCTGCGTTGGATCAACATTGTGTTTGAGCTAGTGGGTTCTTCTTGTGGGTGGCTTGTTGGTTTTGGGGATGTAATGCCGAGGTCACCAGCTGGACTCCCCATAGAAGAAGGTAGGTCAAAGACGTTAAATTCGTCCTCAGAGTCTAAGACATCAACTATTTCCTTCTCTTCCTGGATGATGGGTTGGGAGGAAGTAGCTTCACTGGTTGTATGTTGGGGTGGAAAGGTTACTGTATGAATGCCTTCTAGGATAGATTATGTGGTGAGGGTGCCTTCTGGGATGGGTACGCCCTTGGGAAGGAGGAAACCCAGAATGACGACGCTTATCTGGTGCAAGCGGGGGTTGCTGGCCCTTATGATGCACTTCGGCGCTTGGAAGCTTTTAGATATAGGAGTATATCCAAGAATCAAGTGCGTCATTCTGAGCTGACCGTCACTGTGGACAAACACCTCGGCCTTCAGGATCTTATCCAAACTCGTTTGGTTAACAAGACCGAAGTTTGGAATAGTGGCGTGTTTGTCTACAAAATCATTAGCAAAAATCAATGTTAATCAAAGGAATGTTATATATACAAAAAAAAAAAAAAAAAACCAAGAGGGGTGATTATGAAATAATTGACTTAAACCTAGAGCCCCACCTAGTTTCCCCTCTCTCGTCGGGCAAGGGAGGCCATCATGCCACTCCGCAGATAAGATCAAAAAATCCTTATTTAGGCCTTTGTTAGAATCAGGGAGGTATTGGATAAGCCTAACATCGGGAAACCTAGACTTTAGGTAGTACCCCTGCCTCGTTAGGTGATGGAGGTTGTAGATCCAATTAACATCATGGTGGGTAAGTCCCAAACCCATTCTCTCATTAAGTGCATCTACGTAACCTAATATTCTTAACATATTTGGGGCACACTAGGTAGGAGCTAATCAGTGAGCCCTAAGGTAATCCTTAATGATTGTGCCCATGGGGATTCTCATCCCCCTCTCTATAAAGGCGATCATCGAGATTACTACTTCTCTCTCCTTCCTTTTCTCATACCATTCCCCTAACTTACAATATGTAATAGACACTCCAGGCGGGATCCTATACTAAGCTTTAAACTCCTCTATTTTCTCCTTGGAATCTACTAAAGAGGCGAATCTACCCATTTTCAAGGGAGGTTTGAAGGTATTAAAAAGATTAAAAAAAAAAAAAAAAGGAAAGAAGAGCCAAGGAGAAAAAGACACAAAAGAGAGAGAAGTAGATGAAGAGAAAATAAGTGAAGATATTTATGAGGACTTACACGAGAAAAAAAACTCTCCTCGAACTAGCTCTTGGTAATTGTGATGGCACGAGTGGATTAGGTAAGCTTGCAGGTTCAGTGTATGAGTGCAAAAGTGAGATAAGGGATTAATTTGGACAATATTTATATCAAATAAGAGTTGCAAGCGGGAAAATTCCCACCCAAGTTTCAGCAAAATTCATAGCTGTTAGATTCACATCATGCCGGAGAATGTGGCAGACATAGAGCCGTAAAAATTTAATGAAGGCACGTCTTGTGAGCTGAAGCTTCAAGAGTGTGCCTTGAGCAGTTAAAAAGGCACCTATGCAGTCAGAGATGATGTATGATGAGCTCAGAGTGATTGTAGTGACATTGAAATTCTCCTTTCTTCCTGAGAAGCCAAAAAGAAGAATCTCGAGGGGCTATTGTGGGGGTGATAGGCCCAAGAGTACATATTTATGTATCTATTGGGCCAGAGACCCAATCCGAGAACATTAAGTAGTCTGAGGACGGGAAAATATCTTCTTAAGGATCCATATTGGTAAGTGAAGGGATGAAGTCTAATTAGGATCGTCCAAGAGGGTGGTCTGAGGAGGAATACATCCTCAACTGAGCAAAGTAGAGGTTGGGAGGTGTGGTCCGCCACCCAGAAGCAACTTTCCAAGAGATCATGTAAGTGAGGATAAACATGGTAAGACTACAGGACAAGGAAAGGCTATGAAATGTTTAACGGGAAAGCTGTTATCACCGCATTGAATGCTTTGCAGCTAACTCTCTGGTTGCATTAATGAGGAGATGATGATAATGCATCAGTGTGTAGCCTTACAGCTACTCCCAAAAGTTTCAGAGAGGTGTTGATGGGACAAGTATCCATACTAACAATCTAATCCATACGTGGAGGATAGAGAGAGGGGGGAAAGGATGGTATAAAAGGGGGAGGAAACCTTCAGAAGAGTGGGATGGAAGTAAAAAAAGAAAGAAAGGAAACACAATAGACCAAAGACTAGTATTTGTAATCTATTTTTAAGCGAGATATACAGAAGAATTAGCCTCCTCGGATTGAGTTCGAGGACGATTTTCCTTACATAAGTTTATATCATCTTTACTTCTTGGTCATCTTGGCCCATGACAATTGATAGACAAACTCATTAGAACCCAGATTCTAAACCCACTCTCTACAAATTTATTATATTGGGCTTTTTGGGCTTATCCTCTTCCTATTTTTGGGCTTAGGTGCAAAATGTGTCCTTGCAATGATGATGTGTAATTTTTTTTAATATAATATTTTCTTATTGGGCTCTTTGCATGCTCGTTGTGCATAATCAGATGTTTTTCTATTTATTTTTTTGAAATATTACTTACCATTCATCTCAATTAGAGATTTGTGTACTTGTTTGTGAGATTTAAGTGTTTTTTAATAATCAAAACATCTAGCAATGTGATATGATGTATATGTTTGTGTGCGCGTTAATTTTATTTTATATTTGGTACATCAGGTCATATCACACTCCTAGATGTTTTTATTACTAAAAAACACATAAATTGCACTAACAAATACATAAATCTCAAATTGAGATAAACGAAAGTAATATTTTAAATTAGAAAAAAAAAAAGTCTTTAAGTACGCATGAGAAAAGATAGTTTATAATATAAAAGAACAAGTATACTTAGAAAAGAAAAAAAAAAATCAAACTTCGATAAATTCTATATAATAAGTTTTTTTATTTTTTTTTAGAAAGAATATAATAAGTTGATGAGAAGAAATTTAACAATTTCCTATAAAAAGAAAGAGTTAAAGGGGACACAATTAAATTGGGATTGTGTAGTATCTCTAAAAGACAACGGCAAGGGTTAAAATAATAATTTACGTAATTCTAAGATATGATCGAGATACACTAGACAAGGATGTGTGAGGACAAATTCTTATGGACACAAAGCAATGATGGGGACTATACAACAAAACCAGCCTATGTACTTAGGCTAATAAGAAATTGATTCAATGACAGCTGACCTCTAGCAAAAGTAGACTGGAAGACCAGTTAATTTGGGGATGATTTTTTTCATATAAAGACTGGCTTGGAATCACGGTGATCCAAGCTTTTAAGGTTCTTAATCTAGAATTCAAAGTTTCCCCATTGAAGATCTCAACGGCATGCTTTGTAATCAATTAATGCGCCCCATGACCATGAATCAGTGGAGCATCTATTCATTGCTCAATTGCAATAATATACGCCATGGCCAATCAACTTCCTTAACATGAAAGTACTGAATTAATTATTGGTTGGGAATGGCCCATTGGTAGCTGATGCCAATAACTTTTCTATTATCTTCCTATTTTATATCCTCCCACTTTTTTACCATTCCAATTGATTTTGATGGTGATGCGATCAATGTAATCCTGCCCCTACAGGGCTTTGCTCATCCTCCCTTTAATGATCCATTGCAAGTATCATCACAATATATATGGTAAATTTAATTAGGGTATTGGTTTATATAATATATTTAGAAACTTTTTATGAAAAAAAAAAGTTACGTTTCTCATTAAAGTTACATCAAAACTTTCTTAAAATAATTTATTAATAAATGCCCTATGGGCATCCATTAAGAAACCTAATATATATAGATGCAAAAGTATTTTTGTCACCATTTTCTTCTTGGAATGTAATCAAGTCCTTAAGGAGGCAAATGCTATGTGCCACTCATTGGTAAGATGGACCCTCTTTTGTAAAGCAATAAGTCTGTAGGCACATCAAAATTGACAATAAATTTCGCAATTATTTGAGATTACAAGTAGTGAATGGTGGATAATAAAGTAGTGTCAGTGGTGAACTTATATGAAAATAAATAATAACCTAATTTGGTAGGTGTGAAATTTGTTTAAAAAAATGTTGTATCCATAGCATTGCCCTTTGTAAAATGACAAGAACTATCATCTTTCCCTCTATCATGTCAGTTTTGTAGGCCCAAAGGGATGATGGGGAAGGTTCTCCTTTATATAATTCAAGCATCGAATCATACTATTTCATTGTTCTTAATATAAAAAGTTTATAGAGATATAATTGTTGATATCAAATCATCTTGATATTTTACAAACATACTAATGAAGTAAAGAAGATAATAGAATCTAATAGTTGATTTGTCAAAAACTACTTTAAATTAAAAATGACAAAGTGACTAGTATTGCATAGAGTCATATCGGGTGTAAATTTAACACCCTCTCCCCCACACACACATGACTTAGGGTATTGGTATCATGTGTACTAAATGCTAAAATTTAAGTATTTGGCACACCAAACACAAAAAATTCACCTCAATCATATGTGTCATATGCCAAATTATTTCAATACATGCTGCAACCTGCAGTACACTTAGAAGTGTACTGCAGCTATGTGCTAAATTTTTATAATAATTTCTCTCTTTTCTACTTACTTTCTCTTCTCTCATATTTGCGGTGCGGCTTAGCTAAAACCATCTCTCGGTCACATGTGCTGCGGTGCAGTTCTTTAAAGTTTACCAAAACCATTTTTTTGTTTTTATAATAGATTTGAAATTGGTATATTTTTCAAAATTTGGGCTTTTTCTACTCAGCCCAAAACTAATTTTTTCCTTTGTTTTAGTCCAAGTTTTTATTTTTTTCTTTATTTTGGGTTGGCTTTTCTAATTAACACTTGCTAGGATTATCAAGCTTTTTTTTAACTAGGGTTATTAAACTATTAATAATATATTTAATATTAAATATAATTAAAAAATATTAATATATAGAGACGGTGCGGTGCGGTGCAGTTTATGCGGTTTTCTAATAAGAAAACCGCAAACCGCACCGCACCATGCGGTATGGCGCGGTGCGGTGTAAAATTACTTGTGGTGTGGTGCGGTTATGTCATTTTGCGGGCGGTTTTGGTGCGGTTTTTGCGGTTTGTGCGGTTTATACGGTTTGGTGAACACCCCTACTTTCTCTCATATCTCTCTCTCCTCTCTCTTTACTTTTTTTGTTTTTTAATAGATAGTATGTGTTATTTTAGGTTTTTTTTTTTTTTTTTTTTTTTGTACAATGTTATTTTAGGTTATTTTAATAGGTGGCGTGTTAAAACAAATTATGAGATGTAGGAAAAATTATTTGGTACTCCTGAAGTACTATAAATGCGTATTCTCCCCTCTCACATAAATAATGGGTCTCACTATTAATTTAATTAGTGAGATCTACCATTTATGTGAGAGAAAGAAATACGCATTTATAGTACTTTAGGAGTACACAATAATTTCCCAAGATATAGGGTATATATAACGTTAAATAATAAATACTATGAAAAAATAGATTAAATAATTTTTTTGTGTATTAAAATATAATTTTTTTAGAACATCTTATGCTAATGCTTTTGTCCATATTAATAAATGCTTTTATTAAATAAATTTATTAACAAATACCGGCTTGTGTTGAGGCTGATAGATCATAGGTGTGCTCTGCTCACGTTACAAATTATTAATTTATTATTATTATTATTATTACTATTCTTGACGAGAAATTCTAATAAATAACTCTAGGGTAATAATTAATAATCTATTTAAAGGAAGTTATTTAGGAAATAAAATGTAATTAAAATTTTGACAGTTTTTTTTTCATTTTTTATAAAAGTAATGTATAAATTTTCCTAAAATGAATAGTTAACTATTCTCTTAACCCATCCATTTTTGAAAAAAAAAATTTCGAAAATTGAAAAAATTATCAAAATATTTTTAATTCTTGAAATTTTTTTTAAAAAAATAATAAATTTTTTTGTATCTTAAAGACAAATATTAACAAAATTCTTGTCCTAAAAAAACATATGTTAGTATGACTAATTTTTTAATGATTTGAGACGGCTCGGAAGTCGGATGGATGGATGTCAGATTCAAAATTTAAAAAGAATTTTATAAAAGTAGCTTGGTCAAGCTTTTATGATTTTATCTCTCTTTACGGAGCTGTGCCGTCACGTGAGAACAGGGCGAACTATTCTTTCGCCTTTTACTAAAAAAAAAAGCTTTTATCTCATTAAAGTCTTTAGAGCATTCGCATCAGCTCGTGTAAAATTTTTATCTATTTTACACCAAAAAACCTACTTTTTATATTTTACACATTCACTTTTACAATACCCCCACATCAGTTTATCTATTTTACACATTTAATCAATAAAATATTCATTTCTTTCACACTTCCTCTCTCTCACAGACCCACCACAACCCGCACAGCCACCGTCGTCAGCCACCGTCTCTCTCAAGATCGACGCCTCCGGCCTCCAACACACCGGAATCCCAAAAAAACCAGTAAAAACAAAAAAGAAAAAAAAAAAAAAAAAAAAAAAAAGCCAAAGGCCTTGTAGAACTCCGTTCGTGTTGTACCCAGAAAACCAAAACCCAGAAAAAAAACCCAGAAAAAAGAAACAAACCCAAAAAAACTAGTCCGTCTTCGTCTTCGTCCGTCGGAGAACTCCGTTCGTGTTGTACGCGACGGACTCGTCGGCGACTCGGCTTGTCGATCTTGTAGGCGACGGACTCGTCGGCGACTCGGCGATCGGTGGAAGCTAGAGCCGGCCAGATTGATGAGAGGAGAGAAAGGGAGAGATGTGCGTCTGATGAAATGAGAAAGAGAGAGGGTGAGAGTCAGTACAGAGAGAGAGAGAAAAAAATCTTAAAAAATTATATTCACATGCTACAGTACCCGTGTAAATTTACACGGGTACTGTAGCCCGTGTATTGCTTTTCACGTTTTTGCATGTTTATACACCCACTGATGTGGGTGTTTTTTTGCATAAAATGTGTAAAAATTACACTTACTTTTATTTTACAAGCTTTTACACCATCTGGTGTGATTGCTCTAACCCCTCAGCAGTCCAAAAAGGTGGAATCATTATAAGACTTCTCCTTTTCTTCCCAAAAAATTGTGCGCCATCAATTTGGGCCACCTATAGAGTAGAATCATTTGACTTTTTTTGATTCGACTACATAAATAGATTATAATTTTTTTATGCACCAAAAAAAATGTTACCCAATAATTGTCCATAGAAAATATCATCTTATTATCCCACTATAAATTTGATCTTCAAAACAATCAGACATAGTTTAAATAGTTTATAATAAATGAAAAAAAAAACACACTGACATTTTTTTTTTGTCTAACAAATACCATACCATAATTATTCCAATGATGAATACAACTCTGGTGCAACATGGCCTAACAAAGCCGGTCCACGAATAGAGGGTGCATTATGATTATGAATGAATAATGAATTAATGATGCATAGTTTAATACAATGTTTTGGGAGAGACAGGAAAAGTCACGGAACAAACACTCAAAACGGTTACGGCTTTGTGGGTCGCCGTGGCAGTATGACAGAGATTGCCAAGTTGGGTCCAAGTCTTTATGGGCTCGTATAAAAATCTGCTTTGTGGGGACTAGGGCTTCACGGGCCCAGCTAATGTTGCCAATTTTCTGCTTAGACCTTTCTTTTGTTCGTTTAATAGTGATCTTTGAATAGTTGCTGAAGTTGGATAATTGCACTTCTCTTGCTAGATTCCCCACCCCCAACCCCCCCCCCCCCCCCTTCCCCCTGGATTTTCGTTTTATTCCAAAAAATATATAACATTTTTTAAAACTTTTTAGAAATATTACTACCTCTTCACTTGTTTTGTCATCAATGTTTTTTAGAAAAATTGGTTATTTTTTGAAAAGCATATTCTAAAAAACCGTCTCATTTTCTTGTGTTTGGTATTAACCTTGAAAATTAGCTAAAAAGATTTTTTGATATTTGGTGTGCGCAAAAACAAAGAATCACTAATTTCTTGTATAATTTAAAACATGTATATTGTGTAAATTAACTACATAGTCAATATAAAATAGTACATAACTAAGAGTCTCATAATTTAATTAGTTGACACCCTGTGATATTTTAATAGAGATATTCATAATTTAACCCTTATAATTGTATCTCTCAAATTATATATATAGTAGTATAGCAAATAAACATTACAAAAAAAAAAATATAAAAAAGTTTGTATAATTTTTATTTATTTATAATTATATGTGTGGTAGCCAAAGGTAACCTTGGTGGGCCAAAAAAAAAAAATGAAAATTTTGTCCTCCATTGAACGTGGCGCCATGAAGTTGAAATAGTTTATTTTACGCAATAGCACTATAGATGCCACTTCCCTGTTCATCAAAATAAAGGATGCAACTTCCCTAATGGTTGTAGAAACCATCCAGACGAGCTTAATTAGCCTTGCTGAGTGAGGTGTTGAATCTGTTACTACACAAGGCATTGAGGAGCTTTGCAACTGTGGAACACAATGATAATTGGATTGGAAAAACAACCTAAAAAAATTTAGCGAACTCACACGTGCGCACACACACACAAATTGTTTTCTAAAAAAATTTAGCAAAAAACAATCTCTAAAAATTAATTCATATTTTTAAGAGAGTTTTTTATTGACAAAATATAATTTTCTTTTAACCTATTATTTTTATGCTACCAAATAACGAGAAATACAAAAACCTATTTCTACGTAAGATTTTTCATTGAGACAAATAGAGTGGTATAATTACCTCACCTCTCCCCTATCCGAGAGCTCAAACTGATAGCGGTAAAAAGAGGACATCTTGGCTTACAATTTATAAATGGCTAGCTAGATTGACGGTTGGGTAAAACCGATGCCCTTCATTTATTTATGCTTTTGTTAAAAGTTTGTACAGTAGATTGTGAAAATAGAAATGTGTTTGCGTCCCATGGTTTGTCTTACATTTTAGTGTTTATTTGGAACAGCTTATTTAGTTAAAATTGAAATTTTTTTGCTGAAAGTACTGTAGATAAAGCTAAAAGGTAGCTAATATAGTACAGTGAGACCCATACATAGTATCAAAAAGTACAGTAGCTAGACTTCATAAATAATAGCAAAAATAAGCTAAATAATAATAAAATAAAAAAACTAGTTTTTTAAGCCAAGCTAAACGCAAATACCTTTAATTGGAGTACCTAAGAAAATCTATAGACATAAGATGGGAAGACTCTAGATATGCACATGCAATTGGCGCGTCACACATATGAAATCACCATTCAATATTAATTTTTTTTATTAACAAAAAATAATAATTAAGATTGAATGGTGATTTTTTTCAACAAAAATCAACTAGTGTCTTGGTTTGATGAAAAAAATTTATTATTAGGGGCAAACGCCATAAGCTAAAACTCTCTTAAAAAAAAAGAATTATCATATTGTCCTTAAAGCTCTCTCTCTCTCTCTCTCCACCTTCCTTAACCACCAACATTTTATTTTCTTAATTATGACTCCATGAGCATTGGTTTGCCTCTCTTGCACTCTAAAGAAAGGGTCATTCACTGACGTCAAATCGAAGGGCCAAGAGTAGGGCTACCTACCACCATGCACTTTTGATGCGATGATCACTCCAAAAGTACAAGTGTTGGTAGAGTATGAAGGTATAAGAATCGGGATTCAAGTCTTTAGGAGGGAGTTTCACACACATGTATATTTAGATTAGATTATAGTAGAATTTCTATCTTGTATCAAAAAAAGAGTAGGGCTAGCTCAATCGTTTTGTGATCTAAGGCAAAAATTTTGAGTGAGCATTTTTTAAAATTTAAATATTAATTAAATGATATTAATTTGTTTTTTATCTATTTTTTTTATATGCAAAATTATTACAATAAGTTTAAAAACACTAAAAAAGAAAATCAAGACTAATAATGGTAAGTCTATAAACACTAAGAGAACCACACTCTGGATCCACTGGTGTTTATTAACACCACTCCATTAATATTGTCGTTATTGGTAGGTAATATGCGTAGGTTCTTTTAAAAGAAAGTAAAAAAAAAAAAAAAAACAGTGGATGAGATGTGAACCAATAAAAACTTATTAACTGAAAAACATTGTGAAAATTATTGTATATATAGCATTATTTAAATTATTATTCAAGTTTTTGATGAGCATCGACATTGATGGAGCCATAAATTTAGCAGTATGGCTCCAAAAAAGTTATTTTATCTATTTTATCTTCTCATTTTACAAAACACTCAATAACAGTGATTTTAAGTTTTATTTTAACTTTCAACATAATAAAATAATATATCTACTATAATAAAATAATATATCCACCATAAGTTTCAAAAAATATATATATATATATATATATATCCATCATAATAAACAACAACCACTATAATAAATAATCTAACTTATGTAGAACAGGTGAATAAAAGTAGCTGGCAGTGTGAACACGTGTGAGCACTGTCAGGAGAAAAAGAGAACACGTGATTTTTTTTTTTTTTCTATTTTACCTATGAGTATAGTGTAGAGCCAAAGGTAGTTAGTAGTTATGCATTGTAGTTGTGGAACCAAATTATTTGGCTTTGGCTCCACCAATGTAACCATATTTTTGAATTTGATGGCACTAAAAATAACAATATAACTTTTTAGTACCACCAATACTAATGCTTTAATAACTCATGATAAGACTAAATAAATAAACAATAAAGGTTAGAAAACCTATGTATAGTAAACTATTTTTTTTTAAGTACTAATAAACTAAGGATAAGTATTGACTGTATGAATTTAAACGGTAAAGTACCAAATATTCAAATGTAAAACCTAAAAGACCCGAGGATCCAGATAAAAAATATTAATTTTAAACTATTTCATTCACACCCAACCTGCAAGAACAATAATAAAAGCGTGAAAGCTTTGCAATAGTACAAACAACAAGAAGAACAACAACAAAAAGAAAGAAGAGTAAATAAAAACCAACCTAAAGAGAAATTATCACACCATACACCAATTGATGAGCAACTACAAAACAAGTTAGGAAAAAATAAAATCAAGATGCAGACTAGCAACGTAAGTCGGCTGTGGGGAGGTTTGATTCCTTCAAAAATCAAGATGTAGAGAAAGTATGTGTTTATTTGTTTTTGCCTTTTATTTTTAGATATAGTCAGTGTCTCTCTCTTGGAAAAGCTGGGAACAAGTACTGAATTCAAAAACGTTCATGAATTGTCATATGTAATACAAAAATATTATATTATCATTCATAAACATTATGATGCAACAGAAGATTGCATGTGCGAGTCCCAATTACTTTTAGCTCATGTTCTACTGATATGAGCGTTATGTGCAGCATGCTGTATTTGATCAAATTAAATGATACGTACATCCAATTTATAAGCTCATCTATAGACTGGAAGAGAAACAATATTCCGTTCTTGCACCGAGCTTGTAAGAAAATGGGTTAACAATGTCATCATTTAATTTGTTTATAATAAGCTACTAAATTGGTGGCTGATTAACTCATTAATCTATCGTAAGAATAATCTAAATAAAATTTTGAATTATTTTGAATAGTGACAAATTGTCCCTTGTATTAAATAGTTTGTCATGGAATTAAAAGGAGATTTAAACATGTTCCGTGCCTAATTAGTTTTATTTGCATTTTGTATAAGTTGCTTGTAAACATATTTGGATTTCAAGCAATTATTGCATGGTGCAATACCATATGTGCGAGATGTAAAAAAGTAACCTAAGGGGTTGGCTGAGTTGGTTGGGCTCGCGGTTTCAAGGTGCTTGTACTGGGCTCAACTAGGTGTGCTCCTTAGTTTGAGTCCTGCTACTTGCACTTTGAAAAGAATTTCTTGGACCAGCGCTTTACCCCTTCGTGAGCCCACCCGATAACAATGATTAGTCTTTGCTTAAAAACTTTGAGGAACACTGTGGGAAACCAAAAAAAAAAAAAAAGATGTAAAAAAGTGAAAATTAACAAATTTCTAATCCAATGAGATTAGAAATTATTTTTTTAACTTTCAATCGCACTAATTGATTCGTGTAATAACCTTAATTATTTCACCATATCTAAATCTCTTATAAACATATTAACTTACGTATTTACTTGTGGGGAGAGTAAAATCAACTTCAAACATACACACCAAACAACCATGCATCAATTAATAGTGATCCAACATCAAGCATAAATAAATCATACGCTTTAGAAATGATTAAATCATTTCGTTTCACAATGCATATAATCTTCCCTAATCAAGACAATTAATCTATTATGAGTTTTAGTGTCTATTTACATTTTTAAAAAGGGTAAAATACAAAAAGCACCCATGAATTGAGGTTTGGGCTTGTATCATATACTATAAAGACTTCTAAATAATATCTAATTTGCTCCCAAAGTAAAAATGAACATTGTTTGAAAATTTTATGCTCTCTAATACGTCTTATGCTTCCTTCCAATAGCTTATCTTGATTGGATAGGCCTTATAGTGCATCGTGATTCTATGATTTTTTGTAGAGGGGTCAGCAGTAGCAGAGCCAAGAATTTGTAATGAGGGGCAAGTGAAAAAATAAAAATAATTAATTTTTTTTATATGTACAACTTCCATATTATATACACTATATAATAATCTAAAATAGGTTTTTTTTTTTCTTTTTTTGAGAAACCTAAAATAGTATTTTGAATATTTTAGTAGTGTGCCAACGGAGAGTTGGCTGAGTTGGTCAGGACTTCGCTTCTCTGCTTGTCAGGCTTGGGTTCGAGTCCTGCCAACGGCCTTCTGTTGGTAGATATCCTTAGTGAGGGGTGTACTCAGAAATGAGGTGACTCTCACACGTATAAAAATAAGTGAGTATCTCTCGACGCGGCACCCTGTCCGGGAGTTTAATACAACCATAAACGCCCCCATTTTTTCTTAACCAAAAAAAAAAGAAAAGAATATAATTTAGTACAAATATTGGTAAGATAACAAGCATTGAATGCATAAAAATAACTAATCATAAACGTGGCTAGTCTCTTAGAGTTGGACTAACGCTAAATGTGAAACTAAGAAAAAAAAATAGTAACTGATATAAGTTTTTGACTTTTGAAGTGTATGACTTCTTAACTATACACGTGGTTAGTTTCTTGGAATCAGAGCAAGCACTAAAAGAGTTCGTGGATTTGGAAATCTATAGGGTATTTATCAAACTACTTGATCAAATAGAGAGAAAAACTAATAAAACATAGAAGAGAAAATGAAAGATAGAGAGAATGATGAAAGAATCACAGATATAGATACAGATCTGTTGGTTGTAACAATTGTGTAATTTTTTGTTGATGAAGAAGAAAAATGCTGGGAAAACAACTGTATTCTATTTTCAATGAAAAAGTAAGCCAAAGTCTTGGAAAAAAAAGTTTTTTTTTAACAAATGAGTAAAAATTTGAAACGCTTTTTTTTTTTTTTTTTTTTCTCTTTCTAAGAAAATAAATATTTTAAGAGTTGTGTTATTGACACGACACTTTCACAACAAAACCCAAGTGGAAAGTTGTTAAAGGTAGGAAAAGGTGATGTTAGTTGGGATCTTGATAAAAACTAGTTACAACTTGCTGCTTAACCTTTATTGTTAAATTATTGTGAAAGTAGTATTAAGATAATCATATTCAAACTTATATCAACTGGGTTTAAACAAAATTTAGGGTCGGGGGTTCAAAATTTTATTTTAAGGGCTTAAAACAAAATTATTAAAAATCACACACACACACACACGTGTGTGTGTGTGTGTGTGTGTGTGTGTGTGTGTGTGTAACGCCACCCCTGTCATAGTAACAATATTATGGCAATTATATGCATGAAGAACTATCTAGATAGCTAATGGTAGATAAATAGCAATTTCAAGATAAAGAAGGATGTAAAAGGAGCATGAGAATTTTTAAAATAGTAAATTGGATATTTGTGAAAATATTACCTAAGGGTGGCAATTTATATATGTTAGTGGGTCGTGTTTGTGTTGTGTCAAGATATGGGTATTTGAATACATGACTTAAACCTAACTTGACTCATTTAATAATTGTATCAAATTCTCTTCACCTTAACACAACCCATTAATTAAGTTTTTTTTTTTTTTTGGTGTGGAGAAACCGGCCTGAAAGTCCAGGTAGGGCTTTTATTCCAACAAAAAACTTTAAACAAGATCTTTGAAGAAGCAAGCAAGCAACTTTAAACAAGATCAGCAAAAGCCAAGTAAGTAAGCTCCATGGGAAAGTCTTCTAACCAAACTTGGGACACTAAACCTGCTCTAGCCTTCTTAGCAAGAAAATTTGCAACCTTATTACAGGTTCGGGGAACATGACAGAAATCACAAAAATGTAAATGGGATGTTTTTCGAATAACATCATCAAGAATATGACCATACACAGACTGATCTGCGTGGCCGTGTTTGAGAGCCTGGACAATGATCGCGGAGTCACCTTCAAAGATTACCTCGTTAATGCCAATCTCACATGCCAGTTGGGCTGCTTAATGGCAAGCAAGAGCTTCCACTTCCTTCACCGTTCGCGGCAATGGTATACGTCTTGAAAGGGCGCCAATGACTTCACCATTAGAATCTCAGATCACCCCTCCAATTCCAGCCACATTGATGTTACTGAACACGGCTCCATCAAAGTTAGCTTTAAACCGGGGTTGATCTGCAGGCCGCCACTGATGCGTGATAGGTAGCTGGTCTAGGACGGGCAAACCTGACTGAGCGTTGATGAATTCTTGAAGCAATCCACCTGCCACCGATAGGGTTTGATCTAGCAGATGTGTTGGGCGGTTCAGGCGTACTGCATTTCTTCGGTTCCACAGAGACCAGGCAGTGAGAATGAATATTTCAGCTCTGTAATCCTCAGTAACCTGCATAGCAAACGAGTTAAAGAAATTGCTCGATTGGGCATGCACCAAGGAGTTTGTCCAGCTTAGTGTTTGCCAGACCCCTTCCACTACACTACAACTCCACACTACATGAACTACATCTTATGGGACAATTTTACAGCTGCTGCACAAATCAGAATTTACCACACCTGTTGTCGGGCAAGGTTGACCATCGTGGGAAGAGCCTCATTACAAGCTCTCCAAGAAAAATGCTTCACTTTGGTAAGAACACGTAGCTTCCATAAACCTCTCCAAAAAGTCTTCTAGGGGCCCGGATTTGAGCTACTTGGATTATTGGCTGGAGCATTAGAGACCAAAAATCTGTAAGCACTTCTGGTAGTAAATTTACCCGAAGGAGTTATGGACCAAATCACTTGATCAGGGAGTAATATGATACTCAATGGGATGCTTAAAATTTTTTCAACTTCACGTGGCAAAAACACCTAATGGATCATGTCAGCTTTCCATTCATAAGTATTTGCATAGATTAGGCAACTTACCTTCGAATTAGGTGGGATGGAAGGGAGAGGAGAGGTGACCTTCCTGTAACATTTGTTTGGGAGCCATTTATCTTCTCTAGTACACACTGAACTTCTGTCACCGATTCACCAAACCATCCCTTTCTTCACTACTTCTCTAGCACTAAGAATGCTTTTCCATGCGTGGGAGCTAGCTTTTGAATCGTTTGCCTATTACAATTTGGGAAAAATCTAGCCTTAAAGACTTTAAAGCACAAGGAATCAGGATTGTCTATCATATGCCATACGTGTTTGGCCAACAAAACTTTATTGAACTTCTCAATCTCCTTAAAACCCATATCCCCATCCTTCTTGGGACAACACAAATGATCCCACTTCACCCAATGAATCTTTCTGGCATCACTGCTGTATCCCCACCAAAACTTGCTGATCATCACTTCAATGTCCTTAATCAAACCTTTGGGAAGTTTGAAGTAACTCATGGAATAAGTTGGGATTGCTTGGATGATAGATTTTATAAGAACCTCTATGTCTGCCTGAGATAGGATCTTCTATTTCCATCCCTGTAATTTTTTCCAGACACGCTCTCAGATGTATATAAAGCTTTGCTTCTTTGCTAGCCCCATAAATGCAAGTAGACCCAAATATTTTTCATACTACCTGATTGAAGGCACACCCAAAGTCTGTCGGATGCTAGCTTGAAGATCAGGTTGAGTATTGAAGCTAAAAAAAATGTTGGTTTTATCTCTGTTAATCTTTTGGCCTGACCCCTTCTCATAGATTGATAAAATGTCAAGGATTACCTGGCACTCTAATTCTTTTGCTCTATAGAAGAGGACGCTATCGTCAGCAAAAAATAAGTGGGAAACACGAAGCCCATTTCTACAAATTGAAACCCCCCTGATGAGCCCTTCACTTTTGGCTTTGTGCAACAGTCCCTGTAGCCCCATGGCACCACCAGGAACAAATATGGAGATAGTGGATTACCTTGTCGAAGCCCTCTGCTGGGCAATATATTACCAACTGGTCCCTCGTTAAGGAGAACAGAGAAAGACACCAAAGTTATATAGGACACGATCATGCTAACAAATCTATCAACAAAACCCAAGTGTAGCATAGCTCTCCTCAAAAACTCTCATTCAACTCTGTCATAAGCTTTGCTCATATCCAGTTTTAGTGCCATGAATCCCAGTTTGCCCTAGGTTTCCATTTTAGATAATGCAATGTTTCAAATGCTACTACAACATTATCAGTTATAAGTCTCCCTGATAAGAAAGCACTTTGGGAATCAAACACAACATAAGGCAAGATCAATTTCAAATGGTTAACCAACACCTTGGCAATAAGTTTATAAACCACCTTGCATAGATTGATAGGGCGAAATCAGAGACCTTTTTTGAGTCCTTGTTTTTTGGTATAAAAACAATAAATGTGTGGTTTAAAGATTCAGGTACAAACCTAGAGTTTAATGTAGTTAAGACAGCATTTGTAACATAACCTCCAACAATGTGCGAAAAAGATTTATTGAAAATAGGCGACGTAGCATCGGGCCCTGGAGCTATGAGAGGGGCCATTTGATTACGGGCTTTGTGGACTTCCTTGGCTGTGTAAGGTTGTAGCAATCCTGAATTCATTTTTGAAGTGAAAGTTGGAAGCATGCCATTGAGAACGTCCTCAAACCTAGATGGATTTGAGGTAGTGAAGATATTAGTGAAATAGGCCTCAATCAGCCCCCCTCCTCCATATGGCTTTCATCCTCAATCCAAAGGCTAATATCATTCTCAATTCCCAAAATAAAATTGTGCTTGTTTCGTTGATTTTCCCTGCAATGGAAATACCTAGTGTTTCGGTCATCCTCCTTCAACCAGTCAACATGAGACCGTTTCTTCCACATTATTTCTTCTTTGAACTTAAGCCCTTGAATTTCCACTCTTAATTTGTTGGTAAGAGCTGGATTGGACCTGTACAGACCAGCCTCCTTGGCCTTACTCAATTCCTTCAATTTGTTTTGTCAATGAAATCCATAAAGTTTCACGGTTCCAAATTTTAACAACTCACCAACTGGATTTGGGTCATGCACCTCTGCCCAAGAATTCACAACCACCTTCTCACAAGTTTTGTCCCTCAACCACATAGCTTCAAGTCTGAATGGCCTCCCCTTCTTGTAAAACCTCTTTTGCTCAGAATTCGAAATGAGAATAATAGGTTTGTGATCCGAATGGAAAGCTTCCAAGTGATGAATTTGAGAAGTAGAAAGCGAAGGATCCAATCCATTGTGGCCACTCCACAGTCAAGCCTCACCCAAACATCTTGATCACCTGGTCTCCTGTAGCACCATGTAAAAGGGTAACCTGTGAAGCAAAGATCCTTTAACCTACAGTAGTCTAAAGCATCCTAAAAGCCTTGCAGTAGCTTCTTAGGTCGATCCAACCAACCCTGTTTCTCATCTGCAAAAAGAATTTCATTAAAGTCCCCCACGAAAACCTATGGGAGGGACATACTATGGCTCAAAGATCTAAGTATAGACTAGGAGTTTTCCCAGCTGGTGGTATCAGGATCTCTGTAGAAACTTGTAAACCGCCAAATGTCATTCATTCCATGGTCAACAACAGCATCAATATAACAATTAAAGGAGTTACAAACATTTACATTCATGTCATTATTCCATAAAAAAGCTAGGGCACCACCCCTAGTAAACCGAGATGCCATAAAAAAAAATTAAAATTCTGCATCTTATGACATATACGAGCAATAACATCTTTGTAACCTTTAGTTTCCATCAAGAAAATCAGTTTGGGATCTTTTTTGCCAATTAACACAACAAGTTCACCTTTTGTTTGTGGGTTCCCAAGTCTGACAGTTCCAGCTTAAGCAATTCATTGGAGTCGGTGGAGCTGGGTACCAACTACCCCCTGAAGATTCTCCTTGTCATCGTATCCTACTGCTGACACACACCTCTGTTTCAGCCTATTAGTTTTAGAATCATTCAACTCAAGCCGCCGACTTCCCTGGGAAACTGAGTTAGGGCAGAGACTGTTAATGTCTTCACCTCGTGCTAATTTTTTTCCAGGTCTTTAGACTCCCACTCAGAGGTGAATTAGCATGTACATTATTTTGAAATATCATTCAAGCATGGTTTAATTGCATTAAAATTGAAACTAGGAAGCTATCCAAGTACCTGGGTGTCATTCTCAAGTTGAATTAAGCGCTTACTATCATTGGGCAGACCAAAGAGACCCTTTTCCAACATTTCTGTATCCATTGACGTCCTTTCCATTGTCTGACCAGCCCCCCTTAATAACCCCATTCGTTGAGGTATCCATCCCTGTTTGTACAAGTCCATGGCTATCGCCATCTTCCATCATTGGCTCACCAACTTCCTTAACAACATTCCTTGTTTCTTTATCAAACACTTAGCTAGTTACAGGTGTTGACCCCTGTGCAAGTACTAGCTCTTTTTTTTTTTTTTTTGTGGTTTTGCTGGTCCTTTTTTCCAAGCAGGTAGACCCTGTTTGCTTTTGACATCACAACCACTGACGTCCTATTTTGCCGCAATGATTCTGCACATAACCACTCGTCGTATTATTGGTTTTCCTTTTTGAGGGATCCCTTTCCTTTCAACCAGAACTTATAATCCTTTCCACATAATCCACCCTTCCACACCAATAACAGAATTTAGGAAGACGCTCATATTTGAGTAGCGCCCATCCAATGTGCTTGCCCTTAGTCCGCAACTTACAACATCTTGGGAGTGCTTTGGTAATGTCCATAGCCACCCTAATTCGTAAAACATCTCCTCCAACTCCATCTTCTTCAGGTTCAGCCACTTGGACAATGGTGCCAATTGAATTTCCCACCACTTCACCGGTTTTCGATGTTAAACTAGTGACAAGGATGTTATGAAGCTACACCCAAAAGCAGATTGAATTGAAAGCCAATAACGGAACAAATTTGGCATTGACAGCGTGTTGGAAAACCACCAAACTTTTATCATAAGTCCAAGGTTCAAATTCCAAAACTCTTTCTAAATCCATAGCATCATCAAACTTGAACAACAGTAAATTCCCCCCAATGTCTTGGATTTTTAGTTCCCCATACAGTTTCCAAAGTGGTTTGAAAGTGTGAGCAACAGCCTCTACATTCATAACGAGTTTTGTAAAAAACTTTGCCGCTGAATGGTATAGGCAAGGCTCAACTTGTTTTGGCACATTAGCGCCCTGTTTTTCTTCCTCCGTGATAGAGAAGCGAGCTCAGAGATCGTCAATGTGAGCCATACCTATGGACCAAACCAGAAGACACTACTTCGAGAAAAGCGTGAGACAACCAACAAAAAAAAGAAACCAAGGGATATAGCGATCCACGTCCATCTTATCAGTCAAGAATACTGAAGGGTAATTGAAGACCTGTAAAGGAGTAAGGACGTAAATTCTACACGCCTCACAAGACTACCCTAGCAAGAGATAAACCCTAGCAGAGAAACCCTAAGTGGCAAGAGAAACTCGTTAGATTCAAGACAAGTAAATATTTTTAATTAAGTTGGTTAAGATGGTATGACCCATTTACCCGTTTTAAGTTTTAATATACAATCTAAGAAAAATAAAGTAAAAAAGAGAGTGTTTTTTTTTTTTTAAAGTAAAAGGGTAAGGGACTTCAAAATTTTAACGATAAATTTATCAATATAACCATTAAAACCATTTTAATTACTTAATTATATTTATAATTAAATTTTATTTTAAAGAAAAACGACATTTATATTAATTAGATTGATTGCAAGTTAACAATATCAACACAAAATAGCTCTTTTATTAATCAATTTAAAGTGTGTTGGCCCCTTTTTTTTTTTTTTATAATAACTCACAAAAATTCGGGTCGTTTCCAATATTGCCATCTCTCATTACCACTTGACATTAACCCAAATAAAAGTTAAAAATTGGAAAGAAAAAAAAAATCTCCTATTTGTTTTTTTTGGAGGAGGGTCTCCTGAAAAAAAAAGAAAAAAACAAGTATGAAGAAGGACCGCAAAGGGCACGCGTCAGAAGGTAAAGAAAAGTAGGGTACGAGGGGGGGGGAAAAAATCTCATAATTGACGTTCCTCTAATATATTTTCTTCTCCTTCCGCGCCACTCTCTCTCGCCCTTTCAAAACCCCACGTTCCTCTATCCCTCCCTCCATTTCTTTCCCGCCTCTACCCCCTTCTTCACTTTAAAATAAAAACCCCTTCACCACTCCATTTCCCCAATGCCCCACTCTCTCTCTCTCTCAAACCCTAATCTCTCTCTCACACTCTCTCTTCATTCACCATGAACCGTAGAATCAGAGCATCTACCAAACCCTTCTCCTCTTCCTCACCAACCAGATCCGAGCCTTTCCACAAGTACCTTAAACCCGGCGCCCTTGCCCAAATCCGCGACTCCCGAATCAGCGCCCACCGGACTCACCGTGTCAACTCGCTCTACCTCCTCTCCTCCTCGATCTCTCTCCACCGCTCGACCCCGCCGTCGTCTCCACCGTCCTCCAACGCCGCCGCTCAACAAACTCCCGTCACCGCCTCCTTCACCGACGGTATCCCCTGCTTCTCCGGCAGGATCTACGGCCCGCGCTGCCCCCAGAGGAAGAAGCTCGTGGCGGCTAAGTCTGTGCTTTTCCTCAACCCGATCCCTAACTCGGTCCAGGACTCGCCCGATTCGGTCATCGATTCGTTCAGTAATGACATTCTCCTCGCTCACTGAAATGGATTACTTCGATTCTTAGTCAAAGATTTTTCATGTTGTAGAGACGGTTCTATATGTAGTTGTTTGTACTTTGTTCAATTATGTGAAAAAAAAAAACAAGAAGAAAAAAATTTTGTTAGATAGAACTGAAATCAATAATAAATTTATCCAAAATTTTCCAATTCTAGATCTATAATCGCAGATCCATTGATTATTTTGAGTTTCTGTGGTTCTTATTGATGCTCTGATTTTACAATTAATTCTCAATTAGAGTTTGGGACAACTTGCTTGTGTTTGATAAATGGTCTCTTAGTTTGGTAATTTTGATTGAATTTTACTATAATTGCAAGTAGAAAGGCTTATGATTGCAAATTGTGTTATCGCGTGTTGATTCTGACTCAATCCGAATGTAATGCTAGAATGGGAAGACTTTGAGTTGACTTGTTTTGAATCATATTGTTACTATATAGTGTATTAGTTTGGTAATGCTGTCTTAATTTTACTATAATTGCAAGTATAAAGGTTTTGATTGCAGATTGCATTATTGCGTGTTGATACTGACTCGTTCCGAATGTAATGCTAGCATGGGAAGACTGTGTTGACTTCTTTTGAATCATATTGCTAATATATAGTGTATTAGTTTGGTAATATAGTCTTACTTTTACCATAATTGCAAGCGGAAAGTTTTGATTGCAGATTGCGTGTTGATACTGACTCAATCTGAATGTAATAATGGCATGGGAATGCTTTGTGTTGACTTGTTTTGAACTGCATTGTTGCTTAATTGTTAGATTAAAAGCATTATCTTGAATGGGGTTATAGTGTTAATTGCACTTTTCTGTTTCGTTGGTTCCTTTCACCATTTTCATGCATTGTTGGTCTTCATCGTTCTACTTTTATCTTTGACTTTATTTGTGTTTGTACCTTTTTAGCGTAGTTATTTGGAATTTTAGATTCTCGATTTGTTCACTTTGCCAAGCTGAGTTATTGAGAAACTGATTTGTCATTTGTGTATGGTAAAAATAGAGCTTGAGCCTGCTGAGGAAAGGCTCTCACAGTGCCAAGTGTCAATGCCTTCTTCTGATGATTTATGATGTTGGATTTGTGTTTGTGTGTACAGACATATCTTGTTTTTCAGCTAGGTTAAGCCACCTTGGTGCTCCACCTAGTGTAGCATTTAGTTTTGAGTTGGTGGTGGTTATGTAACTTATGTTGGACTCGGAAATCACAGGTGAGAGAGTAAGATACCTTTGTGGCCTTGTTAATACTTAATACACATGATGCACATTAGGACACAGAATGTAATCTTGGGTTAGTTTGTATAGTGTAAATTTTTTTATTTGCTTTAACTTGTCAAGCTAATTTGAAGTTGGTGTGTGTGTGCGTCAACAGTTGACAACTCCTTTGTAAAGACGTGGTAGTAAGCTACTAGTGATATAGTTAACTTTTAACTTTGACATAGCTTGATTATGTTGATGGGTGTTGCTTTCACAGATTGCCTTTGGGACTTTGGAGTTGTCTCTTAAGGATTGATTTCCTGTTGGCAGTGTAAACAGAGATGCATTAGCTTTATTTTCAGCATGCGTTTGAATATCATTTGCATTGAACATTCCATTTGCTGTTTAATGCTCTGCTAGTTTTACTAAAGGGGTTATATTTGGTATGGAGGAAATATCAATTAGGTGCGCATTACTTGCTGGTTCTGGTTAAGTGCTTGAGTAGTTGATGAAGTATAGAAAAGATGTGGATGGTATGGTGGTATCATATGAGCACCTGATTTCTACGTGCTTTTGGAATCATATCACATTCTTTTTGTAAACTTGCTGTGTAGGGTTGTGCTTATGTTTTGTTTCGGCTTTTGAGAAACATGCTATAGAAACACTTGAGAGGTAACATAGATATAGTGGTATGGTGAAGAGTAAACTTGGAATGTTGCCCTTTCATAAAAACATGGGTCTTGAATCAATTTCAATGCACAATAGTTATGAATGAGGCTAATACGGAAACTCAGCCATGCTAAATCCATATAAAGGATGTTTAAATAGGGTACTCAGAACTTGTTTCAAGCTGAGATTAGTCCATCCTTATTGTTTTAAATAATCTATTAACTAATTTGTTTCAGCTTATTTATTTAAGTATATGTGCTTTATTAACATGAATAGCCGAATAATTGATCTGGTTCACCCTAATTTGCTGAAGTATGCTCTACCTTGTATATCTATGCTGTGCAATTTTAAAACTTTTTTTTTAATTGCTTTTTTGAATTATTGAAATGAATTATAGTTTTGATGATTGATTATGCTCTGATATTTTTGAAAATGTGCATTCTTTTGATATCTATGAATAGAAATTTTAAGGGAATAACCTAGTAATATGACCATATGTCTGTAGATTCTGTACATGGCTTTACCGATTGTTTAATTATCAACAGCCTAAGAACAATCACATCAGTCCGTTTAAAATTTTCGTCTATTTTATACTAAAAACCTCATTTTTTTTTTTTACACTACCACATTTTTAAAATACTCACATCTGTTTATCTATTATACACATTTATTCTAATTAAATAATATTATTTATTATTTTATTATTATTATTTATTAATACTCACTCTCATCGATTCCTCTACATTTTCTCTCAAGTCTCACCTGTTCTGTATAAAAAAAAAAAGTCTCACCCATTCCTCTCCTCCTCTCACTCTCTCCCTCACAGCCGCCTCACTCAGCCCGCCGTCGCCGCCGATCCAGCTTGCTGCCTCAGCCCTCCACTGATTTGGCCTCCCTCTTTACTTCGCCCCTCCCTCTCTCCTCCACCACTGACCCTTCACCTTCCACCCCCAACCGAGGAGCACCGATCTCCTACCCCCAACTGACGAGCATCGATCTCTCACCCCCAATTGACGAGCACCGATCTCTCTAGCTCCGATCCACAAGCACCGATTAGATCCGAGATCTCCTTAGCTTTGATTAGGCAAGACCCACAAGCTCCGATCCAGCACCGATCTGTGTTTGTGTATCTGTGTTTTTTTTTCCTGAGCAAGTGTATCTATTCTTTATATTGATTTGTCTGCGTGGATGTGCTTGTGTGTGGGTGTGTTTGTGTGCATCTAAGGAAAAAGAAGAAGATGAGGGGAGACGTTACTGAGTTTGTTGAGTACGGAGAAAAGAGAAAAAAACAAGCGAACTGAAAATTGATAAAATAATGTATGAATGAGCTACAGTAGCCGTGTATATTTACACGGTTACTGTAGCTCATGGATAATTTTTCACAATTTTGCACAGCTTTACACCTACTGATATGAGTTTTTTTTTAACTAAAATATGTAAAATGAAGGAATTTTTGTATTATAGATGAGCATCCACCAATTGATGTGGATGCTCTAATAGTGGACCAGTTGAAACATGGTTATAGGAGGATTAGAATCCAATACATTGCAGTTCTACCAGCACCATCTTTTTCTTGCGTTGATATAATAATGTGAACTTAATGCTTGTGATGATGAATAGCTTGAACATTGTACTAATCAAGCACGACTATTTTTCATAGTTATTCAAAATCTGCCGCTAGAATGATGTGGATCTTCCTTACATTTCAATCGACAGTTGTCAATTTCCGGATATATCTAACATCGTCATTGCCAGCTCTTTCATGTAAACAATTCAAAACTTTTTCTGACCGAAAATCCCCCCCTCCCTAAATATTGTGTTGGTGTATTTTGATAAAAATATATAATAATTATAATGTTGTTATAAAGTATAAACCTTGTCATGAAAATGAAATTAGAATGTTTTTGTTATCGCATGATTTATTTTCCATAATTTTGTGATTAAATTTTCTGGTAAGAGCACCGGCATTAGACATTCTAAAAAAAAAAAAAAAGCTATTTTGACAAATTAAAAAAATTAACTTTATCTATTTTAACACACTACTTTACAATACATTCTACACTATTTTTCTTATTTTTTAATTCTTTTTTTGCTTTCTTTTTTGGTTTCCAAGTCCCAACTGTCATATGAGAGAGAGAGAATTTGAGTAATGCCAACCGGCCCAACGGTAGAGAACTGGCAAAAAAGAGAGAAAACTATAAATAAAAAATAGCCAAAAAATTAATAGCACACTTTGCCATACAGTTATAGTTGTACCATAACAAATGCTAAATTTGTTTGGTATTTGACACATCTTAGAAAGGCTTTGCCATTCTTGAAAAGATTATATAGAATGTCTCTTTAGATGAACAAAAAAGAAAAGAAAAGGATATATGAGAAATTCCAAGATAGTAAAACACTGAACATACGTATTAAAAATAGAATGGACAATTTGTAATTGTTATTTTGTGAAGGGTGTTTCTTTAGTGGAGCTTTTGCTATATAGAATGTAGTGTAGTGTAGATCCATGGAGCTTACACTAATGTATCTTGGGGGTGGTGCAGTATTGAATATGTTGCACTACTTGAGATGTATTTGAATATATTCTATGTCTAATCTGAGGTAAAAATAATCCAGTTGTTATTAATTTTTGATTTGTTTGTCCATGTTGAAGTCATACAAATAATAGAGATTAGTCTTTTTCATTCCTAAAATTATAGTTTGTGTTTTAAGAGTTTGTTTATGAATTGAGATCTCATGTTTTCGTTAGTGATAAAGTTCATTGTTACACGGTAATATGTTTTATCTGAACATAAAAGATAATTTCTTATTGATAAGATTCTCAAGATACTGATCTTAAGTATAATTTCAAAGGCAACTCACATCGATCTTGGTGAGTTAATTAAAATATATGGTTTTGTAATTTAGTGAGATATGAGATTGAGAAATGCCTTTTATTATAAAAAAAGAAAAAAAAGAAGAAGAAATGCTTATATATATATATATATATATATGGGTGTTTTTTGGTGCTATTGGGCTAAGGCTTTTTGCATGAGTAGGGAAGTTGGGCCTAACTCACTCTGTGGTTTCCCTTGGAACTAGTTTGTGCACAAAACCAAACACTCCAAATAAAGGGAAATATATATGTATATGTCTATAGTAATAACAGAATAACTGTTAGACTGAGAATGTTAGCAGCAAAAATAAATAATAATAATAATAATAGCAAACATAACAACAAACAGTAAAAGAATTCATAGCAGGATAATACTAAAAAGAGCCCAAACTCCAACTTACTTAACCTTATTACCTACAAAGCTATAAAGTTATGTACTTTGGAGAATGAGTTAGAATAACTATCCTGTTTATTGACATGATAGAGAGTATGATTTTGTACGAGTAAGGGAAAAGATTGCCTAGTGATGCATGTTAGGTCTGTTGTGTATACTTTACTTTCTCAACTCCCTATTCTCTCTTACGTTTCACTTTCTTTCCTTCTTTTTCTCTATTTTCACTTTCAACTCACTGTTTCTAACTTCCTTGGTTATTGGGCTCTTTCTGTTCTTGCCGTCCCTCTTCTCATGATCGTTGTGTGTTCTTCCTATATTCATGGGTATTGTTCCTTTTATACCTAATATCAATCTTAGGTGATTTCCCTTTTTTGCCCTTGCTATCCACTAACCATTTTTGTTTGCTACAGGCACTCAGCAAGTTCTAGCCGTATCCAATGCAAGGGAGCCAAAGCCCACAGTTGAAGAGAAATAGAAGGTGTGGTTTGGTGGAGGGGGGAAAAGGCCTAAATTTGGTATCCTGCCAAGACCCCTTTTGGGAAATGCTTTGCAAGGAAAGCATTCTTACCAATGGATAGGAAATTGGTAGGAACCGTATGATGCATGTTAGAGAGTGAGGACAAGAGAGATTAACGAGGTTTTGTCGTCAAGAGAAAAAGAGAAATAGTGGTATTGTGGCTGGATTGACATTTGCCCAAAATTGGAAAGAATTTCGTCGCTAAGCAAGTAGTGGGACTAAACCCACTACTAGCGGCCACTACTAGTTGCTCCACTTCTTGTTATTTGGCTTCTTTTTCTTCATGCGTTTTTGCCGGCTTTGATTTTGTCTTATTTCTCCTTCACGCATTTCCTGCCGCTATGATTTTGTCTTGTTTCTTCTTCATTATTTTCTTACTGTTGTGGCTTTGTCTTGTTTCTTGTTTATGTGTTTCTTGCCATTGTGGCTCTGCATGATTTCACCTTGCTTTACTTCCGTATAATCAAAATTCATCCTTATCCCCTTATACAAGGGCATTATGGGCTTTTTGCCTTATATTGGGTTGGGCTTGTTAACCCTTTTTTTTTTTTTTTTTCATTTATTTACTACATTGGGTTGGGCTTGCTGACCATTTTACTTTCTTTTCTCTTTATTTATTCACTTCATTGGATTGTGGGTGTTGGCCCTTCTACTTTGTTTTCTCTTCCTTTAATTTTGTTGGGCCTCACTTATTTGGCTCCATTTCATTCTCAAAATACTCTTCCTTTTTAAATCATCATTCGGACCTTATTTCTGCATTCTCTTCTCTTTCGGCTCTTAGAATATGACCCGATTATTATTTCTTTGCTCATACTTTAACCTATCTCTTAGGGTTTTCTTAGGCTTTTCTCCTCATGGGCTTCTGGATACAAATTTGCAAAAATGGGTATCAATAATATATATTTGAGAAACAAACAGACAAACACACACAAAATTTACTATTTGAAAGATTTGTTGCAATTTTATGAGATCTTATAATAAAAAGTTTCTTATAAAAAAGAAAACTTTATATTGCCATGATATAATGGCCATAATGTTTATAACAATTTCTTTAGTTTTTGATATTTTGAGAATTTTCTAAGTATATGAAAAAAGAAAATTGAGAATTCAAATGACACATTTTCTTTTCAAATTTTCTTACTAGTGAGGTATTTTGTAAAAAAGAGACATATGTGTTGGAAAATTTTATGGATTGAGAAATATTTTATGAGACTCACACAATTGAAGTTGGTAAATTTCAATCATGAGAATTCTTTTGAGAATATAAAATGAAAAGGAAAATTACTTTTTTGGTTCAAGTGTGAGAAATATACTCCATCCGTCCTAGTTTGTTTGTTTTCTATTCCATTTTGGGATGTCCCAAAATATTGTCCTGTTTCTAAAAATAAAAGTCATTAATTTACTAATGTTCCTATTATACCCCTACTTTATTTTCACAACTATTTGAAAAGAAAACTAACAAAAATTTAAAAAAATCAATCTAATTGGGACACGTTTTTAGTTGCCTCATCAAGAATAACTCTTTTAAAAAAAAAAACTGATAAATTTATTTAAGAGTAGTTTTGTAAAATTATACATTTTTATAAGGCAATCAAGACAATAAATAATATTTCCTTAAAAAGTTTGACTTTTTAAACAAGTCAAACAAATTGAGACAAATGGAGTATCTTATATATATGATGGTTAAAATGACATTTACTATTTTGCTAAGTAAAAATAATATAGTCATATCAAATGTGTATTCCTATTTGATACAGTTGTGTAATGGTGTTGAGTTAATGAGAATAAATATACATTTCTTTTATACAGTTGTGACCTATCAAATTAATTTTTTTTTTTTTTTATACAAGATATAATTTCTACTCTAGCCTAATCTAAATGTATATGTCTATAAAGCTCCATTCTGGAGACTTAAATCCCGACCCTTGCCCCCCATACCCCACAAACATTTATACTTGTGGAGTGATCACTGCACTAAGGGTGCGCGGTGGTGTGACCTACCAAATTTTAAAAACAATACAATTGTGATATAATAGTGTTGAGTTTTAAGGATTATTGACTCCTTTGAATTGAAGTGACATTATAAAATTGTGGAATATAGTAGATAGAGACTATTGGTTACATGTAGATGTTGGTGCATCTACATCTTTTTCCATAAATGAAATGACAGAATGGTTGAACATAATTGAAAGTTTGACAAATAGTTATCCACCTAGTATTTGGGCTAATGGATAATGTTTAATGTGAATCAATTTTTGTTAAACTGGTCACTGCCCCATTTTGACATCCCAAACTATTCAAATGGTTTTCACTTGACATGAGTACTAGACTCTACCACATTTGTGCTGGAACCATTGAGGTTGAAAGCAAACAAACCAATTCACCTCGATCTTATATAAGAACAGTAAACTCCATTGATTTATTGTTAAACCTAGATTTTGAAAAAATTTGACTAGAATTGATTAGGAGGTGACCAACTTTGCAGAGTTTTATATCTAGGGTTGATCAAGGTCCAAATGCAGCCATTTACTATTTGGGACACTTTGGTGCCCTATGGTAATGGAATACTATCGGTGCGCGATGTACGCTTAAATATGGATCTCTTTTGGATTTCTATTGTGAAAAATAAGGCAAAGCTCAATTTTATCGTGAAAGGTTTGCATTAGTAAATCAACGTTGTTTCCTTGTGTGACCACACCTTTGTCAATGACAAGATCATTTAAAATGTTTGATTGACAAGTTTTTAGATCCTTTGACAAATCCCATTTAAAAAAAAAAAAAAAAAAGATCCTTTGACAAATAACAAAATTTAATGCAAAGTAGCATAAAAATCACAATTTGTATCAAAGTTTATTCAAGCACCAGCCACCAACCACCAGAACAGACCTTAGCACACCTCATTGACAGGCAATGACGACTTTTGACAAGTTTAGGTAGTGAAATCCTTAATACTAAAATGATTGGTGTAATGTTTACTAGAAGGCTTTGAAAAAACCACTTGGAAACCGACGGCCTGAAGCCCAATTTTCCCTTCAAATCACCTATCCCTAAACTAAAAAGCAGATTGTCCATTCCTAAAGAAATTAAATCCCTTATTTTAAGAAGCTTGAAGGCATTTGAATTTTTGCAATTGTCTTCAAATTTGCAAGTTGAGTATTTATGCTTGATAGTTGAGAAAAAAAAACTAATGGCCAACCGATAGAAATAGTGGTATGAGTTGACCACAAGCCAAAATAGCTAAGTACCATTGTTAGCTAAAATTTGTACCGATCTATCACTGTTTTGAAAATATTTAAAAATCTGCTATTTTCTTGGAACTTGAGTTCCATAAATAACCGCTGTGACACTAGCTGAAGTGAATTTTTTTTAATTAAAAAAATCCACGGTGAGTTTGAATTCCTTGTAAACAAAACCCGAGCTCTTCAAGCTCGAGTTCTTAAAAAATTTGAACAAAGCTTTAATGCCAACAAAGCCTGGATATCAGGGAAAAGTGAGGACCTCGTGCTATAGGGGATTGAGTGTAAAAGTCTAACATTGCCGTGTAAGTGTAAAAGTCTACCTACTTGTCTCAGTAGTGTAGGAACAGTTAGATTTCCGTAAGCAAAGGTGGTGTACCTTTGGTGAATTAATTTTTTTGTCAATAACAGTGTTTTTGTTCACGTGTTCTAGTCAACAGTTAGAGCATAATAAGAGACAAAACATATTTATTTGGGAGCATGTTGTATCAGTTGGCAGTTCAAAAGGTTGAAGATTTAAGCAGAACTCTGTTGCCAGGGGCTTAGGTATGGAAGATTTTATCCCTCCCAAAAGTCAAGCACTTTCTATGGCAATGCTGCCACTATAGCATAGCTGTGAAAGCAACTCTTAATGAGAGGGGAATGAGAATTCCTCCGGTCTGCCTAGTTTGCAATACTGAGCCAAAGACTATAGCCCATGCTTTAAGAGATTGGCCCAAACCCAAATGTTTTTGAAACTCCTTAATGCCTCCTTTGCCGCAGAATATTTTTTATGGAGTGCCTCTAGTTGAATGGATGAAATTAAACTGCAGATGCTCTTGGTTTAGTGCTACTTCTGATATGGAATGGGGAACAATTTTTCCTATGGCAGTATGGATACTTTGGCTGCACTGAAACAACATTGTGTTTGGCAGAACAGGGCTGCAAATTAACCTTATAGATGAAACTTTGGCTAGAGCAGCAGAGGTAGCCTATTTGGTTAGCAATGGGAATCAGAAAACTACTAGAAACAAAATCCAGGTGAGGTGGCTGAACCCTCGAGTAATTGGTTCAAATTAAATTCGAATGGTTCGTCAAGGGGCAACCCTGGTTTGGCTGGCGGTGGAGGGCTGATCCGAAATGAGAGGGGAGAGTGGGTGAAAGGGTATGCCCGAGTCATTGGTATCATGACTACCGTTGCTGCGGAATTGTGGGATTTACGGGATGGCATCCGTCTTTGCATTGCTCTTAAGATTCCTGTAGTGGAAATAGAGTTGGATGCCGAGGTGGTCATTGATTTAGTGAGAAATGAATCTAGTAATTTCAACAGCTTAGATGTGTTAGTAGCTGATTGCAAAAAGGGGCTGAAGAAAATTCCCAACGTCAGGTTGATGCACTGCTTCAGAGAGGGTTATAAGTGTGCAAACAATTTAGCTAGGCGAGGTGCTCTGTTGGATCAGGATTTTGTTATTTTTATCCACCCCCCTCCAGAGGTGTAGTTGCTTATTAGGCTTGATGTCGTGGGTACATTGTATGACCGTTATGTATCCTCTTTTATAGAGGCTCTTTAGTATTTTTTTTTTTTAAGGATGAAGAGGCTCATTAGTTTGTAAATGAAAGTTCCTATTTACCAAAAAAAAATATTACAGGAACTCTGCTTTGGAGTTCCGTGTGACATTTTTTTTTTATTAAAATAATCCATGTCATCAGCATTTATTTATTTTTAATAAAACTTGAGTTTTTGAAACTCGATTTTCATGTCTTACTCGAGTTTCACAAACTCAAATTTAAAAAAGGTGATAGATTGTTGAATATTTCTCAAAAAGTAGTAAAATACTACATATTTTAGCCAACAGTGGTATTTGGTCATTTTGGCCGTTGACTACTAACAATTGTGACGTGTGGTCGGAAAGCATTCTTCCGAAAAGCAAGGGTCAACTGAAAAGCAATATAAGAAAACGGAAAATATGAAGAAGTAGAGTAAAGAGTAGATAAGAAAGAAAGGAAGAGATGAAATTTTGATGAACTAAATCTGATTGATTTCATTCATTCACTGAATCCAGTAAATATACTCAACTTATTTCGTAAAGTTTAGGATCACTGTAACTAACTACAGGTTGACTTATCAGATGCTTACACATGGACTTGCACCTATCACAAGCTTCACTAATACATTTAAGCATAAACTAGCTATAGTTTAGATTATAAAACTACTCTACTGCAGGTCGTTTCCCTTCTGCCTTGTCATATGCTTCAGCCTTATCAGATGTTGTGTCACCTGCCTTTACATCCCCCCTCAAACTGAGGGGAGGAAGACCTATCAGTTTGTATGCAAGATCCAAAAACTGAGAGGAAGACAAACCCTTAGTAAAAATATTAGCCAGCTAATCATGTGTGGAAATAAAATTGATTTGCAAGTCTCTATGAAGAACCTTCTCCTTGATGAAATGATAGTCTATCTCAATATGCTTGGTTCTAGCATGGAAAATAGGATTGGAAGCTAGTGACAAAGCAAACACATTATCACACCAAAACATAGGAGGGAGAGATAAGTAAACCCCCAAATCCTTAAGAATCATCCTTATCCAACATAGTTCAGCAGTTGTAGAAGTCAAGGCTCTATATTATGCCTTAGTGGAAGACCTAGCCATAGTCAATTGCTTCTTGGCAGACCAAGTAATTGGAGAATTCCCTAGAAACACCACCATGCCAGTAATGGACCTACGATCAAGAGGATCACCAGCCCAGTCAACATCACAATAAGCAGACAAAGCTAAAGGACCAAGCTGAAAATGAACTCCAAGATGCAAGGTACCCTTGAGATATCTAAGGATCCTTTTGGTTGCCATCAAGTGATGTTGGGTAGGTTGACTCATAAATTGACAAACTTGCTGAGCTAAATAAGACAAATCAGGTCTGGTGAAGGTCAGGTATTGCAAAGCCCCACCATACTCCTATAAACAGTAGGATCTTGAAGTAAAGGACTGACTTGGGAGCTAACATGCACAGTGGGGGAATAAGGAGTGAGACAAGGTTTGCAATCCAACATATTGAACTTGGTAAGCAAATCTGAAGCATATTTAGATTGATACACAAAGAGACCTTGAGAAATGTACTCAATTTGAAGACCAGGGAAGAACTTCATAGGGCTAAGATCCTTCAAATCAAAAGCAGCCCCTAGTTTGGAAACAATATGAGCAATAAAGGAAGTACTATCCCCAGTGATGATTATATCATCAACATATAACAACAAATAAACCACAAATGAATCATGGTGAAGTGTGAACAAGTTACAATCAGCCTCAGAAGCCTTAAAACCAATGTGCAATAGTTTAGAGGTAAAGCTATCAAACTAGACCCTTGGTGCCTGTTTTAGACCATAAATGGCCTTATGAAGAAGACACACATGATCAAGGTGAGCAGTATCAAAATAGCTAGGGTGCTGAGACATGAAAACTTCCTCTTGCAAAATGCCATGAAGAAAAGCATTGGACACATTCAATTGCTTCAAAGACCAATGATTCTGCATAGCCAAGGCTAAAATGATTCTCACAGTAGCTTGTTTGACAACGAGGCTAAATGTCTCTCCATAATCTAAACCATATTGTTGCAAAAACCGCTTAGCAACCAAACAAGCCTTGTATTTAGCAACAACACCATCACTCCCTCTTTTACTCTTATACACCCACTTGTAATGAACCACATTCTTACCAGGTGGAAGAGGGACTAAAGACCAAGTATGGTACTTCTGAAGTGAATGAAACTCAGAATCCATAGCCTCAATCTAATGAGGGAACTGAGAAGTAACATTAAAACTTGGTAGTTCCACTTGGAAGTAATCCCTTTCAATGGCAAAGGCTTTAGGCTTGAATATGCCATATTTGGATCTGGTAAGCATTGGATGAGTATTAGTGTGAGGATTAGTGTGGACAGAAGTAGTGGACTCAGAAGAGGGAGAATATGATGGAACACTATCAGTAGAAACAATATCAACAAAGATATTGGAAGCTGTATCAGACCTAGAGATAGGAAAAAGAGAGTTAATAATTGAGGGAAGGGCATCAGATATGATAGATAAAGGAGTAGCAGTAGAAGTGGGTAAAAGAGTTGATAACCAAAGGTCAAAAGATGGGCTGTTAGAACCAATAGAGTAGGAAGAAACAGATAAAGGTGCAAGAAGAGTAGGGAATACTGATTCATGAAAAATGACATGTGATGTGATATACACTTTTTGTGACTGAGGGTCATAACAAATGTAACCCTTGGATAAAGGTGGATACCCTAGGAAAATGCACTGAGTTGACTTGGGTTGAAGCTTGTTAACAGTATAAGGTTTGAGAAAGGGAAAATAAGCATAGCCAAAGATTTTTAAATCCAGTAAAGGAGGAGTAGTATGGAAAAGCTTTTCCCATAGGGATTTGAAACCAAGAACAGATGAGGGAAGTCTATTAACTAGGAAGGTAGCAGTACTAAATGCTTAACACCAAAAAGAAGAAGGAAGCTTAGATTGGTGAAGCATAGACAAACCACTCTCAACAATTTGTTTGTGTTTTCTTTTAGCTACCCCATTTTGTTGAGGGGTATATGGACATGACAACTGATGTTGGATACCATTTTCTAAGCAAAAAAGACTTGAAATAATTACTAGTTTACTCACCCCCACCGTCAGACCTAAGGGTTTTTACGGTAGACCCAAACTGATTTTCTACAAGACCTTTAAAGTGGAGAAAAACAATAAACACTTCAGATTTGTGCTTACACAGAAATAACCAAGTAAACCTTGTAAAATCATAAAAAAAAATGACATAGAATCTATAGCCAAGGACAGAAGTCACAGGAGCAGGGCCCCAAACATCACTGTAAACCAATTGTAAAGGAAAAGTACTTGACATAACATGTTTTGGAAAAGGAAACTTGTGCATCTTAGCACTTATACAATATGCACATTGTGAACAAATGTCATCATTAACAAAAATTTTGATAGAATTATTGAAAGAAAACAAGGCAGATTAAAGAAGCTTGGAGCAAGGATGTCCAAATCTTTGATGCCATAACAATGCTTATGGAGAAACAACACTATTTACAGATGAATGGAATACAAGAGATGAAGAAGGAGTAGTAGCAGTAGATAGCTGAGAGGAAAAAGGGATTGGATAGACACCATCCTTACTCTGGCCTTGATAGAGAACTCTCCCCGTAGGTAAGTCCACAATTAAGAACCAAGTAGCATCAAAATAGTAATAAGCATTGTTTTGTAAGCAAAGTTTATGAACATACAGCAAATTGGAAGCCAAAGCAGGGACCCTAAGGATATTATCTACACGAAATTGATGAAAAGGTGTAAGAAGCTTACCATTTCCAATATAAGTCACAGGCAATTCTTGCCCATTACCAACAGTAACAGATTCATTCCCTGAAGTGATTTGAGAGTGTAAAGAAAGCTGAGATAAATCTAGAGTTACATGATTTGAGCATCCGATATCAGTGAGCCAAGTAGAATTATGCTGAAGCAGAATTACAGTTGCTAAAGTAGCCATAGAACTAGCTGCCATAAAGGTTAGTTATTTAGACCCCTTAAACACAAACAGATTAACCTAGTTATTTAGTCAAGTGATTAACTTAGATAAATTATTCAGATCTAAGTTCAGATCTAGGTTAACACAAGCAAATCATATCATTGACAAGTGCGGAAATTAAAGAATACAATGATATGATAACCCAGGAAAACCAAACCGGTAAAAAACCTGGGGAGGATTTAACCTAGCTATTCTTAAGGTAAAACAAGATCCATTATGAAGGAATTTAAGTTTACACAATAGTGACTTAGATCACTAACATCCTATTACTATCTCGAGTAGGAAACTTACTACCTCGAGTAGGAAACTTACTACCACGACTACATGATATCTCCGAGTCCATGGACTACTTCTTTCTCAGATCCACAGCATCCACAAGTACACCATTTGTATTTCTTGAAGTTCTTTATGCAGCAATTGAAACGATCACCAAGCTCTAGACATCAATCTCAATTTTGATAACCCTAAGTATGTATGAATGCAAACAGCTCTAGATCTCACAAAAGATTTACACATACATCATAAACAACAACCTTAGAGAGCTTTTGAGTACAAAAACCTAGATCTACAAAAGAGGCACAAGATGCACTCTAATCTCACTAAAAAACTCTGAAAACCCTTCCTAGGGTTAGCTTATAATGTCCTTTAAATACTGGAAAAAATGGCTTGCGATTTGGGCTTTAAACGATCAAGTTATGGCCTTTTTACGTTTGCTGATTTTTGCTGATATGCGACTTTCGATTGATCGAATCTAATTTTCAATCGATCGAGCCTTGCAGAAATTGAATAGTTATTTCCTACAAGTACTTGATTCCAAATTTAATTCAAACCAAACTTTGAGCAAGTCTAAACCTAGACATTTTGATCATGATTTGCCAACATATACAAATTGAAGTTCTAATATATTAGTTCCTAAATTCTTGGAACCTAACAAATACTCTTAGAACCTTTCTTAATATTCAACAATTCCTTTCTCAAACTCAACATATGAGATCGATAAACAGAAGCAAACTTTTTCTCAAGCACCTTCCAAACCCCCTTAGTAGATTTCTAACCTACTGTAATGGCTAAAACTGATGGAGACAGAGTGGGGTTGATGAATGTGAATAGGGCTTGCTCTCGATTTCTCCAATTAAGATACTCAGGGTTTGGCTCACTAGTAAAGCATCCAAAACTGTCATTCAGAAGAGGATCAGACACTACACATGAACCATCAACAAAGCCTATCATAGCATAAGTCTCAAGAATCACAACGATCTGATGTTTCCAGACCATGTAATTTGTGAGATCCAGTTTCATCGTCATCATACTTGCCATATTAGATAGGAGTAGCAATGATGGATTCACCATAGAATTTGTAGGAGTAGTTGTTGTAGTAGAAGTAGAGGGAGTTGTTGAGGAACTAGAGCTCAGAGCAGAAGCCATTAATGGTGGCTTTGATACCATGAAAAGCAATACAAGAAAAAGGGAAAATATGAAGAAGCAGAGTAAAGAGTAGAGTAGAAAGCAAGGAAGAGATGAAATTTTGATTAACTAAATATGAGTTTCTTGATTTCATTCATTCACTGAATCCAGTACATATACTCAACCTATTCCGTAAAGTTTGGGATCACTGTAAATAACTACAGCTTGACTCATCCGATGCTTACACGTGGACTTGCACCTATCACAGGCTTCACTAATACATTTAAGCATAAACTACCTACAGTTTAGATTATAAAACTACTCTACTACAGGTCGTTTCCCTTTTGCCTTGTCATATACTTCAGCCTTATCAGATGTTGTGTCACCTGCCTTTACATCAATGTGGTGTTAGAGATCCAGCGACTGATGAACACCCCTTATCTATATTCATACCCATCATATGGGAAATAACATGTTTAACAAGTAAACTAATCCATAAAGGGAAAAAAGGGTCGGCATAAAGAGGGGTGATCCACTGACTCCTAACTATTCTTACACATGCTATATCTGTTAACAACATATGTTCCTCTTTCTTAATTGATCTTCTATATCATCTTTAACCTTTCCTCCTGTTTCCCATGAGGTTTTGTCGATTTCTAAGTTAATCCTATTAATAAGGATGCTAAATTGGAAAAGTAAATTCACAGAATAAGGAATTTAGTGAAACAAACACCTATCTCCACAAAACATGATTCCCTTAAATACAACAATGATATCTAGCTCAAATAGCACCTGAAACCATTAATTTCTCTATTTTCCCTTTTCGTTAAAACTTCCAATCAAGCCTTCCTGTTACTTATTAGAACTCTAAGACCCCACATACTATTTCTATCAAATAATCATCAAAGCAACCTTTGACTCCTAAAAAAAACTGTAACCATTATTTTCTGACAACTTGTTTTTTCCCATCTTATCGCCCTAACCCCTTCTTCTTAAACCATGAATCCCAAGACTAGAATTTTTCATAACTCTAAACCCACCACAAGCACGCTAGATGGGTTTCCACAATTTGTCCTACGTCACCAAACCACTGAATACTAGGCTAAGGAGTGAGTTCATGTTCTACATAATACACAAATGCAATGCACATTTACTTACAGATTTCAATTCCACCATTGTAGTCTAGGAAGCATGTATACTACACAGTAGAAGCCGTATTTATATCCAATCCGGATACTCATGGATACAGTGGCATACTTCTTTAATTTTATTTTTCTCTCCCCTCCCTCTTAAACACACATGCACTTTATGGTCCATTTGGATTGAAGGAGAGGAAGGGGGAGTAGAGCAGTAAAAAAATTAGCTTATTTTTAGCCAACTCTCCTCTACTCCCCTCCACTCCCCCTCCTTCCCCCCTCTATCTAAACAGGCCATTAGGCTTCCTAACATTTCTTAATTATCTATTAAAAATAAAATTTACATAATATGCACTCAATAATATTGATTTATATATAAATTAATTAAAGTATTCATGTCATATTGTATCCTGAAATTTAAAAGACTTGAGGAAAATCATATCATATTTTTTATGTGATAATCACAACTTCTTCAATGACTTTTGCATAGTTTATCAACTGCATAGATATGTATTATACTATTATATACTAAAACCTACTGAGCCAGCACCTCTTCTCTATGACAGAGCGATGTAATATAGGGAAGGGAAGGATCTCTTAATAATTATATAAAACAAGAACGAAAAAGCTTACTGAATTGATCATAGGGCTTATTGCATTTCAATTATAGAAAACACCAAGCAAGTGTGAGTTTGTTATCAAGTTCAATTCAAATTTAACCGAAACTCAAAAGATGTGTAACGGTTCTACAACCCCAGAAAACCACTTTGTAAGCCAACAAACTGTGAAGTTGAATCAATCAATGGCTAATTAGATTTAAAATTTATATCAACAAATAAGACTGATTTTATTTCGACTAAAATATGAAGAAATGATAGATACCTAATAAGATTTTTGGAAGTAATGCGGGGAGCTTTGATCGCAACGCCGATCAAACTGCT
This sequence comes from Castanopsis chinensis, assembly GCA_032878915.1. NCBI lineage: Eukaryota > Viridiplantae > Streptophyta > Magnoliopsida > Fagales > Fagaceae > Castanopsis > Castanopsis chinensis. Next base: position 10,446,466 of record JAVQMG010000126.1, on the reverse strand, counting down.
TTTGGTTATGTAAATACCCATATCAACAACCACATAATTACAACATTAGGATTTTCACAAATTTTCATAAAAATGAAAGGTAATGGTAGGAAAGATGTTAGAGAGTAGAGTATTGAGAGAGACCAGGCGATGTCCAGGACGAAGACGCCAATGGCGATGGCGATATTGATGGCGGAGAAGGTGTAGGGGGACACCTTTATGAGGTTGTGGGCCCATATGCTCGGATATGCTCCTGTGCTTGACATTTGGATCCAATCTAGTTTGATTTGATTTTCTTAGGTTCTAAGACTTTAGGAACTAAATGTGTTAGAACTTCAAGTTGTATTATGTTGGCAAACCATGATCAAAACATTGAGTCTAGTTTTAGGCTTGCTCAAAGTATGTTTATTTGTAAAATTGGAATTGAGTGATTACAGAATTTATTGGACTAAATCTGCAAGGCTCAATTGATCAAACCACGTGTAAATTGTTTTTTTCTTTTGGCAAAATTTTCAATTCAGCTTAAGCCCATATGATGTAACACCCCAAATATTTGTTTTTAATCAATTTTTTCCAAAGGGAATAATATCTAAATTGGACTTTATTTTTTTATCAATGTGATTAATTATTTTGTGGAGGACTTATGAATACTTAAGTGTTTTGTGGGGCTAGATGAAATATGGGAGGAACCTTAAGGGTTGAGTGGTAATTAAACTCAAGACATTTTTTGGGGCACAATAGTAATTAAGCTTTTCAACTTAAGTCAGGCCCCCCCCCCTGTTCTTCCTCATTTCACGTTAAAATCCCTCTCCTCTTGACCGGCTGCCTCTTCTCTCTATTTCTCTATGCTTCTATCTCACCCACCCACCGAAACACACACAAACACACCCTAGCTCCCATCTCCTTCATCATTTCTTTCCCCTCTCTAGTCGAAATCTCTCTATTAGGAAGGATTATGTCTCTATTGGTTTTCCTAGAAGCTAAAACTCCATGAGATTTTGAGGTGGATGAAACCCAAGGTAAAAATATGAATCTTCTCTCTATTTCTTCCATGAAATACTTTGGGTTTTGTTATTTTATAATGTTTATGGTATATACTTGATGGGTTTGGTGAATAATGGAAGATTAGAGGGTTAAGGTGTTTTGGGTAGCAATTGTTTTGTTTAAATCTGAAAATTTCAGTTCATTGGTGGGTTTTTGCCTTAATGGGATGATTTGGTTTTACTATGGGTATTTATCCTATTTTGTTTGTATTGCTCTTTGATGTTGTGGGTTTTGTTTTTGGGGAAAGATTTTGACATGAGATAGTTGATGGTATTGACTATGAAATTGTTTAATTGCTATGTACATTATGCTTGTTGCATGCCAAGTGTTTGATAAATTGCCTATATGAGTCATGGGATTGAATTTCTTAAATTGTGTTGTGATGGTTGTCATTTTAGGTTATGGGTTATAATCCTAGTTGTTTATATGAGATTTGGGGTTTGATTCCTTATTTCTATTATGCTTTAAATCTGGTGGTTTTAATGTGAGTAAATTCTCAATTAATTTGGGCTAGTCTTACAACTATAGCAATTTTCTAAAGTTGTCATGACAGATTTGAGTTAGCCGCAATGCGTGATTTTTAATAAATCATAGAAAAATCTTTTTGAGCTGAATTTTCGGTAGTACATACTAGACATATGAAGGCTTCTCCCTATTTAATTTCAAGCTTTTTGGATAAACTTTCATGGACCAAACGGATTTTACAAAAGGGCTGACCTGCTGTGTAGTGAATCTGAAAGTATGATGAGTATGTTGGGATTTTATAGAATTTACTTGAAACTTTTGTTGAGTGGGTTGGCTTGTAAATTCTTACATTTTCTTTGACGTGTGTTTTACTTAGTCAGGTCTAATAATGGTTTGGTGTAATCATTTAGTACTCTAAAGGGAAACCCATGAGATATGCTACCCCTATTATGAGTTGATGTGTTTTATGTTATGTTATATGTGCACATTGCTTGCTGTGGAGAATTAAAATGCTTTGGTTTTGTGCTGTGGCACTATGGGTTTGATGCTTGTTTGGTTCCCGTTGGAATTGGGTACTTGTCTTAGGTTGGGCAAGCTAGGCTTTAGTGCATTTGATTTGTTTTAGGGGATCCTATTCGATTTTGGAGACAAATGTGATGATAAACTTTGCAATAGGTCTTGTTATTAATAGGCTTGTTCCTTATGTTTTTAGGTTTTGAGATTCTTGGTGATGGACCTAGTGACGGGATTGGTTGATTCCTTTTACTTTTGCAACTAAGAGGTAAGTGGAGTTTACTAATTTTGGGGGTTTTCCCAAAACAGTATTAATCATTAAACTATTCTATATCCAAGAAATATGTTAATATTCTATATATATAAATTGATATTGTATAAACGTTTGATGTACACATGGGCTATTTGTTGTATGAAAAACTTGTGGGACAACCTAAATTTATTTAAACTTGTATGGGTGAATATATCTTTATATTTTTGAGAATTATAAATGGATTATTTATGTGAGCATCTTGAATATGTGTTGAGAACCTATGGCAAGTCGTGATTAAAAGCTCACTATTGTATTAGTCCTTAGCAAGGGACAATCATACTGCAGCTAGTCCTTAGCAAGGGACGGTCCCAGAAAAGGGAACAGTGCACATTTGATAGCTCCTTAGCAAGGGAGTATACTATTGAGGATCCAAAAAGGAAGCTCCTTAGCAAGGGAGTGCATCTTTAGGTTTCAAAGGAACCATCCTTAAGAAAGAGGATAAAAAGGAGGTTCCAGTCCCAGAAAGGGGACAGCAAAACCCTGTTAACGGGGCGTAAACGTTGACCACGAGAAAAGCCTAGGAAATTGTTTATATGATGGTATTGATATATGTGTTATGATGGCTAACAATATAAAGATATTTTTTTTATATATGAAATATTTGATGATAAATATTGATGAGGTCCAAGTTATGAATTTGTTGTAAGAATTATTTTTTGAAAGGTTGTTCTCACACTCTAATGTTAGTGAATTCCACTTATTGAGTTATCTCACTCCCCCTTTTTTCCCTTACAGATACATTAGAGGGATTATTGGAGTAAAGATTTCTGGAAGTCAACAGTTACAAATCATTTTGTGGGATTGAAGATTTTATTTTTATTTTTATGGTATTAAACATTGTACTGGAGAAATATTTTGAGGATGTTTTAATTTTTGGTGGATTAGAGCTCTGACATTTGTGATGAAATTTTTAGGTTGCTAGATCATTTTATTTAACATTTTTATAGATTTTTCAGATTAAATAGAATTTTATTGCCTATGATTTTGGGGCGTTACATATGACGTGTAGGGTTTTATGTTTTACTCCAAGTATAAAAAGAAAAACCCTAGTTACGTTTTAAAGGTCTTTTTTTGATATGTTGTGTGTTGAATCTCTTGTGAGATCTAGATGTGTTTACCTTAATACACACTTAGGGTTTTCAAGATCAAGATTCATGTCAAGAACTTAATGATTGCTTCAGTTGCTGCATAAAGAACTTAAAGAAGATTTGAAACTTTTGAGTGGAGTCTCAAAGTTACAAGTAGGAGAACTTGTGATTGCAGTAGATCAAAGAAAAAAGTAGTTCGTGAACTTGAAGCTGTCACATGAGGTAGCAATAGGATGTTAGTGGTATAAGTTCTATTGTATATCTTCAATTCTTTCAGAATAGATCTATTTTACCTTAAAGATAGCTAGGTTAAATCCTCCCCAGGTTTTTTTACCGGTTTGGTTTTCCTAGGTTAGAATATCATTGTGTTCTTTATATTTCCGTATTATTCACATGATATGATTTATATGTGTTAACCTAGAACTGAATAATTTATCTAAGTAATCACTTGGCTAAACAACTAGGTTAAACATATTGTGTTAAGAGGTCTAAAAACGTATAGATTTGATTTGATTCGATCCAATCTGATCTGCTACTCGCAAATGTGATTTTGATTTTTGAATCTCTCTATCTCTGTCTTCCTCCTTTTTCTCGGTGGTTTCCTATCTCCTCTTTGTGGGACAACGTAGTTCTAGAAACTCTTCTATTGGGCTCAATGTCCTACATGCTGCTCATCCTCCACATTACTTCACCCCATTTTTTATTGGGCTTATTAATTTCTCATAGCCCACCAAAATTCTCAATTGCACACCCAAAATTATATTAGATAATGTAGAAGATTGCATTTAAGGTCTGTTTGGGATTTGCTTATTTTACTAAAACTGAAAACTTCTTGCTGAAAGTGTTGTAGATAAAGGTATAAGTTAGCTGAAATAGCACAGAGAGACTTATGAATAGTACCAAAAAGTGCAATGGGACCCATGAATAATAATAAAAATAAGCTGATTAGTAAAATAAGTTGGCAAAAATAATTGATGCCAAGCGCACACTTACTTTGATATTTCGTTTATGTTTTATAGATTTTTTTTTTGTTTGAAGGAAAATTCGATACTAGACTTATTTATTGAGATGGGTTCAAGTTACACCTGGTATAACTCTTTAGAGTTATACATATTTTAAACCATTGGATTTAAGTAGATCCAACGGTAAAAAAAAGACCCTCATTAATACTAATATTCTAATTGATTTCATTTATTATCTCTTATTTAATACATTCCATACTTGTTTTTAAACCCAAAAAAAAACTATACGCTCTCTCTCTCTTGATTTTCACGGCTCTTTCTCTATCTCTTCCACGGCCAGGTCGCTAGTAGCAATAACACAAATCAAGAGTTAAAGTGTTGTATTCTATCTCTACGTCTCTGGTCCTTGGTTATCAATAGGTTGTGTGCTGCTTTTTTATTTTTATTTTTATTTTTTATGAATTATTTTGTGATGTTTTTGAACTCAATTATCCTGACAAGAAGAAAGGCTTCAATCCTCTTCTATCAATATAATAGCTGGTAATCACTTGTAGATTGGCGACATTGTTTATGCTATTGCAACAATATATTTCTGAAGTATGCGCAGTGAGTGAAGTAAGGTCTGAACTTGACAGAAACAACATGACTCTAAATCCTATTGATAAAACTACAATCTATTGATTACTCTGAACTTGCAGTAGTTGTAGATATAGACTTCAATGATGTTCATATAGGAGTTGATTACTCTTTTTATTTTTATTTTTTATGATTAATCAACTCCTATATCAACTCCTAGACGTTCATATGCTTGTAGATATAGACTTCGATGACGTTCATAATAATAAAAAAAAAGCACACAACAGACCAGAGACGTTGAAATAGAAGACAGCAATTTTGTTGTATGGAATGTGTTATTCAACAACACGAGAGAGAGAGAGAGAGAGAGAGAGAGAGAGAGAGAGAGAGAGAGAGAGAGAGAGAGTATATGGTATGTTTAGTAACTGTTTTTCCCCCTTATTTTCTGTTTTCAAAATCGATTTTGTATTCTTGAAACTAAAAAACTTGTTTGGCAACTCAAAATGAGCAGAAAATAAAAATTGTTTTCAAAACTCAATTTGTAAAGGAAACTAAAAACATGCAAAAGGCTCTTTCCAGTTTCTAATTTTCAAAAGTCAATGAAAACATGCATTTAACTTAATAAATCTATTTCATTTAATAAGTTAACATTAAAGTTACAAATCCTAATAACAATATATTTTAGTATTTTCTATTTTTTTCTTCAAAAAACAAAAATTTTTAATTTCAACTAATCAAACATGTTTTTGATTTCAAAAATACAAGAAAATTGTTTTTTCTTTATATTCCCCAAAACAAGTTTTTGAGAATGGAAAACAAAAACTATTATCAAACATAACCATATATATTTTTTTTTGGTTTAAAAACAAGTATGGAATGTATTAAAGAAGGAATAATAAATGAAATCAATTTGAATATTAGTATTAATAAATGTCTATTTTTTTTACCGTTAAATTTACTTATATCCAATGATTTAAAAAAGGCAAATATTTACACCAGGTATAATTTAAACCCATCTCTTATTTATTTCATAATTATGTTGTATGATTAGGAAGAAAAAAAAATGAATGAAAAACTTTTAAAAATTAGAATAATATCTTCAACTATCCTCATGACCTCCAAACAAGACAAATGCGTCTTTTACTGGAGTTGCAAAGCACAAAATTGATGTTTTCACTATAATCGATGAGGTTAGATCATATCCTCCATGGGGGATAAAGCACTAGCGGTAGAAAGATGTTGTCCCATAGCCCAAGCATGACTTCTTTGGAGAGCATATTCAATATTGATATGAGATGTCAATTTGTTTTGAATTAGATAGAGACACATTAGGAGGAAAATTTGACTTTTCTTTTGTTGTTGTTGTTGTTATTAAGAAACAAACACACATACACAAGGGAGAGGAAAATGAGTTCTAACACAAAGGCACGCCATAACTCCACTCAAAAGCCATGGTAACTTTTAAGGGAGGGTGGGGTAATTTATACTACACACAACATACTCTCTTAAGCAATGTGAGACAATTATCCATTCTTTTTTTTTTTTTTTTTTTTGAGCTAGAAACAAACACATACATACACAAGGGAAAGGGAAAAGGGTAAGGACGGCTTGATCCGTCGCTTGGGCTTAAGAGATTTTACAATGTTGAGTGATAATTTGTTTGGGATGGACTGAACGAACCAACCATTTCCAAGTACATAAGATGTGGTTGAGTTGGATTAGAAATGTTCATAAGAGTATAATAGGTAGCAACCCACAAGTGGGCTTTGATGTAAAGTAACCAATTAGCCATGGAAGTAGGATTGCTTAGTAGATATTAATATTCGTGTTTTCATGCAAATGATTAAATTTGATTTTAAATTAAAGGCTTGCATGAAAAAGTTGTAGGGCCAATGGGCCCAGGATATATGTTAGGCCAGCCCAAGAATGCTTGTAAGGTTGAAAACTCAACCCAACAGTGTAATTGGTTTGAGGACGTAGAAAGGCCTGCCCATGAAACAACGTAAAAGGAGGAAGAGGTCATGTCTGGCTAAAACATGATAAGGCATGACATCCGATAATGAGAATGTTCTTGGCTATCAGTGGCCGAGAAGGAGAAGGGTGATCTGGCAAATCAAAAGCATCATTACTGAAGATCTTGAGTGCGAAGGCAAAGGAAGTGAAAGTAAAAGATAAGGAGAGAGGACATGAAATATCTAGGGTAAAGCTGCTACCACAGTATTGAAGGCTCTACAACTGCTTCTCTGGCTGCATTAATGGGGAAATGACACCTGAGTATTAGAATTCAGCCTTATAGCTACCGCCAAGGACTTTGGGAAAAAGGTGATGGGACAAGTATCTAGATGAAGCCTTTGATCCACACGTGGAAGGAAGAGGAAAAAGAGGAAAGTAATATAAAAGGAGAATGGTAGAGAAAAGAAGAGGGGGAGAGACGATACACATGACACAACAAACAACACACAATTGTATGGAATACCCAGTGATTGTCTTCGGCACTTATATACAAAAGGGCTTTCAGTTACGTAAATGTGTTATGCATGCGTCCTGCGATCTTGCTTAAAGTGCATGTTACCCAACATCTATAGACCTAGATTTAAAGCTCACTCTCTATAAATTTATTGTTTCGGGCTCATTAGACTGGTTTTCTTTGTATTATTGGGGTCCAGTGCAACTTGTGTCAGTATAATTGGCGCCGTCGGTGGGGAATCTTGTGTTCTAGGACAAGTAATGTGATGGAAGGTTCAGGTCCACACCATGCAGAATCTTTGGGGTCCCAACATGAAGATCATTTTCAACATTTGGAGCGGGAAGGAGATCGAGAGGGTAGCGTGCATATAGGGCGCACTGCTAGGGGTCATTCACGGGGTGGAAGCAGAATCCTCCACGAAGACGATGCTAAGGCCATGCAGAGGGAAATTGACCATTTGAAAAGGAAGTTACGTTGTGCGCAATGGAAACGAACACCCTTTGTTTTCGATCCTTCCTCTGATGACTCCCAAAGTAGCGGTTATAGGCCCAGGTCAAGAACCCCTCCTAGTGAATCTTTCTCGTATGAGACGGGGAATCTTCACGATAGGATGAGCAAGAAGTCTTCTTCCAGGGGCTTGGGTAGCGATGCCATGGGAAAGGCATTGCACCAACTTTCCAAATCACCTTTCACGCGAAAGATTGAGAAAGGAAAACTTCCTCGCCGCTTCACCCAACCAAATTTCACCATTTACAATGGCCGAATAGACCTCGTAGAGCACATGAGTCATTTTAATCAGTGAATGGCGGTCTATTCTAAGAATGAAACTCTAATGTGCAAAGTTTTTCCCTCTAGCTTGATACCTGTTGCAATGAGGTGGTTTAATGGCTTGAAGGCAAATTCTTTTGATTCCTACATGGAGCTCACTATGGCATTTGGGTCTTGTTTTGTTACTTGCAGTAGAGTACCTCTGCTTCTGGATTCGTTATTGTCTATGGCCATGAGAGAGGGAGAAACACTAAAAACATATTCAGATAGATACTGGGAGATGTTTAATGAGATTGATGGTGATTTTGATAAGGTGGCAATTAACATTTTTAAGGTAGGCCTTCCAACTAAGAACGACTTAAGGAAATCTCTGACCAAGAAGCCTGTAAAGAGTGTACATCAGATCATGGATCGTATTGATGAATATAAAAGGGTTGAAGAGGATCAGCAACAAAGTAAAGGGAAGATGAAGGTTATCCTTCAGGAGATGAGGGATTTCAAGTCGGAAAGGTACAATAACAAATGGTCTCGGAGGGATTTTGCCGGTCAGTCTGGTTCAACTCCTTCCCAAACAATGAGTGCTATGTTTTGCGAACCTGTACAACAGGTGTTGGAGAAGATTCGTCATGAGCCATACTTTAGGTGGCCTAATAGGATGGCTGGGGACCCTATGAAACGTAATCAGAACCTCCATTGTAACTACCATCAAGAGAAGGGTCACACCATAGAAAATTGTAGGACCCTATGGAATTATTTGGATCAGTTGACTAAAGAGGGAAAACTGAGATAGTTCATGAATCGGCCTAATGGGCAGGGGAATCATGCTAGTTCAGTGAATCATGGTAGCAATACTTTAAGGCCTCCTTTGGGTACGATAAATGTTATTTTCGCTGCTCCAGGTCGAACTGGTTCTTGCCCTAACAGGGTGATGTCAGTATTGCGACTTCTTGTCGAGAACTTTAGCTCCGAACAGAAGAGGATCAAAGGGAACCCTCCACCCATCTTAGGTTTTTTTGAAGAAGACAAAGTTGAAACTATCCAGCCATAAGACGACGCGTTAGTCATCATGCTGAGGATAGGGGGCTATGATGTGAAAAGAGTAATGATTGATCAAGGGAGTGGGGCCGACATTATGTACCTTGACTTATTTAAGGGGCTTAACTTGAAGCTTGAAGATCTTACCACTTACGATTCGCCATTGATAAGTTTTGAGGGGAAAGCCGTCATTCTGAAAGGGCAAATTCGGCTACTTGTGCGGTCTGGTCCAGTAGTTGTAGATTTCATTGTAATAGATGCCTATTCTCCTTACACAACTATTGTGGCAAGGCCTTGGTTGCATGCCCTAGGTGCCGTTTCTTCAACTCTGCATGTTAAGGTGAAATTTCCATTTGGGGAATCGATCGAAGAAATCGTCGAAAGCCAGTCTATGACGAGACAGTGTATAACGACAGTAATTATGCATCAAGCCAGGCAGGAGTCGTCGACCTTGGCTGGGGGAGGTTTGTAGCAATCAACATCATCGGCCACGCCAAAGGTGGCCGAGGTCGAGGAACCTGTGTGTGAGGAGCTAGAGAAGATACTTATCGATAATGATGTGGAGAAGTTTTTCAAGTGGGAGTTCAGCTGCCGCTCTAGGAAAAAGAGGGGTTGGTCAAATTTTTGAAATAGAACGTTGATGTATTCGTATGGAATGCTTATGAAGCTTCAGGGGTTGACCTAAATTTCATTTGCCATCACTTGAATGTTAATCCGACAGTAGTGCCGAGGAGGTAACCACCTTGGCGCTTGTTTAAGGAGTCTGCTAATACTGTTAAGGAAGAGGTACTGAAGCTCAAGAAGGTGGGTGCTATCAAGGAGGTGTTTTATCCAGAATGGTTGACGCATACAGTGGTAGTGAAGAAGAAGAACGGGAAGTGGAGAGTGTGAGTGGACTTCACAGATTGGAATAAGGCTTGTCCTAAAGACTCATTCCTGATGCCTCGTATAGATCAGCTAGTGGATGCTACTATTAGGCACCCTCAGATGAGTTTCCTAGATGCTTTTCAAGGTTATCACCAAATACTTTTGGCTTTGGAGGATCAGGAGAAAACAACCTTTGTCACGCCCACAGGGAATTATCATTACAAAGTGATTCCTTTCAATCTAAAGAATGCGGGGGCTACCTATCAAAGAATGATGACGAGGATGTTTGAGCCCCAATTGGGAAAAACAATTGAAGTGTATATGGATGACATGGTGGTAAAGAGCAAAACGGTTTCTGTGCATATATAAAACTTGGATGATAAATTTCAAACGCTGAGAAAGCACAAGTTACGTCTTAATGCTTCCAAATGTTCATTTGGAGTAGGGTTTGGTAAGTTTTTAGGCTATATGGTAACACATAGGGGAATCGAAATTAGTCTCGCTCAAGTCAAGGCAATCGTTAGCTTACAACCACCTCGGAATCCAAAAGAACTGTAGAGGTTGACAAGAATGACTGCTGCCTTCAATAGATTTATCTCACGATCTGCAGACCGGTGCAGACCTTTTTTCTAGTTGTTGAATAAATGGAAATGCTTTGAATGGACTGAGGAATGTGCCACCGCTTTTCAGCAAATTGAGGAGTATCTTTCACGCCTACCTATCATGTCTCGGCCCGAAATTGACGAAGTTTTGTTTGCATATGTTGCTGTGGCTAACCATGCTGTTAGTTTGGTGCTAATACTGGTTGATGGAAACATACAGAAACCAGTTTATTATGTGAGTAAGTCCTTACATGAAGCTGAGGTGCATTATTCGCCATTTGAAAAGGCAATCTTGGCCGTGGTGCATGCTACGCGTAAGCTCCCCCATTACTTTCAATCTTATACGGTGGTAGTCTTGACTCAACTTCCTTTTAAAGCTGTACTTTGGAGCGCTGATTACACAAGTATGATCGCTAAATAGGGTGTCATTTTGGGGGGTTTTTGACATCAAATATATGCCTCGCACTTCGGTGAAAGGCCAAGTGTTAGCCGATTTGGTCGAAGAATTCGCTGAACCCTCAGTAGAAGATAATGTTAAGAGTTTGGACATTGATGAAAAATCAGTTGGTGTGATCACGTGCAAGAAGCCTTTAGTGTGGAAAGTTTATGTTGATAGGGCTGCAAATTAAAGGGGATCTGGTGTGGGGTTGGTAGTGATAACCCCAGAGGGGCTTACGCTGGAAAAATTCCTGAGATTAAGATTCTCGGCTACCAACAATGAAGACGAATATGAGGCTCTGGTGGAAGGAATGGATATGGTTCGAAAAATGGGAGGGAATGTGGTGTAAATGTTCTCGAACTCGTAATTAATTGTAGACCAAGTAGAAGGAAAGGTGGAAGCTAGAGATTTGATAATACAGGAATACCTAACTCAAGTCAGGTATTTACAATCTAAATTCAAATCCTTTACTTTGTTACATGTTCCTAGGAATAGCAATACACATGCGGATTCTTTGGCCACCCTCGCCACGTCCTCGACGCAAGGTTTGCCTCGGGTTATTCTTGTTGAAGACCTGTGTAAGCCTACTAGAATCAATGGAAATATCATCCGAGTTCATCAAATTAGGGTAGGACCCAATTGGATGGATCCTATAGTGTCTTTCCTTAAGGACGATGTCTTGCCAAAGGAAAAAGGCGATGCGGATAAGGTGCATAGGAAAGCACCTCAATTTTGGTTGTCCGAGGACCAAAAACTATACAAACATTCCTTTTCAGGGTCATACTTACTGTGTATACATCCTAATGCAATTGAATTACTTTTGGAAGAATTGCATAAGGGAATTTGTGGAAGTTATACAGGAGGAAGATCAGAGCTCTTATGCAAGGGTATTGATGGCCTAATATGCAACGGGAAGTTCAGGATTACGTGAAGACGTGTGACCAATGTCAAAGGTTTGCGCCCAACATTTATCAGCCTGGAGGTGCACTTAACCCTTTGACAAGTCCATGGCCTTTTGTGCAATGGGACTTAGACATCGTGAAACCCTTCCCAAAGGCATCTGGAAATAGGAGGTGGTTAATTGTTGGAACAGATTATTTCACTAAGTGGGTGGAAGCAGAACCCTTATCTAATATCAGAGATGTTGATATGAAGAAGTTTGTTTGGAAAAATATTGTTACTCGGTTTAAAGTTCCTCATGCTCTTATCTCGAACAACTATTTGCAATTTGGCAATAAAGCTTTTAGACGGTATTTTTGTGACCTTGGCATAACTAATAGGTACTCTACTCCAGCTTATCCTCAGGGAAATGGGCAAGCCAAGGCAATTAACAAAGTTATAGTTAATGGACTTAAGAAAAGGCTAGACGATGCCAAAGGCAGATGGGTGGAGGAATTGCCGCACGTTTTGTGGACGTATCGAACCATGCCACAAAGATCTATGGGAGAGACAACTTTCTCAATGACTTATGGTATCGAGGTTGTGATCCCTTTAGAAACTGGGTTCCCGACGATGAGAATGAGTTCCTTCACTCCCGGCGATAATGACAGATTATTAGAAAGAAGCCTAGATCTAGTTGAAGAACGGAGGGAAAATGTTGTGAACTAGTTAGCTTGTTATCAGCAAAAACTGAAATAGGGATACGATTCCCATGTGAAGTCGAGGCCATTTGCTCCGGGAGATTTGGTTTTAAGGAAAGTATTAGGTACTGCCAAGAACCCAGCACGAGGAAAGTTGGTACCTAACTGGGAATGACCTTATTGCATTACTTTAGTAGTTGGTATAGGGGCTTACTATCTTGTAGATCTAGATGAAAAAGTCGTAAAACATCCTTGGAATGTAAGTAATTTGCAAAGATATTATTATTAATGAAAGGCACTTCTGCCGCTTTTGTTCTGTTGTTGTTATGATACACAGAATGTTGTATTCATATTTGTAAGTATCAAACAAAAACTTAGTTATATAGGCTCTTCGGACAATATACCTTGTGGAAATTGATATCCTTATTAGCTGTTAAACAGAACCAAAGTTACGTCTGGTCCTCGGATCATCTACTTTGGGGAAATTAACATCTCAACATTAAGTGTTAAATGGAACCAAAGTTATGTCTAGTCCTCGGATCATTTACTTTGGGGAAATTAACATCTCAACATTAACTGTTAAACAGAACCAAAGTTATGTCTGGTCCTCGGATCATCTACTTTGAGAAAATTAGCATCTAAATCCAGTTCTATTAAATGTTGAACAGAAACTTGGTTATGTAGATTCCTCGGACAACATACCTTGTGGAAATTGATATCTTTGTTAATGTTAAGCAGAACCAAAGTTACGTCTGGTTTTCGGATCATCTACTCTGGGGAAATTAACTTCTCTATCTAGTTTTACTAAATGTCAAACAGAAACTTGGTTATGTGGGCCTCTTGGACCATATACCTTATGAGAATTGACATCTTACCTAGTACCAAATAGACACTTGGCTGTAAGAGGTTCCTCAGACTGTATGCTTTATAGAACTTGATTTTTTACCAGTTATTGGGTATTAAATCTAAGTTGCTCTTGATTCACATATAGTTCATTTCTGAGAACCTAACATTCCTTATCCTAATACCTTTTATGCATTGGTATGTTGTTAACTTTTGAATGCGTCTTGACCGAGTTGGTTTATATACAATTTACTTTTTTACATAAGGGTGTTATTCATTGTAAGAAATGAATGGAAATTCACGAGCATCACTTAAAGCATTTGCAAGTATAGTGGTCTTATACATTCTATTGTCCTTGCCTATTTATCTATTTGTAACTATCAATGAGTATAAGGGATATAAATTGTTATTCTATCATGTTGCACAAAAGATAAGTAGAACAATAAATTGGTAGTAAGTACAACTCAAAACTGCGATACAAAGAACTGGTTCTTTTCATTGATTGAAAATCTTTGCAAATACATCCACAAGCAAATTGTTGGATTACATCAAAAGGAAATAGAAAGGAAATTAAAATAAAAAGGAAACTAAAAAAAAAAAAAGGCGATCAATGCTTTATCTTTGATTGGTCTTTGGGATCGGCAGAAGCTGCACTTTGAGCCGATGACCCCTTAACTATCTCTTTGCCTTTTGGACCTTCCTTGGTAACTATAGGCAAGGTCGCCAAGACAATCTCCAACATTTCACTAGCCTTTTTGTCTTTGGGTAACTCTTTGGATTCATTAGGAAGTTGTATATCCTTATGCGCTACCCCTTCGGTTGACTCGACTTGTGTAGAGAGTGGATGTTCAAGAGAGACAGGATCCACGGCAGCTTCACCTGGCTGTACCCCTGCTTCAAGGGGACCAACATCATCTTTGGCATTGACAGAAGTGGTAACTTGGATGGCCGGGGGAATATAGGAATTTTCTGCCTTCTAGAGAGGGGAGGAAGCATCAACCCCAGCTTGGGATAATGCTTCCTTCCACACTTCGAGGCAGTAGTCCCTACATACCTCCAGCACCTGAGCTTTAAAAATTTCAGTGGTTTCCACCACTCCCACTTCATAACCACTTTGTTCAGCTTAGTCCACCGTGTTCTCATCCTCTTGAGCCTTGGTAATAGCCTCTTTTTTGGCCTTGATAGCTTCCTACTTAGCCTCCTCGGATCTCCTCAGATCTTGCTTAAGACCTTCAATCAACTTCTTTGCTGTGGCAAAATTCTCATCTGCTTGCCTAAGCTGCAGTCTTTGGTCCTCGACTTGCTTTTCAGTAGTCTTTAACTGAGCCTCTAAGCCAGATCTTTCACTCTCTGCTTTGCTCAAGTTAACCGAGACCTCTTGTAACTTCTTCTCCATTAATTCAAGGATTCTATGGGTATTATTGAACCTCAGCTCTTCCGCCCTTAAGGATTTGTAAGTATTGGTAGCAATTTCCTCTGCCCTGTGAGCAGATTGAACGGCCTGCATGTAGAGTACGACAAAGTAATGATGCGTAATTAAAATTTTTGTTAAAAGAGAGAGAAATGGATGATAAAAAAAAAACAAACAAAATAAACAAGCATTTAACTGATATCCTTACCATAATGAGTTCTTTCTTCAATGTCATGAAGACATTTTGATCTCTCATCCTTTTGAGCTCACCCATGTCCTTAGACAGCAATAATGCTTGCTCCCATGCATCTACTGTGCACGCAGCTGTACCCTCGTCGAAGTTCCTGAAAGATGCGTCAATGGTGAATGCGTGGTCATCCATAGTCATTTGGGGAGCCCAGATTGGGGCATGTACAGCTGTATGAGACTCGATCTGTTTGTCCGACCTTGTCTGTGTTGTGCGAGCTTGTTTCCCTCCTTTCTCAGGTTCTATGTCCTTGACAAGGGGGTCTTTTCCTCCCTCAATCACGTCTTTCCCCTTTTGATGATCGCTTTTTCTTTTGTGGTTAGTTGGGTCAACGTGTTGGGGTTGAGTTTGCGGAGGAAGAGAAAGCTTAAGTGGAGGGGCTTTCTCGATGCCTTTGTCTTTAGGTTTTGCTTGAGGTACCTTAGGAGGCTCCTGGGTTCCTACCTGAGCCTCCAATACATCTTTAAGGCTTTGTCTTGGCTTATGTTGAATACCCATGGCGTCAAGTTGTTGATTGATGTCTTGTAGGGTTAACGAGGACGTGCCGAGGACAGCAACTTGGCAGGGGAAGGGAGTCGATTAAATACTTCAAACTCACTTTCGGAGTTTGAGACTTCAATAATCTCTTCTTCTTCCTTTATAATTGGCTGAGAAGAGGATCCTTCGCCTAATGTGGGTTGTGTCGAGAGAGTAGTGAGGGGAATGCCTTCTGGTACGAGTCGTATTGGTTCAGTGATGAGAGTGCCTTGTGGAATGGGAGCACCCTTGGGAAGAAGAAAGCCGTCAACTGCAACGCTAATCCGAGGTAGCCGAGGGTCTTTTGCCTTGATTACACACTTCGGCGCTTGAAAAGCTTGTGAAATTGGATCGTATCCGAGGATTAGGTGTGCTGCGCGGAGTTGATTGTCTGAATGAACAAACACCTCAGCTTTTAAAATCCTGTCTAGGCGTGCGAAGTCGACAAGATGAGTGTGACGAGCAGTTGCATGGGGGTCTACAAATTTATGTGAAGGAGGAACAAGGTAGAATAAGAAAAAAAAAGGGTAAATAAAAAAATCTAATATGGCATGGTATCATTCCAAATAAGTTTCAGAGATTCACCTAGTTTCCCTTCCCTCGTCGGATAGGGGAGACCGTCATGCCAATCCCCATATATTATTAAGAAATATTTGTTTAGGCCCTTGTTGGAGTGAGGGAGGCACTGGATTAGTTTAACCTCTGCACCCCTAGACTTTAAGTAATACCTTTGTCCTGTCAGGTGGTGAAGGTTATAAACCCAATTTACGTCGTGGTGGGTGAGTCCTAATCCCATATTTTCATTTAGGGCATCTACAGAACCTAAAATCCTAAACATATTTAGGGCGCATTATGTAGGGGATAATCTCACCGCTCTCAAATAATCTCTAGTAACCGATCTCATTGGGATTTTCATCCCTCCCTCTATAAAAGCTATCATGGGGATGCCTACCTCACTGGTTTCTCTCTTTGAGTGCCACTCTCCTTCCTCACAGTATTTGACAGACACGCCTTGTGGGATTTCGTAATTAATTTTGAATTGCTCTATTTTCTCAGCACTATCCACTAAAGGTGCAAACTTACCCATTTTCTAAGAGTAGAGGGTGGATGTGGTGGAAAGATTAAGAAGGTATAGATATCCAAGGATAAAGAAACACAGAATAGCAAGAAAGAAAGAGTAGTAATGAAAATGGAAGGCTGGGAAAACTTACTTTGGAAGAGTAAAGTCGCCTCAGCCTAGATCTTGATAAGTATAAGGACGCGTGCAGAGTGCAAGGATGGGCAGATTCGTTGTACAAGCTCTGGAGTAGGTAGAGAGTTTTAAATTGGTAATATTTATATCAAGGGGAGTTATAAAGCGGGAAGTTTCCCGCCTATGTCCCTACGCAATACTCAGCCGTTGGATGGACATCGCGTGGTTGAGTGTGGGGGACAAGAGGCCGTCAACATTTGATTAGAATATGTTCTGCATACCGAAGTGCCAGAAGCATGTAAGTGGAAATTCAAGAGACGTCATTCTTGTCATGATAATGCCTAGTAACTGTGGGTTATTCCTAATGTGTGTCGAAATCCTCATTCCTTTTAGGGAAGTAGAAATGAGGATCTCGAGGGGTTATTGTAGGGCCAATGAACCCAGGATATATGTTGGACCAGCCCAAGAATGCTTGTAAGGTTGAAAACTCAATCCAACAGTGTAATTGGTCCGAGGACGTAGGAAGGCCCGCCCATGAAACAACGTAAAAGGAGGAAGAGGTAATGTCTGGCTAAAACATTATAAGACATGACGTTCGAGGATGAGAATGTTCTCGGCTACTAGTGGCCGAGGAGGAGAAGGGTGATTTGGCAATTCAAAGGCATCATTACTGAAGATCTTGAGTGCGAAGGCAAAGGAAGTGAAGGTAAAAGATAAGGAGAGAGGACATGAAATATCTAGAATAAAGCTGCTACCACCGCATTGAAGGCTCTACAACTACTTCTCTGGCTGCATTAATGGGGAAATGACGTCTGGGTATTAGAATTCAGCCTTATAGCTACCGCCGAGGACTTTGGTAAAAAGGTGATGAGACAAGTATCTAGATGAAGCCTCTGATCCACACGTGGAAGAAAGAGGAAAAGGAGGAGGGTAATATAAAAGGCGAATGGTAGAGAAAAGAAGAGGGGGAGAGACAATACACATGACACAACAAACAACACACAATTGTATGAAATACCCAGTGATTGTCCTTGGCAGTTATATACAAAAGGGCTTTCAGTTACGTAAATGTGTTATGCATACGTCCTGCGATCTGGCTTAGAGTGCATGTTACCTAATATCTATAGACCTAGATTTAAAGCCCATTCTCTATAAATTTATTGTTTCGGGCTTTTTGGACCGGTTCTCTTTGTATTATTAGGGTCCAGTGCAACTTGTGTTCGTACAAAAGTAATTAGAAATCAGAAGATGATTTTTAGTTGAACTTGAAATAGACAACAAATTCTATAAAAAAGAAAAGAAAAGGACAGAAAATAAATATACAACAAAGAATATATATAAAAAAAAGTAATACTTATTTATTTTTTTCATAAAAAGTAATACCTATGTATTTCAAATAATTTACAAGTGAATATATATATATATATATATATATATTTATATTTATATTTATATATAAGATAAACAATGATCGGATCTTACAAAATTAAAAAGATTAGTAAATATTATAAAAAAATGCTCCTTTAAATTTTGCTTGAAGTAGGGATTCAAATTCCTCAATCCCAATGATCAAAAATTATTTTATTAAAAATATATATCAAATTTGGAGATCAAAGTTTTCATTTAAAAAAGATTTTTCAAAAATATAAGAAAAACATAGTAAAATTTAGTTGAAATCTTGATTTTGTCTCCCTTGTACACATTTCCATATCCATTTCTCTTTCTTTTTAAAAAACTCAACCCCAAAGCATAGTGCGGGGCTTTCAGAAGAAAAAAAGCCCAAAACCAATCGCACGCACTGCGTAGCGTAACTATCGAGCGAGCCACTGTGAGCGAAAGAGAGAGCGAGAGAGCGAGCACCGAACGCTTTTCACTGAAAAACAGAAAAGAAGAAATCAGCAGCAGAACAATGGCTGAACCCAAAACCAAATACGATCGGCAGCTCAGGTACAAATTAAATCACCGTTTTGCCACTCCCAACATTCTACTCTTCTTCTTCCTTTACTTTTGCACTATTGCTTTATCAACCCTGGACACACCTCTCTCTCTCTCTCTCTCTCAGTTCCTTTTCCTTCCACGTAAGTTATTTTCCCTGGAAATTTTTTTCCCGAGGAAAAAAATGAAAATAAAAATTATGTAAAGGTTATGCAGTGAGATTGAGTGAGGCTCAATAGATTTTTTTTTTTTTTGGGGGGGTTGATTTTGTAAATTTACTGCAACGCTCTGACAATAAAAAGCATATTGATTTATTGTAAAGAAGCTACTGATTGTCCCTAATTCTTTTTAGTTGGCATTGTTTGTTTTAAATTTTTTAGAACTTGTTTAATGTTTTCTTAATACCTTTCTTATGTTAATGAACAAGAATAGCTTGAAAATACATAGAGAAAGTTGCATTTCTGTGGAAGATAGTATTCAAATTGGTCAAATATGAGGCAAAGTCGCTTGAGATGGTTTGGTCATGTGGAGCTGAGAGAGATTAACGAAGAAAGAAAAGTAGAGAAACATTGAAAATAATATTAATGGAAGTAGTCAAATAGGACTTGTCAATTAGGAAGTAACAGAGTGTGTGACTCGAATAGAATAGAATGACAAAAAAAAAAAAAAAAAAAAATGTAGCCAACCCTAACTAGTCTGTTGAAAATCCATAACCGACATAAAAAATTTCAGGACTAAGGCTTGGTTTTTGTTGTTGTTGTTGTTGTTGTTGTTTTCCTTTTTGAGAATTCTATTCTGAAGCTTGATGTGAAACTGAAATTGCAGGATCTGGGGTGATCAAGGACAAGCAGCTCTTGAGAAAGCTAGTATATGCTTACTCAATTGTGGTCCTACTGGTTCCGAGACATTAAAGAATCTTGTTCTTGGTGGGGTTGGAAGCATTACTGTAATTGATGGTTCCAAGGTTGAACTTGGGGACCTTGGAAATAATTTTATGGGTAATGTTAATGTTATGCTTCTTTTGTTATTTGCATTTTGCTTACTTTCTCTAACACGTTTTAGATGTCTAGCTAAAATATAGCGACGTTTTCAAAATGCCATTTACTTTATGACTAATTCTAGGGATACTACATTTTTCTCAACTTTTTCACAACCTCTAATGTGGTCTGTTGTGATTGGAACAACATCACTTTCACTTGAGTCCATAGCTGACATGACTTTCATTATATATCAACCACAATAGGTCATGTCAGCAATTGTGGAAAAAGTTGTTTCCTTAGGCTTATGGTGATTGTATATCAAAGATATCATGACATTTAATAAGAATCTTGTTTGTTTTAAAAGGATATGATATGGATATTTGGAGTTGAAAAGTAAAAATTCCACTTTGGAATGCTTATTTGTATTTTGAGGTGACTCAAAATGAAAATTAAGATACATAAAATGGGAGGGAAGGAGTACCTTTTAAATTCTGGGTGCTTATCTTTAGTGTCTGATTTTGATAGTTGATGAATCAAGTGTTGGGCAATCTAAGGCGAAATGTGTATGTGCATTTCTTCAAGAGCTGAATGATGCTGTTAAGGCCAAGTTTATAGAAGAGTATCCGGTGACGTTAATTGAGACAAACCCCTCATTTTTTTCTCAGTTTACCTTGGTAGTTGCCACTCAGGTATGAAGCTAATGTTTACCTTACTTTTTGACCATGAAAATAGTTAATTAGAAAAACATTGTTTTGTGTGCTCTGCAATGTGTGTATTGCCAAACATTTTCTTTGTTATTATCACAAAGATGTAGATAAATTTGAATGTCGAGGTGGCTTGTAGCCTGTACTCACAATTTCACTGCAGTTTGATTTTTTTTTCATAAGATTTGCATGGTCTGATTGCATAAATGAATTCAATAGACTTCTGGATTTGTAACCTACTTTCCTAGATTTTAACATTTTTTCTGTTTCTTCTTATCAAGTGCAATAAATAAGATATCAATCATTGTAGTTTGAGAGTGTGATTGTTTTTCTTCCTAAGTACACCCCTGGTGTACTTAGTTCTGCTTTTATTAATAAAATCTTTTGTTACTTAAAAAAAGAAAAAGAAAAAAGAAGTGCAATAAATATGATATAGTTTTTCTGCTTGCACTTTCAGCTGATGGAAGATTCAATGGTAAAGCTTGATAGGATCTGTAGGGAGGCAAATGTAAAATTGATCTTTGCTCGCTCCTATGGGCTTACTGGGCTTGTTCGAATCAGTTTAAAGGTAATGTGGTTTTACTTTATTGGGTTCCTCCAAAGGAAAAACTTGGACACTGGAAAGATGATCGGTTGTTTTATTATAAAGCTATGTCCTAGTATAACATCTGTTGGTTTGAATCATCACTAACATTCCTTTTAAAATATTTTTTTATCAAAACGGACAATCTCTGTAACTTTGTACAGAATTTCAGTAAGGTGGCGACTATAATTGTTCTTTACTACCTACTGTTTACATATCAAAAGAAATAATTGTTCTGTCAAAATCTAGTAAAAAACTTTTATCAAGATCAAATACAGCCAATTTTCTCTATACCAAATTAATTTTATACCCACTTTTTCTTATTTGTTGCAGGAACATACGGTGGTCGAGTCAAAGCCTGATCATTTTCTGGATGACCTCCGGTTAAATAACCCATGGCCTGAGCTTAAGAGGTGCAGATTTTGTTTTTATATTTATTTTCTTTGGTTGATTTTGCATGTGCACATTGTCTAATGTATGTTAGTGTCTGGCACAATTCTCAGCTTATACCTTTGACCCTAAGAACACACACCTTGTATTCCATATAAATGCTTTTGATTGTCTATTTTCACACAATAGTTTTGCAGAAAGCATTGATTTAGATGCGCAAGATCCTGTGGCCCTCAAGCACACACCATACGTAGTTCTTCTTATCAAGATGGCAGAGCAGTGGGTCAAAAGCCATGGTGGTAGTCTTCCATCAACCAGGGAAGAGAAGAAAGAGTTCAAGGTTAACTTGTTTGTTACATAGCTCTTCTGTTGGCTTCCTTGTCTTATTGATTTTTTTTTGAAAATAAAGTGACACAGTTGCTGATAAAAAAAAATGAAAGTAAAGTGACACAGTTGGGTCTTGAACATTTTAGGAGCTTCTTAAAGCCAGGATGGTTGCATTGGATGGAGATAACTACAAAGAAGCTATTGAGGCCTCCTTTAAGGTCTTTGCTCCTCGAGGAATTAGTAAGTAACAAACTATGTAATTTTTTTTATCGGTAAGTTACACACGCATCTAGTGGGTGTTGGTTTCATAAAAAAAAAAAAAACCCTCCCTCTAGAAATTATAAGGGGAGGAGGTGCCCGTTGAGCTAGTTGGCAACAAACTGTATAATTTCTTAAGTATAGATTCTGATTTTTCCTTATAAATTGTGATGAACATGTCAAAGTTAAATAAGATGGATTTTTTTTTGATAAGTAAGTTAAATAAGATGGATTAAATAACTAACTTTAATGTTTTTCTCGTTCAGGTGTTTTTATGTTGGGTAAATACTTGAGGATTCATATAAATATATATATAAGGAAAAAAATGCAGAGAGACTAGGTCCAAATGCTTTGGGCTTCCCCCTTCTTTTCCAAATGCATGGTTGGAAGGTGGTCTGGATGCTAGGAATCCGCTATTTCAATTCCAACCATATTGGGATTCAGTTAGCTTTGGCACTTTTACCTGCATTAGATTGTGATGGAAATGGATTTGAGTCACCTTCCTGCAATAGGCCTCATTAAATTAATCCAACAAGAAAGTAAGGTTCTTAAAACATATCTATATTTAAAACAAATCACAACTGGTAAACAATTTGAATGATGGATTGGAGGCGGCATGCTTATGTGGTTGTAAACTTACTGCAGTTCTAATGAAGTTCTAATGTGGGATTGCAATATGCTTCTGATTTTGTCATCAAGAAATGTGTGATTTCTGCCTGAAAATTAAGAATTCAGTAATTGGTTGGATGTAACTAAGAGCTGAAGGTTTGTTATTTTTTGCATTTCAGGCCCAGAATTGCAACAGATACTTAATGACAGCTGTGCTGAAGTTGATTCTAATTCTTCAGATTTTTGGGTGATGGTGGCCGCTTTGAAGGTAATTCAAAAATGGCATTGGTGACATTTGTTATTCTTTACTTTAATCTGATACTGACATCCAATTCACCGAAGTCAAGTGATAATATATACTGATATGTTTCTGCAAAGAGGTACTTTCTATGAAGAATGGGTGCGTTTTTGGATTTGGGTGCGGGTGCGGGACTCGGCAATTTTTGAAAAAGTAGGGTGCGGGTGCGGGTGCGGGTGTGGCGATTAAAAAATTATTAAAAATATTTATATTTATATTTTTAATATAATGCTAAGCATATTTTTTCACATTATATAAATATATACCAAATTTGACAAATATATAATAACTATTGACTAAATAAAAAATCAAACCAAAGTCACAACATAACACTATAGCTTATATAAAAAATTTAAAAAATCAGGTCACAGATTCACAAATCACAATGAGTAATAACTATTAACTTAATAAAAAATTAAACCCAAGTCATAACATTACAGTTTATATAAAAAATAAAAGTAAAAAAATCAGATCATAGATTCACAAATCACAATGAGTAATAGTCAGAGCATGTGAGAGTATAATGAGCTTGAGATTGAAAAACTAAGATTGAAAGCTTTAGTTTGATACCTAAGTTGAGAGTGGGTCGGTGAGGTGAGGTCAGTTGGATACCGAGTCCAAGAGTAATGCAAAGAAATTGAAGAATAGGAGAGTGAGATTGTGTGACTAAGTGCGTTTGTGTTATTTCGGCCAAACGGTCTGTTTTGCACTTTTTTTTTTTTTTTTTTTTTTTTCTTTTTCTTTTTTGAATTTTGGCTTGAATCGACCGGTTCGACACCAGTATGGTGTGTTTCAGCCGATACGGACCGATTCGGCATGAGTCGGCTCATATCGGGAATGAAAAAATAAAAAGACACGGCACTGATGCACAGCCAGCGGTGTCGCCTGCCGCACCCCGGGTTGGGCCACGTTGGACGTGGGTTTGGCGGCCATTTTGCCGCGTCGGTGCATTATAGGGTACTTTTAGCTTAGATCCTAAGTTAACTGACAGCTCTTTGTACACCCCGTAGAGTCAAAATTGGGGGTGGAAAATACTGATGTTTAGGGCTGTAAACAAGGAGCTAGGCTGAGTTTTAAAAGTTTAGGTTTACTCTTTTTTTTTTTTTTTTTTTTTTTCCGAACATGAGCTGAACTTGAGCTCATCAACAAACTAGACTACATGTTCAAGCTTGGTTTATTTTCTTATTGAAACAAGTTTGAGCTTTTTCATAAGCTGCCTGGTTAACTTAATCTTTTCTCATATATATAGTAAACACATTATATTCAAGCTTGTTCACTATTAAAATTTTTTACTCCCATAAGTCTATGTTAATAATTAATAACTAAATTATATTACTTGAGTTAATTAGATAGAATGATTTTCATTATGAACTTATAAGAATTAGATTCACCAACATTGCATTGTTGAAAAATGTATATAATTTTACTATGAGATGGACTATTTATACTAACAATAAAGTAAAAATAATAATTTGATATCTTATAACTTATTTACGAATTTGCATAATTCAATATCAAGTCTATATGAGTGTTTTTTTTATACATGTATACATTTAAACATATAATATTATATTTACTTAATCGAGCTTTATATTGATGAGCTTGTTTACGAACATATATTATGTTTGAGCTTGGCTTGTTTAATAAATAAACGAACGTAAACAAGTGTTTTCTTGAGCCAAGCCCAGTTGTTCATAAACAGGCTAGTTTATTTATAGCCCTACTGATGTTCTAGCAGATTCATCTAACCAATTCTTGTGTTTATATTTCTTAGAAAGTCTGCTTCACAGACATTACCAACTCTTGTGCAGCTTTGTTGATCATTTGTACTCTTACAGAATAGATTGTGTGGAAAGTGTCTAGTTGTCTTGTGATCCCTTTGGAAGGAATAAAGTTGGAGGGTTTCTTTTCTCATTTAATATAAAGCTTTGACCTCCTTTCATTTAATTTTTTCAGTCCTTCCCTCTCTCTCTATGCACATGCATGCTTCCTTGGCTTATGGTGCTGCCTATGTACTCCCTTTTTCCTTACAACTGTACTTTGAAATTATGATTTAAAGTACCTATGCTCATCGGTAATGGACTGAATGCATACTTTTTTTCATGCTTTCCAAAATGGTCCAAAAGTACTCTGTGCATGCTGGTTCAACTGTTTCAAATGCCAGGAAAATGTGGAGATTGTTTTCTTATGCTAAGATCATTCCCTTTGGATGGGCCAGCAAGAAATATCATTAATGTTTATCTGAGTCATCTCTATGTTATTTGGACATCAACTATTCAGAATGTTCTAAATATGGACATGGTGATGTGCATTTGTTGAAGTTGTATAATTCTGCACTTCTTTCCTGATTTTGCAGGACTTTATATCAAATGAAGGTGGTGGTGAGGCACCCCTTGAGGGATCAATACCTGATATGACATCTACAACTGAGTTAGTATCTAAGTATCTCGTTTTTGGCAGTAAAATTTAGAACAAAAAAGAAATCAGTTTGTTGAGACAAGAGTTGTATCAATTCTCTTGTAGGCTTTATGTTAATCTGCAGAACATTTACCAAGCAAAGGCTGAGGCTGATTTTCTTGTTATTGAGCAACGAGTGAGGAATATTCTGAAAAAAATTGGTAAAGATCCACTTAGCATCTCGAAGACAACCATAAAAAGCTTCTGTAGAAATGCAAGAAAACTCAAAGTAAGTCTGGAGTTGGTCTTTTTCTTTTTTTTTTTTTTTTTTGGGGGGGGGGGGGGGGGGGGGGGGGGGGGGGGTGGTGTTCTTTTATAGGTATTCCCTCATTGGGATGACAAATTACTTTCAATTATGAATGTGGTGACACTGGTAGATCTCATAAGATTCTAACTTCCGAGTAATATTAGATAGAACCTTGACGTACCATGACCTGAAATTTGTGGTTGATTCTAAACAAGTCCTGTCCAATATGTTGTTGTAATCAGCTTTGATCACATCATTCCTCTATGTTAGTAGTCCATAAATTATGGCTATATGTTCATAATTAATTTTGCTACTGACCTAAGTACTGCTATATGCACCTATGGGCTTATAGCTGCTAAGGCCTTGATGTTATATATTTTCTTATAGATCAAGCATGACTCATTTTCGCTATTTTATTTGCCTGGGTACAATAAGGTATTGATTTTTGCTTTGTAGGTTTGCAGGTACCGCTCCATTGAGAATGAGATTAATTCTCCGATCTTACCAGAGTTACAGAAGTATCTTACAGATGAAGATTACAGGTTTCGTTGAATTTATTTTTTATGCTTTCTGATAATAACATGGTGTCCAATTTCTACTTATCAAAAAATTTAGTGTCCAATTCTTAAAAAAGTATTTATACTGTACTTTAATCATTTCTGGACCTCATGCATGGTATGAACTTGTTTCTTTGAGAAAATTGGATTTTCTGATTCAAAATCTAAAATTTGTGTCAAGAATGCATGTGGATTAAGAACATTTCATTTGCATTACCATTGGCTAATGTAGAATTTTTTTATATGTTGTTAATATTGTTGAAATGTAAGAAAAGGATGTGCAATCATTAAAAAATTAGGAAACTATGCATAAGTTTTGCAGATTGGAGTCATTGGGGTTTCAGAATCCTGTTGCAGATGCTATACTGTTGATCATGCAGACCAAGTGATGCATTCTGTTTATGTAAAACATTTGGTCAGGATTGGATTGCCTATTGTCTAATTTCTTGATCGTTACCACCTTTGATCGTGTTTGGTTAACAACTTTTGCTTGTGGAATTCTATTTCTTCTGCAAATATTTTTGTTTTTGACCCGCTAAATTAACTACCATTTTTCCTTTTGGGGAATTATTTTTTGCTAGATGTAAAACAAAATGAAAATATACATATGCATGAATCACCACTACACCCCAAACAAAAAAGAAAAAGTTGCGTACTGAAAGAGATTCTCTTACATGCTACAATTCTCTTATATGTGTAGCAGTACAGCTGTGGGGTTCTATATTCTGCTTCGAGCTGTTGATCGGTTTGCTGCAAATTACAACAGTTTTCCTGGGCAATTTGATGGGTAACACCTGAGATACTGTTAACAATTATCATATCTTTCTAAAAGATCATACTGCACTTTTAACCTCACCTATTGATTCTTATAGCGGGATGGATGAAGACATTTCTCGATTGAAGACTACAGCTGTTGGCCTCCTCAGTGACTTGGGTTGCAATGGCTCAACCTTGACAGAGGACCTTATCAATGAGATCTGCCGATTTGGTGCTTCAGAGCTCCATGCAGTTTCTGCCTTCATTGGAGGAATTGCATCACAAGAAGTGATCAAGGTTCCATCTCTTGGCGTATCTAATTTAGATCTATCTGTTTATATTAAGGACCAAAAGGTGGTTGAATGATGAGTATTCAACCATGTTTGACGAGCACAATCATCAGAAAGCACAGTTGGTTTTATCTTTAAAAAGCTATTAAAAGTTCTTTTCCATTTTATGCGACCCCCAAAACCCATCATGACAATTGTCACTTTCCACTGCAGCTCATAACAAGGCAGTTTGTACCCATGCCTGGGACTTTCATCTTCAATGGCATTGATCACAAGTCACAAATATTGTCACTGTAAATCTGCTTTGAAATGACTGGTATGTTCCCATCTTCTATTGCTGTCTATATGTTCTAATCATAATCTCATTTTTAAGTTCCTTGACAGCTATGTGATTTTCGTTGGCAGGTCCCTCCGGTAGATGGAGCAGCAACTTGTGTGTGGACAGCTTTGCTAAACATGTTATATATGAAGCATTCTGATAGTTTGGTGTAAGTTCCGTGAGAGATAAGTTTTGTAACTTTAATCCACATGACAATGGAGAGAGAGAGAGAGAGAGAGTATTAGTTTAAAACGAAGTTCACCTATTTTGGTCCGTGAAAGTCATTGCCCCTACAAAAAGAAAATCTTATTTCGCAAAATGTACCTGCATGCTACTGAATTATAACTGTCCCTTCAGGGATTTTTTTTTAGGAGCTCTTTCCTTTTTATTCTCTCTATGAAAGTTTAGGATTTCAATCTTCAATTCTATTTCCTAAGAGCATTTCCATTAAGGATGCTAAAAGTGCCATATGCTAAATTTTAGCACAAATTCACCTAAAATCCAACTCTATCAAACATTTCAAATCTCAAAATTTTTGCGATTCTGCTACAATGCGATTGTATTAATACAACCTTATTGTAGCACTAATCCTAAACCAACAATTATTTTTTTATTCCAACGGTAACTGTGCATGGATTTTTTTTCCCCTTCTTTCTTCTCTCTCCTCTCTCACGTTCCTCTTCTCTCTTACCCGTAGCTTCTCTGTTTCTTTTGGTCTCACAGTTTAAGCTCCTCCCCTCCAAGATTCGTCAGTCAGAACTTCAAAGCTCAAATGCCTTCGGAGTGTTGCGGCCGATATGGAGGTAGAGCTTGGCGGCGGGGTGGTTTGATTTTGTGGGATGTAAATTTGTGATTTCGAATTGTGATTGGCGTGGGTTTGGTTGTGGGTTTGTGATTTCGGATTGTGATCGGCGTTGGCGTTGGCGTTGGTGTGGGTCTCTGAGTTGTGGGTTTGTGACTACGGATTGTCTCGGTATGGGTCTCTGGGTTGTGAGTCTGGGTCGTAGTGGGCCGTGGTGCAGTGGATCGGCGTGATGGGTTTGCTTTTGTGGAGGTTCGCTGTGGTGGGTTTGTGTGTGTTTTGCTCGCCGGCGTGTTGAGTTTGCCTCTCTGTCTTTCTTCTTTCTTTTCGCCGATCTGGGTTTTGTGATTGTGATGGTAGTTGATTTGTGATTTGGAAGAGGAAGGCAGTGGCTGGGCCGGTTTTTTTTTTTTTCCTTCATGTGGTGGATTTTGGTTCCCATAGTGGAGGTTGATGCTGGTAGTGCTGTGGCAGAGGTGGCTGGTGTTGCTATTTGATTTTGTGGAGGTTGTTTTTATTTAAATAGAACTTTTGATGTATGATGAATTGTAAAATGAAGTGTTAAAATCAATAAAATAAGTTTTCAATATGTTAAATGCTAAATTTTTTAAAACTTTTGATAAGAATGCTCTGATAGAAGATATTTCTTGAAGAGTGAAGAGCCATGCCCTGTTTGCAAAATTTAAGCCCACGAGATCATCGGTGCATATGACTATTTTCCAATAAAATTTGGTGTGCTGGAATGGATCCATAATCACTAATTTCGACGTCATAGAATATATATATCTTCTCAATTTCTTACATTATAGAGTATACTAAATCTTCTTGTTGGTCTTGGGTGCTCGGCTTAATTCTTAAAATAAGGCACAGCTTTTAGGCCCATTTAAAACGTACCCAACCCTGCAGTCTATACATTGTTATCACGGATGCCTGCTTGAGATTGACTCCATGTTTTCTTGTAGATTGCAAATCCGAGGTTTTATAATGTAGATCTTATGACTTGGAAAAGGAGAGATTCATTTCAACAGGTTATGAAAAAAATAACTGAGATTAACAAATTGAAAATGTCAAACGTTTGAACACGGAAGCTCTGCGATCTTACATAAGAAAAGAACTGGAATAAATAAAAAAATAAGAGACAAAGCAGAAGTGTATATGCCAGCCAGGGGGTTTACGACCAATTGGATCTTGATGTACCATTGCACCACACTCAACGCCATCCAACCTTATTAAGTCCATGCATGATGTTGCAGCATCCTAGATGTTGGAACTAACTCTGAACAGAAGCAGAAGTTTTCTTGGCAGGATTGTAAACACTATATTCACCAAAGTCCCTTCTACCACTGGCAAAAACATTGCCCAGAATCAAATCCTTGAGACAAAATGACAAATTCAGTTCCTCAACATAATTTGAAGTCTCTCTTTCACACAAAATAGGAAAAAAAATTCATTAAAATTG
The DNA here is from genome assembly GCA_032878915.1 of Castanopsis chinensis. NCBI lineage: Eukaryota > Viridiplantae > Streptophyta > Magnoliopsida > Fagales > Fagaceae > Castanopsis > Castanopsis chinensis. Next base: position 10,416,588 of record JAVQMG010000126.1, on the reverse strand, counting down.
TCCATGTTTTAGTAACCGTGTAGTCACACACCAACTTCTAATGTTATTCACATCAAATTAGAAGCAGGCTGGCAGATCTTTACATAACCACTCCCCCCATTACTTGTATATGGACTGCAATTATGCGTTAGAATTAAATTCATAGTGCTGTTACTGTATGAGTTTTACATAGATAAAAATAAAATTTATGGGACTTTTTAGTCTCTTTCGGACTATAACACTGATTGAATTCTGTTGTCCCTTCTTGTCAGTGAATAGATATGGTATTCCAAAACATCTTGCTATCAAGAACTTATTAAATTCTTTTGGAGTGTTTGTGTGCGTGTGTGCCACTAAGATTGGCTGAGATATATATTTGATTGAGAAGTGTTATATCTACAATATTTTCACAACACTTTTACAACTCATTATTAAAATTACTTTTTTGCTTATTGGTAATAATCAGTGAAAACCTACCACTTATGATTTGTTGTGAAAGTATTGTGAAAATGTGGTGGACATAACTTTTCTCTATTTGATTTAGATGTCACTGCTATAGATTAAACTTTGTCATAAGCACTTGCTTACACTTACACATAGATTTAAATTTTGATTTGCAATTTATTTGTTCTACATACTAAGATATTAAAACCACCATCTATTATACTTGTGCATGGAATGACTATCTAGTCTAATGAAAGAGTGATCTGGTTATGACATTGCATAGGAATAGGTGATGATGACATGATGGTAATGACAGCAGTGATGGTTAGACTGATGTTAATGTGAAATTATGATATTGGAGGCAGAGGTGGTGTTAGCATGTGTGATGGTGAGGCAGCAGGCAGTTACAGCAGCTGTAGTGGTGGTGAATGCAATACATATCATCCATGAGAGGAGTTAAAGGACGGAAGGCAACCGTGTGATTTTCTGCTACAAGACTGAAAACAAGCATGATTATTAGTGTACCTGTGCATTACATCCCAGCCAGCAGGTAAGAAACGAGGATGAACAGCCTCGAGGCCCTCGACAAATACTTGTCTCCACCTTTGACTGAATTGCCAAATCCCATCCTCACCATATTCCTTTAGGAGATGATCTACAACTTGTTTCCCATGTGGACCATGTCCTAATAGTGATAATTTTGGGTGATGCTTATGTTGGGTAGTTCCATCATATTCTGTACGACAGAAGTCAACTATTCTGTTCGATGGACTTCCACTCTCACAGTTATCATTAGAATTTATCATCAGGACACCATTTATATCAGAAACTCCATTTTTATCAGGCTTTACGTTCTCTTTAAAAGTAGGACTGACTTCTTCATTAATCCCTGAATCAGCACAAACAGGAGTCACCTACATCAGCACCTATTTGTCTATCTTCTTTTCTACTACGTGCTTCTGCTTTAGTGATTTGAGAATCATCTAGGGTACTAACTTCTGATGTCTCCACAATGCCAGATGTCTCTGTGCTACCACTATTATTCTCTTGCTCCACGTTTGGAAGTACGCTCACAGCCGAAGGCTTGAAAGACAATCCTTTCTTCTTCTCAAGTGGTCTTCTCTCATGAGGACTCATGCCAACTAGCAAAGCCTTTTCCAAATCTACCTCAGATATCTCCCTCCCTCCATAATAACTCATGACAATCTGCAAACAGCAGGACAGGAAAGAAGAAAAAAAAACTCCATAATGTTAAAAAAGTTCCCTCTTTTATTCCCCCAGTAAAGCTAATGAGTAACAAGCTGCAATGAAACTGAAAAGAGGATATGTGAGTTGTGACAATGGTCTTATTCAGAAATCATAAATTTTCATCTTTAAATTTTCACAATGAAACCATTCAAATTCTAATGAATTTCCAACACATGCCTTGAGATAATTGGGTTAATAACCACCAATTCCAGCTGTGTAATTCAACTGATTATGTTTAAGCAGATACCCACATCTTGTACACACCCGAAAATAATTATATTAATAACCACCAATTTCAGCTCTCTGTAATAATGTAATTCAACTGATTATGTTTAACCGGTGAGCTATCTTGAACACACCCTAAGATAAATTTATACCATCAATTTCAGCTCTCTACAATTCAAATGATACTGTTGAACTAGAGACCTACATCTTGTACTCCGGGATGGCTATTTGTGCCGATTAAACAGTAGTTACATTCAATACAAATTCTTATATCAATAAGTCTAGAAATATAACAAATTTCACAACTTTTTCCATAGTTGTTGAAGTGGCAAGTTATAAGTGATGTGCAATAAAGGTGATGTTAGAGGTGATCCAATGTGAAAGAGATGTTGAATTAATCACAATCTGCCACCTCGGCACTTTTGGAGTGCCAAACGGCACTTTGAAAGTGCCGAATTGCCATCATGTGGGCTTTGGCCCAACGGCCTTCGAGTGATAATAAGACACACCCTTTTAGACATTTTCGCAAAAAGATGAGTTCAGATTCACATCCTAATCGTTCGTGCCTATTTTTTAGAGATTTTTGGCCTCTATAAATAAAGTCTAGGTCTCATAATTCAGCATTTTTTTTAACGCTCTGAGAGGCATTCGTTTTGAAAATTACAAATTGCTGATATTCTTTGATCCTTTCTGAGATTTGCTACAAGTATTAGCGTTTTTAGGTTTTTAAGAGAATTGAATAAGTTTTTTTGAACCCTAAAACATCATCTGAAGTAAAAGAGTGCTCATGCAAGAGGTTGCTTTCTAAACCTTCTTCTTTTATGTTTCTCTAATCATGATGATGCATGCTTTCTTGTTTTAAATATTTATATTCTGATTTGTTAATTTAGATTATTAAATATGTTCTTGATTCTTTTATTATTACTATAATTTGTTTCTTAGTTTTAAAGATTTGCATGTACTTAACTCTTTTTCTTTAAAATAAACTAGATCTACATCTTCTTAGATGTAGATCTGATTTTTTCATCAAACAAAATGGATCTACATCTTCCTTAGATGTAGATTTGAATTTTTCTTAATATAAAAAAAAATTTTGTATCTTTTTAGATACAAATCTAATTTTTTTAATGCATGCAGATTTTTGAAATAAAGAAAGAGATCGTGAATTGTTGTTTTGTTGTTTGTTTTGTTTGAGTCATGTAACATGAAATTATTTTGTGAATGAGATCCTCTACATTAAAAAAAAATATATCTTTTTTAAATATAAAAACAAATCTGCTTTTTTAGTTACATAAAAAACCATTTTTTACCATCATCAAAACATATTATTCAATTTCAAAACTCAAAAAAAAAAAAAAAAAAAAAAAAAAAAAAAAACTAATCTCTAAAAAACAGATTTGAATTTTTTAACAAACCAAAAAACCTTGTGTTTCATTAAATAGAAACAGATTTGGATTTTCTCTCCAAAAACCAATCTTTTTACACATACAAAACAGATCTGATTTTTATATAAGTCAAAATCTATTTTTCTAATCATAAAAAAAGATCTAAATTGTTTTTAAACAAAAGAGGATACATTCATAAATGGTTTTGTGTTGTTTAGTCTATTTCATATGTTCAATATATCATTCATGACATGCATAAAATAGTACATTGGTCACAATAGTCTAGAAGACCAGACTCTGTCTGGGCGGAATGGGAGCCTACAACCTTTCCATTCTGTAACCAAACCTCCAAATTTAGATTTTTGGTTAAGTAGATCTAGCTTTATCTTTGTTTTTATTTTGGGTAGATTGTAACTAAGACAAAAAGCCATGTATTTTTGGTAGATTCTAACTAGGACCCAAAGCCATGTAAAGTTCAAAATTTCAAATTTGCATCCTTTTTATTCAATCAATGAAACGAAACAATTCAGTCATGTATTTGTATATTAGTTTTTTTTATTTTTTGTACATAAAAAATAAGTGGCGACTCCACATCATTTACCCAAAAAGAGAGGTGCCCTAAAAAGCACACCACAAAAATCTCTCTCTTTTTTTGAGGGGCACTCATCAGGCGAGGTCTCTCATAACCAGGAAGGCATGCAAGACCTACCTCAAGATGGTCTAGAACATCTAGCTGATGGGTTTAGTCCCAAAAGATGGCACACCTCGACAACCCTGTGATTAGGTTCATAGAGGAGGATGCTCGACATCTCCACCACCCACATGACGATGCGTTTGTAGTTAGCATATGCGTTGTGGACTACAACACTCATCGGGTTCTTGTGGACAATGAGAGCTCTGCTGATATACTCTACTACTTAGTGTTCCAGTAGATGAGGATTAGGAGAGAATGATTGGTTCCAACTAATGCGCCACTCATTGGATTTGGAGGAACAAAAGTATACCCCCTCGGTGCGGTCACTTACCAAAGATATCACATTCCTGGCTATTGACTGTTCGTCTGCTTACAACACCATCCTAGGCCGTCCTACCCTTAATTCATGGAAGATCGTAACTTTAACTTACCACTTGATGATCTAGTTCCCCACCGAGTACGGAGTGGGAGAGGTACGAGGAGATTAAGTAGCGGCGCACAAATACTACATTGCCATGCTGGAGATGGACGATCATTTGCAAACCATGTGCATAGAAGAATAGCAGACAGTGGCAGAGCCTGTAGAGGGGTTGGAAGAAGTACTCGTTGATTGACTCTAGGCCTAAGTGATGGACTAGGATCGACACTCTCGCTAACCTACTAGTCTGTCAAGCACTTACAGCATTTCTAAGAGAGAACCAAGACGTCTTTGCTTGGAGCCATGAAGACATGCCCAGAATTAATCCTTCGGTCATAGTCCACAAGTTGAATGTATCACCCTCTTTTTCTCCCATCCGTTAAAAGAAACAGGCATTCACGCAGGAGCGGGACAAGGCCATGGCAAAAAAGGTTTGCAAATTACAAGGAGCAGAATTCATACAAGAAGTATACTACCCTGAGTAGCTGGCCAATGTGGTGATGGTAAAAAAGGCCAACGGGAAGTGGAGGACGTGCGTGGACTTCACGGACTTAAACAGGGCATGTCCTAAGGACAGCTATCCACTTCTACAGATTAACATCCTGGTGTATTCGACAGCAAGACACTAGTTGCTGAGCTTCATAGACTAATTTTCTGGTTACAACTAAATCAAGCTGGACGAAGCTGATCAAGAGAAGAATTCATTCATCACCAGCTAGGGCTTCTTTTGCTACAAAGTAATACCATTTGGACTGAAGAACGTGGGCGCCACGTATCAAAGGCTGATGAACAAAATGTTTGCACATTAGATTGGGAGGAACGTTTAAGTCTACGTGGACAACATGTTGGTAAAAAGCCAACAAGGAGATGACCATTTGGACGACCTCAAGGAAACCTTTGATACCCTTCGCTCTTACAACATGAAGCTGAATTTGAACAAATGCATATTCGGGGTGACGGCTAGAAATTTTTTAGGGTTTATGGTATCCCAGAGAGGTATTGAGGTCAACCAAACAAGATATGGGTAATAATGGAGATGACATCGCCAACAAACATTAAGGAAGTACAAAGCCTCAATAACAAAGTAGCCGTACTAAACAGGTTCATCTCAAGAACAATGGACAAATGCTTGCCTTTATTCCGCACATTGAAGAAGTCATTTGAGTGGATGGCTGAGTATCAGCAGGCATTCGAAGTCTTGAAAGCATACCTATCCTCCCCACCATTGTTAAGTCCCTCCAAACCAAGGGAAGAATTGTTCCTCTATCTGGCCGTCTCCCCTGCGGCTATCAGTGCGGCCTTAGTCAAAGAAGAAGACAGGGTGCATAAGCCTGTATACTACACTAGACGGGCGCTTCGAAGCGCAGAAAAGAGGTACCCCTTGATAGAGAAGCTTGTTCAAGCTATACTTCTAGGCCCACACTGTGGTCATCTTAACAGACAAACCTCTACGGAGAGCAATGAACAACCTTGAAGCCGCTAGACAGATGACGCTATGGGCAATTGAGTTGAGTGAATTCGACATGCGGTATCGCCCACGTATGGCCATGAAAGGGTAGGTCGTCATTGATTTCATAGCGAAATTCATCAACATGGAAAGCCAAGGGGGTAAGAGCGCAGCCTCAATGGAGTATCCACATAGACAGATCGTCCAACAGACAGGCAGGTAGAGCTAGTACAGTACTCCATTCCCCAAAAGGGGACGAGATCGAATGCATAATCCGACTTGATTTCCCTATGACCAATAACGAGGCAAAATATGAAACCTTAATAGCAGGGTTGGATCTAGCAAAAGTAGCAGGAGCTGCAAATGTGGTTGTGTATTACAACTCTTAGGTATTCACAAGTCAGGTAAACAACGACTATGAATACAAGGGCGAATGGATGAAGAAGTACCTAGAGCAAGCGAATAATCAAATGAATGACCTCCAAGTGAAGTTTGTTCAAATCCCAAGGGAGGAAAATGAGCAAACCGATCGTCTTGCCAAGGCTACATCAGTAGAACATATGCTCATCCCTGGTAAGGTACTATCCTTTGTTCAAAATTCACCATTAATAGACATCATCAGTGTGCAGGAGATAGGTTCTGAAAGCAACTAAACTACACTAATAACCTCATACTTAAAAGACGGCACACTACCGGGCGGTAAGGATGCCGCTAGAAAGCTAAAATTTCAGGCAGCACGGTTCGTGCTAATGAAAGGAGTCTTATACAAAAGGGGCTTCTCCTGTCCGTATCTGAGGTGTTTTAGCTCTGAGGAGGCAGACTATGTCATGAGGGAAGTCCACGAAGGAATCTTCGAGAATCATTCAGGATCACAGTCTTTAGTGCATAAACTAATTCGGGAAGGGTACTATTGTCCTACCATGCAGAAACATGCTTATGCATACATCAAACCTTGCGCCAAGTGTCAAAGGTTTGGCAACCTCATCAGACAACCAATAAAGGAGCTCACCCTAATGATGTCCCTATGGCCTTTCGCTCAATAGGGGTTAGATATTATGGGCCCATTCCCAACAACAGTTAGGCAGCTGAAATTCTTAGTAATTGATATAGACTACTTCATCAAGTGGATGGAAGCCAAAGCCTTGGCCACCATCATGGAGAAGAATGTGCAAAGTTTTGTATAAAGGAACATTATTTGCAGGTACAGTACACCTAAAGTACTGATCTCAAACAACGGGAAGCAGTTCGACAACAATTCATTCAGGAATTTTTGCTCACAGTTGGAAATCAGGAATCACTACTCATCACCCGCCCACCCTCAAGCCAACGGACAAGTCGAGGTCACAAACTAATCCTTGCTCAAAATTATCAAGACTCGGCTTGAGGGGCCAAAGGGAATATGGCCGGAAGAATTGCCAAGCGTTTTATGGGCTTACAGGACGACAAGGAAACCTTCAGGAAGACTCTGTTTTGAATAGCATACGAAAGCAAGACAGTCATCTAGGCCGAGCTTAGACTCACAAGCTACAGAGTTGGAAACCACGACGAAAGTAGGAATGATAAAGCTATGCGCCTTCAGCTTGATTTTTGGTGGACGAGGTCAGGGTGACGACTAAGCAAAGGTTAGTGCGATACCAGGACCTTATGGCCAAGTACTATGACTCCAAAGTCAGACATAGGGACTTCCAAGTTGAAGATCTCGTCTTGAGGAAGGTAATGTGTGCCACAAGAGATCTCGCCCAAGGAAAGCTAGGACCTAGTTGGGAAGGACCCTACAAGATCGCGTCATGGCAAAAGAGAGGCACCTACCATCTGAAGATGCTAGATGGACAAAAGTTGCATAACCCATGGAACACGGAGCACTTGAAGAAATATTACCAGTAGACAACGGCACGAACAACACACTCCTCATTTTTAGTTTATTTCTTTTTAGTTAATTTTTACCATCTAAGCCCGAAGGGCAGTTTTTCTTTCTTTAAAAACAATTTCTACACACGTATTTATCACAATAAGAGGAGTTATTCAAATATGTCATGGGTATGTCTACAGGAAAAATTATGAAGACCATAAGTGGACAGGTTCATCCCAAGAGATGATTTAAATTTATTAAGTCCACAAGTGGACAGATTCATCCCAATGGATGATGTAAATTATTAAGTCCATAAGTGGACAAGTTCATCCCAAAGGATGATTTAAATTTAACAAGTCCATAAGTGGAAGGGTCCATCCTAAGGGATGATTTAAATTTATTAAGTCCCTGAAAGGACGGGATCATCCAAAGGGATGATTTGAAATTATTTACATAAGTGAATAGGTGAATTTGCAAACATACATTGTCAGATATATAATCAAAATATTATAAAGGCCCATAAAGGGAAAATGTCTACATGCAAGGCCTAGATAACAATAGGCAATGGTTAAATTAACAAATATATTGTTCTCCCAGAAGATCTTTACATTCAAAAAAGAAAAAAAAATGATTAAATCAAAATAAAAAATCTACTGCTGGTCAACTAGGTTCTCCACGTCTTTCCCTTCAGCCGTCTAGTTCCTCTCGAGTGGATGAGCCTCCTCCTTGATAGATTTGGCTTGATCTTTATGAGCAATCTCCCTATCACCTTGAGGATCAACAGTGGTTTCATAAGCAAATAACTCGTCGGTGCTTTTTGAGTCAATGGGCTGGGCTAGAGTCTAGGCCTCGACATCGATAGTTATATGGGACAAGTCCAGATTTGGGAAGGAGGCCTTGATCTGACGGAGCTAGTCATTGAAGTTGTCGGCAAATAAACTACCCAGCTTGGTTAAAAGAGCGTCTAAGTCACGATATTCCTTTATCGCGTCCTTTTTAGTCCGATGGAGATTCTTCTTGGACTTAGAGATTTCATTTTCCTTGTCCTTAGGCACTTTTTTTAGTGCCTTTGTCTGCGCCCCACCTCTTCTAGAAGTTTTTTTGTCAGGTTGAGCTTGTTTTCCTAGACGATCTTCCAGGCCTTCAGATCCCCCAACTCCACCTCCACCTCCGTCGCCTGCACCTTCGCCCTTACTCAATCCACCATCGTCTCCTAGGATAGGCAGCGGTCCATCAGGCCTTTCATCATAAGCATCCTCTACAAAAATAAAAAACAAGGGTTAAAAAAGTGAGACAACTTGACGGAAAGGAGAAAGGGACGGATGTACATACCTATGCAATGCTAAAAAGACCTGTCTCTCCCATAGCCTCAGTTGTATGGTTGCTTAAGTCCTCATAGTCATCATCTTTGATGATGGACGAAAGCTGCAAAAGTGCATACCGAGAGTCCTCTCAAAGGAGGACGAGGTGTTTTTAAGTGACGGGAACTTGGCCCGTCATAAGGCCCTTACCCTTCCTTGGACTAGGCAAAGGAGGCAGCTTCTTTGCATCAGGATTCACCTCAACGGTTGACTATGCCATAACCTTGGGTTTCTTAGGAAGATGGTCAATCTTGTTCGATGATTTCCTCTTTATGGACGTGTTGGCCAGACCCGTTCCCTTGGTAGGCAAGCTTCCCTCCTGCTTCTTCCGCGCAACAACCTGTTGTTTGATGAAAACCCTCCTCTTGCATCTTCCATTTCTACATCAAAATGGACGGAAAGAAAGAGTTAGGAAAATTACTATAGGTTCATGACCGTCATAATACTAGTGGATTGTGTCCAAGGTAACAAGTTTTGCCCACGTCTTCTCTACCAATTTGATCTTAAAGATTTTTTCTAGAAAACTCCACTATCACAATGTCAAATCTGGATGGTCTCGAGCTGTAAGAAGGGGACAGTTAGGCCAACAACGATAAATAATAAAAAACAACATTTAGAATAGATGGACACCTACCAGATGGAGGCATTATACCCTAAGTTTTGTTCACAGGTCTGTACTCTTGATCGTCAAGATGACACATCCAGTCGTTCCCCTGAATGAAGAAGTACTCTAGCCTAAGCACATGCTTCCTTGGTAGGAAACTGTACATACCTTTAGACTGGTTGATTTCTGATGGACGGTAGCAGTGGAAGAACTCCTCCAGCGTAATCCTTCGCTCCCCATTAGACAAGACTCTATACAAAACATTCGCGCCAAGGAAGACTCTCCAAGCATTTGGAGAGATCTGGGTGATGGCCAGCCCCAAGTATTGAAGTAGACAGCGGTGAAGAGCATTAAGAGGGAATCTAAGTCCCTCCTTTAACATTTGCTCATACACCCAAATATCCTCGGCACCCTAGTAGTAGCACGTTTTGGATTTGAAAGGCAAAAGGATAGGGATGCTGACGGGAATTTGGTATCTCTCCCTAAGGGTCTCAAAGTGTTTTATCTTGATGCTAGAGTTAAAGTCATTTACTGTCCATAATGGGAGAATGATAAACTCCCTAAGGCCATCAGGACCTATGACGAATTAGATGGGAAGGTCAGGGTAGTATACTTCTTCACTATTTGAATCCCCACCTAAATCACCCTCTGATCTGACCACATCCACGTCCTTATCCTCCTCTGCAAAAGGAGAATTGGCAGATAGAACCCTTTCATCATAAAAGGTGTCGGGATCATCCTAACCTGATGGATACACCTCATCGTAACCCGCTTCTTCGCAGACACACGATTGATCACTCGATGCCTCACTAGAAATCTATCACCTACACGTGACTAATAAACCCCTAAGACTTTACAGGTCTACATAGGCGATGGACATGCAATATTTAAAGTGAATAGCAAAAAGAGTTCAGCATAAGGTGAAGGATACTTACAGTTGAACGACGTAAAGAAAGAAACGGAGAAGGCGGTGTGAACGGTCGTACCAAGCAACGGAAAAGATGTGGCTAAGAAAACAAGAAGACGGTAGCGTTCTAGCATTGGAAATTTGTTGTGGAAATTAATAAAAAAAAAATGAAAGGGAGAAGCAACATATATGTAAAGGGAACGACACAAAAGACGAAGGGACGCTTCGATTCGAGTGATTAACCACTAAAAACATGCTACATGCCCCTACTGCATTAATGGCTCTAGGCTAGCCTGTCAATCAGAATGCATTTCCCAATGGTTGAGTTAGACTATCACTCCATGGGTTCGCCAGGAAAATAAGGCGACGGACCCATAGAGTGAGGGGGCAACTGAAGAGGATAAAATTAAGGTAGATGGACTCGTTCAATAAAACTTGCCATGGGCGACGGCACGGGGATAATGGATGATAAAAACATTAGAAGAAGACGAAGGATCGTGTCCAATATGGACGGACTCTCCCTGATTGACGGATTCCAAGTAGATGGATACAAAGTGGATGGGTGATAAAGCCATGTGGCATCCACATGGCTTAAGTGGTCTTCAAGAAATTTCAAATGCAAATGTCTTGTGCCCTACGATCAACCCTAATCAATAAAATCTCTATATAGAAAGGATCTCGTAAAATACGTGTATTTATGAGGATTTTCCCTACAAGGAAACATCTTCTTCACCAAGGAAAAAAAGTCAATTCTACACTACTGAAAAACCCAAAACCCTCATAAATCAAGGTATGCATAATTTACCCCAACTTTGGCATTCTAGAGTTGTAAAAGTTCTCTAAGTTAACCTTCGGAAGGTATTTGTAGAGTCCTCTTCTTCTTTGTTGCACAGGTCTTGTCTAAAAGCACGTAGGGACCGTGTAGCTTACTGACAATTCTCAGCATCTTCATATATGTATGTATATCTATATATAAGCTTTTTATAAAAATATTATAAGATTTTATTGTGTATAGAACTTCTCTTAAATAAGACCATTAGAGTTCTATATCTTAGACTCCTTTAGGCCTTAGTGTTAAATATTATGTGGTTGAATCTTTGAATTTTCTTATTTTTTTATGTAGATATTTTTATTTTCTCAAATAAAAAATGTCTCACATAATCTAGCTAAAAGTGGGAGGAAATTAGAGCTACAATTATAAAACTTATATAAAAAAAAAGGTAAGGGGAAAAAACTCTTGTACATAGTGTTTGCACACACTTGAAATTTTATAACTGAAAATGTGATTTAAAGTCATACCAATGGCAAAATTAAGTCAACTAATTAAACTCATGGCTCATGAGTCTATGTAGAAATGCCTTACTCTCTCAGGAGTCAAGTCATGTTAAAGTCGCACTAATATGGAAAAACAAAACGCATCCTTTTCAAGAGACGTGTTATATCATATGCTTGCTCACTTCCTTGTCATCTTTCTTCCACAGTCCACTGCTTCCCTATTTTTGTCCCACTTTATAAAGTGTGCTAATTATGTAAACATGAATGCTTGTTCTTGTTTCGCCATTTGGTTTTGTGAGGAGGAATTGATGCTTGTTTTTTATGATCATAAGAAGGTAAATGGCTGTTTTTGTGAAGAAACTCTATTATAACTGAAAACTAATCAAATATTGATGATTAAATTGAAATAATGAAAACACTACCTAGCCAAGGAAAAAACAATATTTGCTTGGTAGTGTTGCAATCATGCATGTGTACAATTATCCTTGTTTAGTTTTTAGGGTAAAATACAAAAACCAGATTAATATCACCTACTATCAAGATTTTTGAAAATATCATATTTGCTCTTTAAGCACAAATAATACTTAAGACCGTATAAATGTTCCCTATAACTACAAGTCCTCTTCTTTTTTTTAGTAGCTTATTTTGATTGTACAGGCCTCACAGTGACTATATTATAACAACTCTATGTAGGAATGTACATCGGTCTGCTTTGGTTGGGGGCGGGGGGGGGGGGGGGGGGGTTCAGGCCTTTAGCCAAATAGTGGAGGTCAGTTTGCCTAGAACCAGTGCCAATTTGCATCGTTGAAGGATGAAATTATGGCCTAAATTGGTTGGTTCTTATATGGGTTCAATTTAGCTAGTTCTCTTGGTTTGGGACAAAGAAAAAACAATAACTTAGTAGACCTCAAAAGAAGTGGCGAAACTTTACGAATTGACAAGAGAGAGAGAGAGAGAGAGAGAGAGAGAGAGACAGAGAGAGACAGAGAGTTCACATTTTTATTAAGGTTAGGGACAAAACTGCGTTTCTTTGTTTATATATTTATTATATATTTTCTTAAAAGAACTAAACAAAGTCATTTTATTTTAATATAATTTTTAACTGATTTTATATACTCTATATGTGTGTGTGTTGATTAGTTCAGTATCATCAAAAACCTAGATTCACAAATGACAATTGCGCCAACTAACATCGGAAAACCAAGAACTCCTCCGATAGTTACCCTAGTCACCATCAGAATCCCCTTTTAGCAGTTTGATTGGTGTAGAACTAGTTTAATGGTCTAGCTTGGATTGGCTCACGAATTTATATGGGAGAGGGAGTATTTGGATAGTCAATGGTAGATAAATAGTAGTTAGAGATGGAGAAGGAAGCTAAAGGAGTAGGAAAATTGTCAACAATATTAAATGACGTTTCAACTTGGCAGAATATTAAGTTCACTGGAAAGTGGATTTGGAAACTGGATGTTTTGCCAAAGATATGCAGTTTTATTCGGCTATGTCATCACAACAGTGTACCAGTTAGAGAAGTGATTGCAGCAAGAGGTGTAGATTGTAATTCTGAATGCCCCATATGTAGGAATGACAATGAATCTATTATACATGTGTTGAGAGACTGCCCCTTTGCCTCGGAATTTTGGAGGAAACTTAAAGTGCCCAATACCCTTTTAACTTCCTTGAACCTTGATTTGCTTGGCTGGTTAGAAAGGAACTATTTATGTGATCCACAGATTACGACACATGGACAACCGTGGAGAACCTTGTTCAATTTTGCAGTATGGTCCCTATGGAAATATAGGAATGGTGTGGTGTTCGAAAATACCACCCTAAATTCTAACCTCCATAATAACTACATTAAACAATCTATGGATTATTTTTACTATGTTGAGAAGTCCTTCAATTTTAAGCGTCAGGTAGCAGTTCAAGTGAGATGGAAGAAGCCTAGGGAAGGATGGTACAAGCTTAATACTGACGGGATTGCTTTAGGAAACCCAGGCAGAGCAGGGGGAGGCAGGGTAATCAGAGACCACCATGGAAAGTGGTTAAGAGGCTTTGCTTATAATATAAGTCTCGCTACAAGCGTTATAGCTTAATTTTGGGCCTTGAGGGATGGGCTTTTGATGGCCTTGCAGATGGGAATTAGCTGTCTTGAAGTTGAACTTGATGCCAAGATTGTTGTTGACCTTGTGATTGCTGCCTCAAATGCTTTAGGAGCTTACTCCTCCCTCTTGAATGATTGCAAGTGCCTCATAAATAGGTTTCGTCAAGTCAAGGTGGATCATGTTTTTAGGGAAGCAAATCGGTGCACTGATGGGCTTGCGAAGAGGGGCTGCACTCAACAAATAGATTTTGTTATCTTCTTTGAACCCCCATCCCCTGATTTTGTTTGTTTTGTTAACTCGGATATTAATGGTTTGTACTTAAGGCGAGTTGCCAATACTCTACCTCCTGTAATTTAGTTGTTGTTTAATGAAAGTTCCTTTTAACCAAAAAAAAAAAAGAAGAAAATTTTGATAGTACATTGCAATGGCTTATATTAGCCCAGGCCTCAAGTGTAAGTATATTATTTTACAGTAGCTTTTAATGTCCAAACCAAAATAGTTATTGCTAAGTTAACCAAAATAGTTACTAGAACTTAAAGTTTGGGTGGCTCAGATGATTAAGCATTGAATTGGGTGGAATGAAAATTTGAGTAAATAAACGACCATCAACCCAATAAATGACACTAGTCTCATCACATGCGCTTCGCGCTTGCGATGAGGCTTTTTTTTTTTTTTTTAAGTGGTCCTATTTTGTAAAAAAAAAAAAAAAAAAAACTGTATCTTTTTATTTTATATATATATATAATTTTTATTTTAAAAATCTAATTTATAAGTGAATAAATTAATCTACACGTGTATAATTTGTATGGTTCTTATTACTATTTTGATAAATAGTAGTAAGAAGAACTAACCTCATCACACGTGCTTTGCGCTTGTGATGAGATTTTTTTTAGTGGTCCTATTTTGTAGAAAAAAAAACTATGTTTTTTTTTATTTTATAATTTTATATATATAATATTTATGTCGAAAATCTAATTTGCACTAGGATAAAGTAATTTGAAAATTAGCGTGTGATGAGTTTTTTTTTAGCGGTCCTATATTGTAAAGAAAATTTGTGTTTTTTTTTTAAATTTTATTTATATAATTTTTATTTTGAAAATTTAATTTATAAGAGGACCTATTTTGAAGCTTTTTTATTTTTAGTGATCCTATTTTTGTAAAAAAAAAATATTGTTTTATTTTATATATATATATATATTTTTTTTTTTTTAAAATCTAATTTATAAGTAGATAAAATAATTTAAAAATTAATAAAAAAAATTGTCATATTTTTTAGATAATATTTTAATAGGAGTTAAAAGTTAAATTTTTACCAAATTATCTTGTAATTTTATCCGTACTTAGACGTAAGGCATTAACGTCACTGCAAAAGGAGTTTCTGGGGTCTGAGGTCATTATAAAGAAAGGAAGCTCTGACATGGACTGTGGTTATTAGAGCATAGCAGTTAGTGAGTCCTCTCACTTCTGTTCAACTTCAGCTTCTCTTGCCTGCAAAGAAGTGTTAAGAGAGAGAGAGAGAAAGAGAGAGAGAGAGGACAAAGCAAAGGATAAAGAAAAGAACAAACTAAGAAGTTAACAAACAGCGCAACTTCTCTGTTCTGATACTTTCCTTCTCTCTCTTTCCAGACTTTTGCTCTGTCTCAAATCTTGTTTCAGAGCTCACTTTGAATTTCAATTTAGAGGCCCAATGGTAGTGTTTCAAGATTGGGCCTAAGGGGGCTAGGCCTAGGCCTTCAATTTAGCACCAATGGTAACCGTTTTTCAATTTTCAAAAGATTTAAAAAAAAAAATCAGTTTTCAAAAGTCAGTTATAATTGTATTGTGGTTCACTACAGCAAATAAATTCAAATGCTTGAAGTGTCGTCAACCCACAATGGAATTGATTGTGCCTAATATATTTCTTTCTGACCCATCAGAACAAGAAATCAGCAGAGAAAATCCTGAAGTTAGCGAGAAGGGTGGGAATATCATGGTCACTATGTGGGAGAAGTTGTTTACTTTCAAAAGGGTTGCAAAGGATCAATTGGAACAATTGGTTCAATATTTTCGGGGCAGCAATTTGGAAAGAACTAGAGTCTACCAAGTTTGGCCTGGGAAAAATGTCTCTTTTTCCCATGTGACACTTAAATCTTGTTTTTAAATTAGTTGCACATTTTTTTTCTTGGTTTTGTACTAAAGTTATTTACTTATTACTTCATTTACAGGTATTTTTATTCCATGGGAGACTGATTTGTGGTCCAGATCCAAAAGGGTTGGTTTTGACAACAGTTTCTATTATTCTCTCAAGTTGGATTTTTGCGGTCTATGTTGGGGGTGATCTACCAAGTCATTCTAGACTTATAATCGCCATCTCTGTGATTTTGACAATAATTGTTAGTTTCTAACTCTATATCAAACTTTATATATATATATAAAAATTATTTTACAGTCACATTCCCTACAGGTCAATGTGTAATTGACATACAAGACTCGTGATTAATCTTTTGGAACAAACGTAACAAAAATTTGAAACTAATATAGCATGATTACTATATATTTATTGTATTTTGACTGTACGTAGGTTCTCGTCAACTTGATTATGCTTACTGTAATTGATCCGGGAATTATTCCTAGAAATGATCAATTATCCATTGATGATGCTGGTACTAGTGATGGCACAAAGAGTAGGAAGATAACTGTTAATGGGGTGGATTTGAAACTAAAATATTGTCGAATTTGTAAGATTTATCGGCCACCCAGGAGTTGCCACTGTGCTATATGCGATAATTGTGTTGAGAAATATGATCACCATAGCCCGTTGGTTGGTCAATGTATTGCACTGGTAAGGTTACAACCAAAATGCTCATTGTTACATGCACCAATTGCTCTGTAATGTTTTATGATTGCAGCCAATTTAATTTTGATGCTTTTATGTGCAGAGGAACTATCGTTTTTTCCTAGCATTTGTTATATCGGCCTTGGTTTTCTTTGCCTACATCTTTGCCTTTTCCTGCTGGAGAATTCACCAAAGAATATTGAGAAATGGAACTGGATTGTTTGGTTTGCTAAAAAACTGTCCTGAAACAGTGGCATTGATATTGTTTGGTGCCATTTCCATCGGATTCCTAGGAGGCCTTGTTCTATTTCATTTGTACCTTACTACTAAAAACCAGGTTCTTTATGTATAACCTAATTTATGTTCAACTTCTTAAGGCATTAGCTTTATGTTTGTACCTAGCTAATATTGTTTAGCAATTCAAATTACTGGATTTGCATTACTTGCACAATTGTGTTTTTAATTGATTTTTTCTCTCTCATTTTTTTTTCCCTGTTTCTTACAGACAGCTTATGAGAATTTTCGGCAAAGTTATGTGGGTTCTAAAAACCCATTTGATAAAGGAATTCTGAATAATATTAAGGAGTTTTTGTTTGAGCCACTGCCACCTTCTAGAGTTGATTTTCGCGCTGAAGTTACACCTAGATGGTCTTCAGCAGCTGCAAGCGTTGCCTGAGTTGAAATTTTCATGAAGTGCATGATGATGATAACAATAAAAGCTCAAGTTCCCAAATGTCTTGGAGTGATTTTCATATATGTATTCAACATGTTGAAGTATCTTGTAAATCAAACACGTTTTATGTATATTTCTTTTTCATTCGTTTATCTTATATAAAATAACATTCAAGCATAGGCTAAAGTGGGTAATCCTCGCAAATATCTGTATACTTCAGATAGTTTATCCTTGAAGTTGCCTTCGTTAGACCATTATTATGACTTGTTTTATAATTTTTTTTCCCTTGTAATATGCATGACAAAGGGGTTGGCATTTCTTAGCATTGTGAGATCAGGAATCTTCATATATGCCTTACAAGTTCTTCAGTTAGAACATTATATAAGTCTTGCACAAACATAAATCTGCATACCTTCAGACTGCAGAAAAAAAAAAAAAAAAATTATCAATAGTTTTGATGAATGTGAGCTACTACAACTACAGGGCTTTGGGTCACAAAATATCCTTAATTATGTGCTTAACGTCTGGATTTGAAATCATTGCTTATATATCTAATATTGGCCATAGTTTACAAAAACATTCTGTAGACTTAGTAAGAGAGGGAATGGTTAAGAATTTACCTGGTGTGAGGTATCGCATTGTTATAATTATAAAATAGACAAAGTTTGGCTTCAAACCGGTTTGGAACTATGAAGCAAAGTCACTTGAGATGGTTTGGTCATGTTGAGATGAGAGAGATTAGCAAAAAAAGAAAAGTAGAGAAAGATTGAAAATAATATTAATGGAAGTATTCAAATGGGACTTGTCAATTAAGGAAGTAACAGAGTGTATGACTCGAATATAATAGAACAATAGGGAAAAAAAAAATACATGTAGTCAACCCTAACTAGTCTATTAAAAATCCATAACCGACATAAAAAATTTTTAGGACTAAGGCTTAGTTGTTGTTGTTCTCCATAGAGAACTCTATTTTGAAACTTGATGTGAAACTGAGCACGATCTGGGGTGATCAAGGACAAGCAGCTCTTGAGAAAGCTAGTATATGCTTACTCAATTGTGGTCCTACTGGTTCTGAGACATTAAAGAATCTTGTTCTTAGTGGGGTTGGAAGCATAATTGTAATTGATGGTTCCAAGGTTGAACCTGGGGACCTTGGAAATAATTTTATGGGTAATGTTAATGTTATGCTTCTTTTGTTACTTGAATTTTACTTACTTTCTCTAACACATTTTAGATGTCTAGGTAAAATATAGCGATGTTTTCAAAATGTCATTTACTTTATGACTAATTCTAGGGATACAACATTGTTCTCAACTTTTTCCCAGCCTCTGATATGGTCTGTTGTGATTGGAACAACATCACTTTCACTTGAGTCCATAGTTGACACGACTTTCATTATATATCAACCATAATAGGTCATGTCAGCAATTGTGAAAAAAGTTGTCCCTAGACTTATGGTCACTGTATGTCAAAGATATCATGACATTTAATAAGAATCTTGTTTGTTTTAAAAGGATATGATATGGATATTTGGAGTTGAAAAGTAAAAATTCCAACTTTGGAATGCTGATATGTATTTTGAGGTGACTTAAAATGAAAATTAAGATATATAAAATGGGAGGGAAGGAGTACCTTTTAAATTCTGGGTGCTTATCTTTAGTTTCTGATTTTGATAGTTGATGAATCAAGTGTTGGGCAATCTAAGGCGAAATGTGTATGCGCATTTCTTCAAGAGCTGAATGATGCTGTTAAGGCCAAGTTTATAGAAGAGTATCCGGTGACGTTAATTGAGACAAACCCCTCATTTTTTTCTCAGTTTACCTCGGTAGTTGCCACTCAGGTATGAAGCTAATGTTTACCTTACTTTTTGACCATGAAAATAGTTAATTAAAAAAGCATTGTTTTGTGTGCTCTGCAATGTGTGTATTGCCAAACATTTTCTTTGTTATTATCACAAAGATGTAGATAAATTTGAATGTCAAGGTGGCCCGTAGCTTGTACTCACAATTTCACTGCGGTTTGATTTTTTTTTTCATAAGATCTGCATGGTCTGATTACATAAATGAATTCAATGGACTTCTAGATTTGTAACCTACTTTCCTAAATTTTAACAATTTTTTCTGTTTCATCTTATCAAGTAAGATATCAATCATTGTAGTTTGAGAGTGTGATTGTTTTTCTTCCTGAGTGTACTTAGTTCTGCTTTTTTTTTTTAATAAAATCTTTTGTTACTTAAAAAAAGAAAAGAAAAAAGAAGTGCAAATGTAAAATTGATCTTTGCTGATGGAAGATTCAATGGTAAAGCTTGATAGGATCTGTAGGGAGGCAAATGTAATATTGATCTTTGCTTGCTCCTATGGGCTTACTGGGCTTGTTCAAATCAGTTTAAAGGCAATGTGGTTTTACTTCATTGGGTTCCTCCAAAGGAAAAACTTGGACACTGGAAGGATAATCAGTTGTTTTATTATAATGCTCTGTCCTAGTATAAGTTCTGTTGGTTTGAATCATCATTAACATTCCTTTTAAAATATTTTTTTACCAAAACGGACTTGGTACAGAATTTCTGTAAGTTAGCAACTATAATTGTTCTTTACTACTTACCGTTTACTTATCAAAAAAAATAATTGTTCTGTCAAAATCTAGTAAAAAGTGTTTATCAAGATCAAATATAGAAAATTTTCTCTATACAAATCAATTTTATACCCACTTTTTCTTATTTGTTGCAGGAACATACTGTAGTCGAGTCAAAGCCTGATCATTTTCTGGATGACCTCCGGTTAAATAACCCATGGCCCGAGCTTAAGAGGTGCAGCTTTTGTTTTTATATTTATTTTCTTTGGTTGATTTTGCATGTTCACATTGTCTAATGTATGTTAGTGTCTGGCACAATGCTCAGCTTATATCTTTGACCCTAAAAACACACACCTTGTATTCCATATAAATGCTTCTGATTGTCTAATTCATCAGATATTTGGGTGGTAGTCTACCATCAACCAGGGAAGAGAAGAATGCTTGAATTCTTCTCTTCCCTGGTCAATGCTCACCTTGATTCTAATTCATCAGATATTTGGGTGATGGTGGCTGCTTTGAAGGTAATTCCAAAATGGCATTCTTGACATTTGTTATTCTTTAGTTGAATCTGATACTGACATCCAATTTGCCGAAGTCAAGTGATAATATATAGCGATGTTTCTGCAAAGAGGTACTTTTAGCTTAGATCCTAAGTTGACTGACAAGCTCTTTGTACACCCCGTAGAGTCAAAATTGGGGGGTGGAAAACACTGATGTTTAGGGCTGTAAACAAGAAGCTAGGCTGAGTGTTAAAAGTTTAGGTTTACTCATTTATTTTTATTTCAAACATGAGCTGAACTTGAGCTCATCAACAAACTAGACTACATGTTCAAGCTTGGTTCATTTCCTAATTGAAACAAGTTTGAGCTTTTTCATAAGCTGCTTGATTAACTTAATCTTTTCTCATATATATAGTAAACACATTATATTCAAGCTTATTCACAATTAAAATTTTTTACTCCCATAAATCTATGCTAATAATTAATAACTAAATTGTATTACTTGAGTTAATTAGATAGAATGATTTTCATTATGAACTTATAAGAATTAGATTCATCAACCTTGCATTGTTGAAAAATGTATATAATTTTACTACTAGATGGACTATTTATATTAACAATAAAGTAAAAAAAAAAAAATTGATATCTTATAACTTATTTACGAATTTACACAATTCAATATCAAGTCTATATGAGTGTTTTTTTTTTTTTTTAACATGTATACATATAAACATATATTATTATATTTACTTAATCGAGTCTTATATTCACGAGCTTGTTTATGAACATATTATTATGCTTGAGCTTGGCTTGTTTAATAAATAAACAAACATAAATAAGTGTTTTCTTGAGCCAAGCCCAGTTGTTCGTAAACAAGCTAGTTCATTTATAGCCCTACTGATGTTCTAGCAGATTCATCTAACCAATTCTTGCGTTTATTTTTCTTAGAAAGTCTGCTTCACAGACATTACCAACTCTTGTGCAGCTTTGTTGATCATTTGTATTCTTACGGAACAGATTGTGTGGAGGGTCTCTTTTCTCATAAGATATAAAGCTTTGACCTCCTTTCATTTAATTTTTTTCAGTCCCTCCCCCTCTCTATGCACACGCATGCCTCCTGGCTTATGGTGCTGCCTTTGTACTCCCTTTTTCCTTACAAATGTACTTTGAAATTTTGATTTGAAGTACCTATGCTCATTGGTAATGGACTGAATGCAAAATGGTCCAAAAATACTCTGCATGCTGGTTCAACTGTTTGAAATGCCAGGAAAATGTGGAGATTGTTTTCTTATGGTAAGATCATTCCCGTTGGATGGTCCAACAAGAAATATCATTAATGTTTATCACAGTCAATCTCTATGTTATTTTGACATCAACTATTCAGAATGTTCTAAATATGGACATGGTGATGTGCATTTGTTGAAGTTGTATAATTTTGCATTTCTTTCCTGATTTTGCAGGACTTTATATCAAATGAAGGTGGTGATGAGGCACCCCTTGAGGGATCAATACCTGATATGACATCTACAACTGAGTTAGTATCTAAGTATCTTGTTGTTGGCAGTATAATTTAGAACTAAAAAAGAAATTAGTTTGTTGAGATGAGTTGTAAAATTCTCTTGTAGGCTTTCTGTTAATCTGCAGAACATTTACCAAGCAAAGGCTGAGGCTGAAAAAAATTGGTAAAGATCCACTTAGCATCTCAAAGACAACCATAAAAAGCTTCTGTAGAAATGCAAGAAAACTCAAAGTAAGTCTGGAGTAACTGTCTTTTTTTTTGTTGGTGGGGGGGGGGGGGGGGTGGGGGGGGTGGTGTGTTCTTTTATAGGTATTCACTCATTGGGATGACAAATTACTTTCAATTATGAATGTCGTGACACTGTAGTAAATCTAATAAGGTCCTAACTTCAGAGTAACCTTGACGTACCATGACCTGAAGTTTGTGGTTGATTCTAAACAAGTCCTGTCCAATATGTTGTTGTAATCAGCTTTGATCACATCGTTCCTCTATGTTAGTAGTCATAAATTACAGCTATATGTTCATAATTAATTTTGCTACTTACTTAAGCACATCTTACCTTTTAGAAATGAATACTTATTTCCCAAAAATTGCCCTCAGCTAATCATGCACCTATGGGCTTATAGCTGCTAAGGCCTTGATGTTATATATTTTCTTATAGATCAAGCATGACTCATGCTCGCCATTATTTTTGCCTGGGTACAATAAGGTATTGATTTTTACTTTGTAGGTTTGCAGGTATCGCTCCATTGAGAATGAGATTAATTCTCTGATCTTACCAGAGTTACAGAAGCATCTTACAGATGAAGATTACAGGTTTCGTTGAATTTACTTTTTATGCTTTCAGATAATAATTTAGTGTCCAACTTCTACTTATCAAAAAATTTAGTGTCCAATTCTTAAAAGGTATTTATACTGTACTTTAATCATTCCTGGACCTCATGCATAGCATGAACTTGTTTCTTTGAGAGAATCGGATTTTCTGATTCAAAATCTAAAATTTGTGTCAAGAATGCATGTGGATTAAGAACATTTCATTTGCATTACCAATTGGCCAATGTAGAATTTTTTTATATATTGTTAATAATGATGAAATTCAAGAAAAGGATGTGCAATCATTAAAAAATTAGGAAACTACGCATAAATTTTGCAGATTGGAGTCATTGGGGTTTCAGAATCCTTTTGCATATGGTATACTGTTAATTCTGCAGACCAAGTGATGCATTCCGTTTATGTAAAACATTTGGTCAGGATTGGATTGCCTACTGTCTAATTTCTTGATCCTACCACCTTTGATCGTGTTTGGTTAACAACTTTAGCTTGTGGAATTCTATATCTTCTGCAAATATTTTTGTTTTTGACCCCCTAAATTAACTACTATCTTTCCTTTTGGGGAATTATTTTTTGCTAGAGGTAATCCAAAATGAAAATATACATATGCATGAATCACCACTACACCCCAAACAAAAAAGAAAAACTTGCGTACTGAAAGAGATTCTCTTACATGCTACAATTCTCTTATATGTGTAGCAGTACAGCTGTGGGGTTCTATATTCTGCTTCGAGCTGTTGATCAGTTTGCCGAAAATTACAACAGTTTTCCTAGGCAATTTGATGGGTAACACCTGAGATACTGTTCACAATTATCATATCTGTCTAAAAGATCATACAGCACTTTTGACCTCACCTATTGATTCTTATAGCGGGATGGATGAAGACATTTCGCGATTGAAGACTACAGCTGTTGGCCTCCTCAGTTACTTGGGTTGCAATGGCTCAACCTTGACAAAGGACCTTATCAATGAGAACTGCCGATTTGGTGCTTCAAAGCTCCATGCAGTTTCTGCCTTCATTGGAGGAATTGCATCACAAGCGATCAAGGTTTTATCTCTTGGCCTATCTAATTTAGTTCTATCTGTTTATATTAGGGACCAAAAGGTGGTTGAATGATGAGTATTCAACCATGTTTGACGAGCACAATCATCAGAAAGCACAATTGTTTATATCTTTAAAAAGCTTTTAAAAGTTCTTTTCCATTTTATGTGACCCCCAAAACCCATCACGACAATTGTCACTTTCCACTGCAGCTCATAACAAGGCAGTTTGTACCCATGCCTGGGACTTTCATCTTCAATGGCATTGATCACAAGTCACAAATATTGTCACTTTAAATCTGCTTAGAAATGACTGGTATGTTCCCATCTTCTATTGCTCTATATATGTTCTAATCACAATCTCATTTGTAAGTTCCTTGACAGCTATGTGATTTTTGTTGGCAGATGCCTCCAGTAGATGGAGCAGCAACTTGTGTGTGGACGGCTTTGCTAAACATGTTATATATGAAGCATTCTGATAGTTTGGTGTAAGTTCCTTGAGAGATAAGTTTTGTAAATTAAAATCACATGACAATTGACGAGAGAGAGAGAGAAAGAGAGAAGGAATATTAGTTTAAAATGAAGTTCACCTATTTTGGTCCGTGAAAGTCATTGCCCCTTCAAAGAGAAAAGCTTATTTAGCAAAATGTACCTTTATGCTACTGAATTATAACTGTCCCTTCAGGGATTTCCTTTTTTTTAATTTTTCGTCAAATGGTAAATGAATCTTTAGGAGCACTTTCTTTTTTATTCTCTCTAGAAAAGGTTAGGATTTCAACCTTCAATTCTATTTCCTAATAGAAGATATTGCCTGAAGAGTGAAGACCGAGGCCCTGTTTGCAAAATTTAAGCCCAGGAGATCTTCGGTGCGTTTGACTATTTTCCAATAAAATTTGGTGTGCTGGAATGGATCCATAATCACTAATTTCGACGTTATAGAATATATATATATATATATATATCATCTCAATTTTTTACATTATAGAGCATAATAAATCTTCTTGTTGGTCTTGGGTGCTCTCAGCTTAATTCTGAAAATAGGGCACAGCTTTTATGCCCATATAAAATGTACCCAACCCAGCAACCTAAACATTGTTATCGCGGATCCCTGCTTGAGATTGATTCCATGTTTACCTGGTAGATTGCAAATCCGAGGTTTTATAATGTAGATCTTATGACAAGGAAAAGGAGAGATTCATTTCAACAGGTTATGAAAAAAAAAATTTGAGATTAACAAATTGAAAATGTCAAAAGTTTGAACATGGAAGCTCTGAGATCTTACATAAGAAAAGAACTGGAATAAAAAAATAAATAAGAGACAAAACAGAAGTGTATATGCCAACCAGGGGGTTTACGACCAATTGGATCTTGATGTACCATTGCACCACATTCAACGCCATCCAACCTTATTAAGTCCATGCACGATGTTGCAGCATCCTAGATGTTGGAACTAACTCTGAACAGGAGCAGAAGTTTTCTTGGCAGGATTGTATACGCTATATTCACCGAAGTCCCTTCTACCACTGGCAAAAACATTGCCCACAATCAAATCCTTGAGACAAAATGACAAATTCAGTTCCTCAACATAATTTAAAGTCTCTCTTCCACACAAAATAGGAATAACAATTCATTAAATTATCCATGTTTTAGTAACCGTGCAGTCACACACCAACTTCTAATGTTATTCACATCAAATTAGTACTCTAAGCAATATTTAGATCATCACCAACAATTAGAAGCAGGCTAGCAGATCTCTACATAACCACTCCCCCCATTACTTTTATATGGACTGCAATTATGCATTAGAATTAAATTCATAGTGCTGTTACTGCATGAGTTTTACATAGATAAAAATTAAATTTATGGGGCTTTTAGTCCCTTTCTGACTAAATCACTGATAGAATTCTGTTGTCCCTTCTCGTCAATGAATAGGTATTCCAAAACATCTTGCTATCAAGAACTAAATAAATTTTTTTGTAGTGTGTGTGTGCGCGCGCGCGTGCCACTAAGATTGGATGAGATTTATATTTGATTGAGAAGTGTTATACCCACAACATTTTCTCAACACTTGTTATCAAGAACTTATTAAATTCTTTTGGAGTATTTGTGTGTGTGTGCCACTAATATTGGATGAGATATATATTTGATTGAAAAGTGTTATATCCATAATATTTTCACAACACTTTCCCAACCCATTACTGAAATTACTTTTTTGCCTACCGGTAATAGCCAGTAACAACCCACCACTTACGATTTGTTATGAAAATGATGTGGACATAGCATTTCTCTATTCAATTTAGATGTCATTGCTATAGATTAAACTTTGTCATAAGCACTTGCTTCCACTTACACATAGATTTAAATTTTAATTTGCAGGTTATTTGTTCTACATATTAAGAAATTAAAACCACCATCTATTATACTTCTGCATGGAATGACTATCTAGTGTAATGAAAGAGTGGTCTGGTTATGACATTGCATAGGAATAGGTGATGATGACATGATGGTAATGACAGCAGTGACGGTTAGCCTGATGTTAATGTGAAATTATGGTATTGGAGACAGAGGTGGTGTTAGTATGTGTGATGGTGAGGCAGCAGGCAGTTACAGCAGCTGTAGTGGTGGTGAATGCAATACATATCATCCATGAGAGGAGTTAAAGGATGGAAGGCAACCATGTGATTATGTGCTACAAGACTGAAAACAAGCATGATTACTTGTTAGTGTACCTGTGCATTACATCCCAGCCAGCAGGTAAGAAACGAGGATGAACAGCCTCGACAAATACTTGTCTCCACCTTTGACTGAATTGCCGAATACCATCCTCACCATATTCCTTTAGGAGATGATCTACAACTTGTTTCCCATGTGGACCATGTCCTAATAGTGATAATTTTGGGTGATGCTTAGGTTGGGCAGTTCCATCATATTCCGTATGATATAAGTCAACTATTCTGTTTGATGGACTTCTACTCTCACAATTATCATTAGAATTTATCAAGAGGACACCATTTATATCAGAAACTCCATTTTTATCGGGTTTTACGTTCTCTTTAAAAGTAAAACTGACTTCTTCATTAATCCCTGAATCAGCACAAACAGAGGAGTCACCTACATCAGCACCTGTTTCTCTATCTTCTTTTCTACTATGTGCTTCTGCTTTAGTGCTTTGAGAATTATCTAGGATAGTAACTTCTGATGTCTCCACAATGCCAGATGTCTCTGTGCTACCATTATTATTCTCTTGCTCCACCTTTGGAAGAATGCTCACAGCAGAAGGCTTAAAAGACAATCCTTTCTTCTTCTCAAGTCGTCTTCTCTCATGAGGACTCATGCCAACTAACAAAGCCTCTTCCAAATCTACCTCAGATATCTCCCTCCCTCCATAATAACTCATGACAATCTGCAAACAGCAGGACAGGAAAGAAGAAAAAAAAAATTCTCAAAGTTCCCTCTTTTATTCCCCTAGTGAAGCTAGTAAGTAACAGGCTGCAATGAAACTGATAAAGAGGACATGTGAGTTGTGACAATGGTCTTATTCAGAAATCATAAATTTTCATCTTGAAATTTTCACAATGAAGCCATTCAAATTCTAATGAGATTCCCAACACATGCTGTGAGATAATTGGGTTAATAACCACCAATTCCAGCTGTGTAATTCAACTGATTATGTTTAAGCAGATACCTACATCTTGTACACACCCGAAAATAATTAAATTAATAACCACAAATTTCAGCTCTCTGTAATGATGTAATTCAACTGATTATGTTTAACTGGTGAGCTATCTTGAACACACCCTAAGATAAATTTATACCACCAATTTCAGCTCTCTACAATTCAAATGATACTGTTGTTTTTTTGATAAGTACAATTCAAATGATACTGTTGAACTAGAGACCTACATCTTGTACTCCAGGATGGCTATTTGTGCTGATTATTCAACTATAAACAGTAGTTACATTCAATACAAATTCTTATATCAATAAGTGTAGAACCATAACAAATTTCACAACTTTTTCCATAATTGGTGAAGTGGCAGGTTATAATTGATGTACAATAAAGGTGATGTTAGTGGTGGCCCCATGTGAAAGAGATGTTGAATTAATCGCAATCTGCCACCTCTGCATATTGTGAAAAAATTTCACAAAATTTGTTGTGTCTCTAGCATTATTGTTTGTATATGTCTGCTCTGCTTCAGAATAGGGAAAAATAAATAAATAAATAAATAAAAGTTGAGAAAGGGCTCTAAACCTGTGACAGTTCCTCGCGGCGCTTGGATGGCATTCTTGGTCCATGGCGCAGAAGTGCCATAGCAGCTGTTCGCAATTGTAAAGGAGATACTCCTCCCTCCTCAAGGTTTGTTTCTGACTCAGATGACCCAGACATAACTTGCGCTTGTTTTAAATCAACCACTTTACGAACAAAAAGGGGAATTCCAAATTCTGCAGCAATTTGCTTTTTGTACTTCTCAGCAGAAGCATGGGCAACTTCATGACAGTCCACACAAACTAAGACAATATCATGAGAACGGTGGCTTTTCATGTGCTCAGGAAAGTGTACTCTGTAGCATGAGGGAATTATTCGGTAGCGTAAGTAGTGACTTCCTTCACCACAGCCAACACATATATTTTTCTTACTTTGGATATAAAAATCGTTGTCTTCATCTTCTGGACGGCCTTTGGGTTCAAAGAGAAGCATAATGGCAGGCGGATTGTCATCCACAATTTTTGCCAAATCTCTACGAAGATACCTGTTAGAATATGACATTGATCACATTGAATGCATTTCTTTTTGTGGCACAAATAATGGCAACAGAAAGGCTCACCAACCATTCAAGCTTCCTTTGATCACAGTAACAAAGCAGTCGCCCATCATTTGCATAAATTCTGCAATTATGATAAACTGGAGATTTGCAGGAGAATTTTTGAACAAATAGATCTCGAGAAGCCTTTTTAGCAACTTGCTTTGAACTTTTTACCCCATTTTGTTTGGATACAAATTCCAATTTCAGATTACAGTTAATCAATAAAGCATAATTATAAATAGAAATGGGACAACTCCCACTTGGACCCAGGCACTTTTGGATAATCATTGGGAAAATATCATTAAGGTTGCCTACCTTGTCCTGGAGCAGAGAACAGACATCATCCAAATGACTGCAAACAACAGGGGACGGAGATGGGAGGAAAGAATGGAAACTCAAATCCACATTCAGATCAGCTTGATTTATGGTGTTAAATACTTCTGTTGTTGTCATTGGAGCTCTGTCTGCAAGAGCAACAATAGCCTGATCTGATAATACGTATCTTAAGCTCTCATCATGCAAACGAGCCTGAAAGGAGATAAATCCAACACAATAAGCTAAACTAACTACAAAGTACTTTACTGTTTTGTTCACTATGAGTTAGAGAAGATGAGCTGCACTATGGATAAATGAGATATTTAGAAATTTGGGGATCATAACTCGATGGCCTAGCTAAAATAATCTGCCCGTATAATAGTAGCACACCTAATGTCATATTGTGGAAAGAAAATAAAAAGTGTATATATATTTAAGATATTAGGCATATCATTGTTTTGATTATGAACATTGTTATCATTAAGGTTGAACTGAGATATATATATATATATATATATATATATATATTTGTTGGTGAGCTGTGAGTGTAGAAATAAGGTAAACTAATGATGAAGAAGGTAACATGAGGTGGGACATCAAATGAACAGGCACCCTTGGCTGATTGTTTATATATATTTCACAAATATATTAAACCAACTTTCCCCTAAGCAAGTAAACCTGATATTTTTGCTGCATTGCTCTTATAGCAATAAAGCTATTCTCAAGGTGGCAGCTAAATTTTTGGAAAAGTTACTACTAACCATTATATCTCTCCAAGCACACAATCGCCTCACAAGATCTGGAAACTGGAAAAAAAAAATTGAAAAAAAAAAATCAGAATTTTATAAAATGTAGAACTGCAACTTTCTACTGACCTAAAGTGATATTCAAATGATAATGCAGCAAACCTTGGTTTCAAAATTTGATGAAACACCTCCTTGACCATTCAAATGACGGGAAGATAATGATGATGCAGCAGACTCTCCAGGAAAACCTTCAACGTCTTTTGTGTAGAGTTGCAAACAAGTCATATTGGAACGCCGACTAGCCTCGAGAACAAAATGGAATTTGTCATCGGGACAGGAGATTTCTGAGATATTATTGCTATATTAAAAATTCTGTTGTTATGTGCAGTAGTAAATGCAGCTTTCTAAAGTTACCAGCAGCAAGCCATGGGTAAGCATGGAGTAATGCCTACGAAAGAGTGGAAGACATACATTCATTTCAAGCTTAAGCTATACTACATTTAAGAAGTAGTTAGAAACTTTCAATTTTATGTCTCCCAATATCTGGCAATTGTCACATGATAAACCATTCCAATTAATTATCCTCTAAAGGATATGAACTCCCTTACAGGGATCCCCTCCCCCACCCTTCAATGTAGTCGGGTCCCCAAGTTTTTGGAATGTTCCAAATTCTTCTTCCACACCCCCCACACACCCCCCCCCCCCCCCAAAAAAAAAAAAAAATCACAACTAGCATTTAGTGAATTTGCATTTTAGCAGTCAACCAAATGCCGAATGTACACAATTTTTATTGTATAATATTTTCACCTATTTTTTTTCCCTCCATTCCAACACAAACAAATTAAATGCCAAATGTTGGATTTTAGACATGAACAGAAGATAGAAGGAATACCATTTTCGAGTTGTTTGAGTTCAGCAATCAAGCAATTCGCAATGTACAGTAGATAGTGTGCATCTATTCGAGCATATTGCACCATTTCATTTGATAGGGGCCGTTGTCTCCAGTCTTCACGCTACAATTTAATGTGAAATAAAATCAAATGAAGAGAAAAATCTTGTTTTCTTAGTAGAAATACAATTGAAACTCTAAAAACTAACATCCATCATCCAGTCCACTGCTTCTCAACACCAAAATCATTGGTATGTAACCTAGGCCTTTTCATGGACATATTAGACTGTTCCGTGTGAAGAATTTTAATCCAGGAAAATATGTGGAGTTAATTAGTATAGAGTACAACAGATTGGGATGCTATTCTCATAAAAATCTAATTAGTTCTCTTAGAAAAATGACCAGTAAATTTTGAAATGAAGCAACGTGTATGTCAGTTAGCCTGAAAGCCAAACCTGTAACAATTTGTTTGTTGTCACTCCACAATAAGTTTCAAGTAAGTATGCCAGTGATTTCTGTGGTTTTGACAACACCTCACATGCCTGCAATGTAGCAACATGAATACAAAGTGACAACAGAATAATGGGCAGTTAGTTTCTGTACACATCATCTTCCTCTCTCTCAGCCCACCATATTTCCAGTAAACAGTCATTCAACCAAAATCAATACATATGTTAAACACATCTAATGAAGGACCTCATAAAAACTAACCTTTGCTGTATCAAATAAATTTACAACGTATATATGGAAGTCTCTTTGTAGCCAGAGAATGTCATTATCAGACCCATGGAACACCTACACAACAAAACTTCCTGATATCAATGGCACTAATACCATGATAACAACTATATGTATACCCTAGAAGTTTTCTCTCTCCCACACTCATCCTATCTTTTTGAACAGAGTTATTAAAAAGTTGCATTGTCTGTGTGACATAAATCTCATCTACCCAACATAATTGCGTTCAAAATGTAAAACAAATTCACAATTTAAACACCTTACAAATACTAGGATCTGCAAAAACTGGGCGCATAGCGCTCATTGCATCATGAAGGGCAATTGTGTCCACCAAATAATCTTCCTTCTGAGTAGAAATCTGTTCAAATTACAACGAAAACACATAAATCCATCATATTGCTTTACAAAACCTGCAAATTACAGTAAAAATTAAACAATGTACCTGTATCAAAGCTGTAAAACCTAGAAAAGATCGTAAACTATGCTGCTCAGTATCCACAGAAAAAACCCTCTCTTTGCTCAGAACATCCACGAGCTCCTTCAACTGCGTCTCAGTCTCAACCCAAGTATATGTCTCGCTCATTTTCAAATTGGTATATTCATTTATGAAGCTGAATTCAAGTCCCGGATCGTCCAACAAGGCTGTAATCTCCGCCTCATATGGATGCGAATTCAAATCATTCTCTGTTACCACTTATCAAAAAAAAAAAAAAAAAGCACTCTCTGTTACCAAAAAAGAACACCCACTAATTTTAATTAGCACCATTATTATACTACCATAACAAAAATATAAGGAAAATAATCATTTAGATTCTTATGCTTTAAGCTCCGTTTTGATTGATCAGAAAGCAAACGAAAACTTCAACAAAAACAAAAAGAAAAAAGAAAGAGAAATCCAAGCTTTTCGCTGAGTTGAGCACTTGAGCTGAGATTTTCGCTTCGTTAGTTCCATTTGTTTGAACAGAAAATAACTCCAGCTAAGTTCTCTAGTAACTAAGAAAGATCTTTAATTCGAAGAAAATGAATTTCTATCAAATATTTCACAGTACGAATTGCAGAAATTCCCCTCAATTTTCTCGGCAGCCAAACAGAACTTCACCTCGTGTCACCGCATACTTCAGTTTAAGAGAGGTATCAGTTACAAAGTTTCCTCCGATTAAAATCTTTATTTTTCATTTCCTAAATTGTTTTCTCAGCAACCAAACAGGGTTATATAGGAAAATGTACCGTTGGGAGAGTCGTGAAGTTTCTTCAAGTGCTTGAAAGGAGAGTATGAATTGTCGGCCAAGACTCGCTTAAATGCGTGCTGTGGCTTCTTCTGGTTCTGGCAGTGGTCTCCTTGTAAATAACACGAACTGGAAGGGCACTTTTGGCTCCGCTTTCGTCTCTGGTACCGTACGGTTATGAAGATCGAGAGTGCCGCCAAGGTACCAATTGTTAGTGCCATCACTCTCATCTTGTACCTGTTTTCCATTTTCAAAAAAATAAAAGAAATATGCGTGTGTTCTCTTTTCCCTCTGGGTCTGGCGCTTCAAAGCTCGGGGTCGGGGACAGGGTTTAGGTTTTAAGGCTTCAACATTTACGTGCCAGTTCAGCATGCCTTTACGTGGCAGAACACCTTACTGGGCTTCTAAACGGGCCGATCGTCTCAAGTTAGAAGCCTAATGAAAGTGTCATGTTTGAACCTAAGATGTGGGCTTCTAATTTGCACCAATTGTTAGTGTTTTTCAGTTTTCAAAAGCTATTTTTGTGTCGTTCATAATGAGATAATGTTTTAATATTTTTAGAAATGTTAAAAAATTATTATATTTAGTTGCAAATCATACTTTTATATGGGCTTGGAAACAGGCCGAAAGTCTCAATTTAGAGGTCCAATGGTACTGTGTCATGATTGGGCCTAAGGGGGCTAGGCTTAGGCCTTCAATTTAGCACCAATGGTGACTGTTTTTCAATTTTCAAAATATATATATATATATATATATATTTTCTTAAATTAGCTTTCAAAAGTTAGTTATAATTGTATTGTGGTTCACTGCAGCAAATAGATTCAAATGCTTCAAGTGTCGTCAACCTACGATGGAATTGATGGTGCCTAGCATTTTTCTTTCTGGCCCATCAAAACAAGAAATCGGCAGAGAAAATCCTGAAGTTAGCGAGAAGGGTGGGAATATCATGGTCGCTACGTGGGAGAAGTTGTTTACTTTCAAAAGGGTTGTAAAGGATCAATTGGAACAATTGGTTCAATATTTTCGTGGCAGCAGTTGGGAAGGAACTAGAGTTTACCAAGTTTGGCCTGGGAAAAATGTCTCTCTTTTTACTATGTGACACTTAAATCTTGTTTTTAAATTAGTTGCACATTTTTTTTTCTTGGTTTTCTACTAAAGTTGTTTCCTTATTATTTCATTTTACAGGTATTTTTCTTCCATGGGAGACTCATTTGTGGTCCAGATCCAAGAGGGTTGGTTTTGACAACAGTTTCTATTATTCTATCAAGTTGGATTTTTGCCGTCTATGTTGAGGGTGCACATGATGTGAAAGTTGAAGTAGTTGAATGTGCTTCTAATCAACCCTCCATAGTGCTTAAAGATCTACATCTTGGTGAAGTCGAAGAGGTTAAAACTACATTGTTTCCTATGGTTCATAAGGTTTAAGATGAGATTATACTGATTCCACACATTGATTTTGTTATTCTAAATAAGTTTGATGTGGTGGAATTCAAGATTTTTCTTTTATTTGTGCTTCCTAAGTGATTCTAGACTTGAAGCAAGTGTTATTTGTCAACATTCCTTCAATGCTTTAAAACTCGAGGTCGAGTTTTTTTCAACCAGAGGAGAATGATGCAGGGAAATGCAAGAAGATTATTATTTAGTATTATTTATGTTTGCAAGTCAATTGTATTTTTATGTTTTAGGTCCTAGTAATTTATTTGGCTATTAGTATTTTAATTTGAAAGAAATATTATTTTTGTAATAAGACAATTAGGGTTCCCTAGCCAATTAGAACTAGCGTTTAGCAATCTTTTATAAGCAATTTATTGTACTCCTTAAGGAGGGAGTTGATATTTTGATGAATGAAAAAATGGTCGTTTGGTCTCTTTTGGTCTGGTGCTGACTCTAGGTCTACCCTAGGTGCTAACTCCACTATAACAAACTTTAGCTATTTCAACCCTCTTTTATTAAGGGTTTACTAAAATCTGTCGAAATAACCTATAAATACAAATACGGCAGGCTCTATTACTAAACTCTATATCAAAAGTTATTTAGCCCTTCAAAATAAATTAAAACACCCTTGAAATAAATGTGAACAAAAAAAAACCTTTACAATTTTCAGCCCACAACCCTAGATAAAATATAACAAATTTTTCAACCCTTAAAAAAAGCCCAAAACAAAATTTTCAGCCCTTGAAAAACAGCCCACAACAAATTATAAAAAGATAGCCCAATGTGAATGACACTGTAACCAACAAACACTCCGATCAGAAAATGTCACTCTCTCGCTGAAAAGCTGAACGAAGGAATTTGAAAACTGAGAGCTCGACGATCATGGAGCACATGGAAATTTCATAGAGCTCGACGATTAGGTACGTAATCGCATAGCTCCGATTAGGTACGAGTTGATCTCAGTTTTGTGACTCTTCATCTCTCTTGGCATTGTGTTTCTCAGCTTTGATTAGGTACGAATCACAAACCCTAATTTCGTCTTTGATTTTTTTGTTTTTGGTTTACCCACAAATTTTCATCGATTTCCTCATGATTTTTGTTTCACATTTCTCCGAAAACTGAGCTCATCATTGATTTCCGTATTTCAATTTCTAATTGTTCGACTTTTGCGATCTCATTATTCGTTTTCAAATCATAATCTTTGTTTCCTTTATAGTTTTCATACAAATATTGATTGAGTTTTTTATTTTTTGATTGTCAGTACAGGCACAACGAGATTGCAAGGCTCAATCCAAGGGATTGCTAGTTTGGTTGTGTGGGAAATGTGCTTTTAGACACTCTGTAAGCCTTGATTTATTTCCTAATATAATTTGCACATTCAAAAACTAGGAATTTAATTTTCATTTTTGCTCTGTCAAGTGTGTTTGTGTATTCAAATTTAGTTTTCTTTCTCTCCGCGTGTGTGTGTGTTTATTTCAATCTGCATTGTCCAACTTGTTGGCTTTGGTGGGTAAGTGTTTATCTACTGGGTATCATTGTTAGCTATTGGGAATTTGTGTTTAGTAGTAGAGGAATATTAGTAGTATTTTAACAATTCCAGAGGGGAGTTACCCTAAAACTTTGGAGACTCAGAGGACCTTAATTCGCAATTTACTATTTTAAACATTGTGTTTGGGATGATGGGTTTATTGAAATGCTATCGGTTTTTCTTTTGATGGTAATTTGGAATGGACACAAGTTTTTGTTTAGATAACAAAATGGTTGAGGCAAATTTAGTTTTATTTCTTGTTTATTTTTTTTTTTTCCCCAGTGCTTTGGTTCATATATTATGGTTGAAAAGGATGGGCTCCAATAGAATTATAAATATTTCTGTTTGACAGGCTATTCGGATGCTGATCTCAAAGGGTGCTGGATTTGGTTCCTATCCAGGTAGTTAATTGAGTGAGTTTTGTCTTGCTAATCCTCATTTCTTTTTTACTTAGCAAAAATAAAAGATCTATATTTTTTCTTGTAGTTTATTAGGCCCCAATAAGTTGTTTCGATTGGTTAAGGCTCCCTATTCTTTCAACCTGCCTCTGACATGATAGTGGATAGTCTTGATAAACTATTGTTCTCACTTTAAATTAATTGTAAATTTACTAGAGAGATTGCTATGGGTGCTTCTAGCCAAATTCACTTATAGATTGCAGTAGAGTGTCCTATTTGAAGTAGGAAATAGGACACTATTATTGTCTCATATAAAATACTGTTTCTTTTACCCTCCTGGAATTATGATTGTGCTGTGGAATGGACTGAATAAGTCTACAGAGTGGGTTAGACAGCAGATCTTCTTTCCAAAAGAATTATAAATATTTCTGTGACTGCTTGAAAATAAATTTTAATAATAGTGATCAATTATACATAATATTATCTTACACAGATGTGTGACTGCCTAAGTTATAGCTCATCTTATTTTGCAGTCTTCGCTTATTTGGTTGTTTTTTGTGTAATTGGGACTGAACATATTTGGTTTGCTATAATAGTTTGTGCAAATTTCAACTGATCATCATTTTTCAGGCACCATTTAGTTTTATGCAGTCGGCCATGGAGTTTTTAATCTGCATATTGCTTTATTATATGTGAAATCTGGGATTGTATCAAATTTATGGAGTCTGTGGAATCTGGGATTTCCAAATCACCTCTGTAAGTTCGATTATTTGCTCCATTCTCATTTGTCTTTTTGTTGGGAATATTTTGTATATATATATATATATATATATATATTTGTTATTTGTTTCAGATATTAACTTTCCATCTTCTTTTTTTTTCCTTTTTTTCAGTACCATATTAAAAATTCTCCTATAGATGAATATCAATCGTAGATATGATTAAAAGTCTTTGGAAATACATTGATTACTTTCTTATTAAAAAAACTGTTGTACCTTCGACATGAGTTGGTTTCTTCTTTCAGGTTCAACATCTTATTTTATTAATTTAAAAGGAGTAATCTTTATTGGAATCTATTAGGAAGTGTCATACTCAGAATTTGGAAATTTTTATTAGGAAATGGTCTTTTCTGTAAGTCATAGTTTGGTTATGGAGATTTCTTTTTTGGAAGTTTTCTTGCTCCTAATCATATGTGGAAGATTATTAAATATCTTTTTGGAGATTATGTTTGTTGTTAGAATCCCCTTGATCTCCCATTATTTGATATTTACTTATACTATTTTTGGGCTGTTGTTGTCTAGTTTCTGACAATTCTTAGCAGTCACTCCTTGAAAAGTTTTTGCTTAGCTTGCCAATGAGTTTCTAATTTGCTGCATTAACACGTATATGCCCATGAGAATTGCTTATATAGTATAGTACTAATCCACTTTGTTCTAATTCAGCTGAGAACAGGCCACAACTTGGATTTTCTGAACTTGTCCATGACCTTAGAATATTGCTTTTATTGGTAAGTCTATTAGACCCAATCTTGGCCCCTGGAAGCAACGTATTGGTTTGCTCCTCAAAACTCTGCCACAATACATTATCTAATTCTGCTATAGGTTTATACCATATGCCTACATAATACTTGTGCGACTTACCATTCGCTGTGTGTTAGTTAAAACTGAAGTTTTTGTGAAATAAATTCAAAATAGCATCTTGTTAGTAGCTTCGGCTGAAATGTTGCTGGATAAAATTAGTAGTTCAGGTTATAGGTTATTTGGGTCCTAGTAGAAGTTGTTTTTAAGTATGCTTATGTTAGCTTTCTCATGAATTTGTTCTGCTTTAACTAGTTATTCTGTTTCTGAGTAGAAGCATGTTTAAATATCTTTATGTTTGGTTCAAGATATTTTATTTGATAAAATTTGTATTTGTTTCATAGTTCTGTGAATGCTTTCTATTTGTTGTTATTTGACTTTATTTTGCTGAGTATTTGCATTATTCATCTTCAATACTTAATTACTATATACTTTCTATTTGTTTTGTCAAATGGTAGAAAGAGAAGACAGGTCATAGCCGTAATAGAATTGAATTATTTGGCATCACCCATGTGCAAGCTAATGGGCAAGCAGTAAATGAATCAACACAAGATGCATTGGTATGAAATCTTCTAATTATATTAATATAGATAGTATATTTTTATGTGGTTTTGTTGCAAGTTACTTTTCTTTTTAGGTGGCATTGAGGAATCTTACTACTCAAGTGAATGAGGGGGCATTGCAAATATCTCAAGATCAAATGTTTGTGGACGTGTTTGGACCTGAGCGTCATGGATGAGTTCGTGGCTATGGGGCTGGAGTCACTCCTACCAAGTTATGGGGTTCCTCCTCATCTAGAATGTATGATCTTGAGAAGCAACTCCAAATATCTGAACAAAAACGCTTAGAATCTGAACACAAACGAATAGAGGCTGATGCAGAGTTGAAAGGAGAAGTAAAGCACCTCAAAGGCATGCTCGAACAACAAGCTATTCAAATGGCAGAACAAAGAAGACATTTTGAGGAACAACAAGCTAGTCAAATGGCTGAACAAAGAGCACATTATGACAATATGATGATGCGAATGTTCAGTTATATCACCTCGCAATCAGCCCAATCTAGTAGTGATCACTAAGGTATGAAAATTAACTCAAGCTAGTGACTGTTTTAGTACTATTGGATAAATTTGGAATGACTTGTTGAGCTCTTTACATGCTAAAGTTAATAGATCATCATGCTGAAGTTAATGTAAGTAGTTTATTATTTTAATCTCTCATCTCTGTCTGTCTACCTGCTTACTTCTCATAAATGGTGTAGAAGCTCTCTTTGACCTTCATCTAAAAAATTAAGATGAATATGCAACTGTAGCTTTCCCTTAAGTTTTTTACGATTGTATACTGAAGAATTATCATGCCAATAGTTTTAATTACTTAATATTTCATGGGTTGTTTGAAATTTCATAGAGCTGGTTAGTTGAGAATAAGCTTAAAGCTCACTGTTTGTTAGTCTTAAGGTGATGGATAAGAATCCTAGTATGGGGATTGATCCATTATCCTTAGAGCTTAAGATCATCAAGTACTTTATTCTATTTTTTATATTTTATCATTGATTTTGATCATGGTTTGTGATCGCAAGTTGCACTAACTAAAACTCATTCTGCTTTCTCATTGTGTAGTGGATGTAGCAGAAGTTACTGGGAAGGAACAAATAAGATGCATGGCCAACCAAGAAGGGAAGGGGGAGAAAATAATAAATTTGTATGCTACTAGACACATAGGTTTTGGACAAATTTTAGTTGATATCATGGATGATATGCGAAAGCTACTGTGTAGTCATTTAATTTCTTGTGCAAAATCTACTTTGCGTATTTGGGTTCTTGTGCAATCATTTAATTTCTTGTTTTAAGCCTTCTGTAAGTTTTGGTTCTTACAAACCAACTTGATTCTCACAAGTAATATTAGTATCAAGATATCTTCGAGTAATTCAGGAAATATATATATTGTGCATGATTGTGGGTTTTTTTTTTTTTTAAATTATATAAAATAAAATCTTATTTTGAGAGTCAAGAGACCCCTTAAATAACCTTATTTATCAAGGGTTGTAAATATAAATCTTTTAAACCTTGGTAAAAGGTTATTTAAGGGTCTCTTGACCCTCAAAAAAAGATTAGAGCACTTGTTTTAAGGGTCACGAAGGCCCTCAAAATTTCCTTTTCGACGGTATATGTTTCAAAGGTTATCAAGGGTCAGATAGACTCTTAAAATAACTTCTTTCAAGGTTTTTTAATACATTTTTTAGGGGTTTTGACCCTTGAAACGGTCTGATTTGTTATAGTGCTCCTAGTGGTTTCCCTGTTTGGTGCTGATTCCAAGTAAGGCCTAGATGCTGACTCCTAGATCATATCCCTTTATTTTATTGTTGTTTCAATTTTGTTCTGATTGTCCTGCGTTATGAGATTTTCATGAAGTGCATGATGATGATAATAATAAAAGCTTAAGTTCCCACATGTCTATATATATATATATATATATGTGTGTGTGTGTGTGTGTGTGTGTGTGTGTGTGTATTTTTCTTTTGCATTCGTTTATCTATAACATAACATTCAAGCATTGGCTAAAGTAGGGAAACCTCGCAAATAATACTATACTTAAGATAAATTATCCTTGAAGTTGCCTTTGTTAGACCATTATTATAACTTGTTTTATAATTTTTTTTCCCTTGTAATATGCATGAGAAAGGGGTTAGCATTTTTTAGCATTGTGAGATCAAGAATCTTCATATATTCCTTACAAGTTCTTCATTAGTTAGAACATTATATAAGTATTGCACAAACATAAATCTGCATAGTTTGAGACTGCAGGAAAAAAAAAATTAACAATAATTTTGATGATTGTGAGCTACTACAACTACAAGGCTATTGGTCACAAAATATCCTTAATTTTGTGCTTAACATCTAGATTTGAAATCATTGCTGTGGGGGTAGAAATGTCAAAACACCAATGTAGGCCTTGGGCCTGGTTCGAGAACGTAAACTCCACCAAAAGGCTGCAATGCGAGAATAGGGTCACCTAACTTAAAGGGCCCAGGGGCCCACCGATCAAGCCATTGGTCAATCAAGGAAGGTCCGAGGAGAGGGTCTCCTCAAACAACGGAAACAAGGACTAAAAGGTGCAACATGACGCCTAGGGAAGAACTCTTGAGGCTCAACAAGCCATGTTACACTTCAACGAGACGCCAAGGAGGAGGACGAGTGGGAAGCGCTCTGCATAAAGCTGCCACCACCGCATTAATGACTCCACACCTACCGGTCTGGCCGTATTAATGGAGAAGTGACCCCTGAGGGGACGGTGATCAGCCTTATGGCCACGATGGGTAGTTTCCAAGAAGATAATGGATAGGAATGGGATCTGCATTTATGGCTCCATGGGTAAGAACAAGAAAATGGGGAGTATAAATAAAGAAGGGGAGGCCATTGGAAAGGGATCTGGTTTTTCGAAGAAGAAGACTTTTCTCCTAAATAGCAAAAGGGAAGCGAGGACAAAGACTCATCGGCCCATGTTTGAGGAAAGCCAAAGTTACTCCACCAGCTCGTGGCACGCCAATTGTGGACTTAGCCCAAACGCCACTGCTTTCTTCCGTCTCAAGAAGTCTAGGCTTCAGTCCCACTCTCTACAAATTCTATTGTTTAGGTCATTTGGACCAACCCTTTCACATACTTGGGTCTAGGCTTAATTTGCGTCCTTACAATTAGCGCCGTCTGTGAGAAGGCCTTGAGTAAAGGGACGTGAAGCATCACGGAAGGCTCGAGTTCGCATCGCACAAAGTCCATGGGATCCCAGCACGAGGATCACTTCTCGTAGCTAGAGCGGGAGAGAGATCGCGAAGCCAGCGTGCGCACGGAACATACGCGCCGGAGGAGTCACACACGGGATGGAAGCAAAACCTCTAGCGAAAAAAGTGTTAAGGCCATGCAAAGGGAGATTGACCACCTGAAACGGAAGCTGCGCCGGGGGAAACGACGGTGCACGCCCTCTTATTCAGACCAGTCTTCAACAGACACTCGTAGTAGCATTGGCAGTTCCAAGTCAAGAACTCCCCCTTGTGAGTCCTCCTCTTACGAGGACGAGTACCATCGTGACCCTAAGGGTAAGAGAACCTCCTCCAGGAGTTTGGCTAACAACTCTTTGAGCAAGGCGCTCCACCAAATTTCCAAGTCACCCTTCACTCGGAGGATTGAAATGGGAAAACTCCCGAGGCATTTCACCTAACCAACCGTCACCATTTACAACGGACGGACGAACGAACCCAGTGGAACACGTAAGCCATTTCAGCCAGAGAATGGCGGTACACTCTAAGAGCGAGACCCTGATGTGTAAAGTCTTCCCTTCCAGCCTGGGGCTAGTTGCGAAAAGGTTGTTCAATGGCCTGAAGGCAGGCTCTGTCGATTCCTTCATGGAGCTCACCAGGGCATTTGGCTCGCGTTTCATCACATGTAGTAGGGTACCTCGGCCTCTGGATTCACTGTTATCCATGGCCATGAGGGAAGGAGAGACCCTCAAGATGTACACCGATAGTTATTAGGAGATGTTCAACGAGATCGATGGGAACTTCGACGAAGTTGCCATAAGCACCTTCAAGGTCAGCCTTCCAAACGAGCACGATCTGAGGAAGTCATTGACCAAAAGGCTTGTCAAGAGCGTGCGTCGGCTCATGGATCGCATTGACGAATACAAGCGAGTTGAGGAGGATCAACTGCAAGAAAAGGGGAAGGCGAAGGTTATCCGTCAAGAGATGAGGGATTTCAGGTCGGACCGATACAACAACAGTAGGCCGAGGAGAGAGTTCGTTGGGCAGCCTAGTCCGATACCTACGCAGGTGGTCAAAACCGTGTTCTGCGAACCTATACAACGGGTGTTTGAGAAAATCCATCATGAACCCTACTTCAGGTGGCCTAGCAAAAATGATAGGTGACCCCACGAAGCGTAACCAGAACCTTCATTGCCAGTACCACCAGGAAAACGGCCACGCGACAAAGAACTATAGGAACTTACGGAATTACCTAGAACAATTGGCGAAGGAGGGGAAGTTGAAACAGTTCCTATATCGGTCTGGCGGACAAGAAGAACATCTTGAGCCAACAAGTCAGGGCCACCATACCTTGAGACCCCCTTTGGGGACCATCAATGTCATTCTCACTGCTCTTGGGAGGACTGGTTCTTGTCCTTCTAGGGTTATGACCGTGGCACGAGCCCTTGCCGAGGATTCTAGATCCGAGACGAAGAAGAATAAAGGTAACGAGTCTCCGATTCTAGGCTTCTCGGACGAAGACAAGGTAGGGACCATCTAACCACACAATGACACCTTAGTCATAATGTTAAGAATTGGAGGTTATGATGTGAAGTGGGTAATGGTAGACCAAGGAAGTGGCACAGACATCACGTACCCTGATCTATTTAAGGGGTTGAACCTAAAGGGAGAGGACCTTTTGGCCTACGACTCACCACTGATAAACTTCGAGGGAAAGGCAGTCGTCCCGAAGGGGTAGATTAGGCTGCCTGTATAGTCAGGCCCAATGGTAGTTGAAGTGAATTTTATCGTGGGTGACGCCTACTCTCCTTACACGACCATTATGGAGAGACCCTAGCTGCATGCCTTAGGGGCTGTCTCCTCTACTCTCCACGCCAAGGTGAAGTTCCCTTTCGGGGGTAAGGTCGAAGAAATTGTCGGGAGTCAGTCTGCGGCGAGACAGTGCTTAACAGCCGCAATTCTGCACAAACCAAAACATAAACTCTCGGCCTCGACTGCACCGACCCCATAGCAATTAGCCCCTTCTGCCACAATTGGAGGGACAGTGGCAGAAGAGCCCACGTGTGAGGGTTTAGATAAAATTCTTGTGGACAGCAACCCAGAGAGGTTCTTCCAGGTAGGTGCCCAACTGCCGGTCAAGGAAAAAAAGGAGCTGGTCGCATTCTTGAAGGGGAACCTTGACGTGTTTGCATGGGATGGGTACGAGGTGCCTGGGATTGACCTAAACTTCATTTGCCACCATCTGAACATTAGCCCGGCTGCTATGCCGAAGAGGCAACCCCCTCGGCCCTCTTCCAAGGAACATTCCAACGCCGTTAAAGAAGAGGTTGTTAGACTTAAGAAAGCGGAGGCTATCAAGGAAGTATTCTATCCCGAGTGGTTGGCGCACACTGTCGTTGTAAAGAAGAAAAATGGGAAATAGAGGATCTACGTGGATTTCACGGATTTGAACAAGGCTTGCCCCAAAGACTCTTTCCCAATGCCCCGCATAGATCAGCTGGTGGACGCAACAGTCAGCCACCCTCGGATGAGTTTTCTAGACGCCTTTCAGGGGTACCACCAGATACCTTTGGCTTTGGAGGACCAGGAGAAGACAACTTTTGTTATCCCCACCGGCAACTACCACTACAAGGTGATGCCTTTCGGCTTAAAGAATGCAAGGGCTACCTACCAGAAGATGATGACCAGGATGTTCGAGGTGCAGTTAGGGAAAATTGTTGAAGTGTACGTAGATGACATGGTTGTAAAGAGCAAGGCTGTATCTGGGCACGTGACCGACCTGAACAGCACTTT
Organism: Castanopsis chinensis; assembly: GCA_032878915.1. Lineage (NCBI taxonomy): Eukaryota > Viridiplantae > Streptophyta > Magnoliopsida > Fagales > Fagaceae > Castanopsis > Castanopsis chinensis. The sequence continues at coordinate 10,372,503 of JAVQMG010000126.1, read as the reverse complement.
CCAGACGTTAAGGGAGCACAAGTTACGTTTGAACGCCTTCAAGTGCTCTTTTGATGTGGGGTCTGGAAAATTTCTGGGTTACATGCTCACTCATAGAGGGATTGAGGCCAACCTTACTCAGATCACCGCAATCTGCAACATGCAACCTCCTCGAAACCCAAAGGAGGTCCAAAGGCTGGCAGGGATGACAACCGCCCTCAACAGGTTCATTTCTCGGTCCGCGGACAGATGCCGGCCCTTTTTCTAGTTGTTGAACAAATGGAAGGGATTTGAATGGACCGAAGAGTGTTCCTTGGCCTTCCAACAGCTAAAGGAATATCTCTTTCAGACACTCATAATGTCTCGCCCCGACTTAGATGAAGTATTGTTTGCATACATAGCTGTGGCTGCCAACGCCGTCAGCCTAGTTCTGATACGGGACGACAACGATATACAGAAACTAGTCTATTATGTGAGCAAGTCTTTGCAGGAGGCCGAGATCCGGTATTTACCGTTAGAGAATGCAATTCTAGCCGCGGTGCACGCGACGCGCCGGCTCCCGCACAACTTTTAATCTCACACGGTCGTCTTACTGACCCAGCTCCCACTTAAGTCCGTGCTGCGGAGTGCTGACTACTCCAGTAGAATCGCCAAATGGGGAACTATCTTGGGAGCCTTTGACATCAAGTACATGCCTCACACCTCTGTGAAAGGGCAAGTCCTAGCCGACCTTGTGGCGGAGTTTGCTGAGCCTCCCTTAGAAGAAAACCCTGAGGGATGGGGCATGGCGGGAAAATCAGTCGGCGTGAACTCGTGCGAGTAATTCCCGGTATGGAAGATTTACATGGACGGAGCAGCCAACCAGAAGGGTTCAGAGGTAGGGGTAGTTTTGATATCCCCAGAGGGAATCGTCGTGGAGAAGTCGCTGAGGTTGGCGTTCTCGACTACCAATAATGAAGCCGAGTATGAAGCTTTACTAGTGGGAATAGACATGGTTTGAAGAATAGGGGGAAAAATGATGCAGGTGTACTGGGACTCGCAGCTAGTGGTCGGCTAGGTGGAAGGTAAATTGGAAGCCAGGGAACCAAGAATGCGAGAGTATTTAACTCGCGCCAAACAATTGCAGTCCAAATTTGAGTTTTTTGCATTGTCGCACATCCATAGGAATGGAAATACCCATGCCGACTCATTGGCCACACTCGCAACCTCCTCAGCATAAGGCCTGCCTCGGATCATCCTAGTTGAGGACCTATTTAAGCCCGCTGGGCCAAGTGGTGATGCCCTCCGGATTCACCAGGTCAGAATGGGACCTAGTTGGATGGACCCAATGTGTCCTTCCTCAAACATGACGCTCTGCCAGAAGAAAGGTCCGAGGCCGACAAGATCCATAGAAGGGCTCTTCGGTTCTGGCTATCCGAGGAAGAGAAATTCTATAAACGCTCCTTCTCAGAACCCTACCTGCTATGCGTACACTCGGAAGCAACGGAGCTACCAGGGATACTAGTGGCCAAACATGTAGAGAGAGGCGCAAGATTACGCAAAGAAGTGTGATCAATGTCAGAGATTCGCTCCCAACATCCATCAACTAGGAAGTGTCCTTAACCCTTTGGTCAGCCCTTGGCCGTTTACTCAGTAGGGCTTGGATATAGTGGGACCATTTTCGAGGGCAGCGGAAAACAAGAGATGGCTTCTCGTCGGGACGAACTACTTCACCAAGTGGGTTGAGGTAGAGCCCCTCTCGAATATCAGGGACGTGGATGCAAAGAAGTTCGTCTGGAAAAACATTATCACAAGGTTTGGGGTCCCGCGCACCCTCATCTCGGACAGCGGCCTGCAGTTTGACAGTAGGGCCTTCAGAAAATACTGTGGTGACTTCAGCATCACAAACAGGTATTCTACCCCAGCCTACCATCAAGGAATGGCCAACCCGAGGCAGTGAACAAAACTATAGTGAATGGGCTCAAGAAGAGGCTGGACGATGCCAAAGGCAGGTGGGTAGAGGAAGTGCTACACGTATTATGGACTTACCGAACTACTTCACGAAGATCTGCGAGGGAGACGCCCTATTCGATGGCTTATGGTGCTGAAGCTGTAATCCCTTTGGAAATGGGGTTTCCAATGATGAGGACTCATTCCTTCACCCTAGGTAACAATGACGCCTTGCTGCAGAAGGGGCTGGACTTGATAAAGGAAAGGCGAGAGAATGTAATGGTCCGGCTAGCTTGCTACCAGCAGAAGCTCAAGTAAGGGTACGATTCCCACGTAAAATTCAGGCCCCTTACTCCTGAAGACTTGGTCCTGAGGAAAGTCGTTGGAATCGCTAAAGATCCAACATGGGGAAAATTAGGACTAAACTGGGAGGGGCCCTACCGTATAACCTCCGTAGCCGGCATAGGGTCATATTACCTCGCCGACTTAGAAGACAAACCTATAAAACGGCCTTGGAATGTAAATAACCTTCGAATGTATTACTATTAATGAAAGGCGTACACGCCACGCATTTTGGTATCATTGTACTGTGTTGATTGTTAATATGTTAATCTCTAACGCCAAACAAAAGTGCTAATGTCAACCTGGGCTATGCTAGGTCCTCGGACTTTCTGCCTTAGAAAAATTTAACATGCAATTTATTTTTAACTAAGTGTTAATATCAATCTAGGCTATGCCAGGTCCTCGGACCTTTTGCCTTGGAGAAATTTAACATGCAATTTATTTTTAACTAAGTGTTAATGTCAACCTGGGTTATGCCAAGTCCTCGGACCTTTTGTCTTGGGAAAATTTAACATGCAATTTATTTTTAACTAAGTATTAATGTCAACCTAGGTTATGCCAGGTTCTCAGACCTTCTGCCTTGGGAAAATTTAACATCCAGTTTATTTTTAGTTAAGCGTTGGCACTATCTCCTTGGACCTTCGGCCTTGATAAATTTTACGCGCGATTCATTTTTCAAATGATCGTTAGTACCAAACTTCACATGGTTAAATCGCTCTTAAGGTTAAACCACGCTTATCTTGGTTTCAGACATGCTTCTGTGCACCTAGCTATTTACTTATTAACCCAATTATGTCGGAAAGGGCTGTTGAGTTGCTTAGGGTTCACATGCAACTTATGGCGCAATAACACAAGTTCTACAACAATAAATACAATACATTAAGAAAGTGACAGATCAAAAGCAAAACACTAAAGGTTATTAAAACAGTTTGCATTAAGGCTAGAAATGAAAATTACGAGGTAGATAATTAATGACAAACTCCCTAAGGGGGAAAACTACGCAAAGAGGGTGCCCGAGGTGGCCTATCCTTTTATCTTCAGTGGGGGGTCCTTTCCCAACTTCGCTGAGGACTCCTTGGTCTGGCCCTCCACCTCAGCTCCTTTCACCCCAGCCTCGGGCAAAACTTGGGCCTGCTTCCCCTTGTCTTTAGCTTTGGGAGGAAGCACAACTTGGCCAGCTGGCTCGTCGGACCTCTGTTCGGCCCCCTTATTGGCAACAACAGCCTCTTTGGTAGGGGGGACTTGCTCTTGGAAGGAAGGAGGCAGCATCGGGGCCGCAGTCTCAGGAGCAACCGAAATGGCCGGAGCGTCTTTGATGAACCTGATATCCTCGGGATACTAGACCTTCTCGGTTCCCCTCACCTCGGAGGTGGCAGGAACTCTCGCCGTGTTTAGGGCTTTCGCCCAAACTTGCTAGCAATATTCCCTGCACAACTCCGCGAGCTCCTCGGTTAGGCGGTTCTTTATCGTCTTAACCCCTTCATTGTAGGCGGCTTTGGTAGTGGCCTCTACGGTTTCTCTTATGGTGTGCGCCGCTTCTTTGGCTTAGGCAAGCTCTCTTTTTAAATCCGAGATCTCTTGCCCTGCTTTGGACAATGCCTTGTCCTTTTGGTGCAAGAGTTTGCGTAGGTTTTCCACCTAGGCCTCTGCATTCTTAAGGCCAGCGTCGGCGCTCCTTCTCTCACTCTGCTCGTGGGTCAGCTTGGTGGCCAGCTCACCCTTCTCAGCCTTAGCGCGACCCAAGTCTTTCTCAACCTCCACCTTGGCCGCTTGCTCAGCCGCTACCTGGTTCTGGTAGTGCCCCACCAGCTCCTTGGCAGCAAAAACCTCCTGGATGGCCTGCGAAGAGAAATTATGATAGAAACACAGTAAGCGTGAAAGTGAAATACACGAAGGCTAAAATAACAACAACGATCTAAAGGGGTAGCGCATACCAAGCCCAGGTTCCTCTTGAGAGAAAGAAAGAGACGCGTCCGACCCATCTTCCCCAAGTCCTCCAAGTCCCTTGGCAGGAGTAGGGGCTGCTCCAGAGCATTGGCCAGATGAGGGGCGTGACCCATCTGAAAGTCCCTTATGCTTGCCTAGAGAGGTATCGGAGCCCCGTCCACCTCCAGCGCAGGGGACCAGCTGGACTCCCCTTGGCGAACCTCGGCTTGCCCGCGTATCTCTCTGCTTTTGACGGACGAGGTTCTCCCCCCACCCTTAGCAACTTGTTGTTGATGCTTTTAATGCTTTTGCTTTTTCTCCCTATCCCTGTCCGCCTCCTCATTCTCTTTCCTCCTCTTCTTTAGGACGATAAGGGCAAGAGGGAGTGGGTCGGATGGAAGGGGAGGCAGAGGCAAACTCGGCTGGGACCCCGAGGCATCCACCTTGGAGACTTGAGCGCCTCTTTTCCTGGCAAAGAGCGTTTTCAAAGATGCCATGTTGTCGTCATCCTCAGAGGAATCCTCTAGCAGGGCAATAACTAAGCCTTCGATACTGGAGTTCCTGTCCGAGTTGCCCTCTTCTTCGTCCAAGATGTTGACCACGTGGCCCTCCAAAGTTCTTTTGGCCTCCTCTAAACGAAACCGATCAATTTCTTCATCAAGGGATGAGGGGGAAGTCGCAGACTCTCCTCGGACGCGCTAATCTTCCCGCTTTGCTGCCAAAGGGATGGCTTCAATGGTCTGACTATAGAAGATGGTGGATGGTGTGTCGGGTATAGCGCGAGGGGCAAGGAATTCTGGTTGGGAAACGTCTATCCTCAAGTGTCTCCGGTCACCCGCGAGGATAGTGTCTTCAACCTCTTAGAAAACCTTCGATATGGGTTTGTACCCCAATATGAGGTGGGCGGCCCTCACTTGCAAGTCTCCGTTCACAAAGACCTTGGATTGCAGAACCCTATTAAGGTCCGAGACGTTGACTTCTCCCAAACAGGGAGACGTATGTCGTTTGTCTGCAAGAGAGACAGCAGAAGAGCCAAACATGGTTAGATACTAACGACAAATCAAGTAGAGAAAGCATCAAATGGCAATGAAACTACCTAAGGGAGTAAAAAAGAGGCAAAACTTTAAAAACCAAAAACTCCTAAATCTTAGGGAATCACACCTGGCTGTCCCTTTCTCACTGGGCAATGGGGACCGTCATGCCACCTCCCGGTTTCAATGAGATAATCATCCTTCATGCCTTTATTGGACTTGGGCAGATAAGAAATAAGACTGACAGCGTTGGACCTCGACTTGAGGTAATAGCCTACGTCTCTCAGTCGGTGGCACTCGTACAAGTAAACGACATCACGCCATGTGAAGCGCAGACCCATCTGCTCATTTAGAGCATCGACGCAACCTAATATCCTAAACATATTGGGTGTACACTGATCAGGACACAACTTATGGTTACGAAAGTACTCGCTGGTCACATCCTTCATGGGGAGTGTCATCCCACCCTCTAGGAAGGTGATTATAGGGATGACAACCTGCCCCTCTTTCTTAGAATCTGTTACGGCCTCTAGGGGCAGTATTCCAGACCCACATCTGGAGGAATGTGGTATTTGGCCTGAAATCCTTCCATGCCAGAAGCCGTATCCACTAGACACTTAAACCTACCCATTGGGTCGAAGATAAAGGCAAAGATTTACGAAGAAAGGGAAGAAGGATTGACAGCTGAGGAGAAAAAGGTTCGAGGAAAGGAGAAACTTAGTAAAGAATGGTGTACGAACTTGGGATAACTTCTTGAAAGAGAATGAGGTTGAAAATTTCAGAATACGTTTGCTCTTTGCTAGAAATGGCGGATGTCACAGTTACCAAAGCGTTTTGAATGATTGAAGGACGGCGGTTCGTGAGAAACATCCCGCTCAAATTTTTGGGAATAAACCCGAGCCGTTAGATCCACATCTCATCGTTGAATGTGCGTGACAGGGAGTTACTCAGTGCAATTAATGCAGGCGTTGCGTGTTACGAAGCGTCAGAAGCCTTCCCAGAAAGACGCGGGTAGATTTCGCACGTGCGATAATTAAGAGATCACGTGGAGGTAGGATTCATAGGTCAAAAACTCATCTCCCTCCTCAGACCGGAGTCAAATGAATTTTTGAGGTGCTATTGTGGGGGTAGAAATGTCAAAACACCAATGTGGGCCTTGGGCCTAGTTCGAGAACGTAGACTCCACCAAAGGGCTGCAAGGCAGAAATAGGGTCACCTAACTTAAAGGGCCCAGGGGCCCACTGATCAGGCCATTGGTTAATCAAGGAGGGTCTAAGGAGAGGGTCTCCTCGGACAACGGAAACAAGGACCAAAAGGTACAACATGACGCCTAGGGAAGAACTCTTGAGGCTCAACAAGTCATGTTACACTTCAACGGGACGCCGAGGAGGAGGACGAGTGGGAAGTGCTCTGCATAAAGCTGCCATCACTGCATTAATGACTCCACACCTACCCGCCTTGCCACATTAATGGGGAAGTGACCCCTGAGGGGACAGTGATCAGCTTTATGGCCACGATGGGAAGTTTCCAAGAAGACAATAGATGGGAAAGGGGTCTGCATTTATGGCTCCATAGGTAGGAACAAGAAAATGGGGAGTATAAATAGAGAAGGGGAGGCCATTGGAAAGGGATCCGGTTTTTCGAAGAAGAAGACTTTTCTCCTAAATAGCGGAAGGGAAACGAGGACAGAGACTCCTCGGCCCACGTCCGAGGAAAGCCAAAGTTACTCCACCAGCTCGTGGCACGCCAACTGTGGACTTAGCCCAAACGCCACCGCTTCCTACCGTCTCAAGAAGTCTAGGCTTTAGGCCCACTCTCTACAAATTCTATTGTTTAGGCCATTTGGGCTGGCCCTATCACGTACTTGGGTCAAGGCTTGATTTGCGTCGTTACAATTGCTTATATATTTGGAATTGGTCATAGTTTACAAAAACATTCTGTAATCTTAGTAAGAGAGGGAATGGTTAAGAATTTACTTGGTGTGAGATATCACATTGTTATAATTATAAAATAGACAATAGTTGGCTTCGACTCGGTTTGGAACTATCTTTTTTAACTTATTAGCTGGCAAATTATAAGATTATTCATGAATATTATTTAAATGAGTTATATGATCTTTCTCCTTTTGATGTAGGTGACGATTCGAGGACGAATCCTTTTGAAGAGGGGGGGAATGATGAGAATCAACAAACATTCAAGGATCCATTGCATGTTCCAGTTGGGCCTATTACAAGAGCAAGATCCAAGAAGATCAAGAAGCACTTAATGGGCTGATTCAAGAGATTTGGGCTGACTTTAACGCAGGACATTCCAAACTTGGCCCAAAGGAAGCTGAAGGCGTAATAAATTTAATGCAAGCTATTGGGAGTCGATCTGGCTTAATTAGGAGTGATTTATAGCGTGGATTAATGACTGATTGACTTTCTAAGTCTATATTAGTTAATGGAGATTTTTTCCTATTCTGGAACTGCTATTTTAGACCAAATCTACTTGAATTTAGGGCTTTTATTATTTAGAACGTTTTCTAACTATTTTCCTATTTTGGATTCCATAATTTAATTTGAGATTAATTTGTAATTTTCTGTTTATAGTATTAATTGACAAATTAGCTAACATCTATCTATTGTAAATGGTCAAAATATCTTGTTTCTCAACATTTTTAATTTTTATGTTACTAATGTTTAAAGTGATTGATTTTAAAAATGAGCTTATTCGGTCTTTTTGTCATATTTTCTATTAAATTTCTTATAGAGATGACTAAGGAAGAAACAATGTAGCCTGAATTATTTTTGAGATGGCGTTAGGTTTTTTTATTTAGTTATGGTTATATAGGAACATGTCTAGGAAAAGTTGATTGAATAGAAACATAATTAGATATTAGATGTGAAGAAGATTAGAACATGAATTTAACATGAACATGCATTCTAATTGTCATTGTGTTGAGATGATGTTGTGAGGTAAGTGATAACATAACGACCTACCATGCATGTTAGTGGGGTGTGATGAACATGTGATGTCATAATGTATGATGAACATGTAACATGTGATCGTGTGATGATGATGATGTGATAACATGTAATGAATATATAATAACATGCTATGGTAGGATGGATGTGATGAATGTTAACATGTTAGAATGTGGATGATGTGATGTGATGGTATTTGATAACTAATTTAGAACTATATGTCTGTTTTTCTTTTTGTCTCTTATTAGACGTTAACATTTTTTTTTCCTAATGAGATATTTTTCTTATTATTTTTATTAGGATAATGAGACATTTTATTGATACTCACAATTAAGTGAAAATACAAAAAGAGACATTTTTTTGATAAATTTTTTTATGAGAGACTAGACATGTCACCTAGCCAAAAAAAAATGTCTTCAATCAAATCAATGAATTCCTCACAAGATTTTAATTAAGATTAAGATGAAAATTTTTAAAACTTTTATTTAACCATTTAATTCCGTTGGAACTAAAAATGTAGGAAAGATGTCGGCCTAATACATTTTTTAGGAGAAACTAGAAGACTTGCTCTTCAATCCTAGTCAATTTTGATGTGCACCTAGAATAGACTCATTCGACGAGAAGAATCTTCCTTAGGGTGGTAAGGTAAGCACAATCTCATTCTCTTTATTCATATAAAAACTTTAAAAAGTGAGTAATTTGATATAAAGTAATGGGCAATCATGCCCTTATCATAAGCCTATTTGCTAAAATATCTTGACCAAGACTTAAAAAGGAGTCATTATAGACTTATAGTGGAAGATTGGTAGCACCAAAGTGGTAAATTGGCCCACTCTTAAAGCTTATTCTTTCGATATTGGATTTAGCTTTAGAACTAGATTGCCTTTTAACTTGTTGAGAAAGACTCAAGAACCCCCAAAGGTGAAATGGACTATATATGTCTTTTTTATTGTTTTTTGACAAAGAAACTGCACCAACTAACAGATGGTCTCGTGCAATGGCAGCTTTGGGGGTTGCTTAGACAGAGTAAGAAGTGGTGTTGTAAAGCGACGGGGACTCTCTACTGCAAGCAACGCATATCCAACTAATTCTACACCACAAAAATGCACTCTTTTCACCTTTTCCATATGTGAAAAAAAGAAAATGAAATTAAATTAATTTGTCCCTAGGCTGGAATGGCTTTGGGATTGAAAGATATATACATACATATGTAAAATTGGGGCCGAACAAAAATAAAGAGTAGACGAGGATTCCACTAGTCATGAGTTGTGCTCCACAGCAAAATGTTTTGGCAGGTTTGTAACGTTGAGTCATAATACCTAAAAGTCGGCAAAGGGACAAGTGAATCATGCAATTCTGAATTCAGTCTGCTGCCCAATTGTCCGTTGGGTTGGATTATATAATTTTCAAATTTTGAATGATGAATTATAATTCAACTTGGGTTCTCTTTGGTCTCAAAGACCCATGAGACTGTATTTTATGCGTCAATCCAATGGAACGTCTCTTATAAACATGTAATCTTTTTAATAATTTGATAGTAATTACAGTAAGAAAGGGATTTGAACTCCAATCCTCTTAATAAAGATAAAGAAGAATAGACTATGCCATTAAGATACAAGATTCTTGACTACATGGTATTTAATTTTGACATACAAGTTTTGATTTATTTTTTAATTTTTTGGATAGAAAGCTTTGTGAGTTAGTTCATAGATAGTTAATGCATATTAAACTTGAAAATTTGTTCTACAAAATTTACTAATAAATTATTTATTCTAAGAGAAAAGTGTTTCTTATGAGAGCATTTGGAATTTCTGGTCTTGCCTAAAAAACGTAATATGTCAATTTGATTATAATCTGGCAATTCTGGCCCAAATAAACGGAGATTTAGGGTCTTCATAATTGGTTCTTCTAGTAAGTTAACTTAATTTGAACTTTGAAGTTTGAAGTCTTTCTAAGTTTTAATTCAAATGATTGACTAAGCTTTTTATATGCAAGTTCAAATACTTCTAAAATCAAAGTCATGTGAAGGTTTTTTTTTTTTTGCTTAAAATTGTCATGAGCTTTTGCGAAAGAACATGTCAACATGTGGAATCTGTTTCTTCCTTGTCGATTGTGCTTTGCAAGTTGCAACACATGCATAGCAGTTTTTGGTTTTTGGTTTTTTTTTTTTTTTTTCGCCCTTATCATCATTATTATTCTTCCTGCCTTATAATTTATAAAAATTTGAAAGGAAGAGGTAGCACTTAAGTCTGAACCAAAGTGACCAATGATATATGGTTTTTATATAACACTAAGCATGTGTTTGATAATTATTAGGGTTTAATCTAATATGATTTTCCTCTCTCTCTCTCTCTCTCTCTCTCTCTCTCTCTCTCTCAAATTTGATAATTATTATTGTCATCAATAGACATTTATTAGCTAATATATGAAAAATATATATTTTATCATTTGGCATATATATTATGATTGCATTTGTGTATGAAAATTTCTATTTTATTGTTTAAAGAAAAGATGATATACCAAAGTTATAATTTAAAATTGTATGAGTACATACTAAAATAATAGCATGTAAAATTGAGAGACTTCAAAAGTTTATATGTTAATTAAAAAGATCAAATGATTTCTGTTTTACACATATTATAGATTTATATATTTTTTGCAATAAAATCAAATGATTTCTGTTTTACACATATTATAGATTTATATATTTTTTGCAATAAAATTCTTAATAAATTATTATTATTATTTTTAATTGATAATATAATTATACATCAAATTTATTAGAATATTAACCTCTATTATTATTAGTAGTAGTAGTATTTTATAAATACAATAAGATTTAAATTTATACTATATTTAATAATTATTCTTTACCATAAACCAATATGCTTTTTTTTTTTTTTTTTGAGAAAGTCCATTTAAAAATTAGAATGGCCTATTAGTTGTAAGTACATAAAAATATAGTTATGTTTAGGAAAAAGGGATTTAAAAAAATGGTATATGAGGGAAAAAATTTATAAACTAAACCAAATGCACTTTTAACATTAATAAGTTTTTTTAGACAGAATTTAATCAATTCGACAACAAAATTTTTACTAACCGAAGTATTGTTATCATCATCATTACTCTCTTTTTCTCAATTTTTTGAAAACATATTTTCATTACGAAAATAAAGATGAGTATAGATGACCATAAAAGGCCCGGAATATTTTTTTTCTTTTTTTTCCTTTTAATTATTAGGGCTTAGACAACACTAATTAATTTAGCAAGGTTGGTTTACATGTCACCGTACCACTTGACTTACTTTTGGCCATAACATTTAATCATAGTACCAAAAGAGTACTTGGGTCAAAAATAAATACTTTTCGAAGTTCGAGTTTATCCAAACTCTATTGCATGTTCATCAAGATTGGTCCAATTTAATTTTTTTTTTTTGAGAGACTATTTCATTATTTATATTTGCAAATGACGCAATTATAATATCAAATTTATTCTTCCAAGATCTGATGGTGCGGATTAGTCCAAGCCGACAATAGTGAACTTACTGAAAGAAGAGAAAACCAAATCTTTAAACAAAATTAGATTATAATTTTTAGAAATTCTTTTTTTTCATGGATCATGGTCGGATCCATTTTTAACTGAACAAAGTCTCTCTCCAAATTAATTTAGAGAGAAATCATACAAACTCATCATATATCTTTATATTGAGTGTGAATTTTAAAAATCTAACCGTTAGATTGTACGTTCTTATTACATTCTTAAAGCTTACAAAATTTCAAGAAGATCAAAGATTAATTGCTATGTCATCAAATAAATGTTATAATTTCAAGTTTTTGTAATCTAAAGTTGTATATAAAAAATAAGTTAATTGATCAAATAATAAATAACATTCAATTTGAACGAAATTTGATACATATGTTAAGAACATAAGGAACATTAAATTCAACGGTTAGATTCTCAAAATTTACACCCAAAAAAGAAATATATAAAAAGTTTGAAGAGTTTGTTAGTAAATTCAAGACCTATGTTAATTCAACTGGTAAATTTTTTTATAATTACATAAAAAATTTAGAACTCAATTTCACTTATATTGATTAATGTGTTAATCTGATAATAAAATGTTATCATAAGAAGGAAATGAAGATTTATACCAAGACGAGAAAGTGCTACTGGAAAATGAAATGAAGTCGTTAAAAAGTGATGAAATTGCCCCCTCCCTCCAGAGAAACATCAAACAAGAGGGGATGCCCCTTTTGATTTTTTTTCATTGGCTAAAGAAGCATCAAATTCAAATTCTCAATAATTTTTTTAAAAACAAAAAAGCATCAAATTCAGTGTCGGCTCACTATATAATGACACGTGTCAGCACCTCGTGATGTGGGTCAACTCCCATGCAGCGTTTGGCAGCATCCACGTGACTAAGGATGCAAAATGTTCACGTGATGATTAGTGGACATATGATATTTGTTGGAAAGCTCTTAACTCTGAGACCCAAGTTGTCCCCAACAAGGATGTGCCACGTGTTACAAGGTTCTACTCCATCTTATGGCTATTCACGTGCACTGTCAGCTAGCTAGTTTTGACTTCTCTTTCTAATCCCCCACCTGTGCTTGTTAACTTGTTGCCCTGGGTTCGTATAAGTAAGATATCTTATCAATATTTGCTTCGCAGATTCTAATACCCAGTGCATTCACAAAGCCAAAGCACTACTTTCTCTCCAAACCAAATAGTTTTAATTTCTATGCTAGTTTGTGAAATTAAAGAAGCTGCATTTGTTATACCAATTTAAAACGTACACCAGTTTTGGTTGATTTTCATTATTGTTTTTAAAAAGAGTACAGTGGTATTAAGTATTAATTTTGTTGGGATTAATTTTTAGTAATAACAGATGCTCTTAAGCATTTGCTAATATACTATTTTAAGAAAATTCTAATACCATTTTCATGTTAAATGTACAATATTATCAAAAAATCATTTTTTTTTCCTATTTATTTTCTCTTAGAGCATTTGTTAATTTTTCCTATTGAAGTATTAGCTAAATCTTAAATAATTAATGAATGCTCTAAGGTCAGTGATTAATATGCATTTAATACTTATATTCAATCTTGTTTTTACACTTTTCAAAAAATAAAGTCAAAATTGTGCAAGTATATCCAAAAAAATATACACAAGCACAATAAATTTGTGCATGTAAACCAATAAATTATTAATAAATGTATTTAATTGTTTGAAAAGTATGCATTACAATTCATAATTGAGCATTTATTAGCATTCTCAAAAAGAAAAAAGTTATTAATTTTTAACTTGAGCCCTTATGGTACTCGATAATAGGATCCTTAAATTAATTGTTTCCTAATTTCTCAAGTTTTTGAATAATTAGTAGCTTATTATAGTGTCATTATTCAATATAAGTGGTTTAGAATCCGAGCCCTCTCTCCAATCTAAAAGTTTAAAATTTTAGAATAACTGAAAATTAGTTACAGACTCTTTTATAGGAGGGGTGGAAGGGAAGACTGGAAGAGATAAGAACTACAGTCCATATTTCACCACAAAAGCTCCTATTAATCAAGGGAAAAAACACCATTCCTACAACAACAAAAAAAAAACTATTGGTACTAGTATTAATCTTAAAGTCATCAAGAAATGGACTGGTTTATAAATTATAAGTAGGTGGTGATAGTTAAGTTTTGTTGTTTGTGTATATATTTACGTTACTATAATTCTTCGCAACTTATATAGGCCTAAGCTGTGCAGTGAAGAGTTGTCAATTGTCACTGTTATTATTTTTGATTTAATTAGAGATTTATGATAACTAATGGAAGTTGGATTAAACTAAACCATATGCCTTAAGGTAAATTCCATATATTTTTCTATAAAAAAAGGGTTAATTCCATATATTTAAGGTTGTCAAAATCAGGATCTTACGTAGGATTATGAGAGATAGGTGCAATTGTAGATTGTAGGATCGGATCGTAAATCATAAGATCCTATATTATTTGAGAAAAAAACAAAAAATACACATTGGTATGTTAAATAATCATATAAATTATACATTCATTGATATAATTACCATACATCACTACATCCATTTGTAAGCATCATTTGAAGAGTCCAAAAACCTCAAAATGTGACACTCTATTGATATATTTTTTATTTGGGTCCAATTGACACTCTCTTTACATTAGAGTTGAAAAACTTGGTCTATTGAGATTTTATTTTTAATTTAGGCCCAACTGAGCCTTCTGTTAAAGAAGATTACAAGAAACTAAGGTCATTTGGAATCATTAGAATCGTACAATCCTACCAATCCTGAACAATCGTAAAGATCCTTAAAAAATCCGGATCGTTTTGGGCAGGTGAGATCGTAAAATTATAAAATCATGATCGGGATTTTGACAACTAAGCATGTTTAGTTGTCATGGAAATAATATCATAGGCTATATTGATATCAGTCCACCAAAAGTCTATATATATATATATATATATATATCTATAATTTACAAGCTTTTTGTAAAAATATTAAGAGATTTTATTGTGTATAGAACTTCTTTTAAATAAGACCATAAGAGTTTTATATCTTAGACTCCCTTAGGCCTTAGCATTAAATATAAAGAGATAAGACCATCCCATTGAATCTTTGAATTTTCTCATATTTTTTATGTAGATATTTTTATGTAGTTGAATCTTTGAATTTCCTCATATTTTTATGTAGATATTTTTATTTTCTTAAATAAAAACATGTATCGCATAATAATCTAGCTAAAAGTGGGAGGAAATTAGAGCTACAATTGTTGAACTTATAAAAAAAGGGAAAGGGGAAAAAACTCTTGTACATAGTGTGTTACATACACTTGAGTTTTTATAACTGAAAATGTGATTTAAAGTCATGTTTTAGTTTATAAAAATACACAATGTGTGTAGCATTGTGTGAAATAAGCACCCCCACAAGGGCAAAACTTATGTAACATTCACTAAGCATTGTATTGCAAGTTCTTCAATTAAATTCAACTATCTGGTGATATGAAAAAATAATTTGTTATTCCAAAAGTATAACAATATGGTACCCTATCCTCTCATATGAATAGTGTATGCTATCATAATTTATTGTGTAAGACTTGCTATTATGTGAGAAGTGGAGGTATTACTTTGCTATTCTTCCAAAATACTAAAGGATAATTCTAGTTGCATTGATTAATAAATCACACTATTAAATTTAACTGTTTTTGGGATAGAAAACACTTTTTTTTTTTTTTTAATTTTTATCTATTGATCAGAGAACCGAGTCGTTAAAAATCAATGGGAAAACTTAAATTATGACTTCTAATGAATTGTATCTAAATTAAAAAAAAAAAAAAAAAAACACTATAATTGCAAAGGGTCAACATCATAGAAATGGAAAGGAAGGCTATATCAAAGCTAATCATGTTTGCGTTATTTCTTAGCAAAACTTTTGAGATTTGCTAAGAGCATAATTATGCACATTATTAGGCCCCATTCCCAATCCCCATCAACCTATAAACGCATATTAAAGTCATGAGTCATCCCAGACTCCCAGTGGCAAGATTAAGTCAACTATTTTAGAAACGCGCAACTCATAACTCATGAGTCTATACAGAAACGCGCAATTAATGCTTTACTCTCTCAGGATTCAAGTCATGTTAAAGTCGCACTACTATGGAAAAACAAAACGTATCCTTTTCAAGAGACGTGTTAATGTGTTATATTATATGCTTGCTCACTTCCTTGTCATCTTTCTTCCACAGTCCACTGCTTCCCTATTTTTGTCCCACTTTATAATGAAGTGCTAATTATGTAAACACGAATGCTTGTTTTTGTTTTGCCATTTGGTTTTCGTGTGGAGGAATATTGATGCTTGTTTTTTGTGATCATAAGAAGGTAAATGGCAGTTTTTGTGAAGAATCTCTATTATAACTGAAAAATAATCAAATATTGATGATTAAATTGAAATAATTAAAACACTACCTAGCCAAGGAAAATATATATATATATATATATATTTGCTAGGTAGTGTTGCAATCTTGCATGTACAATTATCCTTGTTTAGTTTTTAGGGTAAAATACAAAAACCAGGTTAATATCATATACTATCAAGATTTTTTAAAATATCATATTTTTTCTTTAAGCACAAATAACACTTAACACCATTTAAAAGTTCCCTATAACTCCAAGTCCTCTACTTCTTTTCAGTCGTTTATCTTGATTGTACAAGTCTCACAGTGACTATATTATGACAACTATATGTAGGAATGTACATCGATTTGCATTAGATGTGGGGAAGGGGGAGGGGGGAGGGGGTGGGGGTTAGGCTTTTAGCCAAATAGCAGAGGTTGGCTTGCCTAGAATTGGTGCCAATTTCATCATTGAAGGTTGAAATTTCAGTCTAAATTGGTTGGTTCTTATATGGGCTCAGTTTAACCAGTTCTCTTGGTTTGAGACAATGAAAAACAGTAACTTAGTAAACCTTAAAAGAAGGAAATAATGGCAGAACTTGACAGATTGACAATGGTAGAGTTTGGAAGTGAGAGAGAGAGAGAGAGAGAGAGAGAGAGAGAGAGAGAGTTTTGAGCTTAAAATAAGAGAGTTCATATTTTTATTAAGGTTAAGGACAAAACGGCGTTGTTTTGTTTATATATTTTCTTAAAAAACTAAACAACAACATTTTATGTTAATATATAGATTTTAACCGATTTTATATACTTTGTGTGTGTTGATTGGTTTAGTATCGTCAAAAACCTACTTTTACAATTGACAACTGCGTCAACTAACATCAGAAAACTAAGAACTCCTCTAATAGTCGCCCTAGTCACCATCAGAATCCCATTTCAATGGTTCAATTGGTGCAGAACTGGTTCAATGGTTCAGCTTGGATCGGTTCATGATCTCCCCTAATTATATGGGAGAGGGAGTATTTGGAATTTTGGATAGTCAATGGTAGATATACAGCAGTTAGAGATAGAGAAGGAAGTTAGAGGAGTAGGGAAATTTTCAACATTATTAAGTGACGTTTGAACTTAGGCTTAGGAAGCAAATTCGATATATTGAAAATTTTGATATTACATTGCAATGGCTTATATTAGCCCAAGCCTGAAGGGTAAGTTTATTATTTTACCCAAGCTTTTAATGTCCGAACCAAAATAGTTACCAGAACTTAAAGTTTGGGTCTTTCTCAAAAAAAAAAAAAAAAAAAAAAAAAAAGAAAGAAAGAAAGAAAGAAAGAAAGAAAACTTAAAGTTTGGGTGGCTCAAATGATTAAGCATTGAGTTGGGTAGAATGAAAAATTGAGTAAATAAACAACCATCAACCCAATAAATGACATAAATAAATCACGTGCACCACACGTATCATAATTAAAGCCCATGCTGTGTATATTATCCCTGAGTGGATGAGAACACCAGCATCCAGTAACAAAAACATGTTCCTGTAAAATTTATTCAAAAATAATAATGTACTTAGTAATGTAATGAAAAGAAAAACCAGTCCTAAGGGCATTAATGTCACTGTCGTAAGAGTTTCTTGGGTCTGAGGTCATTATAAAGAAAGGAAGCTCTAACATGGACTGTTTGGTAATTAGAACATAGCAGTTAGTGAGTCCTCTCACTTCTGTTCAACTTCAACTTCTCTTGCCTGCAAAGAAGTGTTAAGAGAGAGAGAGAGAGAGAGAGAGAGAGAGGACAAAGCAAAGGATAAAGAAAAGAACAAACTAAGAAGTTAAAAAACAGAGCAACTTCTCTGTTCTGATACTTTCCTTCTCTCTCTTTCCAGACTTTTGCTCTGTCTCAAATCTTGTTTCAGAGCTCACTTTGAATCTCAAATTTGATTTTAAGCTACTTTGGGCTTGGTCTGCTTCTGGGTCTTATTGATTTTGTTGTCACTCGCTGTGTTGTATATGGGTTTTGCTTAAGAAAGTTATTGGTTTTGGAAGTATAGGATAATCTAACAATAAAATGTCTTGGAAAAGCAAAGGAGAGCATTCTTCTAGAAGTGTTATATCACAAAAATGGTCCCTTTTTCTTTGTTTGGGCAGTTTCTGTGCTGGAATGCTCTTCACCAATAGGTATGGATATGTTGTATTCTATTATGCTTTCTTTGAATTCTCAGTTCCTGCAACTTTTTCAAAGATACTTAATTGTGGGTTTTTACAAGTTGGTTCAATTATGCATTTTTTCTCCCCTGAAGTGGGTTCAACTTCAATCCATTTTTATTGGTTTGTGACCGTGAAGCATAATTAATCTCTAAACTTTTTTCTGAGATCTGAATTATACTTTACATGTTTTGTTAACATCTTTAGAATTTTTAAATTTATGATTTCTGTGTTCTCTTCAGCTGGGTAGTTCTGAGTTTTTATGATTTTTTATGTTTTGATGGCATTGAAAGGTAGTTTTCATTTTCATTTCATTGTTTCATGGCATTTAACATCTGAGTCTTCTTTGAAATTCATGCCAATAATATACTTACTTGACCCATTTGATTGTAAAAGTTGGATAGATCTAAATTGAGTTTATATTATAAATTGCAAGCTATATTAGTTTTCTGTTTAAGAAACCACTCCTCCATATGTATAAGTTTGTGTATTTAATACTATTTAGGACATGTCAATTCTAGACTGAACAACTCTCCACAAATTTGTGTCAATTCCATTATCATTTATAGATGGTTCAGTTTTTGTTTCTGTATGTATGTAGAAATTATTTCTGGGATGAGATAAAGATGCTCTGCTTGTATGCCAGTTTTGTGGTCCCTGAAGAGTGCTTTCAACTTCTCCTTTTCTATAAAAAAAAAAACTTCTCCTTTTCTCCCATTTTCTCATTAAAGAACAGAAGGCATTTGATGTCTCCTATTCAATACCATACTCTTAATTTTACCTCTGGCTGAGGTAACTGGAAGTTCTTGATTTTGTTTTTACTAGCCACCCAAAACCTCCCACAAGTCCAAAAAACTACAAAAGTACTTTTAAATGTCTTTTTGGTTTATCTTGTAGTTCATTGATCAATTTGCAGCTTATTAGTTGATGTTTTAATTTTATATGGGCCCCACCTGTTACTAAGGTTGGTAAAATCATAATTGAACCGTTGAATTGTTAACAAAGAAAATTTCATATTTGCAAAAAATTCCAGTCATCTCCTTTGCTTATATTCTTTAATGTTGTCAAATTTCTGTTTTAATTATTATTAACAGATAGTTATATATACATTCGTATAAATAAATTTTCTCATTTTATAACAACAATCATATAAATATATCTGAATTTTTTACAACACTTGTTTCTGAAATTTTGTGACATTTTAACGATAAAAGTAAACTGGTACAGGATGTGGACTGTTCCTGAGCCTAAAGGTATCACACGGACAACGGCAATGGAAGCTGAAAGATTAAAACTGGTTTCAGAGGGCTGTGATCCAAAAGTTGTGAGCATCTCTTTCTTATAAGTACTTGATTTCATTTAATTCTTATTTAGAATTGTGTTAAACGCTTGTGTTTGATTATATGTAATCTTTGTTATGTCCCTCATAAAATAAAATAAAATTCTCTTTGGATTCCTTTAGTTGCATCTGAAGGAAGTAAGGCGTGAATCCAAGGAAATTTTGGGGGAAGTTTTTAAGACTCATAATGCTATACAGTAAGATATGCTTATGCTTATTTAATTATCTTTATTACCTTATGTCTTATGCTGAGCTTGGTTCAGAAGTATTCTGAATGCGACACTTAACATAGTTTGTTGAATGTAGGACATTAGACAAGACTATTTCAAGTTTAGAGATGGAATTATCTGCCGCCAGGGCAGCTCAGGAGTCTATACGAAGTGGCTCTCCTTTGCCACAAGATATAGAGAAGAATGAATCACCTGGGAAAAGAAAGTATCTAATGGTCATAGGAATAAATACTGCTTTCAGCAGCAGGAAAAGACGAGATTCAGTTCGTGCAACATGGATGCCACAAGGTTCATATATTTATTTCTTGCTTTCTCCCTCTTAGATTTTTTCTGGATTATTCTTATGTTATTTTGGTTTTATATTTGGATTTAGTTTATGATGTTCTTTGCTTTTGAAAACACGGAAAATAGGTGAAAAGAGAAAGAAGCTGGAGGAAGAGAAGGGCATTATTGTTCGGTTTGTCATTGGCCATAGGTGGGCATTTAATTTTCTTCTGATGCTAATATTCAATAAGTGGACATGATTTTGTTCTTACATAACTTTATCTTAAACTCACCTGCTGAGCCTTTTGTCTATTCATATTGCAAGTAATGCCGGCCTTTTTGGTTGGTTGGTTGGTTGGGGGGGGGGGGGGGGGGTTACGGTTTTGGTATGTCTTCAGAACAACAATTTAGTTGCAACCACTTTTGAATGCTAGGTAGCAAATCAGTGGAATTTTTAAGTCTCTAATTAAGAATCCATCATTTCCTCATTCTATAATAGTTCCTGTGCACTTAGGCTTTTGCTGGATACTCATATTTCTTGACAAGCAGATTATTTAGTCATGTATGTCCTTCTGAAAGGTCTCTAGGAAATCATGAGGCATCATCGTTTTTCCCTAGAGGTAGAAACATAAGTCAATCTCTTGCAGTCAAAAGTTTGATCTCCTAAATCAATCTTTTCTCACTTTTATTTCATGCACACTGTTTCTGTATGCATTTCTTTTTATATTTGTGGTTAGTTTTGAAATTCCATATGAGAATACATGTGGGCAACCTTAACTAATCTGTTGACAATCCATAGCCGACCCCAAAATTTTGGGACTAAGGCTTTGTTACTGTTGAAATCCCATATGAGGTTGCACCCATGAACTTTCACCTGCATATTCCCTTGTCTTTTCAACAACTGATGGTCATTTTAAGTTCCTGAGAATATAGACATAATGGATGATTAATTCAACATTTCATGTCATTATTTAGTGCCACATCAGGGGGTATTCTAGACAGAGCTGTTGAAGCTGAGGACAGAAAGCATGGAGATTTGCTAAGGCTGGTAATAATTTCATATTTTGTTCTTCCATTGTTGCCTACTCTTTCCTGCTGTATGTAATATTGCTTCAAAATACGTTTTCACTGTATTGATTCATTAAATAGAAAATACCATTTGACTTTACATCTGTGTTACATGAGAGCAGGATCATGTTGAAGGTTACCTGGAATTGTCTGCCAAGACAAAGATATATTTTGCTACCGCTGTTGCTTTGTGGGATGCAGATTTCTATATTAAAGTTGATGATGACGTACATGTAAATATAGGTGAGTAAAATTTTTTTTCTTTACAGTGAAAACTCCATAAAATGTTACTTAGTTTGTAATTTTGTATCTTTCTTATTGAGAATAATAACTCAATATGACATTTACAATCATTAATGCAGCCGAAGCTCTAAATTTGTCATAGAAGTTTAACCTTCTAGTTTCTTATATCGTCAAGTATTTCTGCAGTTTGTTTTTATATGTTATTCTTGTTACATTGATTCTAACTAATTTCAAATTTCTACAGCAACACTTGGAGAAACTCTAGTTAGACATCGATCAAAACCACGGGTATATATTGGATGCATGAAATCTGGTCCTGTCCTTAATCAAAAGTAAGTGTTTTTCTCTCCCTTTTTACTTGTTAAAATGATTTTATCTTTTTCTGATGAATTTTGACCAAGTAATCAACTTCTAGTTTCTTAATTGCCCATTTCATCATACAGGGGAGTGAGATACCATGAACCCGAGTACTGGAAATTCGGTGAGGCAGGGAACAAGTATTTCCGTCATGCTACAGGACAGCTCTATGCTATTTCCAAAGATCTGGCAACTTATATATCAATAAACCAGTAAGCGCACTTATTGTTACCCAAAATAAATGATGGACGCTAATGTGTGGATCTACAAGTTGTTGGCTTTTTTCTTGCACTATAATGGTGGTTGTTGCATAATTATTTCAGGCATGTTCTACACAAGTATGCTAATGAAGATGTCTCACTGGGATCTTGGTTTATTGGACTTGATGTGGAGCATATCGATGATCGGAGACTGTGTTGTGGCACTCCACCTGGTAAAGTCCTTTTTTCCTGAGAACTTGTAAATTGTCATGACAATATGGTTTATATATATATATATAGGAAAAAGGGATAAAAAGGTTGTTTGAGCAACAAATGTTTAGATACTTTGTAAAGAAAATATAATAAAAATAGATTCAGTCAAATAAACTGAAAAGATCAAAATATAAATCCAGTCATTTAATTGAAATTACTCTCTACCTGAATGACAGTAGAGCATTAATTCACACGTTTTGCTCAAGCGAGGGGAAAGTCCATCATATCAATTGTTCTCCCAGAAGAGAGATACTTGACACCAGAAATTGAATTGACTAAATGATAGCAACAATGTGATTTTTATTTTTTATCTTTCTGAAAGGTAAGAAGTACTTATCATTGTAGAGTCCTGGGAAAGTATATACTGTACAACCAATAAAGATAATTTGTGCTGGACCCCAGATGGTGAGAGTATTGAATATTGAATGGCAGATATAAAAAAAAACCCATTGTTTTCTGTGATGGTTACAACTATACTGGTTACCATATTCACCATTAAGTGAGATTCACCTTGATCTTATTTAATTTACTCTCGTACTTCTTAATTTCTACCTTTTCTCTAACTTTGAATGTTATGCATCTTGAGTTTGAAAGTGGATTAAATGTACTGTATATGGTGATTATAAAGGTGGTCACATGGCTTATTGACTTCTTCCCCCTCACTTGGAGAACCATTTTCATGTACCTCTGGTCTGTGGTATGGGGTTGCAGCAAAATGCTGAGAACACTAGCTTTTGTTTGGTTTGTTTACACACTTTGAGGATGGGTTTGTGTTGCTATATTCTATGTAGTTTTAAATTTCTGATGAAACTTATTGATGCAGATTGTGAGTGGAAGGCTCAGGCAGGCAATGTCTGTGTAGCTTCTTTTGATTGGACCTGCAGTGGGATTTGCAGGTCTGCTGATAGGATTAAGGAAGTTCATCGGCGGTGTGGGGAAGGTGAAAATGCTTTGTGGAGTGCTTCTTTCTGAGACGCAGTGGCTTGGACTTCTTCCAAACTCAGGAGGATGATAAGCAGGAATAGTTAAGTAACCATGCATTTTTTTTTTTTTTCGCCCTGTATTTTTTGTGTGAGTATAGAGTATATCATCTTACACTAAGAGAGAGAGAGAGAGAGAGAGAGAGAGAGAGAAGGGGCCTGGCTACAAGGACATTCTTTATTTTAAGAGAGGAGATTGCCCATTGTAGCAGCCAGAAAAGGAAGCAAGAGATAGTCAACACCCATTCTTTGATGCTTGGAAGGCCAATCTGTAAGTTACAGTTCCATGGCTATCAAGCTTTTAATAAAATATAAATATCTGGTGGCTTTTGGCACCCTTCCTTACTGTTTTCAAGTATTAATTTGAAGAAATGCTCTCTTGATGATCTCTTTCCTAAATTCTGTCTTGTGACTCCATATTTATATATATGTATTTGTAAATTCCATGTCTTAGACCTCCATATTTGCATTCTTCTGGTTACAATAATTATATATATAAGAGTTTGGATGGACCTCGGGAACCATATGGTATTAAAAACCCTGCAGTTTTTTGGCATTATAATAAATGAATTTCTCAATAGAATTGACACAGGGTTACCAGGGAATCTGGATGTTTGATGGATTACTAATTTGGCTTAATCAATTGGTTAAATATTTACAGATTCACAATGTTAAAAAAGATGAAAGATAATACAGAATATTGATGTAAATTATAGAGAGAAGCCAAGCCATTAAATGAAAAATAAGAGTTAACGTGGTTCGGTTTGACATACACTAGAGAGAGCTTTAGTGGCAATATTTTTACTATGTTCAGTTGTTTATACAATAAAACTTAAACAAGGGTATATAGAGGAGCTAGCTAGGTTAAAATCCTAGTTGGGCATACAATATATATATTTAGTCACCATTACATAAATTCACAATATTTTTAACACATAACATACATGGATTTAAGAGAAGATTGACGTTCACACATATCTCAAGAAGCAGTATCAAACTATCAATACATTTTAATGTGAAGACCAGTTCTCCAAGCTCTCTTGGTAAACTTTGCCACGATATTGAAAGCCTTGCGCAAAGTTAAAAACAGATCAATTATATATAATATATAATTATTGATGCAACTTGATTAATAAGTAATATCAGAACAATGATAAAAAGTTTCCTCCCACTAAGCTCTTTCAGCTTTGCAAGATATGGTCATTTCTTTTTAAGTGATAAGTCTTTACTCTTATGGTAGAAATAATCATACCTTACTTTGAAATTGTCATTTTAGAATTGATAGATATGACAAATGACAATTGAAAAAAGGAAGAGCGAGGACTAGGAGGTTCAAATTTCCTTTCGGCGCAGATTCGTCGTATAAAAAATCAGCTGAAGATTTCTTTCTTAGCAATGGAAATCATTTTCAGGCCACGATTTTGCGGAAGATGGTTATTTTTTCCAAAAGGTTTCAAGTTCTATTTCTTCAATGGAAAATCTTTACTAAGACTACGCGTAAACTGGGGATTGAGCGACAATTTTATCTTTGGGGACTAAATTAAAACTTGATGATGATTTATTTATTTTTATATAATAGTCTTAAAAAAAAATTGGTAAATCACAAATTACATCTCTAAATTTTGAGGTGATTAGATTTTATACTCTAAAATTTCAAAATATAAATTTTACTCCCTGAAGTTTGGGGTGCTTAAATTTTACACCCTAACGATTCAAAATTTGACTTTTACCTCCTAAAATTTAGGGTTGTCTGAATTTTACACTCCCTTCCAAAAAAAAAAAAATAAATAACTTTAGAGGTTGGTCTAGTAGTTTTCAAGCCTTATGAGATCCATGAAACCTTGGGTAGTTAGGTTTATAACTCCTAATTAGTATCTTGGGAGTTGGGACCATAATACCTTGAGAATTTGGATCATATTTAAGGAGTTTCTTCATGCCCTTATGTAGAGAGAGAGAGAGAGAGAGAGAGAGAGAGAGAGAGAGAGAGAGAGAGAGAGAGACATGAGTCCATGTGCAACCGATGAAATATTTAGGGGTATTTGGTAAGCGATTTTAAACAATATTTTTTTTAGTATTTAAATAATATTACACGTATTTTCACACACTTTTTCAACCATACATATTTTTAAAAAATATAAACAACATTATCAAACATTCTCCTAGGTGCTTAAAAAGCTTTGAAAACTTATGTAGCCAAGAAAAAAAAAGTTGGTTTAAAAAATTATAAACACGTTCAACATGAAAATGAAGTATTCTCTAAACTAAAAGATGTACAAACAAAAAATGTAAATTAAACTTAATAAATAATAAATATGTCCTGAGGTCAACAAAATTTATCACACTTTCTTCGTGTCTTCAAAGCAAAAGTGTAAGAGAAAAAATGAACAACTTATCTTAGTCTCCTAAGAATAGCATAAAAGAATAATGTGGATTTAATCTCCTAACAAAATTATCACACTTTTTTGAAGGAGTCATGCATGAAGCTTTGGCTTTTAAGAATGCAGTTTGCATCTTCCGTCCCCAGAAAAGCTCTACTGATATCCAGCCAAATGCATATAAAGAGCTTTTTGGGTCTAAGAAGCTCTTTTTGCCTCCCAAATGGACCTTAAGAATAATCATATTATTATAAAATCTTGTAATAATCAACGAGAAGCATTATGTTTCAAAAACCAGAATACTTGGTTCATATCTTAGCAAAATATGAATGTGTTTGCTGAGGTGTTCTCTTATGGCCAAACTTTAAGCCATCGGCCAAAGTTCCTACTCTCAACGTGAGTTTTTAACAATTTAACCTAGTAATCATAGTACTACTTCTTTACGCAAACTGTTGTTTTAATTTTTTTTGATAAACGCAAGCTGTTGTTTTAGACTGGAAAGGAAACATACATTAAAATTGTTCTTGTCGCCTCAGATTCATTACAACAAACTTCATACTTGTTAAATTTCTCTTTACTTTCCATATGCTGGCGCTAAATTTGCAGCAAAAACGATTTGCTCAGTGAATATTCAAAGAGAAATGAGCAAAGTGTCAAATTTTAGCAACGAGTTGTGCTTGAAAGACCCACTAATGAAGCAAAAAATAGCAGCAATGGTACATGCTCTAACCTCTCTCTTACACAAAAAAAAGCAAGTAAAGCAAAGAAAAGAAAAAAAAAACTATCGAAGTTTATTTTCAACATTGCTCCATGATTCTTCTTCTTGTGAACGGGTCTATCCTAGAACCATATCATCATGACAAAGAGCTTGGGTTGAACAAACTGCACAAGGAGACTTTTAATTACCTGAATTCATGAACATCAATGCCAAAAAATTAGAAAAAGAAAAGAAAAGTTATTAACTGTTGAGTTAAAAAGAGAAAACGGAAAAAGAAAAGAAAGAATGCACTAGGACTTACCTTCCATGCCCTGGGGTTTCAGGCTATGAAAGAAAGAACCTATCTTTGACCCTTTGATGGAAAAGATACGAGGATTTGGGAGCAGTGGAACGTGATATTGGCACGGCTCAATCAAAAAGCAGGGCCCATAACATTTTGGACACTGATTTCTTATTGAACCGGACCAATATCCCGTTAAACTGATCCATCTCTCCCATCACCACGTTTGATCTTAGCTTAGCTAGCAACAAATCTGCAAATAAAACAAAACATACGAAAGAGAAAAAGCAATTCATAACACCAATGAATAAAAAAAATTGAAAGAAGTAGCATATATTCACAACAAGAGATAATATATATGAAGAAAAATGCAATTATTTGGTAGAAGTGAGAGTGATGCAATTCATAGCCAGCACCTCAAACTAAATGACTTAAGAGATTAAGAAAGGAACTGGAAAGAGATAATGAGTGAGGGACAAGGCAGTGTGGGGGTTGGAGATCATGTATATACTCCTACTAATGAGAGAAGAGACTGTCTATCTCTTAAAGTAGTGCCCAATATGCAACAAAAATAGATGGGTGGTAATGGTAGCATTGAAGAAGTTGCATTTAAATTTCCAACTACCCAACAACAAAGGAAGTTGGAATATTAATTTAAGAAGGTACAGGAATCGTGAAAAAGCTCACGGACACAAATCTGGAGCTTTTAATGTAGCATTTATGGATGATGGAGTAGGGGGAGAAGGATGTTGGTTTTGTTCAACCAGCATTTATGTATCAAACGGCAAGAACCTTTGCTTTTGGATTTGGTTGGTGTTTTGGTACCCAACCTCCGATGAGGCACTTCGTAGGTTCAGTTGTTCAATCACTTTTGCAACTAATGCAAAGTATTTAACTTTCTTATTGTGTTGTCTGCCTGCAATCTTTTTGGAAAGTATTACAATATGCTAAATTGTGTGTGTATATGGTCATCTATAATAAGCATGAGAGCGAGATTATGTAATAATGTTTCAATAAAGAAGGCCAAGTAACTGAAAATTGAATTTAAATGAACCTATAATAGTAGCAAGTCATTTTCCATGCCAAGACTTCAAATCTTCACGTTTATCGACCTTTCCAGTTGTTCAAGCAAACTAGTTGCTATCTAGTACTGTAAAAATGGGATTACTTTGTTAGTCTAACTTTCTACAGCTTACATTTGTATGGCTCTAATCGTGATCGTTGTTCCTTCTCATTCAAGCTCCTCGTTGTGATGTACGAGACATGTCTCATCAGTCATCACTTTCCCCCGAGCTACTTTTTCAGAACCATTTCTCTATTATTGTTATCTTATTCTCATCAACTGATAAAAGAGATTTGATATCACAAAAGATGAATAGGAACATCTCAAGATCTAATTAATGAATGTAGTGGAGAATTATTATTATTTTTTTGCAGGCGATAAGGTAAGTAATTCAATCGTAGTAAGTATTTTAGAACTTTTAATAATGCTGATCTTCCCTATCAACAAGAAAAGCTAATTCAACCTTAAATTGATTCATAGACTAGTTTAAAGTGACAAACTTTGATAATCTAATTAATCATCCATGAACATCGAGAAATATAAAGCGTGCACATGTTAACTTCGAAATAAATTACATGGTGTCAGCACTACAAGTTTTAAGTATTGTTGGCGATGGTCTTGTAACTACATAAGCTATTCGAGAATTAGAATTATCCTTTAAAAGTAAGCTTGAGATTTTTACCGAATCACCTATAAGGCTATAACTATAAGGCCTTGTCTACTCTTCTCCTCTAAATTAATTAACAAATAAAAGGAAAAAACAATTGATGGGTCTACGTGGACAAAGTCTCACATTGCCAATGAGGGAGACATATAATGTGTGTCTAAAGTGGTAAGGTTGGAATAGTAAATGACGGTAGAGGAGGAAAGTGGAGTTATTAGAATAGAATATCTTAAGGCTTAAAGAGTGTGTTTGGGGATATCTTACAAACTTACCCTCCAAACCCCTCATTTGGGGGGAGGGGATGCAAAAAGAGAGGAGTTCCATTTATATTAAAAATAAATGACTTGTTAATTTATTCTATAATATATATATATATATATCTTTTTTTTAATTAGTAAAATATGGTCATAATTGTTAATTTATATGACTATTTTTCTTCCCTCTTCTTTCCTTACTTAATAGAAATAGCAACAAAATGGGCTTGGAGTGGACATCATATTTCTCACCCCACCCTTGCATTAGGGGGAATTTGTTGCCCCCATCCTTACCCTAATGGGCACTCATTGGGCCCCACCTCATCCTGTGTTGCCACAATGGAAATGTAGAGAGAGAGAGAGAGAGAGAGAGAGAGAGAGAGAGATATTGACTATGAGTTTACGACAAAGGCATGGTAATTGTTGGAAAGGAGACTTGGTTCTCAAATCAACAATGAGTTTAAGACGAAGCACAGTGGTCGTTGGAGAGAGATAAATATTCAATACATATCTATATTTAATATACACAAGTATGGTGTTGGTTGGAGGATGCATCCCTAGCCCCCATCCTAAACTTGCTACTGGTGGACATCTTAGTACCCTCGCCCACCTTACTGAGTACACAAATTGAATACAAATTGTCATCCCTTTACTTAATTTTTAAAATATATAAATAAAGGAGGATAGATAGATACATATTAACATTGTATATTGTACAATTTTGCAAATGTATACAACATTTGCCACTTTTTGTGTGTCTGCATTTTACAATGTAAATTTACATTGCAAGTATAATCTAAACATATAAAAGTCATTTTTAAAATTTCCAAATAAGAGGAAGGGGTACCACTTCCCTATCCTCTCCTTTCCTCCCTCTTACCCTTTACTTCCCTCTCCCTTCAATCTTTCTAACACACGTCGTTGTTCTGCATTTGAGTTAGGCTGGGGACTAATAAAATATTTATTTGTGAAACTAAAACTTTTTTTATGGTAAATTTGATATTTGATAACCTAGTGCTATGTGAATATGAATTGATAAGGTGAGAATTCGAGGGTCCCAAAAATCAATTTAATAAGCATAAAAGTAAGGAAATGACAAGCCGAAAGATTGATGCCAGATGAATTGGCTTTGTCAAAAACCTGCATTTGATTTTACACCTTAAATTGATGTTGGCTGTCGCATTCTAGAGCGCCATTCTTGCAAGACAAGGGGAAAAATAATCTTCATTGAAACTTAATGGCACCTGATATGGAGACTGGATCCATGATAATAAGTTTTCGTTTGTTTCACGACACATGCTTAATTTATCTAGGCATAAAAACATAAATATACTTTATAATATATATACATACATTTCTTGTCGTAAGCCCTCATAACATCACCATGAACACTTGCCTAAAAACTAAACATATAATAATTTTAATTGGTGTAATTTTATAAAATTGGTATTACACTTAAACTTTCTGCGTAATAAATAGCTTAAAATACAAGTACCTAACAAAATAAAATAAAAAATTAAACCATCTAATTATATTTCCCATACTTGTGCCAGCATAGTAACATGACCACGCACCTCCTCAGTATGTAAAACCTTGCCTTTTGCTCCTTTGCCATGGCCACACACCTCTTCCAAAAGTTTTTTTGCTCCTCCAAATGCTGGTTTTCCACAAAATGAAACTGTGCCATGTCTTGCTCCTATATTGCACCTTATGTGTACGAGTACGAGTCTTGACTCTTTAACTAGGAAGTAGGAACCTCGAGAAGGAGAGCCGTGCAAAAAAATAACGAAACAAGTGGGCCTTTTTAAGGCTTAAGAAAAAAAAAAACAAAAAAGGATGTGTGACTATGGGGTCTACCTATCTTGATGTTTTAATAATAGTTGCTAGAGGAAAACAAAAAAAAAAAAGTAAAACGTGGGAGCTTAATGAATAGGGCCCAATGGGCCAATTAATGGTTCGCAGTTGGACAAGTGACTAAACATGGAGAAACCCACCACATGGATTTAAAAAAGCTGTAAGTGTTTGTTTCCGGGGGCTTCCCGTTTTCGCTTATGGGCCATGTTTTCTTCTTCTGGGCTCGACACGTGGTAAAAACTCAGTGGTGCCGCGGTTGTATTAGTAGTGGACAAAATTTTGAGTTCAATAAAGTGACAACAAATATGGCACACTAAAATGTACTCTAATACAGAACTGCTATTGTTTTTTTCTTTATGCTTTTTGATGGCCCCAACTCCAAGTCAAAAATTACAAAATCTTCCAAACAAAATTGGCTGTGTAAGGATGTATACAATGTGCACAAAAGGACATCCTACAATTAGGTTCAACTTCAGTTGACACTAGTAAAAAAAAATAAAAAAAAAGATTTGGAATCTGGCATGACAGCCAAGTTTACTGTTTGAACCATACACGCCTGATCGACTAGTTTAAATCATACTTGCTGTATACGCAAACTTAAGCTCTTAATGTCTCTGACAAATTACGTTCCTTATAACAGTTGCTATTTTAGCTGCATCTACCATTGCAATCATGCGCATGGTTAAATTACTATTTTTCAATATCTTAAATGTCGAGAGAATAACACCCCCTTAAAGCATTAGCATTAGGGTGTAAAAATTCTACAATTTGCTATTTTAACAACTATGACACTAAAATAAAGGTAGAGTTTGTAAATTTTTTTAGTATTTGTGAACATTAAGATTGTATATGTACAACCCTACTGTTTGTGGGTGGTAAAAATAAAAAATAATATTTTAGTGGAGTGAGAGAGGAAGAGAGGGAAAGAGAGAAGAGAAAGATGGCAGAGATGATAATAGAAAGAATTGATTTGTTTATAATATTTGTTAGTATAGTTTATATTATTTTAATGAGTTGTATATAAAAATAGAAACTAGGTTGTTAGATGAATTATATAATAAGATGTAAAATAAATAAAGTATGTTTTGAGGATGTATAATAGACACTTTTTTGCATTGCGGATGCTAATGCTCGTAGTCATTTAACATGGTTGGAGCATAAGGGCAATCTCTGTCTCTTCTGCTCAATCTTTTATTTAAAATCTTACGTTTTTAGCCTCATTTATGAAAAAGAAGTTTAAGCTCACATGCGAAAGGAAATATAGTATTAAAGATATGTGATTAAATAATTAATTTCATATTTTCTCCATAACTTAATCATTTGAAAGAATCGGTAATTTAACCAACTAAACGAGTTAATTCTCGACTTTTTTAATGATGAAAGAAGAACACGACATAGAAGAAGAAGGGATATGCAAGAGTTTCTCGTCGACATAGAAAGTAATTACTCTCAGTGGCGGCTCCAGGAATTTTTTTCAGGGTGTTCTTCAACAAGTATAAATTACACGATCTAATAAAAAGAAAATTTTATATATTGATAACAACAATAAAAAAACACGTAAATATATAAAATTTACATTTGCCTTCCACGAGTTTTCATATTTTGAAATCGTTGCATGATAGTCTCATTATCAATGCTACAAGCTACATCTTTTTCAATATACACAACCAAACAATCATTCATCCACTGATCTCCCATTCGATTGCGCAATTCATTCTTTATATATTTCATTGCTGAAAAACTTCTTTCTACTGTTGCAGTAGCAATAGGAAGGGTCAAAACTAACTTCACAAGCAAATAAACTAATGGATAAGTCTCATGCTTCCTTGTACTCACTAACTTTTCAGCAAGTTCACTAACTCCTCGAAGCTCTAAAAACAAGTCATTGTTGCGCATATCAAAAATGAAATTCTGAAGCTGAGAGTCAAGTGCCAAGATATCTGTCCCAGAAAAATCAGATGGATAAAACTTTGCTAGATGTATCAACTTTTCCTTATCAAAAGCCACAAATGAATTACTTGGATTCAAGCAAGCCATACAAAGTAGCAAATTGGTATTCGCCTCTGAAAAACGATTGTTAAGCTCTTAAAGTTGCATATCTATGACTGTGTAGAATAGCTCAACACGATAATGATGTAAATTTGTATTTTGTTGGGTGTTGCGTCGCGGCCTCCCACTAACTACAAATATTTCATCCATGTTCAAGATAGGAATATCATGTGTGGCACAAAATAAAGACACTTCAGTCAATAAAGATATCCATTCATCATCTCTCATCACTTGCAATCGTTGCTTAGACACTTTAACAAGATCCATAGCATTTACTATATCTTGATTTTTTTTTTTGCAATGCTATTGACAACTCATTTGTGATCCTTAAAATGTTTTTCATCAAGTGTAGAGCAAAAACAAATTCAAAAGATAAAATTGACCTCATAATAGATCGAGCTTCAACTTTTTGGTCGGAGAGGCCATGTTCTTCAATAATCTCAAGTACATCAACAGCAGCAGAGAACATCAAAATCAAGTTAAGAATAGTCTCATAATATGATAGCCACAAATGAATTACTTGGATTCAAGCAAGCCATACAAAGTAGCAAATTGGTATTCGCCTCTGAAAAACGGTTGTTAAGCTCTTGAAGTTGCATATCTATGACTGTGTAGAATAGCTCAACACGATAATGATGTAAATTTGTATTTTGTTGGGTGTTGCGTCGCGGCCTCCCACTAACTACAAATATTTCATCCATGTTCAAGATAGGAATATCATGTGTGGCACAAAATGAAGACACTTCAGTCAATAAAGATATCCATTCATCATCTCTCATCACTTGCAATCGTTGCTTAGACACTTTAACAAGATCCATAACATTTACTATATCTTGATTTTTTTTTTGCAATGCTATTGACAACTCATTTGTGATCCCTAAAATGTTTTTCATCAAGTGTAGAGCAAAAACAAATTCAAAAGATAAAATTGACCTCATAATAGATCGAGTTTCAACTTTTTGGTCGGAGAGGCCATCTTCTTCAATAATCTCAAGTACATCAACAGCAGCAGAGAACATCAAAATCAAGTTAAGAATAGTCCCATAATATGATCCCCACCGTGTATCACCAGGACGTTTAAGATTTGTCTCTTGATTCAAACCTCGCCTACTTCTACGTACACCCTTCTCTAAATCTTCTGTAATTTTGGCAAATTGTGCATCTCGAAGAGCATCTCTTCTCTTACAAGAGCCTCCAACAACAGTTACTAAATTACTAACCACATTAAAAAATTCAGCAATGTTAGTGTGATTTTTAGCAACGGCAACAAGTGTCAATTGAAGTTGATGAGCAAAACAATAGACATAAAATGCTGACTTATTCTCATTCAAAATTAAAGTTTTGAAACCATTAATATCACCTTGCATATTACTAGCTCCATCATAACCTTGCCCCCGTAGTCTCGATAAACTCAAATTATGTTCACAAAGTAAACATTCAATAGCACATTTGAGTGACAAAGCGGTGGTACTTGCTACATGTACAATACCAAGGAATCGCTCTATAATAATTCCTTTTTTGTTCACATAACGAAGAACGAGGGCCATTTGTTCTTTCACTGAGATATCACGTGACTCATCAACTAATATTGAAAAGAATCCGTTGTCAAGATCCTCGATGATGGCTTTGGATGTTTCACGTGCAAAACAATTGACAATGTCTTTTTGAATATCATGATGGGTAAGCTGGCAATTTTTCCAAGTTTTTTGCAACACTTCATTGATAGATTCATTGTGATCCCCCAAAAATTGTAGAAGCTCAAGGAAGTTTCCTTTATCACTTGAATCTTGAGATTCATCGTGACCACGAAAAGCTAATCCCCGACATAAAAGGAATCTTACACAATCAACTGTTGCATTTAATTGAACCCGATATTCAGCTTTATCTTGATTTGATTGCTTAACCAAGACACTTTGAATGTGTTGTTTTTCCTTCAGTAGATCTTCACTCTTCCTGACAGCTTAGTTATGAGCACTATTAAATCCTCCAACATGGGAATCTAACTTCCCAAGCTGATTCCAAAGTTTGAATCCCTTCGTTACAAAAGTGTCACCTCCTCCTTGCTTACCAACATCTTGCCCAAATAGGTAGCAATAAAAACAAAATGCTGCATCCTTGGCTATACTATATTCTAACCAATTTCTATTTACATACCATTCGGCTCTAAATCGACGGGGCTTTCCAGAAAAATTTGATAAAGGGTAATCACAAGGAGGTCGACAAGGGCCTTTTCCTAAATAATGTCTTCTTATTTCATCATGATTATTAGGATGATAAGATGATATCTTTTCTCGTAGTCCAGGATCTGAAGGAAGATTTTCTAAGTTAAAGTCAACACGAATTCGCTTAGAAGATGAAGATGAATCTTGCACAGGAGATGAATCTTGGGTATGTGGTTTTCTTATCAAGTATTTGTCCATAATTCTAGCAAAAAAATAAACAATAAATTATAAGTTTATAAGTTTATTTGAAATATTAATAAAATTATTAATTGTTGTTTAGTTGTTTCATTAATTTGTTTGTCTTTTATAAACAACAGTTAATAATTGTTGTTATAAAATTATTAACCGTTGTTTAGTTTAACATAATTTAATTTGTTTGTCTTTTATACTGTATTAGTTAATTAAATTATTAATTATTGTTTATTAATTATTTTTCTCAAATAATTATTGATTAATTAAATTATTATTTATTAGTTACACATTACACTAAAAGAATAAGTTTATGTGCTGATGTGCACATTACACAAACCTGCCAATCAGAAAATTTCACAATCACAATTTCACAAATCACAATATGCGAAATTCAAAAAGTAAAACCAAGATAAGAACAGTCCAATTTCACTGGTCACCAAATAGTCCAACACCAACACAACACATATTGACTGACCAACAAACAGATAAGAACAAAAATAAAACCAAAATGCGAAATTCAAAAAGTAAAAAAATTATTAAAGTTAAACCCCACTGAGTGCTTCAGCCAAGTTGTCAGCCAATCACTTTTTTTTTTTTTTTTTATTGGAACGTGCTTCAGCCTTTAATAAAGAGAGAGGCTTCATTATTTCATATTTTCATCAATTTTGAGAGAGAGAGAGAGAGAGAGAGAGAGAGAGAGAGAGAGAGAGAGAGAGAGAGTCAGAAACTTCGAGAGAGACAGAGAGTTAGAGAGAAATACCTGTTGGAGCGATGAGGCCGGAGATGGCGCGATGAGGCCGGCGATGAGGCTGGAGCGACGGCGCGAAGTGCTCTAAACCGACGCCGTTGCTCTGGAGCTGCGCCGATTCCGATGGCGCGTTGCGATGATGAGGCTGGAGCTGGGCCGATTCCGATGGCGCGTCGCGACGATGAGGCTGGAGCTGGGCCGATTCCGATGGTCGATGGACTGGTCCACTGGAGCTGGCGCCGTTGCTTTGTATTTTCGTTTTAGGTTTGCTTTGCTTTAGGGCTTTCTTTTCTTTTCTTTTTTTTTGGAGCAAAGCTTTAGTGATTTTTAGTGATTTCTGATGTTACTGATTTGAGGTTTCTGATCTGTATTGGGGTTTGTTTTTTTTTTTTTTTCTTCTTTGAGAAACCGTGGGTTTACTTCCTCTGTAATCTTATGGGCTTGCCGTGGGCTTGATGTTGGGCTTGCCAGTTGCCGTCCGTTGTTTTGCTCGGTTACACTTTTTTTTTTTTTTTCTGTTATAATTTTTTTTTTTCCAGATTTTAGTTGAAATTTTATTTTAGGCTTTTTTTTTTTTTTTGCTTGAAAGTAGAACAAATATATATATATTTTTAATTTCAGGGTGTTCCTCATTTTAATTGAGGGTGTTCCTATTTTTTTTTTTAAGGGTAAAAAAAAAAAAAATTTATATATAAAATTTTTTTTTTCAAACAAAATTTTTTTTTACTCTTTCAATGATGAAAGAAGTTTAGAAGGGATATGCACGAGTCTCTCATCTACATAGAAGAAGAACACGACAATTGTGTTTGACAAAGAGATATGAGGGACAGAGAGAAAGAGCATAAAGAAAAGGAAATATAAGTGTGCATTGACAAAATTATTGATTCCAAAATCTTTTAACGTGGAGGCGATGGAGACTACTCTTAAAATACTGTAGAACCCACTACAGAAGGGAATCGACTCCGGAGATTACTATTTGGATTCACTCCCCAAAGTACAAAGTTCACTTCATTGTGAGCCCAAGCTCATTTATTTTAACTCAAGCCCATCTAATCCCTTATGCGCAAATGCTTAAAGTCTGGCTCATCCTTGTTTGAGACATAACCCAAATCCAAAGCCCAATAGCCCACGTACTTTAACAATTAATGGTCACGTTCCCATCTTACTAAAGAATTCACAAACCCTTTTCTCAGGAGTTTTCTTTGTTTTGAAGTAAAATATTTTACATTTTTAAGTGTTTGGTATGACAAGTAAAATTATCAAGTAAATCACCAAAATTAGTGGCTCAGCAACTAAAACCATTAGTGCTGGAGATCCGGACAGCTGCGATTGCCACCGAAGCAATATCTTTGGTGATTGAACTGTCAGCACTGGTCGTTAGAACGACAGCTTTGACCACCAGTCAAACTATTAATAATTACCATAATTTTCTATTAATAACTATCAAATTATCAAATTTCATATTTAAACAAAAAATAAAAGTATTAATAAATACCAAAATTATCAAGTTTCACATTTAGTAAAAAATAAAAGATTATTAATAAATACCATAATTATCAAATGAATATTTAAACCAAAAAAGATAGAAAAATCATAATTTATTAAAATTTCTCATGGATTACTTACTAGTTATGATTAAAATGCTTTCAATTCCGCTAAGGACACAATTTAGATGATATGGCAGGTTGTGATCAGAGATAATAAGTTCAACACCATTTTTATATGGGTTTACTATTAACATTTTTATTATTTGACCATCACAATTTTATGCTAAGAGCTTTTTAGCTCATTTTGATGTTTTCAAAGTAGACGTCTAATGTTCAAATCCTCCCACTTTCATTGTTATAATTATTATTA
The DNA here is from genome assembly GCA_032878915.1 of Castanopsis chinensis. Classification (NCBI taxonomy): domain Eukaryota; kingdom Viridiplantae; phylum Streptophyta; class Magnoliopsida; order Fagales; family Fagaceae; genus Castanopsis; species Castanopsis chinensis. The sequence continues at coordinate 10,334,998 of JAVQMG010000126.1, read as the reverse complement.
AAAAGAAAAAAAAAAAGAATAGAAAAGCATTAAATGCTACTATATCTATATGTTAGTCTCTATATAAGTATGAGATTCCACTGGACTTTTTCAATTTTCAAAAGAGCATGAAAGTAAGACGTGACCCTTTTTTTCTTAAATAATTGCAATAAACTTCCTCTTCATCATTATAAAAAGTAGGGAAATGCTAACGAATACCCTTAGGGCATTGGTTAATAATCTACTTTAGGAAAGTTTTTATGGGAAAATGAAATAAAGCAATTAATATTTTGACAGTTTTTTTCATTTCCCATAAAAGTGATGTAAAAACTTTCTTAAAATGGATTGTTAACCAATGCCCTAAGGGCATTCGTTAGCATAACCCTAAAAAGTATTTTGTGTACATAAAAAAAAAAAGTATTTTGTTAATAAATATCCTAATCATTCAAGCTAAATTGTACTAAATAAATATATTTTTTTGATAAAGTCAAGCTGTTTATAAATATCAACAAAAACTCATAATTATTCTTAATTTGTGTGCATGTAAGTGAATCATTGAATTATTATTATTTCTTGTCTTTTAATATGTGTATTACAACTCAATGAAATATTTAATACTTCTTAACTTACACCTTTACAATATTTGTTTTAAAATGCTTGCATCAATCCTGTACAAAACCTTAATCATATAAATCGTAATTCTTAGTCATGTAACACAAATTCTCTTATTGTAAGTGCACAAATCAAACTAATCCAAGTTTGGACAGTGGACCAGCTCAATGAGCACTAAACAATGAATTTATAGAGAGTAGGTGTTTGATCTAGGTTTTTGAGATGATAGAGAATACAAAAGTTTGATTAGGTTCTGTGATTTATACACTGCACTGGTATGAGTATGTAACATGGAGTTGAATACATTGATGCCGAGAACGATATTTCTTGGTTCTTTTACAAATTCTTTCTTTTCTCTTTCTCTCTCTTTTTCCCTTCGTTTCCCCCCCCCCCCTCTCTCTCGTCTTCCCTTTCCTTTTATAGACCTAACTTTTTCCCTCCAGGTGTAATCCAGGTGTTTCCTTTTTAGATACTTGTCCCATCACTCCTTTTTGCTAAGGTCTTTGGTGGTGAAGATAAGATTGAAACCCAACGTTCAGGCGTCACTTCTTCATTAATGCGGCCAGAGAAGCAGGTGTAGAGCCTTAAATGCGGTGATAGCAGCTTTTCCTTTGGCCATAGTCAATCCCTTCCCTTTATTCTTTATTCTCGTTTCCTTAACTCCAGCATCAAAAACCTTCGTCATGGGCGTTATCCAACTACTAGACCATTCACATAGTCCTCGGCGACGCCTTGCCGAGGACTGGGTTGTCCTCGGACGTTATATTTCTTGGTGTTTGGACATGCATGATACTTCTTTTTCTCACGTGACTTTGTAGGTCGGACTGATTATGTCCTTGGATCATCTCAAGATGTAGAGTTGGGCTTCTTTTATTGTGAGGGCCTTTGGGCCGGCCAGATACGCGATTTGGGCCCATGGGTACTACACTTATCATTTAGATTTCTCCTCTCTATTAAGAAAAGGTTTACTAATCAATTTGCCAGTTTAGCTTTTAATACAACTAGTTTGTAACCTCATGCATATATATAGACATTCTTAAGAGATATATATTAAGATGCATAGTATAATTCTTACGTATATAATTTAAATATTATTTTTATATTAATAGTCATTCTTTTATTTTTTTAACTATTTAAAAAGTCTTGTAATAATATTATTAAGTAGAAAATGTAAATTGTCCATTTCTTAAATTTTTTTTTTTTTAATTTTGTTTATTAATTTTAGACTCTTTAGTTTTTGTACGCAATAATTCACTTGGATAGATACTTATGATGTGGTCCCACATGTAAGTCTATAATTAAGAAATTAAACTCTCTAAAAATAAATAATTTAGGACACATGACACAAAATTGGACTTCAGTTGTAGAATCTAATTGGTGGATGTTCTCCAAGTTTTACCTATTAACATATATATATATATATATATATATATATATATATGAAAGACTATTTTCTCACATTAATTAAAGACAAAAAAAAAAAAAGATTGTACAACAATAATAGTGTTTATATGTAAATGCTTTAAAATTAGTATTATTATAGACACTCAAACCAAAAGATTATGGTAATAGTATGCCATTTGGCATGTTTGTAGCTTTTAGTGTAACATGTTACCAATTCCTTAAAATCAACTGGTATCTTGATTTGATGATAAAGAGTAAACATCATAAAGTGGATGTCATAAAATTGAAATTCTATTGAATCTAACATAGAAGCCAATATTAAGAGTCTACCACTTCGCAAGCTCGGAGCTTTTAGTGTTTAAGATGTGATAGATTCCTCAATTTACTTAGAACCATGTGTATGAACAATGTCACGTAGCATGTCAATTTTGTTGCAATATCATTGCCATGTATTTGTATGTCACTGTTCACAACCATGAGAAAAAAAAAAAAACCAATTTTTGTAGTAATAATAGAACTATCCGAAGAATTTGAATGATAAATATCTTTTTAGAAAATGTCAAGATATGAAGCTTGAATTACAATGCTTTTGGCATAGTATTGTGAATGATGAATAATGAATGTGTTGGGGATATTATACAAAATAATAATGGAAGAACAAAGTTATAACAAAAGACAAACAGAAAAATAGATAACTTGTGGGCACAATATTGTTTTCCTTAAACAATATTTGCTCTCACACTATTGTTGCTAAAAGGTTATCGCAAATTTGTCTCTATGATACAAGCAAGATGTTAGGTTCTATAGATAGCAATTTTGAAGAATGACCACAGGATTTCTTGGGCCCGTTGAGATACAACTGAAAACACTGTAACAAAATAAATTTTAAATGTGTAAATAATACCATGGGACCTATTTTTAATGAAAAAGTTGCTGAAAAGTTATATTTATGGGTCTCGTGAACAGTGCACGGGTGCACTATTCACGCAAAAAGTCAACATTCACGGCTAAAAAAAGAAAAGAAAAAAAAGTTGAAAACGCAAAATGTAGTCTCCCAAAACATTGAATCCAAACTGCACCCTTGTGTTTCAAGTGAACATTGTTGAGGACAAATTTTTCACGTCAGATGGCTTTATTTCATTGGCAACCCATACCACATTAACATTATTATGGATTTTGGAAAAATCTCTTTTAAAGCGCAAAAGAACTCATTATTACACAAAAAGGCGTCAAAGCCGATAGTCCAAAACTCATGGCGATATTATCTCATCAAAGTCCATGGCACATCATCTCATTTTCAATTCAAGATCCAAGCTCATGAGTCTCATCAAGGGAATTTTAAGAGTTGTGGTTTGGAGGGCTAAAAAGTATGTTTAGTAAAGCTCTAATGGTTCAAAGTTGATAAAGAAAAACATATTGCTTGGCATGTCTTCTCCAATTCCCTGAACTCTGACGGGTCAATGTGCAATAGGTAGCATTTGATAAGCCTCTCACATCACATAACACTTAAAATGATAAAACTCTCCATGCTCTTTACATAAAAAATTAATATTTATCATATAAAATAATTTTAAAAATGTAATCATATTATTTCAAATAAATTATATTTTTATTTTTATTTGAATCAATCCCCACATGGCTAAATCTATATTAATATCTCATATATAGTATTAAATGCTCTCCTTACTCTCCAAGATTTGGTTAAAATGCAGAGGAATCATAATTACATCTCTAAAATTTCATTAAATATCAACCAACTAGTTTATTACTTACCAAAATTATATATGGACTAAATATATAATTTTTCAAAAAATGAAACTCAGCCAAAAATATCAACAATAGTTCCAGCAAAGATTGCCTTAACTCCAGCAGAAATAAAAACAGCTCCAACAGAAATAGCAACAGCCCCAGCAGAAATTGCAGTAGCTCCAGCAGCAACTGCGGTAGCTCCAGCAACAGCTTAGGCCACTGACACATGTCTAAAAGTAATATCATCAATCTATTAATGCCCAATCCTAGCAGCTTACTGCCATACCTAAAGAAGCAAGGGTCCTATAAAAAAAATCATACCATTTTAAACTAAGATCTTTAACCTTTAGTTGCAATACTAGAAATAGAGGGATCCCAAAAAAGTTTTCTTACCATTTTCAACCAAACCCATGAATTTAATGTTGAATTTTTCCTTCAGTAGAAGCTGTCATTCAGGTGACATCATCCAGCAGTGTTAGTTGTTATAGCCGCTACTGCTGTAAAGCTGACAGCTATGACTAACAGCTGTAACAACAGCTCCATAAACATTAAAGGATTAGAATTTCTTCTATTAGCTATGTTGAGGGGAAAATTTTGATGTTTCCGAATAGAATATGGGGTAGCCAAACCGAAACTCGACAATAGGCCCTTGAAATAAAGCCCAAAGGCTTTCGATGTTGTGTAAGCTCGCCTAAGTAAGAGATAGAGACTGCAACCTGACAAGAAGACAATAATAAAGCCCAATAACACATTACTGTTGTTAGTTTGTTATATTATTAGTCCTTTTACAATATCATAGTTCAAATAAGTCCTTCAGCGGTACGATATTATCTACAGCGGTAAGGTAAATTATATTCAATTATTAAATAAATTTAATGAAGTATTAACTTCAGGAAATTCTTGTGTGTTTTGTTCAATAGGGTCCACAATACTTTCAGCCATCATTACATCAATATGAAGAAAAAATTTCAAAAGTCTTAAATACATTATAGCCTCCTATAGTAAAAAAAATAAGAAAATATTAGTGGTTGCATAGTGATGAAAAATGAGTTATTTGGCATGGTATGAAGGGAGAAAGGGAATCCCAACTCAATGCAACATGTGATTACCAAGATCCTTAAGGGAAATGTGGGTGGCATGTAAGGTGAAGGTTTTTTGTTGGGTGAGTGTGTGAGCTTATGAAAAGTTGGTTAAGAGGAAGCTTGGCTAAGTTTCATGGAGGGAGTTTAGGCTGGTTATGGTCAGTCATGGGACGTTTATGAAGTAGGAAGGTATAAGCAAGGTGGGGAATGTTGGTGTTAAGGTGACTATTGGCTGAGAAAGGTTGTAAGTGAATTCAAGAGAGCTTGGGAAAGCTTAAAGAAAGCTTAAGAGGGACTGAATTTCTGCAAAATGTAGTTAATGACAAGAAATTTTTAGAGAGGCTTTGGTCTCCCCTCTTCAGGGGCTAGAGTGATTTACCTTTTATAGTAAGGATTAGAGCAAGCATTAATTAGTTAAAATCCAAAAAACATAGGTCTAATTTAGGGGAGTAAGACAGCTAAATTAATAACATGGATTTGGCCTAAAACGGGTGATTTGGCTTAAGGAATATCTTGCCTCTTTGGGAAATGTCTCACATGACCAAATCCAGCACATTTCCTCATTAAATGCTAGGATTCTTGGAGCTGGTTGGGCCAATGAGGGCTGGGCAAGTATGAGGAGAGGATTTTGGTTGGCTGCACTGAGATTGAAGCATTGAAGTGGGCTCTAACACCCCTAAGCCAGGTGTCAAGTGTTGAGGCCACCCACATGCTCCTGCTGGAGGTTTTCTTAGTGCCCTCCAAACCACTAGTTCCCAAATTTTCCCCTTTAGGAATTCATGGGCTTGGTTTATGAATCAGTAACATATATTTCTAGTAATAAAATAAACTATTTAGTTGAGCATTTCATGAGTCTTGGTCATGACTTCTTTGAGTTGTAACCAAAACTTGGAGAAAAAAGGAATTTATTGCCCACTTGATTCTACTGGAGGGAGGACCTTGAGGGCGATGTTGATGTCTCTTTGCCCATCAGCTTCTTAGCTGATAGGAATAATTATTTGCTACTATTCTCAATAGAAAATGTGTTAGAATTCTGCCATGACAGCCCCTTGGTTCATTCCTAGAGGTGTGAAGGAACCTTCCGTTGGTGGTAGACTTGATTAGGCTGACTTATTTCAGCTTGAATTTCTGATTTGTTGGGGACCTTTTTGGGCTAGGCTTTGCTCCATTTCAGCACTTTTGGTTGGGCCACATGACCCATTCTTTGCTTGGGCTTGTTCTCTACTCCATGAGATTCTTGGGCCTACAAAATAGGCATTAAAGACATGCTTTTCCATGGTTTTTTTTTTATTCCTCATAGGCTTTAGTTGTTAGTAGAAATAAAATGAATCTATGAGTTTTAATAAATATTTATGATATATTTTGGGTATTAATTTCAATGGGCTTTAAATTACAACATGTATAGTTTCTCATGATTTTTTGCTATAGATTACTTTGTAAATGATATTTTTTAGGGGGCTTTTTAAATAATGACCTCCAATATTTTCTTGAGAACAATATTTACCATGGGTTTAAATAGAGGCAATATCCATGGGTTTTAAATAAATATGGTAACAACCACTATAATGGAATAATATGATATTCTTATGAGTTTTTCTATAGATAATCATAATAGACATGTAGGATGAATAATTTACCATAAGTTTTGGAAATAAATATTATGAATGTTGTGATGTAAGATAGATAGTGAACATGAGTTTATAATATGATATGAAATAAACAAATGTCATAGGTCTAAGATAAATAATCATAACTTTCCATGGGCTTTTTTTAAGATGATTGTCATGAGTTTTGAGAATAGATAATTCATAAATTCCATGAGCTTGTAATATTATAGTAATAGGTTTAAGAATCTAAAGTATTGTTCATTATTGGACTTTTAAGTAAGACAATTATAATATAGTGTTTTGCCAAGTGTTAATAACCTTGGACTTTTGATAAAATAGTGTCAAACGTAAGTTGGGTTTTTAATATTGCCAATGAAAATTAGGCTTTGATATTGTCAATGAAAATTGGGTTTTAATATTGCCAGCAAGAATTGGGTTTTGATATTGCCAATGAAAATTGGGCTTTAATATTGCTAATGAAAATTGAGTTTTAAATATTGCCAATGTGAATTAGGCTTTGGATAAATAAAATTGCCATGGGTTTAAATCATATGCTTTGATTATAAATTTGAATTCCATTGATAAAATTTTTTTGCCATGGACTTGAATCATGGGCTTTTCAAATATTGCCAAGCATAAGTATTCTCGAGTTTTAAATAGAATATGATGTGTGTATTATGTTCACAGGGCCAGTTTTGGGCTTAGCTAAATAATGGTAATAAAATTGGATAAAATATGAGTTTTTGGGCTTTTTGTGATAGTTTATATCATGACCCAATTTAGATAATGAGATATAAAATATTTGTGATTAACATAATAATAGTGCAAAAAATATTTGGGAAAATCCAATAACTTATTAGTGATACTTGAAAATAAATAGGTGGTACTCAAATAAAATTAGGTGTAAAAAAAAAGTACCCTAACAAGCAAAAACAAAAAAACCAACTAAGGAAATCACTTGTTTTACCAAAAACCTTTCCTTATTTGCTGATTTTCCCTTCAACTAATTCAAACTTAGTTACATACTTGGCTCTATATAAAGAGAACCAAGCAACACACAAGCAACACACAACTCACCACTCACCACACCATTATCCACTATCCATCTCTCTCTCACTCTCTTGTTCTAACACTTCATTCACTTTGCTACCCATAACTCTAAACATTTCCATACTTCTCTATCTCTCTTACAAAATCTCTCTTCTTAGATAACGACACAGCACACATATTACAACACTACTACCCATCTCTCCCACACTCTATTATTCTGAAATATCATTATTTTGTGCTCATAAACACATCTCCATGTCTTTCTCTACTTCTCTTACAATGCCTCTCTTCTTAGAAAGCAATATAACCAATGTCATAACACAAAAAGCAACTCCACCAGCAATTATAAGCTCATGTATTTACTATATTTAACCTTTATGTCATCTATCTAATACTTCCATAGATTTTACAAACACATTCCTCACAAACTATCCATACATACTTCTCACATATATTTATTATCTATCTTACAAACACCATATCTTACAAAACATATATATTTTTTACCATCTTCTTACATCTTAAAAGATACCAAACACTCTTTCAAGAGCATATTACAAAATCTCATTCTCATGGAAGGCATATGAACATTAAAGACTAAAAGTCTTTATCTTAAAAGGCACAATGATCTCATATTAAAGTTATTCTCATGATAGACATAAATTTTTAATACTAAAAGTCTTTCTTATGAAAATCAATAACACTTATATTTGACTAAAAAACTAAAAGAGTATTATATGGGAAAAATCATTTAAGTGCATGATAAAGAGGATAAATTTAACTAACCTATGCACACAGCTGGATATGTTCTCTCTCCCTCCAGTTGCACCCATTTTCCTCCTTCAATCATGAAGTCACCATGAAAGGACTCATAATGTCATATTGTACAGCTAGACTCATTTTATCATGCTGCTAAAATGTTATAAGTCTACTGATGTTATATGGCTAGAGCCACAAATTATAAAGATAAGTCATTATATTTTTTATCTCCAAAATTATACTATTAAGTATATTTTAATTTATTATCATTATATTGGTGTGCTCATATTAATCTGCCGCTGGAATGTTATCAGCTCACTACCGCTATACAGTTGGAGCCACAAATCATAAAAATAACAAAATGATATTGTACAGCTGGAGTCAGAAGAATACAAGATAAGTCAAAATCTCCCTATCTTCGAGATAACGTTATTAAGTATACGTTAACTCATTACTATTACATCGCTGGATGCAAATTACTTTAATATTATCTTACTATTTAATAAACATGGATTCACTAATGCTTCCTTAATAAACATATATATTAATAAATTGAATTCATCTCACTACCGGACATAAATTATTCGAACATAAAACCATCGTTGGACATATATTATTTGGATATGAACCACGATTGGATATGAACTATTTGAAATATATTATTTGGACATGAACTACCGCTAGACATATATTATTTTCACATAAACTACGACTAGATATGAACTATTTAACATACATCATTTGGACATAAACCATTGCTGGACATACCTTATTATGTTGAACATGAACCATGAACCGTAGCTAGATATGGACTATTTTGGACTCATCCCATTACTGGATATATGACACTTAATTAACTACTTTCTAATCTTGGACATCACTTAACACATATAATAATAACGTTCAACTCACCATTCAATCAAAGCTATTATGCTAAATATCTTATTTATATATTTCAACCATTATCATGACTTTAAGACTTTGGGCTTTATCTATTTTGTAGGCTTAAAATGCACCGGAAGCCATTGGTCTATGCGCCTTAATGTTAAGTTCCGAATTGGACTCCCCAAAACAAATTTGGGTTTTGCAAAGTCACACATCCAGCAAAAGACACGTGGCAACGCACACACAAAAAAAAAAAAAAAAAAAAAAAAAAAAAAAAAAAAAAAAAAAAAAACCCCTGACAAACATAAGCGTCTATTTTTACCCATAGGGTTATATTTCATCAAAAGGCATGTATGGAGAGTAAAAATGTTTCATAAAACTGTTTACAAGGTTTGAAACCTCTTCAAACTCTCTAAACACTCACTAGAAAATTCTGCAGAAAATTCAGTTTTTCGAGTTTCGATCGATTGAGTACTCTTTTCAATCAATCGAATGGGAATCGAATAGTGGTCGAATCATCTAGAGGCTTTAGGATTATTTTCTTACCATTTCGATTAATTGAGCCAAAACTTCAACCAATTGAAAATATTAAATTTAGAATTTTCACTTAGAAAATTCTAAAACTTGAATTTTCACTTTATGAAACAATATTCTCCAAACTCAAACATCATTATTACAACCTATCCATGTATATACCAATATATACAATAGAAAGCGTTAATAATAGAACTATATAAAGGTGGGGTTACATTCATTACCTCCAATCATTATGTTCACTTCTTTTCCATTATGTTCACTTCTTTTCCACTATATTCGGTTGATGGTTTTCAGACCTGAACCGTTTAATAAACCGTAAAAGGAAATTGTTCAAGATTTTAAAAATCGGACCGAGGTTGAACCGCGATCGAATAGTGATGACGTCATAATTAATTTAATAATTATTTAAACTATAAATAAATATATTAAATTAGTACAAATAAAAAAATTAATTAAAATAGTCCAATTAAAACTATAAATCCATATATATATATATATATAATAATAGGTGAAACTGAGAGAAACTCAAATTAAAATTCCAAATTAGAGTTTCAATTTTGCGCCATGTGCCTTAAATTATTTAATCTTAATGAGTTTTATTTTTTAATTTTAGAATTAAATGTGAGACCACATCATAAAAATTTATCCAAGTGAGTTATTAAGTACAAAAACCAAAGAGTCTAGAATAAATGAATCGTAAAAAAAAAAAAAAAAAAGTGCTTCACAAAAAAAAGTGCTTCACAATAATTAAAAAAAAATGGACAATTTACATTTTATACCTAATAATATCCTTACAAAAAATTTTAAAGAATAAAATATAAAAATGACTATCAATAGTATTTAAATTATATATATATATATATATATGTATATATGAATTATATTATGCATCTTATTGTATATCTTTAAGTGTGTAAGAACCAGATTCAATCCACAGCCCAAACGAGTTAGGCAATGGTCCCATGAGCCCAAAACAATGAATTTATTATAGAATGGGCTAAATACTAAACGTTCAATGAGTTAGGTGATAGGCTAGTTAGCGGTAGGATAAACAAAATAAACAGCTCTCCACTAAAGGCTTCAACGAGGACGACTCCCCTGGCAGAGATTGGGCGAGGCATATACTGGGGCTCCAACTCTGTGCCGAGGAGGTTGCAAGCGTAGCCAAATGCGAGTCGGCATGAGTCATTAGCATTAGGGCTCTCACTTCTGGAAACGTGCGACACTGCAAAAGATTCCACGCAGGCTAATACCCTGGACAAAGAAAAATGCTCCTCGGTCAGGTCCGAGGAAGGTATGTTCTTATATATTTTTCTTGGACTTATATAAGTGTTCAAGTTCTTAATTTCACAGTGCTTTTCTCTCTCTCGATCTCAGATGCCCTTTTCTGTCATGAAGTTTTTTCCTTTTATATGTCTTTCTCTTCTTTCATCCCAGCCTTCCACATGTAGATTAGATTGCTAATTTTCATGATACTTGTCCTATCAGCACCTTCTTGAAGTCTCTGTGGGTAGCTGTAAGGTTGGAAGCTATTGTTCAAGTATCACTTCCACATTAATACGATCAAGAGGTTAAATGCAGAGTATTCAATGCGATGGTAGCAGCTTTCTTCCCTGATATTTCTCAATTCCCTGTTGACTCATCTCTTTCTAATACTTATCCTCCAAGCATGGCTGCCTGCTGCCTGCTGCCTAATGCTTGATGTGTGGTCGGACTTCAGGCCTCTACTCTACTGGCTGAGGAGGGGTCGCTTCTCAGACAATATGTGATCTTCATGTTGGGATCCCATGGATTAATGTATGGTGTGAAATAATAATACCTTCCATGATGCCTCACGTCCTACTAACTCAAAGTTTCCCACAGACGACGAATATCACTTGTTCATTGTGACTCGACCTCTACCTCGGCTCAAAAATCTAAGTTCTCTAGTACTTATCTGTCCTCAGGTTATCTAACGTCATCGGGTTATCTGACGTCCTCGGGCGTGGCCCATGACCCAATATCCTTATCTAGACCCTTCATCCTTACAAAATGTATCCATGTATATTCATGGGGTTACAAGCTAGTTTTAGTTAATGTCTAATATATCAATCTTAGCCCTAAATATTTATCCAATAATAATAATAACCATTTTAAAAAAATATATTAAAAGCATCAATTTGCATATTATCCAATAATAATATTAACCATTTATAAAAAAAAATTAAAATCATCAATTTGCAGGACAAAAAATTATGACATGATTTTACAACTCATACAAGTACCCCATGTGGGGCTAAAGACTTTGTAAGAGATAAAGTCTAAGACTTAGTTTCCAATGCTCAACTCACGTGTCTAGCTAGTTCACAAACAAAAGAAAAAAAAAAAACCAAAGAAATGCAAATGAAGCTGGGAAAAGAGAGTAATTCTTAGGTACTTTCAAAGTATAGAGAATGATGCTCCCTCCTTTCACATTCATGGTATGGTCCACTCATTAAATTAATGGCAAGGTTCATCATCATGAATGTGAGAGGAGGAAGCACAATTTCTCCGTGCTCCGAAAGTACCTAAGAATTTTCCTGGAGAAGAAGTCAAAAACGACAAGAAGCTAAAAGAAGAAGAAGGAAGAAATGAGCTGAAAGAAGAGGAAGAAAAAGTTGGGTATGTAGCTGAAACAAAAAACAATAAACAGACATGACTGCTGGGAAAAGTGTTGCCAAGAAGGAGAAGAAGAAAATGGGAGGACTAACATGATTTTTTTCCTCTCGATTTCTCCTTTTTTATTCAAATTTGTTGGGCGAAGACTATAATTTTTTTCCTAAAAAAAGGACCCGTGAGAATTGTTCACAGTTCTCAAAACTATGAGGTCCAACTAGGGTTCACATGGATCCTTGCTTCTTCTTCTTCTTCTTTTTATTTTTTTTTTTATTTTTTTATTTTTTATAGACGGTTTTTAAGGTTAAAAAAACCGTAAAAATGAGAGGTTCGCAATTTTTTCTGTCAGACCGTAAGGTCCGGTCCAAATTTCAAAACCATAATTAGATGAAATAGGGAGATAAGGTCAGATGGAAAAAAATATATATTTATTTTTGATGTAAAGATAAAGAGAAAGAGAAAAATTGGCATAATTTTAGATTCCATATTATACACGCAATCAAGGTTATCAAATTTGTTTTTATAAAAAAAAAATTATCATATTGTCTCATAAAAAAAAAGTTATCATATTCGGTTAACAACCAAGATGAATGCAAATGAACAATTAAAAAAAATGTGACCGCAAATTAACATAGTGATTCAAATAATTGTGGTGTAGGCTTGCAAAAGTTGACAAGTTTAATCATTTAAAAATTAAAGAAACAACATTCCTTTTTTTTTTTTTAGGGTTACAAATTTTAATATCAATTAATTGCCACATTTTGATATTATCCAATGAGATATTTGAGGTATTAAATTATCCCTCACCCAATTATGGAATTATAATATATATATATATATAATTCAATATTTACTGATTTGGCCAATAATAATTCGATTAAAAAAAAAATCACTAGCCAATTGTGGCTAGAGAAAGGGGAGGGGGGGGGGGGGGGAGTAGGTCAAAACCAAAATTATTTAAAAAAAAAAAACTTATATTAAAAAATCAAAACGACAAAGTTTAAGAGCCCTTCTATAAACGAACCGTATATATTAAAGGAATTCCCTTGGCTTCCAGCTCTGGTCAATTTGTCCTTCGCTCGTTTTCTCGTTTTTTCGCCCCTCTTTTTGGGATCTCAACTCAATCAATCTCTCTCTCTCTCTCTCTCCCCCCCAATTTGGTACAAAATTATTTATTTTATTTTTTCTTTGGCCTTTTAAAATCTGATTTGATCGATTGCTTCATTGATATCAAACTGACAAACCCTAATTTACAATTTCTTTTTGGTTGCAGAATTTGTCGCCATGGCCAAGAGTTCCTTTAAGATGGAACACCCACTTGGTTCGTGCTTTTTTGTATTGATTTTATTCATTATTTTTTATTGGAGATATTTGCGTTTGATCATGTGGAGGAACCCTAGATTTTTAATATTTTGGGCTAGATTTTCGGCGGCTGTAGGATCACTGATTTTGATTCCTAGAAATTTTTCATATTTTCTCTCTCTTCCTTAAAAGGCAATTCTCAAGTTTGGGTCACGCCTTGTTAGGTTCAGAATTTTGTATTTTGATTAGCTTCTTTGGCAACCCTAATGGGGATTTTGGAAATTTCTATTTTTGGTCTAGGTTTTATTTTATTTTATTTTATAAGTTATAAAAATTTTAATTTTTGTAGGTTAATATAAATGGGTTTGGTAATTATGATGTTCTATTGTACTTTTATGTAAATTTATTGTATAATTGCTTATTTTGCAATTGGTAAATTATTGTATAGGTATTTAGCCATCTTGTCATGCTTACTGTAAACAATGGGAGTGTTAAGAACCTTAGGCATATACACTTAATATATATTTACACACACACACATTGTGTTTATATTTCGATGCATTGTATGTTCTGTATATAGGCTTATGTATGTAATTCTACTGTGGTCTATGTGTTAATGTTTGTGTTCTTCTATACGTCAGAGAGGAGGCAGGCTGAAGCTGCACGCATCAGAGAGAAGTACCCAGATAGAATTCCAGTATGATTGTTGTTTTGTGTGTGTGTGTGTGTGTGTGTGTGTCTGTTTTAGTTTTAGATTTGATTCTAACATAAATGGTTGCCTGGTGTAGGTGATTGTAGAGAGGGCTGAAAAGAGTGATGTGCCTGACATTGATAAGAAGAAGTCAGTTCTTCTATGCCATTTTTTTACAACTTCCATGTATTTGTAATATTTTGATATGTTGTGGAATCATAAAATACTTTCATTTTGAAATATTATGTTATGTTTGATTGCAATTTTTGCCTTTTGATGTGATTTCTTTGGGGACTGTATGTAATCTATGGATTCATTTGCCAAGTTCTGTTTTGGACACTAGAGGAAATTAAAGCAATTTATTGTTATTATTATTTGTTTTAATGGAACATCTTGAAGAGTCATTTTGTTATCGAAGTTAGAATTTTTGAATTAAAACTTGTTACAGCTACTAGGTTTACAAAAACCAAGTTAAATATGCTTTTTGTTGATGCTATTATCTGCTTGAATCTCTGAGTTTTATTAGTTGTTAAATGGGTATTTGTTCTCTCTCTGTCTCTCTCATATATGTGTGTGTGTGTGTGTTACGCAGTGCCAATTCTTTTATCACAAATTGTCCATGCATTCTCAAGAAATATTGACATGTTTTTAATATGTTTTAAGAGTTTACTAGAGTAGTCACATGTAACCATTTCATAGTTTAGGCCAATGATCTCCCCCCCTAAGAAATGGTGAAGGGTAACGTCATGGGTTTAATTAAAAATAAAAATAAAAACCATTTCTTAGGTCGCAGTTTAGTTCTCATTTATCATTGAGTGGATTTGGAAGGTTATGTTCATACATTTTGTGTTCATTCTCCAGGTCTTTCCATTCTTTTTATTGGATCTGAAATTAAGTGTGCCCCATTGGGATGAATGTAGGTATCTGGTTCCTGCTGATTTGACTGTTGGCCAGTTTGTGTATGTGGTTCGGAAGAGGATCAAGTTAAGTCCTGAGAAGGCTATATTCATTTTTGTCAAGAACATTCTACCACCCACTGGTAAGATAGTCACTATTTGTTTGTTTTCAAATTTGCACTCCCTTTTCACTTTTACGATTTGGAGTATTGGTTTTTTATTGCAGCGGCTATGATGTCTGCAATTTATGAGGAAAATAAGGAAGAAGATGGTTTCCTGTATATGACCTACAGTGGCGAGAACACCTTTGGGATTTGCTGATTCGTGATTAAGCTTCATCTATGTGAATAGGAGTTGCAAATAAAACTGAGAAAATGATGGAATTAGATTAGATGTAAATTCTCTGTAGTTCATTAGATTGATGTTCTAGGAAGTACACTATGGTTTGGATCAATGACTATATTTTTTAGTTTGTCAACTGTGAGTATTATGTTCTTTTTAAATTCCAGATGGTTTGGATCAATGTCTACTTTTGCCAGTTTGACTACCTCTTTTATGATTAGGGTGAATGACTATTTTAAGTAAATGAATTGTTTGTGCAGCTCTATGGATGTGTGCGCTTGACTCTGTCTGTTTAGAGTTCTGGGTTTGGCATAAGCTCAACACCGATGGGTATGTGGGAAAAAAAAGGGGAGGTGGGAGGAGGTATTGAATCAATTGATAGAAGTGGAGGGTTGAAAGCAAAACAGAGATGATAATGGCACATGGACTGGTTTCTTGAGCGCCACTGGTAAAGGATGGCCTCCATCTAGTCGTATAGTTTGAGATAATAGTTTTAGAAGTTGGGCCTGGTGCAGAAATTGTTATTGGCATCGTTGTTAAATAATGGCACATCTAATTATAGAAATTAACAAGCTGTGGTCAGTGACTAGTCTGCGTTTTAACATGCCTACACTCAACTTCACAATATGCTTCAGTGTTATCCTGGGATTGGATATTAAGCAATTATACATGGGACCACCATGAGTACTTGCAAAATAAAATAAAAAAAAATTAAGCACTTCAGTTACAACTTCACACTTAAACATGTGGATTTGCATGGATATTTGGAGGTGATATTAATACATGTATCAACATTGTTAACTTGAGAAGTGTGGGGTTTACTCTCATGTGAAAGAGTAAATACTTGGAGGTGATATTAATACATGTGTCAATGCTCTCACTTGTGGGGAGTGGGGTTCACTCTCATGTGAAAGAGTAAATACTTGGAGGTGATATTAATACATGTGTCAATGCTCTCACTTGTGGGGAGTGGGGTTCACTCTTATGTGAGAGAATGAATACATGTAGCTGATACATGATAAATTTTCTTATATACTTGAATGTGAGCCAAGACTTACTCGGTCGAGGAAGATTGGTTCTTGCATAATTGGTTTGCGTGGGAAGCAAATAGATGTGCAAATGTATTTCTCATGAACTAGGATGTGTCCCTAGACTTACTTGGCCGGTGAAGGCCTGATCCTTTGCATAATTGGCTTGCGTGGGAAGCAGGTTGCGTGAGAAGCAAAGGTACTAGTCAAGCGTGGTTGTTTACTATTGCAAAATCTGTCTTCACATTTGCGTGAGAAGCAAATGTACTTGCCAAACGTAGTTGCTTTACTGTTGCAAAATCTGTCTTCCCAGACCCCCTAGAGGATTTGACAACAATTCTTAGTTTAGTGATTGTCTCGTGTTTTAGAGGTGTTGTAGTGTGTATTGTTTTATATTTTTCTATGGTTTAACGGTAGTCCTAACTATTAAAAACTAAAAAGTGTTTTCTAGTGAGATTATTACGAAAAGTTCCAATAAATTTATAGACTCGGCTGTTAAACAGACCGTTCTGGGAGACAGAAATAGTCATCTGCATGCGATTGAAATTTTGAGTCGAAACTGAGATCAGTCTTAATTCTGCCATCGCTGTCCTGTACAGTGGGAACTATCTGCTACAATGGTAGAGCTTGCTAGCACTGCCATGGCATTATGTCACTAAAAGGATTTTACAAAATCTTCAGAATGTACATCATAAATAAAGCACAACAATATTAATATATTATGGAGGGTGAGGAACAGCAAAACTAAATCAAATTGTCCACCTTCGGGCCTGGGATAAGAAAAGTGAGCAACTGACTACCAAGCCAACAAAGAGAGCTGTTCACATTGTCCACCTTGTATGTATAAAGTTTCATGTAAAATGTTCTTGGTTATTTTTTTGGAACAGATACAAATTTTCATTCATCCAATCAAAGGAGCAAATCTTCGTTCATTTAGAGACCTTTTTCTGGTACTGATTCTTGACCCATTTGATTCCCACCGAGGTTCCGTTCTTAACCTTTTGGGCGCTCACTGATGCAGCTGCCTTGGCCTTGCTGAGTCCTGCCGATGCTGCTGCTTTCACATCTCCCATCTTGCTGCCACTGCTGTTTCCTACCTTGTTCATGAGCTTGTCATCATCATCTTTGCCACCATAACCTTCTGCGCTCCATTGCTCACCCCAGCCTGGTGCCTTACTTCCCATGGTATCTGAATTTTGCTCAAAGACACAGACCCATTTAGATTTTATGAAAACCATTATTCAATTAACCATGTATGGTAGGTATGCGTTTCTGGGGGAAAACAGGTTTCTTAGTATGAACTCTTGGATAGACGATGCCTAACCTATGGATCAGAGAGCAAGATCTTGACTAAATAATTAAAAAGAAAGCCCCCTAGATCAAGCATAGAAATAAAGAATAGAGATTAATCAAATCAAGTGGGAGTCACATTCCAATCAGAGAAACAATGTGCCTAATTCATGTAAGATATACGAAATTCACCAGGCAAGCAATGCTTTGTTTTCCCACTATTTTGACAAATCAAATAATCTGTGCAGAGAATTAAATTAAAGAAATATGACTACTTTCTTATATTATTGTAATAAGAATCAATTTCGCATAAAACGGATCTATTAGGCTCCTGGTAATCAATTTCAAGATTAAGATTTTCTCCCTCACACATACATACAAACACATGAGTACCTCGTTAGCGAGCTGCGAGACAGGAAGAGAATTGAGTACCTTGATGTTGAAGGCTAGTGAGAGGCGCAGGGCCCAGAGATATTTGAGAGAGAGAGAGAGAGTAGGTGTGGGTGTGGGTGTGAATGTGGGTGCTTGCAGTTTGAACTTGCGATAGTAATACATGACGTCCAAAGAGGATTAGGGGGAGTTTTTATTTATTATTATTACTGCTAAGGAGTATTGAAGTTAACTGAAGGTGGCGTGAGCAGATGTAGCTTAGGTGGTTGGTTCACTTTTTTGTTTTTGTTGGTTTCCTAGCTGGACCACTTTCCTTTTTACCTTCTTATTTACGCTCGTACCATAATTTTTTGGCAACAAATTTTACATTTAATTTATGTGTAATAAAGTAAAGTAATGTCAATGGTATCAATTATTGAATTAGTAATAATGAATAACAAGTGTGTAATTTGTTATGAAAATTATTGTGCCACGCTCTTTTACATTCTATCTCTGCAAGGTGACGTGAATCTGTGCTATTTTCAAATTTTCATACCATTTTAGGCATGAGGTTCTTGCACTTTCCCACATTGTAAGCCATTAATGGTACTTTTCTTCCATACCAATCTTGCTTTTTTTAAAATTTTTTTTTTTTTTTCCATGGATGATATGTTTACAGCACAAGCTAGCGGAGTAAAACTTGTCAAAGCCCATGATAATATCTCCACATATTTGCAACAAAGGAAACTGCGGATGAATATTATCTGTTCTATATTCCCTTGGTGCAGGTGTCGTAGTTGCCGTGGATACGACTCTATGAATCATATGAATGTGAAACAGGCGACTCCCTATACTCCCTTGATTACAATTTAATGATTTATAATATTTAAACAAATTAAAGACTAACAAAGCTGGAATAGCTCAGTTGGTTAGAGCGTGTGGCTGTTAACCACAAGGTCGGAGGTTCAAGCCCTCCTTCTAGCGTCATTTTTCTCTCTTTTACTTAAAGTCTACATTAATTTATATTTTGCTCTTATTTTTGCTCACTCCTTTATTTATATTTTGCTCTATTTTATTTAAAGTGTACATTAATTTAGGCAAATTGTTATTTTTTTTCTGGCTCTTGAGAATATCTGAAGTGTAAATTCATTTATAACTTAGGTTTTTGTTTTTTTTCTTCCTCTTTAGTTTTTTTTTAAAACTCTCTCTTTTATTTGAGGTGTACATTAATTTTTATTTTGCTCTTATTTTTGGTCACTCTTTTATTTATATTTTTCTCTAATTTATTTGAAGTGTACATTAATTTATTACTTTAGGCTTTTATTTTTATTTTTTCTTCCTCTTGAGTACATCTAAAGTGTATATTCATCTATAACTTAGGTTTTTATTTATTTTTTCTTCCTCTTTAGTTATTTTTAAAATGAGAACATCTGAAGTGTACATTCATTCATAACTTTAATTTTTTAGAATCTCAACTTTAGCTTAAAGAAACAAAAACATCTGAGCCTACTACATTAAAGATTTAAAAAAAGAAAAAAAAAAACATTAAAGATAAAACCTCTTTCTACTTTCTATAGTAAACTCCCTTCTTCTCCTTCCAACCCCATTTCTAAATGTTTTTAAAAATGAAAAGTAATGTTTGCAATATTTTTTTAATTTTCATTTTGCTTTTATTCAATTTAGAATTGTGTGTGTGTGTGTGTTTTTTTTTTCAAAATAAGAACATCTAAGAGTGCATTATGGGGTGAGAGAGAGGAGGTATTATGTGTAATAGTTACATACAATATTCCTTCATGTGGTATTTTCTTTTTAATCCGTTTCAATTTCTTATTTTGAATGAATAACTTGTTTCAAATTTTGTTAACATTGAAAAGTTACTGTTGCCAATGTTGTTTCCAACATTTTCCTTTTCAATTTAGAAAGAACATCCAAGAGTACATGGTGTGGGTCGGAGGGGGAGGGGAGTTCAACACTAGTTATGGGCCTATGGCATAATCTTTTTTTTCTTATTTCTTCTCCCCCCTCCCAATTCCATTTCTTTTTGTTACGATTTTTTTAATTTTTTTCTTTTGTTGATTTATTCAAATATGTGTCGTGGTTCAATACATAAATCGGTAGTTAGACTTGGGTCACCCTTTAGTTGTTATCAGTGTGCTTTCCCTTTAATAACAAATTAATGTGTTTAGCAAGTAAAATAATATAAACATGATAATTTATAATTTTAGCTTTTTTTTTTTTAATATCCATTTTATCTTTATCTTTACATATATATATAAAACCGTACACTAAAGAGGAAAAAAATTCTAAAGTAATTCTTCTTCTTCTTTCAAACCCGGCCATTTCTAAATTTTGAACATCTAAATATACATTAAATTAAATAAAATCCTCCTGGTTTCAATTTATCTTTTCTTTGAAACTCGTTTCTAATTTTTGTTAAAATTGAAAAAAATATTGTTGCTTTAATTTTCTCATTGTGTTGTCGCTTTTGTTTCCCCACCTTTTCGTTTTTAATTTAGAATAGTTGCTTTTTCAAATCGGAACATCTAAAACTACGTGTCAATGATAATTACAATCGAGTTTGTGAGAGTAGTTGAGTCCAAAATTGATGCCAATGGGTCATCCATTAATTGGTACCATTGTGCTTCCCCTTTAACAATAAATTAGTGTGATTAGTATGTAAGTTAAGATAAAACATGAATTGGAAATTTGCAATAGAGAGAGAAATAGTTTTCCCTTGATCATGGGGTAGTTAGATCATAGAGCATACGTCAATGTTAAGGATAGTTATGAGGTGCTTCAGCAGTGTCAAAAGGTATCCAACAGCACCATATGAGATAAGAAGTAGTTCAGAAAAGAGTATCCAACAGCGGCCCTGCAAAGCACCCAACAACCAGTGACGGCTCAAGGAATTTTGTTTAGAGTGTTCTTTAGGAAGCATAAATAACACAATCTTATTTCTTTTTAGCCTTTAGATAATTAGGTTTGATTCAATGTTATTAATTCTATTCCGTTTCAGTCATAACAACCCGAAAATACCGTGCTAGTAAACAAACCGGAACAGTAATCCACCCTATTCCACTTCTAAAAAAATTTTAGGTCATTTTGGTCTATTTCAGGTCTTTCGGTAAATACTGGCCGAGATTCAAGATTAGGCTAGCTTGATGTTTGTGCTTAAAAAAAAATTGTTCTTAAAACCAAAACAATTTTGCATTTTATAAACCAAAAAACCTCAAAAGGAAAAGAAATGAGCAAAGATACCTGTGTAGCTAAAAAAAATCATATTGAGAAATTTGAGACTCAAAACTTGAGAAGAGGCATTGCCATATTGGTACTGGTAGAAAACACAAAAGTTAAGAATAAGAAGGAAGACAAAATGTAGATGTAAAAGTGTAAATGGAGATGTGATAAAATTTAAAAATCGAGGACATAGAAGATGTGTGTGATTAAGAATAAACAAGAAAAAAAAGTAAAAAATAAGAAGCAAGTAATATATATCTGGTGAGGAAAAATAATACTGTAATAAAAAAATAATAAAAGGTTGAAAATTATGTGGTATTGGGTAGTGTATTTAGTCGAAGGAATCAAACTACTGCACAGCTTATAGTAGTTTTATTATATATATATATATATATATATGTGTGTGTGTGTGTGTGTGTGTGTATATATGTATATATATATTTTAGATTTTAGTTCAATTTTTTTTTTGAGTTTTTCCTTTTTGCTTGAAAGACCCTAATATATTGTTAAGTTGCTCAAATTACGGACCAAAATTTAATTTTATTGGCATAAAAAAAATTCAGGGTGCTCCCAAAATTTTTTTTAAAGGTAAATAAATATAAAATTTTAAATTATTATATATAATTTTTTTTTCAAGTTATGGTTGCCTTGGGACAACCCTGGTCATAAGGTGGCACCGCCACTGCCAACAACACTGATGTCAATTAGTTGAGATATAATACAATGATGTCTAAGTAAAGCCAAACAACTTCTAATAGTAATACAATTACAAATGTGAAATATCCAATGATAATTAAAGACATCTAGTGGTGATATTATGAGTTGTTTTGTAGTAATAAAAAGGTTGCAAAATAGTCTAACATTAGTGAAACTTATCGGGTAGAGATGCCCAATGGTAATAGGTTAGGTCTACATATGTATGTGCTTTTAACAATGCAACAATACAAGATTGATATTCAGTGAGATCATGAAACACTCAACAAGGTTAAAATAACATGTTCAACTAAATATCATAATGCATCCACTTAAGTTAGGGTAATGTGTTTTGTGAAGTCATGATTTGTGTGTATTTAGAGATATCGAAATAATATTTCAGATATACTAAATTAAAAGCATTAAGCAATGGTAACCAAATGTGTCTAGTGAGTGAAATTGGTCTCAAGACTTAAGAGCCCAATAATGCTAAAGTTGAGAATCCAAAAAGCTCAAGTTCACAAGATTCAGCAAGTGCAACATGTTAAAATAAACATGTACAAAAAGACAATACAAAGGTCTAACAATTCTAAACAAATGTATCCAAAAAATTAATTGGGGAGAGTTTAGCAAACTTAAGTATACATGCTCAATGATAACAAAATCAAGTATCTATCACAATTAAATAAGAAGTGTTCAGCAAGGTGAACTAAAAGAGTTATTAAAGTAATATAAACCTTTCCAGCAAAACTCTATAAACAACACAGGCTATAGCTGCATTTCTAAGTGTTTGTAGCCGCATTTTTTTTATAGGGCCTATTGTCGAGTTCATAAAGCATGACTGTAGGTCCAATTGAATAATTTTTTTATTTTTTTTTTATAGAAAAAGGGGACCTATAATTGCGTTTAATAAACATAGCTATAGTTAATCTATAGCTGTGTTTTTAAAAACAAGGCTATAGATTAAGTTTATAGCCGCATTTCTAAGTGTTTAGAAGCATGGTTATAGGTTCATTTGGATTTTTTTTTAAAAATAAAAAATAGATTACCTATAGCCATGTTTTTGAAACGCGACTATAGGTCCATTAGGAAAGTTAAATATATATGTGTGTGTGTGTGTGTGTGTGTGTGTGTGTGTGTGTGGGGGGGGGGGGGGATAAGCGAGTCGAGTAGGAGTATTGAGCTATGGGCCATGTCTGAGGACATGCTAGAGCCCAAGGATGGTAAGACGGTGAAATAAGAGTGGGGGTTAGTGAGTCGAGGACAAGGACAAATAATAATGAATAGATGATGCTTCCCGAGGAGCCAAACTTCCTCGGGAAAGCATTGTTGAAGGTTGGAATTTGGACGCCTAGAAAATACTGTGTAAGGGGCAACCATACTTGTGGGGATAAGTTTCAGGAAAATGAGTCAACAGTAAACTAAGAAATATCTGAGAAGAAGGTTATTACCATCACATTAAATGTTCTACCTCTAACCAACTGACCGCATTTATGTAGAAATAACCCCTAAGCAAGGATATCACAGTTCATAGCTACTCACAAATCTTCCAGGAGGCTTCTAATAGTATAAGAATCCAAGAGATCACTTACATAATCAACAAGTGGAAGGTTGGGATTGAAGAGAATAAGACTATATAAGGGAATGACCTCCATGAAAAATGGGGCATAGAATTTCAGGAAAAAAAAAGGAGAAGAAAAAAAGAACACCTTGTACTTAGATAAAACCTGAGTAAATATAAGAACAATTCATCTTCGGACTTGACCGAGGAATGCCATTCTCGCATTGTGTTTTCTAACTGGTTTAATCCCTTTTAATTAGGGCCCATATTTGATTTGCTGAAACGTTCTTTCTAGTAAAATTCACTCTTTAACAAATATATTGTGTTGGGCCATTATCAACTGTTTACAAATTGGAGGATTTCTAAAATCTGGTCCTTACAATATATATATATATATATATATATATTAAGGACCTATAGCCAGCAAAAATAACTCCTATAGACCCATTTAACAAACGTGACTAAAACAATGTTTATAGCCGTGTTTTTACAAATGTGGCTAAAATAAGGTCTATAGTTGCGTTTGTAAAAATGTGGCTATAGACTTGTCGGTCTATTGTTACAATTTTTAGACCACGCTTTAAAATGTGGCTATAGAAAACGCGGTAATAGACCAAATGGACCTATAACCATGTTTTTAAAACGAGGCCATAGCCTGTGTTTTTAGTAGTGTTAATAATAAATCCCAGCTAATGAGTTCAAACCAAGTTGTAAGATAGAGAGGAGAGTGAATTAGAGATGGGGAGGACATAAGTTTTGGTGGTGCATGCAACAAAAATTAAGCTGCTTTCTCCTTTGTCTTGTTGGAAGTATTTTTGGTTCTGCTATACTTGTGAATGGTGACCATGGAGGCCAATTAATTAATAAAACGATAATTATGGTTGTTGTGCCTTTACTAATTGTGAAAGTCTAGTTTTACTGGAAGTTTAAGCAATTTTCTCACATGGGGGTTATTTAGCAAGGATGAATTTAGTGAAGATGGTGGTGACAATGGTATATATGAGCAATGTTTGGCATTTGGTTCGTGACTAAATTCCCTTTTCATCACTTTGGTAGAAGGAATTTTGGTGATGGATAAAGGTATTTGATAATGTAAAAAAAAAAGTGAATAAAGAGTTTCCTATTTGGGATTTTATTTGTTGGACCCAAATTAGGTTTCCTTGATTTCAAATTCTTTTGGTTTTATAAAAGTGAAAATTTGGTTAAGCTGGAAGGTTAGGTTACATGTGTGAGTGGATGATCAGAATCATCAGATAACCTTGATTTTATTAGAACACTCCACCTCTTACTCTCTTAGAAGTGTGACTCGTGTGTTTGGGTTCCTGAAAAGTTTGGCATCTCCATGAGCTGTTGGATTCAGTCGAAAGACTATAGTAGTTTGAGTGGTTTTGCTAGAAGGTTTATTAGACCCGAAAGGCTGTGTGAATTTGGTTAGTCACAAAATATGAGTTGATATTTTGAAAGTGGGTTGGGCTGTGTTGGAGAGGCCTAACACACTCTTACTATAGTGTATGTATAATGGGCATTTATTGTCTTAGAGGCCTGTATAGGTTACTTTTGTCCATTAAGCTAGTTAATATTAGAGGCCCATCCACAATATAACTGAAAAAAGAAGAAGAATTCTTTCCCAAAAAAAGAAAAGAAAAGAAGAATTCTCAATACCTTTTTAATATATAATTTTAGCTTTTAAAAAATAAGCAATTTTAAGAGTACATGCAACAAAAAGCACTAATAAATGTGTAATTTTTTTTTGAAAATTGAGTAGCCTTTTCTTTTCCCGCCCCCTCTTAGTAAATATAGATTTTTTTTTTTAAAAGAGCATCTAAGTGTGTTTTTTTGGTTTTATTTTATTATTTTTATTTTCTTGAAGTTTATTTAGCATATTTGCTTATATATAACTTTTTAAATGTCCAAATCTTCTGAGTATAACTGTATTTCTACCCATTTTCAACAAATAATCAAATAAGTCCTATAAAAAAGAAAAAAAAAACTGAATAAGTTAATACAAGCGAGAGCAAAAAAAGGAAAATAATAATAATAAAAAAATAAGGGCAGCCATTTTTTTTTTTGAGAAGCAAAATAAGGTTAGCCTTTTGAGCTGATTTGGTAAATTCATACATAAATACAAAATAATTTTTCCTTTCGTTTTCTAAGCATTTTTAACAAATGAACAAATAGTAAAGCCCATCAAAACACACTTTAAAAAAGTGTATATCTAGAAGAAAGCAGTCCTTCTATCATATTCTTTATTTAATATTTTTCCCCTTACCTCGTTTCTAAATTTTGTTAAAATTTAAAAGTTTGCACTCCTTCTAGTGTGTTCTTTCTTTCTTTTTGATTTTATAATTTTGTCAATTCCATGTCTAATTTTGTTAAAATATAAAAGTGTTATGATGGAAATCAAGATTAAATACTTGAGAACTTAAATTAGAATTGCCTTAGAACTTAAATACTTGTTAAAATATAAAAGTGTTATAAAAGTGTTATGATGGAAATCAAGATTAAATACAAGATTAAATACTGGAGAAATAGATTTTCTATCTTGGTTTGAAACCAAGTTAAAGTTACATAAAAAAAAAAAAAATGATTATACTTTTACATGATAGGTCTATTATAATATGTAACTAATAGGAAATAAATTAGCTAATAGTTACAGCTAGACATGCTATCACAATGTAAGTCAAAACTGAAATTAATGAGAACAAATTATAAATCTGATAAGTAAAAATAAGGAGTTGATTGGCTACTCTAAGGAGATGTTTGATTCGTTGTAATGTGCCTTTGATGTGATACACATTAAGATAATATAACATTAAGATTTTTGGTTTATTTTATTTTTTTCTAATATTACCATCATTAAAAATTATAAAATATATTACAACATTTTAATCTCATTACCTTTCAAAACAATTTAATGTTGTATTCTTATATTCAGATAACATTAACGTAACATTATAATAGTATAATATTATAGCTTAACGTAATATCTCGATAAATCAAACATCTTTGAGATATCAGAAAGGGTGGCAGGGTGGTTCGTTATTAATCCTAAGAGTAAGGGCGTTGGTGGGCTGTCCTAAAGGTTGAGGGTGACTACAACATGTTATTGCTTTTTAAAAATAAAAGCAAGGCATAATGTTTTCATTTATTTTTAAATATTTTTTGCCCCACCTCTTATTATAATTGTTGCCTTAATAAAACACATTGGAACATTTTTTTTTTAAACAAACATACACCCACAAAAAAGTGAGAATGAGTTGTACCTTGAAAAACATATCACAAATTCCACTCAAAAGATATAATAACTTTTAAGAAAAGATGAAAAAATGAGTTAATCTACTAATTTAGGCTGTGTTTGTTTTGACTTCAAACTATGACAGGAAATCATTTTACAAGTGACTACGTGTTTGGTTGCGCCTAGAAAATATAATTTTTCGGAAAACCATTTCTTTTGACCATAAAAGAGAGCTTTGACCACAGAAATGGTTTGAAGTGAAAATTTTCACTTCAAACCATTTCTGAACTCACACGCAGAGAGAGAGAGAGAGAGAGAGAGAGAGAGAGAGAGAGAGAGAGAGAGAGAGAGAGAGAGAGAGAGAGAGAGAGAGAGAGAGAGAGATCGCGCGAGAGTAGAGAGTGGAAAGAAGGCGGCACCGGCGCGATCGGACCCACTGCACTGGCGTCGCCTTCTCGATTGCATTGTGATCGCAAGGCGACGATCGCCAGATCGCGCCGCGATTGCGAGTCGCAATCTCGCGACATGATCGCGAGTCGCGATCTTGCAACACGATCGAGGTTGCGAGGCGGCGCGATCTCGCGATCGCAGCCTTGCGATTGCGTCGCAAGATCGCGACTTCTCTCCCAGATATGATTTTTTTTTTTTTTTTGGGTTTTGATTCTTTTGTTTTTCTCTTAATCATGATGTTAATGTTTGTTTGGAAGCTAAGAAAATGTGAGTAACAAGTAAAAAATATATTTTCTAAATATTTTCAATATTATAACCAAACACCTGAAAATATTTTTTAAAATATTTTTTAAAATGTCACCAAACACTTAAAAATATATATATATATTTTTTTAAATATTTTTACCTAAAATTATTTTATACCAAAAAAATATTTTACACTTTACCAAATACAGCCTTAATGAGAAAAAGGAAACAACAATGATTCATTTATTGTTTTTGCTTTTAAAGGGAAGGTACTATAAAAAGTAAGAACCTCATTGACCCAAACTGGAAAAACTGTACGAGAGAGTAGGTCAAGAATGTTGAAAATTTTGGTCTAGCGCAGTTGGGTCTATTTACGAAGAATTGAAAAGAGAGACGTGGCAACGGAAAGATGTATCGTATATAATATTTTTATAATAAATTAAAGATGACTAGTTATTATTAGTTTAAATTTAAATTTAATATAAAAATTATTTTTTGGTCTCAATAATAACAATTAGTAATAATTTGTCACTTAAAATTTGTTATAAAAATATTATGAATATATCATTTTTTTTACTAATAATACTAGCAATGACATATTTTTTTCAATAAATTTTACAATTATTAAATTTAATTATAAATATAAGCTAATAATAACTCATATTTTACTCTCCAACAACTAAGATCCCTTTTATAGGCGGAAAAAGTGTTGTTTGACAACCCTTATATATTTAGGAAAAAGTTGTGTATGCAAGCAAATTTAGCTATAAAAATAAGAACAATTTTTAATGTCTCTAGGGCCACCCTGCACCAACACCCACAGCACTATCACTAGTGTACAAGACATTCGTTACCATATCTGAAGAGTCAATCAGGTGTCCTATCCCCACCTAAAAAGTAGTTCACAGCACTCGTTGGTTATTAACTCTCTTTCACACAGACACACAGACATTTTCCATCCACAAAAGCTAGAGACATCAATGGCAGGTGTGGTTGAGAGCAGAGAATGGTACTTGGCTGCATATGCACCCGAAGGTGTTCCAACGTCTGATCATCTCAAACTCCGTACAGTCGCTTTATCACTCGATGTTGATTCAATTCCGGACCACCATCTCATTGTGCAGAACATCTTCATCTCCGTCGATCCATATCAACGTACCCTGATGTCTGGCCTTGAAGATGGCCTTTATTTTCCTCAGACCAAACTTAACGAGGTACTTCGAAATGTTTAAATAAACACCGCCCCACCCCGCCATTCCATTTTTACAACTTTTCTAGCCTATTCATTGATAACAACATATGTATATGTTTTAGTTCTTCGTAGATTATATATGGCTTTTTCGGAAAAAAAAATTCCTTTTTTTTTAACAGGATCTTACTTCTGTGGAATCAATTTATTCAAAGTTTCATGTCTTTTGGCAGAATGGTTTTGTGAATTCAAGACCAATCCACTTGCCCAAAAAAATCATTTAATGTAAATTCATAGAACTAAAATTGGGATCCATCATCCATGTTTGTTAAATGTCTATATGTATATATTTGCTTAAAATATGTTTCTTGTATCTCTATGTAATTTTTGGCAAAAGACAATGTGCAATCCAAAACCTCATATGATGGTGGAGCTATCAGCCCTGTTTGGTGCGGCCATGGCCTCTTACAAACTCATTAAAATTTTAATTTTTTGAGCTTTGATTTTGATTCTAAAAAAATATGAGCTATTTATTTAAATTCAAATATTAACAGGTTTTTCAGTTTTTGAACATTTAAGAAAGTATTTTTAAAAAAAAAAAAAAAATGAGAATAAAGTAATTAGTATTTTAGAAAATTAAGTCTTTAAAAAGTTTCTCAACATTGCATGATTTTTCATTGAGATTTATACAATTTTATATGCAAAGATGATGTCTAATTAAAACTCATAATGTTAAAAGTTCAAAAGAGAAATTAAATGAATAATTTTGGAATGGTATTAGTCTACTATTTCTCATAAAACATGAATTTTTTAATTGATATATCTTTTTGTCAAAAAAAAAAAAAAAAAAAAATTGACTTCGCCCCTGTCATAGATGTATGTACTTTTTTTTGATAGAATAGATAATTCAAATGCTAAATGGTAATGTAGGTGGTAAGCGCATCTACAATTGCAAGGGTGATTGGGTCAAAGGACAGTAGTTACAGGGAAGGTGATATTATCCTCAATCCTTTTGGTCCTATTGCCGAATATTGTGTTATACCATCAGCGTTGCATTTAAGGAAGGTTGACCTAGCATCTGAGCTTCCATTGCAAGAGTATCTCAGTTCTCTTGGTACTACTTCTTGTTCATGGAACTTTTTTTTTTCTTTTTCTTTTTCTTTCTTGGATAGGTACAATAGAATTTCTACATATATAAAGTTCGTTTCAAAATAAATTTTATTTATCATTAAGCTAAGACACCAATTTGGTTTTAGTGTAAGTAGGGTTTGAATCCCATTTGATGATAAAAATTTACCAGTTGAACTAATTGAATCCATATTCTTGAGACTTTTTTCTTTTCTTTTCTCCAGGAGTTTCTTCTTTTTATACATTTATTTATTTATTTATTTATTTATTTTTATAGATTTTATCCTTTAAATATAGTATATTTTTATAAAATGAAAGATTAGATGACATATAAATATATTGCAGGGCTACCAGGGTTTGCAGCATGGGTGGGAATAGAGGTACTAGGAGACCCAAAGCCAGGGTCAAATGTGTTTGTTTCGGCTGCGGCAGGAGGTGTTGGAATGTTTGCAGGGCAATTGGCTAAACTCAAAGGTTGCAGGGTTATTGGCAGCACTGGATCAGATGAGAAGGTATGTATTGCAACCATGAAAATATTTGATAAAGGTGGTTTAGAAGCAATGTTAATATTAAATAAACTAATTAATAATATTCAACTCAATAGCTAGGAAGGTTTAATTTTTTAAATCTATTTGCACTCTTATCTTATATGGTAGACTGTAATTGATTGCTGTCACTCTCGCATGAGAGAAGGTATTCCATCTAATGTTTAGGTGGGCTGTTCTCCTAATACTTTATTTATTATTTTGTTGAATTGAGAAAAGGTATTCCATCTAAAGTTTAGGTGAGCTGTTCTCCTAATACTTTCTTTGTTCTTCCCTTTAATGTGTAGTTGCCTAG
This sequence comes from Castanopsis chinensis, assembly GCA_032878915.1. Classification (NCBI taxonomy): domain Eukaryota; kingdom Viridiplantae; phylum Streptophyta; class Magnoliopsida; order Fagales; family Fagaceae; genus Castanopsis; species Castanopsis chinensis. Next base: position 10,304,203 of record JAVQMG010000126.1, on the reverse strand, counting down.
TTGGAATGTGATTCCAATTATTCTCAAGTAGTTAGTTTTTAATATAAAAAAAGGGGAAATGAAATCATGAAAATTTAGGATAAAATATACTATTGGTGGATGAGGTGGTTTAGAAGTAATGACAATATTGGTGGGCTGTGAGTTGTTGTGGTGGCTGGGTAGGTGGGTCACGCGGTGGGTTGTTGTGGATCATTGAACGGGTTGTGGTGGTTGGGTTGGTGGGTCGTGGGGGGTTGTGGATGTGGTGGGTCACTAATCGGGTTTTGGTATGGTTGGGTTTTCATGGAGTTGTGGCTTTTGGGGTGGTTTTTGGCTGGTTTGGGTCGCTAGGTTGTGATGGGGTTGGTAATAATGTGGTTGTGGTGTGGTTGGTGGTTGTGAAAGTGGTGGTGTGGCTATGAAATGGTTGGTGGTTTGCTGTGAAATGGGTGTTTGGCTGTGGGTATGGCTCTTTATGGGTGTTCAGTGGTTGTGGGTTTGGGTGTTTGGCCTTGGGTATGTTGGTGTTCTATGGTTGTGAAATGGTGTTTGTGGGTGTTTCTAGTTTTTGTGTGATTTTTTATTTTATTTATTAAATGGGTATAAATTGTTTCTATTATTTTATTGGGATGTATGCTAAAATAAGAGATGTGATGTAGGGTATATTAGAGAGTGAGATGGTAAAATTAAAAAAAAAAAAAAAAAACTTTTTAAGGTGCTAAAAACAAAATATTTTAGCACCAACGATGTGAATGATCTAATAAATTGAATTCATGGCAATTAAATGATAATTAATATATAAACTAAGCACTAAAAGAGTAAATTAAAGATAACTACCACTGCACATTCTTGGTGCAATGGTCACTCCATAAACACTTATACTTGTAGAGTGTAGGGGTAAAGGTCAGGGTTCAAGTCTCCAGGAGGGAGTTTCACACACGTATACACTTACATTAGGCTAGAGTAGAATTCTATCTTGTATAAAAAAAAAAAAAAAAATTTAAAGATGACTAAATAAGTATTCAACACTTAAACAAATATATAAAAAAGAGAGATGCTATGTCCGTGACATATTCACAATATTTTCACAACAAATTATAAGTGGTTAATTGTTATTGGATCAAATTTGAACGTAACACTAAGATTACTTTTTCGCCCCAATAATAACAACCAGTAAAAATATTGTGAAAATTTTGTAGATATGTCATTTCTCTATAAAAAATATAAATAAAAATCCTCGCAATTTTAGGCTGTCTCTCACTCTTGGGGAATTGGATAACGATTGATATTATCGATTTGAGTAGAAATGAAGTATTAGTGCTTTTTCGATAGGCCAACTTACATAAGGGCAATGTAAAAAGGCTTGCTATTTTCAAACTATCTTACATCTATTTCAAATGAATTTGAGTACATAACAAAAACAAAAAGATGTTTTTATAACTCTCTTTTTCCCTTGTGACCAAGGAGAAGGTATTTGGTATCAAATGATACCATGTCAGCAATATCAAAATTCAATAAGTGTAAGACATGTTTGCAAAAAATAATTACCTTACCAACAAATGAAAGACATGTTAGTTGGCAGTTATTTTTGTACATATGTCTCTTGTTTATTGAATTTTGATATGAATGACATAGTATTATTTGATATGACAAAGAGTCTTGTAACTCAGCTAGCATCTCTTCAAAAAGTTATAAAAAAAAAAAAGAAAAGAAAAAAAGTTGCGTATATGCCTTTTGGACCTTTTTGCATGTCAATCAGAACCTTAAAAATCAATTTTATTGCTATGGGTGGGGTCTGCTGGGAACAACATTATAAACCCCATATTATTTGGTGTACTACTTTGTCAATTATAGAGATGGTGGGTGGGGACTTTTTGGACCCATTATGCTTAAAATTCATTTGGCAGTTTCAATTAGTGGACCTCATGATGAGCCTTTTGAAAAGTATTGACTACAAAAACTCCCTTGGAATTTCCGCTATGTTGGCCTATGAATCTATCTCCCCTGTGTTGGCTTATATATAATAGATTACTAGGATCTCTAGCCCAAGCCTTGAGCATGGTAACTTATACAGCCTTTTTTCGTTTTGGTTTATGGGCCGAAAAAGGGAACCCATCACCTGTCTTTTATTATTATTCCTTTTTTGGCTTGAATGCCAAGGTAAAGCTTCTTCTCAAAAATTTCTCTAATTTGGCTTTCCAACATTGAGCTTAAGTTACATAAATAATTTGAAACATACAAATGCATCTATATATAGCTATTGTTCTTGTTTTAAAGGAGATTGCGGCAGTTCAGCTAGTTAATGTGATTTTAAGTTTGTCTAGTATAATTTCGTCAAAAAAAAAAAAAAGAAGAAAAAGAAGTGTGTCTAATATAAAGGATAGAGGCCATAAATAACATGGTGGATTAGTACCACTCATAGCAACACTTAAGTTGAACGTAAGCACAATTACTTATTCCAGTCTGCATATGATTTATATAAAGTGAAGTGCTGTCAATTTTATTGTTGTTAGATAATTTGATTACTGTAACCAAATTAGGAAACAAGAGGGACTCTATGTTTGGCAGTTTGAATCAACTGTTTTTCAAGTAGTTTAGTAGTTTATATTGGTTAAACTAGGTTCTGTATCCAAGTAGCAAATGTGGATTGGAGGTTAGATACATTGCTTTCAGTGTGTGTGTGTGAAAACAAAGGTTATTAAAATCAAAGAATAGAAAGGTGTTTCTACCTGCATTTAAGGATGTTTCCCATATTCTTGATTATTATGGAGAAAGATATAGTAACAAAATAAGTATAGATTGCTGAACTTTAGGAAGAAAACAATAATTGAAGTTTGGATTAAACGATGTCGACAAGGGAAGGAAATCTACTAAATCTGCTAGCGTAATCCAATAATAGTGTTGAACACGACAAATTATCAGAACAACAACAAATTTGTTAACAATGCGACAAAGTTCAATCAATTTTAATGTTTTTTAAGTACTTTTATGCGCGACAAATTACAATCATTTTTATTGTTTTTAATTTCGAAAAGTACTTATGTTTGAGTTCTCTGTTGGAACTATTATGTTTAGTGTATTTGCAAATGTTCCTGATGTTCAGTATTTTATATTTTCAGCCTACATTATGAAGCATTGATGCATTATGCATCACCTTCCAACATATAAATCAATTTTTTTATGCATGCAAAATTTAACAATGCCATTATGTTTATGTGCATTGGTACTAAGGAAGAACTACCAATAAAAAAACAAAGACGGTGGAAGATTGGGGATTAAAAGTGATATAAAATTTAGAATCTAACAATGATTGATTGGCGCGTGGTTTTAGAGGTTGGAATTGGTGGCATGTTTGGATACCAGATTGTTGAAAGTTGGGGATATAAGAGATCAAGGGATAAAGCATGATGCATATATCATATTTTTACTTTTTTGTATCAGACGTTCTCACCAATTTCTCATTCTGATTTTATGTTATTTGTGATTCTTAGGTAAAGCTCATAAAAGAGGAATTTGGATATGATGATGCATTCAACTACAAAACAGAAACAGACTTAGATGCTGCATTAAGCAAGTAATTATTATTTAAGGTTTCATCTTTATGTAATTGATAATGTGTTTATAAGTTGAAATATCTCTTTATGAAGTTTAACTTGCATTTGGATATCTTATTATATATTATGATTATCACAAGCATATAATCTAGTGGAGGAGGCATACTTATTTGATCTTGAATGTTATAGGTACTTCCCTAATGGCATTGATATTTATTTTGACAATGTTGGTGGTGAGATGCTTGAGGCTGTCCTCAACCATGTTAACACGCATGCAAGAATCCCAGTTTGTGGCATGATATCTCAATATAAGAAGGTGATTCATATGACTACACCATTTCTGTCATCATGTTCCTTTACATTTTCATTTCAGCAAACACACACACAGCAATATAACAAGCAACCTCAATATATTTAAGTTTCCAACTTGTTTGTTTGATGCAGATCTGGACAGAGAGACAAGGGGTAAGAAATCTGCTTAATATGGTAGGTAAGGAGGTAAGGATGGAAGGGTTTTTGGTGGGTTCACATTTGAATCGTTTTGGGGATTTTGCAAAGGAAATGGAGAGCTACATAAAAGAAGGCAAGATTAGTTCCAAGCTCAAAATCTACCATGGAGTTGAGAGCTACTTGGAGAGCTTAAGCTCCCTCTTCACAAGTTCTAATTTTGGAAAAGTTATAATTGAAGTTAAGAAATAATTTGGAATTACCAAATCCATGCTCTCCTGGTTTGAAGAAGCAAATGCTGGGACTGCACTAGCAGTCATTGGATTTCTGAGCCATGTTAAGTGATTTGTATAAGTAAAACTCTGCATATTCTTATTGGAGTAATGCAGCCTTTTTTATGCTTTAATTCCATTAAATATGGAACTGCTTCTATTCATAGGAGCAATTGAAAGAAAAATCGTTAAATAAATTTGCATATAAAAAAACATTTAAATAATCTTGTTTATAATAGGCTATTGCAATGAATGTTTAATAGAAGATTATATTGAATTACATTTTCTTCTCAAAAAAACGAAGTATTGAATTGCATTCAATTTTTAGGAGTGATATTTTGACAAGCTAATAATAAATTTCCTAAATTCTAGACAGACTAAAAATAGGTATGATCTGCTCAGATGGATATTTTAGTGGAAAAAAAAAATCTATGGAAGGAAATGATTACTAACATAGAGAATGTGCAACTATATTGATTTAAGGAAGCAGAGTCTCTACTCAATACCGAGTAGGAAAAGCAATGAGGAAGGGTTTTTTAACGTGAGAAAAACAAGACCAAAAACCATGATTTGAGAATATGAGGAGAGGTACACAAGGTGTTGGGGTGGGGGTGAGGAATCAATGGCTTGAAATGGGGTAGTGTGAAGAGTACGTTGGTCAGTGCATGAAGTGCATGGACAAGTATTAATCCACCCTTGTATTCATGCCATCTCTGTGCTCCCTTGAAAAATCCTATGAGGAGACACTAAAGCAAAGTGCTATGCACACATACGTTTGGGCACCTGCCTACTTTTAAGATATAATGAAAATCTAGGAACATAAGCTCACCATCTTATGGCATTGGGATCCATGATTATGTTATTTACTATGCATTTCACTTCCTAGACATAAATTCAGGCTTAACCCTTACGTTACTATAGTCTATATGCATTTCACAAGCTCACTTTATTATACTCTCAATTTTAAGAGTTTATGATTTTAATTTATATATATATTTTTTTATAATTTGATAATTAGAAGAGAAAGGATTTGAGTATTGGACATTTCGGTTGGAAATACTAGGAAATTTCAGTAGAGCTATAATGTTCTTGGTAATTTTTATATCTAATAGGGTATAGGATGCCATATTATTTAAAATTTGAATTGATGTGGTACTAGATACGTCTTTAAATTTGTAATATTTAACTAAAAACATAATATAGATCCATTTTAAATAGAGAGGATTTTAATCCGTACAAGTTAGAGATCTTAAACTCATGTTTAAATTGCAGAAGACGTAGGAGGGGGTCTTCCTAAAAGAAATAAAAAAAGGTATTATTTTTAATTTCAATTAACAGTGCTCACCAGCCACCTAAGATTTTGTTTCAAAATGCCTAAACCATTGACCTCTTCTAATTGCGTTAATCTTTTTGTGAGAAACTTAATTGCCTAATCCAAACGGTCAAAAGAAGAACAACTGACAAGTCCATTTACTATGTTTCATTTCTTTATCTTTGTTAATGCAAGAAATAAAAACATTTGAGTATGTTTATAGATATCAACCACATGCCTCGTCTCAAAAAGAGTAATTTAGTCTTATTTTGGGCATAACCCCCTATCAAATGAGGAATGAATTCAATTTTGAAAGGGCGACCCCAAGGAAATTAAGTTATCTTCAAGTGAATACGAATAAAGCAGCTTTTTATTTACAGTTTTGCGCCTTTGAAGCAAATCGTGTGACATATAAACCTCAAGATTGTAGAATAGATTTATTTACTTTAGATTAGAGTTGCTGAACCTGAAGGGAATTGCAAAATGAGGATGGAATGAGAGGAACATGTTGCCTGAGTGACCCATAATCCAAGCAGCTCCTACCTTTGTCTCACATTTATGTATTGGAAACATTTAGAGGAAAGTGGGCGATGATTAGGGAAAGATGGTATGCGTGAAGCTTTTTCTTCTTACTTAAAATAGAGACGTTTCTTAAGTCATAAACAAGAATTAAAGCCAACCCAAGTTGAAGAAATGGCACATCAAGGCATGGGTAAACTTATCAGATTAGCAAAGTCTTTTTTTTTTTTTTTTAAATTTTTTTTTTAAGTTAGCAAGTTTTGCTGCTATATTTAGTGAGATTCCTAAATTAATGTGGTGAATTTATGGTGAATTGGGTATGTCATGCCTCGTCCCTCACTTTAGGATATTAGGATATCACATGAAAGAAAAGGAGTAATCATGTAGTATAAATATAGTTAATATATTTTTTTGGATAAATAAGATAGAATTTTAATATATGGCGTTCTAAGTCTTTACTAACATTAGTAAGTCATCTAAGGCCACATTTACAACTTCAGATTCCGAAAAGTACTTCATTTCACAAAGGGGAAAAATAGTAAAAGAAAAAGAAGCTTTAGGTAATACCAAATACTTGAGGCTTATGTAAAATCTACTTCATTGACTATATATACAACAAAAACATAAGATAAGCCTTCTTTTGGCTATATGCACACGGCAATGTCATTAAACATTGAACTACAACAGAAGAAAAGGTTCATAAGGCCTACTTTAAAGCTAAACTTATATTACAACAACATTAAACTCTAGTTTCTTAACCGCATGGACAATATTCTCGTCCTTAATCCATATGGACACAACTCTCTACTCTTTGGACCATATGGACACTACCAGACTACCCTATTACTATTGTAGGAAACACAAACGCTTGTAAGAAGCGCTTTAGCATATGCCAGGCAAGTTCTTCCAGTAGCAAGGGCTTAGGCCCCATTCAAGCTCTGGTTCGGTAGTGTTGGTGACCGGGGCTGGTGAAGCACTTTGTTGAGTGTCAAGCCTCACATTGTCACTTTCCACACCGGATGATTGCCCGTTAGATAGGTGACGACCTCCACGGTACCACTCAGGAGTAGGCATTGCTGATGGGAAGTTTGTGAGCAGGCTCGCCAAGTCATCATCCATGGAATTCATCTCCTCCAGTGGATCTTCAGCTGGTTTCATACCTGTGTGAAACAACATAATACCATTGAAGATAGCAAACAATAAAAGTTGTAACGCATTAATGGCATAAGCCCATAATGTTAAACAAAAAATAAAATAAAATAGATGTGGTTTTCACATTTTTACTTATTTTCATGGTTAATGTTACAATGTATATGACATTGTAAAAGAGTATGTCCTTAATATAGTTGAAATTTGAAACAATTCAATTAACTCAGTGAAAATTAAAAGGAATGTGATACCGCCAAGCTGAATCATAATTGATCAATACTATTATAAAGCTAAGAAAATCCAATATGAAGAATTCTTATTTAAAAATTTATCAAACATATTAAACAAGAAGGAATAGTAACTTACCAATTGATGATTGAGATTGAGATTGAGAAGAGCTCAAATCATCCCAATGGTTCTCAGCACTAGTCTCACCACTAGTTTTGAAAACAGAATCCACATTCATTGGATCTTCCTCCTCGGTTGATGCTTCCACCATCACGCCTTTCCCTTTATCAGAGGCGACTGCAGCCGAAACTTCTTTTCCCTTGGACTTCTCACATAGAGTTTGAGACTCCACCAACAAAGCATCCAACAATCCACTGTTGTCAGGAGACTGAGACAATGGATTCTCGATTTCATAGTCATTAGCACTACTTGAAGCTCCCAGTGGGTTCTCATCACCACTGCTAGTGGATGAAGTATGAGTTGTGGAGTTTAGTGGTGTTTGGTTTGAAGGGAGTTCTGTTTCTAGTCCTTGAGCTAAACCAAATGGTTCATATGGAGCTCGGCCCACAACCACAGGGCTGCGATTGTATTGGCTACTGCCAAAACTATCAGAGTTGTACTCAACAAACGGAGCTGAAAGAGGTTGGGGTGCAATGTTTTGATTAAATATAGGGGATGGTGATGACCCAAAAGGAGAAACAGGGGATAGAGGCAGAGCATAGGCAGGATTGTTGTTGTTTTCACTGAAAAACTTGAATTGGTTGCTGGGGTTGGAGTAGAAGCCAGGAGTGACTTGGTTCTGAATTGGATTTGCGGGTGAGGAGAAATTCATGGTGTTGAAGACGGAAAGAGAGGGATTGTAGTTGAGCTTCCGAGGCTGAGAGGAGGGGAAGAAAGCTGAGAATGGAACAGAGGAAGAGTGAGGCTGCTTTTGGTGGTTTTGTTGTTGTAGGAGGTGAAACACTGCAGCTTCTTGCTGAACTTCTTGAGGATAAAGAGGTAAGCCGGCTCTCTGTCGTCTTTTCATCCGAGTATTCCAGTAGTTCTTTATCTCATTGTCAGTCCGCCCAGGTAACTGAAAGGAGAAAGAAGAGGAATCAGAGTTAGAACAGAGAAAGTCATGGAAACAAAAAGTCAAAAAATCATGCGGGTAGTTTCACAAAAACCATAAAATAGGGGGGTCCAAACAAAAATTTAGTGAGTGAGAGACTCAGAAACAAAAGTTGAGGTCAGCATCCTAGATGCAAATGATGCAATGTATTTGTTTATTAAGAAAATAGTAACCAGAAAGGGGATCATGGAATAAAAAATGGGAAAAAAACAGAAATGAGAAATTCAAATGGAATCCAAAAACTAGGTGTGGACCTTGTTTTAGGGGAAAATCGAAAGAGGTTTATTTTAACAATTAAAGATGATGTAAGCTAAGATGGTCAAAGAAGGAGAGTAAGACCACCAAAATGCATGAAGACCATCTTAGACATACACACAGCAAGTGAGTGAGCTAGAGAGAGAGAGAGGGGAAACACAGGTGGGATCATAAATCTTCTTTTTTGGGTAGGGGTGGAGATGGGTCACAATCAACTCCAAAGACTAAATCAGATTTGAAAAACCAGAATGGTCATAAAATATATATATATATATATATATATATATTTTTTTTTTTTACTTAAAAAGGTCCAACCTTTTTGTTTGGATGAAGAGAAGTCTAAGAGAGGAGACCATAGGAGAATAGAAGGTGATTGAAATATACTAAAATTTTAATATATTTAGATCAATTTCAACTTTATTTTCTCTCCTTTTACTCTATCTCCTTCTGTTCCAAACATATTATAAAACGTTGGTCTTACATCGACTATCAAAGAAAAAGAAAATAATCAAGATAAACCAAACACACAAAAGTTCCATAATCAAAACCAGAAAAATAAACAGAATAAAGGCCCAAAAATTGAAAACAATGAACATAAAATATACATGACCAGCCTAGATCAAGAAGAATAGTTACGGATACATGAATGCATGTGGCATATTATACCGTGTAAATATGGACGAAATGCATACAAACCTGAGCGGCCATACGAGCCCATTTGTTGCCAAGCTTAGCATGAAGTTCAATGATAATCCTCTCCTCCTCACCAGAAAACGACCCCTTCTTTAGATTAGGCCTCAAATGGTTAGCCCACCTGAGCCTGCAGCTCTTGCCACACCTCATCAACCCGCAATTCTTCTGCACCGCGTTCCAGTTCCCTTCACCAAACTTCTTCACGTACTCCATCAAGATCGAGTCCTCAGCAGCAGTCCATGGACCCTTCTTGAGCCCCGCCCGGCTCGACTCGGCTCCACCTTTTGCTGCTGCCATGGCTTCCTGGTTCTGTGCTCCTTCACTGCTTTTGCTGATCATCCTGGGCTTTGATAGGAAATAAAGCAAGCTAGCTACCGCACAAAACCTTGCACAAACTTTGTTGCTCTCCTTTCTGAGTTGGGAGTTTTGGTTGGTATGAGAGAAAGTGAAAAAAGGTTCGGTGCTTATGTAATGCTACAAGTTTTGGTGAGTATTATTATAATGAGATGGGATTTTGTACGTACTATAAGAAGGAGAGGAAAGGGGTAGGTTTGGAAAAAGAGTTCTCTCCTCTCTCTAAAAGTTGAGAGAGAAATGTATGAAAGAGAGGAGAGAGAGAGAGAAAGAAATAAGTTCTTGTCCTCTCTAGAATTTCTTCTTTTTTGTTCTTTGGATTTAGACAGAGACAGTGAATTTTTTTAAAAAAAAAACAATAATAAAGAAAGTGAAATTATGTAGAGATAGGAAGAGAGAGAGAGAGAGAGAGAGGTGGGTTTCTTAGACAAAGAGAGAGATGGGTTTCAGAGAGAGAGAGTGGGACTAATGTTTGGGGTTTGGATTGTGAATTAGAAGTGAGAGACCCCTCTGGGGGGCTTAGAGTGGGATTTATTTAGAGGTATGAGCTTCCATTTCGGTCCGGGTTGCATGCTAAGTGGTACGTCCATGTACGCGTTTTCTAACTTCACCTTGATGTGTAAACACCACGCTTCAATGTCCCTTTATCTCTAGAACAGCACTTTGGTCATTTCACCTTTTCTATTTCCTACTATTAAATATTCATTCAACATATAAAATACAGTTTATTGCAAGCAAAACGGTTTAGAGGTAGATTGGGGATTAATTCTAGGTGATTGAGATGAAACTCTTTTTGAGATGTTTCATATTTATTGTTAAAAAAAATTATCTAAACTTTTATCTTATTTGTTTCACTCTATATAATTTAAAGATATCCGACAATGACTTTTATGTTCTATAATAAAAAAATATTCTTACTATTTAATATTGAAAATTCAACATTTTAAAAAACTAGATGACTTTTAAGTTTTAATATTTGAATTTGATTTGATATTTACATTTTTTTTTTCTTTTTACTCTAATAAATTGAGGGTACCTTATTCTTGGGATTCAAATTTGGGCTGTCTTAGTGGTGAAAGACGAAAATGCCATTGAATTAAGTTTCTTTGATTAATTATAAATATAATTAATAAAGTTACCTTGACACGTGCGTCACATGCATCATGAAGTCAGTCATGTTTAGGTTTAATGTGGAATTAATCTCTAATAAATGTATTTTCTTGGTAATTATATAATTTTGTCGTTTATCGCGGTTCAGTAATTGTGTTTTGGCAAGTTATCAACTAAATGCCCTTCCTTAAAATTTGATATTTAATTTTGAATTTAGTAATTAAAATTTAACTTAATATATGTATATTAATATTTAGGTAGTCAAATGATTCACGGCAGGAAAAATATTAATGAGTCTGAGTTAAGCAATGTGTTGATAAACTTGATTATATATATATATATATATATATATATATATTTACAATTCAATAGTTAGGGGATGAGAGATTTGAACCATGGACGTCTTCTTTGGAAACACTCAAAAATGTCACCACATACATGTTTGGGCCCCCAAAAAATTTTGAAGTCTTTATACTATATATAATTAAGAAGTGCTATATCCACAACCTTTTCACAACAAATCCTAAGTGGTACATTGTTGTTTTAATTTTAACTCATCATTGAAATTACTTTTTTGCTCACCAATAATAAGCTCCACTTAGGATTTGTTGTGAAAGTATTGTAAAAATATTGTGGACATAAACAGGTCTCTATCCAATTATCAACTACTTCAAAGATTAATTGGCTTATAAAATAGGAGTTGACTCTCTTAAATATTAATAATTTGATATTTATTTTTTACTGTATTAATTACAATTTAATTTAATATATGTATTTATATTTAGGTAGTCAAATGCTTCATGACAGGGCAAAATATTAATGAGTCTGAACTTGATTAAGTAACATTTTTTTTTATTTACAATTCAAAAGTTTGGAGATGAGAGATTTGAACTCTGTATGTGATCGTTGAAAACACCCGTGGACATAGCCAGATACTTGTTCCCCCCTCACCCCCTCCCCCCCCCACCCACCCAAAATTTTGAAATCTATTATATTATATATAATTATGAAATACTTCAAAGATTTGCTTATAAAATAGGAGTTGATCCCCCTAAATATTAATAAATTTATATTTATTTTTGACTATATTAATTACAATTTAATTTAATATATGTATATTAATATTTAGGTATTCAAAGGATTCATAGCAGGGCAAAGATTAATGAGTATGAGTTCAGTAATATATTTCTTAAACTTGATTATATATATATATATATATATATATATATATATATTACAATTCAATAGTTAGGAGATAGAGAATTTGAATCTTGAACATATTTGTTAAAAACACCAAGGGGAGTAGCCACACACATGGCTCCCCCCCCCCCCCCCCCAATTTTTTTTTTTTTTTTTTTTTTGAAATCTATTATACTCTATAATTATCAAATACTAAAGAGAATTTACTTATAGAATAGGAGTTGACCCTTTGAATCATTTGATTTACCCCACCCTTGAAATAGTTTTTTTTTTTTTTAGTTAAATTTTTTTGAGTTTGTCCAAGGGTGCTCCCAAAAAAAAAAAAAAAAAGGAATTAACCAGTTGATCTATTAAATATAAAGACAAGATATATATATATATATATATATTTTTTTTTTTTTTTTTTCTAAATTTCATTTTTTATTTTAAAATTTACACTTATATTTATTAAAGTTTTGGATCAGTCTATCTTTAAAGACTTTTATGATTTCATTGAATTCATTTATTAGCTTTGGTAGAAGTTTTTTTTATTTTTTATTTTAATAGTTAAAAAGAAAATTCTAAGAATCTCACTATAACAATGGTAAAAGATGATTTTTTTTTTCTCGGAAAGATCCTCATTGAGTAAAATTTTTATAAGAGATACTAAGTTTTTGTTGTTGATAATTTCACATATTTAATATCAAACCAAACAACTTTTGTTATTGGAGTTCAAAAGATTATAAGTTCATAGTTTATAATTTTGTATACACTATATTTATGAGTTATGACTTACTCTAGTATTAAAATGTTAAAGTTTATATGCGTGTGTGGGGGGAGGGGGGGAGTTTCTCTTGACTAATATATAATTAAGTACCTCAATTTGGCACCCCTAAACAAAAAATCCTAGCTCTGTCCTGTGGACACAAGGGGGGAGTTGTATCCTAGTTTTTGCAATGGTCTAGGAACCATATATATAGCGTTCCTTTGAAGAAGGACCTTTTGATCTTACTACCAAAGTATGAGTTCGAAGTTTAGGTACACTCTTGGGAAGGTGTTAGGCACCCAAGATTGCCCAATCCTAAAGTTGGCCTCCCATCATTGTGTCTTATACCTTAACCCTATTAAAAACTAACTCAACACTTATATCCTAGACTCACACACACACTAACATGCATCTAGCATACAACATGGCATCTTTCATCTCAAACAAACATACTTATCTATCCACCAAACAAAAGAGAGCTAAACATACAAAAGAAACCCTAGCATTCATCTATCATGTGAAAAACCTATCATACATCTAAACATGTTCCATTGTATCATCGAAGTAAAATCATAACACAAATGCATGGATATATGAATGCCTGACTTAACCTTTACTTACCTTGCAACATCTCAGCACCTATGGCATCATGAATGGACATGTGAATGCATGTTCATGGCATCAAAACAAAAGACAAATAGAAAACCCTAATCTAAGCATGTTAAAAAAAAAAGTATATAAGATAGAGGCATAAACATATAAACATGTGAAAAAGGCTTTAAAGAAGGGGGATAAAACAAGTGAAACAAACAAATTAAACAACCAAGAAATCTAGATTAGGGTTTCTGGGTAAGCACCTATCTATGTAGCCAGAGGCTTGCGTACGTAGGATTTAACTTGCATACGCATACTTATGACATGCGTGCGTGGGACTTGTTCAAGAACCCTACCCTAAAAACTCGAAATAGAAAGCATAGCATAAACAAAAAACCTAATTCTAGCTATCTAGCATGCTCAGAACACAACCGACTTATAAAACTAACCTAAGCAAACATATAAAAACCTAAACTACTCAAAGAAGCAGGATTAAAACTAAAAAGAAAGACAGAAAAAGAAAAAAGTAAGAAAGAAAGAATACCTTAAAGCAAAGGCTCCTATGCTTGATTTTTGATCATTTCCCTTAGTCAAATCTATCACAATTTAATAAAGTGGTGATTAGAAACTTTAAACTCAAAGGATTAGGGCTGGAAAAGGTCCTAATCAAATAAAAATGACTTGAGGGTATTTTGTGAAAAACTCCCTTTTGATTCACTATTTTTTAGTGAATCATAGATTTTTTCCGTAAGATTTCTATGTGTTTTAAAAATGTACTATGTAAGGCTTTTTATTGTTTAAAAAAATGATGTTTGGAATGGCTCTCAGATGATGTGAGATTCATTCGAAACCTCAGCCATTATTTCAGAAAACTTGCTTTCTTATGCTTCTAAAACCTTAGTTGAGTACGCAGAAATGTGTCTGCGTACGCATGCTTTGGCCCGTGTATGCAAGTCAAGGGCCACTTTGGTCATTTTATTTTTAAAAATAGATTTTTGCTCATTTAAAATGTTATGTTTTCCATTTTAACACTCCTCAAGTTAATTTAACATTTGATTGGGCTCTAAACTGGCCTTGAGCTTTGGAGTTTGAGCATCATTGGGGAATGGGGTCTCGAGTCATAAGGGGCATGAAATGCGGTGTCTACATATTCCAAAAAACACCAAAAAGTGTCTGTTAAGATACAAGCCCTTGGTGATTAAATAAAACTATACCCTTGTTTAGGATGAGTGATAGGATCCTAATCGAAATAATCATATTACCATACAATCTCTTTCTTTCAACTTTTCCCCTTTCCTCATGCATATGAATCAACTACAAAACCCTAAAAATAGAACAAATAAATTTAACTAAAAAAAAAAAAAAAACACAAATGAACTAAAGCTTCATTGTTGGTGCTTGACAAGGATGTAAAAGTAGAAGGGGACGTCATCATTGATAGAGGATTACTAATTTGAATAAATCTCAATATTGATGTCTAAGAAGCCCAAGACCCACACTTGCAAAAGTAGATGGAAATGTTGACATTGATGGAAGGTCACTGATTTGAACATATCTTAATTATTGATGGGTGGTGCTAAACCTAAAAAGGGGTGACATGTTGATGAGGCCCAAGATTGACACTCAACTGTACGTTGTCACAAATTACTATGATTTTATGGTGGGATTGGGTAACTATACCTATTTGATTTTAGCATTAAACCTAGGTCAAAGGGATGTATCGAGGTCTCCTAATCTAATTACAGTCATAGTGAAAATCCAATAGTATTTTGCTTGATTTTATATAATCATTTCCAAATGCAGTCTTGCTTAATTATCAATAAGGTTAACTTAGTGGCATCTTTTGCCCTCTTCTATGAGGAGAACCAAGATTCAAATTCCCCTTCCTCCATTGTTGTCATATATATATATATATATATATATATATATATCTGCGAACGGTTTGTGTGTTGAAACCCAAAATCATTTTCTTACAGGGGGACTGTGGGAACATTTAGATTATTGTGATTTGACCCATTCGGGCATCAAAGTGCTCAAAGTGCCATTTTATGTCAAAATGATCAAAATGTCCCTAGTTAACCGAGAGTTGACCAAAAGTCAAAATTGGTCAAAACTTCACCAAAACATCATTTTCCATGTTTCTACTTCAAACCCAAGGTTATTGGAATCTTATCAACTTTGACCTACAGTTGACTTTTTGAGACGACGAAGAGTTGACTTTTGATCTGACCATCAGATCGAGATAAAACCAATGCCATTGCAAATAATATCTAGTTACCTTTAAAATGAAGGCTCATGGGTTGAAATTGGAGTTAAGACGTTTGAGATATCATGAAAGCAGTGCCAAGCGTGTTAGCTCACTTCCCAAGTCCATAACTTTTTATTTGGCCTTTTGATTTTCAAGAAGTCAAATGATCTAGAAACTAGACATGCATATAATTCCAGTACCATCAGAATTAGGTCAATCGGAGCCTGGGAATTCCTTCAAACAAGTGACCAAAGTTAGAATCGAGAAAAAAACTAGGAAAAAGACAAGATTGCTGACATTAGCAAATTGAATTGGTGCACATTAAATGTGTGCTGGAAGCCGAAATGTCACAAATTGATTATATATAACCCCCAGCTCCTAGTTTACATAAAAAACTGATTTTTGGAGTCCTAGAGCAATTTTCTAGAGCATTTCTCTCTCTCTCTCTCTCTCTGCCTAAATTCTCTCCCAAGCACACACACACACACACAGGAAAATCCTTGATTCTCTCATCCTGCATACACCTAGAGGTATTTTTATTACTTCCATCTCCTCTTCCTTGGTCCTTCTTCTTTGGTTTTGAAGGTGTAGATGTAGCTTTTTAAGTACAATCTATAACAATTTAAGTTCTAGCACTTTATTGTTTTATTTCAATTTATTAGCATGTTTTATTTCTTTATTTGGACACCACATTTTGTACCACTTACGACTTGAGCCCCCATTCCCCAATGATGTTGGAATTGTAAATCCCAAGGTTGGTTTAGGGCTTGATTGAATCGAAATTGACTTGAGGAAGGTGTTTTTGGAAAAACATAACTTTTTTATGAACTAAATAAATCAATTTTTGGAAAATTAAGGCCAAGAAACCCTACTGAATATGTACATATACATCTGTATGCGCATGCATGTCCCCAAGCTGCATACGTAGGTCTTAAGCATGCGTATGCATATGCAAGCCTACACACGCATGTTAGGGTTCCAGAAACTATGAAAGGCAAGTTTTTCAATATTAAGTGTGAGGTTTGGAATGAATCCCATATCGTTTGGGAGTCGTTACAAACCCACGTTTTTCAACTATATAAAGCCATATGTAGTAGCTTTTCAAAACACACAGAAAATCCTACGAGAAAACACAAGATTCACTAGAAATAGTGAATCAAAGAGGGAGTTTTTCACAAACCATCCCCAAGTCAATATTTTTCTGATTGAAGCCTTTTCTAGCCTTGATTTTGGAGTCCTAATATTACTAATCACTTTCTTATTTGTTGGTGATAGATTTAACTAAGGGGACTTGTCAAATTCAAGCCATGGAGGTTTGTTTTTGAGGAATAAGTTCTAAACTTTCTTTTTCTTTTCTCAGCCTTTTCTTGCTTTAATTTTTTTTTCCTTGTTTCTTTTGTTTGGTTTTGCTAGAATATGTTTGTTTAGATTATGTTTACATAGTTTTTCTGTCTTTAAGTATGTTAGGTTGTTAGATTTGATAGTTTTAGTCTCTGCACTGTTTTGTGTTCTTGTTATTTTTGGGTTAGGGTTTTCAGGGCATGTATGCCTATGCATGCATACGTATACTTGAAGTATGCGTACGCATACAGTTGGGCTACGTACGTAAGCCCTGTGTATGCGCACACATACTTGTGCCTAGAAACCCTAATTCAACCTTCTTGTTTCTGTTTCTTTATTTCTCTTATTTCTTATGATTTTTCTTTGTCTTGTTTCATGCCTACAAGTCTCTGCCTTCCATATTTGTTTGTTTGCATGTCCTTAACATGTTAGATTAGGGTTTCTTCTTTTCTCTTTCTTTGATATGCCATGAACATGCATATGATATAACCATACATTGACGCATGGTGCTCTAGTGTAGTAAGGTAAATAAGGTAAGCCCACATTCATATGAACATGCATTTGTTTGGAGATTTGATTTGAACCTTGCCTTGATGAGCATGAATGTATTGGATATGATAACATGTTTATTTGATCGTAACATGCCTATGTTTTGTCCTGGATATTATGCTTTTTTGCTTGCTGCCATGTCTATGTTCTACCTTGATTATGATATGATGAGATATATGATACTATGTGTGACAAATGTATGCTAGGATATGACATGAGATGCATGATAGATGTATGCTAGGGTTTGGGATGAGAATGCCATGTTGTATGCTTAGATGTATTCTAGTGTGTGTGTGAGAGTATAGAATACAATATTAAACTTGTCTTTAACGAGATTAAGACGTAAGATACAATGAGTGAAAGTGGACCCACCAGTCGGGTGGTCTTGGGTGCCTAACACTTTCCCAAGCTATACCTATACTTTGAACCCATACTCTGGTACTAAGATCAGTCATTCCATGAAAGGGCGCTATATATATGGTTCCTAGACCTAAACTAGGTGGCGGCTCCAATATCTTTTCTCTGCCCTGGTACATTCGGTTGAGGCATACTCCCCCTCATGCGTTGCACCCACATTATCTCTCTAGCATGTTTTTTTTGATTTGATGATGTTTGCCTAGTCTTCTCGGGTTAGAATATGCCTAAATTTCTTGTTTGTGCTCTTTATGCCATATTTGCATGTTTAGATGCTTTACTTAAGTGCCTTTTTTTTTAGTTAAATTGTTTATGTGCTGATTTTGTGTCTTGTATCATGGGTAGGGTGTATATCTTGATTCATTGGTCAAAGTTCACATCCAAATGCCCAAGTTCAATAAAGGGTTTGAATTAGAGTCTTAATTGCTTGTTTATGCTTGTTTCGCTACTTACTTGCTCTTATTCCTAGATCCTTTATCTTGTGATGCCATGTTTGGATGCTTTGTGCTTAAATCCGTGTTAGGTCCATTCTTTTATGCTTAGATATAGCTTCTTACATCTTTAACATGCTTCAAATGCTTTGTTCTCTCTTTTTAGTATGTGTTTGGTTGCACATTTTGTGCTTTTCCTGTCTTGTTTGGTTACACATTTTCCCTTTGATGTTTGTGCTAGTGTAGCCACTTGTGAGAGATCATATATTAATGATGTTGGCATGTTTTTATCTTGCCTCTCTCTCTCTCTCTCTCTCTCTCTCTCTCTCTTGCATAGTTTTTCATGTTAGGGCTTCTCATGTTAGCCTTGAGTGTGCGTTATGACATGATTAGCTTTTATCCTTGAGTGTGATAATATGTCTTGCTTCCTTTGTGCTTATTGCCTTGCGTGCTTTATGCCATCTTATGTGATCTTATGTGTTGGTTGTACCTTTGCATACTTGTTTGTCTTGTTGATGCAAGTTTTCTTGCTTGTTTGTTTGTGTCATTAAGCATTGCTCCAAATATTGATTTCGTGCCGGTTCACACCCGTCTTTATACCCAAAATCCTAAGACCCGCTTTTAGAAGCTTTGCATGTTGGCACATATGTCGTCCGTAATTCAATCCAATGGATCTATGGACACCAAATTCAAACTTAAAATTTTCTTTATGGGTATTGTAGACACTCAATTTTGCACCCATAATTTAATCTTGGTAGATGAATAGAGTGACCATTCATATACCCAAAATTTGGTGTTGTATTACATGCATTAATTCATTCATTGCATATCATAAAAATGATCTTGAGATTCTAACAATTCCGTCAGTATGTCCAATTCCCAAATTGGACTGTCAAATTGACAGATATCACAAGATCAAGTTTTCACGGTAAGCATGCATTTTTTTTTTTTGGGTGAAACAGATCATGCATGATTAATTTAAATTAATTATGATTGGTTAAACAATTAAAATTAATTAAATAATTTTGTGATTGGTTGTTGGTTAATGTCAAAAATAAGCCTGCTCGCATAAGAATAAAGTGGATAATTAGATAACAAAGAAGTTATGGATAATCAAGTCTTTTTGGAATATTTATCTATAAGATAATTATCACTTTAAAAACTTGAATATCAAGAAAAATGGATTAATTTTTAGAATACGAATCAAAAACCCGTCTAGGTGCAATTTCCAGCTAAAAATTCTCAAAAAAGGAGTCAAAATCAAACCAAAACTCATACGTGGGCCTGACACCCAAGAGGGCCTGTTGGCACTCTTGGAGTGTTGATTAGCACAAGGCAAGTGCCGATTGGCACTTTCCAAATGTCGATTGGCCCAAAAGCTCGACCTAGCTTAGGGACCCCCTAATTGAGATAAAACCCAAGTTTTTCAGATTTTTAGAGATAAGGATGTGTTCCAATTTGTATCTAATGATCGGCACTTGCCACGTGCCGATTAGCCCAAAAGCTTGGCCCAGCTTGGGGACCCCCTGATTGAGATAAAACCCATCTTTTTCAGATTTTTAGAGATAAGGATGTGTTCCAATTTGTATCTAATGATCGGCACTTGCCATGTGCCGATTGGCCCAAAAGCTCGGCCTAGCTCGGGGACCCCCTGATTGAGATAAAGCCCATCTTTTTCGAATTTTTAGAGATAAGGACTTGTTCCAATTTGTATCTAATTTCATTTAGCTTATTTTTTAAGCATCCCAGCCTCTATAAATAGAGGAAAAAAAAATCAAAATGAAGGGATCTTCTTTCTGACTTCTCTACTCCCCTTATGTTAAAGACATTCTCGAGACTTTTACTTTAATAACTTCTTCTTTATAAGTAAAGTATTTTAGACCTCAAAGAAGTGAAATTTTTTTTTGATTTCTAAAATATTCTTTTATTTGAAGAGCATGCTCATGTAAGAGGTATTTAGTTATATTCTTCTTTCTAGTTTTTTCTTTTCCCCATTAATTAGTTATATTCTTCTGTGGTGATTGTTTATTGCATGAGTTTGGTTAATATGTTTGATTTTATTATGCATTGTCTTTAATTTATGTTTGCCATGCTTAGATACTTTGTTGGAATTTTCTTTGACATGTTCTCTAGTTGATTGTTTGCTTTATGTTTTTTTCTTTGATTTCAAAATTTGCTAATGATCATCAAAAACATTTTTTTTAAAAAAAATTCAAAACTAATATGTATTTAACCTAGCCCTCGAACTTAGGATTTTGGATAGGTAGACTAATATTTTGTTTTTAATTTTGATAGATTGTAACTAGGACCAAAGCTTTGTATTCTTTTGCATAGATTGTAAATAGGACCAAAGCCTTGTAAGGTTAATTTACCAAAATTGTACTCTTTTTTATTCAATCAATGACATTTGAAGTATTTTGAACATGAAATTATATTTATTTTTTCTTATTTTTTGTATAAAAAATAAGTGGTGACTCCACACCACTACCCAAAAGAGAGATGCCTTAAAGCACCCAAATATCTTTTTGAGAGCATCCCTGTCCTTCAAAAGAAGTTACGGTCTCTCATAGTAATGACTTTGCTGGGGATGTCGAGGGTTAAGTTTTGTATTAGGCTTTAAGTGACCAACTATATACCCTTGTTTTTTGTATGATGTTGTTTGTTTGGTTGTTTATATCTTGATATGCTTGTATGATGTTTTTTGTTTGTGTTGCCATGTTGATTGTGAAGAGCTTTCCCTAATTGTCATAGTGTGTGCCATCAAAATAACAAATATGTATGCACTCATCTCAACATATGGTGGTAGTAGCTATGGACCACCGATCTTCATTTGATTCGGGTACCAAGTGGCGAACTCACCAACTCATAGTCCAAAGTCACTAGATCATTTCTTGTTGATTATAAAGGATAGACCATGCAGATTGGACCAACGTAATGTTCATTACATTACAATTTGGGAGGTATAACATCCTAGATATGGGAAACAATGAAACAACAAACCCACCCTACAGTGTAATGACTTAGAACCTACCCTTAGGTAGGTCTATGTTAAAATTGCATTGCATTTTGCGTGTGTTTGTTTGGTTGATAGATCGATGTAGATGGGGACCTAGCTTTGTTTGACCCAACCAAGCCTTTTCTTAAGAGGGAGAATTTGGTCAAGATCAGAGGGAAGAGTCTAAAGAGAATCCAAGACCGACATTCAAGCTAGCAGTTCTAGTTCCAAGCCTATCATGGTATTGAAGCCCGTGAGCATAGAAGACACTCCATTGTTGTAACATCACAATCCCATGTTTGACTTACAAAATAGCCCAAGCCACAAGAAGTCCGAAGACTACATCATTATGGCAAAAGGGGGAGAACATCCAAACACTAAAGAACCCATGAACACTCAAGAATTACTAAACACCATGGTAGCTAGTCAAATTCAATTGAGGGAAGATATGAACCTTATCGTACAATAATTACGGAATTTGAAAGGCGCCTAAGAGGAGAACAAGACTAATCATAATCCCCAAACCATGGAGGGTGAGAAGAAGATCAACGAGAGGATAAACAAGGTGGAATAGATGATCAAAAGAGCTTGTAAGATGGAAGATCTCATGGACTACCAATCATTCTCACTTTTCCCGGATGTAAGATTGTCTCCTAAGTTCAAGATGCCGACTTTGGACAAGTTCGATGGGACTGACTACCTAAAGTCCCATTTGAAGATGTACATAAGGGTTATGCAATCCCTAGGAGCAACTGAAGAACTACTTGCTCAAATGTTTCAAAATACCAGAGCCGCTCTTAGGTGGTTTTTCAACCTAGATGATGCTAGAGTAAGGAGTTAGGAGGACATCTATTGTGAGTTTCACAACCAATACAAGTACAACATAGAAGTGGATATGACGAGGAGATATTTGGAGGCCACTAAAAAACAGCCAAAGGAGTCCTTTTCTGCCTTCATAACCAAATGGAGAGCCAAGGCAGCCCAAATGATCACAAGACCTAGTGAAGAAGGGCAAGTCCAATGGTGGTGAGGAATTTGTTACCAATATTCAACAAGCATCTTTTTGCCCAATACTCTCCGAACTTCAAAACCTTGGTCATAGATGGTACTCAAGTGCAAGATGCTATCAATAATGGCATGTTGAAGAATGAAGAAGGCTTCATTTTTGAGAAAGTTACAACTCACCACCAATGAGGAGGCAATCAATGTTGTAGTTCCCCGAACATCATCAACTGTAAATTCTAGGCCTTGAAGGAAGCTCAATGAACTCCACATGCCTATGATTCAATTGTTTGAAAAGCTCAGACTTGAAGGGTATCTTAGCCCACTTGAACCTCAACCTCCTCCAAGCCCACTACCTAAAGGATACAAGTCACATGCGTTCTAAAAGTATCATTAAGAACCTAGCCATCAGATAAACAAATGCATCAATCTGCGACATGCCATTCAAAATTTGATTGACAAACAAGCCATTACTCCACCATCATTGGCCAACTATTCGGACTTTTCTTGAATTTCATCTTACAAGTTTTTAGATTGGCTTTTTGGTTTTATTTTATTTAGAATTTGGTTTGTAGTTGGTCATTTACTTAATAAAATCCAAGTTGTGTTTGATGCATTTGATTCATCATGTTCATATGTACATAAAAAAAAATTAAAAAAAATAACAATTTAAAAAAAAAAAAAAAGATCTTTTGGACTAGCGGCATTAGGCCTTCAAGTCATTTCAATTCATTTTCAAAAAGAAATTTTTGGACTAGGGGCATTGACCTTCTTGGTAACCTTTTTCTAAAAACTTTTTTGTTCTTTCAAAGACTACAAATTTTTTTCAAAAGCCTTCTTTTCAAGAGAATATAGGAAGATCCATTTGACAACTTTTTTCAAATCATGGTGATTAATTGCTCTACCAATCAATTTGTTCCAAAGAGGGATTTAACTTCATTCAATCCATGTAAGGACTTTTGCTAAGCATTTAGAATATGAGAAGAAAAGGAAATCAAAGAAATTCATCAATTCATTCAAAATTCTCAAGCCACATACACTCAATCCCAATCTTTCAAAATTTTTTGATATCATTGGAGCATTTGAACTCTTATTCCAAGAATATTATTAAAAGACCTTAAGACACTGTGCTTACAAGAAAGCATCACTAGGGATAGGAGGTCTTCTATGGTAACCCACATTATTCCTTGACACCTATTACAATAATTATTCATTGCTAGCCAATTTGAGCCTCTAAACAGTTAGCTTGTTTTTCAATGAACCCACTAAAAACTTAAAACTTGGGTGGGAAAATTAAGTATGCATGCTTAAATCTCAAGATGAGGAAGTGTTGACCTTATGGATTTAGCACCACTTGGTAAGGTCCTCAATGAAGACAATGAGACCGATGAAGAGTTTTGCAAACACTTGATTTTGCACCCATGATTTAGTCAAGGAAGATGACTAGAGTGACCATTCATATACCCAAAATTCATGATTGCATTACATGCATTAGTTCATTCATTGCATATCATAAAAAAGATCTTGAGGTTCTAACGGTCGCGAAGGTATGCCTGATTTCCAAATTGGACCATCGGATTGAAAGATATTGCATGATCAAGTTTGCACGGTTTACATGCATTTTGTTTAGGTAGAACCAACCATGCATGTTTAATTTGAATTAATTCTGATTGGCTAGACAATTAAAATGAATTAAATACTTTTGTGATTGGTTGATAGTTA
Organism: Castanopsis chinensis; assembly: GCA_032878915.1. Classification (NCBI taxonomy): domain Eukaryota; kingdom Viridiplantae; phylum Streptophyta; class Magnoliopsida; order Fagales; family Fagaceae; genus Castanopsis; species Castanopsis chinensis. The sequence goes on along the minus strand of JAVQMG010000126.1, from coordinate 10,279,979 downwards.
GTGTAAAAAATAAGCTTGCTTGCATGAGAATAAAAAAGGATAATTAGATAATAACAAATTTATGGATAATCAAGACTTTTTGGGAGTGTTTATCTACAAGATAATTATTACTGAAGAGATCTGAATCATCTAAAAAGGAGTTTAATGTTTAGAATACGAATTAAAAATGCATCTAAGTGCAAGTCTTGACTAAAAAAAATCTCAAAAAAGAAGTCCAAAATGGACTAGAACTCAAACATGGGTTCGGCACTTTTGGAGTGCCGATTGGCACAAACGCGGGCCATGGCCTAAGGTCACTTGGATTGAGATAAAACTCATCCTTTTCGATTTTTAAGAGATAAGGATGTGTCCTAGTTCGTATTCTGATCATTTAGCTTATTTTTTAAGCATCCCAGCCTCTATAAATAGAGGATGCCTCTCAGATTTAACACACTTTTTCACGCTTTCGGACCCCCCGTCCCACTTTCTAGCTCTTCTCTTCTTTTCTTTTCTCTCTTACATTAAAGACGTTCTGGAGGCTTTTGCCTTAAGAATTTCTTTTCTATAAGAAAAATATTTTAGGCTTCAAAGAGAATTGAATAAATTCCTTTGAAACCTAAAATATCCTTTCACAAAGAAGAGTACGCTCATGCAAGAGGTAGTTTTTCTTTTCTTTTTTTGTTCCTTTCTAGTAATTCCACTTGATGATGCATGAATAGGTTTAGGATGTTTTTACTATCTCTGATTATGTAATTTCCATGTGTTGTTTAGATTTTTCCTTAAATATCTTCTTGGTAGAATTTTGTTGTAATCTTTCTCTTGAATCTCAAAATCTGCTAAATGTCGAAGATTTTCTTTTTTTTTTTTTTTTTAAAAAACTGATCTAAATTTTTCAGATATGATTTTCTAAATCCAAAACTAATCTATATTTTCATTAAATACAGATCTGATTTTTTTTACATATAAAAATTGATCTATATTTTCATTAAATACAGATTTGATTTTTTTACACAGAAAAATTAATTTGTATTTTCATTATATACAGATCTAATTTTTTTTTTTTTACATACAAAACTAATCTGTATTTTCATTAAATACAAATCTAATTTTTAAAAAGAAAATTTTCTTTGTCACAAAACAACAGATTCTGAAATTTAAAAGAAGAAGTTAAATGTTGAGATGATTTTTTTATTGATGAATGTAATATAGATTTATCTCATGAGTGTAGTTCCTCTTCTAATAAAAAGTCTTTTTCTTATTTTGTTCATAAAAAACAAATCTAATTTTTTTGCTCTACAAATCTAGAGGTTCTTATTCACAAAATAGATCTGATTTTTCTTAATAAAAAATCACCATTTTTAACTTTGCTTCAAAACATATCTGCTATTTTTTAGCAAAAACTTTGTTCTTTCTTTTATACAAAAATAGATCTGATTTTTTTTTTTTACCAATCATTTTTTTTTTATCTACACAAAAACAGATTTGATTTTTTTTACTAATCATATTTTATTTACCAAAAACATTATCTAAATTTTTTCTAAAATAGAGGGTACATTCATAAGATAGATTTATGTGAGCAAGTTTTGGTTAAGTGTGTCATGTATATGCAACATATTATTCACATCATGCAAAAAAGGGTATATTGGTCATTAGAGTCTAGAAGACCAAATTATGTCTAAGCGGAATGGGTATCTAACACCTTCCCATTCTGTAACCTAGTCTCCGAATTCAGTTCTTTTGGATAGGTAGACCTGTGCTTTGTATTTTTTTTTTTTTTTTTTAATCTTTGCGTAGACTGTAACTTGGACAAAAAACCATATATTCTTTTGGTAGGTTGTAACTAGGACTCAAAGCCTTGTAAGATTCAATTTACTAAAATTGTATTTATTTCAATTTAATCGATGACAATGAAGCATTTTGGTCATGTAATTTTGTATTTATTTTTTCTTATATTTTTTTTGTATAAAAAATAAGTGGTACCTCCACACCACTTACCCAAAAAGAGAGGTGCCCTTGAAAAGCACCCAAATCTCTTTTTTGAGTGCACCTGATTTCTGCAGTCTCTCACAAGTTCATGAAGTTCAGAATAGAGAGTTCATCAAAGAATGGGATAGGTCACTCCATCAAGCTAGAAAGTAAGAAAACCCATCAAGGAGAGATAAGATTTTGAGAAAGTATCAAACTATGAGAAAAAAGAGAAGGCCATCAAGGTAGAAAAGACTTCAACATGAGAAATAAAAGGAGAAGTGAATGCGGGAATTTTCATCAAGTTGGGAGAGAATACTGATTTATCAAAAGACACAAGCGATATGAGATTCCATAAAAGATCATTCAAGTTAAGATGGATAAGTAAAAATGAAGATTCATCAAGAAGAAATTTAATCAAAATGAGGAAGATGAGGAAAATAAAAAGTAAGACACATTTCATAAAAAAAAGTGTGTTTAGTCAAGTCAAGAAAAATGAAAGTGCATTTGAAAGGATAAGAGGGTATCAAGGAGAAATGCAAATTTATCCAAGAAAGATGAAAGTATGTCAAATTGAAAGAACCAAAAAAATGCAATTGAGTGAAAGCCAATAAAATTCCAAAAAATATTCAAAAAAATAAAAGCTCGCTAGGCTGAAAACTCGAAAGGGTGTTCTAAGCAAAAATTAGAGTAAAAAAAAAAGCTTGCTAGGCTGAAAACCCGAAAGGGCGGTCTAGGCAAAAAAAAAAAAAAAAAACAAAAAAAAAATTCTTTCAAAAAAGTGAGAAAAACAAAAATGAGAGTGAGTGATCTAATCACAAGATAGGATGTTAAGAAGACCAAAAGAGGAAGTTGTCAAGCTACAAAAATCAAGACCAATTGAAAGGAATCAATGAAGACCAATGAGAAGATGATGAACATGACAAGGATTTTAACACAAGAGTCAATGATAGAAGATGTGAAAAAAATCTTCCAATGCTTGAATTTAAAGTATTGCATACTTGGGGAAATATCATAAGAGTTTTGAGCTTTTATATCCTTCCTTTCAATAACCTAAATTCGACCTACATTACAACCTTTGAATAAAGCCCTCCTTAAAGTCCTGCTGATTGAAAGCACACATTTAGCTCTGATAATATTTTCTCTTGGATTAAGAAGGAAAATTGCTCAAGATTATCAAGCAATTGGCTGATATCTTTAAAAGACAAATTTCACAAATTCTCAAGTGATTTTTTTTTTCTAAGCTCCAAACACTCCCTTTGTTTGCTTAAAAAAAAAAAAAAAAAACTCTCAAGAGAACAAAATTTTCAAATTCTCAAAAATTTTCAAATCTTCAAACTTGGGATTTTTCCCTTTGTTGCTTGTTCCCAACATATGTGATTCCCAAGCATTTCATTTCTTTGATTGTCTTTGAAGACTTAATCTAAAAATTTTCAAAATGAAGAAGCAAAGTTGATTACATTTTTTTTTTCAAATCCTTTCTAGCCAACGAGATCGAGTTAACAATTGAGCATTATGATTGGTCAAAGAGGTTGTTCAAAGGATCACCTTCTGTTTATTTGAAAAAGATAAAATTAAAAAAAAAAAATCTCATTTTAAGTGAATTGCCTTTTTTCAAAAAAAGAAAAAAGAAAAAAAAAGAGACTCATAAAAAAAAAAATCATTTTTCAAAACTTTTTTTGAACTACATCTAGACCTGATCCTCTATGAGAAAGGTATGTAGGCAGCCTTTTCAAAGGCCCGGTCACAATCACCTAAAGAGAAACTTCATTTCAAAAAAGAAGATTTTTCAAAACTTCTTTTTTCAAAACTTTTTTTGAACTACATCTGGACCTGATCCTCTATGTGAGAGTTACGTAGGCATCTTTTCTAAAGGCCTGGTCACAATCATCCAAATTGATACTTCATTTAAAGAAAATACATTCTTCAAAAATTTTTTTTTCGAACTACATTTGAACTTGATCTTTTATGAAAAAGCTACATAGGCAGCCTTTCCAAAGGCTTGGTCACAAACACTGAAAATACATTTTTTTTAATGGCTCAAAATCAAAACATTTCTTTGGGTGAATTTAGGCTAGAAGCATCTGTTTTGCATTAAGCATATCATCAAGTTCAAGAATGTCTAAACTAGGAGCATTGGCCCAAAATATTTTCATAATAACTGATTACTAACAAGCTCATGGAAAGAATCTTTTGCAAAAGGTGGACATGAATCTTTCATTTATTCAACATTCACCATCAATCTTCATTTCAGATGCTATCATAGGTCCTAGATAGAAAGGTTGAAAATGTGACAACTAGACAGGGCAAGATGTGCCAATCGGCACTCCAACAATGCCAATTGACCATCATTCTAGCAGTCATTATTTTGCCCAGTTTTGTGATTTTGAACTTGTTTTACTCAAATTTTGCTTTGTTGAAGGTTGCTACACCACAAGATTTTTCAAAATTCACATTGATTGTTGAACTAGGGGCATTCGGCCATGCCTCATTCAATTTTCCAAAAAAATAATAATAATAATAATAAAGAAGAAGATCATCATCATCATCTTTTCAAAAAAAAAAAAAATCAAGGTCTTCAAAAATCATGCATTAATTCATAAATTAGAGGCATTCGGCCACACCTCATTCATTTTCAAAAAAAGATCATCATCATCATTTTTTCAAAAAAAAAAAAAAAAAAAACTTAAAAATCAAGATTTTCAAAAATCATGCATTCATTTATAAACTAAAGGCATTTGGCAATGTCTCATCCATTTTGGAAAAAAAAGGGGAAATCATCTTTTCCTCGAAAGTCAAGGTTTTCAAAATCATGCTTCAATTTGTTGACTAGGGACATTCAACTATGCCTTATTTAGGTAAGATCATCCATGTCAAAACCTGACAGGTCAAGGTAGAGAAACCCCTTGGACATCACAGTTTTAGATTAAGATAGAGAAGTCTCTTGGTCACCCCAGATTCAGATTGCGATAGATAAGCCTCTCAATCACCCCAGGTTCCAAGATAGAGAAGCCTCTTAGTCACCTCCCATTCAGATTAAGGTAGAGAAGCCCCTTGGTCGTTACAATTCCAGATTGAGATAGAGAAGCCTCTTAATTGCTCAAGGTTTCAAGATAGAGAAGCCTCTTGGTTACCTCCCATTTAGATCAAGGTAGAGAAGTCCCTTGTTTGTCACAGTTCAAGATTGAGATAGAGAAGCCTCTCAATCGCCCTAGGTTCTAAGATAGAGAAGCTTCTTGGTTGCCTTCCAATCAGATCAAGGTAGAGAGGCCCCTTGTTCATCACAGTTTAAGATTGAGATAGAGAAGTCTCTCAATTGCCCAAGGTTCCAAGATAGAGAAGCCTTTTGATTACCTCCCATTCAGATCAAGGTAGAGAAGCCCCTTAGTTACCTCCCATTTAGATCAAGGTAGAGAAACCCCTTAGTCACCATAGTTTTAGATCAAGATAGAGAAGCTTCTTAGTCACCTCCCATTCAGATTAAGGTAGAGAAGCCCCTTGGTCGTTATAGTTTCAGATTAAGATAGAAAAATCTCTCAATCACTCCAGGTATCAAGATAGAGAAGCCTCCTGGTTACCTCCCATTCAAATCAAGGTAGAGAAGTCCCTTGTTCATCACAATTCAAGATTGAGATAGAGAAGCCTCTCAATCGCCCTATGTTCCAAGATAGAGAAGCCTCTTACTTTCCTTCCATTTAAATCAAGTTAGGGAGGCCCCTTGTTCGTCATAGTTTAAGATTGAGATAGAGAAGCCTCTCAATCACCCTAGGTTCCAAGATAGAGAAGCCTCTTGGTTACCTTCCATTCAGATCAAGGTAGAGAAGCCCTTTGGTCATCACAGTTCAAGATTGAGATAGAAAAGCCTCTCAATCACACTAGGTTACTAGATAGAGAAGCCTTTTGGTTACCTTATGTTGGGTTCTAAGACCTTTAGGTTTAAATGTATTAGAACTCTAATTTATAATACTGGTAAACCATGATCAAAACGTTTTAATCTTGTTAGACTGCTCAAAGTATGTGTCTTATATGTAAAGTTGAAATCAAGTTACTACAGAATTTACTGTGCAATTCTGCCTGGATCGATCGAGAATTAGACTAGACAGATCGAAAGTCGTACAGATTATTTTTTTGCAAAATTTTTTCAACTCAACCCAAGCCCGTTTTACGTGTAGGGTTTTATGTTTTACCCTAGGTATAAAAGGGAAAACCCTAGCCATGTTTTTAGAGTTGTTGATGCTCTTTATACTGTGTGTGTAAATCTTTTGTAAGATCTAGAAGTATTTTCCTTCACACAGACTTTGGGTTATCAAGGATTAAGATTATGTCAAGAACTTGATGATTTTTTCGGTTGCAGATTCAAGAGTTTAAAGATATACAAGTGGGAATGCTTGTGCTTGCTAGGAATCCAAGAAAGAAGTAATCTATGGACTCGGAGCTGTCATGTGGTCATGGTAGTAAGTTTCCTACTCGAGGTAGCAATAAGATGTTAGTGGTCTAAGTCGCTATTGTATAAATTTCAATTCTTTCATAGTGGATTCAGCTGACTTTGAGGATAGCTATGTTAAATCCTCCCCAAGTTTTTTACTGGTTTAGTTTTCCTATGTAATCATATTGTTGTGCTCTTTATTTTTTGCACTTTACAATAATATGATTGATATGTGTTAACGTAGAATTGCATAATTTACCTAAGTTAATCACTTGGATAAATAACTAGGTTAATCTGGTTGTGTTTAAGAGGTCTAAAAACGTACAAGTGGGATCAGAGTGGGTAGCTATTCTGTTGTAGATCTTTTAATCTCTGAGCTGATTCTTGACCTTGGTTGTCATGGAACATGGATACTCTCTTGTTATTCCTTCTCACTTTGATGGGAATAATTATGCTTATTAAAAAGTCAGGATGAAAGCATTCCTGAAATCCATTGATGAGAGAGTTTGGAACTCCGTTGAATACGGATGGGAGAAGCCCACTACTCCTGTGAGTGAATGGCAAACTTCTCAGAAGGAAGCAACCGCTTTCAATAGAAAATCCATGAATGCTATCTTTAATGCTGTTTCTATGGAGGAATTTAAGAGAATCTCTAATGTTGAGGTTTCTCGTACTGCTTGGAATATCATCCAGACTATGCACGAAGGCACAAAGGCAGTTAAAATTAATAAGTTGCAGCAATTAACTATTAGATTTGAAAGCATTAGGATGTCTGATGATGAATCTTTTGATGAATTCTATGCTAAACTCAATGATATTGTTATTTCTGCATATAATCTAGGTGAAATCTGTGATCAACTTAAAATTGTTAGGAAGATTCTTAGATCTTTGACTGAGGACTTTAGACTCAAAGTAACTGTCATTACTGAAAGCAAGGATGTGGACTCCATCTTTGTTGATGAACTTGTAGGATTTCTTCAGTTCTATAAGTTGGACCTACCTAAGACTAGCAAATCCAAATCAATGGCTCTTAAGTCTGTTGATGATGTTGATGTGAGTGGATTTGATGATGAGCTCTCTACTATAGAGATTGCATATCTTGCTAAGAACTTTAGAAACTTTCTTAGGAACAACAACAAAAGGGTAGGAGGTAAGAATACTGCTGAACCTAGAAATTTTAGGAGGAATGATCCCATTAAGGCTAATAACACTGAAAAACCTAAAGAAAAAGTTGGTCAACCTTTTAATAATTCTATGAGACAACAATGTTTTGGGTGTCAAAGGTATGGTCATGTGAAATCTGAATGTCCTACATATTTGAGGTCTAAGGGTAAGACTATGGCCATAACCCTTAGTGATGATGAAATCTCTGACAATGAGTCTAGTAGTGATGAAGATGAAAACTTCATTGCTTTCACGACTACTGCAGTAGTTGATGAAAGTGTTACTATTGAGGAGAACCCTTCTGATGGGGAACTCTCTGAGGATGAGGATCTTCAAGAAGCCTACAATAAACTTTACAAAATTGTTAGAAAGGATGCTATGAATGTTGATCTAGGCTTAAAGAAAATTTCATCTCTTGGGCTTGATAAAAAGAATTTGCTTGTGAAACTGTTTGATGCTAATAAATTGTTGAATAATGTGAAGACTGAGAATATGCTCCTACTTGATAAAGTTAAGAATTTGGAACATGATTTATCTATTGTTAGAGAACAAACTAATAGGTTTGCTAGTTCCAAACTTGATCATATGCTGTGTGTTCAAAGTCTTCTTCAGACAACATTGGGTTAGGTTTTATAGAAAGCATCTTTGTTTCTGAAACACATTCCACAAACTTTGTTCCTTGTTCTGAGCCCCCTGTGTGTGAGGTTGTCAAATCAGTAGAAGTTATACCTCCTAGAAAGATTAAGGTTAATCTTCAAGAGTCTAAACCTAAGACTTCTAATCCTTCTAAGGGCAAATTACATGATAAACTTGCTTGGGTTTTTCATTTTTGTGGAAAGTCTGGGCACATTCATCATACTGTTTCATGTTGCAAGCTGCTAAGTGAGCAAATAAACCAAAAGTACATATGCCTCAAGCACAAGATCTTGTGGTATTTATTGGTAAGTTGGTAAAGCCTTTAAACTTTTATCCCAATTCTAGAGTTGGAAATAATTCTAATGTGAATAAGAACTCTAATACTCAAGGTGCATCTAAAAACCTTTGGATGCAAAAGGCTCAATCTAAGTGAGTCTTTCTGACATGGTTCTTGTGCTTCTTTGCTCTATTCTTTGTGACCATTTTTTCTTGGTATTTTTGTTTTTGTTTTCTTTACATTGCATAACATTCATGCATTTCATTCTAGGTTGTTTTTATTATTTTCATCAAAAAACAAAAAAAGGAAAAGAAAAGGGAAGCAAAATGTGTTTTGCATTGTTTTCTTGGATTTTAAATCAAGGTTAGCCATATTATTTTTACATAACATGTTTATGTATCTTGTTTAGCTTGGATGAACTTATTTTATTGTACTTTACTCGTTTGAGCTTTGTAGTGCATGTTGTGTAGGAAGATGTTTATAGTTTTTGATCACATGATCTTGAAATCATATGCCTTTGATTGTCAGACTTGAACTTGTTGAGAAAGGCATAAATAACCATCTCACCACTGTTTATTGGCCAATCATGAACACTTTAGTGCATATCGTAAGATATTTTAGCCATTCCCATCACAACTATTGCTTCTGAATTTACCTTTAGCACTAGTGGGAGACTTTTAAGTCCACACCGTAGTAGACTACATCCCAAGACTATAGAGGCAATGATGTATGCTCAGAATTGGTTATGGAGTGAAATCAACGGTTAGCAATTGTCTAATTTCTATTTATAAAATCAAAATTGTATTTTTATATTTGCTAGTTACAATTTGATGAAGTTTATTCCATTTTTTAATTCATTGTTGTTGTAGGTTCTTCAACTATGTTTGGAGATCGTGATCTTCAAACAATTCTTGATGATGGGGAGCCTAATGAAGAGGATGGGAATTGTGTCACAGTTGTGGAGGATTAGACATTTTGTAATAATTTAGTAACCTTTTTAATTTCTTAGACTTGTTGGATTAATTTGTTGGTTTGTCATTTATTCTAAGCCTTTTGTAATTTCTTAGACTTGTGGGATTTATTTTGTAGCTTTTTAATTTCTTGAACTTGTTGGACTTGTGATATTTATTTCTTGGACTTGTTGGATTTATTTTATTTTTATGTTTAGCGGGTGATTTTAGCTATGATTTTGTTGATTAATGATTAAATGGTTATCTTAGTTACGTGATTTATTGATTTAAAATCTTAGTTGGGCTTCAAAATTTTTTTTTGGCTTGAATGGGTTTGAATCTAGGCAAAAAATGGGCTTATATGGCTTGAATGGGCTTGAATCTTGGCAAAAAATCTTAATGGGCTTCAATTTTTTTGTTTTGGATGGGTGAGATTTGGGCCCAAGAAGATAAATGGGGCCTGTGGGGCTTGGCGAGGCAGGTCTAGGCCCCGGAAAAAAAAAAAATCAAATTAATAATATGGCTGGGTCCAGGTATGCAAAAACCCAGCCCGAACCCGACCGTTGCCATTCCTACTCACACACAACCCTTACAATTAAAAACCCCACATAAATATAGGAAAAAATGATTGAATAAAATTATAATCAAATTTTGCACGGAATTAAAACCAACACAAAATAGTTGTAAATCACAACTTTACAACCATATTAATTACAATTTAATGTAATTTATGTATATTAGTAATATTTAAGTAGTCAAATGATTTGCGACAGGGCAAAAAATTAATGAACCTGAGTTAAGTAATATGCTGCTCAAGCTTGATTAAATAACACGATTTAAGCTTAGAATAAGTTGTTTAAGTGCCCATTTGACGCAGGTTGTAGACACTCCAATTTATTCTCTCAATGACTTAAAGTCTCTCGTTCCTTAATGACAACAATACAAAAGCCCGAATTTTGAAAGTTTAGCTAAATTGAATTCACGACCCAAATGATTTTAAAAACTAATCGAACAGTGCATGCACAAGTTGTAATTCTTGCGTATGCGGCCTTCAGACTTCATACAGAATGTGCGTTGGTAGAGTTTTTTAGGAGGATTCCATTAAGGATAGAGAGTCAGACTCCAGGTATTAATAGCCATAATTTGCTAAGGCCTTTCTTAAGTCTAGGCCACACTACACTTTGATACTATAGACACCCCCTTTTACGGCCTTCGTTTAAGCTCATTTTATGGGCAAAACTGTCATTTCATGACAACTTGGTTGATCTTCTTTTCTTTCTTTCTTTTTTGGTTTTGGTTTTGGTTTTTGTTGTTGAGAAAAGATGGTTTGATCTTCTAATGCTTCGTTGAAAACAAATCTAGAAGTTTCAAAAATCAAAACTATATATTATGTGCTTTCATCGGACCAAGGGATTAAAAGTTACAACCAAATCAAATTTCAACAATTAATACGAATCTGTATAATTAGGACTAGACGCATTTGATTATGATTAATTTATTATGATTGGTCGTTTAAAGAATTAATTATGATTAATGAGGTGCCATAGTCTCATTGGTCTAGGTTTAGGACATGGGGTGCACAATCATACAGATTGTTTAATTATAATTGGATAAATAGCCTTAGTTTAATATTTTAATTAAATCTCTTAGAATAAATGTTTAATTTAACTATTAATGTAAGTAACTTCCAAAGTATCCATTAGCATTATCTGATCACAAAATGGCTAGTTTTTAGATACCAAGGTAATATGGAACTGAAAAGCTTATCAGAAAGATCTTAAATTGCAAAAAAAAAATCAAAAACAATTTTGGACTTATATTGTGGGATGATTTTGGCATAGTAAATTTATGAAATAGGAAAAGCCTATTTTAGCGAAAGTTGGTACACTCCGAATTATCTTTCGAATTCCACCAATTTCACCTCAATTCGACATGTGAGTAAAAAGTTAGGCTCAAACCTCAAAACACTATGACACTTGGTTTGAGCCTGGTTCTGTTCGGCATTTGGTTTCCTCAGCCCCAATTTCTCAGCCATTTTCAAAAAAAAAAATTTCCTAATTCCAACTCTTATGAAGTCAATTTTTGAGATAAACTTTAGCATTTATCAGTTTTTGAGATAAACAAGGCCCTCCCTTCCCTTTATAAATAGAGAGGAGATTCAAAACTCAAAAGGAAAATTTCCTATTGATGTAGAGAAAGCTTCCGAGGAAGGTTATTATATTAGCAGTTGATAATCCTTCATATTTGAGGTTATAATAGAAGTCAATCATAAACTAGTGCATAAGTGAGGCCCAGAAACTGCACTTCACCATCAAGAGCCAGCCAACAACTGTGACATTGGTATTCTAGCTAGCCCACTCACCGTGGGGATCAAGATCATTTGGTGGGCTTTCAAAATGACATTAGCATTAGAAGACCAAGCCATAGTAAATGAATTTGCGCCAGTAAAAGACAGACAGTCGAGGTGTCTGTGTGTGACCCCGTATTGAAAGATTGAGGAGGTATTTTGTTCTGTACTGCAGTGCAGGCTGCAGCATCATCGTATTAATGAATTTCCTTCAATGGTTTATGATCAGATGACAGAGCGCTTCTATACCCAGAAGAAGCTCACACCATTTGAGACTAATATGGTTCTAGAGGAAGTTCGTTTTGTACCTATCCATCATGAAGAGAGGCTGGAAAGTGTCGGAGGCAATTAATTAGGAAATAAACTTGGCATTTGATGAGCAGGATCTAAAGTATTACATCCCCAGATACGGATTTGTTGTGTTCGAATTTGGAAATGAATCAACTTATTAGAAAACAGGTTTGGGTAGGCAGACCAAATAAAACGGGTTCGGGTTGTTGGGTGCTGACATGGGAACAATAACTCTGATTTTTTTTTTATTATTTTATATATATATATATATATATATATATTTTAGGGACTAATGACTTTCATTTGGAAAGTTAAAAGAAACTAAAAGTGAGCAGTAGGTACGGAATAGTCCACCAAAACTTTTTAGTTTCTACTTTGAAGATTCGCACTTTCATATCGCCGCTCTGTCACTATACTTTATTACTTTTATGACTTTCTCATCACTAATATAGTAATATCTCACCGAATTTATCAAAATTAGCTATATATATATATATATATATATATATAGGGTCAAATAAAGGTTTTGCAAACATTAACATTCATACAGAGCGCAATGGGGGCTCTTGTTGTAGTATCCCCTTATTATATATCTCTGCTCAACATTTGAGGAAAATATCAAAAATCATCTGTGTAAATTTAGGAATTCACCAGTAATGAACTTGATTATATCAACCGCCCACAAGCTACTAGTGTGTGTTGCAAATCCAAGTTATATGTATTTGAAACTTTTATGCAATGAAATAGTAGTGGAAAATATAGTTTTTGAGAAAGCTTCTACTTCCTTTTCTAGTAATGTTGCAAAAACCAATTATAATTCCAAGTAATTAAAACTAAAGTATCTTCTAAAGCTTCTATCATGATGTATACCTCCAGACTGATATTTAGGTTACAGTCAATACTTTGCCATTTCAACTCTCTGGAATGGTATTGTTAACATTTTAATTTTCTTAAAATAAGGACAAGCTAATGAGAGGAGGTCATATGATCCTCAAATCCTTTACTTGAGGTATGTGTATCACATTGAGCCAGAAGTTGCAGACTACATACAAGTCATTGTATATTATAAAACATAACAATATGCAAGGATGTTTTAACCAATAAATCTTTGGTAACAAACAATCAATATGTAAGAGGCATAAATAAGAACCAAGAAGTTGGACAAGAACACGTGCAAAGAAGCCTAGCAAAAAATGTTTATTCCATCTTTGGGTAATGTATTTTAAGTTTTTAACATTTCCAGAGTTATAAATAAAAAAATCATTTGCAAAATGCAAAAGTTTTTCTAGCAAAAATTTGAAACTTTTTAGAATGAACTATCAAGAAAGGAGTTACTACCTACATTATTGAGTTGAATGTTGGAGTACAAGCAACAAAAGACCATCCAAAGAACTTACAACTCGTGGTACCCAACAGATCTCAATTCCAAGTATCAGATAGAAGAGAATGTAACTATTATAGAAATCTTCATGGATTTTCACAGAGGAGAAGAAGATATTTAAGCTCACAACATGTTATGTTGCCAATAAAAAATTATAATCTACAGGACCATAGAAAGGATCCAGTACTGGATGAAAGATATTGAAAACAATTGAAATAAGTACCTTCCGTGTAATGTTTTGGGAAGAAGAAACCACATTATGTCAAGTATTTCCAATGATCTCAGTTTGCCCCCTCTGTGAGACTCCGCAGGCAAGCACTCTGATCCAACAATAGCATCACGTATGTTTCCCAAGCCAAATCATCTTCAAACTTCCAAAACCTTGGAAGCAATCACAACATATCTTTTACGAAATCAAGATTGAGTGTGTCCCGGATAATAAGGAATAACCCTAGGAGTATAACAAGCATAATCCCAGACGACATAATCGTCTGCTCTAGTTCTCGAGGAAGCTTTCTCCCACCCCTAGCCGCCTCAATGAGGACCAAAGCCAAGGAACCACCATCTAAAGCAGGTAATGGAAGGAGATTTATTACTGCAAGGTTAAGATTGAGAACTGCAGCAAATTGGTAAAGCCCATCAATATTTGACCTTGCTACTTCTGCACCAACAGCAATAATTGCCACTGGACCCGAAACCTTACTAGCAGTTTGAGAGAAGTTAAGAAAAGTTTGTTTTAAGCTATCCAAAACAGTATATGTGAGACCCCAAAACTCTTTCCCAGCATAACTAAAAGCCTCGAATAAATTCTTCGGTATAATCTTTGAAAGCTTTAGATTCAGTGATAATTGAACACCAATTTTACCAGTTCCATCAAAATTCTCATCTGGGGTAACCCCAATATCAAAGTCCTCCTTCCCCCTTGCAACCTTGAAAAACACATTTCTTTTTGGATTTTTCTTAATTACATCAACAATCTCAGAAACTGCATTAGGCCCTACTTTTGGAAATTCATTTCCGTTAACTGCAATTATTACATCCCCTGGAAGCAACCCACCCCGGGAAGCAGCTGAAAAGGATTTAACCTCGGGCACAAGCACCCCAGGAAAGACCTCTTTTACAGGCAAACCAACTGACAAGACTTGAATAAAGATGATCACATATGCAAAGATTATATTGGCAACAACACCAGCTGAAATAACAATTACCCTATCCAATACTGGCCTATTTTTAAGCAGATTTTCATCATCAACTGGAATGTCACTATCTGGATCATTATCTGGAAAACCCACAAAGCCACCTAGAGGAAAAGCTCTGACAGAGTACTCAACATTGTTTGCATTGAATTTAGCTATAATTGGACCAAACCCAACAGCAAATTTACTTACATGGATGCCTTGGAGATAAGCAGCGAGGAAGTGACCACTCTCATGGACAATGATTATGGCTGTTAACACTGCAGCTGCTTCCAAAACAGACTGAGCACTCTCAAAGTTCCCAAAATCAAATCCAGAAATTGCCCAAGATCTGAAATCAAATCTTTTCCCACATGGGTTTCTACTCTTTTCAGATAAAAATTGGTTCTTGAAACTGAGGGGTGATGAAGAGATTGAGTAGCATTCAGAAGAAAAAGGAGATTTCGAGAAGTGGGTTTTGGGCTTTAGTGAAAATTCTGAGATGGGTGACTTTGAATTGGTTAATTTTAGGAGGGAATAGGAGGAAGATGGTGGAGAGAATGAGAGGTTTATAACCATGGCTTCTTGGTTCTTTGAAGGGGTATTAAGGAGCAACAAGTTTGGGCTAACGGGAGAAGAGTGGATGGCATAGAAAGAGGGAATGGATAATTCATATTTTTTGGGTCTGTGGAGGGGAAAGCCAGAGAGATGTGTGATTTGTCTCCCTCTTATTTTACACGAGTTGGATTTCACATCTAAAAGTAGCATTTTCCATTTCGAGGTTGTTTATCCCTTTTTTTTTTCTTGCAATAGATAGTTGTCCACTTATCCAAATTGGACAACTTCCAATCTAAATATCACTATTTTCTTTAAAAAAATATTACTAACATTTTTTAAGGAATAAATTTTCCATTAATCCATATATGGGTTGTTAAAATTGAGAATAAATTTAATATATATATATATATATATATGTGTGTGTGTGTGTGTGTGTGTGTGTGTAACCGAAACCTTGGAAACTCTTACAATTTTTCATGTTGGCACAATATTTAAATAAAATTATCATTTTATTTAAATAAAATTATTTTTTTTAGTTCAAACTTAACCCGGAGTGAAATTTTATCTCTCTAATAAGTTAACTTAAACTGAAACCCATTAGCAAAAAGTAGATTAGTTATACAATGAGCATTTCTACATACTACCACTCCATGCAACCTCCCATCCATGCAACCTCCCATTTGATTTGGCTTTAGCAAAGGAGCGAAGTAAAACCTTCTGCACATATCAAAAACAAATAAGGGGACAACAGATCTCCTTATCGAAGACCTCTAGAAGGAATGCCATTTTCATGGGCTTTTCCATTAATCCGAATAGATAAGGAAGGTGTAGAAACACATCTCATAACCCTATCCACCCAAACATCCAGAAAACCCAATTTGATCATCATACTCTTAAGAAAGCTCCATTCCACCCTGTCATAGGCCTTACTCACATCCAACTTAAGAGCTAAAGCCCCATTTTTTCCCTTTCTTCTAATATGCATGGCATGCAAAGTCTCATAGGCTACAAGCACATTATAAGTAATAAGACGGCTTGGTACAAATGCACTCTGGTGGGGAAAATTATCTGTGACAAGATTGGCTTTAACCTATTCGCCAAAACTTTTAAAATAATTTTATATATCAAATTACACATGCTAATCGTATTGAAATTTGCCATTTTTTCCAGTTTTTTTTACTTTAGGAATCAGAACAATGTGAGTATAATTAACATCAGGCTCCATATTACCAGAATGTAAAAAATCTAACACAACATCAGTCACCTCATTACCCACAATATGCCAAAAGTTTTGATAAAAAAGTGCATTCATTTTATTAGGTCCAGAAGCCTTTATTGGTCCCATTTGGAACAATGCTGCTTTAATTTCTTCACTACTATATGGCCTGGATATCACCTCTCGCATATCATCTGTGAGTTTATTATTAACTGTATTAAACCAATCCTCCATTCTGTCACAAGTGCCTGCTGTAAAAATATTCATGAAATATCAGATGCCATCTTTGCCACTTCTTCAAATTCCTCCACCCAAACCCCATTAGCATTCTTGATTCCCTCAATATAATTCCTTTGCCTTCTTTAGGCGGCTTTGGAATGAAAAAAATTAGTATTCCTATCTCCATGCTTTAACTAAGAAACTCGAGACCTCTGATGCCAAAATATCTCTTGCTTCAACAATAGATCATCAAGTTGTTTGCTCACAAGTAGGAATTCACTTTTGCTTTCCTCGGTCAACTCACTTTCATTCATCAACTCCAATTTCTTTTGTAGCCTCTTAATCTCATATGTTTTGGGTTTGGTCTTTGAAGAACCCCATGCATGCAATTTAGCCCCACAAGCTTTGATTCGGTCCCTTACACTACTCAAACCTGAGCTGCCACCACCACCTTTTGCCCATGCCTCAGTCACGGCTTCCTCACAGTCAACCCACAACAACCAGTTCTCTTCAAACTTGAAGCCACCAACCCTCCTTCCTCTAACCCGCCAATCATTCATAGTTTTCAAAAGGATAGGTAGATGATTAGAAGCATGGCTGAACAGATGGAAGACTGAACTTGTAGGAAATTTTTCCATCCACATCCTATTAGCTGTAGCTCTATCTAGCCTTTGATTTGTATGAGCTAAACTTGGCCGCCTATTTGTCCATGTAAATTTATGCCCAGAGAACACCAAGTTAGCCAGCTCGCATTCCTCCAAGGCAACTCGAAAGTCCTCCATTTGATTATAATAAGGTACATGGACACTTTGCTTCTCAGATACATGAAGTATGTCATTGAAATCACACTAGTGGATCACACATCTAGACTACTTCTTAGTGAGTCCACCCATGCTACTTCTCAGTGAGTTTCTCACCCCAAGCAAGTTGTGAGAGGTAGTAGATTCCTTCTCATGCACATCCACTCCTTAGCGAGTTTTTCACCATTCCTAGTGGATCCTACTCATGCACATATCCTTGGGGAATTAAACATGCGGGCATAGTAGAAAAAGGTAAAGATAGTGATAGAGAAAGAGGCCAAGGCCAACCCAAGGCAAGAAGGGTGGGACTTCGGACATACGAATCCCACGCAACTTTTCAGAGTTGCACCCCTTCCCATGTATGCATAATATGTGTCATGTGTGTAGGTTAGGCCCAAGCCGTACGTAGAAACAAAAGGTTTTATCTCTTATTCTTTTGATTTTGTTAGCCAAGCTGAAGAATCAAAAGAGGGGCATCTGTAAACACCTCATTTTGTACCTCTTAGGACTCAGGCTCCCGTTCCCCAATGATACTCGTACTCTAAGGCCCAAGGCCAGTTTAGAGCCCAATCAGATTTAAATTGACTTGAGAAGTGTTAAAATGGAAAATATAAGCTTTTAAATGAGTAAAAACCCATTTTTAAAAATAAAATGACCAAAGAGGCCGTCAGACTACGTACGTGGGTCAAGGCCTATGTACACAAGCTAAAGCATGCATACACTGGCACATTCCTGCATATGCAACTAGAGTTTCAGAAGCATAGAAAAACAACTTTTCTGCAATAATGACTAAGATTTGGAATGAATCTCACATCGTCTTGGAGCCGTTCCAAACCCCATTTTTTCAACTATAAAAAGCCTTATATTTTATCTTTTCAAAAGGCATAGAAATCCCGTGAGGAAAACCTAAGATTCACTAGAAAAATAGTGAATCAAAAGGGAGTTTTTTACAAAACTTTCTCAAGTCAATTTTATTTGATTAGTACCTTTCTAGGCCTAATCCTTTTAGTTTGTGAATAAATTTGACTGATGGGAACGGTTAAAATCAAGCTTGGAAAACTTTTTTTTAAGGTATTGAGTCTAACTCTTTCTTTTTATTTCTCTTCCTTTTTTGCTTTTCTTTTTGCATTTTGATTTTGTTTCTTGCATAGTTTATGCTTAGGTATGTCTGTTTAAGTTAGTCCTTTAGTTCTTTTCGTGTCACTACAAAAAAACTGGCCTATTGCAACGGGCCTATTGCGGCGGGTGCGAAAACTACCGCTATATGTCGCCTATTGCGGCGCTTTTTTGGCTCGCCGCTATACAGTGATCTATTGTGTCGTTTTTTGTGACCGCCGCTATAGGTAGGGTTTTTTGCGGCATCCTATAGCGGCGGGACATAAAACCGCCACAATTGGCATGTTTTAGGGGCGGTAACTACAATATAGCGGCGCTCCAAAATCCCGCCGCAATAAATATAACAATTTCCACATTTTCTATAGCAACGGTATAGAAAACCGCCGCAATATGTAAGTTATAGTGGCGGTGAGATGACCGCCGCAATATTTACTCCTTTTTGCGGCGGGTCGGACCGCCGCAATAGACCTTTACCAGCCCCAAAATTTCCCTCTATTTTTTTCGACTTCCCACTTAAAGATCAAATGGTAAATTACACCCGATTGGCTTGAAAATTGGCGTGCATATTAAGAATATATAGAAAATGTAATCTAACGGTTGGATTTTCAAAATATGAATTCAATAAAAAGTTATTGGTTGGTGTAAATTTTTTAGAGTTACATTAGGTGTAACTTGAACCCAACTCTATATTTTTTAATTCAATATGAATTTTGAAAAATCTACCATTAGATTACATTATCTTCATATATTTTTCATGCTTACAAAGTTTCAAGGTGATCAAAGATTAATAGCCATGTCATCAATTAATTGTTTAAATTCAAGTTATTGTAGTTTAAAATAAGGCATAAAAGATGAGTTTAAAGATCAAATGGTAAATTACACCCGATTGACATGAATTCAATAATAAGTTATTTGGTGGTGTAATATTTTTTAGAGTTACATCAGATATTACTTGAAGCCAACCCTATATTTCTTAATTCAATGTGAATTTTGACAAATCTACCGTTAGATTACATTATCTTCATATATTTGTCACGATTACAAAATTTCAAGGTGATCGAAGATTAATAGCCATATTATCAATCAATTGTTTAAATTCAAGTTTTTGTAGTTTAAAATAACGCATAGAATATGAGTTTCAAGATCAAATGGTAAATTAAACCCGATTGACATGAAAATTGGCATGTATGTGAAGAACATAGAGAAAATGTAATCCAATGGTAGGATTTCCAAAATATGAATTCAATTATAAGTTATTTGGTGGCATAACATTTGTTAGAGTTACATTAGGTGTTACTTGAAGCCAACCCTATATTTCTTAATTCAATGTGAATTTTGACAAATCTACCGTTAGATTACATTATCTTCATATATTTGTCATGATTACAAAATTTCAAGGTTATAAAAGATTAATAATCATGTCATCAATCAATTGTTTAAATTTAAGTTTTTGTAGTTTAAAATAACGCATAAAAGATGAGTTTGAAGATCATATGGTAAATTACACTCGATTGGCATGAAAATTGGCATGCATGTTAAGAACGTATAGAAAATGTAATCCACTGGTTGGATTTTCAAAATATGAATTCAATAATAAGTTATTGGTTGGTATAATATTCTTTAGAGTTACATTAAGTGTAACTTGAACCCAACTCTATATTTTTTAATTCAATATGAATTTTGACCAATCTACCGTTAGATCACATTATCGTCATATATTTTTCATGCTTACAAAATTTCAAGGTGATAAAAAATTAATAGCCATGTCATCAATCAATTGTTTAAATTCAAGTTTTTGTAGTTTAAAAGAACGCATAGAAGATGAGTTTAAAGATCAAATGGTAAATTACATTCGATTGGCATGAAAATTAGCATGTCTATTAAGAATGTATAGAACATGTAATCTAATGGTTGGATTTTCAAAATATGAATTCAATAATGAGTTATTGGTTTGTGTAACATTCTATAATAACTTATTGACTGTGCTTTTCTCTAAATCCAACCGTTTGATTATGACCATAATTTACCAGAATGAACATTCCATTACACTCTTCAAATCCAACGGTTACATTTTAAATCTAAGAATGACACAAAATATATTAAATATTAATTTGTACAAATTATTTCAAGAAAGCTCCTAGTGTCCTAGTGGCAAGGACATGCGCATTCCCACCAAACAGCCCAGGTTCAACCCATAGTAAGAGCTTTTTTATTTTTTTTCTCTCCTTATTATATTTTTTTTTCTCTCCTTATTACCAAAACTATGTCATTTTGGGTTTGCTTTATAACCCACATTAACCCTATTTTTCAGCATTTCTCTCTCATTTAGTCTCACACACACACACACACACACACACACACACACACACACATATATATTTTAACGTGGGATAGTTTTTCCTTCTTGTATTGGAGGGGTAGTTATTTTCTTTCAAATGTGAGTAGTGGGAAGTTCTTCTTTTAAGAAGAAAAGTGGGGAGTTATTTTGTTAATTTACTATTTTAACCCCATTTTTAAGTTATACAGATAGATATAATTTATAATATATATAATTATTATAATAATTTATATATTTTAAATTATATGTATTTAAATAGTAATAAAAAATATATAATTAATTATAATATAATAAAATATATTTATTATATATAATTAATATATATATATATATATATAATAAAATAATTAATATGTTTATATATTTATTTATGTAACTATAATATGTACTTGCATCACGAGCTTGGTGGTGTGTAGCACGTGTTTTGCCCAAATGGTCTCTAGTTTGAGACTTGACTTTGTTTAAAATCTTATTTCAGATTTTAAAACCCTAGCAGTAGCATCATATAATAAGTCTTTTCTTTTGTTCTAGCCGCCCCCTGCTCCAAAATTTTTTCTCTTCCGCCAAAGCCGTCGCCCATTTCGTTCATAGCATGATCGGATCAATGTGTGTCTTCTCGACGAGCTCCTCATCGAGATTTTCCAACGACTCCTGAACTCGAAGCTGAGCTGCAATGCCTGCTCTCTCGTCTACAAGCGGTGGCTCAACCTCGAGCGCCTTAGCTGCTCCACCCTCCACATCGGCGCCTGGGGCTGCCCTGACCACATCACTCGTCGCTTTGTCAACGTCAAGACCATCCACATTGATGAGCACTTGTCGCTCCCAGTTCAGTTCGTAAACCCTCTCTCATTTCCACTCGAATTCCTTATTTTTTTTGGTTAGGGATTTAGGGTTCTATACTATTTGAGTTTGGCCATTGAATTTGATAATTTTGATTCTTAAATCAATTTCAATTGAGAAATGGAGAAGCTTTTGGATTAATTGTCACATTTTCTCTTTAGTTTAAATTTGTGAGATTATTTTTTTTTTTTTTTTGTTTATTGGAGTTCAATTTGAGCTGAGCACTTTGTGATTCTCAGAAATGTGATTTTTGGGCATTGAAGGTAATTGAATTGGATAATTTGATTTTCAATCAGTTTCGATTAAGAAATGAGAAGTGTTTAGATTCAAGCATTTGTCAATTAGCAAAATCTCAACTTTATTTGAAATAATCTTGCTTTTTAAATTTGAAGTGGGTTATGGAGTTCTTGAATTTGTGATTGTTTTGTGTGTCTATTTGGGTTTGATGGTGTAGAAACTGACTAAATCATGTATTGAGATTGGGGGTTTCGTTTGTTAATTGGTGATTTTCAGTGTTTTTGCTGTTCATAACTACATGTATCTTATTTGGTCCTCGTTTAAACTTCAAAATCAACAGTATATTGAAGTGAAAGTTCATAACTTAATATATAATTCTATTTGATTCTCCTTCCAAGGGATTTTTTTTTTTATTTTTAATGTTTCTTTGTGTTTCCAACTATGGTGTAGTAATAGAATTGATCATTTATCAACTATTCGAAATCAATGACAAGGGTATGAAACGGTTTGATATGGATTTTATTTTTGGCATCTGGGTTTTGAATTCGTCTAGGATAGGAAAATTGAGATTTTTTTTTTTGTTTGTATAGTCTTTGTGTATACTTCTGTGGGTTGATAGACAAGGCCTTGAGGAGAAGCTTTTGACTTCAACATCTTCTGATTGATTTCTTTTATGCCTACCTCAATTCAGTCTAACTCAACAATAAAGGATAGCCCTCCTTGTTGAAAAAGAGTATGTTAATATATATAAGTTGTCAACGTGTTTCAACCCCGTTTTTAATTTTTGTTATGGGTTTCTTATTTTTTTCTTGTTTATGGCTTTTTAAAAGCAACAATTAAAAAAATGGTTTGGGAGTCATTATGTGCGATTTTTATTATTAATATATATATATATATATATATATATATTATCCTTTAAATTGAATCGATTGCTTTACTTATGTAAAAAATAATTTACATCATTATTTTTTATAATTGTTATCCCACCAAAAAAACACAATTTGATCCTTTTTTTTTCTTTTTTTTTTTTTTTGCTAGTGATTTGTGAAATCAGAAAACTAAATGTGGAAATTAGAGAAAGCGTGTCATTTCAACCATAATTTGGGAGAGAATCTTTTTAAAAATATATAAACCTTGAAAAAGAAAACATAATTTGGGAGAGAATCTTTTTAAAAATATATATACCCCTACCCCTACATTTAAGCCACTTATTGGATACTATAAACATAATCATGACACCAAAAGTACTTTAGTATCTTTCTTTCTTTCTTCATTTTTTTGTGTGTTTCCTTTATATTTTGTACTTTGCCTTTTTCATTTGTTTTGTTATTTGTTTGCTGTTGCTAGTCTCTCTTGTGTTTGTTAGCTGTCAAGCACAATAGGTCAACGACAATATGGTATGAGCAACCACCTCCCTTGTACTTGTATATGCTTTGTCTAGTTTAATCTTAGCCTTTTTTCTATATATATATTTTAAAAAAGGTAATCTTGGCTTTAATTTACTAATCGGGGTCAAAGTCTTAAATAGCTCATCAGTTTTTCTTCATATGTTTGGCAGACCTAATCGCCTGAATGGTCTGAATTGTAATCCATGTAATGTGTATATAGTAGCCAAATTAAACTACTGTTAGTAGCCTATAACTTTGCATTCAATTAAAGAAATATTATACATTTTTTTTTTATATAAAGATAATCTAAGGAGTATCTGAATAAGCATTTTTTTTTTAGTTGAGAATCTGAATCTTCATTTTTTGAGATTCATTGGGGGCCAAAAATAATTTGTTGATATGTTGGGGCAAAGTTTAATTTTTCAAGCTATATATATACTACCCATTTTTTTCTAAAATTTTGGGGCCTCCTTCCACTAGGGGGCCTTAGGCCATTGCCTAATTGGCCTAGTGGAAGGGTCGACCCTGATTGATGTCTTGTCTTGGCAGCATTACACTTCAATTTCTCACTCAAAGTTGGCGCATAAGAGAGTCACGACAACAAACTTGAGTTTTTTAACATTTTTTTTAATCTACGGTTACTAAAAAATGTTAATAAAATCCCTAAGTTTCTATGGTTGTACTCAACTGTTGATCACAATAAGGAAATTAACCTACTTATTTTCACAGTTGGCACAACTGTTGAAACCAGTGTCAAAAAAAATTAAATAAAAGTTTTATCCACAGGCTAGAAGAATGTAGAAGATAAACTGCATCTTTTATCTACGGTTGTTAGTGTTGAAAATTAGAAACGCGGAACTTATATAAAGCTACAGAACAAATCAAAGTTTTATAGATAGCTCTCACAGTTTCTCATTTTCTCTCTAGTAGCTCAAATCTCTCTCACACAAAACTTAGAAATTTCAAAGCCAATTTCATAGCTCTCAATCATGGAAATTTCAAAGCTCTAGGTCATGGAAATTGCATAGCTATTGGTCTCTCAATGCGGTGGTTTTGTCTCATCGTCACTCACAAAATCGAAGTCGAAGTCTTCTGTCAACTGCTTTACTCTTCGCCTACCTCATCTAATCTCCCCCAATTTTCTAGGGTTTCAAGCTCAATTGCCACTGCGACACGAAGATCATTTGGCCTGATTTGTCTCAATTCTTCAATGGAGGAAAATTCGGTGCGTTTTCATGTTTTGCTTATAAATTGTAATGTTTGGTTCCTGGGAAAATTTTGAGGTGAATATTTAAATTCTCCCTCACTTCCTCTCTCTCCCCAAACCCCTAAGGTTCCCTCTCTCTCTCTCTCTCTCTCTCTCTCTCTCTCTCTCTCTTCCTGTGTATATGCCTATATATAGGTTTTTGTATCTTTCTTAGATGGCTTTGTGTTTTGTTTCAGAGTCTACTACAAAGGATGGTCAAACTAATAAAGTTAAGTTTCTTCTAATTTTTTTCTTTGTTCCATAACTAATCCTAAGTTTCAATTATTCTTATTATTATTAATTGGAATTCTATAGCGTTCACTTATTTTCTGCGAAATTAGTGATCACAGTAGTATTTTTTGTTGTTAATTTATAGTGATTGGTTGATATTGTGGTGTGCTTTACGACTTGTTTTTGTTCCCATCAAATGTGCTTTAGTAATGAATTTTGTTAATTTTTATGAAATAATTCTTGAGATTGAATATGTAGAAGGATATTCTTACCATTTAGTTATCAGCATAAGTGCAATATATGGTATTGAGCATTGAGAATGAAACTGACTTGCATTTTTTATATTAGATAATCTATTTTTTGTTGGCTGAATCACAAATTCATGTTTCCAATGGCAATGATGGTTGTAGAATGTAAACTTTTTATTAGATTCCTGATGGATCACGAGCAGAACATTAACAAGTTTGGTAGATTAAAGAACCGCTTTCACAAGCTTGAGGTTGAAATCAGAGTTGCCAAGGTATTGTTATGATATGGGTTTTGCTTCATTTCTTATTTATTTATGATTTTAGCATACAAGGTTGTTAAAATTGGTTTAAATTAAACTTGATGTGCTTTCATTTTGTGTTTTTTATATGGTTTGGACTGTCTTTATTTTTACTTTTTTTTGGGAATAGAACATTGTCACTTTCTATTTGGAAATGTTAGTCACTGACTTTTTTGCATAATTTGAGGTGGGTTTCGAGAAATATTTAAAACCCAACTCTAAATTTTGGTTTAATCTTGATGGGTACTGGTTTTACTTTTTATTGTGATTTGGGATTTTAATTATTGAGATTTTTGTGTCATTTTAGTTGGGTTTTGGAAATTAAGATAAGTCCAGATTTAATTTTCCCTTGAATTTAGTAGGGCAATGGTTTTGGATTAATTGTGTTCGAAACTTAAAAATTTTGTTATTTTAAATTTGTTGCTTTGATTTGATATCAGACTATGAAAGTTAAGAGGATTTGAGATCAGATTGTGAAAGTTGGAGGAATTCCAGCTTTAATTTTTCCATGGATTTGTGTTGATTGAGTTTTTCAATATAAATGGAAAAAATATTGGCTGGAGTTAGAAGTTAGTTTATGCTTTGATTAAGACTTTATATGGTAACCAGAAAGATAAAAATTTGGCGTGAAAGAAAGTTTTAATTTTGAAGTGTTTTGTGAGAGAATGTGGGCCATGGGGTGGAAGTTTTACACGAACTCTGCAATTAGAGTTGTGTTCTGAATAAGATTTGTTTTATTATATTCTAGATGGATCACATATTGAGTGAAGTCTATGGGTTTAGTTAAATGATCTTTTTACATTTTTTACAATGACTTGCATTTTTTACATTTTTTTTTTTGACATGTTGATTGGTGCTCATATCTAAACAATCCCAGTTTGAAAGACTCATTTATTGTAATAATATACCACTTGTATTGTTGAGAAATGTAATTTGATCTTTATAATTGTAATAATTAATGAGTGTACCTCGTATATTATTGAGAAATGATTGATGAATCTAGCCTCTGAGGACATACTGATGATAGTTGCTTTCTAACTTGTAGATTTTTCTTTTCTTCTGTTTGCAAGTTAAGCATTATGGTATTAGCTTAATTTAGGCGGTCGTTTTATTCAAAGGACCATATATATATATATATATATATATATATATATATTTTTTTGGTTTTGTTAATCTTATGATGAAGGTTATAGAAAATGTTATGTATTTGACAATATATTTCTATATTAATATAATGTTAGTTTGGAGACATTTGTGGTGTTATCTAGTTACATTTATGGTATTGTCTTAGGGGAAAAAAAAAAAAAACCTATAGCAGCGGGCAAAAACTGCCGCTAAAAGGTGAGTAGAATTTGTTGTTTAATAAGCCCTATAGCGGCGCTTATTACCCGCCGCTAAAGATTGTTGCCTATAGCGGCGGGCTTATCCCACCGCTAAAAGGTTGCTTGACCCGAATGGTAACCTTATATGACGGCGATTTTCAGCTCGCCGCAATAGACCAAAATTGCCACTAAAAGGTGTATTTACAACGGCGCTTTTTGGTACTGCTGCAATAGAGCTATTGCGGCGCCTCAAGGCTGGTGGATAGAACCGCCGCAATAGCCCTTGCCACTAAAGGTCAAATGTACCTATAGTGGTGGTTTTTGGGGCTTTAGCGGCTGTTTTGACCCGCCGCAATAGGTCTTTTTTTTTGTAGTGTGTTTTGTGTACATTAGGTTGTTAGATTGTTGTTCTAAAGTTATGCTCTATTTTTGCATTCTTTAGGGTTTTTGGGCAAGGATTTGCGTACGCAGGTTTGATTATGTGCACACAAACCTATTCTAGCATACGTGATGTCGTTACCCAGAAAACCTTAATTTTTGTTTGTTTTGTTTAGTCTTTGCCTTCACATGTTTGCTTTGCCTAGCCTCCTTTTTTACATGATTTAGGTTCTATAGGTGTTTATTTACCTCTTTCACATGTTTGTTTGCTATCATATGTTTAGATTAGGGTTTGTCTTAGTTTTGATACCATGCCATTCATTCACATGCCTATGCATTGATGTCATAGGTGCTGTGTTGCTGAGAGGTAAGTAAAGGGTAAGTCATGCATTAGCAATGTCCATGCATTTGATTTTTGGTCTTATGATATGATGAAACATGCTTAGATCTATGATTAGGGTTTCTAGCTTGTTAAGGCTTGGTTTGTGATATGCATGATATGTTTTAGATATATGATAGGTTTTCACATGATAGATGTGTAGGGAATTTCCACGAATTCCTAAACCTGTGAGAAACAAAAATTATAGAGAAAACACACGCCAAAGAAAATAATTACATGTATAAGACAGTATTTACGTGGTTCGGCAATTTGCCTACGTCCACGGAGTTGCAGAGATTTCACTATTATCAGGGAAAATACAAGTTTGCGGCTACAATCTATTTTTCTTCTCACCCAACCGACTCCCCTCAGAAAACCCTAATTAAGAGACACAGTTTCTACAAAAAACGGATTCATAATTAAGAGACACAGTTTCTACAGAAAACCCTATCGGCCCAAGCCTCCACTCCATGGACTAAGCCTCAAAAAATCTCCCATTAAAAACCACGCAACATTATTTAGGTCGGGTCGAGTCATCCACCGGATCATATATATAAAACTAGGCTCCACAAAGCCTAACAAGATGAATGCTAAGGTCTCTTTGATATATTTGGCTTTCTTTTGTTTGGGTAGATAGATAAGTATTTTTTTTTGGGATGAGAAATGTAAATGTTGTATGCTAGATACATGTTAGTGCGTGTGTGTGTGTGTGAGTCTAGGATATAAGTGTTATGTTAGTTTTTAATAGGGTTAAGTTATGAGACACAACAATGGGAGGCCAACCTTAAGGTTAGGTGATCTTGGTTGCTTAACACCTTCCCAAGAGCATACCTAAACTCCGAATCCATATTTCTAGTAGTAAGATCAAAAGGTCGTTCCTCGAAGGGACGCTATATATATGGTTCCTTGATAACACTTTGAAATGTATAGTTGTTATATATTTATGTGAGCGTTATCTCCTTATTACTATGCTTAATTTGTATAATTAAGCCATGATTTGCATTAGTCCCTATTATTTATCTTCACATAATTTCTTGAATAAGTTGTCATTCATTGTATATAATTTTCTACTTTTAGGAAATCAAGTGAAAAAGATGAGTTTTCAAGAGTTTGTGAGAGAATGGAGGCCAAACTAGAATTAAAGAGGAGCTAAAGGACCATGGTTAAATGTCTAAGGACATGCAGCTGGAGTGCTTGGGTCTTCTACCATGTTTGGAAGCTTCAAATAAGGAAAGAAATCATTGAGGTAGAATTTGGAAAGGAAAAATCAGATTTGAGCACTGATCAGTAGTTTGGGCGTATCTGTCTTCTCAAAAATCCAATTGACACAAGGCTAGATGGGTTGGAATTGTGACTTAAATATCTACAATTTCCAGTTTTGAGTTTTTTGAAATTCACAATTTTTGAAGGTCGAAATTAACTCACAATTTACTGTTATAAATCTAGATGAAAATTAAAATAATAAAAGATTTATTTTCTTTGGACACTTTGACGTTAAGGTTTTGAAGAGAGGCTATGTATAATGAATTTGGTAGAAAAAAAAACATTGTATTATCCTTTCTCTAATGGCAACCTAAACTCTTTGCTAGGGCTAGGGTTTATGTTTCTTTTATACAGTATGAATATTCAATGTGATTCTTTCTAAGATTTTATCAACAACATGTTTGATTGTTAAATTAGATTTCTTTTGATGTATTAGTTCTTCCATGCTTTCAATAAGTTCAATCATGTTTTTCTTATTGTTTAGATGAATTTCTAATAGTTTCAAATAGAAATCAAGTTTTAAAGTGAATGAGTTTTTCTGAAAACTTTTCAAACAATATTATTAATCTAGGTTATCATGCGTTCTTGAATTGTCTTAGTTCAACCAAATCATAAGTATTTAATTGAATAAGAAAAATTAATTATGAAATATATAATTTCTTAGATTACAAAGAATTTCATACTAATATAAGAAAACACCCTGATGCCCTAGTATTTACATTATTGACTTAAATTAGTTATCACTGTTATTCTTGTTTACAATTACCAGGAAAAAATTATTCTTCATCTTCACCAAGAGATTTTTTTAATTATATTGTCTTTGGATTTACCCTGCTTCTTGTGGTTCAACCTCAATATTCCGAAAATTATATTGCTACGATCTCCTACACTTGGGAGTGTGTAAGCATTCCTAGACTATTGCAAAAACTAGGTGGCAACTCCAAAGATCCCTCGTGTCCACAAGGCCAACAACATCAAAGCAATGAAACATGTTAAAAAGGCAAGCAGACATGCTAAGAAAGTAATAAAACATGTTAGGAAGCAAGATAAAGTAATAAATATGCTAGGAAATTAAAAGAAAGCAATAAACAAGCATAAAATTAAATGGGAGTAGACTGTAGCTAAAAAGGTATTTCTAGACCCCTTAACCTTAAATCCATGGTAGAAGGACCAAGGAGAGGAAGGTGAGAGCAAGAACACTACTTCTTGATTGATGGAAAAAGTGAGAAATCAAAGAATTATGTGTATGTTTGGGAGAGAATTTAGAGAGAAAGAGAGAGAGAAACTGCTTAGAAAATGCTCCAAAATGCCCAATTTACTTATTTTTTTAATTTTTTTTTTAATTTGAGGGGTCTGGGGGTGTTTGTATTGCTTGGTACACTTCCCGAGGATTGGCGGCCCTTGAAGGTGCACCAGGTTAGGCTAGTGGCCCTTTAAGGTGCACCAGACCCATATGCTGATGTTAGCAATTTTGTCTTTTCCCAGTTCTAACTTTGATCGCATATTTAAAGGCCTTATTGGCTTCCAATTGAGCTCATATTGATGTCCTTGGAAAGGCATGATTGTCTAGTTTCCAAAACACTAATGTAAATGAAAATCAAATAGGCGGATCAAAGGTTATGACCTTAGAAAGCAAGATGACGCGTCCAACACGATTTTCAAGATATCTCAATCATTTTAACTCCGATTTTGACCCATGAATAGTCGTTGGAAAGAAAATTTAATAATCTTCGTAATAACATTAGTTCCAACCCATTTTTATGGTCAGCTAAAAATTAGGCTTTCGGGTGCTCTTAGTAGGAGTGAGTAGTGACCGAACCTCATTGACAAAACCGAAGCCCACTGACCAAACCGCACCGAAATTTGGATCGACCAAAGGAGTAGATGCTAGTGAGCAGAACCTGGTGACCCTTTCGACGCCGGTGCGGTCACATAGTTGAAGATGATTTTCAATACCGACCCATAAACCGATACCAACCGATTCTTATATATACAGATAGAGTCCTGGACCTTTTGGTTTCACTGGGTTGTTAAAAAACAAAAGAAGATAGTGAAACGACGCTGTTTCATTGGGTTATTTAAAAAAAGAAGCACAAAACGACTACATTTTATGCTAGGTTTTCACATTTCACAAATAAATACTCTATTTTATCTTAGTCTCCACAGAAAGCCAAGTCTTGCCTCTCAAGACTCACTCTCAGTACAGCAGCAGTGCAGCACCAAAGCTGCTCACTGCAACAGTGCTGGACTGACGATAACTTGTAAGACAATATTTATTTTCTCAACACCACTTCGCCTCTCTCTAAGTCTCACTGAGTATTGGCATTTTTTTTTCTTTCACTGAATATCAATTTTGAGGGAGACTATTCTCACTTTCTTAGTCTTCACTCTTTAATTTGCAGAAAAGTGTAATCATACTATTCACCAATGACCAATGACCATTGTATTTTTATTTTTAAGGATTTTAAGCTGCTGAGATGAGCTATTGCCTAACTACCTAAGTGACTATTGGATATTTGGCTTTTTGTTTGTTTCGTTTTAGTAGTAGCCCAGTGGGTTTTGCGTCTGATTATGAATTATAATATGTTGAGAAGTTTAAAATTTTAAACAAACCAAGTTAGTCTTTGTGGTAGTATATATTCATTGTAAAGCATTTACTTGGTAAAACTATTATTATGTTATTGTTAGTGATTTTCCAATTGAGTAATGTCTAAGTAGAAAAACATTTTTAATATTTAAACCGATTAAATCGATGAAACCGATTGAAAAAACCGAACCGCTATGGTCGAAAAACCGACCCTTGGTAGTATGCATCGTTTATGATTATGGGGTAACCGATTCTTATCAATTTAGTGATAAATTTGGAAAAAAACTGCACCGACCGAACCGTGCACGCCCTAACTCTTAGGAGTCAACTTTGGGTCAAAGTTGATCAAAATTGACGAAAATCTTTGAAACACTCAGGTTTGATGTAAAACATGAAGATTTTGTTTTGTGGTGGTTTTGAACAACTTTGACTTTTGGTCAACCTAGGGTTGACTAGGGGCATTTTGGTTAATTTGACCTAAAATGGCATTTTGAGTGCTTTGATGCTCAAACGGATTGTATCATGTCAATCTAGATGTTCCCATAGTCCCCCAATAAAAAATTGATATTTTTAGAATTATTAAGGTCTAACATGCAAATCAACGGTGGACAAAAGATGATATCTGCAATTAGCAATAAAAAAATATAACACAAATATTGTCTTAATCTTGAATGTTTTCTCAAACATGGAATTTATTATGATATTTAAGGTTTAGATTAATTTCTAGAACCAAAATTTTGAATATAAGTATAACAAGTAGAGGAAAAATTACTTTAATTGATGACTAAATTATATGGGAAGACTAAATTACTTTATAATATTTTTTTTTAATTTTTTGAGAATTCTTACAAAATTTTAATGACACAT
This sequence comes from Castanopsis chinensis, assembly GCA_032878915.1. Classification (NCBI taxonomy): domain Eukaryota; kingdom Viridiplantae; phylum Streptophyta; class Magnoliopsida; order Fagales; family Fagaceae; genus Castanopsis; species Castanopsis chinensis. Next base: position 10,247,856 of record JAVQMG010000126.1, on the reverse strand, counting down.
TTTACAATTGATAAAAAGAAGTTTTCAAAATTAAAATTGAAAAACAAAACTAATTAATATTGACTATGTCACAATAAATATTAAGGATTGGTCACAAGTAGATGTTAGCAAAACTTGAATACACAATTTTTATAATTTTATAAAAAAGATATTAATTAGAAATTAGAGAGAACTAGGTTTCAAAATTTTTCTCTCTCATTGTTGTAACTACCAAATTATTAGAATTAAAAAAAAAAAAAAAACCATAGTACTTTGACGCTTGTGTCTGTTCGTATGGTAGGAGTATTATTTAAAAACATTATTAATTTTATAATATTTTAATAATAAATTTTATTTAATAGAAACATGAATTCTCCAGTGATATAACAATAAGCAAGTTGATTAAGTAGTACTGCTTTTTAATAGAAATTTAAATACAATACCAAGTTCTATTTCTAGGAAAAAAAAAATTATGTTAGAATTCATCATACAATACTTTAAAATCTAAAGATAATAGAGAGATTGTAGATAGTTTTGTTGAGTATTTACGGAAATTGTTAAAGGATAAATTTTTTATGTAAGAAATTATGCAATTAAGTACAATATTTTTGATTGAATGGTGTTCTTCTTGCCAATATCAGCTAATTTTCTTTTGATTGAAGGCATTATTTTTGCTAAAAAAAAGTATATTCTTTTTTTTTTTTCCTTGCATGGATCTGATTATATATCTACTCCTTTACTTGGATTTTTATTGTGCTAGGATTATTATTTAAAAATTCATTAGTTGAAAAAAATTTTAATAATAACATTTTTTATTCACTAACACAACTAAACATAATTTCTCTCAGCATAATTGCTTTGTAGTGAGATTTTAGCAAAATAATAATGCTATTTTTCAGCAAAAATATTTCTACCAAAATTCGTTATGCCATAATTTATTCTACCTGAATTTAAAATCTAATTAGAGTAGGCTCACCCAAAAAAAAAATCTCTAATTAGAGTAACGTTACCAAAAGCATCCGTACAAGCCCCGTGTATTTATTTTATTTTATTGTTCTCCTTAAAAAAAGTAAAAAATATATTTGGGCCATGACGTAGATTGGGCTACAATTTATAGTTCCAATTATGTCTTTCGGATGGGTCGTAGTTGGAACTGCTCAGGCATAGCCTACTCTGTTCGGCTTTAATATCGTTTTCATGTTGGGTAGGTCGTGCGCTATACATGGATTTAAAAATCGGACTGGTCGGCTGGTTTAACTTGGAACTGGACTTAAGTCCGATTCGGGTTTTATCTAAAAACCAAAAATATAAAAAAATATCCAAAAAAAACCGGAAATTGTCGGTTAAACCGGTAAAACCATAAATCGGGACGATTCGACCGGTTTTGTTCATTGAGCAAAATTTTCATGGACTTCTTGGCTTCTGACAAGGAAGGTGCAAGTTTTTTCTTCTCTATTTTGAAAAATCTCATATTTGGGATGAAAGGAGAGATTTGGGGAGACACTTTGGGAAAAATCTCATATTTGTTTGAGAAGCAATGTGAGAAAATGATTATGAAATATCTTAGATCTGTTTGGTTTGTGCGAGGAGTGAGGATGAACTACCGAACTGGGCTTGGATCGGAGGAGAGGAATTTAAATCTGCCACTGCTACTTCTTCAGAGAAAGAGCTCTAGGCAATTTTCTAAACCTACCTTTATTTAAGCCTTTAAGGAGAGAAGACTTTATTTCTTTTAAAAAGTTTAAAAACAAGGTTGGATGTTGTTTAGTCACGTTGATGGTTAGGGGGAGACCACTTTGTGACTCCTATTTTCTTATTTGCACTTCGTAAATAACATCAACAAAAAGGCTTGTTGCATTTTGCGCATAAAATATTTACATAATAAATACTAATATTTTTGAGAGAAATATTTAAGTGTGAAATTATATTAACATTGGTTAATATTTTTCTAAATAAATGATGGTTTTGTTAAAACTTAAAAGTAAAGAAAATTATATATGAATATAAAACTTTAAACCCCCTTTAATAAAACTTTAAAACCATAAACTTTTTTATTTGATAGTTTGTTTAGGTTAATTTCTTTTAATTTGAGTTAAATTTGACATAAAAATACTTCTAAAATGTTTTATCTTTTTTTTTTAGTAAATGTTGGTAGCTATAAAATCATTATATATTTAAATTTATTTTTTAATTATATATTTATTAATTAAATTATTTATTACTTCACCGGTTCGACCATCGATCCGACTTTGATTGGACCTAAAAACTGATAACCAATCTCTTTTACGGTTCTTTAATTGGTTCGCTTAAAAAACTATGGCCTTGTAGTCTACTAGTCATGCTCTATAGTATGCGTACGGTATACTACCATTATTATTATTTATTTAAATAGTGCTATGGATAGTACAATTTTTACTACATTGAAATTACAAACGGATGTATTACCAATTATAAATAAGCAATTCAAATATTTATTTATTATGAGATGGTTGACGCTTATTAATCACATTCATTGTCACATCAATCTATGAGTTCGTTTGGCCCCACATTTTTGGAATAATAACAGGCGTTTTGGACTCAAAACGCCAATTTTAGCCCGTTTGGCTATACGAGTTTTAACGTTTGTGATTTTAAAACGAACGATTTCAAAACGTAAGTATTTCCAGTGAATTTGAAAGCACCATTCTAAAGTGTTGTAAGACTCATTTTTTAAAGTACAATTTATCCAAATACCCCCATCAAACTTGAACAAAGAACCAAAATAAATATTTCTGATTTTTTCCTCCATCATACCTTCACTTTTGCTTCACCTTCCATTTCGTTTCCGCCTTTCTCTTACCCTTGCCACAGCTTGCTAAATCCTCAATAAGTTAGAGCACTTATATTCATCTTTTTTCTTTTCTTCAAGCCTCAAATGGAAAGTGTCATGTACAACAAAAGTATGGGTATGAACAATGAGGATAACTGTTAGTGTTACTGGAGGATAAGTGCAAAAGTAACACTGTAGGAGTAAAATGAAAAGTGTACAGGTGATAGGGAACCTTTATTAGGTGAAGCATGGTTTTGAAATTAATGAACTGTAAAATTGGTTAATTTTTGAGGTTGACCACCTAGGTAAATAAATGATAATGACGACATAATTAATTTAATAATTATTTAAGAAATAAAAAATATATTAAATTAGTAAAAATTGAAATTTTAACTAAAATAAGGATAAATAATTTTATATGTATATGCACTAAACATTTTGGCTATGCTCTTGAGTCATTACAAATCTCATTTGAGTTTCAATAATATTTATTTTCAATTTTATGAAATTAGTCTATCTGCCCATGGCCAAGCCTATTTAACAACCCAATCAAAAAAAGTTTTATGCCCAAGCCCATTTAAATGGTCCACCGTTTATGAATTAAAAAATATTAAAAAAAAAAATCAATTCTATAAGATACCCGCCTTTATTTTTTACCGATTAAGTAGAATATTTATTAAAAGAAAAAGTGGTAAGTCCATGGGCTACAATAGGCTGATCAGCTAGCCTGAGCCCATGGAAAAGACAAGCAATATTAAAAAACAATTCAAAAAATCTACCTAGGATGCCTATTTAAAAATGGGTTAAATACAAAAGCTTGTAGTGCTTGACACTAAAGCATCCGTGGTTGACAATAAAGCAAAAGTTTTAGTGGCTGAGTTAAAGCAGCAAAAAAGAGACTCCATTCACCGAAGAACTCAGCTGCAAAACCAGTATCATCAAAACACAGAGGGTGAGAGCAGAAAGAGTGGGAGCAAGACATGGAAGAAGAATAGGAAGATAAGGGTGTGATCTCAAGTCAGATAGCATCTCACAATGGTTGAAGTTTCTCACAATGGTTGAAGTTTCAGCCTTCAACAATGGTGGTAAGTCTGTAAGTACCAATTATAAATAAGCAATTTAAATATTTATTTATTATGAGATGGTTGACACCCATTAATCACATTCATTGTCACATCAGTCTATGAGTTCGTTTGGCCCCACGTTTTTGGAATAATAACAGGCGTTTTGGACTCAAAACGCCAATTGTAGCCCGTTTGGCTATACGGGTTTTAACGTTTGTGATTTTAAAATGAACGATTTCAAAACGTAAGTATTTCCAGCGAATTTGAAAGCACCATTCTAAAGTGTTGTAAGACTCATTTTTTAAAGTACAATTTACCCAAATACTCCCATCAAACTTGAACAAAGAACCAAAATAAATATTTCTCATTTTTTCCTCCATCGTACCTTCACTTTTGCTTCACCTTCCATTTCGTTTCCGCCTTTCTCTTACTCTTGCCACAGCTTGCTAAATCCTCAATAAGTTAGAGCACTTATATTCATCTTCTTTCTTTTCTTCAAGCCTCAAATGGAAAGTGTCATGTACAACAAAAGTATGGGTATGAACAATGAGGATAACTGTTAGTGTTACTGGAGGATAAGTGCAAAAGTAACATGGTAGGAGTAAAATGAAAAGTGTGCAGGTAATAGGGAACCTTTATTAGGTGAAGTACTTCATGTGAAGTGGTGTCTTCACCCTTCACGTGTAGTTTTTTATATTTATTTAATAAATGGAATACTTTGATTTTATATATAAGATTGAATTAAAAAATGTTGGTGTATATAGCTCTTTTTGGTAATTTGCAGCTTAAATAACAATTGAAAATCGTACTTTTTACAAATTTTTCCAAACACTCTAAAATTGCATTTTCAAAACGCATGTTTTAAAACTGCTACTTTTTCAAAAATACACTTTTACAAATAATTTATCCAAACGGACCTATAAATTTTATGCAGTAGAAGCTGTTGTACTTCTAACTCTTTTTTTCACTGGTGTATGAGGTCTTAAATCCTATCATACTGTATAAAGTTTACTTCTAACTTTTTTTTTCACTGGTGTATGAAGTCTTAAATCCTATCATACTGTATAAAGTTCATGGGATCTTCATCCCTATTTTGTAATTATGCATTCTCTTGTTTACTAACTAAGTAAGACATTCGCTTAGAAACTCCATTATGTTGCAAATGCTACACAATAATCAAATTTGGTTCTCAAAAAGAAAAAAAAAAAAAAACTTTCTAAATTTAAATTTCAAAGATTTTTTTTTTTTTTTTAATGGGGATAAATTTCAAAGCTTATGGTATCTATTAAAATAATTTAAAATTACCTCTCATTTTTTGACAAAAAAGCGGTAGAAGTATATTAATATAGAAAAAAAAATACAAAGTATAAAACCAAAGGGATCTACCATATATAGAAGTCGCCAAACGTAGTGGCTGGCAGACCCAAAGAAGAAGTTACTAAACATGCAAAACAAACCAAACTACACACGAACGTGTTCATCGGTTGGGGAGACGCACAGATAGTCACTACTAATCATCTATCAAGGATGTGGCTCCCTGAAGGATTGTAGTGGGGTGGGACTGTAAGCTCTCAAAGTGATATCTGTTCCTCACATTCCACAAAGCCCAAGAAAGCATCGCCCAAGTTTCTAGTTCCTTCCTATCAAGTCGATCAACTAGGTGACAAACCAGGAGGTAGAAGTTCGAGGCATCAGCACTACATTTCTACAACTTACCTCTGACCAGAGCCCAAACGTTCCGTGCTAGGGGCACTCCCATAGAATATGGACTATCGTTTCATAATGCTAGCCATAGATGGTGCAAATCGGATCAACTTGGATTTTGCAACAGAGCAGATTGGCTCTAGTTGGAAGGATCTCGGAACAAGCTCGCCATACAAAGTTTCGAACCTTTGGTGGAGTATTCAATGTCCAAAGCTTTGTCCACAGCTTTCGATCTTGGCTAGCCAGGGAATGTTCACCACCGGGAGGCTTGGCCATTCTAACTACAACATGATATGCAGATTTGACAGTGAAGTTTCTGTGTTTAGTCTCCATCCATCACAGCTTGTCTCGGTCTCCTGAGTTGCCCAATTTTATCTTAAGGACTACATCTCTTGTGGAGGCAGTGAACACGGAATGGAGAAGAGCTCTATCCCACTGGCAAATGCTCGAGTTAAAAAGTCTACCCACCCTCAGGGATTGATCTGCTTTAGATCGAAAGATTGGGGGTTGAGTAAGCCATTTGTGGCTAGCTACCCCTACAGTTTCACCATCACCTATTTGACATGCAGAGCCTTCCCTTATAAGCTCCCTCGCTTGCAATAAACTCCACCAAACGTACGAAGGGTTACTTCCCAACTCAGCCCCCATAAATGAACATGTAGGGAAGTAATGAGCCTTATAAACTCGATAGAATAGCGAGTGTGTTCCCTAGATGAGACATCAGGCTTGCTTTGTGAGCATAGCTAAGTTAAAAGCATTAAGGTCCCGAAAACCCACCCCTCCTTTATTCTTAGGCGAGCATAGTTTCCCCCAATTGACCTAGTGGATTTTTTTTCTTCTCATTTTGCGTTTGGCCCCACCAATATTTTGCCAAGACCAAGTTAATGCCATCACATACCACTTTAGGTATTCTGAAGATGCCCATGGAATAAGTCGGAATTTCCTGGGCTATAATTTTGATAAGAATCTCCCTACCTGCTGTTGAATTGTACTTCTCTTTCCAACCCATTACCCGTTTAGTGGTTCGTTCCAAAATTTCCTTAAAAGTATCCACTTTTGACTTGCCACCCACCATAGGGAGCCCTAAGTACTGATCACAATTTGTCATAATCTGTGCACCTAGCATTGTCCGAATATCCTCCTTCACTTCTTGGCTTGTGTTACGACTAACAAATAGATTTTTTTTTTTCTTCTTCTTCTATTAATGGCTTGCTTGAAGGCTTCTTCATATTGACATTCCTAATGTGTAGCTTGGCAAAATAAGAGGTTGTCATTCACAAATAGGAGGTGAGAGATACAGATTCCCCCTCTACAGGAAAGTATTCCTTGCATCTGATTTGTCTTTGTTGTTTGTCTCAACATTGAAGATAGGCCTTTAGCACATAAAAGAAAGAGATATAGGGAAAGAGGATTGCCTTGTCGGATGCCCCACGATGGCTTAATAAATCCATTGGGCTCGCCATTGATGATCACTGAGTAAGATGCAGACAATACAGTTTCCATGGCTAGGTTATCCCATTGGTCAAAAAAGCCCAACTTCAACATAATCCGCCATAGAATTCCCATTCTACTTGGTTTAGGCTTTACTAATGTCCGGTTTTATCGCCATATGGCCAACTTTCCCTCTCCTCCTATTCCGCATTCTATGGAGCATCTTAAAGGCCACCGTAGTGTTGTCAGTGATAAGTGTTTCAGGCATAAAAGCACTTTGAGAGTCTGAGATGACTTGAGGGAGAATAATTTTTAGACAGTTAGCTAGAACCTTTGATACAATCCGTGAAACCACATTGCTCAAGCTAATTGGTCGGTACTCCGTGACATACTGCAAATTGTTCTTCTTAGGGATTAACACAATATGAGTATAGCTCATCTTATGTAAAACTGATAGAACAACGGAGGTAACGTTGGGCCTGACTATATGCCAATACTTTTGGAAGGAAAAGGGTGACATACCATCTGGTCCTAGTGCCTTCGAGGGATGCATTTGAAAAAGCGCCACTCTAACTTCTTCCTCTGTGCATTTTGTATTCTTGTCTCTTGCTGGAAGCCAAATAGACTAAGATCTTTGTCTCCAGAATACTTTCTCATGATGCAATAACTCGTTAATATCCTTCTTGGCCTCATATATCCTCCTCAGATGTCCCCTGTAGTCTCTCTCTATTATTTTAGCTAGCTCTTGCTATTTTTCTTTAAGCAGGGTGCGAGTATTTCTGAAGGTGGTTCGATTCCATTGTATCAAACTCAACCGACACCTTTTAATTTTTTTGAACAAGTAGTACATAGGACTCCCTTCAACCTGCCTTTGAGACCAAAAATCTCTAATCTGCTATTCACGTTCCGCATACGATACCCATTTCTCTTCGAACCTCTATAACTTCTTCCTTTGAGAGTGTTACGTCATAGTGGGCTTTGTTTCCAACATTATGGGGTCATGGTTAGAGTAAGAAACACAAAGATGGCTTAGCTTTGCCATTGGAAACAGCTCTCTCCACTCCACTATTACGCAAGCCCAGTCTTCATTCCCTACCATTCCTCCATGTAAATATTCTGCCATTATAACCTAAGTCAACTAGCCCATAGTGGAGGAGGGCACTGTAAAAATTTTGCATGAGGGATAGAGGTTTGCGTAGGCGCCCAATTTTCTCATTAGATGACAGTATTTCATTGAAGTCACCTATACAAACCCAGGGAAGTGTTGCTTGATTTTTCAAATGATGTAACAAGCTCCAAGTCTTATGTTTACGTTGATCATCTAGGTGCCCATACACTCCAGTCAATCTCCATGCTACTTGTGGGGAAGTAGTAACAAATGCATCAATATGATTAGATGAAACTATTTGAGTGTTAATAACAACATCATCCTTCTATAATAATGCAAGGCCCCCACTCCATCCCACACTAGGCACCACCTCCATCCCTTGAAAATTCAGTTTCGCTCATATAGGATTCATCTCTTGTACATTTAGTTTTGTCTCCATTAGAAACAAAATATTGGGTCCTTTTTGTCTCACTAGATCAGCGAGTACCTGAACTGCTAGACGATTCCCAAGCCCTCGGCAGTTCCAACTAATGGTAATCATTGTGCTTGGCGGGGCTGAGTAACAGCCACCGCCGTTTGTGCAATGAGAGGTGTTAGAGATATATTAGCCCATTAGCATAAGTCCAAGCCTAATTCTACTTTGTGTGCAAGCCAAGTCTCCTACTTGTGTTAGAAGTCTATTAGTTTAGGGTTTAGTTTACTATATATACAGATGTTATGGTTTATTGTAACACATGATATGTACTGCACTCTAATATATTATTGATGTAGCCCTTTAGGGTTTCCTCCGTGGATGTACGTCGTTAGGCTGAACCATGTAACCCTCGTAGTTATTGTGTTCTATACTTTATGCTTTCGCTTTCGCATCCATACTAGCATATTCAACAGGGTATATCAATGCTAATATTTAACATGGTATCAGAGCCATTGCTCTAACTTTCTTGTGTCTTGTGTCTTGTAGTCTTGTCTTTGTTGGTATTTTTTGCTGCCTCAACTTTTTTAGTTAGTAAACATTTTCCGTGGCCTCTCCTAACTGCTCCACCGCCATCAGAGGTGCCCAAGGTTGAATCTTCATCGCCTGAAGCTCGATCACTACCACCAAGATAACTGCCTTCGTAGGATCTTCCACATCTGACCTCCGATTAGGACATAAGACATATCACTGTGTAGATTTTCAACAGATCTACATAACCCTGCCGAAATCATCATCATCTGACCATCCACGCGCCGCCACATGCTGGTCAAAGTTTCGGCATTTTCTTCCATGCGTCTCACGTGCCTTAGGTATTGCTCCGATCATCTCACTACTGCCGCTATCGGAATCGTCTTTCTTTGATCTACCTCATCGAAAAATAATCTGCCTCATCGGACTGCCTATGTGCTCTCACGCACCGCTTAAGTTTTCTTCATGTTGTTTATGCGCCTCACGCGTTGCCGCCCTTGCTACTACTGCTGACTTCATTTGTGACTTCACTCTGCCACGTCAGCCCTAGCTGACATCATTCTTCAAGCTATTACTGACATCATCAGCCTTTTTTCTGCTAACGTCATCACCCAGTCAACTTGCTGACATCATCTGTTGCCTGCCTCTTTTGACCGTTGACTTGATAGCGTTGAATGTTGACTTCCAGAGTTGAGTATTGACTTTGACCAGGTTTTACTAGAGTTGACTTTTTGCAGTCCAGGTGTTCCTTACGCAGTTTTTCGCGTAGATTTCATTTTTACAGTCCATTTTTGCATATTTTGCTTTTAAATAAAGAATAAGGACAGGTCTTTATCTTGTTGCAATAATCGTCACCAACAATCCAGCAAATGTTTTTGCAAACGTTTTGGCCACAATATTGAGACTTGTTATCATCACAACAAATCAGCTGTTTCTGCTACTACTGTTGCTAACACTGAGAGTGTCCAACCAATGGCTTTTGTCTCTATACAGTCTCAGTCTTCTGGATCCACTTTCACCATTTCTAGATATGACCTTATAAAAATCATCGCTAATGTCATTCGTATGGATGGTAATGCATCTTATTCTTTTTCTCTCTCAACTTTATCTGGTATGTCTCCTACCTCTTGGCTTATGAATTCTGCTTGTTGCAGTCACATGACACCCCATTCGTTTTAATTTTCTGACCTTAAACCTGCACCACACCCTCTTAATATTCGCACAGCAAATGGTTCCACAATGTCTGGTTATAATATAGGTTCCGTTCCGACTTCCAACCTCTTTGTTCCTAGAGTCTTTAATGTTCCTGACCTTTCTTACAATTTATTTTCTGTAGTACAATTAGCTGAGTTAGGTTATCACATTATATTTGATTATTCTAAGTGTATTATGCAGGATGGGATAGGAGCTTGGGACTAGTCCTTGAGTTGGGAGTATGTTTCACATGGACAACCTTTGTCTTCCACTTATTGCTCTTGTTTCTATTGCTACAACTGCTGTTGTTTCCTCTATTCATTCCCTTGCACTGTGCAATGCTCGAATTGCTCACACATCTTCCTCTCGGGTTCAAGAATTGGCTTCTAGAGGTTTGTTGGGTTCAGTTTTTCGAGAAAATTTTGATTGTGTTTCATGTTAATTAGGAAAATAACTAGCATTGTCTTTCAATACTAGTGAATCAATATCCACTAATATCTTTGACCTTATTCATTCTGATGTTTGGGAGCCTTCCTCTGTCTCTAGTATTGGTGGATCTTAATATTTTGTTGTCTTTGTTGATGATTACTTTCGCTATAGCTAGATTTTTCATATGAAGCATCATTTTGAATTATTGCAAGTATATTATAATTTTGCAAAAATGGTTGAAAATCAGTTTTCCAAATGCATCAAAATTTTTCGATCTGATAATGCTCTTGAATACACTCAATATGCTTTCCAAGCTATTTTGCATACCTATGGCACTGTTCATCAACTAACTTGTCTAGGTACCTCTCGGCAAAATGGTAGAGCTGAACGAAAATTTCGTCATATTCTTAACATTGTTCTTACTCTCCTTCTTTCTGCCAAAGTTCCTGCTCCTCTTTGGGGCGAAGCTGCACTTCATGTTGTTCATGCTATTAATCGCATTTCCAGACCTGTCATCCAAAATCAAACTCCATATGAGTGCTTTTTTGGGTCATCTCCAAATTATCATTACCTTCGCCCCTTTGGTTCTGCTTGTTTCATTCTTCTTCCGCCACATGAGCATAACAAACTTAAGCCTCAATCAAGGCTTTGTTATTTTCTTGGCTATGACGAAACTCAAAAGGGGTATCGGTGTTATGATCCTGTTTCTCATCGTCTTCGTATCTCTTTGTCGAGCTCTGTCACTTTCATGCCTCCCAATCTTCCTCCTTTGTCTTAGATCTTTTTCCAGATGAGGCATATATTCCTTCTATAGCTGCTCCTGATTCTCCTGTAGTTGCTCTTAATTCTCCTATAGACTTCTCTGTCCAACCACCAGATATCATTGATCCTTTTCCTAGTTCACCCTTTCATGAACAGATGGAAGATGAATAGGTTGAAAATGAGCTACCTAACCCTAACCCTGAGCTTAGGTCCCCTGCGCTTGCTCTGCCTAAAGATCTTGCACAAGAAATTTCACCTCGTCACTCAACTAGGGTAAGATCCATTCCTGCATATTTACTTGACTATTATTGTTACACTGCCCTTGCTACACTGTACAAGCCTCACACCTATCATGACGCTTCCACTGACCCTTTATGGCAGATTGCAACGAAAGAGGAACTTGATGCATTATCTAAAAACTGTACTTAGGATTTGGTGACACTCCCCCTTGAGAAATCTGTGGTTGGTTATAAGTAGATCTACAAGATTAAGACTTACTTTGATAGGTCCATTGAGCGCTACAAAGTTCATCTTGTTGCAAAAGATTTTACACAGGAGTATGGGATTGATTATGAAGAGACCTTTGCTTTAGTTGCTCGTATCTCATCTATTCATGCTCTCTTAGCTGTTGCTGCTGCCAGTAAATGAGACATTTTTCAGATGGATGTCAAAAATGCATTCCTTAATGGGGATTTAAGTGAAGAAGTTTATATGCAACCTCCTCCTGGTCTCTCTGTTGGATTAAACAAGATTTGTCACCTTCGACATGCACTTTATGGCCTTAAACAAGCTCCACGAGCTAGGTTTGCTAAATTCAGCTCTACCATCTCTCGCTTGGGTTACATAGCCAGTCATTATGATTCTGCTTTATTTCTTCGTCACACTGACAAAGGCACTATTTTACTTCTCCTGTATGTGGATGATATGATTATAATTGGTGATAACCTCAATGGCATTCAAGAACTTAAGGATTTTCTCAGTCAGTAGTTTGAGATGAAAGATCTTGGACATCTCAGCTACTTCTTGGGTCTTGAAATCACTCATTCTATAGATGGACTTTATATTACTTGATAGGCCAAAAATGTATTGACCCTTTGTGATGAATTAACCAATTAATTAGTCAAGTGAATTAATTATGTTAATTATATGCAATGAGCGTGGCAACACAAACAAATCACCAATTAACTAAATATGTAGCAGAAACTAAATGACATGGTAATTTGTTTATGAATGAAGAAAACCTACACGGCAAAAACTCCACCAAGTGATTTTTAGGTCACCACTTCCAAGAATCCACTATTATCAAAACAAGTGGTTACAAGTTAAGGAATCACAGGTAACTTGTACTAACCTACAGCTGAACCCTTACCCCAATATCCAATTGGACTTATTTTGTAGTGACAATTTCTCCTTGTATTGTGCGACTCCCAGTACTTGACTAACTAAAAGATGTGCGAATTCTAGTACGTGACTTGATCACCAACTTGAGAAGGATGTTGACTGCAAAGTTCTTTTGTTCTTCAACACATGAAGATCACGAAATTTCTTGGTCACAAAACCCTACGGTGTATAAACACAGCAGCTTCTTCCTGAACTAGGGCAAACTAGGTCTTCTGGTAACACTGGAGGAATTATGCTTTTGTGTAATTTTGCTTTTAGCTATGCAACTTGAAACGACTTTTAAAATAATTTTTATATATGTTTAGGATTGTAAGAAAAGAAAACCTAAACACATACTCACAGATTGGATGAAAAACAGTCCTGAAAAACTGAGTTTCATAAACCTCGATAGATGGCCATCAATCGAGCTAGTTGTCGAGCCATGAGCTTCAACAGCTTTTAAACCTTGATAGATATTAGCTGTCGAGATTTAAAATCCAATACTTTCTCACTTGATTTTTGGACAGACTTGCATGCTTCAATATATGGACTTGAACTCTTGTTCCTTGAAGCATAAAACACATCCTAAATCTATCCAAATACAAGTAAAGCGCGTTTTGTCAAAGGATTAGCCAATACATAAAATGTTGACATATGTTCCTAACATCCAATCACATATGTTCTAACATTACTCAAGCCAAGTATACCTCTGAACTCTTGTCTCAAGTTGGACTCATTGATAGTAAGACTGTTGACACTCTAGTTGAGCTTAATGCGCATCTAACTCCCTTAGAGGGGGAAACCATTGTCTAATCCCTCTCTTTACAGAAGCTTAGTTGGTAGCCTAGTTTATCTCACTGTCACTCGTCCAAAAATTTCCTATGCTGTTCACTAAGTGAGCCAGTATCTGTTTGCTCCATGATCAACTCATTATGCTACTGTTTCTGCATATTCTTCGATACCTAAAGAGCACTATCTTCCATGATCTTTTCTACTATGCTCAGTTTCCTTTTATTCTCCATGCAGTTTTTGATGCCACTGATCGCAAGTCCGCCACTGGTTATTGCTTTCTTCTTGATTCTTCTCTGATTTCTTAGTAAAGTAAGAAATAAACTCATGTGGCCCACTCTAGTACCGAAGTAAAATATTGTGTCCTAACTGATACCACATCTGAGCTCCTTTGGCTACGATGGCTTATCAAAGACTTAGAGGTGTTTACATCCTTTACTACTCCTCTTTATTGTGAAAACCAGAATGCTATTCATATTACTCACAATGATGTCTTCCATGAATGGACTAAACACATCGAGATCGATTGTCATTTTATCCGTTATCATCTTGTTCATGGTGCTCTCAAGTTGATCTCAGTCTCCTCTAAAGATCAACTTGCAGATATCTTCACCAAGTCACATCCCAAGGAACGCCTTCGTACTTTATTTGACAACCTCAAGTTGGTCTCACATCTACCTTGAGTTTTAGGGGGGCTATTAACGTATATAGTGTTATGGGCTTTAGGCCCAACTAGATTACTTGTGTAACATATATTCTTGTACTACACTCTTATTTGTATTGTATTTATATGCCTCCTATATAAAAGCACTCATGTATATTCTTTCACTGAGAAATGCATTACTATTGTATTCAATATTTCTAACGTGGTATCAGAGCCACCTTCCTGTGGTCATGGTTTTCTGTCCTTACGGTGTATTAAGAGCAATATTTGTCTTTCTTGGTGTTTCTTCGTTGCTTTCATCTTCTTTGGTTTCCCACTGTTACCGTCAAAACTCTCCATTATAGTCATGCCACCATTAGAAGTCGCATTAACACTGCAAGACCATTGCCTTCCTCAAACCATCGTCACAGAGCCAAACTTCATTCAAGGAATCTTCTCAACCTTATCAAATTTCAAGGTTTCATCAAATTTCCATCTTGAGTTTGAGAGGGGGTGTTAGGGATATATTAGCCCATTAGCATAAGCCCAAACCTAATTCTACTTTGTGTGTAAGCCAAGTCTTCTACTTGTACTAAAAGTCTATTAGTCTAGGGTTTAGTCTACTATATATACACATGTTATGGTTCATTATAACACAGGATTTGTACTACACTCTAATATATTATTGATGTAACCCTTTAGGGTTTCCTCAGTGGATGCAGGCTGTTAGGCTGAACTACATAACTATCGTGTATTATTGTTTCATACTAGCATATTCAACATGATGTATCAATGCTAATATTTAACAAGAGATTCCAAAGCCTCCATGAGTTTGTGTCTTTTCGTGACTTCTTCATCCTAAGCCAGTTCATTCTCAACAATATAGTGATATTCCCGCTTCTGACCCAACAAAAGCATAGGTAGTGTTTCATTGGTTACTATAGTGTGGGGTCTGTCTCTTTTCTTCCAGGTGGCCATGTTGGTGGGGGTTTGTTCACTTGGTGGGGACACACTCACGTTGTGCATGGGTTGGGAGTCACGTGCAAGCTCCGCTTCAATACCCTGTTCATTGTCATGAACTTGAGTGTTTATCGGCTTGGGGAGGATGTCCATGTCAATCACTGTAATGTCGTGATCATGGGTAGTAAGGGAATCATATGGTGTTTGGGGCATGATTGCCGTATCCGAGGGGACCGTCAGTATTTCATGGATTCAGAGTTGATACCCAGATTCTTTCCATGCAAAGTAGTAAGTGCCAAGGTCAACAGTGGCTCCTGTGGTGAAGCCCTAGTCAAATCACTAGGCGGCGTGCTGTTAGTGCCGTCACTTGCAGTAGGGCCATCGTGTTGTCTTGGTGGACTAGGTTGGCATCCATCATCAGAACTAAACCGACGGCGACCACCTGCTTTGAGCCACTCTCCATAGGGACGTTCAGTCCTAGCCGAGTCCTCCTCTAGTACATCACAGAATCTCACTTCATGCCCAAGCTTACCACATGCATAACCCCAGCCCACAATTTGCTCATACTTGAAGGCCACTATTGATCGATCTCCTTCGGGGCTTACAACTCAGCCCCCACGACGGAGAGGCTTGTCTAAGGGGAGCACCACTCGAATCCGTAGAAACCTCGCTTAGTCAGACTTGACTGCTTTGGTATCAACCTTAACCACGACCCCAAGATCACCTCCAATATCCTTCGCCACTTCGTCGTTCATGAGGTTGAACGGCAAGCCCCACACTTGGACCCAAAATGGAGCATGAATGAAGCTGATAGAGTGTGCTGTCATGCCCTTTTCCCATCTCCGTGTAACCAAGAGGTGGTTGTCGAAACTCCACGGACCGTTATCTTGCACCCAACGAAGTTGGCTTTCAAATTTGAAGCGGAATAGATATAACCCGTTCCTATGTTGACAATCTTAAGGTCGTTGCCGAATTCCAAACAGATTGCAAGAGGTTTTTCGCAGCTCTGTGGTTGATCGGTTTCTTCGTGAAAAAGTGACCTATGAGTTTAAGGGAGTAGTCTACCAACGTTTGGGGACGAAGAGAAGGGTTTACCGCGATATCCCGACCCTCGATCTCCGTCAGTTTCATATTTTGTATCCTTTCAATGAACTCTGCATCCATGTCCATGAAGATGGTGAGAGTACTGAGCGAACAGAAGGAAGATGTGGGGAAAGCACCAGGCGGCAGCAAGTAGGGCTCACCCTTGGTGAGAAGAAAGACTCCTACGTAGGGGAGAAAAATACTGTTTGTTAATTGTGACTATCTCCCTGGCTATAGACTTTAATTACCTCTCATTAATGTCACTATGTTTGGGAAAATGACGTCAAATTTTATAAGAAAGAGCCCGACTAGGAAATGACATTTGGGAACTGGCCCATCAACCTTTGATAAAACCTAGAGGGGAATGGTTGAGATGTATAGGGTGTGTGGGAAGTAATAAAACTTGAAACTTATTAGAGATTTTAATTTATTTTTGCTATTATTTATAATACTATTTATGGATTTCATTGTACTATTCAGCTAGTTTTTAACTTTTTTCTATATTACTTTCAACAAAAAGATTTCAGTTTCAACTAAATTAGTTGTTCCTAAACGAACGCAAAGTAAGATTTTAAGATCCTTATATCATACAAAAAGACACCCAATGGGCCAAATAGTGAAATAGAAAATTATACATTAGGAGGGGAACTAAAGGGAAAAAGCATCAGAATACTGAAGAAGGGACCATCTTCTTTATTAATTGTTAGTCACAAAATCCATGGCATCAACTATAGATAACAAACATTCTACACCCCCCCCCCCCCCTCTCTAGATGATAGGCCTTCATGCCTATTAATCTCAATCATAAAAATAAAGATCATTGAAATGTTTGACAAAGCAATATATTTCTCTCATTGCTTCACCAATCAAAGATCATTTCAATAAATGTTATCGAGCAAGGAATTTTTTTGTGTTGGATGATCCTTGCTAAATAGATGTGAGGCTCGAGTGAGATTGTAAAGCTTGATACCGTCAATAAGTATTTTGAATGGTTGATGGTGGCTACAGGTACACTCTTTGTTTTTGCCATGTCAGAATATCTAGAAAGAGAGTGTGATAAAGGAGCTGGTATCTCATGTGCTTGGCACATGAGAGATTTTTTCGGGATAAAGATCATACTTACAGTGGCGACTCCAAAAATTTTGTCCAGGGTGTTCCTATTTCATTTAGAAAAATTTTTGGGTCATTTCGGGTGTTTTGGGACATTTTGGTAAATATTTGCCGAAATTCAAAATTAGGTAAGTATGAAGTTTATAATTAAAAATAAATAAATAAATAAAATTAAAAATTAAAAAAAAAACTTAAAACCAAAACAAATTTGCATTCTGTACACTGAAAAACCTCAAAAGGAAAAAAAAATTAAAAAAAAAGAAAAGAAAAGAAATTAATTAATAAATGTACCGGTATAATAAATTATAAGTTCATTTGAAATATTAATAAAATTATTAATTATTATTGTTTAGTTGTTTCATAAATTTGTTTGTCTTTTATAAACTATAATTTGTAGTATTGTTGTTTCATTAATTATTAAATTATTAATTGTTATTTAGCCTAACATAATTTAATTTGTTTGTCTTTTATAATATATTAGTTAATTAAATTATTAATTATTGGTGTTTAGTTGCTTCATTCATTTTTTTTACTAACTATTAAGAGTCTAGTATACACCCCACTGTGCGTTAGCACACACCTCATGTGTGCACAAACCCCTGCCTCTGTATGCCTTTTAGTTCAAAATTTGTTTGGCATAAAATTTTTGAGGGTGTTCCTATTTTTTTTTTGAGGGTAAACAAATAAAAAAAATTAAATTATTATATATATAAAAAAAATGGTGTCGCCACTGGATACTTATGCAAATAGTAATTTTTATGCTCACATTAAATAATGATAAGGAATATTGTGAGAGTTAGGTGAGAAGTAGGACAGCGGATACTCCAATTGTGTTGCCAAATGGACACTCCAACAGTTTTGCATAGATGTTATTAATGGACCATCTAGGACTATGTTCATATAATACTAAATTGGTAGCTCTTTGTCAGTGATCTATTCAATTCAAATGTGTTCCTAGAGAGGCAAATCAAGCTGCTCATTATTTGAATTCCCCTTTTAAAAACAAGTATTTAAGTTTTTTTGTTCTTGGTTTTGCCACTCTTGTTTTTTGTGATGTGTTAGCTCTTGAGCAAGGTAGAATTGGTTTCTTAGCTCTTGTTTCTAGCTCCTTTGTTAATAAAACTTTTTTATTAAAAAAAATAAAGGTGCAATCCCAATTTTCCAGATATGATAAATCAAGAGGCAAAGTTTTTCGTGCATTGCAGCCCAATATAGATCTCTCAACAATGAGTAAACATCTCTCTTATTATTATTATTTGATAAGAAACCTCTTTCTCTTGGGAGGGAGGGAGGAGGTAAATTATGGTTGTGTGTGTGTGTATATATATATATATATATATTTTAATAGTTTAATACTAGAGTTGTTTGGTTTGATATTAGACGTGAACAAAAATATCAACAATAAAAAAGACTTAATATATTCTATAAGTTATGCAAAAATCTTTTACCTTTTTTTTTTAATAAATTTTTATAGTGAAATTCTTAAAATTTTAATTTTAATAAAAATCACAAAAAATTCTAGCAAAGATAATAAATGAATTCAATGGAATTATAGTCTTTAAAAACATTAATTATCCAAAACTTTAATAAATAAAAGTGTAAATTTTAAAATAAAAAATGAAATTTAGAAAACAAAAACTATCTATGTTCCTGGGGCCATGGCACCTCGAAATTTTTTGAAATCTATTATACTATATATAATTATCTTGTCACCTTGTCTCTAAATTTTTTATAGGAACACCATTGTACTAACTCATTTTTTTTTTTAAAGAAAAAAAAAACTATTTTGGGTGGGGGAAGGGGGGGAGTAACTCAAATGATTGGAGGGTCCAACTCCTATTATATAAGACAATCCTTTGAATTATTGGATGATTAAATATAGTATAACAGATTTCAAAAATTTTGGAGGTGGGAGGCAAACGTAGCCCCCCTCAAATATGTATGTGGCTATGTCATTGGGTATTTCCAAACAGAAACATTCAGGATTCAAATTACTCATCCCTTATCTATTGAATTGTAAACAAATGCAATTTAATCAAGTTTAAGCAACACATTGCTTAACTTAGACTTATTAATATTTTTCGCCTCGCTGTGAATCATTTGACCACCTAAATATTAATATACATCAGCTAGGTTCGAAAAGTTTAGAACAACTGACAAATTGTGAGCGCAAACTTATCTAAATTAAAATTACTAAATCTATAGGTATGATTAGACAATTCTCAAGGTGTTGCAAGTCTGAATACAAGAATAAGGAAGTTGTAGGTTCAGGAATTTAACTAGGCTCGACTGATCGAGACTAAGTTGCAATCGATCGAACTGCGTTTCTGCATAATTTTAATTTTTGCCTAATAGCCTAGTAAGAAATTAGGGTTCAGATCTAATTCACATAATATTTAAAGGAAACTATAAGACACGTTTTGTAGAGATTTTGAAACCTTTCTTTTGAGATCTAAAAGGTTTTGTGTCTTTTCCTTTCAAAGTCACTACCAGAAGTTGAATAAGTAGATCTGAAGTTATTGCATACCAGTCATTAAAGGTACTAGATCTCTAAACCTTCAAGGGTGGTATTGGAGTCATGGACTAGAGGTCTACATTGGAGATTTAAAGCGTGGACTGGAGGTTCATGTTGAAACAGATCCATATAAAAAAGTCTGAGGGTTTCAATTTCAAAATTAGGTTTGATAATCATAGTTAAGTTTACTAAGAATTAAATATTATTGACTGTAAACTTCTATTTGATATAGTGGATTGTTCTCTTGAGATCATTTCCCACTAGTTTTTTACCTTAAAATTGGATTTTTTTTTCCCTTAGTCATCATATCTGTGCCTTATTTATATTTCCGCTGCATGATATGTTTGATAAATGTTTGTTCTAGATCTTCATAATTGACCTAAGTAACAACTTGACTATTAAAGGCTAAACACAGTGTTTCCAGGGGTCTAATATCTAATATCATATATTAAGTTAAATTGTAATTAATACATTCAAAAATAAGTATTTGATAATTAAATATAGTATAATAGATTTCAAACTTTTTTTTTTCGGGGGGGGGGGGGGGGAACATGTATATGGCTATGGGCTATGTCCATGTGTGTTTCAAATGAAGACGTTTAAGGTTCAAATTTCTCATCCCCTAACTACTGAATTGCATATTTTTTTATTTAATCAAGTTTGAGCAACATATTGCTTAAGTCAGACTCATTAATATTTAGCCTTGTTGTGAATCATTTGGCTACTCAAATATTAATATACTTGTGTTAAATTAAATTGTAGTCAATACAGTTAAAAATAAACATCAAATTATTAATATTAATGGGGTTAACTTCTATTTTATAAGCCAAATCTTTGAAGTATTTGATAATTATATAAAGTAAATAGATTTTAAAAACTTTCAGGGGGCCAAACTTGTATGTGGCCACGTCCCTGGGTAATTTCAATGGAGATGTCTAGCGCTCAAATTCCTCATCTCTTGAATATTGAATTGTAAAAGAAATTATTATTTAATCAAGTTTAAGCGAGACATTGCTTAACTTAGACTCATTAATATTTTGCCTTGTTGTAAATCATTTGATTACCTAAATATTAATATACATATATTAAATTAAATATAATTAATACATTCAAAAATAAATATCAAATTATTAATATTTTGGGGCAACTCTTATTTTGTATGCCAAATCTTTGAATTATTTGATAATTACATATAGTAATAGATTTAACAAATTTTCCCCCCTCCCCCCCAAATATATTTGGTATGTCCCTGGGTGTTTTCAATGAAGATGTCTTGAGGTCAATCCTCATCCCCTAACTATTGAATTGTAAAAAGAAAAGAAAAGAAAAAGTCATTTAATCAAGTTTATGCATCACATTGCTTAACTCAGACTCATTAATATTTTTCTTTACTGTGAATCATTTGACTACCTTTTTTTCTTTTTTTCTTTTTTTAAGAAGGAAGACTGATCTACTTTTTATTCAACCCGCAGGTAAATCAGCTAAAACAAAGGAAAAAATTCAGACGAAACACCCTCGATCCAAACCGATAAAGAAGATGAAAATCTAGCTCTCTTCGCTAAGGCATTTGCAAGAGCATTGCCTTGCCTAAATGTATGAGAGAAAGAGGTACCTTGAAAAGAGTTTACCAAAAAGAAAACATCAAATGTCCACAAACCAATCAGGAATTCACCCTATGGTTCAAAAAACTAATCACCATTTCAAAATCTCCTTCAAAACTGGACCGATGAAGGTCAATCTCATGAACAAATTGCGCTACCCGTCTAGCTGCTAGTAACTTGAGGATTGTCACTGACATTGGTTGCTGTATCTTCTTGGACAGAGAGGCTATTACTTCCCTTTGAGCATTCTGAACCACAACACCTAAGCCTGCTTCACCCAAATCATCAAACATTGCCCCATCAAAGTTTGTCTTGAAGAGGTTAGCATCAGTTGGCTTCCATTTAGTTCGGTGAGGGCGAGGAGTCTTTTGCTTCAGGTAATTTTTTTTTTAAAAACCAACATCATACACCACTGCAACTTCTACTATTCTATCCAGAGGAATCACCCTCTCTGCCACTCTAACATTATTCCTTCTACTCCAAAGATGCCAAAAAGTTAGAGCAAAGATATCCAGGAGATGAGGTTGAGTTTAGATCAAATTAAAGAGGTCAGGAAAAGTACCTTTAACAACCTGATCTCTATCAATCCATCCAAAATCAAGCCCCCAAACTGATTGAGCAACTTCACAGCCCGACAACACATGAAAAATAGATTCTACTTCCTTGGAACATTGTGGACATAAGTCATCCATAATAACTTTTCTTCAGACCAGATTACACTTAGTGGGTAAGGCATTCTGGCATGCGTTCCGCATAAAGTGTTTCACTTTGCCAGGTACTCTTATGGACCATAAACAATTCTAGAATTGTTTTGTTTGATCTGAATTCAACATTGAAGCCAAATTTCTATTTTCTTCCTCACATAGCAACTTGTAGCCTAACTTCACCGCATACATTCCTGTTGGTAAATCTGTTTTTGTATCTCATACAAAACACACAGTGGAAGCAACAAACATGGATCTATTTCATTCATGATTGATACACATGTACTATGCAAATTTCAGAATTTAAGAATAAGATGACGTACCTTGGTGTGGAGAAATTCAAAACAAAGATTAGAACACTTGGGAACACTTTTAATCTTCTCTCCAATTCCACTTTACGCCCAAGAAGTGTGGTCTCTCAATTAGTTTCCAAGGGAGAATAATTGAGTGGCTTCACTCACACATACACACCATTTCATAATGATGTCTCTCTTTTTCTCATTCTTTAATAAAAAATTCTGTATGTTTCTCTCTTTATAACTAACTGATTATCTAATTGGGCTAGCCTATTGGGCTTTCCAATTGGACTTTAGTGTGTGGCTTGGAGTGGGACCAAAAAGGACCAATAAGACACTAGCTCCAATGGGCCTTGGGTTTTTCTGTCAACTCTTGACAAGTCCAAAGTTACCATTAATTATATTTAATACCACTATATATATATAATTACACTCTAGGCCTTATTAATAAATTATATCCCAAGATTTTATTATACATACAACCCCTTCATAAAATATTCGTAGTAATACAAAATCATGAATATAGACTGCCACTTTGAAAATTACTACATCTTAATCCTTGAGTACCTGGTTTAATCCTTTAAGTTATTCATCATATATTTATGAAATCCAATTCCATAAATATATACTTTAGTAACTCTTTACTAAAGTAGTGATGCCTAACACTCTGAATAACCAAACCCATTAAACTTATCTCAATGGAATATTTTATATCTTCGTTAAAAGATTATGAATTCCATATTGAGAATATATGTTCCATTAACACTAATGTGATTGCCTAACATATTGAGATTTTGACCGTTACTTTAGATCTCACTCTTGATATATCAAAGCAACCTACACTTCATGATCAGGTCCATTATCCTCTCAGGATTAAGAGTTCATGCAAATAGAAGTCGTGAGATTTATTATTCATTTGACAGTCATTAGGAGAATAATAAATCTCACAACGGTCCAGTTCAATATGTTTTAACTCTTAAATCATATCAACATATCAAATAGAAGTCTCCACTTTCATGATCAAGACAAATCATCTTAGTTGATACGTTATTGTCTTTGCAAATGAAATGCCCAATTTTATCACCAACTATGAATTGTAAATTTTGAGTTTACAAAGAACTTGTGACTTATATCTTCTGTGACTAAATCACATAAATCACATACTATGCATCTCATGGATTATATGATAATGTCCAAATATTTATGTTATCATTATTTTAGGTAATAATAAAACAACTTTATTTATCATAACATTAAGTCATACATAATGTCATACATAGCATCATACAATAGGATTTAAGGGCACACATCCTAACAATCTCCCACTTGCCCTAAAGACTATTGTGCACTAATCTAACTCTCATTCCCTCCAAATGTGACTTAAAAGTCCTTTGGGGCAAGGTTTTGGTAAAGGAATCCGCTAGATTACTTGCACTACCAATCTTTGCTACTACTACATCTCTTCGAGCAACAAAGTCTCGAATAATGTGATACTTTCTCTCAATGTGCTTTGCTTTTTTGTGATTCCTTAGATCATTGGATTGTGTCACCGCTCCACTATTGTCGCAAAACAATGTGATGGGAACTTGCTCCATTCTCACAACACCAAGATCCGAAAGGAATTTCTTGATCCAAACAACTTCCTTTGCCGCTTCACAAGCAGCAACATATTCAGCTTCCATGGTGGAGTCCGCAATACAAGATTGCTTAACATTCCTCCAACTAATGGCTCCACCTCCCAAGGTGAAAACACATCCTAAAGTGGATTTTCTTAAATCTAGATCTGATTGAAAATCTGAATCTGTATAGCCAATGGGAATCAAATCCTCACACTGGTAAATAGGCATATAATCTCTTGTTCTCTTAAGATACTTGAGAATATGCTTTACAGCTTGCCAATTTTTTGGTCCTGGATTTGATTGATATCGGCTGACCATGCCAACTGAATAACAAATATCTGATTTAGTACAAAGTATGGCATACATGAGACTTCTCACTGCAGAAGCATAAAGAACTTGTCTCATCATATTTTCTTCCTCTTGAGTCTTAGGCTTTTGGTTATCAAACAGAGGAGCTCCATGTCTAAAAGGAAGCAATCATTTCTTGGAGTTTTTCATGCTAAACCGTTCTAGGACCTTATCTATATATCCAGCTTGTGATAAGCCTAACATCTTATTCTTGCGATCTTGCCAAAGCTTAATCCCTAGAATAAAGTTAGCCTCACCCAAGTCCTTCATATCAAATTGGCTTGACAACCAAACCTTTGCTGATGACATTACCCTTACATCATTCCTAATGAGTAGAATATCATCAACATAAAGTACTAGGAATATTACTACTTTATCTTGATGTCTTTTGTACACACGTGGCTCATCTAGATTTTGTTCAAAACCAAATGACTTGATTGCTTGATCAAATCTGATGTTCCATGACCTAGATGCTTGCTTAAGTCCATAAATGGACATTTTCAACTTGCATACCATATGCTCCTGGTTCTTTGCTATGAAACCTTCTGGTTGCATCATATAGATTTCTTTTTCAAGATTGCCATTAAGAAATATAGTCTTGACATCTATTTTCCAAATCTCATAATCATAATGAGCAGCAATGGATAAGAGAATTATGATAGATTTAAGCATTGCTACTGGTAAAAAGATTTCTTCATAATCAATACCTTCTTTTTGTGTATACCCTTTCGCCACTAGCTTTGCTTTAAAGGTTTCAACCTTTCCATTTATCCATCTCTTCCTCTTGTAAACCCATTTGCAACCAACAGGTTTAATGCCATTTGGCGCCTCTACAAGATCCCAAACTTGGTTGGAATACATAGAATCCAATTCAAATTTCATAGCTTGAACCCAATGTTGTACATCTATATCATTCATTGCTTCATCATAAGTGTAAGGATTCGATTCAGCCTCTTCTAAGATAGCTTTATAAGTTTCTTCCAAACCTATAATTCTTATAGGAGGTCAAATAATTCTCCCACTACGACGAAGCACCTGTGTACTAGTCATCTCATGAGTAATGTCTTGTGGTGTATCCAATACAACCACATCATTCCTAGTTTCATCCATTGGTTATTCAACTATAGGTTCTTTCATTTCAGCCAAGACAACTCTACTTCTAGGAGTAAAAGTATTCATGTAGTCATTTTCCAAGAATTTGGCATTTGTGCTAACAAACACTTTATTATTCTTATGACTATAGAATAAACCTCCAACAATTCCTTTTGGATACCCTACAAAGAAAACCAATTCTATTTTAGATTGTAACTTGTCAGACTTTGCTTTTAACACATGTGCTAGACAACCCCAAATATGAAGATGTCTCATACTAGGCTTACGCCCATTCCACAACTCTACAGGTGTTTTAGGAACAGACTTCGAAGGTACTAAATTCAGAAGATACATTGAAATATTTAAGGCATATCCCCAAAAGGAAATTGGTAGAGTCGAATAACTCAACATGGATCTAACCATATCTAAAAGAGTCCTATTCTTTCTTTCTGCTACACCATTTTGTTGTGGAGTTTCAGGTACAGTCAACTGGGATGTAATCCCATTTTCAATCAAGTAATCCTTGAAATTCCCAAGAAGGTATTTGCTACCTCAATCAGATCGAATGGCCTTTATGCGTTTACCTAATTGATTCTCAACTTCAGCCCTAAACTCTTTAAACTTTTCAAAAGTTTCGAACTTCCATTTTATTAGGTACACATAACCAAATCTAGAGTAATCATTAGTGAAAGTAATGAAATACTCATAGCCATCTCTTGCTTGGATTGACATAGGACCACATACATCTGAATGTACTAGTTCTAGCAAATCTTAGGCTCTTCTACCTTTTGTATTAAAAGGTTGTTTGGTCATTTTACCTTCCAAACAATATTCGCAAACTAGAAAACCATCAAAGTCCATGGGCCCTAAGAGTCCATCTTTGATAAGTCTTTGAATTCTGTTTGAATTAATATAACCTAAACGCAAGTGCTAAAGATATGCTTCACTAGTAGAAGGAAACTTTCTCTTTAATGATTTCACATGTGAATTATTATCTAATTCAGAATTATATAATTCATGCTTATCAAGAATTAAAATATAAAGATTATCCACAATATTGCTAGAACAGATAAATATTTTATTCTTCTTTATTACAACATTGTCTTTTAGGATAACATAATATCCATGCTTACTTAAATAAGTTGCATAAATTAAATTCCTACGAATATTAGGTACATACAAACAGTCATCCAATTTTAAAACTCTAAACTTAAAGCATAAATTAAACACTCCAACAGTTACAACCTGAATCCTACTCCCATCAGCCAAAGTAAGAAATAGTTCTCCCTCATTCAACTTTCTGGTCTCCTAGAACCCTTGCAAAGAATTGTAGATATGATTAGTACAACCTGAATCCACACACCAGGAATCCGTAGGATTTTGTACCAAACATATTTCAAGAAGAAATGAACTTTCTATACCCTTATTCTTGGTAGCTTTGAATGTTGGACAATTCCTCTTCCAATGTCCTTTCTCACCACAATGGAAACACTTTTCTTTAGTTTTCTTTCCTTTGTTGGCAACTCCTAAGCCAATTTATTTACCATTTTTTTTAGTGAAGTCCTTCTTCTTCTTCTTCTTCTTCTTCTTCTTCTTCTTACCCTTGCCTTTTGACTTAGGTTGAGAAGTAGAAGCTTCACCCATATTGGCTTCAACACTAGAAATACCAAAGATGTCTTCCGCCCTTACTAACTCATTCATTAATTCAAACAATGAATAAATCTTTTTGTTCATATTATAATTGAGTTTGAATTCCTTGAATGATTCCGGTAGTGACTGGAGTATCATATTCACTTGGAATTCTCCATCAATATCGGAACCTAAAACCTCCAATGTGTTCAGATTAGAGATCATCCTAAGACAATGCTCCCTCACTGAACTACCTTCAGTCATTTTGATATTATAAATTTGCCTCATAGTTTTTTGCCTTGCAGAATGACCTTGCTCACCAAACATCTCTTTTAGACTAAGCACTATGTCCGAAGCAAGTTCTACATCCTGCATTTGATGCTGTAGAACATTTGAAATAGATGCTAGGATATAACACTTAGCCATCTAATTAGATTTCTGTCAACGATCATATTGCTGTTTTTCCTCAAGAGGAGTATCTAATGAAGGAAAGCTAGGACATGGTTGAGTAAGCACATATTTGTGCTCTTCAGCAGTAAGAACAATGTCCAAATTTTTTATTTCAGTCAACATAGTTGGATCCAGTCAGTTTGTTTTGGTTAAAAATAGCAACAAGTGGGCTAAATGATGCCATGATTTAAATATAAAAATAATAAACAAGAATATAATAAGTAAACTAGACATTATTAATTTAGCATATAAACGTATAGTATGAAACCTTAATAAAACCACAATATAATATATGCAACGACAACCCAATCCTATATTCAATATCCCTCAGTATAGAGTGAACATTAAATACTATGATTAATTGAGAACTATTCTCATTATTAGTGCTATCATGATAACTCTTATCAAACATTTATAATATGCTGTTTTACATTTAACCTCTAAGTAATAATAGTAAGAACTCAGCATAGAGGATACTATAATACTTAGTCTAGTGTATACCATTGTCTAGAATCATGTGTAGCCACATTTCATCCCTGTAACAGGCTTATTTTGTAGTATCATGATAAAAACACCCTTCGCATGGAATGCAAAGCTTGAAGCTAAGACAAGGTGTTTATCAAACCACTATAAAGCAAGAAATTCAATCTTGTAGGACCATGAAATAAATACTCTCCGCATGGAATGCTAAGCTCGAGGTAAAGACAAAGTATATATTTCACACTACCATGCACCAACAATGGAGGCCGTGAGATGCAACCTTGTATCTCTCTCCCACTAGATGCTTTAAATTAAAGGTTTTTAAGATCAAGAACCATAATAATGGTAGACACTTTGAAAAAATAATCCTACTCTCATTAGGAATAAATTTCATAATCATAGCATTAATATATATAAACCCATATTACATTTAAAAATCCATATTATATTATATATAATATAATATACGGATTAATATAAGTAATATATAATTATTATATTATATATATATAACTTACAGATTGTTAGAATTCTTGCTTTAATACATGCAAGATGGCTAATGTCATCCAATCTGTATCATCCAATATATATAAACCAAAGCACATGACAGTTATTCCATGCAATAAAGGACAAACCATGCAATCTAGTCCAAGTCATGCAATAAATGCCAAGTGGTACAAGAAAAAGTCCAAGTAGTGCATGCATTTTACAGTTACAAAACAGTTACTTCATTAATCAATAACTATATCTAAGCAACCATAAAGACATGACACCATTAACATGATCTTGTTGGCATTATTCAAGCACAAGACATTTATATGCAATAGTTATATTCAATAACCATATTAAGACACAACACCTATATATATATATATATATATATATTAAACATCTATAATGGTGCCGACTTGCAATGTTAATATGGGATTGAATAGAAATAAAAAACATGACAGTTATTTCAATACCAATTGAATAACAATATATCATTGGCAATAATAACTTTATGCAGAAAATTGAAAACACAAAGATAACGGTTTTCTTAATTCTAAAACCCAATCACATGCTATACAATCATGACATGAAAACCGGGCTCTGATACCAATAGTTGGTAAATTTGGTTTTGTATCTCATACAAAACACACAGTGGAAGCAACAAACATGGATCTATTTCATTCATGATTGATAACATGCACTATGCAAATTTCAGAATTTAAGAACAAGATGGCGTACCTTGGTGTAGAGAAATTCAAAAAAAGATTAGAAGTACTTGAGAATACTTTCAATCTTCACTTTAATTCCACTTTACGCCTAAGGAGTGTGGTCTCTCAATCAGTTTCCAAGGGAGAATAATTGAGTGGCTTCAGTTACACATACACACCATTTCACAGTGATGTCTCTCTTTTTCTCATTTTCTAACAAAAAATTATGTATGTCTATTCCTTTATAACTAATTAATTATCTAATTGAGCTGGCTTATTAGGCCTTTCCAATTGAGCTTTAGTGTGTGGCTTGGAGTGAGACCAGAAGGAACAAATAAGGCATTAGCTCCAATGGGCCTTGGGCTTTTCTGTCAACTCTTGACAAGTCCAAAGTTACCATTAATTATATCCAATACCACTATATAAATATAATTGCACTCTAAGCCTTATTAATAAATTATATCTCAAGACTTTATTATACATGCAACCCATTCATAAAATATTCGTAGTAATACAAAGTCATGAATATAGACTACCACTTTGAAAATTACTACATTTTAATCCTTAAGTACTCGGTTTAATCCTTTAAGTTATTCATCATATATTTATGAAATCCAATTCCTTAAATATATACTTTAGTAACTCCTTACTAAAGTGGTTAGGCCTAACACTCTGAATAACCAAACCCATTAAACATATCTCAAGGGAATATTTTATATCTTCGTTAAAAGATTATGAATTCCATCTTGAGAATATATGTTCCATCAATACTAAATGTGGTTGCCCAACATATTGAGATTTTGACCGTTACTTTAGATCTCACTCCTGATATATCAAAGCAATCTACACTTCATGATTAGGTCCATTATCCTCTCAGGATTAAGAGTTCATGCAAATAGAAGTCGTGAGATTTATTATTCATTTGACAGTTGTTAGGAGAATAATAAATCTCACAACGGTCCAGTTCAATATGTCTTAACTTTTAAAATATATTAACATATCAACTAGAAGTCTCCACTTCCATGATCAAGACAAATCATCTTAGTTGATACGTTTCATCACCGACTACGAACTATAAATTTTAAATTTACAAAAAACTTGTGACTTATATCTTTTGTGACTAAATCACATAAATCACATACTATGCATCTCATGGACTATATGATAATGTCCAAATATTCATGTTACCATTATTTTAGATAATAATAAAACAACTTTATTTATCATAAGATTAAGTCATACATAATGTTATACATAGCATCATACAGTAAGATTTAAGGGCACACATCCAAACAATTCCAAACTTATCGTTCGCCCAATAGAGTGTATCTTCTTGAGCAGTGAAACAAAGTGAAATACTCTTGAATTTTTGGGCATCAAGTGGGTTAAAAGTAGCATCAATTAGTGGATAATTCCACCCCCCTGAAATTACCTTCCGTGCTCAAAGAATACTTTTCCAAGCGTAGGAGCTGGTAGAAGGTTTAGCATCAAAGATAGGACCATTAGGGAAGTACTTTGCCTTAAACACCTTGAAGAATAGTAGAGAAGTGTCTGTAGCTAGCTTCCACACCTATTTAGCTAACATTGTGTCATTGAACTTACTAAGGTCTTTGAAACCCAGTCCACCAATTGATTTTGGTCTACATAGTGTATCCCAATTCTTTCAATGGATTTTTCTACAATCCCCTCTTTGCCCCAACCAAAATTTTTGGATGAGCATCTCGATGTCATGGCATAGACCAATGGGTAATTTGAAACAACCCATGTCAAAGGTTGGAATTGCTTGGACAACCGCTTTCACAAGGACTTCTTTGCCGGCTTGAGACAAGATTTTTTCCTTCCATCCCCGCAATTTATTCCACACCCTATCCTTAATATAGTTCAAACTAGCTCTTTTGTTTTTCCCTACAACTGCTGGAAGACCAGGGTATCTCTTATACTCCTGAATCTCAAGCACACCGAGAAGAGCTTTTATGAAATTTCTTGTTCTTGGAACAATAGATTTACTAAAGAAAAGCGTTGTTTTTTCTTTATTTATTTGCTGCCTGGATGCAGTTTCATAGACATTTAGAATACCTTGAATGGTTTGGAGATTACTCTGTTGGGCTCGGCAAAAGAGTAAGTCGTCATCAGCAAAAATTAGATGGGAAATTTTTGGACCATTCTTGCACAAAGAGAAACCCCCAATCCGGCCCTCAAGCATAGCTTTAGTTAACATATCGTTGAGGCCTTCAGAGTAAAGTAGAAAAAGATACGGTGAGAGTGGGTCACCTTGTCTAATGCCTCGAGATGGTTTGATGTTACCCCTCGGTTCTCCATTGATTAGAATAGAGTATGAGATTGAACTGATACAAGCTGAAATTAGATCACACCACTTCTTGTTGAACCCTATCCGCTCAATAAGTTTGATCAAAAAAACCCATTCTACTTTGTCGTTTGCTTTACTCATATCAAATTAGTATACATTTATTAAATTGTATGCATATAAGGAAGGGTATTTAGTTAAATTTTATACATATATTAATTAGTATACATATCAAAATCATTTGACTACCTAAATATTAGTATACATATATTAAATTAAATTGTAATTAATACATTAAAAAATAAATATCAAATTATAAGGAAGGGTATTTAGTTGATAACATACCAAAAACATAATTACTGAACTATGATGAACAACAAAATTATACAATTACAAAGAAAAGACATTTATTAGGTTCACTTTAAACTGAAACATGATTGACTTCATAATGCATGTGAAGATGCGCACATGTCAAAGTAAATTTATTAACTATATTTATAATCAATCTAGAGACTTAATTCAATGACATTTTCCTGTTTCCCCACGGAGGAGAGTCCAAATTTGAATCCCAAGAATAAGGTACCTTAACTTATTAGAGTATAAAGAAAAAAAAAAATCAAATCAAATTCAAATGTTAAAAGTCATCTAGTTTTTGTCAATATTAAAAAGTAAGATTTTTTTTTTAATTATAAAACAAAAAAAGTAAATTGTCGGATGCCCTTAAATTATATAGAATGAAGAATAAGATAATATTTCAGATAATTTTTTTTAACAATTAGTATAAAACGTCTCAAAAAGAATTTTTATCTCAATCAACCAGAATTAATCCTCCATTTATCTCTTATCTATGAGATTCCCATGTGTGTAGACCTATTCGTGGGTGTGCTGAATAATATTGAGTGCATCAATATTGAATAATTTCATGCCTTTTTATTCTAAACCGCTTAATTGTAATATACTTTATTATATATGTTTAATGAATTGGTAAATACATATTAACACTCTTATATATATATATATATATATATATATATATATACAAGATAGAATTTCTAATCTATCCTAATTATACCAATTGTGCCATTTAGCACCTTGCCATCCAAATCTCTGTTGAAGTTAATAGCCACATGACATGTGTAAGGTCACAATTTGCACCTAAACCCAAAATAGGAAGGGGATAGGCCCAAAGAGCCCAATACAATAAATTTGTAGAGAATGAGCTAGAAATCTAAGTTTTAATGAATTTAGTTAACAATAATGGTGGGCTCGAATCACAATAGAAGGAAGTTGGAATAATTTGTATAGTGAAAATTGTCTTTGGACTTAAGCCAAGGAGGTTGATTTTTATATTTCACTCTCTTAAAGACAGATTACATATATTGTTCTTGAGTCTACAGTGTTTTCTTTTCCTCTTTTCTTTTTCCAATCCCCCTTTCTCTATGACCTTCTTCTATCTTATACTTCCTTGTTACTCTCATTTTCGCCCTCCATATGCAGGTCTAGTATACTAGTGTTGATACTTGTCCTAACAGCACCTTCTTGAAGTTTCTAGGTAATAGCTGTAAGGCTGAAAATCATTGTTCAGATATCACTTCCTCATTAATGCGGCCAGAGATTTGGATACAGAGCATTCAATGCGGTGGTAGCAGCTTTCTTTCAGATATTTCATAACCGTTCTTGTGCTCTGTGCCCCCATGAAACATATCTTCATCTACAAGACCTCCTAGAAGATCATTTTGGACAACAGGACATACCATCTGATTCTCACTTCACTTATCTGAGGAGACACCTCTCTTTGGATTACTTCTCTTAGTTTCTTCGGTCATAATTTGCTTGTAGATCTCTAGGTTTGACATCTTCATTACTATTAGTCTATCCTTGGATAAGTGAACAACCCCAGACAAAGCCAATGGCCCAAAATGAATTTCGAGCCTTTTATCCCCACAATAGCTTTTCAAAACTCCATTTTTCTCTTCTATTCGAGGAGAAAATTGGGGTTTTGATTCAGTGCAACGGCTTCTACACGCTTCCTTAACCTTTGCATGTGAGAGTGTTGTTTCTTGCATTTTGTAACTATTTCTAATGCTTCGAAGCTCGTGATACCTCATTAAATGCTCCAAGCAGCGCTCTGTCCTTCGCATTCTACGGTGGGATGTAGATCTTACGGTTAGAATTTCTTCTTGAATTTTCAGCAGGATATTTTTCACTCAATCTTGCCTCCCATATAAAGTGCCTAGGAGAGCACAATTTTCCTTTACTCTACAAATTTGTTAGCCCTTAAGAATTTTCGAACTCTCCTACTTCCAAGAATCTTCCACTTCCCTAACTCTCAAGAAGTTCTTGAAGTGTCACCTGTTCTTTTTCTTGTAAGTTTTCACGCTCTTAGGTTTTTTCTCTCGGCCACTCTTCTTAGCCTCCTAACCTTTATCCCTTTTTCAAAATCATTTTCTTTAATTTGTTCAAATGGGTAGATTCAAAGACCTAGTAGACACTCCCGCTGGTATGAAGGGCTTTAGAGCAAAATATCACATTCCACAGGGAGTTGCCCTGAGCTATTGTGCCCCAGATCAGATAGTTACTGATAGGAAAGAAGGGGAGGTTGTTATTCCTATGATCGCTTTCATAGAAGGAGGAATGACGCTTCCCATGGGGAGTGTAACTCGAGACTACCTGTACAACCATAGGTTGTGCCCTCACCAATGCGCGCCTAATGTGTTTAAAATTTTAAGTAGCGTCAATGCTCTCAATGAACATATGGCTTTGGGACTCACATGGCATGATGTCGTCCATATATACGAGTGCCACTCACTCACTATTCGAGGTATTACCTCAAGTCTAGGTCTAACATTGTTAGGCTTATATCGTGTCTTCCCAAGTCCAACAAGAGCATGAAAGACGACTACCTAATTGCCTCCGAGGAGTGGCACGACGGTCTTCACTGCCCAATTCAGGAGGGGAAGCCAGGTGGGATACCTTGGGATTAGGTCCATTGGCCCGGGATTTAGTTCTCTTAGCTTTGTTGTTCATTTTTTTTTAACATTCATTTTCTTTTGATGATGGACTTTATTGGTCCGATTGTGATTTTCTCCTCGACTGTTTTTGTAGACAAAAAACACGTAGCACCTCGCTTAAGCCTAGTCAACATCAAATACCTCAACAGAGACTTAAGGTCCGAGGTGTTTGTGAGTGAGGACGAGCAGCTGAGAGCGGTCCACCACATCTTGGGCTTTGAACCGATATTGGACGTCTTCCAGGACTTGGTTCACACAATTATAGCAGGTGGCCCTAGATGCTGAAGGATAGACATTTCCAAACCTGGATTTCTTGCCCGATAGGACGTCGTGCCCGATGAGTTACCTCCCCCTCTTGCTCGCCTTGAAGTAACAGCTCTAAGGGAGGAATCCACTTCTTCATGCCTTTCACTCGAGGAGGAAATAGATCAATTCCAACTCGAGAAAGAAGAAAAGGAGCAAGTTGATCCTATTAACCTCTCAAATTCTAAGGGCGAGCTTGATAAATCCTCAGCAGCTCATTTCCCTCAGTTGATAATTGCCGAGGTAGACAGTGATTCCGAGTAGGAAGGATCAATGGCTCTGAATTTGAGGAAGCGCTTGAAGGATCTTATGGCCGTGAGGCACAAATGGTCATCATCCAAAGAGGCCCCAAAACCCCAACTACCACTCACGCTTCCCTCTTACCCTTCTCCTCCTACAACCACAATTGGCCTACTTCCCATAGCTAATTTGAAAAAGAAAGGAAGGAGCAGGAAGTGGAGGAGGGTGAGTTGATCCCCCAGAAGAAGGCCAAACAGCAGAAGATGGTCAAGGACAAATGGGTCTTTTGTGGACAACAGGGAAGATCCTACTGCAATCGAGGTGCGCCAACAACGCACTTAGGCTCCCCGACTGGAGTTGGATGGCGCTGCCATCCCATGGAATTCCTTAATTAGGGAGTTCTAAAGAGAGCACTCCGCCTACATTGCTGAAGCTTTGGAGCAACCCATTCTCTTGCCAAAAGATATGTATGCTCTAAAGCACATGAGGCAGCAGGACCTCTTCATGTCGCTGAAAAGAGATCTCGCCATGGTAAACTCCACTATCTCATTTGTTAAGTAGATGTTAGGGCACTCTTTCTATTCTTCTTTATTTTACCCATTCTTTCTTTCTTCGTTATGGAATTATTTTGCCATTTTTATGCATGCTATTCAGGAAGTTTTTATAGCTGAGGAGTGGATCAAGGATGCTCGGAAGGAGACCCAAGCTGAGGTCCAACTCCACACTCAAACTACCAAAGCCCTGGGAGCCGCAAAGCAAGAAAACCAAGATTTGGCCAACAAGCTGATCGCTGAGGAGAGGGTGCGGAAGAGTGTAGAATCTGGCTTAAAAGGTGCTCAAGACCAGGCTGAAGATCAGCGCAAACAGCTTCATCTCAGAGAAATAGATCTGGCCACACAAAAGTGGCTAGTTTTGGACCTTAAAGCTGATCTAAAGAAGGCCAAAGCCGCCGCTTGGGTGGTCAAGGAAGCTGAAGAAGCTGCCAGGCAAGCGTCTTACACCTCAGGGTAGAAGAAACTGAGATTCGGTTGGCAGAGGATTTGGCCAAGGTGTGCAAGGATTATTGCAAGGAGACGTGGGAAAAGGCCCTCGACCTTGCAGGGGTCCCTGCTTACTCAGAGTAGAGGCAAGCTGGGAGTGTTTACTACCCTCCCGACATCCAAGAAGTCCCAGCTGCCCCTTCACCCTTTCCTACCATTGCCCTCAAATCCTTTGACCAGCTCCTAACTGCGCAAGACATTCCTCCCCTCATTGAGGCTTCCAAAGGATCCAGCCAAGCTGATGATCAAATCTAAAGGGCTGAGGTGAACAAGGATAAAGGCAAGGGCAAGAAGGTCAAGCCTCTCTTAGAAGCCAAGGACGCTGCCAAGGCCAAAGATGTTGCCAAGGTCCTTGATGCTGCACATAAAGTGAAGGAGGCAGAGGCTAAATCTAAAGTGGCTGACCCCAAGGCCAAAGATGATCCTGCTCCTTAGACACGTAAAAAAGAAGATCCTCCTCCTTCAACCAAAAACTAGCTCTTAGGGTTTTATTTACTTCATCATTTTTTTTTGTTTTTTTTTTGTTTTTGTTTTTAGTTGTACAAATAGACCTTTGTAAGTAAACTGCCTTTTCCCAAGGCTTAGATTTATGAAGATGACAAGTTTTTCTTTCATGTTTATGGTGTTTATATCTTTTCCTTATACAGTTTCTGTTATACTTAGTATTTACTTAGCAGGACAATAAGATATGCCCCACTTTGATATCTACATAAGTGGTAATACTAAGTTAAAAATTACTAAGTCAATAACATTAGTAAAACACATTTTTAACTTTATAATCCATACATCACAACAGAGCAACCATCCACATCATTCCCCATAAGCCTAATGATCTTGAGGAAGCAATCAGATATTGACCAGGCAACAAATATATTTAATATACTTACAAATGCTTTAAGTGATGCTCATGAACTTCCATTTATTTTAGATCATTGTTGTAGGAATCTCCAAGGTATGTGATCCGAGGAGCCAAACATAACTAAGATCAATTTCAACACTTAGAAACATGTTGAAAAATATCAATTTATCCAAGGAATGTGGTCTGAGGAGCCAAACATAGCCAATAGTTAATTTGATATTTAAAAAAGTTAACCTGAAGTATTAATTTACCCAAAGTAGGTGGTCTAGGGAGCTAGACATAACTAAGGTTCTGTTTAACACTTAGCGAAATGATGGAAGATATCAATTTTCCCAAGATATGTGGTATGAGAAGCTGGGCAGAGCCAAGGTTTTGTTTGATACTTAGAGAAGTTAACTTGAAGTATTAATTTACCTAAAGTAGGTGGTCTAGGGAACCAAACATAGCTAAGGTACTGTTTAACACTTAGAGAAATGATGGAAGATATCAATTTTCTCAAGGTATGTGGTTCGAGGAGCCAAGCATAGCCAACCTTCTGTTTAATACTTAGAGAAGTGATGAATGTAACGCATGAAGTAATAGGCGAATATAACAGGAAAGACTTTCATTAATAATAATACCTTCGTAAGTTATTTACATTCCAGGGACGTGGTACAACATTTTCATCTAGGTCTTAAAGATAACAAGTCCCCATTCTAGCTACTGAGGTGATGCGGTATGGCCCTTCCCAGTGTGGCCCTAATTTTCCCCAAGCTGGATTCTTTGCAGTATCCAAAACCTTTCTTAATACCAAATCTCCTAGCGCTAGTGATCTTAACTTCACATTTGAGTCATAACCTTGTTTGAGCTTGTGTTGATAATATGCCAATTGAACCATGGCACTTTCCCTTCATTCTTCAACCAAATCCAAGCACATTTACAACAACCCATCATTGTTGCTCAGAGTAAAAGAGCTCGTCCTCAGCGTTGGGAAACTAGTTTCAAGAGGAATTACAGTCTCGGCCCCATAAGTCATTGAAAAGGGGGTCTCTTCTATGGACCTATGAGGTGTA
This sequence comes from Castanopsis chinensis, assembly GCA_032878915.1. Lineage (NCBI taxonomy): Eukaryota > Viridiplantae > Streptophyta > Magnoliopsida > Fagales > Fagaceae > Castanopsis > Castanopsis chinensis. The sequence goes on along the minus strand of JAVQMG010000126.1, from coordinate 10,209,725 downwards.
GTCCTGTAGGTCCAAAGGACGTGTGGTAGTTCTTCCACCCATTTTCCCTTAACATCATCCAATCTCTTCTTGAGCCCATTTACTATTTCCTTATTAACAACCTCGGCTTGTCCATTTCCTTGTGGATAAGTCGGGGTAGAATATTTAGTTGTAATGCCCAGATCGCAGCAATATCTTGTGAAGGCCTTACTATCAAACTAAAGCCCATTGTTTGAGATAAAGGTATGAGGAATTCCAAACTAGGTGACAATGTTTTTCCAAACAAATCTTTTTGCATCCAAGTTTCTGATATTTTACAGTGGCTTAGATTCAACCTATTTAGTGAAATAATCCGTGCTAACCAACAACCATCTTCTATTCTCTGTTGCCTTGGGGAAGGGTCCTATAATATCCAGGCCCCATTGAGCAAAAGGCCAAGGGTTGGATAAAGGATTGAGGACGCCCTTGGTTGATGAATGTTGGGAGCAAACTTCTGACACTAGCCACACTTCTTCACATACTCTAGTGCCTCCCTCTGCATATTGGGCCTCTAGTATTCTTGGGTAAAGGCCCTATGAGATAAGGATCTACCTCTTGTGTGACTTCCATAAACCCCTTTATGTAATTCTTCTAGAAGTAGCTATGTTTCTTCAGGGTGTATACACAGCAGGTATGGTCCAGAAAAACAGCACTTGTATAACTTTCGATCCTCGGATAGCCAAAATCGAGGTGCTTTTCTACGTACTTTGTCAGCCTTGGACTTTTCCTTAGGTAAGATGTTCTCTTTAAGGTACAGTACAATGGGGTCCATCCAACTAGGACCCACCCTAATCTGATGAACACAGACTGTATCCACATTCATCTTAGTAGGCTTGAACAAATCTTCCACCAAGATGACCTAAAGTAAGCTCTGTGCCGAGGACGTTGCTAGGGTGGTTAGAGAATCAGCATGAGTATTTCTGCTTCTGGGAATTCGCACTAAGGTGAAGGACATAAACTTTGATTGTAAACGTCTAACCTGACTTAAATACTCCTGCATCCTCAGATCTTTGGCTTCCAACTCCCCTTCCATTTGGCCTACAACCAATCTTGAATCCGAGAATATCTCTACAGTCTTCCCTCCCATCTTCTGAACCATGGTCATTCCTACTAGTAGAGCTTCATACTCAGCTTCATTATTCGTGGCCGAGAAATCCATCCTCAAAGATTTCTTAATAACAATCTTATCTGGAGATATTACAACTAGCCCCACTTCTGATTCTCTTTGATTTGCCGTGCCATCCACGTATACCTTCCATGACAGAGATTCCTTCAGAGAGATCATGCCAACTGATTTTTCATCCATGCCCGACTTCTTAGTATTTTCTTCTAACGAGGGCTCAGCGAACTCGGCTACCAAGTTGGCAAGGACCTAGCCTTTCACAGAGGTGTGTGGCATATACTTGATATCAAAAGCTCCCAAAATTGTACCCCACTTCGCAATCCTCCCCGTATAATTAGCAGTCCGAAATAGAGACATAAGTGGGAGTTGGTTTAAGATCACAACTGTGTGGGATTGGAAGTAGTGGGAAAGCTTACGTGTAGCATGCACTACTGCCAAAATAGCCTTTTCCAATGGTAAGTAACAAATCTCAGCTTCATGCAATGACTCACATAGTAAACTGGCATCTATAACCATTGTTAACCCTTATCAGCACCAAACTAACGGCATGGGAAGCCACAACAATGTAAGCAAACAACACCTCATCCTCTTTGGGCTTGGACATAATAGGTGGCTGAGAAAAATATTCCTTAAGCTGTTGAAAAGTCAAAGCACACTCCTTAGTGTTAGGGTTTGTGCCCTAAAATCCAATTTATTGGCATGTCATAAATAATTAAATTGTTTAATCATATAAGACTATTTATAAATGAACTAATGGGACATTATCATAGTCCATGAGATGCATTGTATGTGATTTATGTGAAAAGTCACAGAAGATGTAAATCATAAGTTCTTTGTAAACGTAGTTCGTAGTCGGTGATGAAATTGAACGTTTCATCTGCAAAGACTATAACACATCATCTAAGATGATTAGTCTTGATCATGGAAGTGGAGAATTTTAGTTGATGTGTTAATTTGTCTTCAGAGTTAAGACATGTTGAACTGGACCGCTGTGAGATTAATTATTCAATCAACAACTGTCACCTGAATAATTAATCTCACGACTTCTAATTTCATAGACTCTTAATCCTAAGAGGGTAGTGGACCTGATCATGATATGTAGGTTACTTTGATATATCAGGAGTAAGATCTAATTTTCACGGTCAAAATCTCGGTATGTTGGGTAACAACATGTAATGTTGAGAGAACACATATTCTCAAGATGGAATCCATAATCTCTTTTGTAAAGACACGAAATATCCCCTTGAGATAAGTTTAATGGGAACTGGTTGTTTAGGACGCCCATTTTAGTAAGAAATTACTGAAGCTTATATTTATTGAAATTGAATTTCAATAAATGTGAATAACTAAAGATTAAACCAAGTACTCAAGGATAAAATAGTTGTTTACAAAGTGACAGTTTATTATGACTTTATTCACTGTGGATATTTCATGGAGGGGTCAAATGATATTATTAGAGTCTTGGGATATAATTTATTAATAAGGCTTAGAGTGCAATTTTATTTATATAGTGGTATTAAATATAATTAATGGTAACTTTGGACTTGTCAAGAGTTGACAGAAAAGCCCAAGGCCCATTAGAGCTAGTGTCTTTTTGGTCTCATTCTAAGCCACACACTAAAGCCCAATTGAAAAGGCCCAATAGGCCAGCCCAATTAGATAATTAGTTAGTTATAAAGGGAGAAACATACAGAATAATAAAAAAAAAAAAATCATTGTGAAATGGTGTGTATGCGTGAGTGAAGCCACTTAATTATTCTCCCTTGGAGACTGATTGAGAGACCACACTTCTTGGGCGTAAAGTGGAATTAGAATGAAGATTAAAAGTGTTCCCAAGTACTTCTAATATTTTGTTTTGAATTTCACCGCACCCAGGGACGTTATCTTGTTCTTAAATTCTGAAATTTACATTATGCATGTTATCAATCATGAATGAAATAGATCCATGTTTGTTGCTTTCACTGTGTGTTTTGTATGAGATACAAAACCAGATTTTTCAATACTCAGTCCATTCAAATCCCTTCCATTTATTCAGCAATTGGAAGAAAGGCCTATATCTGTCCGTGGATTGAGAGATGAATCGGTTCAAGGCAACAGTCATTCCCGTCAATTTCTGAACTTCTTTAGGATTACGAGGTGGCTGCAAGCTATTAATTTCTTTAACTTGATCAGGATTGATTTTGATTCCACGATGTGTGACCATAAAAACCAGAAATTTACCAGACCCTATGCCAAAAGAGCATTTGAAAGCATTTAAGCGTAATTTATGTTTCCTTAGTATCTCTAAGATGTTCCTAAGGTTCCTCATGTGCTCAAACACCACCTTACTCTTCACCTCCATGTCATATGCATAAACCTTAATGCTTTTCCCTAGTTGCGATTCGAACATCCTGGTCCTCATCCTTTGGTAGGTAGCCCCCACATTCTTTAAACCAAAAGACATTAATTTGTAGTGATAGTTTCCTGTATGAGTGATGAATGTTGTTTTCTCTTGATCATCCGAAGCCAAAGGTATTTGGTGATAGCCTTGAAAAGTATCTAGAAAACTCATCCGAGGATGCCTAACATTGGCATCCACCACTTGATCAATAGGGGGCATGGAAGGATCTTTGGGGCACGCTTTGTTCAAATCCGTAAAGTCTACGCATACCTTCTATTTTCCATTCTTCTTTTTCACCACCATTGTATTGGCCAACCATTTGAGATAAAATACTTCTTTGATAGCCCCTGCTTGCTTAAGCTTGATTACCTCTTCCTTGACGGTTTTAGAATGTTCTTTAGATGATCGCCGAGGTGGTTGATTCCTTGGTACGATGATTAGTTTGACATTCAAATGATAACAAATAAAGCTTGGATCTACCCTAGGGGCCTCATAAGTATTCCAAGCAAATACATCGATGTTCTCCCTAAGGAATTTCATCAACACTTCCTTCTCCTAAGGAGGCAGTTGAGCCCCTACCTGAAAATACCTCTCTTTATCATTATTTATAAAAACCCTTTTCAAACCTTCACATTCTGCTTCCTCCACTAGATTCTCAGATAACATCGGCTCCTTTGATTGTTACAAACTTTGCTCATTTAATGCCGATGACTCTCCCTTAACTTGATGTCTGATTGCGGCCACCAAGCACTGCCTAGCGATAGATTGGCTCCCAATCAACTCTTCAACCTGGTCGTTAGATGGATATTTCACCTTCAAATGCAAAGTGGAAGAGATTGCCCTCATGGCATGAAGCTAGTGCCTTGCGACTATGGCTGTGTAGGGAGAATATGCATCCACCACTATGAAGTTGACCTCTACCACTTCTGACCCAATTTGCACTGGTAACTTGATTTGCCCCATTGGTATTGTTAGGACATATGTAGTTCAAGTTTGTGAACATATGTCGCTATTTTATGTAATTGGCTTATCCTTTGACAAAACGCACTTTACTTGTATTTGGGTAGATCTAGGATGTGTTTAATACTTCAAAGAACATGTTGTTCAAGTTTAGTATTAAAGCCATGAAGATTGGACCAAGAAACAAGTGAAACAAAAGTGTGTACTAAAGCTGGACACCTGGTGGACACCTGCGGATAGCTGCTGGACAGATAGCTATCTATCGAGCTATCTATCGAGGTATCTATGGAGATTTAATGAGGCTCGACAGCTGCCTGATCAATCGAGATATCTATCGAGGTTACGGGAATTCAGATTTCCAGATCTGATTTTTGGGCCAGGCTTTTGTATTTGTGTAGGGTTTCTTTTCTCACAACCCTAGGCATATATAAGGCTTATTTTTGAGGCCGTCACATAAGAGAATACAAGGAGAACATATGTAAAAGGTGACCGAAGCTTTATTCTCTCTGAAAGAAGCTACTGCGTCTTTGCGCCTTAGGATTTTGTAACCAAGTGCTTCTTGATCTTTATTGTTGATGAAGTGAAGAACTTTGCAGTCAACATTCTTCTTCCTCAAGTTGGTGTGTGAGTCACGTACTGGGATTCGTGCAAAGGAGTTAGTCACGTATTGGGATCCGTGCATCAAAGGGTGGCATTCATATATTGAAGAGTTCAGAGGTTCTGAAGCAGTAGAAGGTTTCTGCTGTGAGTTCATCTACGGGAATTGTAGAGTCTAGGGACAAAAGTTTTGTACTAGATCTGAAACTTCTCTTTACTATAGTGAATTGCTTTCCGGGAAGGTTTCCCCCCAGGTTTTTTACTATGAAACTGGTTGGTTTCATTGGTTTTCTTGGGTCATCATATCTTGTCTTATTTATTTTTCCATTGTACTTAGTTTTGACATGATATTGATGTTTGTTTGTTTTAACAAGTTTTATGCATAATAAATCTAATTAACAACTTGGGTTTAAAACTTGTTAATTCTATCAACCGGGGTCTAAATTTCCAAACAAGTGGTATCAGAGCGGGTACACTCTGATTGGATTAATTTCCTGAGTGTGATCCTTGACCCCTGTTGTCATGGATCGTGGACAATCTCTTTTGATTCCTCCTTTATTTGATGGCACTAATTATGCGTACTGGAAAGTTCGTATGAAAGTGTTTTTGCAGGCTCTAGGTGAACAGGTATGGCAAGCTGTTGAAGTTGGCTGGATTAAGCCAAAGAAAGCGCCAGTGGATTGGGATGATGCAACAATCACAGCGGCAAATTTCAACAGTAGGGCCTTGAATGCCTTGTTTTGTGGGGTGACCAATGAGGAATTCAAGAAGATATCATCGATGGAAGTTGCCAAGGAAGCATGGACCATTCTTGAGACCACATATGAAGGTACCAAGGCAGTGAAGACTGTGAAGCTTCAAAGACTTACTAGTAGCTTTGAAGAAATAAGGATGGAAGAGGATGAGACCTTTGATGAGTTCTATGCTAAACTCAAGGATATTGTGAATTCTGCCTTCAACCTTGGAGAGTATATAGCAGAATCCAAAATTGTTAGGAAAATCCTTAGGTCCTTCCCTGAAAGATTCCATGCCAAAATTACTGCCATTGAAGAAGCAAAGGACATTGATCAAATTCCTTTGACTGAGCTTGTAGGGAACCTTCAAACCTATGAGATGGGATTAGGCTCAATGGGAAAAGGTGGAAAGAGTAAAAATTTGGCTCTTAAGGGTATAGAGGAAGAGATTGAGGACTTTGAAGATGAAGATGAAGATGATGATGAGGATGAGGATCTAACCTTCATAACTGATGAGATTATCAAGCTTCTTCAGTTTAGGAAAAAGGATAAGGGCAAATTTCCTAGGAAATCTAAATCATCTAGGAATGGTAAGAATGAGAAGCCCATCATCCAATGCCATGAGTGCAAAGGTTTTGGTCATATGAGGATAGAGTGTCCAAACTACTTTATGAAGGAAAAGGTCAAGAAGTCAGAAGACAAAGGGTTGGTTGCTACTTGGAGTGACACTGAGAATGACTCTTCTGATGAGTACGTGGATGAATGTCGTCATGTTATGGCCTTTGCTGCCTCAACTGATAAGGTGATTGTGGAGAGTGCTCAAAAGCCTAGTTCTGATAAGACTGGCTTAGGATATGCTGTCTCCTCCAGCCCCTCCTCTTCCACGGCTTCTGGATCAAGGACTGTCATTGTGCCTCAATTTGAGAAAGGTAATAAAGGTATGAAATCCAAAACTGTTTTGGCTAATTCTAAATCCTTTGTTAGACCTCATGTTTGTCACCATTGTGGTGTTTCTGGACACATTCGTCCTAATTGCTTTAAGTTGTATCCTCATAAGCAATTGTCCAAACGGTCACAAGTTTCCTCTCAAGGACCTACACCTTTGTTTGGAGAGTTATTAAAAGTTTTGAGCTTTTTAACTCAATTTCAGAAGAATTTTAATTCTTCTATGTCCTTTAGTAGTCATAATAGGACACGTGTCTTTTCATCTTCACGGCCAAAGACTCGTGCTGTGTGGGTGAGAAAGGAGCCTAAGACTTAATTGTTTTTTCTGTTTGTCCTCTGCTTTAATTCTTTCTATCTAAAACAGGACTCTCTTTGCTTGATTTCTTATCTTCTGTTGAAATCATGCCTTCATGCATATGCATCTTTCTTTCATGCATTCATGCTGTTTGTCTGTTTTTGTTTGGTTGTTTAGATTTTATTTTATTTTGTTTTCAAAATAAAAAAAAAAAGGAAAAATCAGAAAAATACAAAAACAGTGTGTTTGTGTACATTGGTTCATGTGAACTTTTAAAATGGCCATTGAAACAGAGTTTTCTAAACTTTGTATTACTTGTAGCTTAGATGAGCATTCTTCTGCACAACTAAGCAAGTGAGCTTTGTAGCTCTTTGTTTGTGATGAGTAAGGTTAAGTGATCCCTTCTACTTAACACTCGTATCACTCTTTTTGACGGGTTGAACTAGAAAATCCTAAGAGAAAGGCATAAATAACCATCTCACCACTGTTACTCGCCAATCATAATATGACATCTGTATGCTTCGGCATAGCAAAAGTGCAATGTCAAAAGCTTAACATAATTGGGTATTTCTTTTCTTTCTCTTGTATGCCCATGCATGATATGCTTGTTAAAAGAAAATATGCAAAGAAATAAAAAGCAAAAAGATCAAAAATGCTTTAAAATATGGTTGCAAGCGTGTTTTCTAGGAGATGTAGGAGTTATAGGATGTACCTCAAAGATGATAGTCCCCATCAAACAGTTATGATTGTGTGTGAGTTAAGGTGATTTTCTCATATCTCAAATAGTCATAACATTGAGACACTTATGCAAATCTTGCGATGTTTTCACACACAACACGCAATACTCTTTGCTATATTTGATACATGTGCAGGTACAATGTGATTTGGCCATCACAAGGTTTACATGCGTTAATGTATGTCCACTAACCTGTCTTAACTTATTTTTGAAATATAAAATTGGTTAGACTTGTTTAGTGTGTGTGTGTGTGTGTGTTTTGGATCAAAATGCATTACATTTTTCTTGTTGAGAGATGTTTTTGAGAGGTTATTATGTTGTTTGGATCTCTGGTTGAGTTGCATGCATGATTGCATTCATGTCTGTGTTTTTCCTCTTTTGAAAAACTGTTTTTAAAGGCATCTCGACACATCCCCGACACCTCTCGATACCTGGCTTATCTGTCGAGATCTTTAGTTGCATGTTTTCGCAATCTTGACACCTCTCGATAGCTAGGTGGATCGATCGAGAAAGTTTCTGTCTCCTCGATAGCTTCTCGATAGTTGTTCGATCCATCGAGGTCTGCTCGATAGCTCCTCGATACCTCTCGATCGATCGAGATTCTCTGCATGCATTGTTTTTCACATGTTTTGCATGTTTCTCTTATCTTGTCCTCCATAGCATCTTGTTTCATTACATTCATGCATTTTTATGGATTCTTTGTACCCCCTTGATCATCCTTGATCATCTTTGTGTTTCTCGGGTAAAACTTTATAGCTTCCTATACCCTCTGTCAATCGTGACAAAAAGGGGGAGAAATTGGAGAATTTGTGGTTTCTTTCTTTAAGATTCTACAAGTTAAGGGGAGAAATACATGCCCTTGTAAGGGGGAGTTGTGTTTCATCTTGTTAGGGGGAGTGTTTATCTCCTTGTTCATGTACCTAGGTCTTGTGACCATTTTTACATACAGCATGATATTTATCAAGTGGTATATATATGATGATGTATGTTTTCTTCACCTATCTCTACATGTGTTGCTTCTTTTCTGTCTTTATACACATGTTTCTTTATTTGTATACAATCTATTATTTCTGCTTCACACAAAGATGCCTTGATGTGTTTTGTTTAAAGTGTTTCAGATATACAGGTTGTCAAAGTCTTCCATGCCATGAACTCTCTTCTTGCAAAGTTTTTCAAGAGTTTGTGTTAGGGTAGATTTTATTGTATTCAACAAGTGAGTATGAGTTAAGTGATTTATGACTTCTTTCATATCTTCATTTGTTTGTTGTGGTTTTGTCACGAATTGCCAAAGGGGGAGATTGTTAGGACTTATGTAGTTCAAGTTTGTGAACATATGTCGCTATTTTATGTAATTGGCTTATCCTTTGACAAAACGCACTTTACTTGTATTTGGGTAGATCTAGGATGTGTTTAATACTTCAAAGAACATGTTGTTCAAGTTTAGTATTAAAGCCATGAAGATTGGACCAAGAAACAAGTGAAGCAAAAGTGTGTACTAAAGCTGGACACCTGGTGGACACCTGCGGATAGCTGCTGGACAGATAGCTATCTATCGAGCTATCTATCGAGGTATCTATCGAGGTATCTATCGAGATTTAATGAGGCTCGACAGCTACCTGATCGATCGAGATATCTATCGAGGTTACGGGAATTCAGATTTCCAAATCTGATTTTTGGGCCAGGCTTTTGTATTTGTGTAGGGTTTCTTTTCTCATAACTCTAGGCATATATAAGGCTTATTTTTGAGGCCGTCACATAAGAGAATACAAGGAGAACATATGTAAAAGGTGACCGAAGCCTTATTCTCTCTAAAAGAAGCTACTGCGTCTTTGCACCTTAGGGTTTGTAGTGCTTCTTGATCTTCATTGTTGATGAAGTGAAGAACTTTGCAGTCAACATTCTTCTTCCTCAAGTTGGTGTGTGAGTCACGTACTAGGATTCGTGCAAAGGAGTTAATCACGTATTGGGATCCGTGCATCAAAGGGTTGCGTTCATATATTGAAGAGTTTAGAGGTTCTGAAGCAGTAGAAGGTTTCTGCTGTGAGTTCATCTACGGGAATTGTAGAGTCTAGGGACAAAGGTTTTGTACTAGATCTGAAACTTCTCTTTACTATAGTGAATTGCTTTCCGGGAAGGTTTCTCCCCAGGTTTTTTACTGTGAAACTGGTTGGTTTCATTGGTTTTCCTGGGTCATCATATCTTGTCTTATTTATTTTTCCACTGCACCTGGTTTTGACATGATATTGATGTTTGTTTTTTTTAACAAGTTTTATGCATAATAAATCTAATTAACAACTTGGGTTTAAAACTTGTTAATTCTATCAACCGGGGTCTAAATTTCCAAACAGGTATAACCATTTTTCCATTGAAACCTACTAGGTGTGAACAATAACTAGTCAAATCCCCTAGTTTCAGCCCCAACCCCTTATACAAGTCAGGGTACATAATCTCCACCCCACTGCCTTGATCAACCATTACACGCCTCGATCAACCATTACACGCCTCATATCGTACCCCCTATCCTAAGCGTGACCACTAAAGCATCATCGTGTGGCTGTATAGTTCTAAACTTATCTTTCTTTGAAAAACTCAATGCTAGTTGGATTGCAAATTTAGCTTTCTTTGGCTCAAGATTAGAGTCCTCAAAAGGCGGCCGAGCTACAGTCATTACTCGAGAGGGACATGAACTCGTCCTCCCGAAAGCAGCAAAAATGACATTAATTGTGCCCAAAGAGGCCTTGAATAAGTGTTCCCTTGAGTCCCTGAGCCTGCGTGGTTTACTCGCCCATTGGGCAGATACAAAAACTGTTTTAACCTTCCATCTCTGATCAATTGCTCCAAATGATTCCACAAAGTCCTGTAATCCTAGGTGGTGTGTCCTCGTTCCTGGTGATATTGACAATGAATATTCTGATTGCGTCTCATGGGGTCTCCCCTCATCTTATTAGGCCATTTGAAGTATGACTCAATCTTGATCTTCTCTAGAATCTGATACACTGGCTCTTGGAACACCGTGTTGACTACTTGTGGCATAGCAGCAGCCCTAGTTTGCCTAGCAAAATTTCGCCAAGGACGATTATCGTTGTGCTTATGCGACCTAAAGTCCCTCCTATCCCGAGAGACCACCTTCGCCTTTCCTTTACCTAACTGCTCGTCTTCCTCAACCCGTTTATACTTAACGATGCGGTTTATGAGCTGGCGTACATTATTAACTGGTTTCCCCGTTAATGATTTCCTTAGACCATATTGGGCAGGTAAGCCGACCTTGAAAGTTCTTATGGACACATCATCAAAGTCCCCATCTATCTCATTAAACATCTCCCAGTACCTGTCTGAGTATGTTTTTAATGTTTCTCCCTCTCGCATAGTCAAAGACAACAGAGAATCCAAAGGCCGAGGGACTTTACTGCATGTAATAAAGTGAGATCTGAATGCCTGAGTGGGTTCCCTAAATGAATCAATAGAACCTAATCCCAGGCTGTCGAACCACCTCATTGCAACAGACCCTAATCTGGATGGGAACACCTGGCACATCAAAGCCTCATTCTTGGAGTGTACAACCATCCTCTTGTTGAAATGGCTTACATGCTCCACATGGTCAGTTCGGCCATTATACATGGTGAATGTTGGCTGAGTGAATGCAGAGGAAGTTTTCCTCCTTCAATTCTACTCGTGAAGGGTGATTTAGAAATTTGATTCAATGCTCTGCTCATAGCATCATTTCCCAGGCCTCTGTAAGACGAATTCCTATTCCTGTGGTCATGAGGGTTACTTTCTTCATACAAGAAAGACTTACTAAAGGGAGTTCTTGACTTGAGCCTGTAGCTGTCACCCCCACCTTCATCAGAAGAAGACTCAGAAATGGACGGAGTTTGCTTCTGTCATTCGTGAAGCAACTTTCTCCTCAAATTATCAATCTCCAACTGCATGGCTCTAGCATTTTTCTCATGGGACACTCTACTCCCACTTCGTGACTGACTCCTATTAGTATGGGTCGTATGTCCACTTCCCTTCCGGTCTCTACCTCGTTCAAGATTGAGAAAGTGATCTTAACATTGGGACCCTATAGACTCTGCCTGGTGTGGACCTGTATTTACCATAACTAGATGTTAAACTCACTGAAACACAAAACTTTCTCACAAATGACGCCAATTGTAAGGTCACAATTTGCACCTAAGCCAAAAATAGGAAGAAGATCGGCTCAAAGAGCCCAATACAATGAATTTATGAAGAGTGGGTTAGAAATCTAAGTCTTAATGAGTTTAGTTAACAATAACGGTGAGCTTGAATCACAGTAGAAGGAAGTTGGAATAATTTGTATAGTGAAAATTTTCCTCGAACTTAAGCCGAGGAGGTTGATTCTTATATTTCACTTTCTTTTGCTCAGATTAATGCATTTAGGGAGGAAATGGAAAGTTGTCAATTGGAAGAGCTAGGTTACAAAGGCTACCCGTTTACGTGGACTAACAAGAGACCCGGTGATGAAAATACCAAGTTGAGACTTGATAGAGCTATTGCAACAAAGGTGTGGATAGATAATTTTTCGATCAGCAATGTGGTGCATCTTCTTCCTTTTGCTTCGGACCATATCCCTATTACTATCCAAGTTCAAAAGTTTAAGAAGAAACATAGAAGAGCTGATTGGGGTTTCAAGTTTGAGGAGAGCTGGCTTTTATGGGATGATTGTGAGGCACGGATTGAACAAGCTTGGAGCTTGGCAGGCAATAGAGAGGCGGGTCTAGCAGCTATACATGTGACAATATGGGCTTGTGGGGATGATTTGAAGGTGAGGGGAGACACAAGGACTAAACCTAAGGAGGAAGAGATTAAATTCCTTCAAAACTAGCTAGATAAAATTAATAGAGCTAACACTACTGATGAAAGTAAGGTGGAATATTAGACTAGTCAAAAGTTGGATGATCTTTTGCTAAAATAGGAGATTTATTGGGCACAACGGTCTAGGGTTGCGTGGTTGAAACATAGGGATAGAAACACTAAAATTTTCCATTCCAAAGAATCATAAAGGTAGAGATGGAATCATATTAAAGGTATCATGAATTCACAAGAGTGTTGGGTGGAAGAGGTGGAGGATGTAGCCAGGGTAGCAGTTGATTATTTTGACAATCTATTTTGTGCAGGTTCTTGCAATCAAATGAAGGAATGCTTAAGCACAGTCTCGGCCAAAGTAAGTCCAGCCATGCAAGATATGCTGTCTAAGGATTTTACTGCTGATGAAATCAAGGAAGCTGTATTTCAGATGGGACTAATAAAGGCACTTGAACCTGATGGTATGAATGCCTTATTTTATCAAAAATTCTGGCATGTTATGGGTAATGATGTTGTGAATATTGTGTTAGATTTTTTGAATGATGGAGTCATGTTACCTGATTTAAATTATACCAATATTGTGCTCATCCCTAAAGTGAAGAATCCAGAGAAAATTTCTGAATACAAACCAATCAGAATTTGTAATGTTGTTTATAAGATAATTTCTAAAGTTTTTGCAAATAGGCTGAAACAAGTGCTTCCTGATATTATTTCCCCCACCTAGAGTGCATTTGTGCCAAGTAGACTTATTACAGATAATGTTATTGTAGCATATGAGCTAGGAAGAAAGGCAGGATAGGTTCTTTGGCTTTGAAGCTAGATGTTATCAAAGCTAATGATCGAGTAGAATGGTTGTTTTTACAGGGAATAATGCAAAAATTGGGTTTTTTAGAAAAGTGGATTGAGAGAGTAATGATTTGTGTCACCACCACATCATTCTCTATTCTACTCAATGGAAAACCTTATGGGAATATGCTTCCTTCTAGGGGAATTTGTCAGGGAGACCCTCTTTCCCCATACTTGTTTCTATTGTGTGCAGAGGGATTCACATCTTTATTGGCAAAAGCAGAGCATGATGGAAAAATTCATAGAGCTTCTATTTGCAGAGGGGCGCCAAAAGTTTCTAACTTATTGTTTGTAGATGACTCCCTCTTGTTCTGCAGGGCAACACAAAATGAGGTGGAGGTAATTTCTAAGGTTCTTTAGACCTATGCTAATGCTTTGGGACAAAGCATAAACTTGGAGAAGTCTTCGGTCTTTTTTAACAGTAACGCTTCAACTAGTCAAAAGCAAGATTTTCTGAGGGTTTTGGGAGTTCAAGAGGTAAACTGATTTGATTCATATTTGGGGCTGCCTACCTTAGTAGAGAGAACTAAATATCATACGTTCTCATATTTGAAGGATAGGATATGGAAACAATTGCAAGGCTGGAAAGGGAAGATGTTGTTTAGGGCTGGTAAGGAAATACTTATTAAAGCAGTTGCTCAGTCTATTCCTACTTACACCATGAGTGTATTTCAACTCCCTTTGAAGCAATGTGTTGAACTAGATGCGACGTGTGCTAAATTTTGGTGGGGGCAAATGGGGAATGAATGGAAAATTCATTGGCAAAGGTGGGAAAAGTTAACAATATCAAAGAAGGATGGAGGAATGGGTTTTAGGGATCTAAGGGCATTTAATTTAGCTATGTTAGCTAAACAAGGGTGGAGGTTGCTGCATGATAATAATTTTCTAGTATATCAATGCATTAAAGCTAGATATTTTCCTAGAACTCATTTATTTGCTGCTAAGGAGTCCCCAAATTGTTCCTTTGTGTGGAAGAGTATTGTGGCTGCTTTACCTATTTTGAAGTTGGGATGTTGTTGGAGAGTTGGGAATGGCCTTTCCATTCGGATTTTAGGGGATAAATGGATACCAAATTATCCAACTAATGCGCCTTTGTATCTAGTCAAGGATGAGGTTTGAGAGGTGACTGTTGCTGAATTGGTTGATCAAGAGTTGCATGCATAGAGGTCTGAATTTATCATGGACATGTTTGAGCAAGAGGATGTTGAAGCCATTTGTATAATCCAGCTAAGCCAAAGAGATGTGGAAGACATTATAATCTAGTTGCATCATAAAAATGGGTTGTTTACTATCAAGTCCGCATATAAGGTGGTAAGGGAAGTATTGCAAGGAGAAAATATAGCTGAGAGTTCAAGGGGCTGTGTTAGGAGACAAGTTTGGGTTGCACTATGGAAGCTTCAAATTCCAAATAAAATTATAGTGTTTGGGTGGAGAGCTTGCAATGATATTTTGCCAACAAAGCTAAATCTGTCAAGGCAAAGAATAATTGATGATACAATGTGTCCAATATGTATGAGATTTCTGGTATTAGCTATTCACGCTCTTTGGGAATGTGAGGCGGCTAAGGATGTGTGGTCTAGAAGCTTGAAATTTTTCAAAAAGGGGTCTTGGGTTTGGCTGATATGATTCACTAAATGGAATACTTGCTGGATCAGGTTGAGTTACAGGATATGAATGTTGTGTTAGTCCAGGCATAGTTGATTTGGAATCAAATAAACCAAGTTATACGTGGAGGTAAGTTCCATGATCCGCAGTGGTTGATCAACCGTGCAAAAGAGATGTTAAAGGAGTATCTGACTGCACAAGAACAAATAGGAACTGAACATGTGATGCAGCCTACTTGATTTGGATTTTTAACACTTGATTAGAAATTTACAATGGGTAAGGATTGATTGTATTAGGAAAGGGGGGAATCGAGTAGCTCATGTATTAGCTCAATTTGCTAGGAATATTATTGAGGATATGTATTGGATGGAAGATGTTCCTCCAATAGCTAGGGAAGCTTTGTACCAAGATGCTAATTTTTCTGATTAATTGAATGACATGCTTTTGTTTAAAAAAAAAAAAAAATTCTAAAATGTTTAACAAGATGATCACAACAAAACAAAAAGTATTAACATCCATGCATTTAAATACTTAGTAATACAAACCAATTCTTTAACACTAATAGTCTAATACATAACAACATAATCCAAACTCTTAATACATAACAAAATACACATTGACTAATTCTTCAAAAATAATTTCCACTTTCTTCCATCATAGTGTGAGGAGGGGTAGGGGAGGGGCTAAAATGCCTAAAACCATCCCCACCCCACCAGGAGTGTGGGGCAAAAATTTCGTTTCATCCTTGCTCCACCACCTTTGCAGGGCTTGAAAAACTTAAGCGGGGCGAAATAGGTTGGAGCGAGGAAAAATTGTCATCCCTAAATCAAATCCTTTCCTAACACACTTGATGTAAAAGACATTTTCTAACTTTTTGGGACAAGGTTGTGGTAAATTATACTTTCCTTTCACAATGGAGGCATTTCTAAGATTTTCATACTTTTCCATCAATATCATATTATATATTACATAATAAAAGTTGGGTTCTAGAAACTATGATTATATGATTTCATCAAGGGTATATATATTTAACTAATTGCAAGTACTTTAATTTATACTTTACTATTAACTTATTTGTTCTTATCGACCTCATTTATTTTTTATTTTTTATTTTTTTGTTCTTATCAATTTTTTCTCCCCAATAACATTTCAAGTTTTAATTTTTCCTTTTGCATTTGTGAATTATCAACAGTTTTTTTTTTTTTTTTAATACACGACATTTATTTTAATAACTTCAAAATTATACCAGTTTTAGTTTAGTTCGTTTGGATGACTTATTTTAGTCAATTCTCTCTCTCTCTCTCTCTCTCTCTCTCTCTCTCTCTCTCTCTCTCTCTCTCTCTCTCTCTCTCTCTCTCTCTCTCTCTCTCTCTCTCTCTCTCTCTCTCTCTCTCTCTCTCTCTCTCTCTCTCAGGCTATAGCACATGTTCTCTAATTCTCTTTGCTTTGATCGAAAAAAAAGGTATATAAGCCCCTTTTGGGACTTTTATATCCATTCTAAATTCTGCTCCACGTACCTATAATCTTAAAAATCCCAAGTATTTTTTTTTTAATTGAAGCCCCTTTAAAAACTTGCATATCCATTGGTCCACTTTCGTAATCTTAAAAATCCCAAGTATTTTGTATGCTAATTGAAGACTGTGTTTTATCGAGCTGCATTAAATTACAAAAAGTTGGCAAACATTGACCTGACGGAACAAAAACAGACAATATATAAGAACTCGGTTTCCAGTTTCCACCAAGGTTTTGAAACCCGGACCGTTTATTGAACCGTAAAAGGGAGAGGTTCAAGGTTTTTGAGGTCGAACCGAGGTTGAACCGGAGTCGAACCGTGATGATGTCATAATTAATTTAATAATTAATTAAAGTCTAAATATAGATATTAAATTTATAAAACTAGTAAAATTGACTAATATATCTATATATGTGAGGGAAATTTAATGATTTTCAAGCATATATTTAATATTTAAATAAGAAAGTTAATAAAATAAAATAATAATCATGAAAACATTAAAATTTATTATTAATTTTTGAAGTAATGTTGAATATCTTTGAAGGATTTTAATTATAATTTTTTTTATTCCTTGTAAGAGACGGATAAAATTGTGTTAAGTTGTTTTTATTAAAAAAAAAAAAAAAATTGCTAAGGGGTTGGACCGCACGGTTCTTGACCGGTTCGAGCGGTCCAACCCCGGTTTTAGGGGTTCACGGAATTAACTAAAAATACGGTTCTTTAGGCTTAAAAAACTGGTTTTCATTCCGGTTCCCGGTTTTCACGGTCCGACCTCCCGGTCCGGTCCGGTTCTGAAAACAGTGGTTTCCACAGCCCATGAAGTTAAGAAGTTACATCCGAAACTTGCAAATGATGCATAATGTGTATTAACTTTGTTTTTCTATTTGTAAAACATTGATGTATAAAATTCAATTTCTTTTCTTGGGTAATTGTCATTTCTCTAAGGAACACTTTTTTTTTCCTAATTGCTCATTGGACTCTGTTTATGATATTTGCCTTCGGAGGGCGGTTCTATGCATTTGGGGCTGAAGATTGGAAACCACTTGGCCTTGTTTTTTCTTAGACGTGTCTTTCCCTTATTTTTTGGCTACAGTTTGGGTATAATTTATTGATCTCCTTTCTCGATTTTTTCCCTTATTTTTTGGCTTTAATTTTTTTTTTCTTTACAGAATCAACCTCTTTATTATTAGTTTTTTTTTTTTTTGGGAGAATCAAGAACTTACCTAATTCTTGTTGAATAAAATTTGGGGTACCTTAGGCAGTTGCCTAACTTGCCTAAGGCAAGAGTCAGCATTATGCCTTCCTTGTATTGTTTTGCCAATCTTTTTTAAGTGAACATTTTGCACATTGACCTAGTCATTGAATATCTAATGCATAAAAGTATATGTGCAAATGGATGAAATGTCCACTCTTTTCATTTTTCTTAAATATATGTGATGGATTGGAATATTAGGATTTAGAACTTTTGTATTTACCTTTTTTCTTGTAATTTTTAAAATATAAAAATCATATTATATACTATATAATAAATGTTGGTTCCTAAAAGTTCTGGTTGCGCCAAGTAGATATCCTAATTAATTTCCATGTGTATTGCCTTTTAGTAATAGGTTCATTATTAACTTGTCCCACCCTCCCTTAAAAGTTGTCATGACTTTTGAGTAGAGTTGTGGTGTGCCTTTGTGTTAAAACCTCTTTCCCTTTCCCTTGTGCGTGCGTGTGTGTTTGTTTCTCAAAAAAAAAAGAATGAGTAATTGTCCCACATTGTTTAAGAGAGTGTGTTGTTTGTAGTATAACTTGTCCCACCCTCCCTTAAAAGTTACAATGGCTTTTGAGTGGAGTTGTAGTGTGCCTTTGTGTTAGAACCTCTTTCCCCCTCCCTTGTGTGTGCGTGTGTGTTTGTTTCTCAAAAAGAAAAAAAAAGGGTAATTGTCTCACATTGCTTAAGAGAGTGTGTTGTGTGTAGTACAACTTGCCCCACCCCCCCTTAAAAGTTACCATAGTTTTTGAGTGGAGTTGTGGTGTATCTTTGTATTAAAACCTCTTTCCCTCTCCCTTGTGTGTGCGTGTGTGTTTGTTTCTCAAAAAAAAAAAAAAAAAAAGAATGGGTAATTGTCCCACATTGCTTAAGAGAGTGTGTTGTGTGTAATATAACTTGTTCCACCTTCCCTTAAAAGTTACCATGACTTTTGAGTGGAGTTGTGGTATGTCTTTGTGTTAGAATCCATTTCCCTCTCCCTTGTGTGTGCGTGTGTTTGTTTCTAAAAAAAAAAAGAATGAGTAATTGTCTCACATTGCTTAAGAGAGTGTGTTGTGTGTAGTATAACTGCCCCACCCTCCCTTAAAAGTTATCATGGCTTTTGAGTGGAGTTGTGATGTGCCTTTGTGTTAGAACCCCTTTCCCTCTCCCTCTCCCTCGTGTGTGCGTGTGTGTTAATTTGTTTCTCAAAAAAAAAAAAAAAAAATCTATGATTAACACAGGTAAATTTTAAATGAGCTAGATAGAATGTTGTAGAACTACAGGATCACATTTTGTGTTTATCACTTTATCTCATTTTTATTTCTCTCAAAATATAGAGGAATGAATATAATGAATTTTTTTTTTTCGTTATGCTCAAAGTAGAAAATTCTTAACATTTTTATATGTTATTATTCATATAATTTGCATTTCTCACAGTAAGATAAGAATTTCAATTATGCAAAGACTTCCAATAAAGGCTTATGTTTATACCAAGCAATTATCCACTGTCACAATTTTTTTAAATATAAAAAATAGAAAATTCTGGTAGATTGATTGATACTAAGCACAATCCTAATAACATAGCCCTAATTAATACTTATTGGATTAGTTTGAATCTGTGTTTAATATGATGTGAAATAAATAATAACTTTTAATTTGAGATAAAAATCTATTTACTTTAGTCTAATTTAAGTGTATGTGTGTGATGCTCCTTTTGGATGTCTGAACCCCACGCCACAAGAACTTATACTTGCAAAGTGACTATTACGCTAATAATGTGTGTTGATGTGAAATAGCTAGGTTATTAGACGGTATACATTTTTTTGTTTTTTTGTTTTTTTTGAGAATCAAGTTTGGTGTTTTATACTAAGTCCTAATAATATTTAAAATTATGTTGAATAAAAATTAATTCCGAATTATTTATAATTTCTCCACACTTATCTATAATTGCCTGCATTTTCACTCTGACTTTTATATAATGGAAGATCATGTAAAATACATATTTATCTATCTATCTATTTATATGCTATATAATAAAAATTAGGTACTAAAATCTTATTTGTACTAAGTGGATTGCTTAATTGTCACATTGTATTGCTTTTAATAGTAGTTCTAATATTAACTTTTGGTAAGAGTGTTTTAATACACAACTTTTCTAAATAAAATTATATATTCTATAAATTCATGACTAAAACCGTGCAACACACAAGCCTCTAACTAGTTTTATATAAAAATATAAAATGAAAACCTTTGACTTTGTGTTCACTTCTCTTATGTTGCCACATTGCTTTAGGAAGTCCACATTTTTCATTATCAATATTCCAATTTTTAATTTAGTTTTTAGAGGTACAAACAGCACTTATAATTTTTTTTTTGGGCATCAGAACAGCACTTATAAGTTATAACTATGTTAGTTTAGAACCTATCATCTTTTTGGATTAATTACTCAATCTGATACTAAAAAATTTTAATTAAACTAGCTAAGTTTTAAATCAAGTTTTTTCCTATCAATTCTATATTTTTTTCTTTTATTTACACTTATTTAATAAATATGTATCACTCATATTTACTGTTAAACTTTCTCCCATATTATTGTATAAGAAGCAACTAGTTTACATAAAATTCAACTTTTGGTCTAAAATTTGATAGGTAAAGTATTTTTTCTAAAATCCTTAGGGCTTGTTTGGTAGGAGAATTTTTGTTTTTGTTTTTAAAACAGTGTGAAAGCAATTTTTCAAAAAATTTCATTTGAAATCAAATTTGAAATAATAATTTTTACATTATACACGTTGGCTCCCACTTTTAAGAATACTTTTCAAAATACTAGAAAAAAAATTATGTTTGAAAGACAATTTAAAATTAGTATTATTATTATTATTATTATTATTATTATTATTATTATTATTATTATTATTATTATATATTAAGAGAATTCAAATAGTTAGTTATGATTTCAAAAAATGTCAAAAAGACCCCTAATTTAATTAGATAATCCTTGTAGAGACACAAATCAAACCTGGACTCAAATGTGTGGTGGGGACAGGCCCAAACGGTGTCAAACAATAAAATCTGTAGAGAGTGGGCTTGAAACCTAGATTTCCTAGGATGATGGAAGGCAATGGCGTTGGGCTAGGTTCACGATTGCTTGCAAGGAGATTGTAACACAACGTGAGCTCTTCTCAGACATGAGCCAAGGACTTTCTGTGTCAAGTTCTCTTGTTCTTCTTTTTTTGGAAAAATCCCCTCCTCAATGTTCTCTCCCTCTCTATTTATATCCTCGTTCCTTGTGCTTCCGTTCATGGAGCCTTCAATGCAGATGCCTTTCCCATCCGCCATCCTCTTGGAATCTTCCCCTAGTGGCTATAAGGCTGATCACCGTCATCTCAGATGTCACTTCTTCATTAATGCAGCCAGGGGGGTAGGTGTGAAGCCTTTAATGCGGTGGTAGCAGCTTTCTGCAAGGAGCTCCCCACTTGTTCTCCCTTGTTGCGTTCCTTTGGGGCGCACCTTTGCTTGCTGAGCTGTCTGGTTTCTCCTCTAAGCACCACGGTGCATCTTATGGCCCTCACCTCAGTCAACCGAGGACGCACCTCTCCTCGAACCATCTTATCTGGCTTTTACTTCTACAGCGGGCTTGTGGACCTTTAAGTTTGGTGCCCTTGTTGTCGCCAAGCCTTCATTGGACAAGTTAGTGTCCTCAGATCAGGCCCAAGGCCCAAAGTATGCATTTACACTTTCGTCCCCACAATCCTTATTCTTAAAAAATAAAAAAATGGGGTTAAAACTGTAATTAAATATAATTTTAAAAAATACTACTAGAGAAACTTTTTCCCTAAAAATTAGCGTACTCTCTATTTAAATATATCTTACGTACCTTTGATACATTTTTTTTTTCTTAAAAACTAACACACACTAAACCCAGCAGTTTACTCCATTTTAAATCGTAATAAATTTTAGTTTCTTAAAAATTTCTTCCTGCGTAAACTTACTAACAATAGATAAATTCAAATTGAAAAATTACATTAAACTAAAAAAAAAAAAAAAGAGCATTATCGCACGTGCAGAGCATGTGTAATGAGTCTAGTAGTTGTTGATGTTGTTATTTTTTTCGAAAAAGTAACATGTACTGTGTAGATTACATGTTTTTATTTTTATTTTTTAGATAGTGATAAGCTTCAAAACTTAATTGTGAGAATACCTTTTTTTTGGTTGATAATGTCATAATGATAAGCTTCAAATTGAAGCGTTATAAATTTTCATGATGAAGACAAGCTCCTGAAAAAGATGCACAACCAGAGTTTGAAGAGGACTCCTCGTGAGAGGGAAGGTTCCAGGCATGAATGGGAGGAAAAAGAAAGAGAAGAAGAAGTTTGGAGGCTTGAGAGAGAAAAAGAAGTTCCAATGTGAGTGGCGAGTTCCAAAACTTTCTATTACGTGTAGTCTTATTAGGTCACGGCATACAGTTCTTAACATATTTACAAAAGTGTCATTAAATAATATTATTTGAAAATTGATAGGAGAAGTTCTTTAAATTTAGTGTTCAAACACCCTAAAATGATAAGCTTAATTCAAACACTTCTAAATAAAATTTCCTTCCAAGCACTTTTTTTGGGCCCACAATTGTTGTTTGGAATCCCTTACTAAGCAAGCCCTAGAGTCCATTGTTTTCAATGTATTTAAATTACGTCATTAAAAAAAAGTTGTATCTAAGAAAAAAGATATTTTGAAAATCATGTAGCCAAATAATAGACTTAAGTGTGAGACCCATCATTTTTTGGTTTTCAAAAAAAAAAACCTTATTTATATCCTCTTACAAATCAGACACTAGCCCCAAATTCAAAAAACAATTTATAATTAAATGAGGAAAACCTATAAAAGTAAGAATAAAATTTAGCAACAAAATTGATTGAAACTTTAGACTGCAACTTTACTCAATAAAATAAATATTATTACATATTTTGAAAATCCAACTGCTAAATAGCATATTTTTTACATTCTTAATACACATACCAAATATTGTGTCAATCGGATATTATTTATTATATAATCTATAACCCTATATTTTATACATAATTTTAAACTACAAAAACTTGCAATTTAAATAATTTATTAATAACATAGCTATTGATCTTTAATTTTCTAGAACTTTCGCAAGCATAGAATATGTAAGAAGAAGATGTAATCAAATGGTGAATTTGTTAAGATTCACTTCCAATAAAAAGATATTGAGTAAAGTTGTAGTTTAAAATTACAACTAATTTTGTAGCTAAATTTTGTCTTAAAAAGTAAACCTTATGACCAAAATATCTCCAAGAAAAACCCAAAAATTTTCAATACATATTTTTTGCCAAATCCTCGGTAATAATCCATGCAGTCTGCACACCAACTTTTGCCGCCGTGGTAACTTGACTTTCGCTGGCAAACGACGTCACTTACCTGAGGATAGCCCATTTAGGGTGTGTTTGTTTCAACTGAAAATCAATTTCGGAAATTATTTTCCGTAAAATAAGGTGTTTGGTTGCCTTGGAAAATTCGGTCAAACTGAAAACGTTTTCAGTTTGACCGAAAATTTGCCTTGAAACGACTGAAAATGAATTCAGTCAAAATTTTCACTTCAAACTGAAAATTGGCACGCGAGACAGAGAGAGAGAGAACACGAAGAGAGGGAGACAGAGAACGAAGAGAGAGCACGAACAGTGAGAGAGCGATCTCACGCGACGCCGGCGATCGCGATCTCGCTCGACGCCAGCGATCGCGAGATCGCGCGACGCCTGGCGATCGCGAGATCGCGCGACGCCTGGCGATCGCGAGATCGCGCGACGCCTGGCGATCGCGAGATCACGCGACGCCGGCGATCGCGATCTCACCTCCCTCTTGATTTGTTTTGATTTTTGTTTTGTTTAAAAGTTGATGATTGTAATTTTGTATTATAAAATTTGTTTGGAATGTGAGAAAATGGTTGAGAAAATGTGAGAAATCAGTGAAAATTTTACATTTTCAGAATGTTACCAAACACTTGAAAATATTTTCCAAAGTATTTTCTAAAATGCTACCAAACACCTAAACATATTTTCCTTTCCCGAAAATATATTCCTGAAAATATTTCCTTTTCTTGAAAATGATTTCTGTTGAACCAAACACAGCCTTATTGTCAATTTTCTTCAAACTCCATTGAACTGTTTTTGGACATGCAAGGACAGAAACAGGATTTGAACTTAGGGGGCCAATACATGAACCAAAATTTTTTCAGGTGACATGGTTTATTTTAAAGAAAAATCATAATAGACAAAAAAATTACACTTTATTATGTAAATATTTAAGTAACAAAGGAGATAACATGAATAAAAAAAATTGACAGTTACCACATTTTATTCTAACCTCTTTTATATATATATATATATATATATATGTGTGTGTGTGTGTGTGTGTGTGTAGATAAAAGGGGAATTAGTTTTCTAAATTTTGGGTATTTTGAAAGAAGATGTTGATTTTATCATGTCGGCCAGCATGATAATTCCATAATTCTAGATGCAACTCAAATCATACTAAAAACTTTGTTTGAGGATTTTCAAAATTTGGGATATTAATATTAAGGGTGACAATGCTACATCATCAATATTGGCTTCTAAAGAATTTGCATTTTTTCTTTTGAAAAAAGTTAAATATTGTATTTGACTTTCCCATTATTTATAAAGCATTATTTATTTTATAACTAAAAAATTAGAGTAATGTTACATCCATGATATTTTTATTTTTCACAACAAATCCTAGATGGTAACTTATTATTGGTTTTTATTTGGATCTACCACTTACATCAATTTTTTATTTACCACTAACATTTTGTCATCTATGGGTTGTTTTGAATTTCACATTACTCAAAAAATTAGTTTATATTGAATCTATTGACACCCAAAGTTCAAACAAATTGGTTGCATAGGGGAAGATAGTTCTTCAATTTGTTAAACAGTGTCCGTGAATGCTGTAAGCCTGTAACACTTGTAAGGGAATTTGTTTTGGTATGATATGGACATTTGGAGATTTATTTGTCTTTTTCTAATTAGGTGATTTGGGGCTGGGTGTTGTTGCTGTTGTTGTACACTTGTATTTGGATTGTGGAGGGGCCACGGGCCCAAGGAAAGGGTCAGGTGATTACCAATCTTAAAATTTGAGGATGGGCAAACTATAACAAGTTTACACCCAAACTCTAAAATATAATTATTCCTATATACTATTTAAATTTTTCAAAAGAATTTGAGCCCCCCCCCCCCCCAACACAAAAAAAAAAAAAAAAACGGCGGCAGCCCATTGGTGGGTCCGTCTCTGTGGACATGTTCTTTTACTACTTTAATTTTTTTTTTTTTTTCAATTATGTTGATTTGGTAGTTGTGTTTAAAAGCTTTTGATAGGATGTTTTTGTCTTTTTATGCACTGTTTTAAAACCCAAACTGGACTACTCAACCCGAAACCAATCTTGTAAAAATTGACAAAA
Source organism: Castanopsis chinensis (assembly GCA_032878915.1). Lineage (NCBI taxonomy): Eukaryota > Viridiplantae > Streptophyta > Magnoliopsida > Fagales > Fagaceae > Castanopsis > Castanopsis chinensis. Next base: position 10,184,420 of record JAVQMG010000126.1, on the reverse strand, counting down.
AAACCAATCAAGAACCAAGAATTATTCCCTTTTCAATTTTTTGACCATTCCGATATTTCAAATTTTGCATCCTTTTTGTGGTCAAATGGTCATATAAAAGTCCATTAATTTGAATGACAAAGTGCTAATTGACATAATTAGTCTAATTAAAATATTGGTGGCAATTTTTTAAAGTTCGGAATTCAAATTACACGTTTGGAGATTAGAGAGTCAACATCTTACTAATGCACAAAAGTCATTTCCTTCAGACCAAACACAAACGCAAGTTTCTCATAGTTAATTTTTGTCAAGTATCTTGGAACTCGCAACTTAATGATATTGCCCGGTCCTTGATTGCGAAAATTAAGATGGCTTCTACGTAAAGAACTATGAAACGATATAGTCAAGTATATATGTCATACAATGCTGATTTCATTCATATAAGAATTTTGATTACATACTGATGATGTTTGAAAAATCAGTAGGTTGAATGTTTCGAGCTTTAACGGCTGTTGGATGACCTAAAAAGGAAGAAATAACCATCGAAGGTGACCGGGATGAACCGGCCAAGGACCCTCTGATGATTAAATTAGTTTTCCCTCTAAAACACAAGGATAGTAGGTGAATGAAAAGTGAAAATGTACCATGGGCTGATGGAGTTAGATCCATCTTAAAGAGAGTTTTTAGTAGGTTTACTTGTTCGAATTCACTACCATCATGGGAAATGTGTGGGATTAATGGGGTGAATGGAGCGGATTTTGGGGAATCCTCCCCACATTCCGAAATGATAAAATGTGGTTTGATTATTTGGTGTTTGTAGAAAATCCTCTTAAATTTACTTAGTGTCATTTGGTCGTCCATGCCTTTTTGTGAAATGGACAACTAGATTACCCTGGACGATCATAATATTTGTGGACAAAGCCTATTCATTACTTGTGGTACCTTTTATTCGGCTCCTTTTCTTGTGAACTAGTCTGGACGTGGTTTGGTCATGGACGACCATCATGGATGAATGGAACTTGATTCAACCCACCATCAATTGCCCCCTTGTCCTTGTGTCATCCCTACCACTGTTGAAATTATTATTATTATTATTATTATTTATTATTATTATTATTATTATTATTATTATTATTATTATTATTTTACATGTGACAAATTTTCACTCGCTGATGATCTTTCCATGTGGCGTCTTGAGGTAGGTTGGGATCAGATGTTCTGGATATCGCCACGTGGCTCAATCCTAAGGGTTTGCACATCTCATCATTTCATTCTTCAAGAAAATTTCCACATGGTGCTTCTTGGTTGGTCTGTGTCACTTTGGTGTCCCACCTTGTTATCTATAAATAGGCCAATACCTCTCCTGCCCTCTCACTTTCTCATTTTCTTTTCTGTCATCAGTTGTCCTTCGTGCCTCGTCTAGAAATTCTCTTTTTTCCTTAGTCCTCACCATCTAGAATTAGGTATCCTTTTCTTTTTGTTTGTAGGCTTTCTTCTTTAAAATTCTTTAAAAATGGCTAAGATCGTAGTGTCCTCGTCTAGTGATAAGGATGAGAGAGAGATAGACAAGTAATATGACGAAAGTGATAGTAGTGGTAGTAGTAGTGAGAGTAGTGGTAGTGAAAGTGGCTTCACAGATGAGCAATACTCATCTGGAGTTCCCCTAGAGGTCCTTCAGGAGGAGAAGAGGAGAAGGGTGGCTTTTGAGTAGTCTGTCAGCCAGTCCACAAGAGTTCAATTGTCCATTCCTTCCCTTAGTGAAGAGGTGGACATTATATATAGTTGTGTTGTGGACATTCTGTCCAAAATACACGAGAAGAGACTTTACATGCTTAGAGATAAATACCAAATTCCTGACAAAGTCAATCCTTGTCTTGCTCTAGTGAATGGTGTTGTACCCCAAATTCTGCTGGGGTTGGTATATATGAGGCTTACCTATTAGGTGGTCTTAGGTTGCCTTTGAACACCTTTGCTAGAGAACTCCTTCATAGGTTGGCTATAGGGCCAAACTAGCTTATTTCCAATGGGTGGAGGACCATAGTGGCTATGCAAGTACAATGGAGAGAGGCTTTCGATGGGAACCATCCTCTTATTGTGGATAAGTTCCTGTATTGGTATAAGCTTTCTAAGATAAGCCAATCGCTTGGTTTCTACCAATTCTCAGCTAGGGGTTCTAAGAACCCATAGGTTAATCAGGACCCTTCCCTCATCTGATAGAAGGTAGAAAACAAAGTTCTTCTTCATCTTTCGGTGTTAGGCTAGAAACCCTGTTGAGGTAGGTAGGAATACATTCCCTTCTTACACTAGTGAGATGGGTCGTCTACGTTCTCAAGGTATGCTGCTTACTTTTGTCTTGTCTTGAATATTTTGTTATCTTCATCTAACTCTTATTATTTTCTCTATTCATCGGTAGTTCATCCCTTGTTAAGCAAATTTTACTTGAACCACATCCAGAAAGCACGCTCCTTTGCTGACAAAACCTTCCATTCTAGTGACACTAAATCGCTTATCAGCTTGGGGACTTGGACCTGTTCCTACAAAGGTAGCACTAGCTCACAAACTTCCTACTCATCGACGTAAGTTTATTATTTTTCGCACTTTTTCTTGTTCAATCTCATTTAATTTGTCTAAACTTTGACCATCTTCTCTCTCCTTTTCTTTTATAGGAATGGCACCCATACAGGAGAACAAGGGAAAAAGCCATGTAAGTGGTGATGAGTCCATCTAGACAGATGGAGATGCTTTTATTCGGTCTTGTCCAATGACTTCGATGGCATTGAAACCCGTCCTTCCAATCTAGTCAGAGAAGAGGAAAATAGCATCCAAGACACTCGATACTAGAAACCTTCCTAGCCGTCAAGGCAATAAGAAGCCTGAACTTGGCTCTTTCACTCTGTCCAAGTCCTCTATCATCAAACTTAATCCCTTCGTTCCTCTTGTTGCTTCCCCTTAGCCATCAACAGCTCCTAAAGCCAATACTCCTCTCCCCAATGCAAGCCCGTCCTTGAACCCAACTGCTGCTACACTTCCTAAAAGTCGTCCATTGACTTTCCTGAGAAGTGAGGGTCTTGTTTGGGAGAGGTTCCAATAGGTAGTGACAGACAAGGACGTTACTATTTACTATGACATGTTCGTGAAGTAGTTTGAACGGTCAAGGTATTTTCTTTCGTCCATAGTCACTTATGAAAAGTTGAGCTTTAATTTTCCTTTCATCTCACGTCCATATTCCTCAATATAGGTCATGTCTAAGTTTATGGTGGCGTCTAAGCAAGCCACATAGTTAGACAAAGAGAGGATTAGGTTAGAGACAAAGGTCTGTGATATGAGGAAGGGGGCAAGATGCAAGGCTAGGGATAAGGTAAAGTTGGAGGACAAGGTGAAGGAGTTGAAGAATCTAATTGAGGACTTAAAGGCATATATCGTCGAGAAGGAGACCTGTCTAGACCATCTTTAGAAGAAAAACAATGAGCTTATCTCATCTCTAAGCAAGGCTAAGGATGAGGCCATTGGAGAATTCAGGGAGTCCAATGAGTTTATTGATCTCCTTGGACAAGAACTACGCTGCAGGCTTCGAGGACTTCCATCAGGAGGCCATTTAAGCCTTTCCTGGGGTGGACTTCAATTCCATCAAGCTTCCCATTGCAGCTAAAAGTTCTTTGCTTCAGGCTAGCTCAAAGGACGTAAACATTGAAGATGATGCCTCTACTCTTCTTCCAACAAAGGATAGCTCAAAGTCTAGGGATGATATCCCTAGTGGTTTATCCAAGTAGCTTTTGTAAGCCAAAATTTGATTTTATTTTGACTTGAATTGCTGGGGTCCTTTTTTTTAGACTATATGTTAATTTTTGTAAGTACAATTACCTCGTCCATAATTATGGATGCAAGCCTCATACATTTGCCTTTTTAGGCTTAAATATTCTGAGGATTTTCAGACAATGGTCATCGACCTTTTTATGAACAAGTTACTTTATGAATGTATTCATGGTTGGACACACATCTTTATCCTTTTTTGTTGCTTTTTGAGCTTTAATATTTTGATGCTTGCTCATCCATGGTTTGGTCTTTACTTATCTATGGATTTTGAAATGTTTAAGTGTTTGCTAGTCCATGGTTTGGACTTCACTTAGTTAGGGATTTTGACCATTTGCCGTCCTTAAATATTGTATGTTCATTGCATGCATGCTTTGCTTCGTCTATCATTTACTGACGAGTGTATGTGGGAGGTGTTTGTTCCTTCCCTTAATGTTTTTATTTTTACCATAAGGTTTTATTTCACCATGTGATAATTTGCCTCTCCCTCGTCTAAAGATAGCTTGTGACAATACCTCTCTGTGTCCAGAGGTTTTACATATCTATAGCTTTTAAGCTTTTCATAGACTTCAGTTTTGTAAAGAATCAATAACACTTAAGTAAAAAATTCAAACTTCTTTATATACAAATGAAGAACTTTGTACATAACATAACATCGTCCATAGACATTACTGATGCTAGTAGCTAGTTCTTTTTAGGGAATTCAAATACTAGTGTAGACACTCGATTTTGCACTCATAATTTAATCTTGGAATATGACTAAAGTAACCATTCATATACCCAAAACTTAGAGTTGCATTACATGTAGTAATTCATTCATAGCATATCATAAAATGATCTCGAGGTTCTAATGATCGCGACGATATGTTTGATTTCCAAATCAGACCGTCAGATTGAAAGATATCACCTGATCAAGTTTTCACGGTCCATATGCATTTTGTTTGGGTGGAACTGATCACGCATGATTGATTTAAATTAATTCTGATTGGTTAAAAAAGTAAAATTAATTAAATAATTTTGTGATTGGTTGTTGGTTGTTAGTTAGTGTCAAAAATAGGTCTGCTTGCATGAGAATAAAGTGGATAATCTGATAACAAAGAAATTTTGGATAATCAAGTCTTTTTGGAATATTTATCTACAAGATAATTATCACTTTAAAGACCTAAATATCAAGAAAAAATGATTAATTTTTAGAATATGGATTAAAAAGCATCTAGGTGCAATTCATCGCTTAAAAATCCTCAAAAAAATGAGTCCAAATTGAACCAAAACTCAAACGCAGACCTAGCACCCAAGAGGGCCATTCAGCACTCTTGGAGTGCTGATTGGCCCAAACTTTCGGCTCAACCGGGGGACCTCCTGATTGAGATAAATCCTATCTTTTTCGACTTTTTAGAGATAAGGACACGTTTCAATCCGTATCTAATCTCATTCAGTTTATTTTTTAAGCATCCCAACCTCTATAAATAGAAGAAAAAAAAAATCAAAATTAAGGGCTCTTCTTTTATGACTTTTCTACTTCCTTTACGTTAAAGACGTTGCAGATACTTTTGCTTTAGGAACTTTGTGAGAGACCGCGCCCCCGGCCAATTTTAATGGAGTGTTGGACCAAACCCATGGGAATGGGTGGAGTCGTGTTATTGCCTCTCAAAATGGAGGTTCGACTAGTTATATTTTTCCCTTTAGATTAAGGGTTTTACAATGGAGTCGCCACTTATTTAATTATTGAAAAAATAAGAAAACCAAAATTGAAAAATTCTTCATTTTATTAATTTTCAATTGAATTTACATTGATCATAGGAAAATTACATGGCTTTAGTCCTAAATACAATCTAAGATAAAGTCATGGCTTTGTTTCCTAGTTACAATTTAAGAATTGAAAATTACATAGATAAGCATTTGATCTATTAACCCTTGATCTAAGTTCGGAGGCTATGTTACAAGGTGGGAAGGTGTTAGGCACCTACCTTACTCGGTAAAATCGGTCTTCTAGACTATGATGGCCAACATTTATATCATATCATCTAATATGTCAATCAATTTACATGATGAATTTAATATGTGTGCATGTGATAAACCCTAATTCAATTTATTAAACATTGCATTTGGATTGAAAAATGAATTCTAGTGAATGTGTGTGTATGGTGATATCCTAAATTCAAGGATTTGAAAGAATTATGAAACAAACATGTTTTTTTATATTTTTGATGTGGATTTAAGATCAAAACTAGTGCTTATGCATGAATATGTGATGAACAACAAGAATATATGAAGAACACATAAGAACATTCAAACGTATTCAAGAGAATTTAAATAATTACTATCATGTTTTAATCCTAAATTCTTATCATGGCAACACAAAAAACAAGTTAGGAAAAGAGATTATACCTTCATGCAAGATCCATATGGTGGATAAGGAGACTCTTGAGGGAGGTCCTATTGGTGGAGGAAAAGAAGAATTGGGAGAGGAAGAGTGGGTCTCACTCAATACCTTGAGTCTCAAGAAGACCAAGATATGACAAGACTACTCAACCCTCCAAGTGAGGTTAAATGCGGGTTGCAAAATAAGGTCTCAACAAACTTCTTTTTCGTAATTAAAGTGTTTTAGACCTCAAAGAGGTAAACAAACTTCTTTTATTTCTAAAATATTCTTTCATTAGAAGAGCACGCTCATGCAAGAGGTATTTAGCTTTTTTCTTTTCTTCTTCCATTAATCAGTATGTTATTGTTCGTCTCATGAATGTGATTAATATGTTTTATTGTGTCTTGTTCTTAACATATAATTGCCACGCTTAGAAACTTTGTTGGAATTTTCTTTGATATGTTCTTTAGATGATTGCTTGTTTTAATTCTTTCTCTTTGATTTCAAAATCTGCTAATGATCACCAAAGCTTCTTTTTTCTAATCTTAAATTTTAATCTCAAAACAGATCTTTATTTTCATTAAATTCAGATCTGAAAATTTTTCTAAAAAAGTTTTCTATGTTATAAAAGTTCAGATTTTCAAATTTTAAAGAAGGGATTGAAAGCTAGGTTAAAGTCTTTTCTTTTTTAATATGTGATGCATGCATAGTAAGTTTGTTGCATGAATGTGAATCCTCTTTCAAAAAATTTTTTTTTATTTTTTTTATTTCTTTTCAACATCAGATTTGATTTTTTTTTTTTTTTTTACAAACCGAATTGCATTTTTTTTTTTTTTTACTTTTCAAAACAGATCTGATCCCTTTTAACAAAATCTCATTTTTTTTTTTCTTTTACAAAAATAGATCGGATTTGTACAAATAAAATTTCTTTTTATCTTTTACACAAAACAAATCTGATTCCTTTTAACAAAATCTCTCTTTTTTTTTTTTTTCTTTTACAAAAACAAATCTGATTTTTTTACAAACCAAGTCTTATTTTTTTTTTAATTTTAAAAACAGATCTGATTTTTTCTTAAAAAGAGGACATATTCATAAGGCATAATTATTTAAATTAATTTTTGTCAAGTGTTGGTCATGTGCATTATAACATATCATTCAACATCATTAAAAAAGGGTATATTGGTCATTAGAGTCTAGAAGATCAGACTCTGTCTGAGCGGAATGGGTGCATAACACCTTCCCATTCTGTAACCTAGCCCCAAGCTTAGGATTTTTGGATAGGTAGATTAGTGTTTTATCTTTTAATTTTGGTAAATTGCAACTAGGACCAAAGCCTTGTAAGGTTAATTTTCCAAAATTGTATTTTTTCTTTATTCAATCACTAACATTTGAAGTATTTTGATTATGTAATTTGTATTTATTTTTCTTATTTTTTGTATATAAAAAAATAAGTGGCAACTCCATAGCACTACCCAAAAGAGAGGTGCCTTACAAGCACCTAAATCTCTTTTTGAGCGCACCCCTTCAAAGAAGCGCGGTCTCTCACAACTAGAAAACATAAATGGCTGCTAGAAAACATAAGTACTAAAAGATAACACAGATAGACTATTAGTGGGAACTAGTAGTATGTAGTTTTAAGGTCGTCCATGCTGACCTCCTCGACGAGTCTTCAATGATAGTACTTCCTTAAGTGCACCACATTCCATGGATTTTCCAACTTTCGGTTGTCCAAGGCTTCTAGGTAGTACGATCCTCATCTTTTGTAGTTGATGACTCTGTATGATCCTTCCTAGTTAGGTCCTAAATTCGCATGAGCTGGATTCTTGGTTTTCACGGACACCTTTTTTAAGACGAGATCTCCAATGTTGAATTGCCTAGGCTTTACCATCGCATCGTGGTGCTTAGTCATCAGGTTCTTGTAGTGTGCCACCCTCTGTTCTGCATCCATCCTCACATTGTCAATGAGATCGAGGCTTAAATGTAGTTGTTTCTCATTTTCTAAATCCTTAAAATGGGCCACTATGTAACTAGTCAAGCCAACCTCTGTAGGTATAACTGCATCACTTCCATATGCTAACTTAAAGGAGGCTTCTCTAGTAGGAGTCCTTATTATCATCCTGTATGGCCAAAGGACGCTAGGTAGTTCGTCTGGTCATATCCTTTTTGCCCCCCCAAGCTGAGTATTGATGATCATCAACAAGGATCGGTTTGCAACTTCTGCCAGTCCATTGGCCTGTGGGTGGGAAGGTAAGGAGTAGTGATTCCTGATTCCCAACTGCTCACAAAATTCCCTGAAGTTCGTGTTGTCGATTTTTCATCCATTATTTAACACAAGTATTGTAGGAATTTCAAATCAGCAGATAATGTTCTTCTAGATAAAGCTTCTGACATTCTGCTTTATGATCTTTGCCAAAGATTCTACTTCCATCCATTTAGTGAAGTAGTCAATTCCAATGACTAGGAACTTCATCTGTCTAGTTCCTGTTGGAAAAGGACCAAGGATATCAAGTCCCTATTGGGTAAATGGCTAAGGGGCTACCATCAGGGTAAGGTACTCTGATGATCGTCTAGGCATATTACTAAAGCCCTGGCACTTGTCACATTTGTGACATATGCTTTGGTGTCTTCTTGCATAGACAGCCAGTAGTAACCTACATGAACAATCTTATGGACGAGGGACAGTACTCCTGATGAATTTCCATATGCTCCTTCATGGATGTCCCTCATGACGTAGCTTGACTTGTCTAGGGTTAAACATCTTAGGTAGGGCTAAGAGAAACTCCTCTTGTATAGCACTTCGTCCATAAGGACGAACTTACTAACCCTTAGCTTTCAAGCTACTTCCTTATCCTTAGGAAATATGCCATCCTTGAGATAAGATACAATTGGTGTAGTCTAGTTGGTTTTTCCATCTATCTATTGTATTTTGGGGACGTCAATGCTTGGGATATACTAGACTTTAACTTGCTCATTCATGACACCATCTGTAGAGGCGGCTTTGGCCAGGCTATTTGCTTCCATGTTCTCCTTTCTTGGGATCTAGTGAAATTTGGCAAATACGAAACTTCTGATGCAATTCTTGATTTTTCTCAAATACCTCTTCATTCGTTCTTTCTTGGCTTCACATGTTCCATTCACCTAGCCTATAATCAGCTACGAATCTCCCTGGACGACAACTGACTTTGGTCCTAGTTTTTTATATCGTATTTTGTTTGCCCTCGATTTGTGTGCCGAACCCCGAAAAATCTAAAAATATTATTTTCTCTCTATGGGGCTTCGAGAACATCTAGAATGACATAGTGCAACCCGTTCGGACACCGAAGCACTCAAAGTGCCTCTTCCAGCCAAAATGACCAAAATGCCCCTAGTTAACCTTGGGTTGACCGAAAGTCAAATGAGGCCAAAATCCTCACAAAACAAATTTTTTTATGGTTTTACATCAAACTCGAGCTTCTCGGAGATTTTCAGCAACTTCGACCCCAGTCAACCTTGGGTTGATCGAAAAAGGCTGCTGCCTCGAAAAGTGTGTCAAGGCTATAAACAGCCCTGAGCACCCCCTCCCTCCCATACCAAAAAAAGGAGGCTCCTCAAGTTATCTGCTCTGCCTGGACATTTTCTACACGGTTTTTCTCTCTTCCGAATACAAAAAACATATCAAAGCCTCTTGATTCTTCCTTTTTCACAAAAAATACGAGGTAGTGTTCTTGCACCCAATTTTCTTTTCCTTGATTCTACATCTTGGATTTAGGGTTTAGGGGTGTGGATGTAGTTTTTTAGCTACTATCTACACCCCTAACTTTCTAAATCTTTTTCTAGCATATATCTTGCTCTTTTTGCCTTAATAACATGATTTATTGCTTTCCTTAGCATGTTTCTTGCTTTATCTTGCTCCTAGCATGTTCTTAGCTTAGATCCGTGTTCTTCCATGCTTGTTTATATATTATTTGTCTCGATCTACATGTTTTATGCTTTATGCCATGCTTTCCCATGTTTTTTTCCCTTTTCATTTTATGTTGATGTTAGGATTACATGCTCACATGTTTGTATGATGTTTTTGGCTGTGCCTTGTTTGGATCTATGTGTTTATGTGTACATTTCCATGCAGTATGGTCAGATCCTTTTCTTCGCATGCTTGTATGCTTGTATTCATGTTTTTCCATGTTTATGTACTAGTATCTACATGTTTATATGCATGTTTCTATGCCTACAAGTCTTGACCTATGTTCTCACATGCCTACATGCTTAGATCTATGTTCTCTACATGCTTTATGTCATCTTTCATGTGCTTGTACGCTCCATGCCATGTTTGTGTGCCTAGGCCTAGGCTATGTTTGTCATGCCATGTGCTATTGTAGCCCTGTTGTCGCTTTTTTCACTCTTTCTTGCGTTTTGGCCTATTAGTTTGGATTCAATCTTGACCCTATGGTCTTGGTCCTCATCCGTACGCCTTGGCACATATCAAAGGGTTTGGATCACCCCATTTGCATATCTATGCTTGCTTACTTCTATGCGGTATCTTCCATGTTTGCCTTTCTAGTTTTAGGTTTTGCCATGCTTGAAGCCCTTAGCGGGTTTGTGGTTGTTCGGTTACATCTGATGCCCTTAAGGCCTAGTTTGGGTGTAATCACTTGGGATGCATCTCCGAATGCCGGGTTGCTTCGTACATACCTTCCCCATTTTTCGCTCAGTGCGATGACATGCTTGTCATGTTTGTTTGTGCCACCTGTCAGCTTTCTATGCATCTTTACACGCTTGCTTACATGTCTATGCATGAGCATTGCCTGCTAGTGTGTCGTTCATGCTTCAACACAATGAAGTTATAGACATTCGATCCAAACCTACATTTGACCCTCACGAACACCACCTTTTGTTTGTTTTCTTGCTTGTTCGCATTCTCATTTGTTTTCTTGTTTCTTTGCTTGCCATGTCTATCATGCTCATTTGTTTTATACCTCGTTCATATGCTTTTTGTGTCTTTTCCTTCCCTCACTTGTCTGCTGGTTTTTTGTCTTTACCCTTGCTTGTACATATATGGAGTAAGGACGCTTGGAGTTAGGGCACGGTCTCCTAAGCACAAGCAAAAAGGGCGTAGATGTGAGCATGTAAATATGAGCTGAGCGGCTATATTTAGTTGGTTTAAAGGTTTAGTCTCTGCCATTGGGTTATGTACTCTTTTAAACCCCCCCTTCCTTCTTCCCTCCTTTCTCTCTTAGATGGGTTGTATTAGGTATATCATACCATGTACCATTCGTCCTCATCTTTAGAGTATGGTGACCCCTATTTACTTTCCAACACCTATATTTTGGGCCTTGCTCTAGAGAGTAGGCATTTACTTTCTTGCTCTGTGTGCTAGTATTGTGCATGATGTATGTATGTGTGTGTATATATATATATATATATACTTGAAAATAAAAGCAGTTATATTGAACCGTATGGCGGCAGGGCCGTCCAAGCAGTTATATCAAAATAATCAAAGTATTGAAAATAGAAGTGTTTATTGAAAGTAGTTCAAAACACTTACAGCAGTAGTAGTTACAAGATTACAGTGATCAATAGTACAAGGCTTGAAGGCTAGTCATCAATCTAGTTACAAGCTTTGTGGGAAATAGTGGGAATTTCTAAGGGGTAGCTATCAGACAACTCTGAAGTAAGCTTACAAAGAAAATTCTCTCACAAAGAAAATTCTCCCAAAGAAAATTCTGTGTTTTTACATAAGGGACAACCCCCCTTAAATAGGCAAAAAGTAGTGAATAGTAAAAGTGAATAGTGACGTGAATAGTAAAAGTGAATAGTGATGTGAATAGTGACGTTTTTACTATTCATATCAGGACCCGTGAGGGGTATCAAAAACAGTAGAAAGCTTCAGTAGCGCCTTTTTAGGAGCCAAAAGTATCTTGGCGTGGAGTGTCACAAGCAGTCAGTAAGGGAATCAAATCAATAAGAGAATCATTTCCAGGTAGCAATTGGTGAAGGCAGCAGCATAATCTTTGGCGTGTAATGCCAAAAGTAGTCAGGATGAAAGTTGGTGATGGTGAATATCTTTTCATGAGCATGCGTAGAGTTGTCATCAAGTAGTCAAGGAAGACCATCATAAAGTTGCATGTACCATGTGACATTATTGGTGGCAATTGTTGTCATAAAGTAAACAAAGAAGACCATAACAAAGAAGACCATCATGAAGTTGCATGCATCATGTAGCATTATTGGTGGCATGTAGTATTGTTGGCCTTTTGTACTGGCTAGGCAAATAATCAATGGGATCCAGTAGAAGCTCCTTCCGAAGGATAATCCCAAACTTGGCAGGGGTCCCATGGGGGATCCTCATTACACTCGTGACCATGATAGGTGCAATATTTGTTGCAAAGTCCACAGTAAAACATAGGATCATAAACAGGATCTCTTGTGAGAAATATCCTTGGGTCAGCATGACTTGTCCATTGAAGATGACGGACAGCTGAAGCATAGGGTTTATTTATGAAAATAGAAATTCTATCTGTGCTGCCAACAAAATGGTAATCTTTCCATAATTCTTGGCTGACATCTAGAATTTGATTATTGAAATAACTGCTCCAACATTCAGCAAGAGCAAATGGCAGTTTGTGGGAAACATAAGTATTACCATCGTACCATTGGCCTTGGTAAGTATATCCGTTAATAAGGACAAGGTGTTTGGAGGGATGAACATTCATCCAATCATTTAATAACCATTTTGGAAGAGTACTCCAGCATCAAATAGTAACAATAGGGCCTTCATTTTCAATAGCTTTTTTGATTATATCAGGGAATTGACTAATTTGGCTATTGTCCGTTATTTTTATGAACCGTATGAAGCCAGATTCAAACATTTGGGATAACCAGAAGGGATCCCCAAAAACATTTCTCTTAGAATCATCCTCATAATTGATCAAAAGGCCAGGAAAAGGGTGACACTTCTCATGGACTCGGAGACTATGTTTGAAATGCTTTTCCCATTTCTTTTTCAAGTAAACACTGCTGGGACCATTGGGCTCCATAAGAGTTGGAGTAATTAGAATCAATATTTTGAAATATTTGAGCCAAAGATCAAGATCCTTGGTCATAGCCTTGCTCTCAAAAATACGAGCTTGTATTTCTGGGGGCAAGTTGGCAACTTCACTTCTTATGGCAAACTGAGACTTAGAACTCAATCGTGCATAATCAGTGCCCATTATGGTCTTATGATCATCCATTGAATGGATTTCCTCCCTGCCAAGGAGTTGACCAAGAAGAAGGTTAACATTAGGGTTATCAGGGTGAGCAGGTTGACTTCTATGAGTCTCATTCTCAAGGGTATAGTTAATAATGTAATCATTGTAATTTTCATTTTGGGCTGTGAGGTTAACAAGATGTATTTCAAGAGCTTGAAGGGTTCTTGTGAATAGTTCTTTCTGGTTCATTTTGAAAGTAGCTTGGAGATTGTCAAGAATGAGTTTTATGGAATCAGGCAAATCACTATAGATTCCACTGTGGAATTGTAATTCTTTTGACAAAAATTCCTGCAGGGCAATAATCATGTCACTACTGGAGTATGCAACCTCTGCCGGTACATTCTCCTGAAGGGATGTTGCATAACTGGATGTTACTCCAGAAGATGCGCCTTCATGCATTACAAAGGATTGTCCCGCTGGGAATCCTTTGTCTTAAGGATAGTCCTGTACAGGAGCTTTCCCCTTGTTCCTCTTCTCTGCCGAAGAAGTCATTACCTTCCACTTATGTGGGGTTTGAATATTTTCTTTCTCCTGCTGGGCAAGGAAAGAAGCATTAAAACATTTGAAAAGTTTTGCTTTAAATTTATCATGTAAATATGAAACGTTAAAACCTTTGAAAAGTTTTCCTTTAAATTTATCATTTAAATATGTTGGTACATATATACGTTGTGCAGGACAGCAATAAGAAGAAGTAGACCCAGAGGAATAGGCTTTTTGAATGCTGTTGGGGAATATGGTTGACCTAGGGGACTTGTGGTTCCTAGCAGGGCTTTCTTTAACAATTTTGGAGCAAACATCATGTAACAATTTATTAGGGAGATGTTCAATAATTTTCTTGTGCTTAATTTCTTGTTTAAGGAAATTAAGATGCTTGACTTTAGCATGAATAAGATTAAAAACATCATTGTCAGCATGTTTTGAACAAAATTTGAACTTCACCTTTTGTCCAAGGGGATCAGTAGTAATTCCATCATGTTCAACAAGAAAGGGGTACAAAGAAGCAATGAAAGGCAATCCAAGTATCACTTTATCAGTCATATTTTTAACAAGCACAGAAGGTATTTTAAAACAAACATCAGAATGGCAAACATGAGCATTGCTCAATTCATATTTAATTTTCATTTGTGTGCCATTAGCAGATACCAATCTTTCAGTCGATTTTTCAAAATATTCAGAAGGGATCAAACCTTCTTGAATGCAATTAACATCAGCACCAGAATCAATCATGGCAATAGTATCAAAAGCATAATCATGTGAAACAACAATCCTAACTTTAGTAAACCATTTCGGAGGCATCATATGTTTAACAAGAGCAAGTTGATTATCATTCCAAGTAATAAGATTATCAGGAATCAAATTTTCAGAAACATTACCAGAAGGAGGAGTTTGTTGAGAAGATCCTTCTCCATCTTGGTGCTCATCATTGTCAGACAGATTTTTATCCAAATTTTTATCAATTTTAAGAATTAACAGTTCTTGTTTAAGATCAACATTGTCTTTTTTAATATTTTTAACATCATTTTTTAATTGAATTATCTCTTGTTTAACAGTGTTAATTTCTTTTTGAAGATCGTTAACAGTTATTTCTTTGGATTTATTTTTATTAAATCTTTCCAGAGTTTCTTCAAAGTTAATAGGAGCTTTGAGTTTTTTAACAGTTTTGTCTCTTGTTAAGTTTTGTTTAAACTTATCAAGGAGTTCTTTTTGAAGCATAGAGTTTTCAATTTTAGCAATAGTGGTTAATAGCAAGTGTTCTTGTTCTTCTTCTTTGGTTAAAACATTAAGAGATTTCATGGCATTACAACAAGATCCTTTACATCCAAATCTAATATTAGGAGTGTCAGAAGAATCACAAGACTGGTAAGACGAATCTGATGAGGAGGAGAAATCCTCTTCAAAAGACTCACTTAAAACAGCAGATTCAAGAATCTGAAACAGTTCATTTTGATCATTATCATTAATGTTTAACATTTTTAATTTGTTTTTCAGTTTGCCAGGCTTTTGGGTACAGTCCTTACTGAAATGACCAAATTTGCCACAGTTAAAGCACTTACCTTTACCCGACCTTTGTTTAACATGTTTTCTAAAAGCAGGTTTCTTTTCAGAAGAATAATAATCATTGGGTTTAACAAAATGAGATCTGTATCTTTTATGCTTTTTATGGGAATAACTTTTGTAAACCTTATCATGTTTACTTTTTCCTTTTTGCCTGGAAGGGGCAATAGGAGGTAAACCATACTGTTTACAGAAATTACCCATTTCATATTTAGCTTTCTTTTTATTTTTTAATTGTTGCCGTAAATATTTTTCATCATTACACATGTTAATACCAAGTTTTTTAATAGTACTGAAAATATCACCATAAGTTAAATTATCATAATCAATAGAATCACTTTTACCCATTAGTTCTTGTTTTACCTTATGAGCAAAGATAGGAGGAAGGCCATCAATAAACTTCTCTTTCCAGTAAGCTTTTTGGGAATCATTCCGAAGCATAACCCTGGAGAGAAAGACATCTTGGTACCATCTACAATCAGACATAGTAGGACATTTCAAATTATTCAAATAATCAGAAATGCGAGATGAAATATTAGATGGAGTACCAACAAAATGTTTGAGAATAGTATAGACCAAGGTATTAACACCATCAGGAATACCTCGACCAATATCTTCATCAAAAATAGGCATGCCATCATCATCTTTTTTAACAGAATGTTTAATAAGTTCTCTGGATTCTTCTGTGAGATGTTTATCCCACCAACCGCGAAGAGTACCAGAGAATCCAGTGACAAGCAAGTTAACAACATCAGGATGATCAAGATCATTATGATTGTTCATGTATGCAAAACCAACCATAGACATGTGAGCAAGTTTGTTAATAATTTCTTGTTCAGACAAACCATCAATATTCCATTCATACATTTTATCAGCAGAAACAGAGAATTGAGTTTGAAAAGATCTTTCTTCAAACTGCATATCAGGAGGAGTAGGTTTTGGATACCAGTTTTTTGTAAAAGACATGGAATTGGGTTGTCCAATAAATCTTTTAATTTCTGGTTGCAAATCATCAAAAACATTTTCATAGGAAACATGAGATGATGATTCAGAATCTGTTGTTTCTTCAAAAACAGGTTCTTTTTCATTTCTTGAAATAGCACAAGCAGCACTTTTGGATGCAGAAGTCTGCTCGGTTTTAACCTTTAAATTAGAAAGCATTTTTTCAACTTTGTCAAGAGTTGAATTTTGGGAAGCAACTAGATCAACAGTTTTACTCTGAGAAGTTTTGAAATTAATTTTTTCTCTCTGATCGTTCAAATCAATCAAAGGAATCTCAGGTTTTGGAGCAACAGTTTTTTGAACAATTTTTTCTTCAATACGGTCAAGCTGTTGACCAATGATATGTAAAGATTCATTAGCAAAATTGTTTTGTTCAATAATAGCAGAAACAGAGGTTTTGTCATCAGCAATTTTGAAAGGGGAGGCTTTGACCTCAACACTTTCAGAACCACTTTGACAAGTAATCAAAACGGCTTCAAGAGGAGGATGACTAGACCGTACAACGGTTTTGTCTGGTTTAACAAAATTAGATTTTCTAATAACATTTAAATAGTTAGTATGAACATCATTTTTTGAAACATAATAATTTTCAAGATAATCAAAAAACAAAATATGTTTTCCTTCTTCAACCATTTTTTCTTTCCATTTCCTTTTGACTCTGTCTTTTTCTAACTGAGCAAAATTATCTTGATAATATTTCCTTTTTGGACGGTTTTTCAACAACATAAATTCATTATATAGAAAAACCATATCATATTCAAAAGGTTCGAATCTCGTAATAACTCGTAATGAATTATGAAAAATAGGGGTTTCAATAGGAGGAAAATCAGTAGCAAAAGGAGCATCAGATTTTGCATCATCATCATCATCATTTTGAGTGTCATCAAGAGGAAAATCAGTTTTGGTTGAATAAAAGGCATTGCTAACTTGAGAATTGTTGCTAGCAACTCCTTTTAGCTTTAAATCTTGTTTTCGAAAATTCTTTTTCAAAAACTCATCAATTTCATGATCTCTTTTAGCAAGACTTTCAGATCCAGCAAAGGAATGTCTTCCTTCTTTGATTCTCAAAGGCTTGTTTTGAGGTAAACAAGTATCATCATCAAAATGTATTTTAACAGTACCATCAGCAAATTGTTGAATATGACTGAGATCAAGTTCATTTGTGTGCCATTAGCAGATACCAATCTTTCAGTCGATTTTTCAAAATATTCAGAAGGGATCAAACCTTCTTGAATGCAATTAACATCAGCACCAGAATCAATCATGGCAATAGTATATATGCACCACCCCTTCCGGTATGATTGTTACAGTCCATGTCACCTAAGGCAAAGTGATGCCTAATTTTCACCTCGAAAGTAAAGTGACACGTCGCCAGATTTTCACCATGGAAATCTGGTACTTTGCCTGAACTCCTTAGAAAAGCATAGGTTAGGACCACACCCATTTAAAAACCAAATCTCAAAGCCTCCCCATGCATGTAAAGCCAATGTCAAAATCTTGTTTTTTTCTACCAATATCCGAAAATTAAGATTTTATCAAAACAAAGGACTATCCTTGGACAGGCATTGTGGGGTGCCTAACACCTTCCCCACACGTAACCAAACTTTCAAACTCAAGAATCAAGATTTTTGCCATCTACATTAGATTAGGAGAAATGCCCTTTTCTTAACCTAGGATCAGTAATAAAATCAATTAGAAATAGGTAACCAATCACACCTTAGAAAAACCCAATGATTGGTGGCGACTTCATTTACCTTTGGTAATCACCTAAAATTTGGCCAAGATTCCTACCACACCTCCAAAAGTAGAAAAATACATTTCGTCCACCGAGAGAGAGAGAAAGCACCTGAAGCTTCGCGCAAAACCGCACTGCGATCATTCAAAAGGAGCCTCTAATGGGCCCCACATGTGCGGGAACGTCGTCATGGCGGGTGGTTGGATGAAGGCCCAATGGCGCTCATCTGTCTCGAGGCTAGGCATCGACACCAGTGACTTAGCCAACTCTAAGCCCTAGAGGAGGGCTTCATACTCAATTTCGTTGTTGGTCGTCTGGAACTGTAGACATGCCGCATACTCCAGATAATCTCCTTTGGGTGATTGTAAAATTATACCAACTCTTCCTATATACTGAATAGATGAAACATCCACATGGACGATCCACTGTTTTGCCCCCTCTCCTCTAATCAGGTGGTCATGAGCTGGAGTGAATTTTGGGATAAACTCTGCAAGTGCTTAGGCTTTTATTGCTTCTTTGGGACGATACCATACATCAAACTTACTAAGCTCCACTACCCATTGAATTATCCGTCTAGCTACTTCCAGCTTATTCATAGCCTTCTTGAGTGGATGGTCTGTCAGGACGTAGATGATATGAGCTTGAAAAGAAGGCCTAAGCTTCCTTGTTGTCACCAATGAAAATGCTATCTTTTTTATTGGCGGGTACCATCCTTTAGCTCTCCTTAATGCTTTGTTGGTGTAGTAGACGAGCTTTTGCATCTTCCCTTCTTCCCTAATTAAGGCTGAGCTCACTGCATGAGGGAATACTACTAGATATAGATGCAACTCTTCACTTGGCTTGGATGGGCTCAACAAAGGAGTTGTAGTGAGGTAAGTCTTGAGATCTTCAAGTGCTTGTTGACACTCATCTGTCCACTCAAATGCTTTCCTTAACAATTTGAAAAATAGTAAACACTTGTCAATAGCTTTTGAGACAAACTTGTTACAGACAGTTTCTCGTCCAGTTAGACTCTACATTTCTTTGACATTCTTTAGTGGCTCCATGCTTAGTATTGCTTGGATTTTGTCAGGATTTGCTTTGATTCCCCTTTGGGAGACCATCCAAGAAATTTTCTCGGTGAAACTCTAAAGGCATATTTGCTCGGGTTCAGCTTCATGTTATATTGTCTAAGATTATCAAAAGTCTACTGAAGGTCATCTGAGTGAAATGACTCATTTGTTCTTTTTACCAACATGTCATCTACATACACCTCCACGTTCTGCCCTATTTGTGGACAAAACATATGATTGACCAGCCTCTAGTAAGTCACCCCTTCATTTTTCAAACCAAAAGGCATCATTTTGTAACAAAACAAACCTTGACTGGTGATGAAAGATGTTTTCTCCTAATCTGTCTCCTTTATCTTGATCTAGTTGTATCTTAAAAACGTGTCTGTGAAGCTCAGTAGTTAGTGCTCTGCTGTTGAATCTACTGACTGGTCAATACATGGAAAAGGATAGCTATCCTTGGGGCATGCTTTATTCAAATCTGTGAAGTCTACACACATCACTTGCTATTAGCACTTTTAACCATCACTACATTTGCCACCCAATCCGGATAGTAAACTTCTCAGATGAACTCCGCTGTAACTAGCTTCTGGACTTCTTCCTTAATGGCATTTTCTCGCTCTAGGGCAAACACTCTTCTCTTTTGACGGATGGACTTTTAGGATAAGGACACATTTAAACGATGGGTAATAATACTTAGATCAATCCTGGGAATATCTTTATGACTCCAAGAAAAAACATCTCTACTTCTCTTGAGGAATTGGACGAGATCCTACTTAGTCTTCTCCCTCATACCTATTCCGATCTTGGTAAATTTTTCTGAGTTGAACTCTTCTAAGGGGATGTCCTTTAATACTTCCACTGGCTCTGCAACTGTCCTCCTTTCCTCGATATTCATCGTCTACATTTGCTCGTCCATTACTAACATGGCTAAATGGCACTCCCTGGCTGCCAGTTGGTCACCTTGTACTTCTCGTATTCCATATTCCATCAGGAATTTAACAGATAGATATAAATAGATGTCGCATCTTTCCAATTGTTTAGGGTTAGTCACCCTATGATGGCATTATATGAGGACGAACAATCGATGATGAGGAAGTTCACTTCCTTGGTCACCTGTCATGGGTAAGAGCCAACCACAACTCGTAGGGAGATGGTGCCTACTGGTATAACTTTCATTCCTTCAAATTCGATCAAAGCTACATTCACTAGACGAAGCAATTCCTTACTTATCCTCATCTGTTGGAAGGTCGAATATTAGAGGATATATGTAAAAATCTCGTTATTAACTAACACCCTCCTTGTTGTATAATTCACAATCGTCAAAGTGATAACAGTTGCATCGTTGTGAGGATGATGCAGTCTCCTTGCATCCTCATCAGTGAAGGAAATGGATGGTTCATCTGCCTCCAACACCCTTCGTGACCAGTAAGTTGGACATTTTGTACTACTCTTAGGTAGGTTTTCTTGGCTTTGGCCAAACTTCCAGTCGATTTTCCTCCCACAATAACTCTTATCTCCCCTAGTGGTGGACGTAGTGGTTCTTTTGCTTTGCCCTTCATTGGTAACCTTTCATTCTTATGATCTTGTCCAAGGAAATTATTTAACTTTCCCTACTTTATATGGACTTCAATTTGCTATTTCGAGTCGTAGCATTCATCTATATCATGTCCATGATCTCAGGGCAAACGATAGTACTTGCTTTTGTTCCGCTTGCTATGATCTCCCTTCATTTACTTTGGCTATTTTAAGGATGGGTCATCCTTGATCTGCATCAGTACTTGGTCAAATAGGGCATTTAAGGGTGTATAGTTTAACTCCATCCTAAAGACAGACCTACCTTCTTGCCATCTCTGTCTCTCTTTCTCCCGTCTTGGCCCTCTTCGAACGAAGGCCTTGTTTAGGATGACGAATACTCAGCATCTGCTCATCCAAACTTTTTCTTCCGTTTAGTAATGATCGCATCTTTCACATTCAAGAAACTTTGGGCCAAGTGAATCAGCTTGGCCATCATCTATAGCTTTCTGTCATAGAGCTTGTGAATGAACAGATCTAAAGTAACTTCATTATGAAAAGCTACCAACAAGATTTTTTCGTCCATTTCTTCTACCAACAGAGCTTCTCTGTTAAAATGACTGATAAAAGAATGTAAACTTTCATTCTCCCCTTGCTTTATGTTCAGCAAACTAGATGAAGAGCACTTGTGTCTTTGACCTCCGACGAAATTATTGACGAACTTGGATGGTAGGTTGGTGATGGATGCAATGAAAGGAGAATCCGATCTGTGGACGAGATCATCCACGTGGTTGGTCCTTCTCATGAAGCCTCTCATATCTTCCATGGCCTTTTTCATCTAATCCATCTCTTTCTCTAGATATGGCACCCTAAGTGTGACAATGCCTCTTAACTGCTCTTCACCCTCAACATTGTTCTCTACGTCTCTAACCTCTAAATTTTGCCCAGGACCTTATGTTTGCTATTGGCGACATTGCTTATGCTTGTTAACTTCTTGAGTTAACTCTTGGTTTTGGTGCTTCAAGTTTGCCATAGCAGCTGCCATAGACTGCAACTGTTGCTGGATAGATGTGGGTAGCGAAGCTGTCATTAGTGGTGGTGCACACTTAGGATGACATGAAGCATTTCCACTCTCCTAATGGTCTAGACTCGTATCCATTGATCTAGTTCGAACCATGCAGCCTTTTTTGTCTTAGAAAGAAAGGTGATTAAAACACAAAGCTTCCCATAGACGGCGCCAACTGATGAGGTTGAAAAATTAGTAAGCTAAATGTTCTGGGCTTTAATAGCAGTTAGATGACCTGAAAAAGAAGAAATGACTATCGAAGGTGACTAGGGTGAACCGGCCAAGGACCCTCTGACAGTTAAGTCAGTTTTCTTTATAGAATACAAGAATAGTAGGTGAATAAATAGTGAAAACATACCTTGGGCTAATGGAGTTAGATCCCTTTTATAGAGAGTTTTTAGTGGGTCTACATGTTCGGATCCACTACCATCAGGGGAAATGTGTGGGATTAGTGGGAGAATGGAGTGGATTTCGGAGAATCCTCCCCATGTTCTAGAATGATAGAACGTGGTCTGATTATTTGGCGTTTGTAGAAAATCTTCTGAAATTTACTGTGTCATTTGGTCCTCCATGCCTTTTTGTGACATGGATGACTAGATTACCTTAGACGATCATAACGTTTGTGAACGGAGCCTATTCATCACCCGTGGTACCTTTTATTTGGCTCCCTTTCTTTTGAACTACTCTAGACGTGGTTTGGTCATAGCCGACCATCATGGATGAATGGAACTTGATTCAGCCCACCATCACACACAAACTTAGAGTAGTTAATTAAGATATGAAATATCAAATTTTCTATGACAATTTCTTAAAACATATTTTCTAAATGAAATATCTATTCACTAAAAACTTTTAAGAATGATAATAAATATTATTATCTTACATTTTATGTGTCTAGTTAAGATATTTAGCTTACTTGGTTTTTATTAAACACCCTTTTATGCAAGAATATAAATAAAATAAAATAAAATAAAATAATAAATAATAAAATGCATATGTACAATATAAGTTTCCTTTAAATAAAATTACAAGTCTAGAAGATTAAAATCTAGTAAATTAGTGTTCTCTGAGTAACAAATAGAACACCCTATATCATGATTTCAACTTCCTACGCATGACTACTGCATAAAACTTAAAATACGTGAAGAAGATTTTTGGGATATTAAAATTTAGTGGGGTATTTTAGATATAGCACAATGGAATATTCTAAAAATCATAAATTTTCATTATAGTTTAATTGGGAGAGTAATAGTTGGGGGTATTTGCTCTTTTCTAAAGTAGAAAGGGGGAAATTGCTTGATTTTAAAGGGTATGGGGGAATTGTGAACTTCCCAAGTGTAAAGGGGAGAAGTGGAATTTTCCCCAATTTTTGTTTGTGTGAATGCTAATAATTTGAATCCATTATAATTTTGGATTATTAGATTTTCCAATCACAAAAATCTCTAGAAGTGTAATGACACGTATACAAACACATTTGGAAATGCATAAATCTAATCACATCTCTAGATATTTTCATGATTGAAAAATGCATCAGTCCTAAATTATGATAAATGAAAAATAGTCATTTAGAGAAAAGTAAAATTGAAAAGAATAGTCTCTAAGCACGTGCAAAAAGGCTAGTTTCTTCTAATGTGATTGGCAATTATTTATATCATTAGAAAATTAGTTTTAAAAACATAACCCAATTTGAATGCTCCTCAAACTAATGCTTTTGACCAATAAAATAATGAGCTACAATGTACATAATAGCCCTTTCGCGCATGTTTAAAGGTTTTTCTATATTTTAAATGTCAATACTTTCTTTATCTTAATTTTTTTCCCATTAATATACAAATTTTACTTATAATGATAAGATACAAAAAGAACAAACTTTTGTCAATGGTCTTATCTCTTCCTACCTTTACTTGATTTATAAAGAAATATTTACCACAAATTAGTGTTTAATTAATCCCAACATCTTAATAAAATTATGTAAACATCTAGAATTGACCATTAAAATATTCATAATTTTTTTTATCACTTTCAAGCCTACAAGGCATTTACTATTCAAGTAACAATACTTCATATTAGTGTCATGATTCATACGATACAAAATTAAGACTCAGCTTCAACTAAAATATTTATCAAAGGAAAAAACAACATCAACTAAAATATTCTTAAATTTTTCAAAAAAAAATCTACATTCTTGGAGAAGAGAATAAAAATTGATAGGCTAAAAATGTATTAACCCCTGGTGATGAATTAATTGATTAATTAGCCAAGTTTATTAATTAATCAAATTAACATGTAACATACGTGAAAGTACAAACAAATCACCAACTAAATAAAATGCAACAGTAAATAAAGTTGACAAGGTGATTTGTTTTCGAATGGAGAAAACCTCCAAGACAAAAACCCTACCAAGTGATTTTAAAATCACCACTCCCGAGAATTCACTATTATCACAACAAGAGGTTACAAGTAAAGGAATCTCAGTACCTTATACCAACTTACAGTTGAACCCTTATCCCAATACCCAATTGGAATTGTTCTGTAGTGACAATCTTTCCTTTTAATGCATGGCTTCTAGCACGTGACTAACCAATAGATGCGCGGATCCTAGTACGGAACTTAATCACTAACTTGAGATGGATGTTGGCTGCAAAGTTCTTCAGTTCATCACATGATGAAGATCATGAAGTTGCTTGGTCACAAAACCCTACGGTGTACAAACATAGCAGCTTCTTCAAGAAGAACTAGGGCAAACTAGGTTTCCGGTCACAATTTACATGAACAACTCTTTGCTTCACACTCGTGCAATAGTGCTTTCTGTGACAGCCCTTAAAATAATTCTTATATATGTTTAGGGTTGTGAGAAAAGAAAACCTAAACACATACTCACAGATTGGAATGAAATCAGAACTGAAAATCTGATTTTCATAATTCTCGATAGATACCCTATCTGTCGAGCAACTATCGAGTTTCGGGCTTAGACAACTTTTTAAATCTCGATAGATATCAGCTATCGAGCTTTAAAAACCAACACTTCATCACTTGATTCTTGGACAGATTTGCATGTCTTTAATACTTGAACTTGAAACCTTGCTCCTTGAAACATTAAACACATCATAGATCTACCCAATTATAAGTAAAGTGCATTTTGTTAAAGAATTTAGTCAATACATGATGACATATGTTCCTAACATGAATTACATGTCCTAACAAAAATCATTACAGAGAAATTATCAATTTTAATAGAATCGAGATTCAAATAAGAAAAGGATGGAGGAAAAAGAAAAGTCCAAGAAAGGTAAAATGATTTGTATATCTTCCAAAGCTGTGATATTTTTAAAAGTTTTGAATGCATGCGTGTAGAGACTTTTTTTTTTTTTTTTTTTTTTTTTTTTTTTTTTTTGTGGGAGATTAAAGCATGCCTTTTAAAATACCACTCGTACTATACATGAATTTGAAATCCACTTTGATCTGTAAGATCTTAGACATATTCCCATTCATGGTTTTTTGGAGCCATAATTTGTTAATGAAATTGTATAAGAAATTTTAAAATATAAAAAGTAAAGGAAAAAAGAACGAGTTAGACATGGTCATGAACATCAATTCTCAACATGTTGATCCTCACTTAACACAGTGGAAGATATTGCTCTAATACTAGAAGGCCCTAACTGTGAAAATCTTTTACAAAATATAGAAAACCAACCGATAAAATTAACATGCTATAATTTGCTGATAGAATTATATAAGACATTCTAAAATATAAAAAGAAAAAGAAAAAATTAATTTAAAAGATTTAGGCATAATAAAGTTCTAAGCATGCAGAAGAAATGCTATCATGGTCTTGGAATATTTTGGCAAACAAATTCCAGTAAACAGAAAACTAAAAATTTAAAAAGAACGTGAAACTGAAATAGGGATGCCTAGCATATAATTAAGACACTGTATCAAATCTTTGCCAATAAATTCCCACCTACACAGTACTAAATTTAAATTAATAAATAAATTACAATCCATAAAAACCAAAATTGGGGATCACAACACATTAAAACTCAAATGTCAATAACAAAATGTGGAGAGAAAGATTAGAGTGTTGAAAAATATGGTTTTGCATCTCATACAAAGCACACAGCAGAAGCAACAAACACGGATCCACTTTATTCATGAGAGATAACATGTAACCTTGAATTCTAGAACAAAGAATAGAAAGTGTACCTTGATGTAGTGAAATTCAAAACCAAGAATTGAGAATACCTTTAATCTTCATCTCAATTTCATATGGTGCCCAAGAAGTGTGGTCTTTCAATCAGTTTTTTGTACGTTAATTTTTAAAGAAAAATCATTTTTCTTCTCCTTGTAGAGAAAAACTATTTTCTTTATTTTGATCATATATACATACTAACTATCTTGCTAGTTACTTTATTTAATAACTCTTATTATATAAAAATTAATTATCTAATTGGGTTAGCCTTTTGGGCCTACCCAATTGGGCTTTAGTTTGTGGCTTAAGATGGGACCAAAAGGAACAAATAAGACTCTGGCTCCAATGGGCCTTGGGCTTTTCTATCAACTCTTGACAAGTTCAAAATTACCATTAATTATATTTAATACCACTATAGAAATATAATTGCACTCGAGACCTTATTAATAAATTATATCCCAAAACTCTAATGATATCATTTGGCTCCTCCATGAAATATCCATAGTGAATAAAGTCATAATAAACTGTCACTTTGTAAACAACTATTTTATCCTTGAGTACACAGTTTAATCTTTTAGTTATTCACATTTATTGAAATCCAATTTCAATAAATATAAGCTTTATTAACTCCTTACTAAAGTGGGTGCCCTGAATTACCAGTTCCCATTAAACTTATCTCAAGAGGATATTTTGTGTCTCTATAAAAAGAGATTATAGATTCCATCTTGAGAATATGTGTTCCCTCAACACTATGTGTGGTCAGCCAACATACTGAGATTTTGACCGTGAATATTAGATCTCACTCCTGATATATCAAGGTAACCTACATTTCATGATCGGGTTTACTACCTTCTTAGATTTGAGAGTCTATGAAATTAGAAGTCGTGAGATTAATTATTCAGGTGACAATTGTTGATTGAATAATTAATCTCACACCAGTCCAGTTTAATATGTCTTAACTTTTAAGACATATCAACTAGAAGTCTCCACTTTCATGATTAAGACAAATTATCTTAATTGATATATTATAGTTTTCACAGATAAAACGTCCAATTTCATCACCGACTATGAACTACATTTTGAGTTTACAAGGAACTTGTAATTTACATCTTCTATTACTAAATCTCATACAATGCATCTCATGGACTATAATAATGCCCCATTATTTCATTTATAAATAGTCTCATATAATTAAACAATTTAATTATTTATGACATGCCAATAAATTGTATTTTAGGGCATAAACCCCAACAATCTCCCACTGGCCTTCAAAGACAATTTACCATATATCCGACACTTATTTCCCTTTAGAATAATTCATAGTCACTTTAAGGCAAGGTTTGGAAACAAGTTTTAGCCAGATTTATTGCATAAATTATTTTTTCTACTACTACATCTCACACACTCATATCTCTCTAATAAGATAATACTTACGCTTAACATGTATCTTCACCACCTAGGATGAACATATATCTTGAAGTCCAACTCCATGAATCACAATCAAATTACAAGTTAGTATTTGTAAAACCAATAACGATCAAATCCTCACTTTGGTAGACAAGCATATAATCCCTTATTCTCCTAAGATATTTGAGTATATGCTTTACTCCCACTAAATTAAGTGATCTTAGATTCAATTGATATTTTCTTACCATGCCCACCACAAAATAGATATTTAGCCTAGTATATAGTATAGCATAAAGACTTCCTATTAATATGCTATAAGGAACCGTCTTAATATTCTCTTCCTTTCATATGTCTTATGACTATAGTACTACAGTCCTATATAAAGGAACTTCAAACTTAGAAGGAAAGAATCATTTCTTGAAGTATTGCATGATATAATTGGCTAGAATCTAATCTATTTAAGTAGTTTGAGATAGACCCAACTTCCTAATTTCTAAGTTTTAACAAAGTTTAATTCTTAGGATGTGACCAGTCTTTCCCAAGTACTTTATATCAAACTGAACTAGACAACAAAAAACTCCATTGATGACAATAATTCTACATCATTCTAAATGATTAAAATGTCATCAACATACATTAAGAAATTTATTACTCTATATAACGTTTACACACATAAGACATTTTAATACTTGATCAAAATCAAAAAACTTGATTGCCTGATCAAAGATGATATTTTATGATTCAGATGCTTAATTTAGTGCATAAATGGACCTTAAGCAACTTTCATACTAAACACTACAGGTTCTTGGCTATAAACAAGTCTAGTTACATCATATAAATGTCTTCCTCAAGATTTCTACTAAAAGAAGTTTTCTTGATAATCATTGTCATATTTCATCCAAGTGAAATATAATGAATAAGTGAATCTTGATAGAGTCAAACTTGACTATTGGTGAAAAAATCTTTTCATAGTCGAACCACTTATTTCTGAATAAATCTTTTCGCCATTAGTCTTGACTTTGAAGGTTTGCACCTTTTAATCTATCAATCTCATTTTCTTTTAGACCTATTTAAGAACAATAGGCTTAATGCCACTAGACGCCTCTACAAGTTCTAAACTTCAAAAAGAATCTAATTCTATTCACATAACCTTGATCCAGTAATCCATATTCATACCATCTATTGCCTTTACGTAGAACCGAAGATCAAATTCATATCCTTGTGGAATGACTTCAAAAATTTATCCCAAAAGTATGAATTTATTTGGTAATTGATAATCCTCTCATTACGATATTGTACTGGTGTAATAGTTATTTACTGAATAATGTCTTGTGGTGTATCTAATACGACCATCTTATCTCCAAATGTATTTTATAGTTGTCTTACAACAAATTCTGACATTTTTCTTCTAGAACATTCTACCTTTAAAAGAGCCATATTTCTCCTTTATGCATGCACTGACTTAAAGAAGTCATTGAAACTTTATTCCTTTATGAAAAGGAGCCCTAGATCATATTATCCTCTAAATAGAATTCAAAGAATGAGAATATAACAAAATAATTGTTCTAAAAGCCCATCTTTCACCAATCTCGAATATCATTTAGATTAATAAGATCTAGACATAAGTGCCAAAACATACAATACCAAAGGATGAAACTTTCTCTTTAAAAAGTAAAACATGTGAATTTCCATCTAGAAAATAATCATGGACAATGCTTAGCTTTACCAAAACAGTAAAACACTTTCCTTTTGGTCATATTTTTTAGTCAAATTTCCTTTTGGCAATTACTAGGCAACTCACTTATCCAATTGTTTGGTATTATAATTCCTATTCTTACCACCTTTACCTTTTGGTTTAGGCTAAGAATTTGAATTAAATCATATTGATCCTAGCCTTAGCTTTTAGGATGTCTTCTACTGCGTAGAACTCATTCATCAATTCAAATAACATAAAAATAATTTATTTTCAAAAAACAATCTGAATTGATCAAATGATTCTAACAAGGATTTGTGGATCATATTTAAATGAGATTAACATTTAATCTCTACATCCAAGAATTCCAATTCATTTTAAAATAAATAAAACATTTTCATAAAATGATATAAAATTGGAACTCCTTAAGCCTTTCTCAGCACTCAATATGATTCATACCAAACATCTCATTTAGACTTAATATAAAGTCTAAGTCTAGTACTAACTCTTGCATCTCATGCTGTAGCATAATTGAGATAGAAGCCAATGGAACATTTTAGCATTTCAATGGAGACTATGATCACATCATAAGCTATCTTCAATAAATGCATCATGTATAGGAAATTATGACAATGTTGAATCAAAACATATTTATGTACTTCAGCTCCTTTAAGCAACATGGCCAAAATTATTTCTTAGTTAATGTGATTCAATTAAAATAGTAGTTACAGAACACAAATTTATGACAACTTCATTTTGAGACTATGAACATAATTACAAGGACACTATAATTTTGCATCCATAACCATATAATATTGAACCTAAAAACCATACTATACTAGATGCAATGACAACCTAATCCCGCATTTAATATTCCTCAACATAGAGTGAATACCAACCACTATGATCAGGTGAGAATTATTCTCACTATTAATGCTATCATAGTAACTCTTACCAAACAAAAATAATTTGCTGCTCTTCCTTTAGCCTCTAAGTAATAATAGCAAGAACTCAGCATAGAGGATACTATTAAACTTAGTCTAGTGTACACCATTGCCTAGACCCATCTGTAGCCACACAAATCTACCCTTGTAAGGTTTAATCTTGTAGTACCATCATGCAAAATAGCCTCCGCATGGAATGCAAGGCTCGAGGCCAAGACGAGGTGCTTGCCCCACACCACTATAAACTGGGAAGTTCAATCTTGTAGTACCATGAAATAAACACCCTCCGTATAGAACGCAAGGCTCGCAGCCAAGACGAGATGTTTACCCCACACCACTTTGAACCGACAAAGGAGGCCATGAGATCCAACCCTCGAATCTCTCTCCCACTGGAAATTTTAGAACAGGTAGATTGTATTGAAATCATTGTGATCTCATCACAAGTTTAACCCTACACATCAAATGTGTTTAACTGTTTAAATTCAATGTGATCTGACTAAGTCACATCACAATAGCACAACAAACATTCGCGTAATCACAAAGAAGTTTAACCTTGTAATCCAGAAGTAAATAACCTTCGCATGGAATGCAAGGCTCGAGGCCAAGACAAGGTACCTATTCACATTACAATAAATTTAACAAAAATGTTATATAGTTTCCAATGAGATTAGAATACTTTATCTAGTAAATTAAGGATAGAGTTCTATATAACTAATTTTTGAGTGTTGGAAAATCTGATTTTGCATTTCATACAAAATACACAGCGGACACAACAAACACGAATCTACTTTATTCATGAGAGATAACATGTAACCTTAAATACTATAACAAAGAATAGAAAGCGTACCTTGATGTAATGAAATTTAAAACCAAGACTTGAGAATACCTTTAATCTTCACCTCAATTCCACATGGTGGCCAAGAAGTATGTCTCTCAATCAGTCTTTTGTATGTTGATTCTTAAAGAAAAATCGTTATTCTTCTCCTTGTAAAGAAAAACTATTTTCTTTCTTTTCATCATATGTACATACGAACTACCTTGGTAGTTATTTTATTTAATAACTCTTATTAAATAAAAATTGATTATCTAATTGGGTTAGACTTTTGAGTCTACCCAATTGGGTTTTAGTTTGTAGCTTAAGATGGGACCAAAGGGAGCAAATAAGACACTAGCTCTAATGGGCATTGGGGTTTTTTGTCAACTCTTAATAAGTCTAAAGTTACCATTAATTATATTTAATACTACTATATAAATATAATTGCACTGCAGGCTTTATTAATAAATTATATCCCAATGCTCTAATGATATCATTTGACCCCTCCATGAAATATTCATAGTAAACAAAGTAATAATAAACCGTCACTTTGTAAACAAATATTTTATCCTTGAGTACCCAGTTTAATCTTTTAGTTATTCACATTTATTGAAATCCAATTTCAATAAATATAAGCTTTAGTAACTCCTTACTAAAGTGGGCACCTTGAATTACCAGTTCCCATTAAACTTATCTCAAGGGGATATTTCGTGTCTCTATAAAAAGATATTATGGATTCTATCTTAAGAATATGTGTTTCCTCAACACTACGTATGGTTACCCAACATACTGAGGTTTTGACTGTGAATATTAGATCTCACTCCTGATATATCAATGTAACCTATATTTTATGATCGGGTTCACTACCCTCTCAGATTTGAGAGTCTATGAAATTAGAAGTCGTGAGATTAATTATTCAGGTGACAGTTGTTGATTGAATAATTAATCTCACAATAGTCCAGTTTAATTTGTCTTAACTCTTAAGACACATCAACACATCAACTAGAAGTCTCTACTTCCATGATCAAGACAAATCATCTTAGTTGATGTGTTGTAGTCTTCGCAGATGAAACACTTAATTTTATCACCAACTACGAACTACATTTTGAGTTTGCAAGGAACTACATTTTGAGTTTGCAAGGAACTTGTGATTTACAGCTTTGGTGACTTAATCTCGTAAATCCCATACAATGCATCTCATGGACTATGATAATGCCCCATTAGTTCATTTATAAATAGTCTCATATAATTAAACAATTTAATTATTTATTACATGCCAATAAATTGGATTCTAGGGCATAAACCCCAACATAGAGTACCTACCTTTAAAAGATTTGGGCATAATAAAGTTCTAGGCATGCAGAAGAAATGCTATCATGGTCTTGGAATATTTTGGCAAACAGAACCCACTAAACAGAAAACTAAGATTTTAAAAAGAACGTGAAAGAGAAATAGGGATGCCTAGCATATAATTAAGATACTAGAACAAATCAAAACTCAAATGTCAATAACAAAATATAGAGAGAAAGATTAGAGTACCTACCTTTCGAATTCTACTTTGAGCGATGGCATTCTTCTTTTTGTTTTTCTTTTTCTTTTTTTCACTTCATCTCTACCTTCTTCTTCTTCTTTTTTTTCTTTTTTTGAATTAGCATTAAAGATGGGACACGAGGATAAGGATTGGCCAGACATAAGATGAAATTGTAACTCCAAGATTGCTTAGTGCTAATTGGTGGATGATAATGAGGAGTTTAAACTTTAAATTTGTACCTGGGTGGGTTTGTACATGAGAGTGATTTTTTTTTTTGGTTAAATACAATGTAACCAAACGTGTATTCATTTAGTTTTTTTTTTTTTTTTTTTGGATAAACTTGAGGATTTTTTTTTTAAAGAGTTTTTGATAGGAAGATAAACGTGGGATGATTTTTTTTTTTTTTTTTTAGGATAAAAAAACAACAACAACAACTTGGGGTTGTTTAATCTTTTTTCTTTTTTAAATAAACGTATAGTTGTTTTGAAGAAGTGGTTTAATGGAAGAGTGTTCCTATTTTATAGGCAATGTTTTAGTGTAAGTTAGACATGTATTTTTACCAGACTATCCTTTAGTTTTGTTTCTACTAAAACTTAGAGGTGTAGAGATATTTTGGAACAAAAAAAAATTTGGTCCAACCAGGGGAAGCCCCTTATATATATTTACTTAATATATATACTAGCCTTTAAGTACGTGCTCACGTGCATGCTTAGAGGCTCTTCTATATTTTTAGGTAAGGATTGATTTAGAGAATTTATTATAATTTTGGATTACTACATTTTCCAATCACAAAAGAAAAAAAAAAAAAAAAAAAAAAAAAACCAAGAGGTGTGTGAAAAAAATGATTTCACCACACATAATACTCATCACACCCCTAGGTTTTTTTTTTTTTTTTTTTTTTTTTTTTTTTTTGTAATTGGAAAATGTAATAATCCCAAATTATAATAAACACTCTAAATCAACCCTTACCCAAAAAAAATAGAAGAGCCTCACGCGCGTGCTCAGAGGCTAGTATTCCATAATTATTATCCATTTTTGCTAATTTTGTTTACGCAATAATCAACATGTTATTGATTGGAAGATGATGCTATAATTTAGTATTAACTTTTAGGGGTGTGATGAGTATTATGCATATGTAGATGAATTAATTTTTTCATCACACCTCTTGGTTTTTTTTTTTTTTTTTTTTTTTTGTGATTGTAAAATGTTGTAATCCAAAATTATAATGGATGCTAATGATTAACCTTTATCCCAAAAAAAAAAAAGAAAATAGAAGAGTCTTTGAGCAAGCATTGATTTCAATTTAAATCCTAGCATTTAAAAAAAAAAAATTACAACAAGACAAATACATCAAACATCCTATGTACAAAATATATACTTTACATGGAACCTAAGTCCAAATAAGAAACATATAGAGAAAAGAAGCTTGTTTCACCAATTCCCACTGTTTCCCTATTTGTAGATAGTAAGGGACACAAAATTGCTTGATGGGTTATTCAGTACTTAACCACTTATTCTTCCATATCTTTTCAAAATGCCTCAGCACCACCGTGTCTTACCATCTTGGTCTTATATGTTCTAGAGTTGAATTGGCTAGCTCTTTGCTAGTTGTCATCAATATGATACAATTCCTTATCATGTCTAAAAGCAGGATAGAAAGAACCCTAAAAAATAACAGTACAACAATAGTCTTCCTCTGAATCCTGTCTACAATTCCTACTTTGAAATGAAATACCAAAACATTTACCTGTCTTAGACTTAGAAACTTCAATTAGGAACAAAGTTTGCTAGAAAATAGGGAAAAAAAAATGTATCCTTTCTCTTTACAAATGCACCTAATGGTTCTTTCTTCCTAATTCATATCCAAACTTACATCAAAATAACTTTTGCCTCCACACAATAAGTCAATAACATAACAATGGAGAGGTCATGCTTATAATAAACTGAATGATTAATAAAGTTTCTTAGTTTTTGACACTTGGTTGTTGTCATGTTTAGTGGTATATTGTTAAAATATTTTACTTACAGAAAAAAGAAGGAACTATTACCCAATTTTGAACAATACAACAGTGTTAATTCTGCAGCTATAATAAGCCCATGACCTAATAGCACAATATTAAACTCATCTTTGAATTAAGTAAGATCCACATTCTCTTTTGCTAATAATAATGTATAAGTTCAAACATTGAGTTTTAAGATGATCCATTCAAATTTTAAGGTATAAATTCCATTTTAAAGAACAAATCACTCAAAAGATAAATATTCAAAAAAAAAAAAAAAAAAAAAAAGAGGGGGGAGAAGTTTAAATTGATTTTTTTTTGTGTGGTATAATCAGTGATCTTATTTCTCTCCTGTTAATTTCTCTATTTAAATTGTTCTATAATAGAGAAATTGCAAGTCACAATGAGATTATGAGAGTATAGAAATCTATCACAACATAACTACAGAGAAAGTCCCAAATCTATAAATATTGATGATTAATGTTTCTAAGCTTTAAAGTGAAGTCTAAAGGGAAACAATAATATCAAAATTGGTTTAATCTTACAAAATGAAATTAAAAAAAAAAAGACGTATAATCATGTCACTTCAAACAGCATACAATTGTGTAATTCAAATATCACAAACAGATAAAAGAAGGAAATATATTTATTAAGAATGCCTATTTTAGGCTTGAAATTTATGAAGAAAAATTATTACTTTTTGATGGGAAGGATTCTTCTGTACTTTGAAGTGTGAAAGAAAGGTTTGCATGACCATGTCAGTGCTTCTTCTCTCTAACGTCGTGGGCTACTAAGTCATTGATAGAGTGGATGAAGACGCCAAGGCTTAGTCTACTGGTATGAAAATCCCAATACAATCCGTTGATTCCTATTGAAAAAGCATGTGTTCTAAAATTTTAAGTAAAAAATAGAGATAAGAATGAATAAACATAAACAATGAGAGATGTTAATAAGGATTCTCCATCAGTATCTACTTTGTGTTTTTGGAAAACGGTTTGAAGGAGGAGAAGTTTGTGTTGTTTTTATAGCAAGGAGAAGTGTTGGTGCTTGTTAGTTGTGTAAATTATTTGAATGTGAGTTAGTAAAAGACGTGCATGAAGGAAACTGTTAAAAACTGTTTAGTTTGAAGTTTATCACTTTGTTTTAAATTTGATTCTTTTTGTTTGAGATTAAAAAAAAAAAAAAAAAAAAACGTGTTTTTTTTTTTTTTGATGAAAAAACGTGCTTGATTTTTTTTTTTTAATAACAAAACGTGCTTGATTTTTTTTTTTTTTTTGATGGATAACAAAACGTGCTTGATTTTGTTAGGAGAGGTATATGTTAATAATTTGCTAAATTTAAGGATATGGATGGGAAGTTATGGTAATAGTTTTTTAATAGGAGTGTTTTTTTTTTCCTTTAAATTCAAAATAAATAAGAAGATATTTGAAAAAAAAAAAAACAAACGAGAGATCATGGAGTAAGGAAAACAAATTCTATTAAAAAAAATTGAAAACGTTTAACCAAGAGAGTGGTCCTATTCTTTCTCAAAAAAGAAAAAAAAGAAAAAAAAGAAAAAAAAAGAGTGGTCCAATTTTGTTGGAAATATTTTAGTGGGAGTTAAAAGAAGTAGTTTTATTAAATTATCCTTTAGTTTTGTCTCTACTTAAACCTAGGGAAACAGGGGTATTTTAGGAAAAAAAATCCAGGCCAAATAGGGGCAACCCCCTTAAATAGTGGTGTGTATATATATATATATATATATATATATATATATATATATTTACTCAAAGTGGTGCATAAAAAAAAAAAAAAAAAGACACAAAACAAAATAATTCAAATAAACAAAAAACCAGTCCAAGAAAACTGTGTAAAACAGTGAAATTTGGCTCACTAAAATTGAATAAGCCAAAAAAAAAGTCTAGAAACACAACAAAATACCACAACAATTTCACAATACCTCTATTTTTAGTTGTGGTTGCAATTGATCTAATATTTTATTATTTTATTTTATATTTATTTTGACTTATAAGGAACTTACACCTCAATATTTATGAAAATATTGTGACCTAAACAAAATAACCCAACATTTTCACAATACCTTTATTTTCAATTGTGGTGGGTTTTGGTCTGATATTTTATTATTTTATTTTGACATATAAAGAATTGACACATTTGTAGTTATGAAAATATTCTGATAATAATAAAATATCACAATTTTTTCACAATAAATTTTTGATTATTTTTATTTTATTTTGACCTATAAAAAATTAACTAACAACTCAACAATTATGAAAAATTGGTGACAATTTGTTATGTCAGTATAACTATTCCTAAACCAAAATATATATTTTTAAAGCAAGCTCAAACCAATGTCAATATATATGATATATTAAAATAAAAAATAAAAAGAGAGAAAAACAGGCTAGCTGGAATGGTGAGTTTCGGCTAACCAATTAACTAATCACTAACCAAAAGCAGCTCCTTTTTTTTTTTTTCATCGTTTAAACTTGATTTCTCCTTATTTTAAGGCTCTTAGGTAATAGAATTAAATAATAAGTGTTACATCTACAATATTTCTACAATACTTTTACAACAAATATTTGATGGTAAGTTATTAATGATTCTAATTTGAATCCACCATTGGAATTATTTTTTTCTTACCAATAATAGTCAATAATAACTTGTCATTTAAAATTTATTTTAAAAAATATTATAAATATAAAATTTTTTAGTATTAAAAAATTTTCTTTCCCCATTTTGATTTGTTATAAATGACAAAAGTTAAACAAAGCAAGAGCATCGTAGTTAGAGCCATTTGCTCTTTTTATATAGCTAACTATTAAATAACTAAAAAGTAGTTAACAATCTTATGAGCACACCCAATCTTATACCTAATTTTAAGTATTATTTATACTATTGTTTAAGGAATTTTTCCTATTTAGACCGGATTTTTTTTTTTTTCAAAATATCCCTATTTTCTTAGATTTAAGTAGAGACAAAATTAAATGACAACAAAGTAAAAGTACATCTTTAACTCCCATTAAAACATTGTCTATAAAATAAAATCATTCTCTCACTAACCCACTTATTTAGAAACAAACCTCACGTTTAAACTTTTCTCATTCTTTATTTTTTTAATTGGCGGATTTTTTTTTTAAACCCACGTTAAAAAGCTTCTATTTTTTGGGTAAAATTTTAATAATTTACATCAATTATAATTTAGAATTATTACATTTTTTAATCACAAAAAAATTTAAAAGTGTGATAAGTATTATGTATTTGTATCAAATATTAAAATTATAATTAATATAAATTATTAAAATTTACTCAAAAAAATAAAAAGATTTTTACACACGCATTCACACGCGCACTTCGAGACTAGTTTAAATAATTGATTAGGACTAGTAGGTGTATATAAAAAAATGGGGGACAAAAAGTGTCATCGACTCTTGTTGACCACTTCGTACATGTTTGTAAAATTATGCGTAAAAGTAGGCGTGGTGCTATATTTATTCAAAAGTAATTATATAAGAGATATTGCCGAGCAAGCAAGATGATGGCAACAAAAGGTTCATTTGTAAAAGTTAACTTTTCCACGGAGGAACTGTTACTTTTCGACACTGTTACACAAAAAAGAAAGCCTCAAATAGTAATAAAAAAAAGGAAGGTAAAAAAAATCAAAGATGCCCATGATTTTGCTTAAATCCAGTGTATCTATTGAGTGGGTCTCCTGATTTTGATTTTGTTAAGAGTCAAGACAAACGAAAATTGTCCTCTCACGCTCAATAAAATAACAAATGCGAAGAAGAGGATTAATTCAGATTAATAAAATAACATAACAAACGCTCCAGCTAGTCCACTCCCAACAAAACCGAACAATACATATCCTCTTCTAAAATCAGTAGGTGATGAATGCATGATGCTTCTTTGACATCATCGCGTGAAAATGCTACAAATAATTTTCAGATAAGATCTTACGTGATTCTATTTAGTACCATCCAAAATCTAGTAATTACTTTCCAAGAAAAATGATAGAGATATCGGAGCACTGTTTTAGACCCCAAATTGATGAAGTAGCGGATTAATCAATTATTTACCAATTATGCCAATTACGCTATCATAATTGTAACAATTTAATCATAAGAGCATCCACGGTGGGCTTGCCATATGCCAAATGCAAGTCCTATTTGGCATTTAAGCCCAAAAAACTCCCAACAACTAAACTTGTAAAACTGACAGAAGCCAAATTTTTTTGACATAGTGCTACAGTACCATCTAATCAAATCATAATACTATATTTTAATTCATTCCAACTACTCTCTCTCTCTCTCTCTCGCTCTCTCTCTCTCTCTCGTACCGGGTTTTGCTCTCTCCATCGCCTCTCTCTCTCTCGCCATTTTCAAGCTTCTCTCTCCATCCCCTCTCTCTCTTGATCTGGGCATGGCGTGGGTTTTTTTTTTTTTTTTTTTTAATATGGGTTTTTGTTCTGGTGGGATTTTGGTGGGCAATAGTGGCGTGGTGGGCATGGTGGAGGCGCGGTGGTGGTGACTTGGCAGTAGAGGCCAAGCGGGTTTGTTCATGGGTCTCCGGCGTGGTTGTGGGTTTGAAGGATTCTCTGGGTGAGATCGGCGTGATCAAGGATCCAGTAGTTGTTGTGGTGGCGAGATCGGCGTGGTTGTGGGTTTTGCAAATCAGATTTGGTTGTGGGTGGTGATGGGTCTACTAATCAGTTTTGGCCGTGGGTTTGGGGCTGAGTTTCAGTGGTGGATCATGGTGGCATCGGTGCAGTGGGCCGTAGGTTGTGGTGGCATGATAGGTCTAGGGCTAAGTTTGGTGGGTTTGCTTGGTGGGTCAGGTGGATCGGCGGTTGTTGTTGATGGTGGAACAGTGGGGTTTTTGATAAACTGTGTTGATTGGCGGTGTTGTTGATCAGCAGGTTTGGAGTTTTTGATAAACTATGTTGAAGGTGGATCAATGAGGTTTTTTTAGGTTCTGTGTTGGTTTTTTTTTTTTTTTTCAATAAACTGTGTTGGGTCTTCACGGTGGTGATGGAGGTGATGAGTGGTAGAGAGAGAGAAAGAGAGAGAGAGAGGGAGGGGAAGATAGACAAAAATGAGAGAGAGAAATAAATATATTTTATTGTGTAAATATATTATTTTAATGAGTAGAATAGGAAAATAAAAGTTGGGATGTTGGAAGAATTATAAAATGGTATGGTATAATGATAAAGTGACTTTTTGAAATGGTAAAATAGAGTAAGATTGGCATTCACAACTGTAAATGCTCTAACCACAACAAGTACCAAATTTGTAAAGTAAAATGAGAAACAATGGATGACACACAAATTTAGTAACGAAGTGAAAAAGAAAAAATAATTGGAGAATAACTCTAATGGAAAAACACTCCAATGGCAACACACCACAAACAAGAAATGTGAAGAGAAGTTATAATCTAGACACAACAACCAGTAGATGAACTTATTGATACAACCCGATAGGTGAAATAAGAAATTATGGATAAATTACAAATTTAGTCTTTACTCCTTAACTTTTTGTACCGTGTTTTTATTTGACTCCTAACGTTTTAAATGTGTTAGTTTAGTCTATAGTATTTTGATATTGTGTTAAAATAGTCTTTATTGTTAAGTGATGGATGAAAAATATTAACACGATTAACGGCCAAAATATTAAAAAAAAAGTTATATCACTTCAAATGACCAGTGTTTTGTCACATGAAATAAAAAATAATAATAAAAAATGAATTGTTGGAGGTGGTAAGGGATTTTGCGGCAGAATTTGTTTGGCAATAGGAAGAGCTGGGTTAATTTGAATGCTGATTTTTTTTTTTAACCTTGAAGAGCTAAAGATAATTAATTTTATCAATTGAACGAGAAACAATCGAGTTGGAACGAAATCAATCAAAAAGATTTTCAACACCCTTAAAACAGAGAAAGATTACAAACCTATGAGTTGGGAATGTCTTCGGTGTTAGGACATTTGTGATTGGATGTTAGGAACATATGTCAACATTTTATGTATTGGCTAATCCTTTGACAAAACGCATTTTACTTGTAATTTGATAGATTTAGGATGTTTTTAATACTTAAAGAAATAAGGTTTCAAGTTCAAGTGTTAAAG
Source organism: Castanopsis chinensis (assembly GCA_032878915.1). Classification (NCBI taxonomy): domain Eukaryota; kingdom Viridiplantae; phylum Streptophyta; class Magnoliopsida; order Fagales; family Fagaceae; genus Castanopsis; species Castanopsis chinensis. The sequence goes on along the minus strand of JAVQMG010000126.1, from coordinate 10,143,924 downwards.
CCATGCAAGTCTGTCAAAAAAAAAAAGTAAAGAAGTGCTGCTTATTAAAGCTCAACAGTTAACATCTATTGAGGTTTAAAAAAGTTGTTTAAGCCTGAGGCTCGACAGCTAGGGTATCTATTAAGTTTTATAAAACTTAGTTTTTCTGGACTAATTTTCATCCTATCCGTGATTATGTGTTTGGGTTTTCTTTTTTCACAACCTTAAACATATATACGGATTATTTTAAGGGTTGTATCAAGTTGCACAACCAAGAGCGCAATTGCACAACAGCATAATTCCTCAAGTGTAACTGGAAACCCAGTTTGCCCTAGTTCTTGAAGAAGTTGCTGTGTTTGTACACCGTAGGGTTTTGTGATCAAGCAACTTCGTGATTATCATATGTTGAAGAACAGAAGAACTTTACAGCCAACATCCTTTTCAAGTTGGTGATCAAGTCGAATACTAGGATTCGCGCATCTATTGGTTAGTTACATACTGGAAGCCGTGCATTAAAAATGAGAGATTGTCACTACAGAACAAGTCCAATTGGATATTGGGGTAAGGATTCAATTGTAAGTTGGTATAAGGTACTGAGATTCCTTTACTTGTAACTGCTTGTTTTGATAATAATGGATTCTCGGGAGTGGTGACCTTAAAATCACCTGATAGGGTTTTTGCTGTCTAAGATTTCCCCATTCGTAAACAAATCATCGTATCATTTAATTTCTTCTGCATATTTAGTTATTTGGTGATTTGTTTGTGCTGCCACGCTTGTTGCATGTAGTTGAACCTAATTAATTCACTTGGTTAATTAATTAGTTAATTTATCACAAATAGTCAATACATTTTTGGCCTATCATTCAGCTTCAATAATTGGGCTTCAAAGTTAAAACAATGAATGGGGCTGGCGAGGTGAAAAATGTTCTCTATTTAATATTTTTCTTATTAATAAAAGTACTATTTTGTGATTTGTTTAGCATTTAGTAATTTTGATTTCGAATTTTCAATGGTATTGGTGGTTAGCGGTAACATTAAATTAATTTATTTCATATTTAATTCAGTGCCATGGTACTTCTGGACCAAGAAATCTGGTTCTAAGTTGGCTGTGGATTCCAAGAAAACGTTAAGTGGCCTTCTGGTAAGAGAATTTAGATATTGATTTTCAAAATGATGCGTAAATTGTGATTTAAAAAGTGTTATAAAAACACATATTTAAAGTATTTATAATGCAAAAAAGTATTTGACACCATGTTTTTAATAACATATTTTCAATAGTAAGATTTTCTTGTTTTTATTGTTTACTCACACATTTCTTAAAATGCCCTATTCAATTACGCATTTTCGAACCCTACACCCTAGTCTTCGAAGTCAGATATTCACTTCAAGCTAACTAGAGCATCTCAATTAATCATCACTTCGAGCAACTTGAAATATAATTAAGAGAACAAGGTTAATCTAAAATTGGTTTCTACTCAAACAAACGCAGACCAGCTTCATAATATCAAAACTCTTCGTATATGGAACCCTTCACGAACTACCAGTTCGTATTCATTACTTGAAATTTTGACCAACTCCAAGGATCCTCCTTAAAGGTTTGATTACTGCAATGGCATGCTAGGATTATTGACAGCTCTATGGTTTCTATCTTGATCATAAATATGGCAGCAAATCATAGTGAATATCCTCTTTCTAAACTCATGAGTTGAAGAATCTAAGTTTAGAATATCTCTCTATAAGGCTAATGGCTACAACCTCTCTAAAACTTGTGACGTTGAGCCTTTTATATGTTGTACAAGTAGCGAATGAAAACTAAGTCAACTGAATTTAATTAAAATACCTCAGAGTTCGAGTTCATGAATTCGATAGATCGAAACGCGATCGAATAACTATTGAAAATATCTGTCGTTCATTTGTGAAGCAATCAACTAATTGTTGAAACCTGATGTTTGATCGAATGGTAGTCGAAGTCCTAACCTGATGTTTTCACCCCTTGAACATTATGCTTGTATTTGGAAATAACTTATTTAGTTGAAATTGAAATTTTTTTGATAAAAGTACTGTAAATAAAGTTAAAAGTTAGCTGAAATGGTACAGTGAGACTCATAAATAATATCAAAAAATACAATATAAGATTTATGAATAGTAGCAAAAATAAATTAAGTAGTACGCAAAAGAAATTGTCCAATATAAACTATCCCAAACACAACTTTTATAACACATTATAAACTTAATGATTATTACATTATCATGAAATTTGATAATCTAAAATCTAGCAAGATAATTCCCACAAACTCAACTACATTTACTTTCACTTTTTTATAAATTTTTTTTTCTAATAAAAAATTTTGAAGTCTAATTATATTTTTATAAAATAAACAAAATAAACCAATGAAAATAAGTGAAATGTGGAGTAAATTTAATTAAAAATTTTTTAACTTAAGGAAAAAAGATGTATACACAAAGTTGTATCATTAATTTCGTGACATATAACGTTGTCACGATAAAATTCACATTTATATTTAAATCATTGCAATTTGTATTCCATAGGTATACTTTTTATAAAAAAATAAATAAATAAATCGATCAATAAAAAAGAAAAAAGGTATTCTTTTTTTTCTTTCTTTCTTTTTGAGATAAGAGATGGTGGTAGTTCCATATATTTTTTTATCAATTTGTTGTGGATGCCGGATTTTGGACAGTCAGCCCCCCAAGTTTATGAAACTGAATCCAAGGTTAAGTATATGCACTTTTTATGGGATTTTACATCTTTAAACAAACTATGTCGCAAAACTCCAACATTCTTAGGCTCTCACTCACCTTAAGCCCACTCTTAGAGACTCTTTGATTAGAGAATTCAAACAAAAATTTTTAGTATTTAAATAATGAAAACTATGAGGTAAAAAAAAAAAAAAAGTTTGGTATAAGAATTTAACAAAAGAGTACCAACATAGAATAAGGAAAGTACTAACATGTGATAACGCATGGCATGACATAAGATTTTAAGTACATAGACATTTTCTAATCGAAGTACATGATCTCAAAAGGTTCTAAGAAACTCACCTCAACCTTTTAGAGCTACTATTTTTATAGCTTACATGCAAATTAAAAGAGACATTTTTTAAAACATTTTTGAAGTTAAGGATAATGTAGGCTTGGTTTGCCTCAATTGATTTAAGTTAAGGATAATTTCTCTTTTTGAGAAAGCATTTTTATTTGAAGTTGCTTTTTCAAAAGAAGGATTACTTCTTGGTATTTTAGAAGACATTTTAAAAAGCTTTTTATTATTTATTTGTTGTATAAGGATTTTTGGACATTGAATATTCTCATTGATGAGAATTGAGAATTATTATTTTGGGAAATATATTTGTGAAGGTGTGATATAATTTGTTGGAAGTTTATATTATTAGAGATTTGCACCTAATAATGTTATATTAATCAATCTTTACTCTCTTTAAAAAAGAATAGACAATTGTCTTACATTACTTAAAACCAGTATATTGTATGTAGTATAACTTATTTCACTCTCTCTTAAAAGTTAACATAACTTTTGAGTAGAGTTTGTAGTGTGATTTTATATTAGAATCTCTCTCTCTCTCTCTCTCTCTCTCTCTCTCTCTCTCTCTCTCTCTCTCTCTCTCTCTCTCTCTCTCTCTCTCTCTCTCTCTCGTGTATTTGTTTCTCAATTAAAAAAAAAAACACTCGTTATTCTCACTACTATTCATATATATAATTCCATCAGTTAACAAATCTCACTAACCCCACATAAACTTTCCATGAAATAGTGATATCTAATTTGTAATATGGTATGGCTATTTCACAACTGTGTGTACTTACACTATGAAGCAGATGAAATCATGAACATATTTATCTAAGCATGTATAAGGTTTTATATATATATATATATATATATATATATATATACAAGATATAAATCTACTCTAACTTAATCTAAGTGTATATGTATGTGAAGTTCCCTCTTGAAAACTTGAACCCCAACCCTTGCCCGTTACACCCTACAAGCACTTATATTTATGGAATAACTATCGCACCAAAAATATGCGATGGCGCATGTATAAGTTTTTTAAAAGAGTAATATATATATATATATATATATAATAGTCACACACTATTAGTCACACACTATTTATTTCAAATTTATTAGTACATACATTGTCACATGATTGAAAAAGACTATATACTACCTAACGTGCAATAAAAGAGAATGCAATAACATTTTCCTTTCTCCTGTGAGTAAAAAGGTGCGTATAGAGTGCTTCTTGGAGCATAACGTGTAGCCTAACTTAGAGCCAAGTACCCTCCTCGTAAAAAGACAATAAAAAACGTATGCTCTCCCCCTCACACACGGTTATAACGTACAACATTCCTATCCAGAGAAAAACCCTAATTTTCTTTTTAAACCAAAATAAAAAATAAAAAAACTATTATTCAAGGGACTGGTTGGAGAAACAGCACAAGACCAGTGTACGAACGATTGGCATGGGTAGGGACTACTGGACTGGAGGGGATGGAATAGAATTTAATGCAACCCAACTGAAAGCAAAGGACTGTAGGACCCACTCACGTTGCAGTTATGGTTCCCGCTCCACCAGCTAGCTTTTGGAAGCCGTGGAGTTTTTGGAAATTTGGACAATGAATGATTCTTCTCTGTCTGTTTCTCGTTTTTCTATTAGTCCCTATCGTTTTTTTCATTTTCCCCTATTTTGTTTCTTTTATTCGTTTATCTAAGATTAATATAGAGCATAATTCTTTAATATTCATAGATATATCATAATCTTATAAGTCAATGATTTAATTGAAATTTTGTATGAACCTAATGCTCCCTGTTGATTTGGACAATCTAATGAAAGCAACAAATAATAAGGAACATTGGCATATATAAGATCATGTGTTCACGATGATAGAAAACCAAGATGGTTTTCTTTAAATGTATCTGTACTGCACCGGTTTATGTTGTTTTCACAGAACTATTTTTCAACAATCATGTGGTGCAAGACTTGTTCATAAAATCAAACTTTAAATTCTCTTTTGAAAGTTGGTTTTGCGATAGGTTCATGAATGATCTTTTGGTGCAATGATAACATAATCTACCCTAATTCCCATTATATTAAAGTACATATAGAGACCTCTATTTCCTTTCTATCACTTTCTTTCTTTTATCATTGTTTTTTTCCTATCTGATTTGTTTTTATGTCTTAGGCAATAACTGGCCCAAAAAAAAAAATAAAGGATCTTGGCAATAGTATAATACTAGTGGCAATAAGGGCTAATGGCCGACCTGATACGCTCTTCTTACCTACTCTTTGTATCATGCTTTTTTCACCTTATTATTGCTAAATAATGCTCTCTCTCTCTCTCTCTCTCTCTCTCTTCCTCTTCCTCTGTGGAGGAGGAATTGAAACCTTAATAGAGAAGCTGATCTAAGATGTAGGCCATATCATATCTGTTCATTTTGGAATTGTTGAGGGATCTTCTACTATTATTCTACATTAAGATAATCCACAAATACAGAAATACCCACTTGTAGATATGGCAAAACATGTGTGAAGAGAGGCCGGACTCGTCATCTAACATGGAAGGACTACCCCATCTATCAACAAGAAGGGGATTCCTGTCCCTGTTGTATAATTTTTATTTTTCCCTAAACGTCAACTCCTCCAATCCAGCCCCAAATCATAGTTATTATTATCCCCAAAATTTTTGGCTAGAATTTTTCAGAAGCAACACTCCTCTTCTAGCTAATGCCTATGGATCAAATATGGAAAGTGTGCATGCATGTAGATATATGTGCAAATCTTGATATAGCTATAGTAGTATAAGACGCATGCACCGAAGAAATGAAAAGTGAACAGAAAAGAAAGAAAAGTAGAGAACTTACAAGGTTGTGAACATAGAAAAGGGAGTAAAATATTGAGAAGAAGAAAGCAAGAAACACATACCAAGAGTTTTGTTGGTGGAGGGATGGAGAAGGATGCAAAAAAGGAGATATTGACGCGGCTCAATCAAATCACATGGCTAATTTTCTCCTTAACCATGTCTTCAAATTGAGGCACGTCAATACCTTGGTTACATTTAACACCTTTCCATCTTTGAACCTCCTCTTGCTTCATCTAATTCCCCCAACAAAAGCTCTGAAATACTCAAGCTCCTTGTGCAGATTTCTCTAATTCTCTCTATGTCAGAGAGATAGAGAGAGAATATTCCCCTATATAAAAGAGGTGGGTCACATAATTTAAGGGAGGACCTGTTTCTTCTCAAGAGGATGCTTTATAGAAACCCTTTCTGATAATAGCCTTTCTAGAGAGGATCTACCTTCATATATATGCCTTTAGCTTTTGGCATCCACATCAGTTGCTGCGTAAAGGGAAGCAAAGCAGATAAAAACCACTGCAAAGCAACTGTTTTTGTGTTTATGTACGTATGCTAATTTGACAAACTTTTTTTTCTCCAATCTTACACGGAAAGCACACCACGTAGGCCCTATTGATGGAATCGATGGCATGCCATTATTCCTCTTCCCCTAATTCATGTGGTTGTAAGCTTGTTTGACTCTTATTTTTAACTTTTTGGGTGAATTTTACTGGTTTTGTACTATCGCTTTGTCATTGGCTTTGTTACTTACTACATATACTGGTAATTAGTGATACGATCAACTCTATTTAGCTACTCTTTATTTGTCTTGACATTTCCTCGAACTTTCACACTAATTTTCCTTTCTTCAAGTGTGGATAAATGTGTTAGGGTTTACGATTAATTGTACGGCCAAATTACTTGAGCAATCCAAAATGTAACTCTAATATAATTAGGTGTCGACAAGTGATGTGTCTCACAATTCACACTATCAAGCATTGCATTGACTTTTCTCCAATCGATAGGAAAGGCTTTGTAGGTTTTCCTACCTAACCCCACCCTAAACATAGGTGATTGCGATCTCTTTAATGGGTTGAGGGTGAGTTTAATTAGGTTTTCATTTTTAAATCGGTTAGGGTTTGGGAGTGGTAGTTTTATATCTTAAATACCTGAACTAGACTTAATTATAAATTTTAATATGTAAGATGCCTTTATTTTTAATTTTATTTACGCAAAAGAGTAGAATACTAGACTTTTTATATAAAAAGTAATAGAATATTGGTTAAATTATTAACTTCATTATTTCCTTCCAACAACTTTGTAACTCATTGGTATTCCTCTCTTTGCTTTACGAGAATAATCAAAGTACGAATCCTCCCTTCCCCATTAATTTTTGTAATTATTAATTCATAAAGAAGATGGACAAAGTAACCTCATTCAACTCATTATGTAGCAGTTTATAAGATTGTCCACGTGTATTCAATAATCTAATTCATTAAATCATTTAAATAAGTCATGTGATTATTAAGTTAAGTGGCTAGAAGCACACATGATCGATATTTTGACTTGCCAAATTTTGACCAAAAAATTTCATCATTTCTGAACAGATTATACTTTTGTGAAAACTAATAATATATTATGATATAACAATAGGTAATTTTGAATATAAACATTATCTCTGCTTTACCGCCTATATATATATATAAAACATATTGGGCCCCATTTACTATGGGAGAGTTTAGGGCCTTTAGGCCAACACGTGAAGGAATATTGGTAAATTGATTAAACTCATCATTTTTAACAGCTTAAGGGAGTGTTTGGTACATAATTTCAAACAACAATTTTCAGTTTTTAAATAATATTATATGTATTTTCACATACTTTTTCACCTATACGTATTTTTAAAAATACCTTTTAAACTTGAAAACTGTTGTTTAAATACACGTACCGAATGAGCCCTAAATTTTTAAGACAATTGATAATTTATCAAAAAGTAAGTATGTCATTCATTATATCTTAAAATATTATTTAATTAACTGCAAAAGTGCTTTATAATGCTTTAATTTTATTAAATGGTACTTGAGATATTCAAAATTATGTTAATTCGACTTGATATATATGACCTCAAACCTAATTCATAATAAGATAGACAGGTAAATTTGGTATGGGATTGGGTTTTATAAATACAAATGGGATAAGTTTGAGATAAAGTTCCTAAATTTCAATTAAAAGACTAACTAATGGAAGCGTATGTTGGTAGGAATGACGAAGGGGGTTTGGTGAAAAAAAAATTTATATCTTTTCCAAATCTAAAGTCTTGAATTATTTTATGTATATCAAACCCTAAGAAATGTGTCCACCTTCCTTGGATATGGCCAATCACCCAAACTTTGCACGCACATATATAAACTTATAAATCCCAATCAAGGGACGAAAAAAATTGCATTGACCCATTCTGTGGGATTGTTTATTAAGAAAGCCCAGGTTACTATACTCACTCAACTTTGGGATCCTAAGCTGAGAAGAAACTGCATCACACTGAATTACCTGTATTAAGTTATCCATAATCATTGAAGAACATGAAATAGATCTTAATGACCCCACGAAACCAACTTTTGTGTGATTTGGCTCCAAAATATATAAAGTTCTATGAGCCATAGCCAACAATATGAAAAGAATTTCTAAAGTTAGGTGAGTAGGTGCAACCCAAAAAAGATTTGTGCAAAAGGATTTGGAAGAAAGTCCTCAGACTGCATGATTAATATAGCTTTTGAAAATGATATTGTATAGAAAACCTAATACCGCATAATTTATAGTGACTGATTAAGATGATGGCAGCTTTACACAAGGCATATGCAAGCCGTGAGTACTGTAGAACCCATGGTCCTACATGCGTTCAGGCCTACAATAATATTGTTTATTTTGGCTTTATCTCCTAAAAGTTTCTTCTTCTTTTATGGCCAAAAAATAAAATATTCTTTGGTGGAAAGAGGGGGGGTCAATAAATGACATTGTTGCAATCACGTGAAAAGATGTATGGATGGAACAAATAAAAGTCTCGTTTCATATTGCGTAGGATGGATTAGGTGATATCATTCGGTTTACCCTATTTCTTCCACCGAAATTTCGTGTATAAATTTTCATTTCAATCATTAATTTTGAAATATAAAGTAGCATATCACATCCGTTCATTCTAAAAAAACTATATAATCATTCATGAAACTTTGTAAAACTTTGTGCACAACTCTTGGTCAATGAATTAAACTCATGCATTCCTCTTACACATATACAAACCCCATCAATTGCAGACTGTCTTCTTCTCTCTTTTTCATTTTTTATTTTTGAACTAGAAATCTGAATTTAAAAAAAATATAATAATAGGAGGTAGAAGTTTGAATTTGAAACAATTTTTATATGAAGATATCTAAACCATTATGTCAATACACAATTTATTCGTAGAAGAGTTCAAGCAATCCTGGCAATCTAGCCAAGAGTAGAGCCACCTTTACAAAAGGGGACCACTGTTAAGTTGAAAAATCACCGCCCTTTGTTGAGCAACCAAGACCTGAATATGAGACAATTGGCTAAGTCTTATTTGACAATAATTATGGGATACTTTTTTTTATGGTTGATGTTATATTGTTATGTATCAACATCTGAACGGTGGCCCTGCAAATTTTAGGTTCCCTATGTCAAAGTCAAAACTATTGCCAACCAATGAGCTGTCGGTGGCTAGCAGAGTAATACTACGGGTCTATTTGGATATAACTAAAAACTAAAAACTGAAAAATACTGTAGCAAAATAATTTTTAAATGTGTGAAAAGTTGCTGTTTACGCCTAAAATCACTGTTCATAAGCCTAAAATCACTGTTCATGGCCAATGAACAGTGACAGACGCGCGTCCAAGAAAAAAAAAATGGCTGAAATGCAGTCGCACTACGTTTCAACCCAATCCAAACGTTATCTACATATGCAAAAAATTTCACAATATTTCTCTCAATTAAGCTGATGAGTTTTTACTGGTTTTTATCTGAACCCACCATTAACATAATTTTGTTACCTACTACTAACAATCTGCCATATTAGCAAATGTATAATTTTTTTGTCTATAGATTTTCTCAAAGTATTAGCATTGGGGGTGTAAAAACCCATATTTGCTATTTTACCCACTAAAGCCTTAAAAACCCCCCACATCCGGGTATGTAAACCCCTTTTTTTTTTTTTTTTTTTTTTTTTTTTTTTTTTTTTTTTTGCATCCTAACTATAGTGAGGTTGCATATATGCAACTTCACTGCTCATAAGGATATAAAGATTATATAATTTTTTAATCTCTTCTCTCTCTTCCTCTCACTTCATACTATGACCTCTTTCTCTTCTTTTTCTTTTCTTTTCTTTTTTTAAATTATTTGATAGTGTAGTTTATATTATTTAATGAGTTGTATATAAAAATAGAAACTAGGATGTTGAGTGATTTGTAAAATGAAATGGTTAAATAGATAAAATAGGTTTTAAGGTTGTAAAATAGAACTTTTTTGGCATCCTAGATGCTAATGCTGATAGCTATCAAAACCTACAAAACAAAAATCAAAAGCCAAACGGGGAAGAAATAATAGTCAATACGCACAAATTTGTATCCAGCAATAAAACTCTTTAGGTGTGTGTGTATATATATATATATATATATATATATATATATATCTAGGAGTGCTACTTGTGCCATTTCAAGAAAAGAAGATGAATTTGCTTCTCAACAAGATACAGACTCTAACTCTTTATCTTCTGTTTCTTACAAAAATGTTTTTGATGACGGTCTACCAGATTCCAAAAGATTTATTGGAAAAGCCAGTCTCATGTCTTTTACCAAAAACTGGTATTTAAGACCTGAGCATTACTCTGGCAATAAACACATCTTGGTACCATTTGTAATCAGACATAGTAGGGTATCTCAAATTATTCAGATAATTAGAAATTCGAGATGAAACATTAGATGGAGTACCAACAAAATGTTTGAGAATAGTATAGACTAAAGTATTAACACCACCAGGAATACCTCTTTCGATTTCATCAAAAATAGGCATACTTTCATTATCTTTTTTAACAGAATATTTAATAGACTCTCTAGATTCTTTTGTGAGATGTGAATCTCACCATTCTCGAAGAGTACTAGAAAAACTCGTAACAAGCAGGTTAATCATGGTTATTCATGTATGCAATGGCAACCATGGACATATGACTCATTTTGTTAATAATTTCTTATTCAGACAAACCATCAATATTCCATTCATAAAATTTATCAGCAGAAATAGAAAATTGGGTTTGAGAAATTCTTTCTTCAAACTATTTATCAGGAGGAGTAGGTCTTGAATACCAGTTTTTGGTGAAAGACATGGGACTAGGTTTTCCAATAAATCTTTTGATTTCTGGTAAACCGTCATAAAAAACATTTTTGTAAGAAACAAAAGATAAAGAGTTAGAATCTGTATCTTGTTGAGAAGTAGATTCATCTTCTTTTCTTGAAATGGCACAAGCAGCACTCCTAGAAGTAGAGGTTTGCTCTATTTTTACTTTTAAATCAGCAAGCATTTTTTCAACCCTTTCAAGAGTTTTACTGTGATCTTCACCTTTTCTAGAGTTTTACTCTAAGAAGTTTTGAAAGTAATTTTTTCTCTTTGACTAGGTAAATCAATCAAAGGTTTCTCAGGTTTTGAAACAGCAGTTTTTTCAACAATCTTTTCTTCAATATGGTCAAGCTGTTGACCAATGACATGTAAAGATTCATTAATTTATTTTGTTCAATAATATTAACAATAGGATCAACGAAGCCTTTGATGGCCTGCCTCCTATCTTTGCTCATAAGGTAAAACAAGAATTAATTGTAAAAAATGATTATATTGATTATGATAATTTAACTTATGGTGATATTTTTAGTACTATTAAAAAACTTGGAACCAACATGTGTAATGATGAAAAATTGTTAAAAAAACAATTAAAAAATAAAAAGAAAGCTAAATATGAAATGGGTAATTTCTATAAATAATATGGTTTACCTCCTATTGCTCCTTCCAGGCAAAAAGGAAAAAGTGAACATGATAAAGTTTACAAAAATTATAGCCATAAAAAATATAAAAGATACAGAACCAATTTTGTTAAACCCAATGATTATTATGCTAAAAAGAAACCTACTTTTAAAAAACATGATAAACAAAGATTAGGTATAGGTAAAGGTAAATGTTTTAACTGTGGCAAATTTGGCCATTTCAGTAAAGACTGTAATCAAAAGCCTGGTAAATTGAAAAATAAATTGAATTTGTTAAACATTAACGATGGTGATCAAAATGAACTGTTTCAAATACTTGAATCCACTGCTTTGTCTGATTCATTCGAAGAGGATTTCTCCTCCTCATCTGATTCTGATTATCACTCTTGCAGTGATACCTCTAATTCTCCCAAATTTAAACTTGGTTGTAGAGATTCATGTTGTAATGTTATTAAATATGTTAATGTGTTAACCAAAGAAAATGAACAAGATAATTTGATATTAACCTTAATAAGTAAAATTGATAATCCTGTTTTACAAAAAGATGTTCTTGATGAGTTCAAACAAAACCTAACAAGAGATGAAAATGTTAAAAAACTTAAATCTAACATAAGTTTTGAAGAAACTTTGGAAAGATTTAATAAAAAGAAAACAAAAGAATTAACTGTTAATGATCTTCAATATGAAATTGCTGCTGTTAAACAAGAAATAATTCAATTAAAAAATGATGTAAAAAATATAAAAAAATGATAATGTTGATCTTAAAAAATGATGTAAAAACTATAAAAAATGATAATGAAGTAAAAACATTAATAATAATGTTCATTCTCATTCCATTGACAAATGACAAATGTTCATTCTCATTCCATTGATTTTCAAAAGATCCTTATTAAAGATCCTTATGGAATGAGAATGAACATTATTATTAGTAAGGATCTTTTGAAACTCATTTTTCAAAAACCATAACATGATAATACGATTTAGTTGTGCAAGATGGACACAAGTTTTGACAGTAAGGATGGTAAGACAAGATAGTTTTTTAACATGAGTCTTGGTTTGTCTGAGAGAAGTGTGGATATTCGACCAAGGAGGGACGTTACTTGTATTTCACCAGAAAGCATATGATTCTTCCTATGCTAGAAAGCATTAGGAATATAAGAGTAAACATCATACATCAGAATTTTCTGATTGGATCTTAATAATTTATTAAAAAGTTGTTCAATAATTTTCTTGTATCTAACTTCTTTTTTAAGGAAGTTAAGTTTAATTTTAGCATGAATCAAACTCAAGGCATCATTATTATCAATTTCAAATTTTGAAACAAATTTGAACTTTACTTTCTATCCAAAAGGATCAGTAGTAAGTCCATCATTTTAACAAAAAAAGGATACAAGGTAGCAATGAAGGGTAAACCAATGATCACTTTATTAGTCATATTTTTAACAAGCACAGAAGGCATCTTAAAGCAAACATCATCATGGCAAACATGAGCATTGTTCAATTCATATTTGATTTTCATTTGTGTGCCATTAGCAGACACCAATCTTTTAGTAAAATTTTCAAAATATTTAGAAGGGATTAAACCTTCTTGAATACAATTAACATCAACACCAGAATCAATCATGGCAATAGTATCAAAAGCATAATCATGTGAAACAACAATTTTGACTTTAGTAAACCATTTTGGAGGCATCATATGTTTAACAAGAGCAAGTTGATTATCAATCAAATTAATCAAATTATCAGAAATATTACCAGAAGGAGGAGCTTGTTGAGTGGACCCATCTCCATCTTCTTGCTCATCATTATCAGATTGATGTTTATCCATGTTTTTATCAATTTTTAAAATTAACAATTCTTTTTTAAGATCAACATTATCATTTTTTATAGTTATTACATCATTTTTTAATTGAATTATTTCTTGTTTAACAGCAGCAATTTCGTGTTGAAGATCATTAACAGTTAATTCTTTTGTTTTCTTTTTATTAAATCTTTCCAAAGTTTCTTCAAAACTTATGTTAGATTTAAGTTTTTTAACATTTTTATCTCTTGTTAGGTTTTTAACAACACTATTGTCCTTCCCTCTTTATGGTACCAAGATGAGAGGAATATGAGAGGAATATGGTTGATTACGGTATGTGTTACGAAATGCAACGGTTTTGAGAAAAATATGATAATTGAGTGTTATAACTAGGATAGTTATGGACAAGATGTGGAGATCCAACTCCTCTGTTAGTTCCAGGACTAGTTGTCCTCCTGATATTGTGAATGAAGAAGACCACACTGTAGAAAAAAGTGAGTACCCTGATTTTCGTGAATGGAATATCCCTATGGTTTCCACTAAATCTGTTTATGAACTTAATTGGTCTGAAAATACTATTTTTTCAGAATATAGAGTTAGAACTATTCAACAAACTTTTTCTATCCCTAGATCTCACATAAAATATTGTTTATTCTCCAAAAAAGAAATATTAATGATTTCATGACTAAGAAACTCAAATATTTACATATTGGACTTGTTCAAGTTGCTATTAAACCTTTAACTTGAAAAGGTATTAATACTTTTGTTTTCATGTGTTTACGTGATGCTAGATTTAAAAGATTTAATGATAGCATTCTTGGTATGATTACTGCTTCTTTATATGATGGTCCTATTTACTTTGATTGTTATCCTGATCTTGCTCTTGCTTTGGATGATCCTAATATTGTTAAAGCTTTAACATTGAACATATTGACATTTGGTTATGATATGGATGAAGGCAATAAGCCTTTTGCTCTTATTTTTCGCATTTATTACCGCTTGCTTGGTTCTCAATTAAGTCTTTGTTCCAGAGAAAGAGATCCTGCTGGTAATACTATGCTAATTCAGTGTTCAACCCCTGATGCTAAGATTCAGGTCCCAAAGATGATTCAATGGAAAGATATAACTCTTCCCAAAGAATGGACTTTGGAACGAGAGTCTCCACCTATTAAACCTGTTTTTGATGACCTTGATCTCACTCATATTCAACAATATGCTGATGACACTATTAAAATAAGTTTTGGTGATAACAAACCTTTAAGAATCAATGAAGGAAGACATTCCTTTGCTGGATTGAAAGTTTTGTTAAAAGAGATCATGATATTGATGAGTTTTTGAAAAACCTAATTTAAGGCTAAATGGAGTAGCCAGCAACAACTCCTAGATTAGCACTGCTTATTATTCAACTAAAGTTGAATCTCCCTCTAATATTAGCAAAAATACTAATAAAGAAGAAGATGATGCAAAATCTAATGCTCCTTCTAGATCTGGTTTTCCACCTATTGAAACCCCTATTTACCAAAGTCAATTAAGAATGATAAAACTTGTTAATAAAGATTTTGAAATTGATATGGTTACTTTTTATAGTGAATTTATTTCTGCCAAAAACAGAAGTAAAAGAAAATATTACAAAAGTACTTTTGCTCAGTCAGAAAAAGACAGAGTTAAGAGGAAATGGAAAGCAAAAATGAATTTGTTGGGAAAGCATATAACAATAGGAGTTTGTCATCAGCAATTTTGAAAGGGGAGGCTTTTACCTCAATATTTTGACAGGTAATCAAAACGGTTTTCAGAGGAGGATGACTAGACCGAACAACGGTTTTGTCTTCCTTAACAAAATTTGATTTTCTTATTATGTTCAAATGATTAGTATGGACTTCATTTTTTGAAACATAATAATTTTCGAGATAATCAAAGAACAAACTATGCTTTCCCAACAAATTCATTTTTTCTTTCCATCTCCTCTTAACTCTGTCTTTTTTGAATTGAGCAAAAGTACTTGGGTAATATTTTCTTTTACTTCTGTTTTTGGCAAAAATAAATTCATTGTATGAAGCAACCATATCAATTTTAAAATCTTTATTAACAAAATTTATCACTCTTAATTGACTTTGGTAAATAGGGGTTTCAATAGGTGGAAAATCATATCCAGAAGGAGCATCAGATTTTGCATCATCTTCTTCTTCATTAGCATTTTTGCTAATATTAGAGGGAGATTCAGCTTTAGTTGAATAATAAGCAGTGCTAATCTGGAAGTTGTTGCTAGCTACTCCTTTTAGCCTTAAATCAGGTTTTTCATAATTCTTTTTCAAAAACTCATCAGTATCATGATCTCTTTTAACAAGACTTTCAGATGCAGCAAAGGAATGTCTTCCTTCGTTGATTCTTAAAGGTTTGTTATTACCAAAACTTAATTTAACAGTGCCATCAACATATTGTTAAATATGAGTGAGATCAAGGGGGAAGCACAAGGCGGAAGCTTTTGTTAGTATCTCCAACATGAGGGGGAAGGACGATAGCGTAGAAGGTGGAAGCACAACAATATAGTAAATTCAAAGTAATTATAATTGAAAGTAAGGTGGTAGAACCATCCAAGCAGTTATATCAAAATAGATCAAAGATATTAAAACAATTGTGTATTGAAAATAACTCAAAACACTTACAGCAGTAGCAGTTACAGTAATAGTAGTTACAAGATTACAATAATCAACAGGATAAGCAGCAAGGCTTGAGAACTATTATGAGTTACAAGCTTTGATATCAGTGAGAATTTCTAAGAGGAAGATTTAATCCTAAAGAAAGTTCTGAATTGAAATAAAGGACAACCCCCCTTATATAAGTAAATAAATTAAGAGTTAAAAGTGAATAGTGACATTTTCATTTTTCATATCAGGACCCATGAGGGGTAGCAGGAGCAATAGGAGCACCAATCTAGAAGCTTTTCCAAAAATCTGGTCTTGGTAGTTTGTCATAATGTGTCAAAAGTAGTCAACAGAGAAATCATCACCAGTGGATAAAATAATAGTAATACCTTTAACTATAGGTGAATATATCATCAGTATTGATTTTTGTGCAAGCCAAACAAGAAGGAACATTAATGGACATTAATGTAGTGTCGGTGGAGCCAGCATCTTTGAAAGTAGTAGGTAAAGTAATAGTAAATTCTTTTCACCATAAGTGAATATATCATCAGTGTTTGGCATGGCGTGCCAAAAGCAGTCAACATAAGAGTCATCCTTAGTGGGTAAAGCAACAGTGAAAGCAGTAGGCAAAGCAATAGTGACCTTTGTGCAGGCTAGGAAAATAGCAAAATTATCAATTTGCTCCTAGATCAGAAGTATTTTCTTCATCATAATCTTCATCATGTCTGAACCAATCTTAAGGATATGGTTGGGGATAGGGGTAATAAGGACTCTCTGCAATAGAGCCCTCTTCTTCTGAGCTTCTGTTGGCAACAGCTTTTTCTTCTTTGATCTTCCTTTCTAGGAGGACACACAAAGCTACCTTACTTAAGTCATCAAAGGGAGAAGTCTTCTTAATAGCTTTGGTGGAAGAAGTAGAGGGTGAATTAGTATTGACGACAGGATGCGCAGGAGAATGCTTTCTGGGCAAAGGTCTAGGAGACATTTTCCTGGTAACATTATCAATAATCTGTTGAACATATCCAAACTTATCCCACCATTTAACATACCAGTATCTAGCAAGAACATCATCATCATCCTTTTCATATTGCCATTTTAAAATCCAAGGGATTCTAAATCATTTAACAAAATGGAGGAGAATAGGAACTTGGCATTATGAGCATCTGTCTTAAAGGTACTCTCAAAAGACTTATAAGAAGCCTTTAATGGCTTAGGGAAAATATCAGTAACAGGGCCAAATTAATTCCACCATCGGAAAAACCAAAGAGGCAATTTGGCATTGTCATTAAATTCTTTATCAAAGTTAACAAACCATGAATGAGTCAATGTGTCATTTTGGTGGAGCATGAATTTGGACCAAGCAGTAATATAATCATAATAAGAGTATGGAATAGGGGAATTTGGAAATTTCCTCAAAGAGGCAGGGGAGGGATCCCATTTTTCTTCATTAATAACATTCTTTAAATAAACATTGTGGTAGATAATTTTTGTTTTATCATTCTAATAAAAAATGGTATTAATAACAATGGATTTTTCCTGGTGCAAAATCTCAGAATAATATTCCAACTTTTTATCACCATGTTCTGGAATCCAATGAAATCTTGGAGGGAAGTAGCTTTTTGCCATCTGAAGAGGGTTCTTGATTGCAGATCTGTTTGGTTCAATAAAAAATAGGTTTTAGAAATATTATTTTTTGACATATTGGAAAGCATTAGATTTTCTGGGGTAAATAGTTTTTACGGGTTGGTTAACAAGGGTCAAGGCATAAGGATCATAGGTAGAGGCCAAAACAGATGAATAATTGGGCTTAGGAATTGCTCCTAAGGGGGTGAAACGGTTAATAATTTCAGTGGAAGAGACTGGCTCCTTTTTTACAATATGTTTGGGTGGTTCAACATAGTTTTTGTCTTGGGATCTTCTACTTGCCATTGTGGTACTGCAAGAATTCACGAGTAAGGAAATCAAGAATAGTATTTTGAGAACCTTTAATATATTCAATAGCAAAATAAAAAAACACTCAAAATAGCTTGCCATCTGGCAAAAATACGTTTTGAAGCAATACTTTCAACATCTTTTTCAATAATATATTTGGCATTTTTGCAGTCAATTCTTAATAAAAACTTTTGGTTTAATAGATCACTTTGAAATTTTGAAATGCACAAGTACTATAGATAAAATTTCTTTCTTGATAGTACTATAATTTAATTGTGTAGCATTCTCGACCCTAGAGTAGAAGCGAACAATTTATTCTGAAGAGTCTGGCGAAACCTTCTGTTTCAAAATACCTCCATAACCAATGTCAAAGGCATCAGTTTCAACAATCTTGAAAGCATTAACAGTAGGGATACCAAGACAGGGTAAAGTTTTAACATGAGATTTAATTTGTTTAACAAGGAAAGTATGAATGTCAGTTCAAGGAGGAGGATTACTTTGCAGCCGATCAAAGAGTGGTTTGCATTGTTTCCTCAAATCTTTGTAAAAATCAGCAACATAGTTTAGGGAACCAAGAAATCTTTGAAGTTGAGTTTTGTCAATAATTTCATCAAGAAATTTGTCAGCAAATTGAGTAGCTCTATCAATAGGATGGATTTGTCCTTTAGAAATATCATAGCCAAGAAATCTCACTTTGGTTTGAAACAGTTTGATTTTCTTAGCAGAGACAACAAGATCATTTCTCTTAATAGTTTTTGGAAACAAGTACAAATGTTTCCAGTGTTCATCAATAGAATTGGAGAAGATCAAGACATCATCAATGTAAACAATAGTAAAGTAACTGAAGGAATTGAAGATGTCATTCATAATGTTTTGGAATTTACTGGGGGCATTTTTGAGACCAAAAGGCATAACATTCCACTCATAGTGACCAAAAGGAGTGATGATAGCAATTTTATATCTATCTTTTTCACTAATTTGGACTTGCCAAAACCCAGATTTCATATCAAATTTGGAAAAGACAACAGCATTACTTAATCTGTTAACTAAATCATTCTTATTGGGGATAGGATACCTAATCCACTCTAAGACTTTGTTCAGAGGTTTGTAATTAATCACAAGACGAGGAGTTCCTCTCTCAAGCTCAACATTTTTCTAGACATAGAATACAGCACAAGACCAAGGAGACTTGCTGCTCCTAATGAGTTTTTTCTTGAGCAAATCATTTATTTTATTTTTACAAAATTCAATAGTTTTAGCATTCATTTGAATAGGACGAGCTTTAGTAGGAATATTCTTTTCACTAAAATCTTTAATACAAGGCAGGTCAACAATATATTTCTTCCTATGCCAAAAAGCATTAGGAATATCAAAACAAACATCATTCATCAATATTTTTCGAAAATTATCAATTTTGGATCTTAATAATTTATCAGAAAGTTGTTCAATAATTTTCTTGCATCTAACTTCTTGTTTAAGGAAGTTAAGATGTTTAATTTTAGCATGAATCAAACCCAAGGCATTATTATTATCAATTTCAAATTTTGAAACAAATTTGAACTTTACTTTCTGTCCAAAAGGATTAGTAGTAAGTCCATCATTTTCAACAAAGAAAGGATACAAGGTAGCAATAAAAGGTAAACCAAGGATCACTTTATTAGTCATATTTTAACAAGCACAGAAGGTATCTTAAAGCAAACATCATCATGGCAAACATGAGCATTGTTCAATTCATATTTGATTTTCATTTGTGTGCTATTAGCAGACACCAATCTTTCAGTAGATTTTTCAAAATATTTAGAAGGGATCAAACCTTCTTGAATACAATTAACATTAGCACCAAAATCAATCATGGCAATAGTGTCAAAAGCATAATCATGTGAAACAACAATTTTGACTTTAACCATTTTGGAGGCATCATATGTTTAACAATAGCAAGTTGATTATCAATCAAATTAATCAAATTATCAGAAACATTACCAGAGGGAGGAGCTTGTTGAGTGGATCCATCTCTATCTTCTTGCTCATCATTATCAAACTGGTTTTTATCTAGATTTTTCTCAATCTTGAGTAACAATAGTTCTTGTTTAAGATTAACATTATCATGTTTTACAGTTTTGACATCATTTTTTAATTGAATTATTTCTTATTTAATAGTAGCAATTTCATGTTGAAGATCATTAATAGTTAATTCTTTTGTTTTCTTTTAATTAAATCTTTCCAAGGTTTCTTCAAAACTTATCGTAGATTTACATTTTTTAACATGTTTATCTCTTGTTAAGTTTTGTTTGAACTTATCAAGAAATTCTTTTGTAACAAAGGATTATCAATTTTACTTATCAGAATTAATAAATCATTTTGTTCATCTTCTTTGGTTAACACATTAACAGATTTAATAGCATTACAACATGAATCTCTACACCAAGTTTAAATTTGGGAGAATTAGAAGTATTACTGCAAGAATGATAAGCGGAATCAGATAAGGAGGAGAAATCCTCTTTAAAGGAATCGGACAAAACAGTGGATTCAAGTATTTGAAACAGTTCATTTTGATCATCATTGTTAATTTTTAACAAGTTCAATTTATTTTTCAATTTACCAGGCTTTTAGTTACAGTCTTTACTGAAATGGCCAAATTTGCCACAATTAAAGCATTTTCCTTTACCTGATCTTTGTTTATCATGTTTTCTAAAAGCAAGTTTCTTTTTAGCGTAATAATCATTGGGTTTAACAAAATTGGTTCTGTATCTTTTATGTCTTTTATGGCTGTAACTTTTGTAAGCTTTATCATGTTTACTTTTTCCTTTTTGCCTGGAAGGGGCAATAGAAGGTAAACCATATTGTTCACAGAAATTATTCATTTCATATTTAGCTTTCTTTTTACTTTTTAATTGTTGTTTTAACAATTTTTCATCATTACACATGTTGATTTCAAGTTTTTTAATAGTACTAGAAATATCACCATAAGTTAAATTATCATAATCAATAGAATCATTTTTTCCAATTAATTCTTGTTTTACCTTATGAGCAAAGATAGGAGGCAGACCATCAATGAACCTCCCTTTCCAATAAGGCTTCGTGGAATCTTTCCTGAGCATTACTCTGGAAATAAACACATCTTGGTACCATTTGTAATCAGTCATAGTAAGGCATCTCAAATTATTCAGATAATTAGAAATTTGAGATGAAACATTAGATGGAGTACCAACAAAATGTTTAAGAATAGTATAGACCAAAGTATTAACACCATCAGGAATACCTCTTTCAATTTCATCAAAAATAGGCATACTTTTATTATCTTTTTTAACAGAATGTTTAATAGACTCTCTAGATTCTTCTGTGAGATGTGAATCCCACCATCCTCGAAGAATACCAGGAAAACCCGTAACAAGCAGGTTAACAATATCAAGGTGATCAAGATTATCATGGTTATTCATGTATGCAATGGCAACCATGGACATATGACTCATTTTGTTAATAATTTCTTGTTCAGACAAACCATCAGTATTCCATTCATAAAGTTTATCAGCAGAAACAGAAAATTGGGTTTGAGAAATTCTTTCTTCAAACTACATATCAGGAGGAGTAGGTCTTGAATACTAGATTTTGGTAAAAGACATGGGACTGGGTTTTCCAATAAATCTTTTGATTTCTGGTAGACCGTCATCAAAAACATTTTTGTAAGAAACAGAAGATAAAGAGTCAAAATCTGTATCTTGTTGAGAAGTAGATTCATCTTCTTTTCTTGAAATAGCACAAGCAGCACTCCTAGAAGTAGAGGTTTGCTCTGTTTTAACTTTTAAATCAGCAAGCACAAGAGTTTTACTCTAATCTCCAGCTTTTTCAAGAATTTTACTCTGAGAAGTTTTGAAAGTAATTTTTTATCTTTGACTAGGTAAATCAATCAAAGGTTTCTCAAGTTTTGAAATAGTAGCTTTTTCAACAATCTTTTCTTCAATACGGTCAAGCTGTTGACCAATGACATGTAAAGATTCATTAGTAAAATTGTTCTGTTCAATAATACTAGCAATAGGAGTTTTGTCATCAGCAATTTTGAAAGGGGAGGCTTTTACCTCCGTATTTTGACAGGTAATCAAAACAGTTTCTAGGGGAGGATGACTAGACAGAACCACGGTTTTGTCTTCCTTAACAAAATTTGATTTTCTTTTTACGTTCAAATGATTAGTATGAACTTCATTCTTTGGGAAGAATTATATCTTCCCATTGAATCATCTTTGGGACTTGAATCTTAGCATCAGGGGTTGAACACTGAATTAGCATAGTATTAGAACAAGGACTCAATTGAGAACCAAGTAAGCGGTAATAAATGCAATAAATAAGAGCAAAAGGTTTACTGCCTTCATCCATATCATAACCAGATGTTCAATATCAAAGCTTTAACAATATTAGGATTATCCCAAGCAAGAGCAAGATCAGGATAACAATCAAAGTAAATAGGACCATCATATAAAGAAGCAGTAATCATACCAAAAATGCTATCATTAAATCTTTTAAATCTAGCATCACGTAAACACATGAGAATAGAAGCATTAATACCTTTTCTAGTTAAAGGTTTAACAGCAACTTGAACAAGTCCAATATGTAAATATTTGAGTTTCTTAGTCATGAAATCATTAATATTTTTTCTAGAGAATAAACAACATCTTTCGTAAGATCTAGAGATAGAAAAAGTTTGTTCAACGATTCTAACTCTATATTCAGAAAAGAACAGTATTTTCAGACCAATTAAGTTCATAAACAGATTTAGTGGAAACCTTAGGGATATTCCATTTACAAAAATCAGGATACTCACTTTTTTCTATATTGTGGTCTTCTTCATTCACAATATCAAGAGGACAACCAGTCCTGGAACTAGCAAAGGAGTTGGATCTCCACATCCTGTCCATAACTATCCTAGTTTTAACACTCAATTATCTTGTTTTTCTCACAACTGTTGCATTTCGTAACACATACTGTAATCAACCCTATTCCTCTCATGCCCTCACGCTCTCCTGGCTTCATGGGCCTTACTGTTCGGATCTAAAACTTCACTTTACAAGTACGGTGGCGCCAACAACGGTAAGAAGAAACACAACAATGAAGTATCACAAGGTTGGATAGACACAAAAATAGTATGAAGAACACAACAACACTATTAGTGGCCAAGGAAAGAATGGCTCTGATACCATAAAGGGGGAGGGACGACAGCGTAGAATACCAGTTTTTGGCGACACGAATCTTGCAGACATCATCATGGCAAACATGAGCATTATTCAATTCATATTTGATTTTCATCTGTGTACCATTAGCAGACACCAATCTTTCAGTAGATTTTTCAAAATATTTAGAAGGGATCAAACCTTCTTGAATACAATTAACATCAGCACTAGAATCAATCATGGTAATAGTATCAAAAGCATAATCATGTGAAACAATAATTTTGACTTTAGTAAACTATTTTGGAGGCATCATATGTTTAACAAGAACAAGTTGATTATCAATCAAATTAATCAAATTATCAAAAACATTATCAGAAGGAGGAGCTTGTTGATATATATATATATATATATATATATATATATAAGATTAAGGGAAAATGTAGGTATAGTTTCTTAAGTATTTATACTTTAGGTTCTTCAATTGAAATCAATTATATGATTGAATTAATCAATGAAACAAATGGTTGAATTTAATTATCCTTTAGAAGATTTTTTTTTTCTTTGGTTAAGTAAGGAACTATACCTAAACTTTGTTCGTAGAGTAAACGAAAGTGTTAAAAAGAGAGAGAATGTAATTGAGTGATACTTGAGTACCGAATAGCCTAATACACTCTCTTTATCATAAGACTGTATTTAGTAAGGTCCTTAAAATTCTAGACACATTCTTCTTGTCTTATAATTATGGCATTTGTGAGGCAAGGTGGGGAAGAACAAGGGGTAAGTTAAGATAACTTAGCACATCATAGAAAAAAAGAAGGTAAGCTAAGCCTAGTTTTTCAGTTTTATATATATGTTGTGATGATGATTTCTAATGATAATTGATACATGAAAGGATGAAACCATTAGAGCTACCTTTAGAATTTCCTTCCTTCCTTTTGTAATGACTCGCCACCCTTAGGGGGCTTTTTCTGTTTTTACCTAGCTAGTTCTTTGAGATGGTTGCTTCCTTTGTTGAATCTTTCCTCTCTAAATCATGGAATTCCAGTAGGCCAATTCTAGTATTAAATTTTATTTTTTTCTTCTTATATTTTAACTTTTTAGTTACACCCTTTCTCCTTATCTCTTTTCTCGTATTCATCACTTCTTGGTGCTAAGATATATGACCCTTCTGATGAAGGGAACCTTCTGGCAAGATAACTGAAGCCTGAAGCTCCCCTTTAGCTGTAGCCATCCCTTCTCCTTTTCCCTTCAGTCTTCCCCCTACAAGTCCTTCCCTGTCTCTTTGTTAATGGATTTACTTGCCCCTCCTCCATTTATGGAGGTTTCAGATCTCATATCACGTACAAAAAATAGCTCCTAGATTGATGCATGTCTAGAGCTCCCTCCAAACCAACAAGACCCAATAGCATCCACCATCATACTCCTCAGAAAACTCATGACTTACAAACGTTGGTACATCATCGGTCACTGCTGTTGTTAATAGAGCATGGAGACCATCCATCCAGATTCAAGTCAACTGATTAGAGAAGAACATTTTCATGTTCCATTTCAACCATGAGGCTGATTTGATTAATGCCTTCTCACAAAGACCTTGGTCTATTAGAGGCGGGCATCTGGTTCTGAAGCAATGGAACCCATCACTGGCATGGCAAGAGATTCCTTTCTCAACATCAACAATTTGGGTTCAAGTCCATGGGCTCCCTGAGCTATGGAAGTCCCTAGGTAAGCTCAGAAGACTAGGGGAAAAGTAGGGTTAGTTGTTGAGATGGACTTCGTAGGTGAGGGAGGTGGATCTTGGAGAAAGTTTATTCGTATCCAAGTTGAAGTTAATCTCCTTCGGCCCCTTATGCCTAGCATCTTCCTTCCCAAGAGTAACCTGCCTCATCTGTGGATAAGCTTTCGTTATGAGAAGTTGGCAGATGTATGTTATCGGTGCAATTTAATCGATCATGAAACCTAGGTTTGTCAAGGCAAGGCCCTCCTCATCCGTAACCCATTTGGACATGAGTTTCTTACATCGGGGCCATGGTTAAGATTGGAAAGCAACACCACACTGCAAGATTTTTTGGTAGTCCCCACTAGCCTTATGCCTCCAAGCCCCTCCACCAGAACAAATCTAAGCACAACTAACACCACCATGGCCACAACAGCAAACATTGCCACATCAGCAAGCCACGACAACCAATACATTCTGTGGCAAGGCAGTGTACCTCAACAGAGATGTACCAACGTACAAGTGTAGCTTCCCAAGGCGTTTCGTGGCACTAGCACTGAAGGGGGGACCAACATTCAATAGTTGGTAACTGTACCCACACACATCAACCAAAATGATCCCTAATAACTCTGGAGAAGAGGACAACCCAATGTAAGCCCAACCAACGAAAGCCCAAGTTTCACAAAAACCCCAATCCCTAAAAAGCAATACATTATAGATAATGACCTAAATCATTTAACCGCATCTTCCTCTTCTTCAGGCTCATCGCATCATCGACATAATCAAGAAATTCCAACCCTTTCTCCCCCATCCTGAGCCACAACTCTCATTCATAGTTAGGTTGCTGAAATCAACAACACTCCATCACTAAAAAGGAAAGTATCAAGGCAAGAGACAGATCTTTTCTTGAAACAAGGCAAAACAGAGGGGGATGCACCTGAGGCGGTCTCCGTTGATCCTATGGCAGTTACCTCCATCCCCAAATCAAGTCTCAATCTCTCCATCCTTGAGGGGAGGCAAAACAATTTAGGTATAGAGAAGATTTTAAACCAAGGTAAGTCTACCAATATTTCTATCTCTATTGAAGCTGATGCCACTTGTTCCTCTACTGTTCCCAGTAATGGTTGTTCTCTATCTGTTCCTTCTTCTATGGCCGAGAAGGCAGGCTTCATCAAGCCCCTAACCTTTCCATGAAGGTCCTTGGTTGGAACTGTCATGACATCTATAACGTCGCGACAGTCAGAGCCCTTAATGCTTAAATAAAAGGGACTAGCCCAAATGTTGTTTTTATGTGTGAAACTAAAGCTTTTGCTTCTAGGATGGGAGAAGTTATGAATGCAATAAAATTTTCTAATTTGTGTGTAGTAAAAGCTAAGGGTATTGCAGGTGGTGTCTGTATCATGTGGAAGGCAGGTCTCATGATCCACCAAGTGGAATTCAACAAAAACCTTATCGTAGTTAAGGTCTTTGATGCCTTGTGTAGCTGGGTTCTTATTGGTTTTTATAGTCCCCCTTATCAAACTAAGAAACAGAAGGCATGGGAGAACCTTATGGCCCTTCTAGAGTCTTGTCATTGCCCATGGATATGCTTAGATGATTTCAACTTCACCATAAATGACAATGAGGTTCTCAATACATACAGAGATAGAGTTGGGTCATCGACTACCAATTATTTGAAGGAACTAAATTTCAAGTTTGGAGCTATTGACTTGGGTTACTTGGGCAATGCCTTCACTTGGGCTAAAGGTAGATGGGGAAGTTTAGCTATCAAGAGAAGGCTTGAGATGGCTATTGCTAGCATCTCATGGAGGTTAGCTTTCCCTAAAGCACACGTTGGAGTTATTAATTCCGACCATACACTAATTCTCAGAGACACATATCCAGAAGATAGTTTTTCACATAGACCTTTCTGGTTTAAAGCAACTTGGATTAGAGATAATGGGTGTAACATTGTGGTTGAGAAGGCATGGAATGTGGATGTAAGCGGCTCATCTTTGTCTAAGTTGTACAAAAGCAAGCTGCAACTAGACAGGCACTATGTAAATGGAATAGACAAGTGTTTGGGAATTATCAAGTTAGGATCAATTGTCTTATGGAGAATCTTAATGAGGTCCAAAGGAGGCACCCTTCTGAGGAGAATGGAAGAATTGAAAAAGCACTCTAAGCAGAGCTGTCAGAATGGTTAACAAGAAGTGAGATCCTCTGGAAACAAAAGTCTAAGGAACTCTAGTTGAAGTAAGGGGACAAAAATACAAAATTCTTTTATCTTTCCACCATCATCAAAAGAAGGAAGAACAATATTGACGCGGTTAAATCAGAAGAGGGTCAATGGGCAACGAGTGCTAATCAAAGCAAGAAGCTTTTCTACACCTCGTTCAAGAAAATTTTTACTGTAGAGGAAGTAGATTTTCCTAAACACTTGGACAACCACATGCCTTCATGTGTGTCCAAGATAAATAATATGGAATTGAGCAAAATCCATACTCCAAAAGAGATAAAGGCAACTACATTTCAGATGCAGGACTTAAAAGCACCCGGCCCGGATGGTTTCCCTGCCCTGTTCTACAAAGAGTTTTGGCCTACAGTTGGCGACACAGTTATTCAAGTAGTCATCTCCGTCTTTACTGATGCCAGTATGCCTAGTGAGGTAAATAGCTCCCTCATTGTACTGATTCCTAAAACTCCTAATCCTTCCTCTGTTAACAATTTTCGACCCATAAGTCTCTGCAATCTGGTGTATAAGATCATATCCAGATTGCTTGTTGCAAAGCTCAGACCTCTATTACACAAAATTATCTCCACATGCCAGTCGACATTCATCCTAGGAAGATGGATAGCAGAAAAGCAAGTGGTGGTTCATGAACTTCTACATAGCTTTAAAACAAGAAAAGTCAAAAATGGCTTCATAGCCATCAAGTTGGACCTCCAAAAAACCTATGATAGAGTAAATCGGGAGTTTATCAAAGTTGTGCTCACTAACCTAGGTTTCAGCAACACTTTCATAAACTGGACCATGGCATGCATCTCTTCAATTATTTATAAGGTGATTGTTAATGGAGGTAAATCGGATCATTTAAACCAAGCAGAGGACTAAGGCTAGGTGATCCTCTTTCCCCATACCTATTCATCTTAGGCTAGGAAGTTCTCTCAAGAATTCTAGATAGAGAACTTATGGCGGGTAATATCAACGATGCGAAAGCTAGTGTTAGAAGTCCTACTTTAACTCACATGATGTATGCGGATGATATTGTTCTCTTCTCAAAAGCTACTAGGAAAGATGCTAGTATTCTTTCCAATTGCCTTGACGGGTACTGCAGCTGGTTTGGATAGTGTACTAACAGAATGAAATCAAGAATCTTTTTCTCTAAACACATTGTAGCTAGCATTAGAAGAGCAATAAACAGCATTTCCATATGAAAAAGCTCAAAAAAGATGCCATATAACTGGGTGCACCACTATTCCAATCCAAATGCCCCTCAAAAGACATTAAATTTCTTGAAGAGAAAATGGAAGCTAAATTGGCAGGTTGAAGAAGTAATTGTCTCTCATGGGTTGGCAGATGCACGCTTATTAACTCAATCACCCAAGTCATCCCTAACTACACTTTATCGGCATTCAATGTACTGGCCAAATATTACAACAAGATGGATTCCCTCTCTAGGAGATTTTGGTGGAAACCTAATGAAAGAAACACTAGTTTCATTGCTTGAACGCATGGGACAAGTTATGTTGGCCCAAAAAACAAGGTGGACTTAGTTTGAAAAAGATGAAAGAGATGAACTCCGCTCTACTAGCTAAACTGTCCTGAATGGTAGCTTCAGGCAAGCAAAACATTTGCATGGAGGTGCTTCGAACAAAATACAAAGTCTGCAATGGATGGATTACTACAGAAACTTTGAAGACAGGTTCCCCCAAATGGAGAGCTATTGAAGAGGCCAAAAAATTAGTAGTGAAAGGGGCATAATTCCTTCTGGGAGATGGGAGGTCTATTAATGTGTGGACTGATCCGTGGGTGCCTGGGATTGAAAACTTTAGACCACATCCAATAGTGGATGAGTACAAATAGATTGCAATCAAGGTCTCCGATCTTATTGATTCTTCAACTAGATCATGGATTAGAGGATTAGTTAACAAAATTTTCACCCCTGTTGATGCACATGCAATCCTCTCCATCCATATCCCTTATATTCCCAAGCAAGATAGGATTATATGGATTCCTAATTCAAAAGGAAGATTTTCTATCAAATCTGTCCACAAGGTTGCCTTCGCACATCCGAAGAGTGATACTCAGCCCCAAGCATTCTGGTTGAAGTTGTGGAAAGCCAAATTCCCGGAAAGACTCAAAATGCTAATATGGAGAATTGGTGCCAATGTTATCCCCATTTTCAAGTGAAAATATTTTCGGGAAAGGAAAATATTTTTAAGTGTTTTGCTGCATTCTGAAAATTGTTTTGGAAAATATTTTCTGGAGTTTGGTTATATTCTAAAAATGCTATTTTTCTACTAGTTTCTCAAATTTTCTTAGCCATTTTCTTAGCTTCTTAACAAATTTTATAATAGAAAATTTCAATATGTATACTCAAAGAAACAAAAATCAAAACAAAACCTTCATTAAGTTAAAACATTTGGTCAAACTGAGAGAAGGAGGAAGAGAGAGTGATCGAAAACTGAGCGAAAGAGAGAGGTAGATCGAGAAAGAATGAGATCGGTCATGGGTGGGTCATGGGCAGGTCATGGGCGATAAGATCGGTCAAGTGGTGGTAGGCTTCAGGCGGCGACAAGATCGAGACGACGAGAGTTCAATCTACAGGGCGGCAGCAATGGGCTTCAGGAGGTGGCAGGCTTCAAGCGGCGATGGGCTTCAAGTGGCAGTGGGGTTTAGGTCTCAAGTTCAAGCTCTCTCTCTCTCTCTCTCTCTCTCTCTCTCTCTCTCTCAAGTAGGCTGAAAATGGGTGTAATTAGTTTAAAGGTAAAATAGAAGTGTAAACTATTTTACACTTCAAGGGTTGATATTTTACAGTCAACGAAAATCATTTTCTGTTTGACTGAATTTTTCGGCCAATCCAAACACACCCTCTGGTGTAAATATTTTTCATATTCCTTTTACAGCGAAACAAACACGGCCTTAGAAGCATGATAGGTTTTGTTTGATTGTTGTTTGTTGCTTACTTTAAAACTATTTTTTTGAGCGTGTATGCGTGCACATACTTTATGTATGCATACACATATTTCATGTATGCGCATGCATACTCGTGCCCAAAAACGCAAATTTAGGGTTCTTGCTATTTTGTTTGTTTTGATTAGTTTCAATCATATGTTTAGGTCTTGTTGAGTATAGTTTTCACATGTTTAGCACTAGGATTAGTAGAATAACATATTATCACTGAAAATGGTGAACCTTGACACAAGCTCGATACAAGGATTTTATCGAGAATTAATGAGGAACCTTTATACCTCTTGATCTATCAAGCTTCGCAAATCCAGAATTTTCAAATCTATTTTTTGGCTCATGATGACTTGACTGCTAGGGTTTCGTTCACTAAACTTCTAGGGGATATAAAAGGTTTATTTTGAAGTATCATAGTACACAAAGACTCAATTAGAGAATCTATAAACTTGTTGTTAAGCTAATACATTTTTATGTGCTTTAGGGTTTTGTATACAAGTGCTTCCTTCTCTACAAGTGTATTGAAGTACTTTGCATCCAACAACAAGCTTCAAGTTGCTGGTAGTTAGTCACATACCAGGATCTGTGCATAGGGAAGAAATCTCTACAAAATCAAGACCAATTAGAGATTGGCGTAAGGATTCAACTATAGATGAGTACTTTGTGGTAGGCCAAGTTTGGGGTAAGATTCCTTGTACTTATAATCTCCTGATTTTGATTAGTGATTCTTAGGAATGGTGACTTGAAAATCACCTGGTAGAGTTTTTTACCTTGTGAGAGGTTTTCCCCATTAGTCAACAAATCACCATGTTAAGTTTATTTTTCATTGCACTCTAGACTGTATGGTGATTTGTTTGTGCCTCCACAATTTTGCATTTTTTTTTTTTTTTTGTGGAGAATACTAAGTATTTTAACACACACACACACACACAAGGGGAGATGGGAGAAGGTTTTAAAGAAACTAATTATTTGACCTAATTAATCAACTTGCGTAATTGAATTAATTAACAAGAGTCAATCTATAACCCAACATTTAGTGATAAAAAGCTTAATGGGTATTCCTTACTATGTGTGTTGTTGGATGGTCATATAGGACTAAGAAAAAGGTGAAATAAGAGGATATTCACCATTGCTCGTATGTGAAACTTCCAAGTAAAGCATGGCTTATTAATTGGTTTTGCAACTCTTGAGAGCAAAAATTCTAATCAACTAACTAAACATGACCTTTCTTTCAGAAAGTGGCTTAAGAGCAACAGAGTCCAAGGATTTTTATTGGTATAAATGCCTAAAGATAACCTCTCTGTTCTTTTGTAATTAAGGGATTTCAAAGTTTTAAGAAGTGATAAAGCCTTTCCTTATGTTGAAATGTTGATTGAATAAAAATAATAAAAGTCTAAAATATGCACTTAAACTATTCTTATTTCCATGTCCTATATTCAAGTCATCTTCAACTGGCAGGTTAATATCAAAGACCTCACCTCTCCTAATAAGATTTCATCCTATCATCTGACTACTAAAGGAAAATGACTTGTTTTTTTGCTATAAAAAAAGGGGCAATTTGACTTGTAAAAGTGGGGGAGGGAAATTTTAAATGCACTTTCACTATAGTGAGAGTATCAACACAAGGTCATTATCATGGTCTAAAGCTTTGGTAATTTCTTGTAGTTCTACTTCAACTTGTGGTTATGGTAAACATGTGCAGTTGAAACTTGAAAGCATGTAATGGATTCTTTTATACAAACAGTATGTTTTGTTTCTTTGAAAAAATACATTTATCTCTACTAACATACACCAGTTAATGTATAATCTATAACAATAGCAAAGGGCTAGGTTTTGGTGGGTCTTGTTCAGCTTGAAATTGAAAAGCTAGCCTAATTGAAAGTCTGTCTACCAGTTACTTTGTGGGCATTTGAATGAGCTTATTTTTATTGATTTATTCTTTTTATTGTATAAAAGTATAGTAATACCTTTTAAAAAGCGATATTTTAAAAAGCTACACATTCTCTTTTCAAGTGAAAATAAGATCATTCAAATAAAACCAATATTCTATATCCAACATAAAAATAGGGCAAAAAGAATAGCGGTTTTTTTTTTACCCATTTTTTTATAAGTAATTAGAATAGCTGTTGAGATTATATATTAAATAAATTCTTATGATTGTTATAGAATCAAAACATTGTAGCAAAAGTACTAACTATTTTGAAGTTATTGTATTCACAGACTGTCAGGACATATGTGATTCATGTCAGGAACATATGTCAACATTTTATGGAATTGGCTAATCCTTTGACAAAACGCACTTTACTTGTATTTGGATAGGTTTATGATGTGTTTAATGCTTCAAGAAATAAGGTTTCAAGTTCTAATGTTAAAACCATGCAACTCTGTCCAAGAATCAAGTGAAGAAGTGTTGTTCATTAAAACTCGATAGCTAGTATCTATCAAGATTTTAGAAGCTGTTTCAGCCTGAGGCTCGATAGCTGCTCGATAGATAGGGTATTTGTCGAGGTTTATGAAAAACAAATTTTTAGTTCTGATTTTCATATAATCCGTAAATGTATGTTTAAGCTTTCTTTTCTCACAACCTTAACATATATAAGGATTATTTTAAGGGCCATCAAAGCTAGCACAGTTGCATAATAGCACAATTGCACAAGTGTGAAGAAGAGTGACTAGAAACCTAGTTTGCCCTAGTTCATCTTGAAGAAGCTGTTGTATTTGTATACTGTAGGGTTTTGTGACCAAGCAACTTCATGATCTTCATCGTGTGATGAAATGAAGAACTTTGTAGCCAACATCCTTCTCAAGTTGGTGATAAAGTCACGTACTAAGATCCGCGCATCTATTGGTTAGTCACGTACTGAGAGCCATGCAATACAAGAAGAGATTGTTACTACAGAATAAGTCCAATTGGGTATTGGGGTAAGGGTTCAACTATAGGTTGGTATAAGGTACTGGAATTTCTTTACTTGTAACCATTTGTTTTAATAATAGTGGATTCTCGGGAGTGATGACCTTAAAATCACCCTGTAGGGTTTTTGCCTCAGATGTTTTCCCCATTTGTAAACAAATCACCATGTCAAATTTAATTTCCTTTGTATTATACTTTATTTGGTGATTTTTTTATGCTACCACGCTCATTACATGTACTTGAACCTAATTAATTCACTTGGCTAATTAATTAGTTAATTCAGCACAAGGGGTCAATACATTATTGGCTTATCATATGGTATCAAAGCAGGCACACTCTGATTAGAGTTTAATCTTTGCTGTGTGATCCATTGACACCGTGTTTATCATGGATAGAGGATAGTCACTCATTGTACATCCTTTATTTGATGGCACTAATTATGCATAATAGAAAGTACGCTTGAAAGCTTTCTTGCATTCCTTAGATGAGAAAGTGTGGCAAGCTATGGAGATAAGCTGGACCAAGTCGAAGAAAGCGCCGACCGACTAGGATGATGCAAAGATCAAGGAAAAGAATTTCAACAGCAAGGTATTGAATGCTTTATTCAATGTAGCCACAAATGAGGAGTTCAAGAAGATATCCTCCACAAAAACTGCAAAGGAAGCATGGACCATTCTCTAGACAACCTACGAAGGAACCAAGGCTGTCAAGAATTCGAAACTTTAGAGGCTCATTACAAGCTTCGAAGAAATCAAGGTGGAGGAGGATGAGTCATTTGATGAGTTCTATGCTACGCTTAAAGACACAGTAAACTCAGCTTTTAAACTTGGGGATACCATTCCCAAACCCAAGATTGTGAGAAAAGTGCTCAGATCTCTGTTCGAGAGATTTCATGCTAAGATCACCGCTATAGGGGAATCAAAGGATATTGACAAGATTCCTTTAATAAAGCTGGTTGGTAATCTGCAGACCTATAAGTTAGGTTTGACGAGTATTGGTAAGTTGGGTAAGGATAAGAGCATGGTATTGAAGGCTAAGAGCAATGACACGGATGAGTCTTCAGATGATGAATATTCTAAAATGAAGTCCTACATCACCAGGCAATTCAAGAAGTTCATGAAGAATGCCAATGCAAAGGGCTTCGACATGGACCGTAAGAAATCAAGTTCTTCTTAGTCTAGGAGCCAAGACAAAGGGAAGAAGGATGCTAGGGATGGTGGTCAGTACACTGTGCCCTCAGGACCTAAGTGTTTCCGATGTCAAGGATTTGGTCACATGAAATAAGAGTGCCCTACTTATCTCAAGTCCATCGGGAAGAGCAAGGCACTTGTTGCTACATTGAGCAACACCGAACCTAAGGATGATTCCAAAAATGAAGATGATGGAATCGTAAATGCCTTCACCGCCACTGTCAATCCTACTAAAGGGATTGTAGAAGATGTGGGTTAAGAAGAAGACTTGGTGGAGTCAGAGTTTGAAAAAATGGATGAACAAGATGACATCCATATTGCCTATAAAAAGTTATATAAGGTCTCGAAAAAGCATGAGAAGTTGTATAGGTTGGCCACCAAGAGGCTCAGTGATGTGAAACTGGAATGAGAACAACTCTCCACAAAGTTTAATGAAGCCAATCAGACCATTAGAGCACTGAGGTTTGAAAACAATTTCTAGGCTAAAAAGATTAAGTAGCTTGAAGTAAAACTATTCCAAGTTAGAGCTCAGTTAGGGAGGACCTCAAGTGCAAAGCTTGATGAGATACTTAGTATTCAGAAATCTACTTCTAACCGAACTAGTTTTGGGTGTGATTTCTCTCATCCTAATACTACTTCTTCTAGTACTACTATTCTTGTTTCTCTTACTAATAATATTGAATCCGAGAATAATGATGATAAAACTGTGATAGCTAGTGAAAACATAGACAATGGTTAATCTATCTCAGGAGCAACCCTAAGCTTGCTAAAAAAGAAACCAAAAACCCTAGGGCTAATAAGAGTAATGCTCAAAAGCCTAAAGAAAAGAAGCAGCATTTCTGTCATCATTGTGGAGCAGCTAGACACCCAGCCACTCAATAGAGCAACAACATGGTCTCGTCTGAAAACTTGAGTCAGTTTCCATCCTCTCTTGCTCCTCTAGGAGATCTCCTCAAGACCCTTATGTTCCTTTCGAACTTGAACAGCTACAATTCTTCTCCCTCTCCGCCAATTCAAGGATTGGCAAAAAAGAAAGGTACTTTCCAAGGTGTGAAAGAAAAAGGGCTCCAAGTGATTTAGTCACTTTCTTTTCTCTCCCTCCCCTTCTTGTTTTTGTTTTTGCATTACTTGTGTGTGTTGCTTTCTTATTTGAGTCAGTCTAGTTTTTATGCATTGCTTTGGTTGACATGTTTTTGTTTGTTTATTTTTCAATTTTGTTTTATTTTGTTTACATTCATAAAAATAAAATAAAAAATTGAAAAATCAAAAAAATGCAAAAACAGTGTGTGTTTGTGTACATTGGTACTTATGTACCTTGAATGGCCAATGAAACAAAGTTTTCTAAATTTTGTATCTCTTGTAGCTTAGATGAGCATCTCTATGCACAATTAAGCAAGTGAGCCTTGTGGCTCTTGTTTGTGATGAGTAAGATTAAGTTGTCTCTTATACTTAACACTCGTATCACTCTTTTTTACGGGAATGACTAGAAGATCCTAAAAGAAAGGTATAAATAACCATGTTACCACTGTTGCCCGCCAATCATGAAATGACATCTGTATGCTTCGGCATAGGAAAAGTGCAATGTCAAAAAGCTTGACATAATTAGGTATTTCTTTTCTCTCTCTTATATGCTCATGCATGATATGCTTAATAAAAGAAAGATATGCAAAGAAAATTAAAGAAAATAAATCAAAATACTTTAAAATATTATTGCAAGCTTGTATTATAGGAGATGTGGGAGTTATAGGATGTACCTTAAAGGTGATAGTCCCCATCAAGCAATTATAATCATGTGTGAGTTAAGTTAATTTACTCATATCTCAAATCGTCATAACATGCAAACGCTTATGCAATCTTGTGATGTTTTTCACACATAATATGCAATATTCTTTGCTACTTTTGAAATATAAAATTGGTTAGACGTGTTTAGTGTGTGTATGTGTGTTTTGGATCTAAATGCTTGACATTTTTCTTGATTAAGAGATGTTTTGAGAGATTAAAATGTTGGTTGAATCTTTGGTTGAGTTGCATGTTTGATTGCATTTATATATGTGATTTTCTCTTCTTGAAAAATTGTTTTTAAAGCAATCTTGATAGCTCCTTGATCCATTAAGAAAGTTTCTGCCTCCTCAATAGATGCTCGATAGCTCCTCGATCCATCGAGCTCTTTTTGCTGTGGACATCTCTAGACAACTCCTCGATAGCTGCATCTATCGAAGTTTAAACCTCGAACCTCTTGACACCTCTCAATCTGTCAAGAATTAAGAGGTTCTATATATAGGTTCCTTGCAATACCAAGTTCACTTCTCTCAATCTCTCTCGACTCTTATTGACTCTTCACCTCTTAAAACCTCTCTCTCTCACTCCAAACTTCACCCTCAAAGGTTTTTTGGCCTAGATCAAGTATTTCTTCACCAGTAAGGGTCCTAAATCCTTCATTCTTCATGCATTTGACCTAACTTTTTGGGATTTTTGAAAATTTTTGGGACTTTTCAAAATTGTTAAAGTTTTCGTGAAATTTTTGGGATGGGTCTTGCTTAAATGGCTTTAAATCATCTTGCATTGCATCACATTTGCATAATAACAATGTTTCATACATTTTAGATGTGTATTTACTTTGTTACAAATGTTGTGTGCTAGTAGGTTTGGATTGGGCTGAGCCCATGATGTTTTTACTTTTGCATGTCACACGTTCATTCATTTTCATGCATAAGTACCTTCAATTTTTTATATTCTTATATATTGATTTGTGTTGGTACTTTTCTGCGTCTCTCTCTCTCTCTCTCTCTCTCTCTCTCTTCTTTCGGTTAGTTGCTCTATGGCACCTAAACAAAAATCTACTCTGTCTCGGAACTTTCTTCGTTTCGATGCTTCCTCTTCTAATCCTACCCCTTCCCACATTCGATTCCGTGATGATAAAACCCGACAGGACTTTTTGGAGAACTTTTCTAGATGAGGCATTCATTCAAAATGCCAAGTCATTATATCGGACTTTTCTGATACTGACCTACCCACTGTCATTCACAGTAGTGTGACGTCTCGGTCACTTGTCCATCTATGATCATTCAAGAGTTCTACTCCAACATGCACGGATTTGATTATTCAATACCTCTCTTTGTTACTAGTGTTCGATGTACGAGCATTGTGGTCACACCAGATATTGTATCCGAGGTGCCTCATGTCCCAAGGGTAACGCAACCTGACTACCCTGGCTGTGATCATCTTAAGACTGTGTCTAAAGATGAGCTTATGTCTTCTTTTTGTGAGCGTCCTTCTTATTAGGGTGATCGTCAGTTCACTCCTTGCTCGGCCTTTGCTAAAGGTCTGAGGTTCATTAACATGGTGATGACTTTTATTTTGCATTCTTTGTCTCACTATAACTCCATTACAGAGCCCCGTGCTTGATTTTTGCTTTCCCTCTTAGAACATCTCACTATAGACTTCCCCTCTCACTTCATTCTATCCCTCATTAATGTCTATAGGGATACGATGACCTATGGTAAGCTCATTTTTCCTTCAGCTATCACAAGGATTCTTCATCATTTTTCTGTCTCCTTTCCCGTTTCTGACCACTTCTCCATTATGTGTGTCATAAACGCCGCTACCGTTAAACGAAGTAAGGCAGAGCTACGGGTGATTCGTCCAGCTTCTACAGCTCCATCCATATCTGCCCCCTCTTTTTCTACAGGCGGTGTGTCTCTTGAGTACATCATGGCACAGCTTGTGCGCATGGATACTCACATCGACACTCTCAATGATGAGTTGTGTCAAGTGAACACCCATATTGGTCGTATTGCATGACGACAGACTCGCCTTGGTGTCTTCGTTACTTCTCCTTCTCTATCTCTAGAGACTTCTAAGGATGAGGATGATGATGATGATGGTAATGTTGATGCTACTAATGTTGAGGATGATGGTCCTAGCTTTTTCAGTGATGATGAGATGTCTACTTGATGTACTTACCCTTTATCACTCGTGACAAAAAGAGGGAGTAGTTGTGAATATGAGAGTAGTCATATACATAGGGGGAGAGTTATTACTTAGGAGATTACTTAGGAGATTTTTGTTAGGGGAGTATTTATATTTTGAGGGATGTAATGAGGACTTTTGTATCTTTTTCTTTTCTTTCTATTTTAGATACATTGTTTATGTACCTTTGATTTAGATACATTATTAATGTACCTTTGATTTAGATACATTGTTCATGTACCTTTGATCTTGCGATCACTTTGTGATAGCAAACCTTATACTTGTTGATGATATATATACATTTGAGGTTGTTATTACAGTTCTTTCACCTATCTTTTCATGTGTTGTTTCTTTTCTCTCTTTATGCACATGCTTATTTTTATTTGTATGCAACATTTTATTTATGTTGCACACTAAGATGCCTTAATGAGTTTTGTTTAAAGTTTTTTAGAAATACAGGTTGTTAAAGTCTTCTTGTCATGAACTCTCTTCTTGCAAATTTTTTCAAGAGATTATGTTAGAATAGATTTTATTGTACTTAACAAGTGAACATGAATTAAGTGATTTATGACTTCTCTCATATGTTCATTTGTTTGTTGTGGTTTTGTCACAAATTTCCAAAGGGAGAGATTATTAGGACATATGTGGTTCATGTTAGGAACATATGTCAACATTTTATGTATTAGCTAATCCTTTGACAAAACTAACTTTGCTTATATTTGGATAGATTTAAGATGTGTTTAATGCTTCAAGAAACAAGGTTTCAAGTTCAAGTGTTAAACCATGCAAGTTTGTCCAAGAATCAAGTGAATAAGTGTTGTTCATTAAAGCTCGACTGCTAGTATCTATCGAGGTTTAAGAAGTTGTTTTAGCCCAAGGCTCGACAGCTGCTCAATAGATAGGGTATCTGTCGAGGTTTATGAAAAACAGATTTTCAGCTCTAATTTTCATCCAATCCGTGAATGTATGTTTGGGCTTTCTTTTTTCACAACCCGAAACATATATAAAGATTATTTTAAGGGCCGTCACAAGTGCACAGTTGCACAAGAGCACAATCGTACAAGTGTGAAGAAGAGTGATTGGAAACCTAGTTTGCCCTAGTTCATCTTAAAGAAGCTACTGTGTTTGTACACCGTAGGGTTTTATGACAAGAAACTCTGTGATCTTCATTGTGTGATGAACTAAAAAACTTTGCAGCTAACATCCTTCTCAAGTTGGTGATAAAGTCGCGTATTGGGATCCACGTATTTATTGGTTAGCCACGTACTGGGAGCCGTACAATACAAGGAGAGATTGTCACCATAAAACAAGTCCAATTGGGTATTGGGGTAAGGGTTCAACTGTAGGTGGGTATAAGATACTGGGATTCCTTTTACTTGTAACTGCTTGTTTTGATAATAATGAATTCTCGGGAGTGGTGACCTTAAAATCACTAGTGGGATTTTTGCCTCAAAGGTTTTCCCTATTCGTAAACAAATCACCGTGTCAAATTTAATTTCCGCTGCATTATACTTTATTTAGTGATTTTTTTGTGCTACCACGCTCATTACATATAATTAAATCTAATTAATTCACTTAGCTAATTAATTGATTAATTCATCAAAATAGGTCAATACATTCTTGGCCTATTGCAGACTATCAAAAGTTCATCTACTTATCTCTTCTTACTGTAGCTAGAAAAGGTGGTAAATATTAATAGGATATCATTATCCACATTCCACAACTCTTATATTATATTAACACTACTTGATGTATAGCCCCTTATATTTATATAATTGCTTATGTTTCGTTTATTTTTAAGTTTATTTTTCTTCTGTTTCTTGTACAGCTATATTTTACTTATTTGTAGATGATCATATATATGAGCAGAATAAGTTTTTTTGTTTCACATTATTCCATAATGTAATTAATGTAGTTTCTCTCTAAATGCATTGCGTGAATACTATCAAGTTTTTATTTCTTTTTGGTCTTGATGAAGAACTGTAGCTATTCTTTGGAGGTGGTGATTCACTAAATAATTATATAGACTTGACACAAACATTTTTTTTTTTTTTTTACTAGCTTTATTAGTAGAGAGGCAACAAGTTTTAGTATATCTATACACAAGTTTTTTTTTCCTACCTTATTATTCCTAATTTTTCATGGATTAGCGTGCTACATTATTAACAAACCTATGTTTTATTTAGATGGGTAAGGTTAAGGAGACTTCAAATCCCAACCTTAAACCATCCAAAAATAGCTCAAATGTTAGAGTTAATTGGACATTAAGACAAATAACAATTTTTTGTGAAACTTGTGTGGATGAGGTATTTAAGGGTAATCAACCTAATACCCACTTTAGTACAAAGGGTTAGAAGAACATTACAACATCTTTTGAGAAGAATGCTAAAAAGAAATATCCTAAGGAAAAGTATAAGCATAAGTGGGATGGATTAAAGAAAGAATGGATGCTTTAGAACAAATTAATAGGAAGTGAAACTGGATTGGGATGAGATGCAACCAAAAGAATAATATCTACAACTGATGAGTGGTGGGAGAGGAACCTCATAGTATGCTTGGTATAAACCACTGTATGTATGTTGTATTAGTAGATAAACAATGCTAATTTGAGTTATTAACGAAAATAATCAAACTTGTAGGAGGTACTTGATGTTGTAAAATTTCGAGAGAAGGGTTTGGTGAATATTGAGTTATTAGACATCATGTTTAAGGACATTGCAGCCATTGGAGAATTAGCATAGGCCCCAACTTCAGGTGTGCTACCTAATGATCTTGAGACACATAAGAAGGGGTTAGGTGAAATATAATGATGATGATGATGATCCTAATGAAGTTGAGACTCCTAACCACCATAAGACAAAGGAAATAAGTGAACATTATCTACACAAGATAAAGAGAAGAAAGGGGGAGCAACATTGAGGATGACACAACAACTTAGTCGTATGTGTGATGTGGTGGAGTAAAGGGACTCAGCTTGTTTAGTTGAGCCGAGTAGTACTATTTGTAATGTCATGGAACGTGTGTGCACCTTGGATGGCATTGAAAAGAATTTTGAACTCTACTTCATGGTAGCCTATATTTTTCAAAGACGAGAGAAAAGAGAGATATTTATCGTGATGGAAGAACCATATTTACAGCTTCAATTTTTGGAAGAAGAAGCTAGATTATTTAGAAG
This sequence comes from Castanopsis chinensis, assembly GCA_032878915.1. Taxonomy (NCBI): domain Eukaryota; kingdom Viridiplantae; phylum Streptophyta; class Magnoliopsida; order Fagales; family Fagaceae; genus Castanopsis; species Castanopsis chinensis. The sequence continues at coordinate 10,102,376 of JAVQMG010000126.1, read as the reverse complement.
GGGGGGGGGGCACTACTTTAGCACTTAACTAGCAAGTGAAAAGTTTATAAGAAGATAATTGTTTTAAAATGTGTTCTTTGTTAGATTTTCCCTGGTTTATTGCTTTATCCTTTGAATAATGTGTTTGTTAGAGTGATTTGAACTTGTTCAGATGTTTAAATAATGTTTGTTATGATTATTATTTTTTTAATCATTTAAGAAATTTTTTTTGTGATTTTCTAATTGTTATCATTTTTTAGGTGTAATTCATATGGATTACAATGATCATAATGATAATAGTGATGATGATCATTCTTATGATGTGAAAGATGATGATGAATGATACGACCTTGTTGTTGCTGGATGTCATGTAGCAATGACATATTATATGAAATACATTGATAAAAAATCTTGTAGAGATTCTAATCAAAATAGCTATAAGTGGTTGATGGATTGTTTGATTGGTAATAAAGTGAAATGTCATGAAATGTTTAAAATGAAGCTGCATGTTTTTCTTCAATTGTGCAATGCTTTACAACATAGATATAGACTTCAACACTTAAGGCATATTAGGCTTGAAGAGTCAATAGGTATATGTTTGATGAAACTTGGACAAGGAGCATGTAACAGATTGGTTCAAGAAAGATTTCAACATCCTGGTGAGACTATTCGTAGACATTTTCATTGAGTTCTTAAATACCTTAATATAATGTCAATAGATATCCTCAAGCATTCTACTTGTACATTTAGTAAAGTTCCAAGATATATACAAAAATATCCATTATACATGCCACATTTTTAGGTATTCATTTCATTCATTTTAATTTGCTTCTAAGTTTTGTTATGGTTATTTCCTTAGTAACTAAAATTTGTATTCTATTTTAGAACTATATTGGTACCATTGATGGCATACATCCAAGTTGTTATTGGAGAGGTCAAGAAAATTCCATATTGTAATAAAAAGGGTGTGACAAGTTTTAATGTGATAGTAGTATGTGATTTTGATATACTTTTCACATTTGTTATGGCTGGATAAAAAGATGCAACACATAATACACATAATTTCTTAAATTATATTCGTCAACAATCTGTCAATTTTCCAAAACCACCAACAGGTATATATTTTTATATATTAAATATGTATGAAGGATGTTATTTATGCACATCTTCTATTTTTTTTTTTTTTTTGTTAGGAAAATATTATTTGCCACCTTACAAGGGAAAATATTATTTGAGGAAAGGATATTTGCCACCTTCTAAGGGACAAAGATACTATCTTTCAGATTTTCAATAAGCCGGTCAAGGAAATCACCTACGAGAGAAATTTAACTATGTTCATTCGTCACTTAGAAGTGTGATTGAACGAACTTTTGGAGTGTGGAAGAATAGATGGAGTTTTTGAAGCAAATGCCATTTTACAACATTAAGGACCAAAAAAACATTGTATTTGCCACTTGTGTTTTACATAATTTTATAAGAAAACATGATAGGGAGGATGAGAAATTAAAATGGGATGAGCATAGGACAAACCAGAAAGTAATAGTAGTGAAGAAGGTAGTAGTAGTTAGAAAAACATTGTGAATATGCATGATAAGGAGATGGAATTTATTTGTGACAGGATAGCTCAATCCATTTGTGGGTTGTAGACAGTATTTTCATTACTTCTATTTTGGGAAAATTTTAATGTTTTGGTTAAGAACATTTGTTTTTTATTATTAGAATGGATTGTATAGTATTGATATTGTTGGTAATGAAGATATATTTTGATAATTTTATTTTTCTAATCATTTCAATGTCTTTCTCTTGATGATTTTTTTCTTTGAGAAACCTCTCTCTATGAATTTGATCATCATTATCATCGTTGTCATCATCATCATCAATTGTTAATGTTGATTATAAATTTTCCTTTATAAAAATAATGATTACTTGATAAAAATAATTGACAAGGTAACCTTAACAATATACTTAAGCCATTTTTTGGAATTTACACCAAAATAACAAATTTTAAAGGCGTAAATGCACTTTTAGTTCCTACATTTTGGGCCAATTGCATTTCAGTCCATAAATTGATTTCGTTTCTATTGTCGTCCCTATTTTTAAAAAATCATTTCTATTTTAGTCCCTGCCGTCATCCAAGTAACGGAACCCTATTACGTGGCAGATGGAGTGCCCTGGTTGCTGACGTGGTGCTGACGTGGCATTGACATGACATTAAAATATTATTAAAAAAATTATTTCGCATTTTTCAATGCCACATCAGCATTTTAATTATTTTTCTTTCATATTATTATTATTATTATTATTATTATTATTATTATTATTATTATTTTTTTTTGGCCTTAAATCTAATATTATTATTTTTACTTTCATTATTTTTTCCGTAAGAACATAACAACCTGTTCTTCTTGTTCTTCCCAAATTCAAGAAATAAACCCAACAACCAATCCAATCTCTGGCAAACGCAAATCCAAATCCAAATCCAACAACCAAATCAAATCTCCATCAAATCCAGAAAAACAAGGAATAAAACCTATAAACAAGAGCAAACCCAGAATAGTGCAGGTGAACCCAAAACTATTCTTCATGTTCTACAGAAAAGAAGATGAAAACTTGCCCAAAAAATTAAAATAATCAATATTTTAATTTTCTTAGCAAATAATCAAACCCATGAACCTAGAAAAATCATCAACAACCTGAAACCAGAAAAATCAAACTTCACATTCTCACAGTCAAACCCACCGATCAGTCAACAAACCCATGCCCACAAAGTCACCAAACCCACTACCACAATCATTGATCAAAAAGAGAGAGAGGAAGAGGGATTCGGGTTTAGAGAGAGAAAAGAAGTCGGAGATTGACAAAGAAAGAAGCAAACAAACGATACAAACATAAACAAGCAAAATTCGAAGACTGCATGTCATGCCCATGTTGCTGATCTCCTCTGCCTCTTCTTCTTCTTTTTTCTCAGGCCAATCTCCTCATCTAATTCTTCTAGGCCGATCTTCTTCCTTCTTCTTTTTCTCAGCCGTGGTTTGGGATATTTTTCAACCAACCCAATCTGAGAGCAAGTCATCTCAAATCGGGAGAGATAGAGACTAAGAGAGACAAATGCCACACAAACACACGAAATAATTTGGGTTTTTTAGCACTATAAATACGCAACTCTGGCTGATGTCATTTGGGATATTTATTAATTTATTTTTGTTTTGATTTTACTCTTTTTGGTTTATCTTAAAAGAAAGAAGAAAATGAAATAAATACAAACACAAAAATGCCAACATAGAGAATGAATAGTGTTAATTTAGTGTTTGTTTCTAAAAAAGTTCTAGAAAAATTGAAATAATTGCTCTAAAATTTTTTTCTCAATCTTTAAAACTATAAAGTTTTTTTTTTTTTTAATTTTTTTCAGTTTAAATTGAAATTTTTTTATCATAAATTAAAAAAAATTTTAAAATACTGACGTGGCATTGAAAAATGTCAAATAATTTTTGTTAATAATATTTTAATGTCATGTCAGTGCCATGTCAGCACCATATCAGCAACCATTACTCTGTCTGCCACGTAATAAGGTTCCGTTACTTGGATGACGTTAGGGACTAAAATAGAAACGATTTTTTAAAAATAGGGACGACAATAGGAATGAAATCAATTTAGGAACTAAAATGCGAATTGGCCTAAAATGTAGGGACCAAAAGTGCATTTACGCCAATTTTAAAATAGTGTGTCTTGAAAATTAGAAAACACACTTTTTTCACATTTTCACTAAACGCTTATTTGTAGTTTTTAAAATTGTATTTTCAAAAAGCTATTTCTCAAAATGAAAATTTTAAAACAACTTATCCAAATGGACCCTAAGAGCTTTTGTAGTTTAGTCGCGTTACATGTTTTTTTATTGAAAATGCTATATACTCAATATTTTCACAATACTTTCAAGGTTGCTATTGGTTATTGTGGTATATAAAACAGTAATTTCAGTTGTGAGTTTAAATTAAAATTAATGACAACTTACTACCTAAAATTTGTTGTAAAAGTATTATGAAAATGTTGTGGATGTAAAAGTTCTCTTTTATATTACAAAGAAAACTAAAAACTAATTGGTGCCTTGGATTAATCTAAATATAATATAAAGCCAAAACGTTTGACTTTTTGTTAACTGCTCCTTATTGTGTCACATAGCTACATAAATTAATACCACGTATACATTTAAAAACACTGAACAATTATGACTTTTCATTTTCAACAAACACATTTTCGATCAATAGGTACATTTTCATTCAATAGGCACATTTTCATTCAATAGGTACATTTTCATTCAATAGGCACATTTTCATTCAATAGGCAACTTTTCAATTAATAGGCAATTTTTCATTTAATAGACACATTTTCAGTCAATAAACACTTTTTGGTATATCCAATATGAAGGGTTATGATATTTCAATAGACATCTTTTGGTAGACACCTTTTCATTCTAAAAACATTTTCAGTCAATAGATACCTTTTTCATTCAATAGGCACATTTTTTTGTCAATAAATATCTTTTAGTATATCCAATATGAAAGGTTATGACCTTTCAATAGACACATTTTAGTAAGCATATTTTCATTCAATAGACACATTTTTATTCAATAGGCATATTTTCGGCTAATAAGCACATTTTCGGCCAATAGGCACTTTTTTACATATATATTACAACCTATCTTATATATACCTATATATACAATACAAACTAAACTAGAAACGCAACATTCTATCTCTTTTTCCGTCCTAAAAATACTAATAAACAAAACATTGTTTTCTTCAACCTAACTAATAAAACTTTGTGCTATTTCTTTCAATATCATTTTTTTTTTTTTAATTTCATACATTTTTGCTTATTAGTCCAACTCAAGAATAATGCCTGTTTTTTTTTCCTCTGAAACCCATTCAGTAACTATTTACTTGCATTACGCGAAATAAGGACCAGTAATAAAGAATAATTATAAATTATTCATAATAATTTTTTTTAAAAAAAAATCAATATCATATTCCGTCCAATAATAACATATTTTTTAAAGAATTAAATATACACCACGTGTAATGTGTGGTGGTCCTACCACAATTCCTTGACATGGTCCCCCACAAAACGCGAGTTCAATGCTTGATGTCGCAGGTTCAGAAGGAACTATAAATATAAAAAAATTTGATTTATTTATGGTCGTTGAATCGTTTTCTCACTCTCAAATTGTGTTCAACGTTTGTCTGGCTTCACAGAGCTCACATCAGCACGCGAACAACTTGTTCGGAACAAGTCTCATTCACGCAAGCGTGTAGCTGTTGCACGTTTTTATCACCTAATTTTTCGGGGCGGATTACCCTCCACCTGCTCGACGAAAGTCTTCAACCAACACTTCCCTCGCTTACTTAAAACACAAGGCTTAGTTTTGTAGTTTTCTTGGTTTCAACAATAGACGCAACGTATTCCTTTGTGTTTTTTCAAATCCATTTTCTGATGGTTCTTAAAAATAGCAAACATTGTGAAGAAACATATTGGTCTTGAAGCTTTTTGATGGCTTTGAAGACTGTAGTTGTGCTGGGGGTTACAAATTCTCAGTATGGTTGGAAAGACTTGGGGTCCAAGCCATCTGGGTTTCCATTGAATCGGATAAATGAGTCGGAGAAAGTATTCAAATGGATGCGTTTTGGTGGGTTTCCGGGTCTGTCAGCTTGCCGGGCAATGCGGTCTGTGGAAAACGAGAACAAGTCCAGCCGGGGCACCAAGTTGCAACAAATAGTTGATCAGACGGAGAACGATGTTTCAAGGGGATTGCAGAAGGATTTGAACTCCCTTCCAAGTGGGGTTTTGTTTCTTTAATGGCAATTTATCAAATTTATGGAGTTTTTAAAGTTTTGAATTGATATATGTATTAGGATTGGATACAGATTAAAGCTTTTTTCAAGATGATTATTTCATTGTAGTTTTATTTTATTTTTAAATACAGCAATTAAGAATCTTTGAATATACATATAGTGATGAAGTGAGGATTACTTTTATTTGCAACTTGTGGGACAAATGGGATTGACTATCCTTCCAATGTACTTCTTATGTAGTTATGTAAAACTGGAATTTTAACTTGCATTTCATGTGGGCAAAATAGTTGCTAGACTTGATAGTTGATGCAATTGTGCATTCAGAAGGAATTCATGCTGGTTAATTGTCAAAATTATATTTAACGTGAGCAAATTTAAGATGGTGAACCACCCAGGAAATGAAAGATGGTGATTAGCTTTTATAAATATATTTCATAGGAGGATTAGTTCAATTTTTATTTCTTTATTTTGGTGGATGTAAATGGTAAGACTAGAATTTATTGAATTCATGTTCAATCTTAGACATTTGCCTCCCATCTTTGACAAGTTTAGTTTGACTCAACTTCATGTTTGGTCACAATCACAGGACCATTATCCGTATCTGATCTTTCTGCTATTCCTGATGGGGGTTCAAAGGTGCAAATATCATTCAAGGTAAGGGATATATTTAGCAGAAGCTAGTCTGTAAATCCCAAGAATAAGATCAAAATGAATTGCTAGGTGCTAAAGACTTAGTGTCCTCTTGTTCCTTATCAGGTTGAATTTATGGTGCAGGGTTTACCGGGGTCGTACAGTGAGGATGCTGCATTGAAAGCCTACCCTAAATGCAAAACAGTTCCTTGTAATGATTTTGAAGATGCATTTAAGGTTTAGTGTGATATATTGTAATCATTTGTAGGCTGAAATTAGGACATCAAGCAGAAACTCAGTTCTCTATATTTTCTTATACAACTTTTGAACATTTGGATTCAACACCTTTGTTATGACCAATCCCAAGAGATGGAATCATTAGCGAAATTTTGGTGAACAACATGGATAGCCAAACACCTTCTTAAATGAGCTGATACTAATCCTTGCTTCATTAAGTCGTACTAAAGCCTCAACATGTTGCTTTTGGTGAAAGGCACTTGCCATCGTACCATGGCCTGACCTCTTAATCATTGCTTCATTCATTTTTATATTTTATTTGCAGGCTGTTGAACTATGGCTAGCTGATAAAGCAGTTCTTCCAATTGAGAATTCTTCAGGTGGAAGTATCCATCGTAATTACGATTTACTCCTTCGTCATAGGCTTCAGATAGTAGGTGAGGTAAAGTTGGATTGTAATCTCTGCCTTCTAGCTCTGCCAGGTGTCAGAGCAGAGCACTTGAAACGAGTTCTAAGCCATCCACAGGTCAAGATTTTATTTCCTCTCTCCATATTGAAACTGGTTATATTGATGTTAACCAATCTGCATAGTCCAAATGTTTGTCCTTTCCTCGTTTAAAATTTGAGTAGTTCTTGTTTACAGGCGCTTTCCTTGAGTGATATTCTCCTAAGTAAGTTAGGTGTTTCCAGGGAAAGTGTTGATGATACAGCTGGGGCTGCTCAGGTGATTGATAGACGTCTCTTTTGTACCTATAATGATCTCTTTTGAATCATTCCATAGAATGATTTTAATTTAACTCAATTTTGGTTTAGTATGTATCCTCAAATGGCTTGAGGGATGCTGGTGTTGTTGCAAGTGCTCGAGCTGCAGAAATTTATGGGCTTAACATACTGGCAGAAAGAATCCAGGTACAGTTTTCCTTTTTTTTATTTTATTTGTTTTGTGTCTCAAATTTTTGTTTTCTCTTACCCGACACTGGTTTTGTCAAGAAAAGGATAAGTTGGCGGTCCTACCCATTTTTTATTATTGATTGGTAACATAGGAAGCACGGATATTCCACTTTTTCCTCATGTATCTGTATCCAATGCATATTTGTATCAGATACATTTGGGGTACTCCTACAGCATGTCTCTGCTTTTTTTTTTTTTTAGTTCCGGTGTGTCTGGGATACGCCCGTGATGAGGCCCTAATATGGTCATAACTAGCCCCCCCAATAGTGAGAGATAGTTCAAACTTGTGAAGATTTTTATTAATATTTTTAATATATTGGTTTCTATGTTGAAAACTTATCTAGTTCTTTTTTATTTACTCTTTTGGATCTTGGGTATTCTAAACATCATTTAAAGGCCATGGATTCACTTTATTATCCATTATTGCTAATAAATTGATATATGCTTAACAATATATAAAATACAAATAAAAATATATTTAACAGTTAATAAATATTCGTATCCCCACCATATCGTATCCTAGGTTTTCAGGAAATGCCGTATCACTGTATCCCCATATCATACCATATCTGCATCGGTGCTTCTTAGTTGGTAACTTATAGAACAAAACCAACTAAGTTAAGCCTCAATTGTACCTACCTCACTCTATGGCCCACATCTGAAGCCTTGCGATCACAGCTTTTCTCTATCCTTTATGTATAGCCCTTAAGAAAACAATAAATGGTTTACAGTTATTGGGGATGATTTGAGATGGCAAGCTATTGGACTTTTGCACCTATCATACTGGGTTCAAAAGAGGGGAGTTGAAACCGCTACTCACTCCAATATTTAAACAATAGAGGCTAGCAGTGCATCATGAGTCCACTATCAAGGCTTTATAATATATCAGGGGCATGTCTAATATCCATCTTTGGATGGTGATCAACGCTTTTGGTTGCTGGGTTTTTGGAAGAATGTTAACCTTGAGCTGTGGACTTTTTGGATATTATCACAATCTGGTTTGCTACCCAGTGCGGATAATTTGGTTAACTAACCCAACTTTTTTGTCCCTTTTTGGTGGAAACAACCTCTTAAGAACATGCTAAATTTGAGAAACCTAGTCAGTTAACATTAAATGAGGTCAACATGTTTTTCATGGCTTGGGGTAATTAGTCTGAAATTTTGTGCACATACATCACTCATAATATCTTGTCTATGCCCCAGATTATTTGATCACACTCGATCAAGTTTCTTTAATCCCTCATGAGTTCAAAACTCAAAGCAACACTTGATCCTATACCATATGATATATGATATGCTCATGATTATGTTAAAAAACAAATTACTCATAATCACCCGGGCTATGAGCCATAAAATAAATGGTGTGTTCTAAATAATCTTCCCCAGACACTCATGTCAATCCATTCACACTTGACCACTTTCCTAACATCTTCACGAGACCATATATATCATGGCCCTAAAATGACATGCTAAAGTAATGACATCAAACATTCACTTCATGACATAGTTCTACGTCGAAAAAAGGGCACAGAATGGACCATATAATGGTTGACTAGGGCTCATATAGTGACGGAGTAAGAATCTATCCAATCACTCTTTTAATTGGTCGGCTGTAGCACATATAGTATAATTTGTATACTACGGTGATGCTCCCACTCAACAGGCTTGTCACACTCAAACATTGTACAAATCTTAGTCCAATTGCCACAAAGGCAACCAAGCTGAGTTTATCAATACAGTTACACATCAAGTTCCTGTCCAAGATCTCACATTTGGCTTTATTCAGGCTTCATGAAGTTGTGGATACACTTCAAGTGTGACTCCCATAAGTCTCAGCTTAGCCTAGCTAAGGCGACATTCATTTTATTATCTTGTACGCCTCCCTAAGCATTAAGGTGACCACTTACTTGATTTACAGAAAAACAAAGTGATCACTATGTCTCATCCTACTCGCTACTCGAGTGCTAGGGTGATCGTCTATGTGAGTAGACCGATCTAAGCCTAGTGACATATTCTCAAATAATATGTGCTCAGCATGCAATATCAATCACATCACAAGATAAATCAAAATGAATAACATCATTATTGCATTAAGTATGAATAAACATAAATGTCCATAAGGTATCCAAAAATATATCAGATCCTACAAAGTTCCAAACTCCTAACATGAGCCTAAAAGGCATCTCTAGCAATGGCTTTAGTAAGTGGATCAGCCACCATCCTGCTAGTGGAGATATGTTGGAGGATCACCTCTCGTGTAATAGCCATGGTTATTAAATCCGGACCGGACCGTACGGTCCGACCGGAATAACCGTGAACCGCCCATAAATACGGTTTTTTTAACCTTAAGAACCGGACTATGCCAAAAAAGCAGGAAACCGTTTGAATCGCAGTCCAACCGCACGGTTTTGAGAACCGTGATCAAACCGGTTTTCACGGTTCCCTGCTTCCCTTTAACTTTGAACCTTAAAAAAAAAAAAAAAAAAAAAAACAGAAAAACAAAAGAAAAAGAAATAGAACTGCTGGGAAACACTTCAAATTTCGGCAAAAAAAGCAATTCCACCGGTGAGAAAAACAAAGGAAACTGTAAAAAGTAATGTCATAAATTCCGTTCCCCTCTTCAACCTACGGATGTTTTTCACCATTACATGCAAAAATGTTTTGAGTCCCACATATTCTATTCTACATCACAACATCAAATACAACCCAAGAATCCACAAGAATGAAGTGATGAACAGAGAGAGAGAGAGAGAGAGAGAGAGGTAAGAACCCAAAGGTTAGCTTCGATCATTCTTTGAGCCTGAGGTAGATCACCCATGAAACTTCAACCTTCGCATATTTGTAATTTTGCAGCACAAAGAAAGTGAAAAAGTCTTGCCGCAGAGAAAGTATGTGAGTCAAAAGTGAAAAACTCAAACTCAAAAGTAGAGAATTTGAACGGCAGGACTTGGGTAAAGGAGATGATGTTAGGTGGGATAGGTGGGGGTGAATCTCTTCTTTTCTCCTTCTCTTTCTTTTTGTAAACCTTTTTTTTTTTGTTTGTGATTCCAAAGCCCTCCACCTCCACGTGATTACTGACTACATGGGAAGTGTAGAAGTGTTTCAGCCATTCAATTTTTCCACCTTCCCAACGTGATGGGACAACTACTTAACTTAGTTAATATTTACAATTTTTTTAAAGAAAAAATCTAATACCGAAATTTGTTCCTTTTTTTTTTTTTTTTTTTTTTTAATTCTGATGAAATAAAAAGTTGGCAGTCTTTATGTAAGTGATATATATTCAAATTTACAATTGTGTCAAAAAAAATATAAAATTGTATAATTTTAAAATTATTTTTTTTGAGTATATAATTATTTTAACTTAAAACTATTAATTAATTTAAAATTTTATTTTATTTAATATAATATAAGTGTCCTATTTAGTATATTATTATTGCTATCACAAGTATAACTAATCAACATATAAATAAATAAAGAATACAATATCTACCTTTGCTTAGTATTTGATATTTTTTATTTGTTTTATGAAAGTTATGATATAAAAAAATACATTTGAAAGATAAATTTTTATATTTAATTTAATTATTTTAGTTAATTTTTATATTTATATTAATTTAATATAATTATTTATATTTAAATAATTATTAAATTAATTATGACGTCATCACGGTTCGATCCCGGTTCAACCTCGGTCCAACCTCAAAAACCTTGAACCTCTCTCTTTTACGGTTCATTAAACGGTCCGGGTTTCAAAACCATGGTAATAGCAAGATGAATGTATATGCATTTGCTTTTGCTATGATACTTAGAATCTTTAACATGAGCCAAGGATTTCAAACTATCACAATACATCTTTACAGCTTCATCTACAAGAGATGTCACCCTTAGACTTAGGCTTTGAAAAAATCTCTTTAACCAAACAGCTTCTTGTGCTGCTGCTGAACAAGTAATATACTCAGACTCCATTGTGGATGAAGCAATGTAAGACTGTTTCTTACTGCATCAAGAGATAGCTGCATCACTAAGTACAAATGCATAACCTATAGTGGACTTGCGCTCATCTCTATCACTGGCCCAATCAGCATCAAAATAACCTCTCAATCTCAAATCTCCACCCTGATAGCAAAGAATGAGATCCGATGTCCCACGAAGGTATCGAAGAATCCTCTTAACTGCTTGCCAATGAATAGGTCCTGGATTACTTTGATAACGACTAACCATACCAACTGCAAAACAGATGTCTGGTCGAGTGCACAACATAGCATACATCAGACTTCCAACTACACTTGCATAGGGAAGTCTTGCCATTTCTCTCTTTTCCTTTTCTGATTTAGGGCAATCTTCAAGGCTTAATGTATGTCCCTTCTCAATTGGAGTGTCTATGGGTTTGAAATTATGCATACGGAATCGCTCTAAGATCATCTTTATGTATGTTTCTTGAGACAAACCAAGAAGCTTCTTTGAGAAATCCCTAAAAATTTGAACTCCAAGCACATAATTAGCCTCTCCCATGTCCTTCATTTCAAAAATAGAGGACAATTACCTTTTGGTGGTGACAATCATCTCCATATCATTTCCAGCCAACAAAATGTCGTCCACATACAAAGACAGGATAAGTAAACTCTTTCCTGATTGTTTGACATACACACAATGGTCTTCTTCTATCATTCGAGATCTATTGAAATAATAGCCTTATGAAATTTGAAATACCATTGTCTAGACGCTTGCTTTAGGTCTTAGATGGAACACTTAAGGTGGCACACTTTTTCGCCCTTGTTCCTTGACCTTAAAGCCAATAGGTTGATCCATATAGATCTCCTTGTCTAGTTCTCTATTGAGAAATGCAGTCTTTACATCCATTTGGAAGAGTTCCAAATCCAAATGTGCAACAATAGCCAGAATAAGGCGAATAGAGACAAATCTCACTACTAGGGAGAAAGTCTCTTGATAGTCTATCCCTTCTCTTTGGATATAGCCTTTTGCCACGAGACAAGCCTTATAGTGGTCAATTGATCCATCTGCCTTGCGCTTTATTTTTAAAACCCGCTTGTTTCTAATGGTCTTGCGCCTAAGCGGAAGGTCAAGTGGTCAACCAACTCCCAAACTTGATTCTTTGCCATAGAATCCTTCTCATCCCTCATAGCAACTATCCATTCATGTGAAGCAGGTGGAGCTAATGCTTCCTCATAGGAAGAAGGCTCATCAAGGTCGAGTGAATCACATATAAAAGATTCCCCCTTATTCTCAAAATGACGACTAGGAACATTCCACGTTCACTTCTACATACCTTGGATCCTTATGTGTCATTATCTAGCAGTTTGCTCCCACTAGGAGCCAAATCACTCCCGCTATCTTTGGTGATTTCAAGATGAAGTTGTGATTCTCCACCCTCACCCAAAGATGGTATGACACCTTCAAGTTCTTGCAACTCATAAAGCTAAAGATCTTGTTTTGCTTCACTAATGCTTGGAAATTCATCTTCAATGAAGTTGACATCACGAGACTCTATCTCTGTCATTCCACCATCAGAATGTTCACCATACATTACATACCCCTTTGAGCTTTCTGAATATCTTATAAAGATTCTCTTACTTGCTCTAAGGCCTAATTTCCCATACTTAAGGGAAGTACTATAAACAAAACCTGCACAACCCCAAGGCCGCAAGTTCTCCAAATTGGGTTTTGCACCAGTCCATAACTCATATGGTGTTGTGGGAACTGACTTAGAAGGCACACGGCTAAGGAAGTATGCAGTAGTCAACAATGCATCCTCCCAAAACGAAATTGAAAGGTTAGTGCACCATCATCGATCTAACCATCTCTAATAGATTACGATTCCTTCTCTCTGCAACACCATTTTGTTGTGGAGTACTAGGAATCATCAGTTGTCTGTGTATCCCTTTTTCCTGAAACTGTCTAGACAAATATATGCGACCCCGATCAGTTTGAAAAACCTCCTTTTTTTTTTTTTTTTTCAACCTCTGCCACAAAGCGCTTAAAGCAATTTAATGCTTCAAAGCGATGGGAGCTCAGATAGACATAACTGAACGTGAGTAGTCATTTATAAATGTCAGAAAATAAGAGGTGTCATTGCGTGCCTTAACATTCATAGGTCCACATATGTCCGAATGGACTAATTCCAAAGGATGAGTTGCCCTTGGAGTCTTACCAAAAGGCTTCCTGTAGGCCTTTCCAGTTAGACAAGGTTCACACATAGGTAGGCATACATTAGTGATAGACCCCAATAAGCCTTGTCCAGCTAGTCTAGCCAATTTATCTTTTCCTATGTGTCCAAGTCTAGCATGCCACATTACAGAATTAGAAACATCATCATTATGAGCAATAAAAGAGAAAGATGAATGATCTAAATCCACCATAAAGAAATTATTAGATAAATAACCATGTCCATACAAGGTTTTATGTAAATAAAAATCCGTATGAGTACCATCGAAACAGAAACTAAATCCAAGTCTAAGCAAAGTAAGTACTGAAAATAGATTACATTGCACACCAAGTGCATAAAGGACATCATGAAGAAGTAACGTACGTCTCAGATGCAATTTGAGTTGGTAGGTTCCAACTCCTATGACTTCTTCTTGAGCTCCGTTACCCAAAGTCTTGATATTCTCACTGTGTCAAAACAAGCTTCATTTGCCCCCAAGTAGGTTCAGGCAGTGAACGTATCACCGCTATGACCTGTTGTTCATCAGAGAGATTATTGCCAGCAACCTTTAGGTCACGGATCAATGCAGACATTGTCCTTAGATGTTCAGCCATGTTATGTTTTGAATCCATAACATATTGCTCAAACTTCAAAGTAAGAGCTCGCAACCTAATTGCTGAAGTTCCTCCATAGGCAATCTTAAGCTGCTTCCACATCTCTTGGGCATTTAGGTAGTCCTTAAACTTCCTAATAAGATCATTGTGCATGCCACTTGGCATAGTGAAACGTGCACAACGATATTTCTTAACTCAAGACTTATAGGCCTCTAAGTCATGGCAATGTTGGGCATTATTCTCATTTTCAGGTCGCATCATCACATTGGTTAGGGTTTCAAGGACCTCTTGTTCATCAAGCAGATATTGGATTTTTCTATGCCACATATCATAATTTGTTCCATCTAGTTTCTCTCCCTTATTAGATCAACAACTACATTCTTAGTGGCCATGTTCACTACATTCATTACACAAGTTGACATTAGCACATACATTTTTAAATTTTATTTCCAAAAATCCAACTAGACCATGATATTCCTTTCTACATAGTGAGATCAAAAATTTCGCTAAGCTCATTATCATCTGTCACTATGTAAATTGGAATAACACGTCTAATTGATTTTAAATGAAATTTTGTGAAGAATAAAACATCACACCATCCACATATTAAATCATATATATAACATGTGTCCATATATCTTTGTGTACAACACATTGTGCATGGGCTCCACTATAAGCCCTATTGGTAATTTCATACAATATGCTAAGACAAAATTTGAAAATTATAGGTAACCGTGAAACACATCCCCCTTACATGGCTTCCAAAATTAAATTACATAGTCTTAAATTACATTGCCAAAAACAATGGCCCAAAAAAAATTTGCCAAAAACATTGGCCCAAAAAAATTACATATTCCAGTACCCTACTACAAAGATTCTATTTGTAATTAAAAAAATTAGGGATGCCATGTTACCAAATAATTTCAAAAAAAATTTCTTATCCATCAACAATAACAATAAATAAAAATATACATGTTGCATATATTACCAATACAATCTCTAACTATAGAGATGAGCCAAAGAGTCTCATAAACCCTTTGGACACATATTCATCAATGCATTCATATAATATCAATTCAATCATATCACAATATGTTAAAAAGACATCATAAATTAATTCAAAGATTAAAACCATGCATAATTATACAGAAAATTAGAAAACTAATTTCACAATTTTCACATATGATCACAATTCTATTTAAACATCACAGTTAAAAAAAATGCCTATACAATTACATATATGTCACATTAGAAAAAAAATGAGGTATAAACAAAATTAAGAATATATAGTGTTTTACTATAAATTAAAATAAATAATAAGAAAACCCACATGTTATAACATTTGATTTTCATATAATTTTCTATATTGTTATAACCCAATTCCTTCATAAACTATGTTACAAATCCACACAGCATTTGTGAATAATATTACAAACCCACATAGCCACTTGCGTGTGGCTTATTACTTGCACAGAGCACAGTTTCGTTGTTGAAGGAAACAACAACAATTTGTGTGTAACTAATACACCAACGTGGCCTTGCACAATATCCTTGTTAAAAGAAACAAGGATAATTAGTTGTGTTCAAGTGTAACTAATACACTTACATCAACACGGGGCTCTTTTATTTTATTATTATTTTTTATCATTTTTTTATTTATTTCATGGATAACCACTCAAACAATAAGTGTAGTGGTTAATGGTACACGCACGGTACATTACTACAAAACAATTTTACATACATGAAAAACATATTTCCTTTTATTGTTTATCGTCTTCAACCATAGACATCAATTTTTCAGATTTTATCAAGTACAACCAAAATCTTTAAAAGACCACAACTTTCTCATTTAAAGTCTAAATCAAGCATGTAAACTATCGTTTTAAAGCTTATGGAATGTACTTTCAAACCATTAAAAAATATTTGACATTAAACAAGATTTAATGAGTCAAAATAAGCCTGTAAATTTCGGATTACATGTAAACAATCAAAAAATTACAGCTTTTTATTTCGCTCTCTACATGCCATAACATGCTTCTAAAAATTACAGATCTGAAAATTAAAAATTACTTAAATTTTTAATTTTAGCTTTCATATAGGATTATATATATCAGAGATCATGGCATCATTCAAGAGTGAAAATGACGCAGGACAACCAGAACAAAATTGAAAACAGCGAAAAAATAAAGGATATGACCTAGGAGTCAGCACCTAAGCCTTGCTTGGAGTCAGCACTAAGCGAGAAACCACTAGGAGTCAGCACCAAGGGTAGACCTGGAGTCAGCACCAGACCAAAAGAAAGACCAAACGGCCATTTTTTTTCATTCATCAAAACTATCAACTATCTGCTCAAGGAGTACAATAAGTTGCTTATATAGGATTACTAAACCCTAATTTTAATTGGCTAGGAAACCCTAATTGCCTTATTACGAAAATAACCTTGCTTCCAAACTAAAATATTAATAGCCTAATAAACTACCAGGATATAAAACATAAAAATACAATTGGCTTGCAAACATAAATAATACTAAATAAAAATCTTCTTGCGTCTCCTGCACCATTTTCCTCTGGTTGGAGAAAACTCGACCTCGAGTTTTAAAGCATTGAAGGATTAGGATGCTGACAAGTAACACTTGCTTCAAGTTTGGAATTACCTTAGGGAGCATAGAGAAAAGAAAAATCTTGAATTCCACCATGTCAAACTCTTCTGGAATAAAAAAATCAATGTGTGGAATCAGCATACTCTTATCTTGAACCATTGGAAGCACTATATTATCCACTTTCTCCACTTTAGCAAACTGTTTGTCTTCATGCACCATGGAAAGCTGATCAAAAGTAGATTCATTAGCTTCCAATATCACATCATGGGTACCCTCTAACATAATACTCTTTGTAGACATCATCCCTTTACCTTGCTGCTCTTCAATAGATTCATTTCTTTGCACGCATTTTAAAGCATCACTTGTTGAGGCATGTACGTTTGTGTCAACATTAGGCTTTGGTGTTGCTTGAGGATTCTCCACAACCAAGATATCATCATCAATGTTGTCTTCTATGGGGGCAGCGATAATTTCATTTTGATTAGTTATCCTTGGTTTTTCTATTGAATCAGTTTGAGGCGTCATTTGCTTCATTCGGGCAATTATGTCTTCAACATTTTTCAAGATCTTTTTAGATGACTCCTTTAATTCCTTGGTAGATTGTTCAAAAGTGCACTGAGGACATGAAATAAAATGAGAATTCATCGTATGTGCTTCAACCTGAAAAGTACCACACTGAGATTGGGGTAGATACTTAGCTCGAAAGTATGGTGACAAATACTCATCACAAAGCTTTTCTTTCATATCTTCCCACACACTAATGGCAGGTTCATAGTTTAGATAGCGGAAATATTCAAGCTTTTCCCAAAACCTTTGTGCTCCACCTCTTAACTTCAACTTTGCATACCTAACCTTTTTGTTATCTGCCCAATTTGTTTCTTCAAAGAATTGCTCCATCCCATTCATCCAATAGACAAAATCTCGTGGATTAGTTTTACAACCATCAAAATAAGGTGCTTCGGATAATACCATAGCTCACCTTCCTTGTTAGTGGCCAACAACTGCACTTGATAGTCACGGACTGGCTCTGCAACTGAGTGGGTCTAATTGGACAAAGTGACCTGTAGATGAGCAATTTAAAGGCCCAATGCAATGGGCTGGCACAGCAACAATATTCTTTCTTTTTCTTTTTCTTTTTTTTTTTTTTTTACACTGCAATTGGACTTAAAAATGAAAGATAACACAATACGAACTACAAGCCCAAAAATTTCAGAAACTAGAAACAACAGGAAATAAAGAGAAGAGAGGCAGCGGAGTCATCGGCTGGAGTCACTGGAGTCATCGGCGTTTACTGTCGACGGCGGCGGCTTGTTGACGGTAAGTATTGATTTGTGGGTTCCGGCGGCTGGTGTGGGCGTAGTCTTCGGCGTTCACTGTCGGCGGCGGCAGCTTGTTGGAAATCTCAGCAGCGGCGGGATGAGGTTACGGTGTTGGGTTTTGCGGCGGCTGATGGCTGGTGGCAGTTGGGCTTCGCGGCGGGGGTGTTGGTTATATGGGTTTTGGCGGCTGGTGAAGGTTGGGTCTTTGCTTCTTCTCCACTCTTTTTTTTTTGGGTGTGAGATTTTTCTGATGCTTTCCTGCGGTGATACTTCAACGGATTGGGATTTGCTCTGATACCAAAATTGACGCAGGACAACCAGAACAAAATTGAAAACAGCGAAAAAATAAAGGATATGACCTAGGAGTCAGCACCTAAGCCTTGCTTGGAGTCAGCACCAAGCGAGAAACCACTAGGAGTCAGCACCTAGGGTAGACCTGGAGTCAGCACCAGACCAAAAGAAAGACCAAACGGCCATTTTTTTTCATTCATCAAAACTATCAACTATCTCCTTAAGGAGTACAATAAGTTGCTTATATAGGATTACTAAACCCTAATTTTAATTGGCTAGGAAACCTTAATTGCCTTATTACGAAAATAACCTTGCTTCCAAAATAAAATATTAATAGCCTAATAAACTACCAGGATATAAAACATAAAACTACAATTGACTTGCAAACATAAATAATACTAAATAAAAATCTTCTTGCGTCTCCTGCACTAGAAAACAAGCGTAAAATGGCTCTAATACTAATATTGAATAGTTTTATACTTTACTAGAGGTCATATAGGTACATACCTTTGGTGGAACAGATCCAAATTGCCAGATCTTGTTCTTTGCTTGCTTTGCGAACTCCTCACAATCTCCTTTGTGGAAGACCTCCAAGTCGCAGGAGGGGCTACTAGATTCGCTCCTAATTTCCACGCTCCAAATTCTAGGGAATAGTAGATGGTGTCCTAGAGAGATGACTTATTTTGAGAGAGCACTCAAAAACTATATGTATATTCACTCACTGTATCTCTTATTAATCTGACTGATGTAGGAGTATTTTAAATACTAGTAGAGATTCACTTACTATCAGATATATGTAATCCCTAAAAGATCTCATCTATTAAGTTTAAATTACTTCACTACTAATATTAATAACTCATATCAATATCTGTTAAATTTAAATTACTTCTCTACTGATATTAATAACTCATACCAATATCAGTTAGTTTAAATTTAAACTTACTTATCAAATAACCCATGTGAACAAGTCATGGGCCATGGTTTATGGGCTGGGTCAAAACCAGCCCAGTTTCTAACAATAAAGTTGTGCACAAGTGATGCTGCTGCTTGTGTTGGTGGTGGTGCAAGAAATGTTACTGCAGGGGTAGCAGTATGACCACGTATGCTAGTCCTCCTATCTCCTTTATTGAATGACTGAACACTCAAATTGCATATACCATATTCTCTTTCTTGTTGGAGGCCTTTAGGTGATGTCTGCATTGTATAGGGGAGAATGGCATAGCAGAAGAATTTCTTTTTTAATTTTTATGGTTGTAAGTGACATATAACTGGGGCAGAAATTGTAAAAGTTTAAAATGTTATCTTTTTTTAGTTCAGTTCTCCTAGGAACCAAACATAGGAAGCATATCTTGAGAGAATACTGTGTTTATCATCAGTTTAGTTGATGAACTACCTGTTGCCAAAAGATTCCCAGTGTCGTAATGATTATGACCTCTCCTTTAATTGAAATTCTTTTTCTTGAGGAGGGCAGAAGCTTAGATGGGGGACTCAAACAACAGCAGTCTATATATGTTTAATTAAGATCTTGCCAATGGCCTTTAGGTCAATTGGCACTTCCTGATGTTTCCAATGGAGATGTCCAGGGTTTAAATCCCCCTCCCCCACTTATTATATATATATATATATATATATATATTTTCAAGGTCCTATAATGTTATTCCAAAATTCCCAAGCTAGGTTTAGACCATTTTCTTTTGAAGTATTCTTTTTTGTATTTTTATAATTCTCATTGAAGCATTAACCCCATCACTTTAGTCAATGAACTACCCCTTATCGAAATATTCCCTGGTCATTATGATTGAGACATATCCTTTAATTGATTTTCTTTTTCTTCAGAGGGACAAAAGCTTAGATGTGGGATTCACACCACTGTAGTCTATGTCTGCGATTTAAGGTTCATGTAATGCAAATCAAGATTGCCTAGGCTACCTTAAATATATTGAATTAGCTCAGACCATTTTCTCTTGAAGTTTTCATTTTTCATTTTTAGAATCTTCTCATTGAAGAATTAGCCCCATAAAAGTTCTCGATTGATAACCCAACCAATCAATATATTACTATCTGACCAAGTCAGTTAGATGCCAAATGCTATCTAGTTATGATGTTATTCTGGTCATAAGAAATGCTACTGATTTTGCTTCAATTCTATGGTTTATTCAGGATGACTTTGATAATGTTACTCGTTATCTGGTACTTGCAAGGGATCCAATAATTCCAAGAACTAATAAACCCTTTAAGGTATGAGGTTCATTTACCCATAGAGATTTTATTTTACATGTTTTCTAAAGAGTTTCTTATAGTTGAATATCATCATCCTTAATTTCAGACAAGCATCGTATTTACTTTAGATGAAGGCCCTGGAGTATTGTTCAAAGCCTTGGCAGTGTTTGCACTGAGGGACATAGATTTGAAAAAGGTATTTTAGACACAGTTCATTTTATTTAGTTCATATCAAAGATTTGATCATACTTATTAAAAATAATAATATCAAAGATTTGACCTTGAATTATAATTTCCATGCTGTTTCAGATTGAAAGTCGACCGCAGAGGAAACGGCCATTAAGAGTAGTCGATGACTCCAACACTGGAAGTGCCAAGTGAGTCTTCTTTTGATGACTTATTACAAAAAAATGGATATCAAGTTCTCTATTAGACAATACATTTCATCTAGTTGGTTTGAACCATAAGTAGTACTTTGGAGTGATTTTGGTCAAAATATGTTGCTTGGAACACATAATTAATATACTTTAGACATGCTGACGCAGTTAGCATAAAAAAACTAAGAAAGCGCAGTGCCAGCATCTCTAAACTCTAAGACAATAGTATAATTATGCTGTTGGATTTGAATTTGAATTTTCTTTCACCACTGCAATTGTTCTTATTTGGAGCTAATCTCCAAAGTAGGATATTTGAAGCCCATAAAACCAAACTTTCTGAATTCATTTTTCCCATCATGGTCCATTATTTTAAAAGTAAATGATCATTAAAAATTTTAAAAATCTCATTGGTTGCTCAATGCCAATGCTTTAATTGAGTTGTAAAATATGAAAGATTAGGGTTAAGAGAGAAGATAGGAGAAAAGGAGAATGGAGAGAGAGAGAGAGAGAGAGAGAGAGAAGGTTTAAGGGCTTAATGGTTTAGTCTCTTCATTGTAACATATATTTATATTAAAGTGATATGACTTGATTACAAGAATAACCTTAATCTAATATAAGAATAATAAGCCAATATAAAAAACTCTCAAGCTAGAGCATACAGATCAAACATGGCCAGCTTGAAAGGCACGAGCTATCAGCTCCATTGGAATACCACCCAACTAATCATTCGAGCGAACATGGAAACAATTCGTTTCCTTGTCAATAAATCTTGAATAAAATTAATCAACCTAGATATTTTTGGTATGCATATGGAAAACGAGATTGTTAGCAATAAAGATAGCAGCCTGATTATTACAATAGATCCACATAATAGCAGGAACATCAACACCAATGTCATAAAGGAGAAAACGAAAAGGAACTGGTAACATTTATAAAGCAATAGGAGCCATAGATATATACTTGGCTGCAACATTAGAATGAGCAATGAAATTCTACTTTTTTGTAGCACAAAGTAACATGAATATCTCCAACCAATGTCTAATAGCCAGAAGTCGAACGCCTACAAAGTGTCTACCAGCCCATGTTATACTAAAACTAGTCACACAAGGAAGAAAAATGTACAACATTCTATGCTAGGAGAACCCTTTTGGTAATGTAAGATACGACAAACTGCTTCAAAATAAGGTTGATGAGAAGCGTCAGTGACTACCACACCAATGACATAAGTAATATCAGGAAGGAAGACTAATGGTAAGATAAATCAACTTCATAACTAATCCCTAGTATCGACTAACATCAGTAGGAACAAAGTGTCTACCTGCCCATGTTATACTAAAACTAGTCACACGCAAGGAAGCAAAACACATGTACAACATTCCACGCTAGGAGCATCCTTTTGCTAATGTAGGATACAACTGATCACTTCAAAATAAGGTTGATGAGAAGCATCAATGACTAAACACCAGCGACATAAGTAATATTAGGATGGATGGCTAGTGGTAGGATAAATCAACTTTCGAACCAATCCCCAGACTGACATCAGTAGTGAAAATGCAAATCCTAACAACCTAGGCAAATAATTAGACCGCAATAGTAAATTTTGCAACTTTATCACAATTAATCCTAACTAAAAATTAAAGCCCAATATACATGATTGACCGATTTCATAATCCATGGTTTGCAATAAACAATATAAAGCAATATATAGTGCAAAAAATAAATATGCAAACCATGCGAAGATACCAAGATGTGTTTTCAAAGAGGAAACCGGAGCCCCCAGTGAAAAACCTTTCCACCGACCTTGTAAGTTGGAACTACACTATAGAATAGATTTAGTACAAGATTGACTATAGACCCTTCAAGCCTAGATCTCCCTAAGTACTCGAGCCCTCCAAGCTACTGCTAGCATTTATATTCACCGTGTCCTTTCTTCTACAGAGTCTTGCCGGTTGAGCAATCAACCACTAGTCACCCAATGAAACTTGGGTATGAACTGTAGCTCCAAATGGTTTACAGCACCAATCAACTCTCTAACACTCAGATAAGGTGTACGTAGTGATGGTTAAAATCTCCTCTCTTGGATACAGAAATGATGAGAGGGAAGGAGAAGAGAGATATAAGATGTGTTTGGCTCAAATGACAAAAATGGCTTCCTCTCTCTCTAAGAGGCAATCTGAAAGTTTGCTGTCTCTATCTCTCTGGTGTATTTGTGTAGGAAAAAGATATATATATATATATATATATATATATATTGGGAGTGAATTCGCAAAGGGATATAACTGAAATAATTGTTCTGCCCTTGGCTAACTCACAGGTGCGACTTGGTCCCGAGTTGATCGCGAGTTGCAAAATAACAAAGGTAGCTCCTTTTTTTGCCATGTGTCCTTTCAGCAAGAGTGATCAGGTTCAAGTACTTCTACCCAATTAAAAAAATAACCCCACAAATTGCATGAAAATTGAGCAAAAGTTCCACGCAAATTTAGCATGGAATTAAGCCAACAAACAAAGACTTAACAAGTAGGAATTCTTCTCTCTCTCTTTCAAGTTTAGCAGTAGAATTCATAGAAGTATCAACATGATGAGATCCTAAGAGCCAATTTCATGTAGAAAATCAATTACATATTTCCTCTAAGAAAGAGAAATTCGTTGAGAAGAACAAGCAACTTCAATTCTAGGGAAATAGCGAAGAGCACATAAGCACAATGGCACTAAATCTATCCCAGGCACAAGGGGATTGCTTTTAACCATATAGAGCCATTTGTGGCCAACATAAAGGTGTTCACTACAGGTAACAACATATTCAATGGTTGATCCATGTATATTTCCTCCTGAAGATCTCAATGAAAAGAAAGATTCTTGATATCAAGATGGTATAAAGACCAAGAATGACTAAGAGCAATAAAAATCCAAATCCAAATCCAAATAGAATTGAGAGCTATAAGAGAGGTCTCAAGATAATAAACACAATATGTCTGTGTATCCTTTGTCAACCAACTATACCTTAAGGCGCTTTATAAAACCATCAAGGACAACATATACTCCTCGTACCCTCTGAAAATACCCTTAAATATCTCTTCGAGAAAATCCGTAGACCACATAAAACAAGGAGTGTATCACCATGAAGTCATGCGAGTGCATATTGAATAAGGAAGATCCAACTAAGCTCCTTCTAAATATTGTTGGACATACTTTATTTCCCTTCATCTACAATCCAAGTTCACACTTCTAACTCTATGATTAGTATGGAAGAGCTTATTTGTTTTATAGCTTCGCTATTAATGAATACACAGTCTTTCTCACTATTGTGTTTGTATCTTTTATTAACTTTCTGTTACGAGAACTGTATTGGATGGCAAAAATATTTTAGTTTATTTATGGTTGGGTTCCTGTTCCTTTGATTTACCGCTAGACATATTTCAGACTAGGGCTATCCACAGACCCAACCCACCCAACCAGAACCTACTCAACCTACGCCTGATCCAATGAAATTGGCTGTCAATGGTAGGTGTCCAAACTCAACAACGGCAGGTCAAGTTTTGGGTCTCCTCCAAAATAAAACTTGACTCAATCCGACTATGAAAACCCATCTCCATCCAAATCACTGCCCAGATTGGTGGAGATCTCATGATCTCAGAACAAGTTTTCCTGCATCCCTCTTCATCGCTGTTGCTCCCAGTTTCAACCGAAACTGATCTGCGACTGTGGACAACTGACTCAACTAGATTCATTTCTTCTCTTTGGTTGACAGCGGGTCACATTTCCTACCACCCGACATGATTGGATCAGGTCTGAGTTAAGCCTAAACCCAACTTAACCCAACCTGTGAACACCCCTATTTCAGACTTTAACTTATTGTTGAATTTATTGTATGTTGACCTGCAGGTATGAAACTGTAGACTAAGCTATTTTAAAATCTGAATGGAATCCCTTGCTATGTGTCAATTTGTTCTCTTTTGGGCTTTGGGCTAGTTCTGTTTTGTAGGCCTTGAGATGCATCGATAGCCGCTAGTCACATTTTGGGCAGTTGTTGAGTTCTGGGCTAGACTCCCAAACACAAAGCATGGGCCCCTTCTTCTTGATTCTAACACATGTCATCATTCCAAGAAAAACCCCCTAACATCCATTTACAACCAACTGTATGTTTCCAAAGTAGAAAGGGAACAAGATCCCAAGTGCCAAGGTATCCCTTTTTGATATCAGTAAATCTTATTATCAAAAAAAAAAAAAAAAAAGATCCCAAGTGCCATTTTGATGTAAAAGTCATTCCAACTGCAAGGCTTGCCTCTAACCCAGGTCAGAGAGTGCATCTTGAAGATTTTTATGGATGGAAACATTGGAAATGGTGGTATATAACAAGAAAAAGGAGACAACGATGGACAAAAAATAGTTACTGATAGTAGTGACTTAGGGTTGTGTGCCTTTCCTGAGAGCAATGGTAGTGTATTGAAGATAGTAGATGTAGGATTGGCAGATTGTGAGGATGATGGAAAGGGGCATTAGAGTTGTCAGGCATAGAAATATGATGCACAATTTGTAACAAAGTTGGGGCCTTCGAAGGCTACAGTTCAGGTATAGAAATAGGTGATGAGGTAAGAGACTCAAAATCAGAAAACAGGTAGAAGATGCAACAGACTCAAATCGATTTTTTTTTTTGGGAGAACTAGTGCTAGAGAAATATGACTGAGACTTAACAAGGGTAACATTAGCATTTGTAAAGTAGCATTGATATCCCTTCTAAGTCCCTGAATAATCAAGAAAGACACACTTAGTGGAGTGAAAATCAAATTCATCAAAACTTGGTCCAAGATTAAGAACATAGCAAACACATGCAAAAACTTTGGGAGGTAAATGGAAGGCTAGAGAAGAAGGGAATAAGATCAAGTGAGGAGATGCCCCATCAAGAATAGTGGAAGTAATTTCGTTGATGAGGTAGCCGGCAGTCAGTAGTGTATCACTCCAAAAACATTTAGGTGTGTGCATATCATACAAGAGGGCTTGTTCAACATCAAGGAGGTGCCTATTTTTATGCTTAGCAACACCATCTGTTATGGAATTTGAGAACAAATGGTTTGATGTATAATGCCTTTGCTAGTTAAATAAGAAGTAAAGGATGCCTTGGAGATGGAAAATTGTTAGACAATCCCAGAGCATGATGACGTGGTGCTCTCTCTTACATTTATGGTGGATCCCACCATGAATTTAATTAGTGGGATCCACCATAAATGTGAGAGGAGGGAACACCATGACAAAAGTATCATATTCTTGAGTAACCTATCCTAATTCAAGATAGTGAATAACCAACACCATGAACCAAATAGGAGTCTACTCTATCAACTCCCACAATTGTCGATGCTGATTATACTCAATGACTCTCGATGACCATGTCAGCTCAAAAAGGGGTCATTGATGGTCAAATTACCCCCTCCCCCGAGTACATCGGAAACCTCCATGCTTTCGTTAAGGCAACCAAAGTTTCCATGAATCTCCTCAAAACCACCTGAAATTCTCGCACATACTACCTACCAATCGTGAACACTACCATGTTCTTAAGAAACATTGCTGTCTCTGCTACCAATCTTCGATGACAACGATGGCGATGAATAGGCTTTTTTGATGTCTTCATTATGATGCAATTCATTTTTAAAGCTAGTCATTTACTAGTGCTTATGTTGTATGATAAGTAGATCCTTTCACTTGTAAAAGAAAGTTAGTTAATTGATAGATTATTAGTGATAAGTGAAATAGCCTATTAGTTAGTTAGAGATGTTTGTTAGGCTTTGACCAATCACATGGCAGCCACATGGTAGGTTCTTGTAACTAACTTTCTAGCTAATCAGCAGCTTGCCTGTGTATCTATAAATAAGTAAGGCTGCCCTCATTGTAATTAGTTGAATTTGAATCCAAGAAATCTACCTATGAGGTATTATTCCAAGAGTGTAACTAGTTCATTCTTTCTTTTCTCTAGGCAACTTAGCTTTCTAAAACATCTTTCCATTTCACCATTTTTCCTCCATCACATTCACCTTAGAAGAGTTAGACCATTACTCAGAACAGCTAATGCATATCCAAACTCAATCAAATAGAGTGAACTGAAAGTGATGCAGAAGCAAAACCAAAATTATTTTGAAATTTATATTTTCAGATTTTTGTATTTATCTCATAGGGAATTGGATGATTGTAGGCTTTTGTTAAGATGGGAATTAGATTTGAGATTAGATAGGGATTAGTACTTGAGTTCAGTTAGGATTAGTTTTCACTAGTTATTATCTTTTATCTCTTGATTTCCTAGAAGCTTTAGCTCTATATAAGCTTCTGGTTTATTTTTATTTTGAGGAAAGATGATTGATTAATGAAATTTCATAATGAAGATTTTCCAATACATTGGGTGCTGATTCCTAACACTTAAGGTGCTGATGCCTAAGTTTCTTGCTTGGTGCTGATTTCAGGCAAGCCCTAAGTGCTGATTTTTAAGTGTTTATCTTTTAATTTACTTGTTCTTTTATTTTCCTTGTGATTGTCCTAAATCAATTTGAAATCAAAGCAAAACAGATACAATTTAAAAAAAAAAAACAAAACAAAACAAAAAAAACAAAATCCCTCTCTTTTCCTTTGCCACCCATCACGAAACCATCTTTCAAAACCCAAATTACTATGTTCAGCCACAACTGCCTCTGGAAAAACCCCCAAACAGCCCAATAAAAAAAAGGTTTCAGAACCTCCTGCATCAGAAGAAATGGTAAAACAAAGAAAAAAATAAAATAAAAGAGAAAGAAGAGAATGCAGAATCGGTCAAGACCAGTGTCATTTCAAATCCCCTACTATGATACCATGTTTGAGAAAAGGAAGATGCATGTAAGAAGAAAAATATGAACGAAAATGGTTATTTCTATATTTGATCTTTTCCCAATCCAAATAATATATATAGGAGAACATTTAAAAAATATTACAAATAATATTCTGATAGTGACAGCTGGTACGGACACCTCACCAATAGTTTCTTCTAGAAGAGTCTAGAATTTGGACATCTCACTAGGGACACCTCACAAATGACATCTTTCTAGAACAACACAATTCTCTTTCTTTTTTAAATTTTGATTGCAGTTATCCCGTAACTGATCATCATCAATTTTCTCCTTGTAAAGGATTTTACACTATGTTTGGTTGGGTTGGGGGTGGATGGAAAACATAGGAAGGAAAAGTGGAGACGACATATTGGCTTTATTGTTTGGCTAAAAAGAGAAGGGGAGAGGAAAAGGAAGGGGGAGAGGGTGATTTTCATCCACGCTCACCAAAAACTAATCCTTGAATTGGGGAGAAAATGAGGAAAGTGGGGCATTGAAGTCAAATGACTTAAAGGCCCTTCCACTAACATTTGTCTACCAACCAATGACCTTTTCTAACTTACATCGGCTGCTCTGACTTTAGTCAGGAAATTATATTCGTTGAAAGCATGAAGCATGAACCAATGAGCAGAAGAAAAATGAAAAACATAGAAATAAGACAAGGACAAGGACAGGCTATTCATTGAAGGGAAAGTTATTCTTTTGGAGGCTATTAATTTTTATTCTTTTGGAGTCCCTTCCTGAATCAATTTAAGTAATTACATTATTATTATTTTTGTTATATATATAAAATGGATGAATAAAGAAAAATCAAATAATATAGTAAGTGTGGTGTGTTAACTTTTATGATATTTCATCTTTACCTCTTTTAAATATGTAATAGGGACATGATAGTAAATTCATACAAACTATATCTTCCATCCTCTAATTTTACTTCTCAACCAAACAATGGAAATTTATATTTATTTTCTGTTCTTTTACTTTTCCATTCTCTATACCAAACAAACAAGGTGGAAAGGGAAAGTAAAGTAAGAGGGGGATATTTGCAGACTAACTGTAGGAAGGCTTACAATGTAGTAAGTTAACACGCAGTTGAAACATAAAAGCAAACTAGCATCTCGAGTTTCTAAAACTCGAGATCAATATTCAAACTCGAGTCTTACAGACTCGCTTTGCGAGTTGGTACTGGACGAGGTGGACAGAAAATGCCACATAGGATTTGAGTTCAAAAGGCAAAACCGAGTCTCTAAGACTCGATTTTGTTCTTGAACAACCAAACTGAAGGCGGACGACGAAGAACAGACCTGAAGAACAGAGGAAGAACAGATGACAAGGAAGCACAGATCTGAGTGGGCGATTGGGACGATCTGAGATGCGCTTGTCTCCGTCGATGGGTTGCCGATGGGTTTGCCGATGTGGGCTTGCCGATGGGTTTGCCAATGTGGGTTTGTCGATCGGTTTTCATCAGTCCGCGCTTGTCTCCGCCGATGGGTTTGCCGATGAGGTTTCTGATGTCTGAGCTTGTCTTCGCCGATGGGTTTGCCGATGGGTTTGTATGTTTGGCTTTCGTGTTCTGGTGATGTCTGTGCTTGTCTTAGGTTGGGTTTGTATGTTTGGGTGTGAAAGTGTTCTGGAGTTGGTGCCGATGGGTTTGTATGTTCTGGACAGTGGTGATCACAAATCGAGTTTTACGAACTCGATTTCAAGCTGAAGCAAATCGAGTTTGTAAAACTCGATTTCAACGTGGCTCCACCTGGAAAAAACTCCATGTCAGATGGTTGTAGCCTACGATCTTGAGTATTAGAAACTCGATTTGAGCTTGGAACTCGAGTTTCTAAAACTCGAGATGTTATTTTTCCACTTTGTTTTGAAACTGGGTAAATAACGAAATTCTTAGCAATTTAATGTTAAATGAAAAAAAAATTCAAAGTAAGAGGGATTATGGTATAATATAAGGTCACTCTAACTAAAATCTTTTCTATTACTTTTCTATCCTCCCAACCAAACAAGGCCTTAAGCAGTTGGAAAGAAGATTTTTCTTCTTATTTAAATTTAATCATGAAGTTACTAAACCTCTTGACTGCGCTAGGCAACCATCACTTCTGAAGATGCTGTCATCACAACTGCATAGCATAGTGGGGATGCTTCATAGACCTGAAGGGAAGTCATTGGTACAGGAAGTTAAGGATGATGCACTGCCTTTCTTCCGTTTAATCTATCACCTCAGGAGTTGTATTGCACCTATCAAATTATTATTCTTCATTCTTATTTCTAGTCCAATTTGTTCACTTAGTTCATGTGTATCATTGACCTTGTTGAATATCTTTTGTGGTGTGCTCTTGTCAACTTTAGAAATTGTGAGGTTTTTCGATTAGTTGAGAATGAGATAGCGTTGGTTTTTTATTAACTCATTTTTTTATTGTGGTTGCAGATATTTTGACTACCTTTTCTATATTGATTTTGAGGCTTCAATGGCAGAGCCTCGTGCACAAAATGCTTTAGGACATTTGCAGGTTTGTTCCTTATCATTCTCCACAATGCAAAACTATGCCTCCTGATAGTACATTTGTCTTGCCATCAATCAAATTCCCCTTTAGGACATTTTCAGGTTTGTTCCTTATCATTCTCCACAATGCGAACTCTGCCTCCTAATGGTACATTTGTCTTGTCATCAATCAAATTCCTTGTTACAATTACTCAAAATTTTACAATGGCTTAATTGAAATTTTGGAATATTCTCCAGTCTCATACCTTATACACAAGGCTCTTGCTTCTATGGGGTCTGGTTGATAGGCAACCTTGCCCTCTCTCTCTCTCCCTCTCTCTCTCTCTCTCTCTCTCTCTCTCTGCACAAATAAATAAATATATATATATATATATATGTTCACACCCACTCACCCACATAAACTTAAGCTTGTACATTTCTTTTTTGCCATTCTATTTTATTCAAAGTCCTACTTTTTGTTACCTCTTTAATTGTCATTTCCTTTTTTACTACTTATATTGATGTTATTTTAGGTCTTCCTTTATCTTCTTTTTTTTCCCCTCAATTTGAATCAACAAACGCTTCTCACTAGTGTATTAATCATTCTCCTCTACACATGACCAAACCATATTATTCGACCCTTCCTCATTTTTTTCATCAATAGGGACCCAATCTTTAAGCAATTCCCTCGTTTCAAATCTTATCTTTCCTTGTATCCATTTATCCATCTAACATTCTCTGCAACATTCAATTTATAGGCATGTTGCTTATTAACCATATATCATAGCTGGTCTTATAGTAGACTTGTTCAATTTTACCTTTTCCTAAAGAGGTATTCTACGATCACAAAATTATCCTGATGTGCTTCTCCATTTCATATGTTGTGCTCTTATTCTATGACTCACATTTTCTTCAATAATTCCATCTTTAAGAATTATTGAAATACCAAAAGCTCACATTCTTTGGTATCTCTTGATCAAGTCTTCTATTCCATGTACTTTGTTTCTCCTACTTAGCTAGAAGCCTTTAGATTCTAAAGCATCTCTCTGAATTGCTAACTTGACAATAATTCCACATCTAATTTCATCCACTAAAACTATATTATTTGCAAAAAGCATTCATCGAGAGACTTATTTTAAATCAATTTAGTGAGTCATCACTACTGCAAAGAGATATGGACTTAATGTTGATCCTTAATACAAACCTATAGTCATAGGAAACTCATTTGTAATGCCTCCATTTTTTCACACACCACAACACATATCCTTAATCAACTTGATATACTTTAGAGGAACTACTTTGTTTTTGAAAATCCACCTCATTAGAGATACTATTGTATGTTTCTATAGGTCAATAAATCAGTTTGTTAACTTCTGTAATGCACAATATTTCTTGGACATGGCCAAAATGTCAAACTTTTGATTTAGCTAGGAAAATATGCCCATCCTAAGTTCTCTATGTTGTTTTTAGAGGTTAAGGGTATGCAATAGAGGCTTCATTGCATAACATAGGAAATTTTATAATTAGATTTTCTTGGGATTTTATAGAATGGACACATGATATTATGGCCTTGTCTGAGGAGTTCTTGTTCCAATCAATTCATTATGTTTCTAGCCTCCCTGAACATGTAGTCTTTTTTCAAACATTTGATTTAAAGATCCCTTTCACTCTGCTGTAATTTGTCGCATGGCTTAAGAAGTTAAGTATCTCAAGGTCAAAGCTAGAATTCTACAGTGTCTCACATAATATCACCGACTCCTCTATTCTGCTTACTTCCCAGGAGTTGTCATAAACATAACGCCATTCCTTTATGCTAGTAGTGATAATCATCTTACGTTGACATTTCACACTGATGGTATGCCATTAAAACTCTCTATTTTGTGAACTTCACCTTATTTAGGGAAGAAGTGTGATTTAAATTATATTCATTGTCAATTTTATTTAAAAATTTTACTTATAAAAAAAAAAAAAAAAAAAAAAAAAAACTCTCTATTTTGTGAACATACTGCTGTTAGCCTTATTTTTTCATATTTTCATTACAATTTTACATCTTTGCAGGAATTTGCAACGTTCCTTCGCATACTTGGTTGCTATCCCATGGATACAACTCTATAGCTTCCTTCCTTCTCAAACCTTTCAAGCCAGTGGCAGAGGAGAATTTGTCCACTTTTTAATGGTCTGTGCAATTTCTGAGTAGACAAGAAGGTCACATCATTGCCAGATTATGTTTGATGACATGGGTTGAACAGTTGTTCCCAAATCCCACCTTGTCCCTTCTTCTAGCCATTTAGACTTGCTTAGCAAAAAATGAGCCGTTCTAATAGCATGATGGTGGGGCTGGGGGTTGATTTATTTAGTTGTTAGAAGACGATATCAAGAAACGATTTCTGGATATCTTGGATTCTACCAAGAGAATATAATTTAGATCCTTGCTTGCAAGTTATTGGGTACTTCTCCCATGAGTTATTGACTGTAATCAAGAGAGACACCTGGATGTAATGTTTGTTGTATATGTCATTTTTCTGGGGGGTTTTGTGAAGTAGGGCAACTGAATATACACACCAAATCTGTCATGCTGTACATATTTTCATCTTGATGTATGCTAGAAAGTCAACTCTTCAATGGAACAATGGTCAAAGATGTTCTTCAGCATGGTCTCTGAGTCTCTCCTATCTTTAGTGCTGTAATGATGATAGGAACTCAGGAATTGTTTTGTAAAAATTGACTTAGAATCAGGACATTTTGTGAGGAATCATGAAGTAGTTTTTAGACACAGCTATTGACTAAGCTGCATGGCATAATTTGTGTGTTGCTAGTGCAAAGCAAGTGGGCAACTTGATCTGGAATCTGACAGGTAACACCAACAGTAGTGATGGTTATGGTGGAGTCCCAATGATTATGGTGGAGCGGTGGTGGTGATGTTGTTGTTGGTGGCCAAGTTGATAGTACTGCTGGTGGTGAAAGTATTGTCTATCTAAGGCGTTACAGCATGGTATGGAACCTACCTTCTCTTTGGTATTTGAGACTTGAGAGCTTTGCCTATTGGGAAAACATTGTCTATTGGCAAAGGTTAGGATTATAGTTGTACCTATCAAAATATAGTGTAGGTGGCCGGAGAGAAACAGGAGGCAGTGGTAGCGGTGACGAAGACCATTGTGTAAGTAAGACTAGTTGCTGTCTCTCTTTCAGTGTTGTTAAATGTGTACTTTCCTTACGAGCTGTATTGAACTTAACTAGTTAAGGCCGTACAAATTATAACTTCGCATCATCAATATTAATAGGGGACCGAATTGAATTGTAAAGATCTCTAAACAACAAACGAAATTGTCTTTTGATTCCCTTCATATGTGAACATCAAAATCATTGGCAACTGATGTAATGTGGTTATGTCATAAGCATATTAAGGCTGCATTTGTTTGAGTGTAAAATATTTTTTAGGTGTGAAATAATTTCAGGTGAAAATGCTTTTGGAAAAGGAAAATAATTTCTAGTGTTTGGTGGTATTTTAAAAAATACTTTGAAAAATATTTTTTAGTATTTGGTCGTGTTCTTAAAAATACTAAAACACATTTTTTACTTGTTGCTCACATTTTCTCACATATTCGCAGCTTCCAAACATATATATAATTTCATTTCTCAATACAGAAACACAAAAGAAATAAAACCCAAGAAAAAAAAATTCATCAAATACGGTCAAAGAAGAATGAAGAGAGAGAGAGAGAGAGAGAGGTGACTGGGTCCGATCTAGAGGCGAGATCGCGGGGCGGAGGCAAGATCGCGGGGCGGAGGCAAGATCACGATCTAGAGGCGAGATCGTGCAGCAGAGGGGAGATCACGTGGCTGAGGCGAAGGCAAAGGTGAAGGCGAGATTGTGAGCGAAGGCGAGATTGCAGGCGGAGGCGAGATTGCGCAACATTGGAGTCGATCTTGGTTCGGTTCTTTTTTTTTTTTTTTTGTTTCTGGAAATGGTTTGAAGGTAAGCTTGGAGATGGGTTTTGGACTGTGGGGCGGCACAATCTGGGCTGGCCGGAGCTTGGAGATGGTTTTGGACTATGTGAGGAGTGTGCTCGAGCTCTCTCTCTTCAAGTGTGGTTTCCGGAAATTGTTTAAAGGTAAAATCAAAGTGTAAATGATTTTCCGTTCAAAGGGGCTTATTTTCCGATCAAAATGTAAATCATTTTCCATTGACTGTATTTTTCGTAGCTGCCAAACACACGTAAGAGCGTAAAATAATTTTCTAAAACTGTTTTTTGTCAAAACAAACGCAACTTAAAAATACGGCAACAAAGAGCTGTTGACGTCAACCAATAATGCTATGCCCAAAATAAAAGAAAGACGAACCAATAATATTTTGTGTAGCAATTACAAATGAGAAGTTTGATTGGATTAGGGTTTAACTGCAAAACTCATTTATTCGTTTGCGTTTTACAGTCGGTAATAGAATGTATTAATGTAAGACAAGTCTCACGTAACAAAAAAAGTATCAATTATCAAAAAGAAGGAAAAATAAAATGACTACCTTAAAGCAAAAAAGAAAAATGTTTAGTGGTGTCTTTTCCCATAGACATTAAACAAAATATAACACTAAAAAAACATAATGTTTCGTCTATATAGATCTCTAATAACTAGCCTCTTATTTTAATTACACTTCTGCTGCTCAATGAACCTGATACCACTGAGATGTTGTTCAAATTAGGTCACCAACACCATCAAACACAATAATAATAATTTCAGCATAAAGCCATGAATTAGGGTGTAAATTTATGTCTCGTAGCGTTCTCACAGTCACCTAAATTAGATGTGCAAATAAATAGGAGTAAATAAAGTATTATAAAATTTTAAAAAATAATTTATTTTATTTTTTAATGGTGTCCAATAAAGAAAAGTTATTTAGTGTTAGCTTTTGGTCCCATCACTAGAAAAGGTAATTCTGATGCTGATGCTGATGCTGATGCAGCCTTGAGAAAAAACAAAAGTGGGCCGTGCCCAACTGAGTTGGCTCACACATGTGTCATAAATTAATAATAAGTGCATAACTCGTGTGTTCTGTATTATTGGGTGCTTGAAGTTGAATTAACGTACCACAGTTTTGTGATTGTAATTCCGTATCTCATTCTTTCATGAATGAATTTTGATGTATTCTATTTTGGCCTTTGAGAGTCTTTTCATTTCTTTAACATTTTACTCCCTATCCCTGTTATGTGTTCCCTTGCTCTCATGAACATGGTCATAATTCAGGTTCTATTCGTTTTCTCCTTGGGAGGGGGGAATTTCTTTTTTTATTTAAAAAATTTTGAATACGGTTTATGACTTTTGACTCAAAAGAAACGTTTTGTACCGGATGTAATGGAAAATTATTAGATACTCTCGGAGTATCATAAATGTGTATTTTTTTCTCTCACATAAATAGTGGGTCTTACTATAAATTTAATTAGTGGGACCTATCATTCATGTGAGAGGAGGAAGTACATATTTATGATACTCTGAAAGTACACAATAATTTTTCGGATCAAATAAAGACATTCTCGTTCCAAGAAACCAATTCATCAATCTATAGGAAAATCTGACTTTTTAATTTGAGAAATAATTATTAAATTGAAATCTACAGTTTCATTTAATCATAGCAGTGACCTCCCATCACTATTTAGGGTGTCTTAGTTGTTAATATTGTTTTAATACAATCACTAATATCAGACTATTTACCACGAACTCTATTGTCATTACTTTTATCATTACCTTTTAAAATTATGCTTTTTCTATTTGGTTAATTTGTCTTCGTACCATTATCGATAAAACATTGTGCATTGTCACAATGCCACTATTTATACATCACCATTATCGTCATCATCGTTAAAGCATCACAATAATAATGGCCTTTTATATGTCATTACTAGCTTTAACATCATTTATTTTAGATTTATTTTGAACCACAAAACAAAAGCAAGCAAATATAGTCACTTTCTTTTTTAATAAACAAATTTACCCAAACAAAACGAAATGCAAAATTGATCATAATTAACATTTTTGATGAATTTTATTAAAATACTCAAAAATAACTAGAACGAAATTATATTTTAAAGTACACAATAACTAGATCAATTTCGTCTTTAGATAATATTATTTCAAATATTTTTGTGAAATATTGCGTCTTTAAACTTATTTTTTAAACAACTTTTAAGTGTATAGGTTCATGTTTCTTTCTTTCTTTGTTTTATTGTTTTACTTGGGTGTTAAGCTTTTTAGGCAACAAGCAGAAATAATTTTAGAAGTATCATAAAAAAAATTTGCACCACACAAACAATTAAAATTGACTCTTTTTTATTATTATTTAGAATTCTCAAAATTAAGTAGTTGACAACCACTGAGGTTTTAGATCGAATA
The DNA here is from genome assembly GCA_032878915.1 of Castanopsis chinensis. Taxonomy (NCBI): domain Eukaryota; kingdom Viridiplantae; phylum Streptophyta; class Magnoliopsida; order Fagales; family Fagaceae; genus Castanopsis; species Castanopsis chinensis. The sequence continues at coordinate 10,065,440 of JAVQMG010000126.1, read as the reverse complement.
ATGATGCCTTCCTTTGATCTTAGGCATAATTTTTTAAGGACCTGCATTAATTTTGTAGGTGATGCAAGGAGTCTTAGATATCATCTTCATGTCTTATGGTTGTATAGTTTTTGGGATCCAGTTTGGACAAAGTTGTTGAGATGAAAAATACAAAAAATATTAGTACTAATTTTACTTCAAAAATCTTACAAACTAAAAAGCCTACTAATTTAATGGAATTGGATATTAATACAATCAAAGGAAGGGTTATCATGTCGTTGTTAACAATACTAAGAATGCTATATACCTACAAGCTAATTAAAAGCTCATTTTTCGAAGGAAAATTGAAATCAATCATGTCCTATCTTATGATGATTGTTTAAAAATCAAGTCAAAACATTAATGGGAAGGGTTTTATTATTATTATTTTATTTTAAATTTAAAGACACTTCTCTCAATAGTATTTTTAAAAAAAAAAATTATTCTATGTTTTTTTAATAATGCTATGTTTAATTTGTAGCTAAGTGGCATTATTTGCTCCCATTTATAAGGAAAATTATCAAATTCCTTTCTCCACCACTATTGTAACTATCAAAATCTCAAAAAAAACACTACAAAAAAAAAGGGTCACATAGCCGCGTTTTTAAAACGCAACTATAACTCTTGAAAACGTTGCTATAGGTCAATTTAGCCTATAGCCTTGTTTTTTTAAGCCACGTTTTCAGCCGTGGCCTAAAACCCATAACTATAAGTGTGAGGGGTCTATAGCCACGTTTTTACAAATGTGGTTATAGGACATACTTTAGCCACATTTATAAAGGCAAAAACCACATTTTAATCACTACATTTTCACGCGATTCTCACTTTGGTCCCTATATTTTATTTTTACCACTTTTAGTCCCTGTTTAGAAAAATGCCTACTATTTTGGTCCTTTCCGTCAGTGCCCTAACGGCACTAACCTACGTGGCAAATGGAATCATTAAAATAATAATAAAAAATTTTATTTTGTAAAAAAAAAAGCCACGTCAGCATTTAAATTAAAAATAATAATTTAATAATTTTAACTAAATAAAAAACAAAAATCAAAATCAAAAATCACATTAATTGAGATTGAAGCGTGTCTTGAACAAAAATAACAAGAACACAAACTCAAATTTAAGAACAAAAAATTAAAATCCAAAAATCACAAACTAATAAGAATAGAATATTAAACTATAGCATTTTCTTGCCCTTTCTTGGCAACCAAACACAAATACACAAACTGATTTCCAACAAGAACAAAAACACAAACACAAACACAAACCCAACAACAGATCTTCCTTGTCAACCAAACACAAAAGCAACAAATACAAACCTAGCAACTGATTTTTCTTGTCAACCAAACACAAACCCAAATCTGACCCCACCCATAACCAGAACTAGCCGGCGACTGAAGCCTGAGAGCCACTTGCTCCTCCTCGACCCCAGCCGACCACTCCAACTCGATCTGAAACCTTAGCTCCTGATCTTGTGCCACTATCGACGACGCCGAAGACGACCACGACCGCGAGCCCATCGTTGTCAACGACAATGATGAAGCGGAGGAAGACAAAGACACGCGGCCAGGGCTCTCCACGGGCTCTTCATTGCCATAGCTCAGAGCGAGGTGGAAGATCTCCGAAGATCGCTTCCAGCCTAATCCCCAAGACATTGTGCTAATCCGGATCGAAGATTGAGGGTTTCGACGACGCGATCTGATCAGACGGCGGGGAATTGAGGAGCCAGTGGAGTCGCATTTTTTTTCTTGGGATTTGAATGTGAAGATGATGATCATTGTAGAGAAGAGGAATTTGGAGAGGAAGGAATGGGGGAAATTTAGAGTTAGGGATTTATGAGAGAAAGAGTTAGAGACGGTGAAGTTGATTAGTTTTAGAAGAGTTTTTTTTTTTTTTTTTTTTTTTTTTTTTTTTTTTTTTTTTTTTTTTTTTTTCTGGGTTTGTGTTCTTAAATCTGGTTTGTGTTCTTATTATTTTTGTTCAAGACACACTTCAATCTCAATTAATGTGATTTTTTATTTTGATTTCTTTTTTTTATTTAGTTAAAATTATTAAATTATTATTTTTAATTTAAATGCTAACATGGCTTTTTTTTTTTTTACAAAATAAAAATTTTTATTATTATTTTAATGATTCCATTTACCACGTAGGTCAGTGCTGTTAGGGCACTGACAGAAAGGACCAAAATAGAAGGCGTTTTTCTAAACAGGGACTAAAAGTGATGAAAATAAAATATAGGGACTAAAGTGAGAATTGCGTAAAAATGTAGAGACGAAAGTGTGGCTTTTGCCAATTTATAAAAGGCGGCTATAGGGAAAGCTATAGCCACATTTTAAAAACATGGCTATAACTTTTCTTTTCTTTTTTTAATTTGGCTATAGCCGCGTTTTTAAAACGTGGCTATTGTGAAAAAATAACACAATACCAAGGTAGCAATTAACACACAAAATGCGCAATTAAAGCTTGGTTTCACAGCATAATAAAAATTTAAGAGAAATATAACAAAATACCCATGACTTGAACTCAAACTATCCACAAGTTTCCTAGTACGAGTAATGGAAGGCCCCAACATTTCCTAATTTAAGATTCAAGATATGCATGCTAATTAGGGAATAGGCAAGCATACCATATCATAGAAACAGATTGGAAATGAGACATAACATTACCTTCAATGGAACAATCTAGCTGAGATAAGTAAATCAGCTTGTAATAATTAAACTCCACATGTGGAGAAGGCATTTAGTTATGAGGTTAAGGTTAAGTTTATAGCAACGATAACCTTTTTGGGTAATTCCATAACTAAGGAGCAACGTAATCAAGATGGAGGCTCAAGTTTGGAATGTTCATATGGAGCAAACTAGGTTGACAACATGGGAACAACCAAAGACACATATTGAAGAGTAGTGAGGGAGTTTAGCATAGAGAAGTTCAAATAGTGTTTTTTATAAACAAAAAGTGAAGAAAACACAATTAATAATATGAACAATAATAAGGACAACCTGACCCCACTACAACAAACTTGACTTGTTTCAACCCACTTTTCACAAGGTTGACTAAAAAGTGCCGAAACCATCACTAAAACTTGGGGTTTTAAGTTTGATTAGCTTTATTCCGAGGGTCATTAAAATCCTTGAAATAAACCTATACAGCCCTCGGAATAATCTATTAAAATTAGGCGGGCTAGTTTTTACACTCCAAGGCTAGTTTTTAGCTCCAAATTTAAACATTTTTCAATGCATCCTATGACAAACTTTGATAGAAAATATCTCAAAATTTCCAACCCTTGAAATAAAGTCCAAAATTAAATACAAAAGGGAAAACTCTTTTTTTTTTTTTTTTTGTCACGCTCCACACTCAGAAACCGCTCACACAATCAGAAAATTCTCTCAAAATCGGAGCTCATCTCAGAAAATTCTCTCAAAATTGATTTGAGCTCATCTTAGAAAACTCAAAGATCAGAGCTCATCTAATCTCCGACAGGCTGATTTGCAATGGTCAACAATCTCATCTCCGACAACAAGCAAGCCGTTGATAGACTAAGCACTTTTCACCACCCCATTTTTCGATTACAGGTCTGTCTCTTTCTGAAATTATGGAAATTACACTTATATCCGATTCTACTAGGTATGATCTTCTACAACTTTTCATTTTATTGCATTTCTATAGATTTACTCGGATTCTGTATTTGGAGAAATTGTTTAAAATGAATGAGCTTTGTTTGAGTTTTTACTTATTTTAACAGTTATATTTATTTCAATTGCTTTGAAATTCTATCTTAATTCGTTAGCTTTGTGGTGGAATTTGAGCTCGATTAAATTTCTTTGGACTCGTTTAGAATCTGTTTGGTTGTTGAGAAATCGTAGGAAAATAAATGAGTTTGTATCATATCAGTTTTGTTGGGATTTTTTTTTTTGTTGAAAATTTTTTGTTTTTATTTTTATTTTTATTTTATAATTTTATTGTTGGTGTTTTCAATTGGTAAATTTTCTAGCTCGAATCCCTAACCATTAACTTATGCTGAAATTTGAGTTCTATTAAATTTCTTTGATTCATTTGAGAATCTTTTTGGTTGTCTAAAAATTGTAGGAAAAGAATGATGTATTGGAGAGAATTTTGGGATTGATTTGTACATTCTGGTTTAATTTGAGCTTAAACTATTGGTTGATTTTGCTATTTGGATTTTGGATAAAAAATAGTAAGTAAAGCTTGAATTTTTAGGCTCTATGTGGAAAGATTACTGAAATAAACTTTTATGACTGCTGTTTGATGAAAGAATGCTTAGATTGTATTCCTAGTTGATTTTCCCTTCTTTTTAACGACAAGCAGTAGCAGTCTCGTTACTAGTGTAATTTGACTCAATTAATCTAACTTAAGTCGCCCAACTTTAGCCATGTATAGTGTGTTTGGTTTAGTTTATAAATAAATGAACTAAGAAAAAATTAATCTATAGATGAAAAATTCTTATATGTTTGCTCAGAATATAATGTTGCCCAATGCAGTAATATGACCTAGCGTCTTTGGGCATGTCTAATGGGGTATGTGTCATATTGCTTGAATTAATTTGTATGAGTTGCTTGAAAAACTAACAATGGAAATGACATGTATAGGAAGTTTTTTAAAAAATTGTGGCATGTTTGCGCTATTGTGTGCTCCAATAATTCATAGGTTAATCAATTATAATGGCACTTCTTGGGTTTAAGTCCATTGGATGCCAGTGTGACTGACCAATAATATAAATAGTTAATCCTAGATACATTTTGTAGCCAAATTTTTTAATACTCGCGTGTTTTGCAGCTTTGCCAATTTGGAAGTTTGGTATCAACGGCCAAAAGACGTTGTTCGAAAATTGGTATCTGGAGATCTAGACTTTGGTATTATGGGTTTTGATACAGTCAGTGAATATGGCCAGGTAAGCATTAAGTTATGACTTGTTTCTGGTTCATTATTTGGGTAATTGGGTCCCTCGGTGTTCGTTCGATATTTACATATATATGGGCATAGTGACAATATTTTGCTTTATAAGTTGAAAAGTAAAAACTGAAATATCTTCCCCTTTCTGTCTTAAGAGTGATTTTCCTACTGGTATATGCATTTAGAAGTTTCTCTCTCTCTCTCTCTCTCTGTTGTTAGTTTGAAGGCCATACGTTTGAAAAAATTATCCTTTACTTTGATGAGGAAAATGCTTGTAGAGTGTGCACAAGTTGTGTGTGTGTGTGTGTGTGTGTGTGTGTATTGAATAAAAAAATTGAACTTTTGGCTTGTATTGGATGTTTGATCCTAACTTAGTTTATGACATCTTCAGAATTAATGATCTATAAATCATTAAGATTGGATACTCAATGTTAATAAGTTATTTAGAATGCCTATTAAGTTGAGTACTCAATGTTACTAACTGGAGTAATTCAAAATGCCCATAAGGTTAGATACTCAAGCATGCTTTGTCACTTTCTTTTGCTCTCTGCTATGTGTTACTATGTTTTTTGTGTGTTTCTGGTTGTTCCAGCTATACTTCTGTAGTGTCTTTGTAAAAGTTAAAAATAAGTACTTTCAAATCTGATATGGTATGCACCATATATTTTTGGTAAATTTTGAAAAGATGTGGATAAAATCTAAGCTTATCATTAAAAATTGGTTTGGTCTAGTTGGTTAACAACTAGGAAAAGATGAATTATTTTTCTATGTATGACATTTATCAAATTGCTTTATAATTGCCAATGTTTAACCTCTGTGATGAATGAGTACCTGTGTTCTACCCATATTTTTCTTCTCATTTTGTGCACAAAGATGATTATAGCAGTTTTGTCATTGAGGTATACTGATTTGTTATTTCAGATGTGGATTGGTTTCCTTGACAACTTGCTTCTTTTTAATGTTTGCTCCACTAACAGACAAAACAACTTGATGGGAATCTTCCATCTGAACTTGAGGAATTCTAGAACAACAATCAAGGGGTTGAAATGGTAGTAAAGTTGGGTAGAGAGAATACAAATTGTTAAGTGATTCTGTTACAAAAGATTAGGGGCCCTATCCTTCAGTTGAAACCCAAGAAACAACAATGGTAGGTCTTTTTGCTACAAAACATGTTTGTTCTTACTTCATGAACTTAGAAATACATGCTTTGTTTTCAAGTGATTCTCTTTTTAGTTCATGTCTTAGTTTTCTTTTGATACTGCAGCCTCATAACACAGCTGAGTTGGAAAATGTGGAACCTTTAAAGGGTAGTGAGAACAAAGCAAAAAAATGCAAACGCCAGGTGAATTATTCTTAAGATGTGATCACAAATTTGAGATTATAAGTTTGATGCTTTTCATGTTTCTTTTCTAATATCAATCATTTTTTATATGTTTAATTTTTATTTTTCTATTTTAATTAACTCAATTCAACACAACTAAGATAAATCTTAACTATTTCGAGTCTGCTACATGGTTCTTTTTATGCTACTTGGCATTATCTAGGACATGTCCCCATATATCTTTTCTTTTAACATAAATATTTGTTGCTGCAATTTGGCTAATGTGCAATTGTTAAAATATGGCAGAGTGATCAAGTTGGTGTACAAAGCATGGAAATGTTAAAAGTAAGAGTTGCCCTCAAAGAAAGATTGAAACAAGAGGGTATCCTTAGTGCCAAAGCTTCAAAGTTTGACAAAGCCCATAAACGTCTGAAGCCAATTAATGGGTCTGCCTAAGCTCTCTAGTGTTGGCTTCTTTATGAAATTTTGATTACTAATTCATTGAAGCTGGAATGGAACAGACAACTTGTGACGTATAATGATTTCGACGATGATGCTATAAACGTGGGGGCTACTAGATTCAGTAATGGTCATGCAAGTTTATTGAGCACAAGTAAACTTTCCCACATTGTTTTTGCTAAAACAAATAAGCCCAAGGTATAATACTTGATTGGACCTCCTCTTTGTATGTATGAGTTTATATGGACTTTAATTTCATCAATCAATAGTAGCAACATATGAAAGAAAACCATTACATATATGTTTCTTGTTAAAATGGTGTGAATAGGTTCATCAGGTGAATGTAATCTTTGTTTAGATAGTGGATGGTTTTGGGCCTTTACTGTCTTGACTGTATCACTAGAGCATTATTTTTCTTGTTTGCATCCTTGAATCAAGAATGTTTGGTTGGTTTTTATTTTAAGAAGCAAGGTACCACAAGTATGTGCTTTTATGGTTCTTGTCCCTCTCAGGTTTCCAAACGCAAACGCACTTGGGGCTTTTATGTGTCCAATTTATGGTCACGAGGAACTACCATAGGCTTTTCGCTGCCGTGCTGCTGTCAAAGGTTGCATTCATGTAAGTTCTAGTCAAAGGATTAACCAAAATTTTTAAATAACTATAAAAACCAAACTATATTATTAGTTAGCCAAGGTTTGAAACTAATTTAGTATACAACAAATCAAGTCCTCTGGACTCAATTTTGGAATGCTAAAATCGAGTGCACTAAACTCGATTTCAACATCGTCATAGCTGACGTGGAAAGTTGGTCCATGTAGGCATAGAACTCGAGTCCAGAGGACTCGAGTTCTGTCAAATAGAAATTGATTTCATGTAAGGACTCGATTTCATTTTGTTCATCATCTTCTACCTTCGTTCTTTTTTCTTTTCTTTTTTTCTCCATTTCAGGTCCCGTTCTCTTCTTCCCTTCTTTCTCTATTTTAGGTCCTATGCACATCTTCTTCCCTTCTGCCAAGCCCTCAAAAACCCAAGCCAGTTCTTCGTTCTTCATCTAAATCCATTTCTCAAAATCCCAAACCCATTTTTTCTCAAAATCCCAAACCCATTTCTGAAAATTCCAAACCCAAAACCCATAAACAAAACCAAATACAAAACCCAAAACAAATCAAACCCAGTCTCCACTCCAATGTGTTCTTCTCCTCCATTGGAGCGGCGGCGAGAAACCTGGGTTTTGCATCATCTTCTCCACTCCGTTGCCTGAAGCTTTCGTCGCCCCTGGGTTGCTTCGTTATTGCTTCTCTGGTTTGCTGGGTTTTGCATCATTGCTTCTTTCTTCTTCGTTATTGATCGGCGTTTTGATCTCAGGTTATTGATCTCTGCATTTTGATCTCTGCGTTTTGCTGATCTCTGCATCTGGGTTTTGCCTTTTTTACTGCGTTGTGATCTCTGCGTTTGGGTCTAGGTCTGGGTCTGTTAAGCAAAACTAAATCGAGTCCGCAGGACTCGATTTCTATTTCACTGCCTACGTGGACAAAGTATCCATATCAACTACAGACAATGTTGAAATCAACTTCAAAGCAGTCGATTTAGCATTCCAAAATCGAGTCCTTTGCACTCGATTTGTTATATACCAAAATAGTTTCCAACCTTGGCTAACTAATAGTATAGTTTTGATTTTATAGTTATTTAAAAATTTTAGTCTTCATAGTTTAGTTTTCTAAGAGCATCATCATTTGATAATTCCTTACCATTTTTACATCCTGCTGAATGCTTGTTAATGTCTTGTCCATTTTGTATATGAGGAAATAGGTATATGCATGTTTATACTTGTCTAATCTTATTTCAAATGTACTTAACTGTTTGTATTATGCATTTTATAAAAGAGAACTTGACCTATTTGCATGATGCCTTTAATAATTGGGAGTGAGTCAAATATTTGCTTTGATTTGGATTGAAATTGTGTGGCTAATAATTGAAAAATCTAGAAACAGGTTTCATAGGAAGGGATGAAACCCAAGAATAGTCAGAAAGGAAAACTTTATTCTTTTTCAACTTTGAATATATTTATAAATACCATATAGATAATGTTGGCAATACATTTTGGGTCAGGATATTTACCTGGTTGCAGAGATTTGATTATTAAACTTACATTTTCTTGTTCTTGTCAATATGGACTTCATTGTATGACAATTTTTCAATCAAACACCTCAACCATTTAACAAGTGCATGATTAATTGGTTTGTCTATTTCCTTGCAGTTCTTAATGCAAGGGAAAGTTGGTGGCTATGCATCAGTCTTTGAGAAGTACCAAGAGAAGGCAGAATCCATTATGAAATAGAATAATATTAAGATTAGGATTTTGTTCATGCATGGTTCTTGTACTAATTCATTTCTCTTCTTCTTCTTCCTTTTTTTTTCTCCTTTATCTAGTTAAATGCTAAGTTCCTTTATGTTTATAAGAAAATGTCTACATAAACTTCAAGAATGAAGAATTTAGTAACTTGGAAAGCTAATTGAATTTTGTTTTGATATTTGTGTTTTGGTATAATATAGATTTTTTAGTAGGTGGTTCTTTAAATTCTATGCACATGGTTGTGGGTTTTTATTTTATTTTTTATTTTTAAATGGAAAAACCTTATTTTGAGGGTTGGGAGACCCTCAAAAAAAGGTTATTGTTCTTTAATCCCTTCTAAAATTTTCAAAGGTTGCCGATCCTTGGTAAAGATAAAACATTTGTTTGTGTTTCGAGGGTCATGTAGACTATTGAAATTTCAATTTCAAGGGTCATGAAGGCCGTAGAAATTTTAGTTTCGAGGGAACTGGTTTCATAGGTCATCAAGAGTCAATTAAACCCTCAAAATAATATCTTTTGAGGGCTTTTAATTCTTTTTTCAAGGGTTCTGACCCTCAAAAAAATCAACTTTGTTGTAGTGCCCTAAAACGTTCTGATTGAATAACTGAATAAATTATTAAAATTGATAGTTAAGTCTAGGTCCTAAACAACGTTTTTCAATTACAGTCTCTTGAGTTGCAATCAACGCAAATATTATAACTTAATAAGTGCTATGTGGCCATATTGTTAAGCTCCATCTGCTTTTTAGCACCATTAAATTAAGCATTTCTTTGATCTTGTAACTTTATTACAAGATTTGAACTCTAATATAGTAATATAGTATCATTTGCTAATTTTATTGATATTAATGGAATGTTCTAGTTACCATCGGTTCCTATAAATAGGAATAAGCATGCACACAAAGTATTGTTTTATTCAGTTAAAGAAAGCCATAACTTTCTAAATCTATATGCTGCTTACATACCGTCCAAAGAGGCGTACTAGAACCTTCATTATGATAGTAATTTAGACAATAAAAAATCACTAACCCACGCAATTGAAAAATATTTTTTATATACAGCATGAACAAATGGTACACACTTATTGGAGCAAAAGCCTTTTTGAGGAAACACACCAACTTGCTTTCTTGGGTGAACCAAGATTATATACTTCTTTAGTCCAATGACTGACGATGTTTCCTTAGTTGTGTTACGCACTTGTGAATCACACTTATTAACACTGACGAAATACAGTTTTTTCCACAATAAGATTCAAATCCGGCTTCTGTTTTAGATATATATTGGTAATTCCATATCTGTGGTCTGCTCCCGTTGATGAAGGTGGTTTAAGAATTACCCCCCACACGAGTGTAGCTCATCTCTGCTCATGTAATCATTGTTTAATGCAAAAATGACACAATATGAATCTCTATGCACCTGGACTTCAATTATAGATATAATATACTGAATTAAGTCCCCGAATTTAACACGCTACCAAATTACCAATAGTCTTTTAAAAAAAATAACAACAATAAAACAAAAATGTGATTGGCTATTTGCACTTACAACGTGGTTCTTAAATCTATTTATTACTACACATTTTGAATAGCTAGGCAAGTAGATTTGTGACAATGTTTCATTTTATTTATTCTTGTGGGTTGTAGGGCCAATAGATTTAAGGCAGTGAGACGTATTTTAGTGCTTTTGAATAACTTTTGTAAAGGTTAGCACTAAAGCAAAAAGGCTGCTGTGCTCTCTGCTCATTGATGCAGCGGTGCCGTGCTCACTACTCATGGCACCATGGCCACAAAATCAAGTACTCCTTTTATCCTACAATAAATAATCATTTTTTCTTATAAAAAAAAAATCATTTTTTCTATTTTGGGTTTCTGCTTAAAAAAAAAAAAAAAAAAAAAGAAGGGTAAAAGCTCAATTCTTATATTTTATTTAAGAAATCTTCGTTACTTCAAAATAATTGACATTATAAAAAGGAATAATGTTACAACTATAGATTTTTTTTTATAATATTTTTGCAAACCATTAATGTGAAAATTTTTTTATAGGGTCTTATCTGGACTCACAACTAATATCACTTTTTTACTTACTAATAATCTCTCAGTACCCCATTAGCAATTTGTAAAAAAATTTGTAAAATAGTTTATACCTTTAGTACGACTCTAATAAAAGATGTTTATATTTTTACCTTTTCATTAGTAATGGTACCTTTATTACTACTCGTTTATAATACACGAGGAAGTTTGAAAATATATATATAGATGTGTGTTTATTTAATCAATTAATTAGTAAATAAAATTTAAATTAAAAAATTTGTAAGTAAAAAACACTTAACCTAATTCAATTAGAATTCGTGCAAAAATATAAACTAACATAGATTTATCTAGTTTCGTTAGATTTATCTAATTTCATTAGATTTATCTAGTATTAGGTTGCTTGATTAAAATATATATATTGAGTTTTATTAGTTTAAACTAACATAGTTTATAATTATTTGTAATTCTAAAAGTCAAACTAAAAATATTTATTATGATGATGTAGAAAAATATGAAATCAGAAACTTATATGGCAAAATTAAAAGAAAAATTAACAAAAATTCAAATGTTTCCATATATATATATATACATAGAGAGAGAGAGAGAGAGAGAGAGAGTCAGAGAGAGAGAGAGAGAGAGAGAGAGAGAGAGAGATTAAAAAATCTTATTAAAGATAATCAAGTAATTACAACAAAGAAAAGCTGAAAAACTTATACATTCTACCATCCTTTCCAAATTCAATTAATTCAATTTAGGGCTTAGATTATTTTTATTTTTTTCATTTTAAAGGTATATTGGTGAATGAATTGCACACTGTTAAATGCAAAAACAAAAATCTTAACAATGAAATTAGTGAGATAGATAGAATATTTTTCAAATAATTGTTAAGAAATTAGAGTGCCAACCTGGCTGGAGATACATTATTTAATAGGAATCCCAATTAAACAACAAAAATTTACACACATGCGTGCTACCTGTTCCTGTCAAGAAATTAGAAAATTGTTAAAGCAGACATTTTGCAAATTTTAATCTGATTGGAATTAGGGAACAAATAGCCTTGAAAAAAATGAAAAAAATAATAATAATACTTGTTGAGATTTTGAGTGATCTTGACCATCCAACATTGAAAACTATATTTATTCTTCTTTATAAAAGTGGTTGACGAGCAGAGAGTAGTGCATGCTTGGACATATCCCCGTGTCCTATGACTCTCATGTCTCAAAGTACTGTCACTAGGGTTCGTACCATCCCAAAGAAGTGACTAGGTTCAATGAACCTAACAAGTGGCAATACCAGTACTCTCCCTCCTACCTGAATAGTTATTTAACCCACGAGACACACAAAGAAAGAATGACAGTGACAGAGATTGAAGTGTGCGTGCTAGCTAGAATTCCTTCTTTTATGTCTTTGTCTGTTGCTGCCTCTTCTTTCACACTTGCTTCATCTTCTTCTTCTGCAATCTCTCAGCTAAATGGTATTTTTCTTTTTTTTCTCCTTTTTCATTCTTTTTCCTTTTACTTGTTTAAATTCTTACTGATCATACACTTGCTTATTGTCTTGATGCATAATATTATATATATACACTGTAATATTTAGTTGCCTAAGAGGAACAAAGCTTCATTGCGAAAGGGGTTTTTGTTTTTTTGTTTGTTTCCAAAATCCAGAAAAGAGATATGATTCTTTCTTCAAAAACTCATTACTAATGATAAAAGGGTTTCAAATAAATAAATAAAAGTTTGTCAGGTTCTTACAGAAACTATTTTCTCAATCTAAACAAAACCAATTAAGTTGTTTTTCTTTGTGTTTGCTGTTGTTGGTGATGATGATTATTACAATGATTTTGCTAATATCATGGTGATCTTAATTATATGCATAAATATTATGACTGGCCTACATGTCATTAGTATAATATCCCCATTTCGTCCCCACTAATTCAGCTCTACAAAATGGCTCTCGCATAAATTTAGTTTCATTACTTTTTGGAGTAACTTTTACAGGCACTAGCGATGAAAGATATTGGATGAAACCCATTCATGTAGAGCCTCAGAGGAGCGAGCTAACAGTTCCTCTAACAGCAACATTTGCAATTCCTGGTATGTTTGATTCTTCATGGAATTTAAGGAGCGCGATACGAACATTATTTATGTGGGATCTGATTGAATTGCACTATGGTTTTCTTTTTAATTATGTGATATTTTGTAGTGATGATTGAGAAGGTTGATGAATGTCCCAAAAATGATCATACTGATAAGCTTGCTAAGGATCTTCAAGGAGCTTCTCCCCTAGAGATTGATAAAGATGATTGCTATGAAAAATTCGGAGATGATGCTACTGTAACTTTAAGGTATGTTTATTATGACCTTTTCTTTGTGAATATGCTTATCAATATGCCTCCAAGTAGTCAATCTTGAGGCTTTCTTCAGTTGATATCGAAGAATTTATTTCTTCTTCCCAATTGTGTAGTCATGTTAGTTTATTCAAGGAAAAAGAGATGTAGTACATCCTTTTGAACGTAGGAGTATATATTCATATAAACATGTTTGGCATTTGTCTCGTGCATTTGACTATTTGAGTACGGGACATGACACTTGTTCAAAATTAGGCACATGTCAACCTTTAGGGTTCTTATCAGCACAAATTTATAAATTATTAAACATTGTTAATAAGCTAGAACTTTGGACACAAGTATCTGGTGCATATAAACAAAAGCAAAAGAATAGGAAATCGAACGAGCTCGGATTTGCTAAAAAGAGAAAGTCATTACACATTAACTGATAGCTAATATATAAATTTTGTTTTTCATAATGCGTAAGCTACAATGCTACATATTGTTGACCAGCCTGCATACATCACTTAACTTCTGCTATTGTTGTCCTAACAACAATGATGCAGAATACAAAAGTAACCAATAGTTTTCAAGAAAATAATGATATTGATGGGATAAAAAGTAAAGGAAAAATAACACACAATGTTCTTGATATAACGTAAAGTTCGTGAATTTTGTCACTATGCCTTTGTCTTTTATTCAGTACTTCTAGAATAATTTATGAACTTTTGTCACAATGCCTTTGTCACTAATTTAACATGGAACCTACATCTGGTTTGTGCAGTGGAGTTGAGGATTTCACTTTAATTGAAGCATGGTTATTTGATGCTGGGATCACTGGCCTAAACGAATATCAGTCCTCAGGCACTACAGAAGGCACTCCGGTTATTCAAATAGATCCTTCATTTGAAGGAAGGGGTGGTGGGATTGGCAGATTGTTGAAGTCGAATGCAGTGGCAGATGCGGAAAACCAAGAATATTGGAGCTTCCTTCTAGCCATAAATGTGCTATTTAACAGTATTCCTTTCCATGGATATAATTCATTTGCGTATGAGAAGGAAGGGATGTGGTGGTGGGAGGAAACGGATCAGGCTAAGGAGTGTGGCCTATATAAGGCTATGGGATTGGATCATTTGACAGTCTTTTGAGAATGGCTTCCATTGATCTTCTTGTACAGAACTAGAATCACCGAGCAGCAGTGAGATGCATCCATTTAAGCGCTGCTTTGGCTGCAATGTGCTTGGTAATGATCCTATGTTTTTGTACTTAAAATGAGAAGAGTTCCCCTACACAACTTCAAGTTTGTAACCTTTTGTGATCGTGAATTGCTGACTGTAAACATGGTCCAAAAATCTATCTGCCCCTTTTTTGTGTTTTCACAAAACTAAATAGTGGAAGGCAAACAAAGGGAGCATTAATTAATTGTAGTGGTAGTGATGAATTTACTCATCCTATCGTATCTTAAACAGGAATATGCTTGTTAAAATAAGAATTTTCATGTACTAGAATATTGTGAGTTTTCTTCTCTTCAATGGTTAGAAAGACTTCCTAGTTTTAATTTTAATGTTTATGATATATATTACTGTCTATTGTATGCATTTCTTAACTACGTTTCGTGTGCTTTTTCCTAACTCGAATAAAATTTTGGTTTTCCCCTTTTTGATTGAATAAAAATTCCTCGTTTCCCTTTTCAATTGTCTACCATATTAATCTTCAATCTCAATCTCAATCTTTATCTTTTGCGAGAGTTAGAAGCCAAAATTATATTGAAAATTTTCTGTGCAAATTTTATCCTACAACCCAGCCACTCATCCATTATTTGATTTGATTGTGAATTAATCTCCAAATTAACGGTGATTAGCCTGGATTTGAAGACACTTAAAATATGGTTTACAAAATAAAAGCTGCATATCACCGGTTTGAGAATATAAATTAGCCTTTTCAAAAAATAAAAAATAAAAATTTGGGAGGCTCAGTGCACAAGCTCCAATCAGGCTCTAATCAGGCAAGACCTATCTCGATCAGATCTCCCTAGCTCTGATCTGTCTCTCTGTGTGTGTGTTTTTTTTTAGCAAGTGTATCTCTGTTGATTTGTCTGTGTGGATGTGTTTGTGTGCATCTGAGGAAAAATAAAAAGATGAGGAGTTGAGTTTTAACTAGGTTTGTCGAGCACAGAGAAAAGAGAAAAAAAAAGGAGCGAACGGGAAATTATAAAATAATGGAATAAACGAGTTACAGTAACTGTATAAATATACATAGTTACTGTAACTCGGGATGGATTTACACAATTTTACACATTTTTACACTCACTGATGTTGGTATTTTTTTGCTCAAATTGTGTAAAATTTGTAGTTTTTCTATTTTAAAAGTTTTTACATAAACTGGTGTGGATGCTACTAGTTTATAACATGGTCTTGGAGATGTGATGAGGAAGCAGTTAGAGCAACCACATCAGCTTGTGAAAGAAAATTCATCTGTTTTACACAAAAAAACCTAATTTTTCTATTTTACACCATCATTTTTACAAAACACCTACATCAATTTATCTATTTTACAAAACTTTTCAATGAAATATTTATTCTTCATCAATTTTATATTATTAAGAAGGAAGCAAGCAACAAAATGAAATAAAAAGAAAGAGAGATAAATTAATTAAATATTAATTTACAAGTGAATAGTAACCGTGTATCTTTACACAAGTACTGTAACTTTTTGAAAATTTGCACAATTTTAGAAGACTTGATGTGGGTGATTTTTAAGATAAAATATATAAAATTATACACTTTTTGTATTTTAGAGGAGCTGATGTGAGTGCTCACCTTTTTTTCTTTTCTTTTCTTTTTTTCTTTTTTTAAGGCTAATTTCAAGACTCAAACCAAGGTCAGTGAAAGGCACTTGCCATTACACTAAAGCCCAGACCTGTTTTTGTGAAGGGTGTACGACCTTAAATTAGAAGAACACAAATTATCCCCAAGTCTAAATCAGCACAAATTAAAGGAATGCAGTTGGAAAAGAATTTTACAAAATAGACTAAAAAATGCAAGCGATAGTTTTGAATGCTATGCACTATGTAAAGCCTATGGAACAGTCTTATATTAAGGAGAAGATTCATATTACAGAATTGCTTGTTTGGATGCCACGAATTCCCCTATGGCAGCTTACATGACTGGGACGATTTACTCCTAGTTCCCTCTAGTCTTGATTACCTATGACTATGAGCAGCCAAACCAACCCACGCATACTGTCCAACGAATCAAGCAGCTCAAGCTAGCTCAAACATTCAAATTGCCCTCTGCGCTTTGCACATCTTCTTCAGTTCCAGCATAATCCCATTTCTTTGGAAGCATAACATATATATTCCTTAGTTGACACATCATATCACTGTTTCTTAAGCTATAAAGCTACTAAAGGTTAAAAAAAAAAAAAAAAAAAAGGAGAAAGAATTAAGCTCTTAAGGCACTGACAAGAGCTTACACAAATTTTGTATCTTCAGGCTTTCTTCTGCTTGATTGGTGACAGAAAGAGAAATCGAAAGATCAAAGCAGCCAAAGCAGATCCAGCGAAGGGACAAATCCAATAAACATAAAAATGTTTCCAAGTGTTATGTCGATCGTTCAGAAATGCCCAGCCAAAGGCGTTGGCTGGATTCATGGAAGGCCCTGTATAACCAGACCCTGCAACAACCAAACCCATTGTAGCCACAGCAATCAACCACACCTTCAAAAGTGGGTTTTTAGGACCCCGGATCACAACAAAAAGGATAGTAAAGTTAATCAGAAAAGTCAACAACCCCTCTGCTATGGCTCCAGTATGCAAGTCCACTTGCAAAAAAGGCCCCTTTAGCCTGTGCTTGTATTGGATTGGCATCAATTGTAGTATAGCCTTGGCACCACCCACTCCACCAGCCGCCTGAGCCGGAAAGCGAGCGGCCAGGGAGATAAGAGAGGATTCAGGTTTAAGACCTGCTGTGTAGAACGAGAGAGTAGTGGATGGATTGAAGCTAGCACCACCCAAGGCTGCGCCAATTAAGCTGAATAACAATACAAGAATGGTGGCGATGATGGTGGTGATGAATAAGCCTGCCAATGGATTGGTTTGAACACCAAGGTATGTAGCTATGATAGTAGTAAGAACTCCCATCATTGGTGCGCTGAACACCCACATGGATGTCAATAAGGCATCTCCTATTGCCTCCTTCACCACACCCATCTTTCTTCTCTTTGCTCTCAATTATTTGCTCTCTCCAGCTTTAACTGCCTTCTATTATCAGCACTTTCTATGCCTTTGTATTGTCTGTTTCCTTCTACAAAATAAGAGTTGAAACTAGAAACAAAATAGCTAACTGGGAATTTCAGCCTGGCTCAAAAAGGAACAAAAAACCTTGGAGATGCTCACAAGTTTGAAACTTTGTTATATTGGTGGCTAGTAGAGTACTATAAGCTTATCTTTAAGCCATTCATTTTGTGGCCTCAAAAGGACTTTCACACATTTTACCTACCCTTCCTTCCCATTTTTACCCACTAGCTACCCAAAAACTGAAAGAAACAAAAATTTAAAATTTAAAACAAAACGTGAGGGACAGGCGTGAACATTTTTATATTTTTAATGAAAGGTGCAACAACGTGGTGTAAAGGGTGATTTATATTTTATATTAATCCATGAGAAAAGTGACAAAGTTTGTCGCAAGCCCAATATAATAAGTATTAAGCATAATTCTATTCAACGTCTATTGCTTGGATCTGTGATGCTTGAGCTAAAGTTACAGGAATTGTCATAAATTCTTGTAAAGGACAACTTGTATAAGCTAATTCTAACCAATTGAAACTGTCGTTGAAAAGAGATGATTACAACTTTTGTTATTAGTCAACTGGGTGGGTGAATCACATGCCACGTGATTCCCCTTCAAATGCAACTACCCTCGAGGTTAATTTCGCTGCTTGAAGCCCACGCCTTCTGTGGTCTTAACCTAAGCCATTAACATATTTAAAACATTTAGAATTTATTGAATATCGCTTGTAGTGTCAATGGGCTCAAGATACGTATTGGGCCGGCTCAAAGGCTCTCACGAGGAGGAAAGTCTAACCCAATATCATGAATGGTCCGAGGACATGATAAGTCCCGCCTACGAAGTCACGTGACAAAGAAAAGTGTCATGCATGAGTAGAACACCACGAAACATGACGTCCGAGGATGACCAAGTCCTCGGCAGCATATTGCCGAGGACGAGGCGAGTGATCTGGCGGTTCAAGGGCATTCGTACAGAAGACTTGGGATATAAAAACTGAGAAAAAGAGAATAGGGGATAAAGGGAAGTGACAGACAAATATCAAGGATAAAGCTGCTACCACCGAATTGAAGGCTTCATACCTACCTCTCTGGCCGCATTAATGAGGAAGTGACGCCTGAGCATTGGAGTTCAACCTTGCACTTACCGCCAAAGACTTTGGTAAGAAAGAATGATATGACAAGTATCTAAAAAAGAGCATCTGAACTACACGTGGAAGAAAGGAGAAAAATATGTAGGCCTATAAAAAGCAAAGGAAGAAGAAAGAAAAGGGGGGAAGAAAAGGGACACACACACACACAAGAGAGAAATTGTAAAGAGAGGCCAAAGGTAGTTCTCGGCATTAATATATGAGACAGCTTTCACCCATATACGAGTAGAATGCATGAATTCTGTGATTAAATTTATCCTTCTGTGATTAAATTTATCCTTCTGTGTTATCTGCTGTCCATAAACCTAGATTAGAAACTCACTCTCTATAAATTTATTATTTCGGGCTCATTGGGTTGGTTTCGAAAGTGCAACTTTATTCCAGGGCGATTTGTGCCCTTACAATTGGCGCCGTCTGTGGAAATTCTTGTGTTTTGGCGCAGACAACGTGATGGCGGGTTTTAATCCAGACCATGCAGAATCTTTGGGATCCCAGCACGAAGATCCATTTCAACAATTAGAGCTGAGGGGAGATCTAGAAGGCAGTATGCACACAGGGCGAACCGCCGGTAATCATCCACGGGGCGGAAGCAGGGGCCCTAATGAAGTGGTACTAAGGCCATGCAAAGAGAAATTGACCAGCTGAAGAGAAAACTGCGTCGCGCCAAGTGAAAACGGATGCCTTCTATATCTGATCCTTCCTCAGACGACTCCTAGAATAGTGGCTACAAGCCGAGGTTGAGAACTCCTCCTAGCGAAACTTTCTTATATCAAAAGGGAAGTCTTCATGATAGAGCGAGCAAGAAACCTCTTCCCAGGGGCTTGGGCAATGACGCCATGGGGAAGGCACTGTACCAGCTCTCCAAGTCACCTTTCACACTTCGTATCAAGAAAGGAAAGCTTCATCATCGTTTCACTCAACCAAACTTCACCATTTATAATGGCAGAACAGACCCGGTGGAGCACGTAAGCCATTTTAACCAACGCATGGCGGTCTATTCACAGAACAAAACCTTGATGTGCAAAGTATTCCCCTCAAACTTAGGGCCCGTTGCGATGAGATGGTTTAACGGCTTGAAAGCAGATTCCATTGATTCCTACATGGAACTTACGATGGCATTTGGGTTTCGTTTTATTACATGCAGCAGAGTACCTCGGCCTCTAGACTCGTTACTAACCATGACCATGAGAGAGGGTGAAACGTTGAAAACCTACTCGGATAGATACTGGAAAGCGTTCAATGAGATTGACGGTGATTTTGATGAGATAGCAGTCAACACTTTTAAGGTCGGCCTTCCAATTGAACACGATTTAAGAAAATCTTTGACCGAGAAACCTGTAAAAACTGTTCGTCGGCTTATGGATCGTATTGACGAATATAAGCGAGTTGAGGAGGATCAGCAGCAAAGCAAGGGGAAAATGAAAATTATCCCTCAGGAGAGCAGAGATTCCAAGACAGAGAGATACAACAGCAAATGGCCATGGAGGGATTTTGCTGGCCAGTCTAGGTCGACTCCTCCGCAGACAGTAAACGCTGTGTTTTATAAGCTAGTACAGAGGTGTTGGAGAAGATTTGTCGTGAACCATATTTTAGGTGGCCCAATAGAATGATAGGAGACCCTACAAAACGTAATCAGAACCTCTATTGCAATTATCATCAGGATAAGGGTCACACCACGAAAAATTGCAGGAACTTATGGAATTACCTGGATCAGCTGGTCAAAGAAGGGAAGTTAAGGCAATTTATGAATCGGCCTAATGAACAAGGCACACAATCTAGTTCTATGAATCAAGGCAGTAACACTTCAAGACCTCCATTGGGCACGATCAATGTCATTTTTGCTGCACCAAGTCGGACTGGGTCTTGCCCTACTAGAGTAATGTCGGTATTGCATCACTCTGCCGAGGACCTCAACTCTGAGCCGAAGAGGATTTAAAGGAATCCTCTGCCCATTTTGAGATTTTCTGAGGAGGATAAGCTTGGCACTATCCAGCCGCATGATGACGCGCTAGTCATCATGCTAAGGATAGGGAGTTACGACGTAAAGAGAGTGATGGTTGACCAAGGGAGTGGGGCTAATATTATGTACCCGGACTTGTTCAAGGGCCTTAATTTGAAGCCTGAGGATCTCACGACTTACGACTCCCCATTGATAAGCTTTGAAGGGGAGGCTGTCATTCCGAAGGGGTTGATCCGACTACCTGTGCAGTCAGGGCCAGTGGTGGTGGATGTAGATTTTATCGTAGTAGACGCCTATTCTCCTTACACGGCCATAGTGGCAAGACCGTGGCTGCACGCCTTAGGTGCCGTATCATCAATTCTACATGTTAAGGTGAAGTTCCCATATGATGATAGAGTTGAGGAGATAGTTGGCAGCCAGTCCATGGCGAGGTAATGCATAACGGCAGCTATTACGCATCAGACGAGACAGGAGTCCCAGGCCTTAGCCGAGAGAAATTTATAGCAGCTAACGTCCTCGGCCAAACCAAGTGCAGCCGAGACTGAAGGGCCTGGATGTGAAGATTTAGAGAAAGTGATTATTGCAGATGATATGGAGAAGTTCTTCCAGGTAGGAAGTCAACTGCCCCTACAAGAAAAAGAGGAATTGGTTATGTTTTTAAAATGGAACATCGACGTATTTACATGGGACGCCTACGAAGCTCCAGGGGTTGACCCAAGTTTCATTTGTCATCACCTCAACGTTAGTCCAGCAGCAGTTCCAAGGAGGCAACCACCTCAGCGCTCATCCCAGGAGCACGCCGACGCTGTTAAGGAAAAGGTACTGAAACTTAAGAAGGCAGGGGCAATCAAGGAGGTGTTCTACCCAGAGTGGTTGGCGCATACAGTAGTAGTGAAAAAGAAGAATGGGAAGTGGAGAATATGTGTGGACTTTACAGACTTGAATAAGGCTTGTCCTAAGAATTCATTTTCAATACCCCGCATAGATCAGTTGGTAGATGCCATTGTAGGGCATCCTCGGATGAGCTTTCTAGATACTTTCCAACGTTACCACCAAATACCCTTAGCTCTAGAAGACCAAGAGAAGACAGCCTTTGTCACACCCACGAGAAACTATCACTATAAGGTGATGCCCTTCGGCTTGAAGAATGATGGGGCTACCTATCAGAGAATAATGACGCGAATGTTTGAACCACAACTGGAAAAAACAATTGAGGTGTACGTAGATGATATGGTGGTTAAAAGTAAAACTATCTCGGCTCATATACCAAACCTGGATAACACCTTCCAAGCGCTGAGAAAGCATAAGTTACACCTTAACGCATCCAAATGTTCCTTTGGAGTAGGGTCTGGTAAATTTTTGGGCTACAGGGTGACACATAGAGGAATCGAGGTCAAACCCGCTCAGGTCAAGGCCATCAATAGCTTACAGCCTCTTCGGAATCCAAAAGAAATGCAGAGGTTGATTGGGATGACTGCTGCCCTCAACAGATTTATCTCACGGTCTGCTGATCAGTGCAGACCATTTTTCCAGTTGTTAAACAAGTGGAAAGGATTTGAATGGACAGAGGAGTGTGTCGTTGCCTTTCAGCAGCTTAAGAAATACCTTTCACATCCTCCTATCATGTCTCGACCCGAAGTTGACGAAGTTCTATTTGCATATATCGCAGCGGCAAGCCATGCCGTCAGTTTAGTACTGATAGGGGTCGACGAAGATGTACAGAAGCTGGTTTACTATGTGAGTAAGTCCTTACATGAAGCCGAGGTGCGTTATCCACCATTAGAGAAGGTAATCCTAGCCGTAGTGCATGGTACACGTAAGCTCCCCCATTATTTCCAATCTCATACGGTGGTGATTCTGACTCAACTTCCCCTCAAAGCTATACTTCGAAGTGCAGATTATACAAGCAGGATTGCTAAGTGGGAAATCATCTTGGGCTCTTTTGACATCAAGTACATGCCCCCACATCAGTAAAGGGTCAGGTGTTAGCTGATCTAGTTGCAGAGTTTGCTAAGCCCACAATAGAAGATAGTGCCATTAATATGGACATTGATGAAAAATCAGTTGGTATGATTGCGTGCAAAGGTCCCCCAGTGTGGACTGTTTACATTGATGGGGCTGCTAATCAAAGGGGATCCGGTGTAGGTTTTATAATTATGACCCCAGAGGGTCTCACGCTGGAAAAATCCTTGAAACTAGGATTCTCGGCTACTAACAACGAGACCGAGTATAAGGCCTTGCTAAAAGGGATGGATATGGTTCAAAAATTGGAGGGAAAGACCGTGCAAATGTTCTCGGACTCGCAGGTAGTTATGGGCCAAGTGGATGGAAAGGTGGAGGCTAGAGATCCGAGAATGCAGGACTACTTAAATCAAGTCAAGGTTTTGCAACGCAAATTTGAATCCTTTACTTTATCACACGTCCCGAGGAGTAAGAATACACATGCCGACTCTCTAGCAACTCTTGCCACATCGTCGGCACACGATCTACCACGGATCATCCTAGTTGAGGACTTACCTAAACCCTCAGGAATGATTGGAAGTATTATCCAGGTTCATCAGATCAGGGTGGGGCCTAGTTGGATGGACCCCATTGTATCCTTCCTTAAAGATGATATTCTGCCAGAGGAAAAGGTCTAGGCGGACAAGGTGCGAAGGAAAGCATCTCATTTTTGGTTGGCCAAGGATCATAAACTCTACAAACGATCCTTTTCTGGGCTATACCTGTTATGTATACATCCTGAAACGACGGAGCTGCTTTTGGAAGAGTTACACAAAGAAATTTGTGGAAGTCATACGGGGGGAAGGTCTTTAGCTCACAGAGCTCTAACACAAGGATTTTGGTGGCCCAATATGCAACGAGAAGCTCAAAGCTATGTGAAGAAGTGTGATCAATGTCAAAGGTTCGCACCAAACATTCATCAGCCTGGGGGTGTGCTTAATCCTCTGACAAGTCCATGGCTTTTTGCACAGTGGGGTCTAGACATTGTGGGACCCTTACCAAAGGCGCCTAGAAACAGAAGGCGGTTGGTTGTGGGCACTGATTATTTTACTAAGTGGGTAGAGGCCGAGCCCCTAGCAAACATTAGGGATGTCGATGTGAAGAAATTTGTGTGGAAAAATATCATCACTCGATTTGGAATTCCCCATACTCTCATTTCAGATAACGGTTTGCAGTTTGATAGTAAAGTGTTCAGGCGATATTGTTGTGACCTCGGCATAACCAACAGGTATTCCACCCCTGCTTATCCGCAAGGAAATAGGCAGGCCGAGGCGGTCAACAAAGTTATAGTCAACGGACTTAAGAAGAGGCTAGATGATGCCAAAGGGAGATGGGTAGAGGAATTGCCTCATGTTTTGTGGACGTATCGAACCACGCCCCGCCGATCAATGGGGAGACGCCATTCTCAATGATTTATGGCGCCGAGGCTATTATTCCTTTAGAAACTGATTTTTCGACAATGAGAACAAGTTCCTTCTCTCCGAACAATAATGACAGGTTGCTAGAAAGGAGCCTAGATCTGGTTGAAGAGCGGAGAGAAATAGCCATGATCCAGTTGGCTTACTATCAACAAAAATTGAAGCAAGGGTATGATTCACACTTGAACTCAAGGCCACTTGCTCTTGGAGACTTAGTATTGAGGAAGGTCGTGGGTAATACCAAGAATCCAGCATGGGGGAAGTTAGGACCAAACTGGGAAGGACCGTATCGCATTACCGCAATAGCCAGAATATGAGCTTACTACCTTACAAATTTAGATGAAAAAGTTGTGCCCCATCCCTGGAATGTAAGTAATTTGCGACGATATTATTATTAATAAAAGGCACCTCTGCCACTTTAATCTTATTGCTGTTATGCTGCACGTAATGTTATGTTCAAAATGCCAATATGGGTTGTCAAATACAACCATGATTACGTCGGGTCCTCAGACCCTCTATCTTGAGAAATTTAACGTGTTAGCACAGATTGCTAGATTCTGGGTTACGCCGGATTCTCGGATCTTCTACCTTGGTACAAAAAGAAAAACAGGGTTACGCCGGGTCTTTGGATCCTCTACTTTGATCTAAAAAGAAAAACAGGGTTACGCCGGATCCTTAGATCCTCTACCTTATTCTAAAAAGAAAAATAAGGTTACGCCGAGTCCTCAGATCCTCTACCTTGTTCTAAAAATAAAAATACGGTTACGTCAGGTCCTCGGATCCTCTACCTTGGTATAAAAAGAAAAACAAGGTTACGCCGGATCTTTAGATCCTCTACTTTATTCTAAAAAGAAAAATAAGGTTATGTCGGGTCCTCGGATCCTCTACCTTGGTATAAAAAGAAAAACAGGGTTACACCGAGTCCTCAAATCCTCTACCTTGTTCTAAAAATAAAAATAAGATTACATCGGGTCCTCGAATCCTCTACCTTAGTATAAAATAAAAATAAGGTTATGTCGGGTCCTTGGATCCTCTACCTTACTCTAAAATAAAAATGAGGTTACGCCGGGTCCTTGGATCCTCTACCTTAGTATAAAAGAAAAATAAGGTTACGCCGGGTCCTCGGATCCTCTACTTTAGTATAAAACAAAAATGAGGTTACGTCGGAGCCCCAAAGACAATTACAGAGACAAAAGATTGGATTACGTAGATTCCTTGGAGTACATGTACGCAACCTATAGAAACAATTACTCTAGCAAACACTCAATAGGTATGTACTCACAATAAGTATCTCAAATGTGGGTTTCATGTAACTTCATTTGTTACTAAGCATTAAGTACAACGTTTGAGCCACTCCTAGTTCAAGTGTGGAACGTATCAGAAATGTTGGTATTTCTTGTCTTGATATTTTGTTATGAAAATAGTTCTTAAGCGAGTCTTAGTCGAATTGGTTTCACATGAATATTTTGCCTTTTAATGTATTAGTCATCACTGGAATTGAGTGGAAACTTGTGATTATCACTTAAAGCATTTGCAAGTATATGAGTTTCGCAAATTTCCTTTATCCTTATTTGGTTACTGATAGGGAATTATTAGTGCGTACCATGAATTCAAAATTGCTATTTTGCCATACCACATGAACAATAATAAAAGAACTTGTCAACACCAAGTGTAACACAAAGTGGTGATTCAATTCGGAAATTCTTCTCATTCAATGAAAGATCTTTCAGTACACTCATAACCAAATTGATAAATTATAAAAGAAGGAAAAATTAACTAGTACACAAAAAGAAAGAAAAAGAAAAAAGCAACAAAAAGGGAAGCAACAGAGACAGGAGCTATCACGGCTTGGGTTGGACTTGGTCTTTGGGGTCAGTAGGAGCTGTTGTTGAGGCCGAGGACCCTCCAGCATCCTCTTTGCCTTTGTGGCCCCCCTTTGGTATTATAGGCAGGGTCGCCAAAACTAACTCCAGAGTCCCGCTGGCCTTAGGGTGGGGGCAGTTCCTTTGGGGCAATTGGAAGTTATGCATCTTCAGGTTGAGCCTCAGCAACAGTATTGTCAGCAGCAGCTTCTTCCACTTGTATCCCAGCTGCAGAAGAACCGGTATCATCCTCGACTTTACTAGAGGTGGCCACTCGGATGGCAGGAGGGATGTAGGCATTCTCCATCTTCCATAGGGGAGAGGAAGCATCAACCCTAGCTTGGGAGAGGGCTTCCTTCCACACTTGGAGGCAGTAATCCCTACAAACCTCCGACACTTGGGCTTTGAAGGTGTCAGTAGTTTCTGCCACCCCTACCTCGTAGCCACTCTATTCAGCCTGGTCAACCATCTCCTCGGCCTCCCGTGCCTTAACAAGTGCCCCCACTTTGGCCTTAAGAGCCTCTTGCCTAGCCTCCTCGAACTTTGTAAGATCCTGTTTGAGATCTTCTATTAACTTCTTGGCCGAGGCAAATTTTCATCAGCGTGCCTAAGTTGCAGCCTCTGCTCCTCGGCCTGCCTCGTAGTAGTCCTCAACTGGGCCTCCAAACCTGCCCTCTCGCTTTCTGCCTTACCTAAACTGGCCGTGACCTCCTGTAGCTTCTTCTCCTTTAACTCCAGGATCTTTTGAGTGTGATCCAGCCTCACCTCGCCAGCCCTAAGCGATTTATAGGAGTTGGCCGTGATTTCCTCTGCCCTATGCGCAGATTGAACAGACTACACACAAAATGTTGTCAGTTAATAGCATGCAGAAACAGTTAATATCAAACAGGAAGTAATAACAGCAAGTACGATAAAAAAAGAAAAAAAAAAAGAAAGGGTAATAAGGATATTCGATTAAAACCCTTACCATAGCAAGCTCCTTCTTCAGGATCATGAAAACGTTCTGATCCCTCATTCTTTGTAACTCGCCCATGTCCTCGGGCAGCAAAAGCGCTTGCTTTACGGCATCTGCAATGCACACAACGGTGCCCTCATTGGAGCCCCTTATGGTGGCATCGGCAGTGACTGCCTGATCATCCACGTTCATCTGGGGAGCCCAAATGGGTGCATGGACGGCTACGGGGGGATCAGCCCGTCTTTCCGATCTCGTCTGAGCATGATGAGCATGCTTCCCTCCCCTTTCCTGTTCCACGTTTTTAGTAGGGAGGTCTTTCCCCCCTTCAACTATCTCATTTCCCTTGGGCTGATCCCTTTTTCTTTTATGATCAGTTGGGTCGGGGTGTTGAATTTGGGTGGAAGGAGGAAGAGGGAGTCTCACTGAAGGAACCTTCTCGGTGCCCTTATCCTTAGTCTTCACCGGGGGCACTTTAGGAAGCTCCTAGACTCTAACTTGAGCTTCCAGCACATCCTTGAGGCTGGGCTTAGACCTACGTTGAATGCCCATTCTCACAAGCGGTTGTTCGTCGTCCAAGGATGTTAGTGAAGGCGAGCCAATGACAGGAGATTGGCCTCCAAGTGATGGAAGCCAGTCAAAAACTTCGAACTCCTCTTCTGAATCTGAGAGTTCAACAATCTCTTCTTCTTCTTCTTCTTCTTCCTTTGTAATTGACCAGGAAGAGGAGCTTTCACCCAATTTGGGTCGAGCCGAAGATGCGAGAAGAGGAAGAGCTCTTGGGACAATCCTCACAGGCTCAGTGATCAAAGTCCCTTGAGGAACAGGAGTACCCGCAGGGAGCAAAAAGCCTTCAACTGCAATGCTTATCCTAGGTAGTCGTGGATCTTTCTCTTTGATGACGCACTTCGACACTTGGAATGCGGAGGAAATGGGATTGTACCCGAGGATAAGGTGGGCTATCCGAAGCTGGCCGTCCGAGCGCACAAATACCTTGGCTTTCAGAATCTTATCCAAACGAGCGAAGTTGACGAGGTGAGCACGGCGAGTGAGCACGCGACGATCTGCGCAAGTATTCAAAAAACAAAATGGTAAAGGCAAATCAGGGAGAAACACAACCACAGAAAGACAACAAAGAAGAAAAATAGAACTAACGCTATACCAATACTCACCAGGTTCCCCTTCTCTCATCAGACAGGGGAGACCGTCATGCCAATCCCCAGAAAATATTAGAAAATCTTTGTTCAGACCTTTGTTAGAATGGGGAAGGCATTGGATTAACCTAACCTCGGCATGCTTAGATTTCAGGTAATATCCTTGCGCTTTCAGATGGTGAAGGTTATACACCCAGTTTACCTCGTGGTGAGTAAGTCCTAGTCCTAGTCTTTCGTTTAGGACATCTATGGCACCTAGAATCCTAAACATATTTGGGGCACACTGTGTAGGAGATAACCTAACTGTTCGGAGATAGTCCCTAGTGATTGGCCTCATAGGGATTCTCATTCCCCCCTCTATGAATGCTATCATAGGAATCACCACCTCACCGGTATCCCTATTGGTGTGCCACCCTCCTTGCTTATAATATTTGATGGATACTCCCGGAGGGATCCCATATTTGGCTTTAAACTCCTCTATTTTCTCAGGACTATCTACTAAGGGTGCGAACCTACCCATTTTCTAAAACTAAAGAGAGAATATTATGGTGGGGTTGGGAAATTTAAATGGCCGAGGACAGAAAAACTGAGAATGACGAGAAAGAATGAAGAGCAACAATGAAAACAGAGAGTTGGAAAACTTACTTTAAAGCAATTAGATCACCTCGGCTTAGAACTAAAAGGGTGTAAAGACGCGTGTAGATTGCAGGAGGGGCTAAGTTCAGTGTACAAGCTCTGAAATAAACAGAGGACCTTTGAACTGATAGTATCTATATCGTGAAAAGTCATAAAGTAGGAAACCTCCCGCCTATCCCTTTAAAATGCGCCCACCCGTTGGATGAGCATCACGCGGTTGGACGTGGGAAACAGGGAGCTGCCAACATTTAATTGAAGCGCGTTTTGCAGACTGAAATGTCAGAAGCGGATTGTCCCGTGTGCGTGTATCGAAATCCTCATTCCTCTCAGTAAAGTAGAAATAAGGATTTCGAGGGGCAATTGTAGTGCCAATGGGCCCAAGATACGTATTGGGTCAGCCCAAAGGCTCTCACGAGGAGGAAAGTCCAACCCAATATCATGAATGGTCCAAGGACATGATAAGTCCTGCCTACGAAGTCACGTGACAAAGAAAAGTGTCATGCATGAGCAGAACACCACGAAACATGACGTCCGAGGATGACCAAGTCCTCGGCAGCATGTTGCTGAGGATAAGGCGAGTGATTTGGCGGTTCAAGGGCATCCGTACTGAAGACCTGAGATACAAAAACTGATAAAAAGAGAATATGGGATAAAGGGAAGTGACAGACAAATATCAAGGATAAAGCTGCTACCACCGCATTGAAGGCTTCATACCTACCTCTCTGGCCGCATTAATGAGGAAGTGACGCCTGAGCATTGGAGTTCAACCTTGTATTTACTACCAAAGACTTTGGTAAGAAGGAAGGATGGGACAAGTATCTAAAAAAGAGCATCTGGACTACACGTGGAAGAAAGGAGAAAAAGATGCAGGCCTATAAAAGGCGAAGGAAGAAGAAAGAAAAGGAGGGAAGAAAAGGGATACACACACACACACAAGAGAGAAATTGTAAAGAGAGGCCAAAGGTAGTCCTCGGCATTAATGTATGAGACAGCTTTCACCTATTTACGAGTAGAATGCATGAATTCTATGATTAAATTTATCCTTCTGTGTTATCTGCTGTCCATAAACCTAGATTAGAAGCCCACTCTCTATAAATTTATTGTTTCGGGCTCATTGGGCTGGTTCCGAAAGTGTAACTTTATTCCAACGCGATTTGTGCCCTTACACCGCTTATTGTTGAAAACTAAATAAAAACTAAAAATTGAAAATATTGTAACAAAATAATTTCTAAATGTATTAATAGTATAGTAGGACCCAGTTTTAAAGTTATTTTTGCTGAATTCCGTACTTACAGGTTCTCGTAAATAGTGCACAGACCTAAAAAAAAAAAACGCAAATGCGTTACTATCCAAACTTATGCTTAATATGTGCATATGATTCAAGTAGTTGTAACTAAGTAGATAATTTTTCATGTGATGCACAAATATTCTGCAAATTCATTTGAAATAATTTTGAGGGAAAATTACACTTGCCACACTTGTGATTTGTCCGAAAAACACTTTACTTATATATGGTTTAAAAATTAATACTTTACACATTGTGATGTGCTCCGTTTGTCTCCCATTACCCACTTCTGTTAGAAATATGGATAAATTTGTATTTTTACTACTCTTTTATATCTCTCTCCTTCCAAAATATCAAAAAACAAAAAAAATCTTTTTTTTAAAAAAATCTAAAGGTTAGATTTTATAAAATTTAAGAACAATCATAATATGGTTTTTGTTAAAATTAAAAATACTTAAAATTGAGTAATGTTTTTTGGTAATTGCTTCTATGGCCGCCACCACCAGTTTCAAGGAACAATACGCACCTTGAAATTAGCAGGCATCAATCCTTGACCGAGTCTAAAAGGGTGTGCACAGTTCGATCAGCTTTTTTTTTTTTTCAAATTTATCACCGAATCGATAGGGATTGATTTTCTGATAATTAGAACTGATGCATATCGATTAGGGTCGGTTTTCTAACCTATAGCAGTGTGGTTTTTTGCAATCATAGTTAATCGGTTTGGTCTTTTGAAACATTTTTAAAAAAACTGTTTTTTTTTAAATAAAAATTAAAAAAAAAATTTGGCTTTCAAGCCCAATACACAACACATTCAAGATTTCAAGCAAAATGTTCTCTAGACAAACTGTTAACTAGATAAATACATTGATGTCAAATGAATAAATATTGATTTCTATGTAATAAAAAAAAAAAAAAACCAAGTAGTTAAGTAGCTCAAACAGTAAAAGAAACATTGATATAAAAAAATTATATTGAGTTCCTAGTACAATTTTCATTTACACATAAAGATAATAACATAAAATATAAATATTATTCTCAATAGATATATAAAATAAAAGCTAATAGTAAATAGTGACTACTGACTAGTGAGTGATTATGGATTACCTCTAGGTGAAGGATTGAAGAGTGAGAGTTGCGAACTCTCTCAGACTCAATCTCCCTCAAAAATCAAATTGTTGAAAAATGGCAAAAACAAAAAACATTAGACAGATCATAGTTCACAGATGGACTTGGACAGTTCATAGTTGGACTCAAAGTGAGAGAAAGAATCTTCAAAATGACGAGGTGAGAGATGGAGAGTGGAGACATGGAGTTACCGGCGGAATGACTGGCGGCAACGAGGCAGTGAGTCGGTGACTAGTGAGGCGGTGAGAGAGAGACACGTTAGACAACGACTCAAGGAGAGCTAGCACCCAGCAAAGTTGAGAGGTGAGAGAGAGAGACTGAGAGAGTTAACGAGGAAGGTCTAAGAAAATAATTAATTTATACCTAGGGAGTTAGGGCTAGGGTTGTGCACTCATGTTTTTTTTTTTTTTTAAGTAAGTGAAATGGGGTCGTTTTTTTTTTTTTTAAATAAAAAAGAAAAACTATGCTAAATGACGTTATTCCAATATATATTAGATTTATTGGTCAATTTGGTGCAAGTATCGGTTTCAGACTTGCGTTTCAACTTCTATACCACACCGGCATCAAAACTGGGGTTCCCCTCCATTCGGCAGCCTCGACTCCATCGATCAGCTCTAGCAGCGGTGCGGTATCATCAGCACCAGTCGGTTGGATTGGCCATAGTCGGGTTGTGCACAATCCTAGAGACTATAGCAATCCATGGTTTTCTCCCAGCTCTATCAAGATGAGCTCTGTCAAGATGAGTGTTAGTTGCTCACTACATAAAGAATTAACATAGTACTTCTATCAACAACAAAAAAATAATAATAATAGTACAACTCAAGGAGAGCACTTGTGTCAAAAAAGTTTCTTGCTTCAAGTGAGCTTTTCAAAAAGCATGACATAAAAAACAATTCAAAACTCTCACATTTGAAATATAACGCAAAAGAAAATTCCTTACGTTCAAATGTTTAGAACCAATCGTTTTTTTTTAGCATATTGCTTACCACTAGGTTGGATCGGCTGAGAAGGATTAGGCCTTTTGTTTTCTTTATTATTATTATTATTATTATTATTATTATTATTATTATTATTATTATTATTATTATTATTATTATTATTATTTTGGGTTTCATTTCTCCACAGAAGATTTACAAACATTCAAATCAGATAACCAATAACTGCTTCCCTAAGCTTATATTTATAGGAAAACAAACAGGGAGAAGGATTTCTAGTTTAGAATTGACATTAGTATTCGTTAGTTGATATTATTGAAAACCCAAGCTTAAGTATAGATTTGGGCTTTAAAAAATTAAAAAATTCCTCAAAATCTATCTAGGGTTTTGATTGGAATGGTAATCACTCAAGAGGTAAAAAATTTCACATGATGATCTTGATGGAGTGGCTCAATCGAAAAGAGAGTGAAGGGGTGGCCTCATGTGTTTGAGTCTGTGTGTTTGATTCAGTTTGTATTATGTTTTTCATTTAAAAGGAGTAACGGCAAGTGAACAGGTGGGTAATAGATTATTAACAGATAGGACCACATGTAAGTAAAGTACCAATTTTTAAATTATAGGTAGGCAAAGTGTTTTTTGGGAAAAGTGTAATTTCCTCTCATTTTTATTTTTTTATAATACTCATTTTGTTATATAATATTTATGTTTTACTACAATATGGTTGAATTCTTTGAAATTCAATTTTCTTAATTCATATTTTACATTAAAACAATTGCCATAGAATTGGTTTCCCAATATCGAGTGAAATTGCTTTACTAATCTAAATTTCTAAGGTTGGAATAGTCAAAATTCTTGGACATTTCTAGGAGACTAACATAGTATATTATACTTAGACTTTATTTTTTAAATTGATGACTTATTTTTGAAATTTTAAATTTACAAATTTAAATTTTAAGCATAAAATACTTTCATATCCTAAAATTACAACAACAACAAAAATTCAAGCAACCTCTCAAATGCTTCCTCAACTACTCCATTTCATTATCTCAACGAAAGGAAATCATTTGTTAGTACCGGCATATAGAAAATGTGATAAAATAAAGAAAAACTGGCTAAAAACATTTCCATTTATGAAGATTTAATTGCCTTTAGCTAGGCTTCCACATAAAATGAAATAAAAAAAAATACAAAAAACACTCTAAAATCATCATTGACTTTCGTTTTTATCCTCATAGCTCATATTGATATTGCACTAAATAGCTAGGGAAAAAAAAAACCCACAAAGAAACCTAAAAATTATAAGTTCTAAAACATAATATAAAAAAACAACTAATCTTATCAATAATCAAATTAAAATGTTTCTTTCTATTTCTCTTTATTTCTAAAACAAAATACAATTATGACTTTACCACACCAAACACCTAAAGACCCAAAGCCAATCACATCCTTTACAGAACCCATAACATCTTACCTCAAACTCAAAACAAGTAGGGGTTGTTTGGTAAGATTATTTAAATATAGTTTTTTGTTTTGCAATCCATAAAATGGTAAGTCCCACACTTGAATTTATTGTTTGGTTAATATTTTCTAAATACAGTTTTAAAAAAATTGTATCCTATTTTCCTGATTTAAAACAAAATTTTGAAAATGGCTGAGGGATATTTTCAGGATATAGAAAATGTTTTTAATGATATAGATGTAAATAAATTGAAAACAGTAGACCCCACATATTTGTCAAAATTCTTTAATTTCTTAAATTTAAAAGTTTACCTTTATCACAAAAAGAATTCTCACACTTTAAATTTGAAACTTATCATTAAAAAAAAAAAAAAAAGATGAACTCTATTCCCTTATCATTATCCAAAAAAATAATAATAATCTACAGATTTTACACGTTACTTTTTCCCAATATTTATTTATTTTTAAATCTCAAAAATAGAAATGGTCTCTCAAACAATTATTTTTGTTTTTAGTATTTTGAAAATTATTCTTAAAAGTGGGAGTCAAACACGTAAAATATAAAAATTATTATCTAAAAACTAGTTTCAAGTTCTATTTTTTGAAAATTGTTTTTATTTTGTTTTGAAAACAAAATAAAAAATTCTCCTACCAATCAAACCCTAAGTCATCGTTCATTGTCACTCAATAAAATGAAAATAAAAATAAAATAAAAAAAAGCAGGCCTTCTTCCTTGGTTATAGCCAACTCATACGAGTTAAGATTAGATAAAATAACAAAGTTGAAGTTAGGTAACTGCCATTGAAAGATTGAAGATATATGACATCATTCTTAGTTGAGATGTATTTGAGATGACATGACATGAAGGATTGTGAGCATGTATATATAAAGGAGTAGAAGTGCAAGAGGTTTTTAATTTGAAACATTGAACCAAAGAAACCAAAAGTCTCTTCTTCTTCTTTTTTCTTATCTTGTGATTTTAAAAATTATTTCAACTAGCCGCAGACCCACGTGATACGTGAGAATATACAATTATTTTATATTGTGGTATAATATATGATTTATTCTCTACAATTTGAAGAAGATAATTTGTTCTTCTTAAAAACTGAACTATTTCTAAAAAGTATTTTTCATCTCTCTATCTCTACAATCATATCATTCTAATATTTCTAAGCTTTTTTTTTTTTTAATTGGGTGCATTTATTTGATATCATTATTTTTTTCAAGTGGTTTATATTCTTCAAACTTTTGTTATAGTATGTTATGTTTTCCTCTCTTTTTTCCCCTATAGCTAAACCTTTTTAAGTTTCAAATTAATTATTTAAATTCATCATTCTCTTAAGGAGATTATCATGATAATCAAGCCTCATTGCAGATTTATAATTGATATAACTCAAATAATTGATAGGTACATTCAAATACTTAGTCATGTAGATTATATTTTTATCTGAACTCAAATTTCCACTTCCAAAATATATAGAAATTAACTCATATCAAAACTATAAGGGGGAGAGAAAGAGTAAATGTGATGGGGAATTCAAAAAACACACCATTAGAATATATCAACCCAAAGTAGATATACAAAAACAAAAAACCCACTAATTTAAAGTTGAGTTGCAAGAGAGAGAGAGAGAGAGAGAGAGGGTATTCACCTTTTTTGGAGAGAGAATGTGACAGCAGTAGCAAAATTTTTTATATATATATAAAAGATGAGTAGAAAAACACTCAAAAGAAAATGTATAGTTGTAAATACCAAATTAGTAGAATAATATTATATTACTATATAATGTCATAGGATAACATGTAGCAAAATTTAAACATAACAAATTAAAATACAACCAAATCGCATTAACTCAAAGTAGAGTTCAACACAAAAATTCATCAACCTAAATTAGATGTTCAATAAAAAACTAAAAATCCACCAAAGAAAGAAAAAAAAAATATATATATATATAGAGAGAGAGAGAGAGAGAGTATCACCTTTTAAGGTGGACAAAATATGAATTGAATGGAATAGAGAATATCAAAATTTAATAGTAAATGAAATGATGAGAAGAAAAGTCAAAATAAAAGAAAGATGAAAGATGAAGGAATTGTAAGGTTAATGTATAGAGTAGTGAGAAGATGGAAAGGTAAAAGTAGGGGAAAAATTAAATGAATTGTAATTTTAAGGTGAGAAATTAATAAGTGATAAATAATTTAAGAAGAGAGAGAAAATATTGGAAATAGGTAGATGATATGGCCGCTTTGTTTTTGAAACTCAGACCATTTAATGAACCAAGAAAGAAAGAGATTCAAGGTTTTTGAGGTCAGACCGAGGCTCAACCAAGGTCAAACCGTGATGTCTCATTTAATTTTTTAAGATATTTGATACTTAAATTAGTTTATATTTATTAACTTTTCATTCTTGACCAACAAGATGTGTGTGGCCTAATGGTTTAAATGTTGGAGATGTTATTTCACTCAATGAGAGCAAGTTTAAGTCCTGCCAAGCTGAACCGTGGCTTACAGAATTGGCTCTCGGTTAACCTGGTCGAATTGGCTGGTCTAATCCGAGTCTAAAAACAATGGTAGCTGCTAATGTAGCTTAACAAAAGCGTAACAATAATAAATTCTACGCATTAACTTTTAGATATATATAGATAGTGACATGGTTGAACCGTGGCTTACATAATCGATTATCGATTAACATAGTCAAACCAACCAGTCTAGTCTGGGTTTAAGAACAATGGTGGCCGTTGATGTGACTTAACATGAGTGTAGTAATAATAAATGATACGCATTAGCTTTTAGATATACTAGTGTTTAACCCGCGCAATGCGCGGGATCGTTTTACATATTAATAAATTCTGCATCTAATAATTTAATAATTTAGTACATTTAAGTATATAGTGCGCATTAAATTGTTATAAATATGAGGACATACAGGTTTAGGCATGTGGGTCAATGGTGATAGAGGAGCATGTCCATGCTATGTTAATAAATTAGCATCTGTTTTAAGAGTAAAAAAGTACATATTTAATAATCTTTTCAACACTACTTTTGTTCAGATAATTTTTAATCAAACATCAACAAATGATAAAGACATACAAATCTAAATAAAAGTAACAAAGGAGAAATTAGGCTGCACTGACCTTTCAATTTAATTCAGCAACTCTTCTTAAATAGAGAATTTTAATGCTAAGATTAAAATCTAACATGGAGTAATTACTCTACATTACATCATAAACAACCATCCAAACTCACAAAATGTTCATCCAGCAGGTATAAAGTATCAATCATGATAGAACATGATGGAATTACAATGACAATACCAACTTCAATTCCATATATGAAGTTGAAATTATGTACACACAAATAAAGCTGAGGCGGCACTTCAAAAACCAAAAAAATAAAGTTTTTTAATTTTTACAAATACAGATATCATTATATAAAAAGGATTCAAGAAATAAAATTTTTGATCATTTTTTTTTCCATTCACATGCTCATCATTGGATTTCTTTTATAGGGAATGGAAATGCATTAATTTTTTTAAAAATGACGTAAAACTAACCTAAAATATATAAAAATTGAATAGAACATTGTTAACAATTAGTCATATACAATAGAAAATATTAAGAACGCGGGTAATTCAATTTCTTTTGCTTATAATTTTAAACCAATATAAGATCAAAACATACATAAAAGGAAATAACAATAAAACATAAAGAAACAATAATTGTAACAGTGACAAATTGACAATCGAAATCAAATTTAAAATATCAAACTTCTTCGATCTCCCTCTTGTGCTCTCTCATGGAAGGAGAACTCTCTGTTTTTCTTTTCTCTAAATGGTATTCTAAAGAGTAGTTTATGGGAAAAAATAACCTGTAACTAAGCAAACTGTCTATTTGGATAATTTCACAGCCACAAATATCCTACACTAATTCAACCAAGTCTAAAATAAAAACCATACCAATGTGAAAAGGAAGAAATCTAATATTAAGTAAATCAATTTCAAGCAATATCAATTACTCAATAAATTCTTCATATGAGATTCAGGAAGCACGAAGTAATTCTACTAAAAAAAAGAGAAGAAACCCATTAAAGCATATTGCAGGAACAAAGTTTAAATTGGTAAGTAATATGTTGCAGTGCAACTCATATACTAACAGTCCACTCATACAAACTTTAAATCAAATAAATATTAAATCAAACCCCAAAGAAAGTAACAGAGACATTAAAAAACTATTGATTAAAAAAAGCAAACAAACATTGGACGCTGCCTTCTTTTTAATACAAAAGGCCATTTAGACTCAGAAGGGGATAAAAGTAAATATTTGATTAGAGAATTTAGGAACAAAAAGTTGAAGAAAATAAATGTAAAGAAGTTGAACAGAAGGTTCATTGCATATTTAAATTTTTAAAATGAAAATAGAAATGAGACCAAATAACTTAGGAACCAAAAAAATAGAATGAAGTTAGTTATACGCATACTAAAGTTTATAACAATGAAAGAACTGTAAAACTTATACTACAATTAGAGTCCCTAAATATAATAATTAAAAAAAAAAAAAAAAGTTGAAGAAGCAGGATAAAAAATCAAATAGATATGAAGAATGCCATTGCAGAAAAATGCTCCCTTCACATAGACCATGCATGTCACTCAGAATCTGTCACTCAAAATTCAAAAACTAAGTTTTATACCATTCTAATTTGATCCTAACTGTTTTAAGAGAGTAGGATAGTTCAATTCAAAATTTCAACAATCTAGGAAAAGTATGACTAAGGTGATGTCAGATCCAAAGCCATATTTCCTATTCCTTTTTCTTTGTTTTTTTGGTAAACAACAGAATTCAATTCATTAACCTAAAATTGAAGAGTTCAGGCAAGCCTCTCATAACATACACCAGCTGAATCATACAACATTAACAAACTAAAATGTCTAAAAAACCAACAAACACAAACACAAATAAGTAAAATTGATTGGAAAGCATAGCGTACAAAAATTTGAAGAGATTTCCAATCTTCTATAGGGCATATAATGTATATCAATAGAGACATGTTTTTTCATGACACATATCTTTTTTTTTTTTCTAGGACTCCAAAACTCAGACTAAAATCAAATCTAAAGGAATTAAGAATGTGGAAGACACGCATATAAAGGACAAAAAGTATTGAAGACAATCAATGTATCAGCTCTGTTGATTATTTGACTGCACAGTGGTGACTGTCCTTATTGTTTTACATAGGCTCACTATATCAGATTTATTTGGTGCTATCCTTGTCTTCACGCCCATAGGATGGGGCCTTCTTCTTGTAAGTTCAATTTTAAAGAATTTAAAATTAAAAAAAGTGTGAAACTCTGCGTATTCTTATAGTAGAAAGAATACAGTACGTTGTGAATATTTAGATAAACCATGCCATTTTCCCTAAAAGCATCCTGCCTTTTTGAAAATACCATTAATTTAACGGCAAATTAACTTTGAATCAGTGTGCATTAATTTTTAAACATGGTTTTTGCATTGATTCTTTGTTTGCCATTGGACACAGTTTGCCGTTTGATTTTAGTTGGAGAAGCGGCATAAAGAAATTCTTATGCTCTATGTTCTAGGGTTCCAATTTTTCAAATCAGAACAACGACAAACGAAAAATCTTTAAATATATACTGCAAAAACCTTAACAACAATGGTAGAAAAGAGGCATGGTAAACGAAAATATTAAAAGGGGAAAATATCACCAAATCGATTTGAAAACCCTTTAAACGGTTACTGCATAGAAAACAAAAAAAGGGGGAAAAAACATGCCTACCTTGTTAATGATCTTCAAAATCGCTTCTGAATCGCTTGTTTTTTTGCAGAGGATGAACTATTTTTTCAATTTCCACCGTTTTTTTGTATGCTTGTTGGTCTGGAACACGGTAGTCTGGTCTGTGTTGTGCGGCTATGGAGTAACAAAGAAGAGGTGGAAGTCAGAGTGAAAAATGGGATTTGCTTTGTTGGGCTGGAACACGGTATTGTGGTTTGTGTTGTGCGGCTATGGAGTAACAAAGAGGAGGCGGAAGTCAGAGCGAAAATGGGGTTTGCGTTTTAGGGTTTGTGGTTTGCCTTATTTTATTAATAAACGTTTAATGAAAGTGTATGAAAGGGAGGCTCTCAAACGCACCGCACGGAGTTTTTTTTTTTTTTTTTAAGCAGTTTGTTTCGTTTCATACAAAGACTCCCAAACAGTATTTTGAGATTGCACCGTACGGCTTTTTTTTGGCTGAGGTGTCAACACCTCCTTAATTGTAGCAAAAGGCTTCTGCTATTATATATAGTATTAGATATATATATATATATATATATATATATAAATTATCTTTTCAAGGAGAGCAACACAAAGTTGAAGCTCATGCTCTCCCATATGAGGTCTCTGCTTATATATATATATATATATATATATATATATATTGATGACTAGTCGATGAAGTGATTAGATGGAATCCCACACTAGTCGATATGAAGTCATAGAATATTTCACAATGGGTGATAATTAGTTCACATTCACTATTGCACACAAAGATGCATTCACTTTTTTGCACTGAATGTTCAATGCAAAAAAGTTAGTGCCTACTTTGTGTGCAATAGTATGTGCAAAATATTACTCTTTGAAAACTTGATAGAAAAAAGATTCTCAGGTTTGATATCAAAAATGGATATTTAGAGGGGGGGGGGGGGGGGGGGAGAGAGAGAGTATTCACAAAATGATTCTTCCCTTCTCTCACAAGAGATGTGGGTTCATGTGTAGAACTTACGGTACAATCCACACTCCCTTGGAGAAGAGGGAAGACTCATCTCGTATAAGTGAATAATATCATCTTTCATTAGAGACTTAACATAGATAAGAAAGAGTATTAGTGACCATTAAAGCACTTGGGTAATTTTCCCAACTAGTTGAAGTTACAAGTAGGGATGTGCATGGGTTGAGTGTGAGGTTTTTTCTACCCAATCCATCACAAGGGTCCAACTTAACTCACGTAAATCAGGTTAGACCCATAGGTAGACAGTGTTTTTTTTTTAATTATTATTATTATTATTATTATTATTATTATTATTATTATTATTATTATTATTATTATTATTATTATTATTATTATTAATAAACTGAGTATTAGAAGTTTATAACACCACCACAAATAAAAGAAAATTTATAACCAAATCATCGTGAGTATAATACTAAATGAATACAAACTATATGAGGAGACCTTAAGGTTTGGATTTTATATAAGAAGAGAAGTACAAGAATAAATAACGATAATATATTTATATAATATATTTTTAAATATACATTAAATTTAGGTGGTTTGAGTCGGGTTAAAATTGCACACCTTTTCACAAGTGATTTTCATTGAAATTAAAAGTGCAATGAAATATTTTTGTTTATTAGGCGGTGTTAATTAGGGGTGGCAAAATTGGACACGACCTGCGAACCTAACATGACACGACACGAAACGAAATTAGTAAGTTATGAGTTGAGATTTAATGGATTCATGTCATATTCGGGTTGAGACTTAATGGATTCATGTCATACTCAAGTTGACACAATTAATCTGTTTAATAAACAGGTTGAGTTAGTGTTCAACCTATGGAACTCATTTGACTTGTCTGGCCCATTTAATTAAATAAAATTTTACTAATATACCTTTTAAACCCTAGGTATATAAACTTATTAGTTGTTGTGGTTTGCTTTCTTTGATATATTGTGATTGATTGTTTGTGATATTGAGATATGTTTTAGTTTTGAATGATTATTTATGATGCAGTTACTCATTAGTTCTTAATTTTATATTAAAAATATTTATTCGTTTGTTTTTTCGTAATTTTTTTAAAATTTTTATAAAATCTGATAAATAGGTTTAATAAATAGGTTGTGTTAGAGTTAAGGAATCTTGACTCGTTTAATAAACATGTTGGGTTAGTGTTGACCAATATAATCGTATACTCATAAATTGATAGGATATGAACCTGACAGGTGAACACGAATTGTCACCCCTAGTTAATATATATATATATATATATATATATATATATATATATATATATATATAAACGAAAAGATGGTGCAATTAGATCGGGCTTCCTTCCTTGCAACCAAAACTTTATCCAGTATTTAGCTGGGCTCCCTAGAACAGATGCGACCCTGTGCAGCCATAATTATATGTGGGCCATTGTACTAATAACTAATAAGTTCTCTAACGTGGGGCTGAGCGGGGTAGGGTCAAAGGCTCTGCTCCGTCCATATTGGGCCACATTATTTAATCCCCACATTAATTTGAAAACTTCTTTAAATAAAACCCTTTTTTTTAAGGAGAATAAAAACGTTAACGTTAGAAAATAAAAATAAAAATAAAAATCAATAAAAACTACATTAAAATTTTAGATAACATATTCCCGTTGAAGAGAACATATATGAGTTAAAAAATACTATATCTACAATATTTTTATAATACTTTAATAGCAAATCTTAAAAAATAAGTTATTATTGACAATTACTAATTAGCAAAAAAAAAAATTAGTAATTTCAGTAGTGTATTCAAATTAGATCAGTAAAAGCTTACTGTCTAAAATTTGTTGTGAAAATATTATGGACATAGTACTTCTCCAGTTAAAGTTGATTTTGCACAAATGGAAAAAAAAAATTTTGTTTACTTTTGGCAAGATATCTTTAATTAAAA
Organism: Castanopsis chinensis; assembly: GCA_032878915.1. Lineage (NCBI taxonomy): Eukaryota > Viridiplantae > Streptophyta > Magnoliopsida > Fagales > Fagaceae > Castanopsis > Castanopsis chinensis. The sequence goes on along the minus strand of JAVQMG010000126.1, from coordinate 10,023,110 downwards.
TTTTAAATAAAAATATAAAAATAGTATAAGTGGAATTTCAAAAAAGACATAATTCGTTTGAATTGAGAGGGAGAGAGAGGGAGTATAGTAAATTTAGTCCAAGATTAACCTAAGGATTTAAATAAATATTTATTTCGAATTGTAAAATCTAAATGAAATTATTTTAAATTATAGAGTAAAAATAAAACTATTTGAAACTATAAAAACTTTAATTAAAACTTATCTAAAAATATGAGGTTTAAATTCAAATTGCCTCAATTTATCTAATAAAAAGTAATTAGATTATTAAAGTGCGGTCTTAATTACACTCTTACATCATTTATGAGCATTTTTCATTCTCAGTTTCTTTCTTGTTAACACTCTTTCTTTTACATTACTAAGGCAAAATTCAAAGAAATAATTGGGGAAGAAAAATAAAAGGATAATCTCACTTATCGTAATTTAGAGAAAATTACACTTTATCACCTTAAACTATACACTAAATTACACTTTGTACTTTAAATTATTCGAATGCACGTTTTGCACTCTAAACTATGACTTTTATTACACTCTGCACCCCAATGTTAGTTTTATTGTTAAGTTAGACAAAAATTAATAACACACAATTTTCCCTTGCAAAAAATTATTATATACTTCCAGAGTACCATAAATGTGTATTCCCTCCTCTCATTTGAATGGTGAGTCGCATTAATTAAATATATGGTGAGACCCACCATTTATGTGAGAGAGAGAATACGCATTTATGGTACTCCGAGAATACCTAATAACTTTCTCTTGTACATAATTTTTACTTAACTGGCAAACTGTCTAAAGACCAAAACACCATTTTTACAATTAATTAAAAGCATTTCCCTTCCCTGACTTCACTCTATTAGATCACCCAAAAAAACCACCGCTCCCCCTTGGTGCGGTAGTCACTTTACAAATATAAATGCTTGTAAGGTGTAGAGGGTAAGGGCCAGAGTTCAAATTTCTAGGAGAAAGTTTCATACACATATACATTTAAATTATGTTAGAGTATAAATTATACCTTGTAAAAAAAAAAAAGGGGAAGAAAAGATTACCCCAAAAAAAAAGGGAAAAGATATTTCTTAGTTTCTTCTTCTTCCTCCTCTAAGATCTTTCTCTTCTTGGTACTCAAGCTTCCTCTCCTTGCCGGCGCATCGGATTCCAAGGCCCAAACTGGCGTCGTAGGTAAGGAGCTGTGGTGCATGGCGAAGGACAACTCACAAGACACGACCTTGCAAATGGCGCTGGACTGGGCCTGTGAGCCTGGCACCGCCAACTTCAGCCCAATACAGCAAGGTGGGCCTTGACGCAAACAGCATAGTGGTTAGGACGGTTGCATGCATTCAAGGACAATTATTGAAGCATGGCTTGGCCACCGATAGTCGCTCCTTCGATAACACTTCTTCCCTCACTTCTTTGAACTCCAGTCAGTCCCAAAAGCTCTTCTTCTTTTTCTTTTACATGATTGATCTTGACTCTTTAGTCAATATGCCAATGACAACTCAAATATCGACTCATCAATTCCTTTAATTTTTTTTTTTTTTTGGTCCTAAAACTCATAACTTAAAATAGCGTATTCCTGAATCAATTTTAATGGAGGCCATTTTAACAACTCATTGGAGCAACCATGTCCCAAAAAGAATCGTTATTGCATAAAACAATCTCAAATTTTGCTCAAAAAAAAAAAAAAAAAAAACAATCTCAAATTTTGTACAATCAAGGAGCCCAATTTAACAACTATTTCTTTAAAATAGCACAAAAAATGATTGAATGATGGTTCTTTGTTGGTTGGATCGATATTCCAGCAATATAAGAAGGAAGTAAAAATTAAAAAACCTTCGCTAGATTAGGACTAATACATAGGGAATAATTATGAAATTTTCTATAGCAGAGGAAAATAAATAGAGGAAAAACAGGGATGATAAAGGCCGCTGCAAATCTGATTTTTTTTTCCCCTTTGAATTGGTCCTGCTTGTATGTAATTATTTTATTTTATTTATAAGTAAAAATGGTGTTTTGGTCTTTAAACAATGCATCACCTAAGCAAAACTTATGTGTGATTCATGTGCTATTAATTTCTATCTAACTTAGCAGTACATTCTCAAAAAAAAAAAAAAAAAAACTTAGTAGTAAAACTAACATTGTGGTGCAAAGTGTAATGAGAATCATAATTTAGGATATAAAGTGTACATTCTAATAGTTTAAAGTGTTAAGGTATAATTTAGTGTATATTTTAAGGAGGTAAAGTATAATTTCCCTTGTAAGGACACAATTCGCTCCTAAGCCCTAAAACAAGAAAGGAATAGGCCCAAAAAACCCAATACAATGAATTTATAGAGAGTGGGTTAGAAAATTGGATTTTAGTGAGTTTAGACAACAAAATCAATGGGCTAGATCACAATATGACACAGATGGGATAGTTTATGTAACGAAAATTATCCTGGAGACTGGATCTTATATTTCTCTTTCTTAAAGACAGATTACAGATATTGTTCTTATGTCTACAGTATTTCCTTTCTTCCTCTCTCGATCCCCTTATCTTGGGGCTTTCCTCTTCGTGTTATACTTCCCTTTCTCCTTTCTCTACCCTCCATGTATGGATCAGATTGCCAAGAAGGATACTTATCCCATCAACCCCTTCCTAAAACTTTTTGAAGATAGTTATAAAGTTGAGCCTTGCTTCTCAAGCATCACTTCCTCATTAATGCGGCCAGAGAGTTAGTTGCAGAGCATTCAATGCTGTGACAATAGCTTTTTCTTTAAATATTTCATAACTTTCCTTTGTCCTATACTCCTGTGATGCACATCCTTATCAACAGTCTCATGGGACGTTGCTTCAAAATGGTAGACAACACATTCTAACCTCTACTTAGCTGATTCGAGGATATATTCCTCCTCGGACCAACTTCTCGGATGATCATGATCAGACTTTGCTTCTCTATAAACTAACACGGGCTCTTAGTAAAATGTTTACCCATCCTTGGACTGCTTAATGTCCTCGAATTGGGTCTTCGGCCCAATATGCATATAAATATTTACTCCTAGACCCACCTCCCCCACAATAGCCCCTCGAGATTCTTCTTTTTGGCTCCTCGGTAAGAAATGAGGATTTCGACATCACCATAATCATTCTTTGCCGAAGGCCCAATATGCATATAAATATGTACTCCTAGACCCACCTCCCCCACAATAGCCCCTTGAAAATTCTTCTTTTTGGCTCCTCGGTAAGAAATGAGGATTTCGATGTCACCATAATCATTCTTTGCCCACTGCACATATCCTCTAACCACACGAATGCCTTTTTAACTGCCCAAGGCACGCTCCTGATGCTTCGGCTTACGAGGCGCTCCCTCATTGAATTTCTACGGCTTTATGTCCACCACGTTCTACAGTACGATGCGGATCCAATAGTTAAGGATTCTACTGGAACCCAGGTAGGAATTTTCCCATTACAACCCTCCTTTGATACAAATATCATCTAAACCAAATCATTCTTCTCACTTCAACACTCACACAACAAACTTGCAAAATTTCCCAGTTTACACGTGCCCTCACAATTACCAAGAACTAGTCCGAGTAGATTTTTCTTCCTAGCGTAAGTCTTCATAAATCTCTTTGTTCATTTTTTTTTTCATCTACTACTCTTTTTTCTGTCTTCTTCTCTTCGGCTCTTCGTCCCTCTCTTTATCGTTGTAATACCTTCAAACCTCCTTTTAAAATGGGTAGATTCGCTTCTTTGGTAGACTTTGGGGAGAAACTAGAGGCTTTTAAAACCCAGTATAGGATTCCACTGGGGGTGTCTATTAGGTACTATAAGGAAAGAAAGTGGTATGAGAAAAGGCAGGAGGGAAAAGTAGTAATCCCAATGATCGCCTTTATAGAAGGGGGAATGAGAATCCCCATGGGCACAATCACTAGGGATTACCATAAGGCCCATAGATTAGCTCCTATCCAATATGCCCCAAACATGTTTAGAATTCTAGGTTGTGTAGATGCGCTCAATTAGAGGATGGGTTTGGGACTCACCCACTATTACGTTAATTGGATTTACAATCTTCATCACCTAACGGGGCAGGGATACTATCTAAAGTCTAGGTATCCCGAGATTAGGCTCAACCAATGCCTCCTCGATTCCAACAAGGGCCTAAAAAAAAAATTTCTGATCATATCTGGGAAATGACACAATGGCCTCCCCTATCCGAAGAAAGAGGGGACACCAGGTGGGGCTCTAGGCTTAGGTCAACTATTTATAATCACCCCCTCTTCTTCTTCTCTTATTTCTATATAGAAATTTTCCTTTGATTTAGTCCTGTTTTTGTTGAGGATGTTTTTTTCTTTTCTTGATGGTTTTGCAAGCAAACGCCTGCTATTCCAAACTTCAGTCTTGTCAACCAGTCAAAGTTAGATGAGATACTGAGGGCTGAAGAGTTTGTTCACATTGATAACCAGCTCCAAGCAGCACATCTGATCCTCGGCTGTATTCCCATCTCCAAATCCTTCTAGGCGCAAAGTGTGTGATTAAAGCAAAAGATCCACACCTACACTGGATAAGTGTTGTTGCCGAGGGTTTCCTTCTTCCCGAGGGTGCTCCTATCCCCAAAAGTACTCTTACCACATAACCTATACTAAAAGGCATCCCTACTGTACCTTTTCCACCCCAATGTACAACTGGTGAAGCGACCTCCTCACAACCCATTATCAAGGAAGAGGAAGAAATCTTTGAAGTCTCAGATTTCCAGGACAAATTTGACATCTTCAACCAACCTTCTTCCTTGGGATGTCCAACTAGTGACCTCGACACTTCATCTTTAGAACCAGCAAGCTTCTTGCAAGGAGAAATCACCACCTCGGACACAATGCCGATTAAACGCAGGACCCGACAAAGCCTCCGAGACCTAATGAAGTATCAAGTAAGGGGTTAATAGCCAAGTAAGACTGCCAAAACCAAACCAAACCTCCCTAAGGACCAAGAGCAAGGGAAATCCAAACAGCCCAAACTTCCCTCCCTTCCACCCACCCAACCCCAACGTACTGACCAGGCTAACCTCAAAGGAAAAAGGGATCAGCCTAAGGGCAAAGATGTGGTAAAGAGGGGAAAAAGTCTTCCTTCCAAGGAAGTTGAGCCCCAAAAAGGGGCCAAGCAGGCCTGGACATCTCAGACGGCTTTAGAGAAGAGGGTCGAGGTTCAAGCCTCTGTGTTTGCTCCAGTTTGGGCCCCGGCCATGATCCTGGAAGATCACACTGTCACTACCGACGCCTCCATTAGAAGTTTTGACCTAAGAACAGCTACCTATGTGGCTAATGCGTTAAAGCAAGCTCTTTTGCTGCTTGAGGATATGGCCGAGCTGAGGCAAATGAGGAAGCTCGAGATCTTCATGACATTGAAGAAGGAGCTCGCCATCGTAAGATTACCATCTAACTCTTCTCCAATTTTCACTCATTTCTTTTATTATTTTTATTTTTTGTTTATACTTATTTTTTCTGACTTGACTATGCTTCTTCGTTCCTTTTCATTTTTGGGAATAAGTAGTTCAAGCTGCTCAGAAGGACTAGGAGGCCAGGCGAGTTGCTGCCCAGAAGACCTTCGAAGTGGCAGAGAAAAAGCTGCAAAAGGTAACTGTCAATTTAAACTCAGCAGAAAGTGATAAAAAGAGCGTTGAGGCAGCTCTTAAAGTGGCTGAGAGGCAGGCCGAGACTCAACATCTGCAGCTTCGCCAGGCCAATGAAGACTACGCGGTGGTGAAGAAGCAAATGAAGGCCCTCAACAAGAATCTGAAGGAGTCTGAGAAGGCTAAGGAGAAGGCCAATAAAGCCAAAGAAGAACCAGAAAAAGCTAAGGAGGAAGCGAAAAAGGCAAAGGATCAAGCTGAGCAGGACGGATATGATGCTAGGGTGGCTGAGATCAAGGAAAACCTTAGGTTGGAGGTCTCATAGGTTTGTAGACATTACTGCCTCCAAGTGTGGAATGAGGCACTTACCCAGGCTAGGGTTGATGTCTCTTCTACCCTTTGGAAGGCAAAAAGTATCTATTATCGTCTAGCCATTCGAGCACCTAGTCCATTTATCTCCAAAGTTGATGCTACCTCCCAAAGAGCAGATACTGGAGAGGACAGTTCTGTCAAAGCCCTTCCTTTCTCTAGTCATCCGTCCGAGGAGACTAAGCAGTCTAAGGCTATTGGGAAACCAACAAAAACAACCCAAGAAGTAGCTCATGATGCTACCTGAGTCCCCAATGCCCCCAAGGAGCCTGTTAAGGAGAAGGAATCTACCCAGCCTATGAAAATTGTACTGACGACCCTCCCCATCCCCCCTAAGGAAGACTCCAAGGGTAAGGGGCCTGCTTTTACTGATACGGCTCCCAACCAACGTCTAAAGACTTCCAAGGACAAACTTGTGCTAAAGATGAAGCCCAAACTTGTCCTCATCTATTTTTTTAATCTCTTAGACTTAGTTTTTTTTTTTTAACTGTAATGTAACTTGACCTTTTGTAAGTAATGTGCCTCTTTCCGAGGCTTAAATCAATGAAAGTTACGATTCATTTAGTCATGATTGTGATGCTTGTATCCTTTCCTTGTATAATTTCTATTTTACTTAGCACTTAATTAGAAGGACAATGAGATATGCCCCACTTTGTTATCTGCATAAGTGGTAATACATTTCTAACTAATCAACAGAATCAAAAATTAATAACTCAACAAAATTAGCAAAACACGCTTGCAACTGTAAAATCTATACATCACAACAGAACAATCATTCACATCATTCCCCATATAACTTAATGATATTAAGGAAGTAATCAGATATAGACCAGACAACAAATATATTTGATATACTTACAAATGCTTTAAGTGATGCTTATGAATTTTCACTTGTTCAGATCACTGTTTTGAGGGTCTTCAAGGTATGTGATCCAAGAAGCCAAGCATGACCAAGACTTTATTTGATACTATGAAGGATGACTTGAAGTATTAATTTACCCAAAGTAGATAGTCCGAGGAACCAGACATAACTAAGATTTTGTTTAACACTAAGTAAAATAACTAAAAATATCAATTTACCTAAGGTATGTGGTCCGATGAGCCAAGCATGACTAGGGTTTTGTTTGATACTTAAAAAAAATGACTTGAAGTGTTAATTTACTCAAAGTAGATGGTCCAAGGAACTAAACATAATTAAGGTTTTGTTTAACACTTAGTAAAATAACTAAAAATATCAATTTACTCAAGGTATGTGGTCCGAGGAGCCAAGTATGATCAAAGTTCTATTTGATACTTAGAAGCATGACTTGAAATATAAATTTATCCAAGGTATTTGGTCTGAGGAGCCAGGCATGACCAAGGCTCTATTTGATACTTTGAAGGATGATTTGAAGTGTTAATTTACCCAAAATAGATGGTCCGAGGAACCAGACATAACTAAGATTCTGTTTACCACTCAGTAAAATAACTAAAAATATCAATTTACCTAAGGTATGTGGTCTGAGGAGCTAAGCATGATCAGGGTTCTGTTTGATACTTAGAAAAATGACTTAAAGTATTAATTTACCCAAAGTAGATGGTTCAAGGAACCAAACATAACTAATGTTTTGTTTAACACTTAGTAAAATAACTAAAAATATCAATTTACCCAAGGTATGTGGTCTGAGGAGCCAAGTATGACCAAGGTTCAGTTTGATACTTAAAAAGATGACTTGAAATATCAATTTATTCAAGGTATATGGTCTGAGGAGTTAGGCATGACCAATGTTCTATTTGATACTCAGAAAAATTACTTGAAGTGTTAATTTACCCAAAGTAAATGGTCTGAGGAACCAAACATAACTAAGGTTTTGTTTAACACTTAGTAAAATAACTAAAAATATCAATTTACCCAAGGTATGTAGTCCGAACAGCCAAACATAACCAAGGTTCTATTTGATACTTAACCATAATGAAAAATGTAATGTATAAAGTAATAAATGATATATGACATAAAGAAACTTCATTAATAATAATACCTTCACAAATTATTTATATTTCAAGGATGTGGTACAACATTGTCATCTAAATCTTTAAGATAATAAGCCCTTATCCTGGTCACTGAGATTATACGGTATGGTTCTTCCTAGTTGGGCCCTAGTTTTCCCCACGCTAAGTTTTTTGCAGTACCTAGAACTTTTCTTAAAACCAAATCCCCTAGCACCAGTGGCATTAGCTTCACGTTTGAATCATAGCCTTGTTTGAGCTTGTATTGATAATATGCTAATTGAACCATGACGTTATCTCTTCGTTTTTCGACCAAATCTAAGCTTCTTCCCAATAACTCATCGTTATTGTCTGGAGTGAAAGAGCTCGCCCTTAGTGTTAGGAAACTACTTTCAAGAGGAATTACAGCCTCGGCCCTATAGGTCATTGAAAAGAGTGTCTCGTTTATTGATCTTCGGGGGTAGTTCGATACGTCCAAAGGGCATGTGGCAATTCTTCCACCCATTTTCCCTTAGCATCATCCAACCTCTTCTTGAGCTCATTCACTATTACTTTATTAACAAGCTCGGCCTGTCCATTTCCCTATGGATAAGCCAAGGTGGAATATCTGTTTGTAATGCCTAGATCACAACAATATCTTCTGAAGGCCTTACTATCAAACTGAAGGTCGTTATCTAAAATAAAGGTGTGAGGAATTCCAAACTTTGTGACAATGTTTTTCTAAACAAATTTTTTTTGCATCCAAATCCCTGATATTTGATAGTGGCTTAGGTTCAACCCATTTAGCAAAATAATCTATGCCGATGAGCAACCATCGCCAATTCCCTGCTGCCTTAGGGAAGGGTCTTACAATATCTAAGCCCCATTGAGCAAAAGGTCAAGGGCTGGATAGAGGATTAAGGACGCCCCTAGTTGATGAATGTTGGAAGCAAACCTCTAACATTGGTCACACTTCTTCGCATACTCTTACGCTTCCCTCTGCATATTTGACCACCAATACCCTTGTGTAAGAGCCCTATGAGATAAAAACCTTCCTCCCGTGTGACTTTCACAAATCCTTTCATGTAACTCTTCCAGAAGTAGTTCTGTTGCTTCAGGGTGTATACACAGCAGATATGGTCCAGAAAAAAACCGTTTGTACAACTTTTGGTCCTTGGATAGCCAAAACCAAGGTGCCTTTCTACGCACTTTATTCGCCTCGGACTTCTCTTCGGGCAAGATATCTTCCTTAAGGAATAGCACTATGGAGTCCATCCAACTAGGTCCCATCCTGATCTGATGAATTCGGAGCATGTCATTGTTCATCTCCGTAGGTTTGCACAAATCTTCAATAAGGATAACCTGAGATAAGCTTTGTGCTGAGGAAGTCGCGAGGGTGGCCAAGGAATTTGCATGGGTATTCCTGCATCGAGGGATCTGTACTAAGGCAAAAAATTCAAATGTCGACTATAAATGTCTCACCTGGTTCAAATACTCTTGCATTCTTAGATCCCTAGCTTCCAACTCTCCTTCCACCTAGCCCATAACCAATCGTGAATCTAAGAACATCTGCACTGTTTTTCCCCCCATCTTCCGAACCATAGTCATTCCTACTACTAGAGTTTCATACTCAGCTTCATTATTAGTGGCCGAGAATCCCAACCTTAGGAATTTCTCAATATTAATTCCCTCAGGAGATACCAAAACTAGCCTCACTCTAGATCCTCTTTAATTTGCTGCTCTGTCAACGTACACCTTCCATAGCAGAGGTTCCTTCTGGTCTCTTGGCATTTTCTTCTAGTGAGGGCTCAGCGAATTAGCCATAAGGTCGGCTAGGACTTGTCCCCTTACGAAGGTGTAGGGCATGTACTTGATATCAAAAGCCCCTAGAATTGTCCCCTACTTGGCTATCCTTCTGGTGTAGTCAGCACTTTGAAGAAGTGACTTAAGTGGAACTTAAGTTAAGACGACAACTGTGTGAGATTGAAAATAGTGAGGGAGCTTACATGTAGCATGCACTACTGTCAAAATGGCCTTTTCCAAGGATAAGTAATGAACTTTGGATTCTTGTAATAACTTGCTCACATAATACACCAGTCCTTTGCACACCATTGTCAACTCGTATCAACACCAAGCTCACCGACTGGGAAGCAACAACAATATATGCAAACAAGACTTCATCCACCTCGGGACTGGACATGATAGGTAGTCAACATAGGTATTCTTCTAATTTCTGGAAGGCCAAAGCACATTTCTCGGTCCACTTAAAGCCCTTCCACTTATTTAACAACTGGAAGAAGGGTCTGCACCTGTCTATAGATTAAGAAATGACCGATTCAGAGCAACGATCATCCCAATCAACTTCTGGACTTCTTTAGGATTCCGAGGTTGCTGTAAATTGTTAATTGCTTTGATCTGATCAGGATTGACTTCAATTCCTCAGTGAGTGACCATGTACCTTAAGAATTTTCCTGAACCAACGCCGAAAGAGCATTTAGAAGCATGAAGGCACAAATTATGTTTTCCGCAATATCTCATATACATTCCCGAGATGACCAACATGCCCAGACTGCTTAAGCTTGTTCACTTCCACCTTAACAGTATTAGAATGCTCTTTAGATGAACGCCGAGGTGGTTGCTTCTTTAAGAGGACGGCTGGGTTGACATTTAGATGATGGCAAATGAAATTTAGGTCTACCCCGGGGGTTTCATAAGAATTCCACTCAAATACATCGATGTTCCTCTTCAAAAATATAACCAGCTCCTCCTTCTCTTGATAAGGCAATTGAGCTTCGACCTAAAAAAATTTCTCTTAGTCATCATTTATAACAATTTCCTCCAACTTCTCACATGCGGGCTATCTAACGCTACCTCCACAAACATGACTAGGGTACTTGATTGATATGAGCCCCCCTCAGCAGAGGCTGAGGATTCAACCTCAGGCTGATGCATAATTGCAGCCGCCATACACTACCTAGCCACGGATTGGCTCCTAACCAACTATTCAATTTAGTCCCCAGACAGAAATTTCACCTTCAAATGTAGAGTTGAAGAAATAGCTCCTAAGGCATGAAGCCAAGGTCTTGCTATAATAGCTGTGTAGGGAGAGTAAGCATTCACCACAATGAAGTCCACCTCTACTACCTCTGAACCTGCTTGCACAAGTAATCTAATCTGGCGCTTTGGAACGACAACTTTCCCATCAAACCTTATCAATGGTGAATCATAGGCTGTCAAGTCCTCCAGTTTCAAGTCTAGCCCTTTGTATAAGTCAAGGTATATAATCTCTGCACCACTACCCTGGTCTACCATCACCCTCTTTACATTATACCCTCCTATCTTGAGCGTGACCACCAAAGCATCATCATATGGCTTGCGTAGTCCCGATATTGTCTTCTTTTGAAAAGCTCAACGCCGATCGGATATTTCCCCTAGCCCTCTTCGGCTCAGAATTAGAGTCCTCGGCGAGTATTCATGCTACAAACATCATTATGGAAGGAGAAGTACCAGTCCTCCTAGAAGCAGCAAAGATAACATTAATCGTGCCCGAATGAGGCCTTGAAGAAGTGTTTCCCTAAGTTACTGATCCTGAGTGGTCTCCTTACCCATTGGGTCGATACAAAAACTATTTTAATCTTCCATCCTTGACTAATTACTCTAAGTAATTCCACAAAGTCCTACAATCCTCGGTGGTATGCCCCCGTTCCCGATGATACTAGTAATGAATATTTTGATTATGCCTCATGGGGTCCCCTGCTATCTTGTTTGGCCATTTGAAGTATGGCTCGTTCTGGATTTTCTCCAAACCTGATGTACTTGTTCTCGAAATACCATGTTGACCACTTGAGGAGCTGTAGGTCCGAATTAGCCAGCAAAATCTCTTTGGGATTTGTTATTGTTGTATTTGTCCGACTTGAAATCCCTCTTCTCTTGAGGGATAACCTTTGCCTTCCCTTTACCCTGCTGTTGGTATACTCGTCGATATGGTCCATGAGCCGACGCACACTCCTCACAGAATTCTTGGTCAGGGATTTCCTCAAGTCATGCTCGACAGGTAGTCCAACCTTGAAAGTCCTTATTGCTACATCGTCAAAATCTCTATCGATCTCATTGAATATCTCCCAGTATCTGTTAGAGTATGTTTTCAGGGTTTCTCCTTCTAAAATGGTCATGGACAGCAACGAATCTAGGGTCGAGGAACTCTACTACATGTAATAAAGCGAAACCCAAACTCTCGAGTGAGTTCCATGAAGGAATCGATAGAACCTACCCCCAAGCCATTAAACCACCTCATCGCCACAAGTCCTAGGCTGGATAGGAAAACCTTGCACATTGAAGCCTCATTCTTACAGTGCATAGCCATTATTTGGTTGAAGTGGCTCACATGTTCCACAGGGTCTGTTCAGCCATTGTCTATGGTGAACGTTGGCTGAGCAAATCGCCGAGGAAGTTTCCCTCTTTCAATTTTATGTGTGAAATGTGACTTGGAAATTTGGTTCAATACTTTGCTCATAACATCATTTCCCAGGCCTCTACAAGATGAGTCCCTACTTCTATGGCCATGAGGGTTGTCCTTCTCATAGGAGAAAGACTCACTGAGGGGAGTCCTTGATCTGGGCCTGTAACTGCTATCCCCACCATCTTCAAAAGAAGGGTCAGAAAATGAGGGAGTTCGCTTCCGCCATTCATGGCGCAACTTCCACTTTAAACGGTTGATCTCTCACTGCATGGCCCTAGCATTTTCCTCATGAGAGACTCTACTATCACCTTGTGTCTGACTCCTGCTAGTGTGGGTCGTATGTACACTACCCTCCCGGTCCCTATTTCTTTCAAGATGCAGAAAGTGATCTTGACATTGGAACCCCATAGATTTTGCATGGTGTGGACCTGAGCCTACCATAATGTTAAAACTTACTAAAGCACCAGATCCCCACAGACGACACCAATTATAAGGATACAATTTACTTATAAGCCTAAAAACAGGAAAGGAATAGGCCCAAAAAGCCCAATACAATGAATTTATAGAGAGTGTGTTAGAAATCTAGATTTTAGTGAGTTTAAATAACAAAGTCAATGGGCTAGATCACAATATGACACAAAAGGGATAGTTTGTGTAACGAAAATTGTCCTCGGACTTAAGCCGAGCCGAGGAGACTGGATCTTATATCTCTCTTTCTCAAAGATAGATTACAGATATTGTTCTTATGTCTACAATGTTTCCTTTCTTCCTCTCTCGATCCCCTTGTCCTGGGGCTTTCCTCTTCCTTTTATACTTCCCTTTCTCCTCTCTCTACCCTCCACGTATGGATTAGATTGCCGAGCAGAATATTTATCCCATCAGCCCCTTCTTGAAACTTTTTAAAGATAGTTATAAGGCTGAGCCTTGCTATTCGGACATCACTTCCTCATTAATACGGCTAAAGAGTTAGTTACTTAGCATTCAATGTGGTGGCAACAACTTTTTATTTAGATATTTCATAGTTTTCCTTTGTCCTATACCCCTGTGATGTGCATCCTTATCGACAATGTCTCATGGGACATTGCTAAATGGCAGATAACACATTCCGACCTCTGCTTAGCTGATCCGAGGATATATTCCTCCTCGAACCAACTTCCTGGATGATCATGATCAGACTTCACTTCTCTATAAACTAACACGGACTCTTAGTAAATTATTTACCCATCCTCGAACTGCTTAATGTCCTCAGATTAGGCCTCAGGCCCAATATGCATATAAATGTGTACTTCTGGACCCACCTCCCCCACATCCCTAATTTAAGAACAAGACAGCAAAATTTTAATTAATCAAAATTCATGTCCAATTTATTCAAAGAATCAAAACAAATCTTTTCATTCACACAGTTCAGCTTATAAAAGTATAAAATATTCTCTCAATAACAAACTATAAAATATATTTTTGATAAAACAAACTATAAATATCTTAGGACAGAATGGTTCATTACATCGTATTGTAACAATTCAACTATTCTTTCTTTAATATCATACTGCAACAATCCAAATATTTCTTCTAAATTTCTTTAATTGGTTTGAGAATTAGGGAGAAACGAAGAAAATAAAAAATTATTAGTTATGTTATCACAACATGAACACGTTAGCATTTAACGTTGGCATCACTATGAAAATAAGATCATTTTGAAAAGAAAAATTATAGGTCTATAATATTTTCACAACATTTTTATATTTTATAACAAATTATAGATTAGATGTTAGGTTGTTACAGGCTCTGATGGGCAAAAAAGTAATTTTAATGATAAATTCAAATTAAAAATCCATAATAACCTGTTACTAAAAATTTGTTGTGAAAATATTATAGACATATCACTTTTCCAATAAAAATGTATGGAAAATAAATAAACAAATTGAAATAAAATTGATTTTATTACTTAGATTGAAGAGAATTCTTACTTTATTGAGCAAACTCTTATCCATTATGTCCTTTCCTTTTCACATTCGTAATAAAATTTCAATTTTCCCATAAAAAAATTTATGTCTATAACATTTTTACAATATTTTTATAATAAATTATAAATGTCAAGTTGTTACAAGTTGTTATTGACGGGCAAAACAGTAATTTTAGTGGTAAATTCAAATTAAAAACCCATAACAACTTGTTACTTAGAATTTGTTGCGAAAATATTATGAACGTAACACTTCTCAAATGAAAATGTATGAAAAATAAATAAATTAATTAAAATAAAATTGATTTTATTGCCGGAAGAGAATCCTTACTTTATTGAGTAAGCTCCTATCCATTATATACTTTCCTTTTCACATTTATAATAAAATTTCAATCTTCCCATCCCAAAAAAAAAAAAAAAAAAAAAAACGCGCACACACACACACTCCAAACATTAAGGCTAAAGGTGCAATTTATTCTTTTTCTTTTTATTTATTTATTTATGGTAAGAAAGGTCTTTTTCTTATTATAATTGTAGAAATTTATGACATTAGATCCATAATTGTGTTACAACTGGAATATAAGGTCTAATGGGGTTTATTTTCAAGTTTCAGCATTGATTGGACCTACTATCTAGGGCACCGCCGCACGAAAAATTATTGTGTACTCCCAGAGTACCATAAATGCGTACTCCCTCCTCTCACATGAATGTTGGATTCTACTAATTAAATTCATGATGGGACCCATCATATATGTGAGAGGAGGGAGTATGCATTTATGGTACTCCGGGAGTACCTAATAATTTTCCCGCACCAGGCACCAGTCCACTTTTAATGTGCCAGAACTCTCTCTTCCATAACTAACCTTTTGCTAAAAAAAAAAAAAAAATCCCCTCCATTGATAGGCTCTGCAATCTGCGTACTAGTACAGGTAATAAATTATTTTTTTTTAAATTAAAAAAAAAACATAAATTTTAGTTACAAATCTAATTGTATAGCTAATAGCCACAACTCCTATTAAAAAAATTCATATTATTACATATTTTAAAATTTTAATATTTTGATATATGGACTAAGCTATATATGGACTTGGGGGCAAAGGCCCCTCCCAAATTTAGTATATTAATAGCTACTCATTTTTGCAATTTTGTTCAATAAAATTACACTTTGCGCTCCTTTAAAATGCCATAAAGTCTTTTTAAGAGTAATATTATAGCCATAAACTTTTTAACAACATTATTACAAACTATTACGGTAGCAAATTCTTATTAATTTGCACACATGCATCACTTTTTATTTATCAATAACCATTCACCATGTTAGTAATTTGTAAACATTTTGTAGTTTTAGCATTTTCCACCTTTTAAAGGTCATAAAAAAATTATAGATTAAATCTAAAACAAAATATACAAACCCAAAAAAATTAGCGCAACAACAAAAATTACTAATAATATAGCTAAAAAAAAGTAAACCCAATCAATCTATTTTACGCAAAACAAACAACTTGGCTCTTTAAAAAACTTCAAACAAAAATCTTTAGTGGGAAAGTGGTAGAGTTAAAGGCCAAAATTGCCACACACAGCGAACAACAGAGCCGCCCCCCTAACCCAAATCCTGTCTTCGTCCCTATTTAGATTGCATGTTCTTTGTGCTTTTAACGTGTATGTTAAACTTGATGTCACTCAAATGTTATTTACATTTTGATCCATAAAATTATTTTTTATGCTTAATTTTAGAGTACAAGAACTTAAAATTTTAAGCATTTGATTGATGACATAACTCTTACTTTTTAATCTTTTGAAAAATTTGCAAGAATTGAAAATATAAGAAGAAAATGTAATTTAAAGGTAGGTTTGTTACTTAAATCGAATAAAAAAATATTGAGTAGAGTTATAATAATTGACTACAAACTAGTTCGGAGCCAAACTTTATATGTGTGTGTATATATATATATATATATATATAATGAATGTAATAAAAAGAAATTATGAGTTGTAATACACATTTTCAAAAAGAAAAATAGGCTTGCCTTTAATTGAATACAAATTCTCAATTCCACATTTTGTGTTCTACTTTATACTCCATCAATAACAACTTGTTATTTAGTATTTTGACTTTTCTTATAAAATACCCAAAATTTAAGAAGGAAAAGAAATCATAGATATGGCATGTTGTGATTGAAGAAACATAAAAAAATAAGACAAAAGATTTGTGTTCATCAATTATTTATTGACTTGCACACATAAATTCATTATAGTTTTGAGTGTAATTTTGTGCATAATTTGATTTTATTTTTTGAGAAATGTGTAAAAATATTACTCACTCTGTCACAATTTGTTTGTCTTATTTTAAAAATTCAACTTTTTAAGGGAACATCATTTATTGTCTTGTCTGTTGTATAAAAAAGTATAAACTTCCAAAACTACCTATAAATAAATTTATCAAAAATAGTTTTGAAAATAAAATAGGGGCATAATAGGAACATTAGTAAATTAATAGTTTTTAATTTTAGAAGCAGATAAATATTTTGGGACATCCCAAAATGGAATAAAGGATAAACAAATTGGGACGGAGGAAGTATTTAATAGAGGAATAAATGTGCCTTAACATGTCACCCATTTGTTTGGTTTCAACTTTTTTTTTCATTATTTAAAAGTGCAAGTATATTTTAAGACACTTTCAGCAAAAGCAATTAGTAAAAAAAAACTAAATAAGTTTTTTTTTTGTTTATTTCGGGAGGAAATAAATAAACTAATGTCAACTGTACGCAAGATATTTCAAAAATGAATCTATATTTCAGCTTGTAAGATCATTCACATGGGAAGATGCAAAATGCATTTTTCTCTATTTTAGATAACAATACAAAATTATCATAAAAAACTCCCACATCCGATTATAGGTTACTGATCAAATTTTTACACATTGTGATGCGGGAGGTGAAAGTGTAAAGAAGTAGAACATGTCTACTTCTAGAAAACAAGAAACAAAAATCATTTGTTTCTAAAAATAACCTCGAGTCCACGAGGGTTCTTGAATCAATAAGAAAAAAGGGTATTGAATTCACCAGAAAATAGAGAGACGAAAGTTTGAATATTTATTAATATCAATATTATTGGAAAAATGTTTATAAACTTGGATACCTATTTAAGGGCTTCATAAAACTTGATAGAAAAGAAAATATATTTTAAAATAAGTTCTAATTAAAATTTAATCACAATATGAACCAAATTTGACTTAAAAAGCATTAAAAACACCTAAAATAATTAAATAATAAGTGTAAATTCCACAAATCACCCCTGAGGTTTGTGATAATACCAAATAAGTTCATAACATTTTAAAACCTACCAATTTCATTCTAAAAAGACAATTTTGTCCCTGAACTTAAAAAAAAAATAAACGCCTTTACTTTTTTATTTCCTCTCCCCCTCTCTTCTCTGAGTTTCTCTATCTCAAAACCCTCTCTCTCTCCACAATGCCAAGGCCATGAAGGACCTTCGATCTTGCATGGACGCTAACGTATCCTTCGCTCTTAAGAAGACAACCTGATCAAAGTCAAGCTTGAGGCGCTGTGGACCCGGTTTTTCTTTGAACCGAACTAGGACCTTCGTGGTGAACGGGTTAAGGAAGATGCTGAAGGATTCGAATGGGGAGTTTCAATAATCTCCGACAACAAATCTCGTTGGAGTATCGGGAGACCGTACAATGCCGGTACTTCACCGTCATTGGCAAAAATCTCGACGACAAAACTGTTGACCTTCTTATTTCCACAGGTCAACTTTTGTTTCAGACACTTATCGAATTTTCTGTTGAGATTTGTAGGAGATTTCATTGGGAATTTTCAAAGGGATTTATGTGTGTTGTTTGGCTTGGATTTTTGCTTTTTTTTTTTTTTAGGTTTTTTGGGTAGGTTTTGTTGAGATTTTTAAGAAATTTCATTGTGAATTTACAAAGGGATTTATGTGTTGTTTGGCTGAGATTTTTGCTGGTTTTTGGGTTGGTTTTGTTGGGATTTTTAGGAAATTTCATAGTGAGTTTACAAAGGGATTTATGTGTTGTTTGGCTTGAATTTTTTCTTGTTTTTCTGAGATTTTTAGGAGATTTCATTGGGAATTTTCAAAGGGATTTATAAGTGTTGTTTGGCTTAGATTTTTGCTTTTTTTTTTTTTTGGGGGGGGGGGGGGGGGGGGGTTTCTATTGGTTTTGAAAGAGATTTGTACTATTAACGTTGTTGATGCAGGTGACCAAGTCATGGGCTTCACCGTGGTTAAGATTCCATTATAGAGAGAGTTCTGAGATGGAGAACTCAAAGAAGAGAGAGGGGGAGGAAATAAAAAAGAGTAACAGCCTTTATTATTATTTTTTTTTTCAAGTTCAGGAACAAAATTTTCTTTTTAGGATGAAATTGGTAGGATTTAAAATGTTTTGAACTTAGTTGGATACTATCACAAACCTCATAGGTGGTTTGTGGAATTTACCCAAATAATAATCATAAACCTAATAACGAAAATTAAAAGTTAAATACAAAAATTAAAAAAAATTAAATAGTAAGTTCTGTCCTATATCACATTAAGACAGTATTATCTTCATACGCATCACCAATATACCAATGTGTATCTTTTATTTTAGTTTTTATTCAATCTTGCACTCTCTCTAGTCTGATACTGGTGTGGCGGAGGTGGTGGTGTGAGTGTGTGATGGAGGTCAATATATAACGTAGCTCCCCAAAGAAAATATAGAGAAACATCAAATAAATAAAAAATTATAGCACTATGCTCATGTCCTACTCTTCACTCTTTTCCTTTCTCTACAAAACAGAGGGGGAAAATAGATCTTCCGTCCAACAATATTCAATTAGTCTATTTATGATATATGAACTTTTTTATCTATTTATGAAAAGCAGTTATTTCATTATTGTATTTGTTGTGCACCTAGGTACAATTTTCTTTCTACAAAGCCAGGTTCTACCTCTATCCAAACCTTTTCATTATTGACAAAATTAGGCATGCCCCCATTTTCTTTTCTCGAACAAAGTTTTTCTTTAAACTAGTTTGGAGAGAAATTCTACAAATTCATCATATATCTTTAAAACAAAATCTAGCTACAAAATTAGTTGTAACTTAAGACAATAAACTCACTCAATAAAATAAATATTACAACATATTTTGAAAATCTAATGGTTGAATTGTATGTTTTTTACACTCTTAATACACATATTAAATTTTGTGTTAATCGGATATTATTTACTATATGATCTATAAGCTTATATTTTGTACATAATTTTAAATTATAAAAACTCGCAATTTAAAAAATTTATTGATGACATAGTTATTAATCTTTAATTTTTTTTGAAATTTTGTAAACATAGAGAATATAAAAAGAAGATGTAATCCAATGGAGATTTTATCAAAATTCATTTTCAATAAAAAGATATTAAGTAAGTTTGTAGCCTAAGGTTACAACTAATTTTATACCTAAACTTTGTCCATATCTTTATATTGAGTGTTAATTTTGAAAATCTAACCGTTATATTGCATGTTCTTATTATATCCTTAATGGTTACAAAATTTCAAGAAAATCAAAGATCAATTGCTATGTTATCAAATAAATGTTATAATTTCAAATTTTTGTAATCTAAAATTATATATAAAAAATAAATTAATTGATCAAATAGTAAATAATATCCAATTTGAACGAAATTTGATATGCACGTTAAGAATATAAAGAACATGAAATTCAACGATTAGATTTTCAAAATTTACACCCAAAAAAGAAATATATAAGAAGTTTGAAGAGTTTCTCTTCAAACTTGTTTGGAGAGTAACTTTGTTCTTCTTTCTCTATTTACATGTGAAAGGGTCAAGCTTTGAATAGAAGTAAATGTGTTTGGTTAATGATGTGACCTATGCTTGACATGATTCATAATCAGTTCCAAATTTTTGACACCAAGATTGTTGTTCAGTTGTTGTATCTTTTGTTGTCTAACATTGTTTTTTTTTTTTTTTGAGGGTGCTATTCCTCGTCGATGTTTGTTGTCTAACATTGTTAAGAAGATAATTAGATAAATTTTATTAAGTGGCTAATTACTTTGAGATTATAGTACTCATTTTGCAATGCATTTACTTAATCTTATCTACCCCTCCTCTTCAATTTAGTACTTAGCAAGAGATAATTAAATAAATAAAGCGGGGTTATAAGAAGCTTAGGTGCTATTAAATTAAACTCATTACACCGACATCTGTCTCATTGTTTAGACTTTAGATTATCTGTGTTGCTGTGTAATATTTGATTATTTTCTAATCGAAGAAAAAGTGCATGTCAGGAATAACCTAATAAATATGCTTTGAACATTGGTATGCATGGTGATGGTGGATTTAACTTGCTTTTTGATAAGGTTTGGAAATAAAGTCTTCCTTGGCCATTAAGATTTGTTACTCATTATTGATGCACATGACGCCGTTTTCTTTGTCCAGCTTTGAATCCAACATTTATTCAAAAGTTGAAAAGAGCATAGGACAACAATTCACTTAAAAAATGTCTGCCGATCTTAGACAAGGTTCATGATAATTTAGGATATTAAATTACTCTTTAATATTGGGGCAAAGCTTATACTCTGCTAAAAATCCATGATGCTTCTCTAAGTCAACTATGTAGACCAATAAACTCCATATTTCTTCACTTTAGCCCAAAGTTTCAATCCTTAAATAGAAGTGTTGGCATTGAGATTAGTATGGTGTCCATGGATTGGTTAGGAATAGGTTGAGGATCAATCTATCACTCGACCTGAGTATGTTAGATGAAGGTTGTCGAAATTCATTGCCGATTGAGAGAGTAAGTGAAATTATTTATAAATTTCATTCAAGTGAATGGTCAAGTTAAACAAAATATTTATACAAATTCAATTTCAGCTCTAAAAACTACAAAGACCCAAGAAGAAGAAAATGAGAATCTTCACATAATCTATATAAAGTTGGGTTCAAGTTACACCTGGTGTAACTCTAAACAATATTATACCACTCAATAACTTTGTATTAAATTAATATTTTGAAAATCCAACCGTTGAATTAAATGTTCTATGTGTTTTTAACATACATGCCAATTTTCATATCAATTGGATGCTATTTACCATTTAATCAATAAACTCATATTTTTGCATTATTTTAAACTACAAAAATTTGAAGTTTAACAATTGATTGATGACGTGGATATTAATTTTTGATCACCTTGAAATTTTGCAAGTATAAAGAATATACAAAGATAATGTAATCTAACGGTGGATTTGTCAATATTCGTAATTAAAAAATATTAAGTGGTGTAACATTGCTTAGAATTACACCAGGTGTAACTTGAACTTAATCCATCTATATATATATATATACACACACACACACACACTTTTGAGAATATCAGTCCATAACAAACTCTACTATTAGAATTTCAAATAGTAATAAAAACCTTAACCCTTCATTTACATTTAAAACACACGGTTCTCGATTTCTCTCTTTTTGTATTTAGTTTCTATTGCACAAGCCTCACCTCTAAATCTTTGTAAATTTTTTTTGGTCATCTGTGTTTTTCTAATTCTCTGCTCTGGTCTCGGCATAGTATTTCTCCAAGGTCTATCTCTTATTTTACCTTTTTTTTTTGTGCTTTTCATTAGTTTTAGTCTTTGTTTAGCTCCTGTGAAATTTGTGGTACAAAGGATTTAGTATCATAGGTAATACTCAGCCTCTGATTCAATTTGAGAGGATCTAGGTAATTGAGATTTTTATTGTTTTATAAAGCATGGGTTAGTTGAGAAATCTGGTCCTCGTATGCAATTGAAATATAATTACTAAGAGAGACAATCACTTTTTATAAATAAAGGTTGAGGATTTTAACAAGGTTTTGAGCACATGGAAAACATGGCTTAATGAGTAGCAACATGACGAGAAGTTGACGGAGACTGGAGAGTTTTTGGACTTTTTTTTTTAATTCTATGGTCCAAGTCAAAATCTTACAATATTGTGAGTATTTTGTAATGTATTATTTTGGGTATCGGGTATTTTGTTGTCCAAGTAGGAAATAGAAAACTTAGGTATAAATGGTTGATTTGTTATTTGTTGTTTCATAAATCTGAATTGTTACAGTAGTTTGTAAGTTTATGGAAGGAATTAGGGTTATTTGGAGTGTGATTTTTGGTGGATAAGGGTAGAAAAATATATAGAGGTAAGGTTTAGAATATATAACAATATATAAATCCTATGAACTTAACTGAAATTTTACATGATTAATAATGTTATTTATTTTTTTCATTTATGGACTGTGGCAACATGGTTGAGACTTCTATGCAAACTACAAATGGAGTAAATACTAAAAAAAAGCTAGAGGTAATAGATGCTTAAAATTTTTTAACATTTGTTAACTATCTCGTGCGTCACACAAGTTAGCAACTAGTTACAATAATTTAAAAAAAAAAAAAGACAATTTTCACCCTATAGAAACCAATCCATTAACCAAAATCAAGCAAACTCATCAAATTGCACAAACCCAAAAACTGAAAGAAACTCATTTCCCTCTAAAAGCTCAACAAATTTTCATAGAAAAGTAACTGCATCTTTCCTTTTTTAAAAATAATAAGTAAATAAATTTTAAAAAAATAATAATACTAATAATTCAATGCTTTATATTTTGGCCATTTTGTAATAGCAGGATATTATCTACCATATAAATTGTTATGATCCTAGTATCTCAAATGGATTAAGTGTAAGCTTGACCATGTATATGAGCATTTGGAAGCCCTTCCCTTGCAAGCTGGTTTTCAAGGGTGAGTTTTACTTATGAGTTCTTAACATTTGGAATTAGAGCTAATCACCAGCTTATAGAGTATGAGATAAAATGAGTTGTGATTTTGTGGTCGAATTCCGGAGGGGGCGACTTGGAGGGAACTCATTAAGGTTAGAAACCCTAACCTTAGGGGTTTATGTATGAGGCATGTAGATGCAAAATGTTTTTTCCCAAAAATATTAATGACAATGCTAATTGTTGGACTTCCATCCTTAAGCTGCCAGAATAGAGAAAATACCTAACCTCCTATTCTCTCTCTCTAAAATAAAAAAAGGTATGAACTAATACCCTTAATTTTTAGATATCTAATTCGTTTTAATTATTTCCACAAAAAGAAAACCTATGGTGAAGGTCCTCTTATGCTGGGTGCAGATTTTATTACTAAAAGATCTAGTGGCTAATGGGATATGGAACTCCATCTATTATGTTTTGATTTTCCTTAATCATTGGTTTTGAGTCTTTTGACCATCAAAGCACTCGTAGAAGAGTTGCAAAGTGACTTTAATTCAAGAAATGCTTACAAAATAGCTACTGGTTTAGATCATCAAACAATGACTTTGAATGGAAAGTGGACGTGGAAACTGGAACCAAATACTCCCTCATAAAATTCAACTTTTCCATTGGAAGTGTACGTATAATAGTCTCGCAGCCAAGCATAGCCTCTCTTCTAGAGGGTTACAAGGAGAGAAAAAATTGTGAATTTTATACTGCGGAACTAAGAATCATTCTACATGTGTCAGGAGATTTCCATTTAGCAAAATCATATTTTGGAGTGAGGATAACAACACTCAATTTCATAGAATTTTTGTTTAATTTCTTCAAGTTTGGAAATATGGCTTGAGACTAATGCTAGTAACTCTCCCTCCTTCCACAACAAATCCTTTCAATAGGACACTATTCACTTTTAGAATCTAGTTGCTTTGGTCACAAAGGAATAAGAAAATTTTTCAACATGAAATTCCTAAACCAAATTTTCACAAAGAGTTGGAGATGTTAGCTATGGAATTTACCCACTCCATCTTATTAAAAGGAAATTTACAAGTCTTTAGCGATGATCTAAGTTAGACGAGAGAAACGTATAGTCAGTGTTATCATGTTCATCTTGCGGAATTATTTATTCATTGACATATTTTACATCATGCATCTACTATCTCTTATTTTTCTTTTTATTTTAATAATTTTTTCTTGATATTCTAGATTCCTGTCTTATTAAAAATAATAGCAAAAGTTTAAAAAATATTTATTTTGTCATTTAATACTTTATTCATAGTATAGAAAAGAAATTTGCAAATAAACAAATGTGAGAGTGTCAAATTGTGGAGTTCAAATTTTGTAGGAGAAAAAAAAACACATGGATATGTTATCTTATCAGACTCAATTAAGTAATCTAATAATTTTTGTGTTAAAAATGAGCCTTATATCTAGTTGAACTCAAATAACAACATAGATTTTAACAATAAATCCCATTTTAACTCACATATCTACATATCATACATTATATATAATTTTACAATATGATACGATTTATACAGTACACACTTTTGGTATTATATCATTCATTAGCATTTAATACACTTTTACCATACTTGATACTTATCATATCATATGACACGACAATTATGAGAAATCAATTTTTATTATTATTTTAGAATCATTTTGAGAAAGAGATAAATAAGCTAATGTGAGATGTTTTTGAGATTTTCTTTCTTATCATGTTCCCTTTGGATTTCTTTTCCATTCCCATCTTATTAGAAAGTTTGCCCCCAATGCTCGCAGGTTTGCATCAAAATGACTTTAGCACGTGCGGCTTACAAATATATAGCATTTTTTAATTGGTTATGAATTGATGGTGCTAAAATCTTTTCCCCCGTCAAATTCATTTTTTTTGGGTAAGTAAATTTATTAATATTCTGACAAACTAAATAAATTATTAGTTTATTACCATATGCAAAGAGTTTTATAACTAGTATTTTTTTGGCATTTTTATATAATTTAAAATTAAAAATGTATAAAAAAATAAATTATTACATGTTCAGAACTTAAAAATATATATATATATATATATATTGTACATATTATATACAATTTAATCCAGCGACGTCAGAATAAAGGTCAGCATCAATCATTCAAATACAATTTTCACACACTGTCTCTCACTCCCATTCCTACCTCACTAATACCAAGGAACGCGGTTTGGACATGGGGGTTGGAACTTGGAAACAGAGGACACTCGGTTTCTTGCTTACTTTGTTTACTACTTTAATAGACACTGTACAACCTGCCACGAGTACAGCTCATAGTGTGCCCACACTCCATTGATTAGTTTTCGCTGCTATATACAAAAGAAGGTGGACATAAATGATAAAACCCCATCAAGAAGAAGATCTAAACCCTTCTGAGAATCCTTTGGTTCTTTCTGACCACCGACGTTGTAAGAGATAAAAAGCTCTCAAAAGAAAAAGGAAAAAGAAAACAAAGACTGGAGAGAGAGAGAGTGGGAGCTTTGCATAAAGAAAGAAAAAGAAAAAGAAAGATTTGGTTCTCTTTTTGTTGAAGTTTTCTCTTCCTAGTGCATTTCAGTCCCATATCTTCATTCTTATCAACAACCCCATTTGGTTTAAGAGAGGGTGAGAGATGGGAGAGTGTAAGAGTTTTTGTTCATTGATATTGGTGCTCTTGCTACTGGCCTGTGCAAGTGGTGAAGACCCTTACAGGTTCTTTAACTGGAATGTCACCTATGGTGATATCTACCCTCTTGGAGTGAAACAACAGGTACCTCTTTACTCATTTCTATTCTCTCAAAGAGTTTGAAATGGTTACTGAAGTATGTGTTTTTGATAACATGGCAGGGCATATTGATTAATGGGCAATTTCCAGGGCCTCAAATCGACTCTGTCACCAATGATAACTTGATTATTAGTGTCTTCAATAGCTTGGACGAGCCATTTCTTCTCTCTTGGTTAGTGTCTTCTCTTTTCTTTTTTCCCTCCACTTTTTTGTGTGTGTGTCTGTATTATTGTAGATTTGTTCTTTGTGCTAAATTTAAATTTTATCTTCTTCTTCTTTTTTTTTCTTTTTTTTTTTAGCATAAGTATTTTCCTGTCCATTTTCTGCGAACCCATTTTACGGATACATTCAGCAATCTCCTAGCTTGTTTATCTGAAGTGCAAAACGAATGTCATTTTAGTTGGTTGGGAACAAAAAAAGAGAAAGAAATACGTACATGAGGCTTACTCTGATAGATCTCCGGTTATAATATTTTCTAAATCTCATGAGGCTTATTATATATCTCCTAAGTGAGATACATGTAAATTTATTGTGGGATCCACGTGTGTTTGTGCAATTTTAACAATATTTTCTAGAACATGTAGTCATTGTCGATGGAATCATTGGAATTAATTTTTAAAACACTTGATTACCGTATATTGGAGGAGTTAAATGGTAGGTCATGTCAATTTCTGTTGAATTGCAGGCATAAAAATAGCCTGAAGATTTTTCTTAGTACAGGGCATGTAGAAATAGTTTTAGGCCTGGTCTATGATGTTTATTGCAAAATTAACATCAGAAGCTCACTTTGTCTATCTGCTTCAGGTTTAATTTAATAGCCTTTGTTAAAACAAGGCCTACAAGATTATTTTTCTCGCCAAATTGCTCTCATCTTGTTAAAATGAGAGCAATTTGTTGTTTATGCATTGTAAAAGAATTAAATCTCAGATTAATCATCTTAAAAGAATCATGATTGGGTAAATAGGCCGCTTAGGGGACTTGATTCTTGTTTAGGAATGGTATACAGCAGAGAAGGAACTCTTGGCAGGATGGAGTCTATGGTACAAACTGCCCCATCGCACCTGGGAAGAACTTCACTTATGTTCTCCAAGTCAAGGATCAGATTGGTAGCTACTTCTACTTCCCTTCCCTTGGCTTACACAAGGCTGCAGGAGGGTATGGTGGATTTCAAATCGCTAGCCGCTCAGTCATTCCTGTACCTTTCCCACCTCCTGCAGGAGATTATACCATATTGGCTGGTGATTGGTACAAGAAAAATCACACTGTAAGTTAGTTTGCTTAGAATAAATTGTAAGTTCCTTATTATGCAATTCGTATTAATCTTGCAAAAATTTAAAGATAGGATGGCTAATAGTGATTGATAAATACCTGGGCGAATATGAAGCATGTTATATGTGTTTATTCATATGTCTATATTGAGTTCTAACTAATCCCTTCATTTTACTTACCAAAAAAATTTATAAGCTTATATTGAATGTTGCAGGATTTGAAAGCAATTTTAGACAGTGGGAGTGATCTTCCCTTCCCTGATGGGCTTCTTATCAATGGTCGAGGTTCAAATGGGTACACATTCAATGTTGATCAAGGTAATTTAATTGTGATAAGCAGGAATGCAGGAAATTATTATGCATATGGCTATGGTATTTATAGAATTTTTATCCAACTTGTTGGCCAGGTAAAACTTACAGGTTCCGGATATCAAATGTGGGGCTTACAACCTCGATTAATTTCAGAATCCAGGGGCACAAAATGTTATTGGTAGAGGTGGAAGGAACCCACTCGCTCCAGAACACTTACGATTCCCTTGACATCCATTTGGGTCAATCCTACTCTGTATTAGTTACAGCTGATCAACCAGCACAAGATTACTACATTGTTGTGTCAACACGTTTTACTTCCGAAGTGCTCACAACAACCTCCATTCTTCATTACAGTAACTCCGCAGGGAGTGTTTCTGGCCCTCCCCCTGGTGGGCCAACAACTCAGATTGATTGGTCTCTTGAACAAGCCCGATCTATCAGGTACCAACCTTTACTATCATATCTATCTGGGGGCTGATTGTATATGTGCTAGT
Source organism: Castanopsis chinensis (assembly GCA_032878915.1). Lineage (NCBI taxonomy): Eukaryota > Viridiplantae > Streptophyta > Magnoliopsida > Fagales > Fagaceae > Castanopsis > Castanopsis chinensis. The sequence continues at coordinate 9,995,057 of JAVQMG010000126.1, read as the reverse complement.
GCTGTTACTGCTGTATAGGATGAAAAATTGAGCCATCACTTTTCATGTTATAAATCTCTGAACTGGTGTTAATTCATTGAAATATTGTAACTGATCTTATGCATGCTCCAAATAGACGATCTAATGCTATATCAAAATCAATAAACTGATCTGTTTCAACTTATAGCTTGAAGGGTACACCCCTAGTCAAATGGCATGGTATTGATGTGGTTTTGTTGCTCAATTACATGCTATATTATTTCCTGAACTTTCGGTGATTGCTAGATGGTAGCTTACTTATTTTATGTCATGTATTATACCAGACGGAATCTCACAGCAAGTGGGCCACGACCTAATCCTCAAGGTTCTTACCATTATGGAATGATCAACACCACACGCACAATAAGACTTGCAAACTCTGCTCCAATTATCAACGGCAAGCAGAGATATGCTGTCAATGGTGTCTCTTTCATCCCAGCTGATACGCCACTTAAGCTTGCTGACTACTTCAAGATCTCAGGGATATTTTCCCTTGGAAGCGTTTCAGACAGTCCCACTGGTGGAGGTGGTTATCTCCAGACTTCTGTCATGGCTGCTGATTTCAGAGGTTACGTTGAAATTGTATTTGAGAATGCTGAAGACACTGTGCAATCATGGCACATAGATGGCCATAGCTTTTTTGTTGTGGGGTAAGTTTATCTTGCTCGGTTTTTTGCACTAAATTCCCTCTCTCTCTCTCTCTCTCTCTCAAACACACACACGCGCATCCATTATATGAGATGTTAAAAGTATGCAAGTTACAAAGTGCAAACTTAGATGTGGATTTTTCTATTTCCTATTATTGCTGCTAGTACAACAGCAATATTCTAGATTTCTGAAGATATGATTAATTTGAGATGTGCAGGATGGATGGAGGGCAGTGGTCATCTGCAAACCGATTGAGTTACAATTTAAGAGACACAATTTCTCGTAGCACTGTTCAGGTAGGTAGTAAATGATGTTGTGGGTATCATTAAGTTTGTTAAATAATAAAAATACTACTGCTTTATTTGGTATTTGGAAAAGTTTATTCTTGGAAGTTGGAACTGCAACTTTACTCTCTCTTACCTTTTAACTGGAAAAGAATATGCACTAAAGTGCTGGACAAGTAAAAAATTCTTGTATTGGAAAAGAACATAGAAACTTCAGTGATGGAAAAGTACAAAATTCTTCAAATGGTTGGATAATGTCTTCCTTCTAGGTTGCCATTTTCAGGAAAATTGCTACTGAGTTCATTTGGTTTATGGCTTTCTCTCAAAATGAAATTTCTCTTCCGTTACTTTTACTTGCATTGTAGTAATTGATTTGCTCTGGGAATCTAACGTATGAGACTCAATTATATATCATCTCATAGCAATAGAAAGTATGTAATTAAGAAATTCCATTTCTATGTTTGGTCTTATCACAGGTGTATCCCAAATCATGGACTGCAATTTACATGCCTTTGGACAATGTGGGAATGTGGAATGTAAGGTCTGAAAACTGGGCTCGCCAGTATTTAGGCCAGCAATTCTATCTCCGTGTCTATTCCCCAGCAAATTCATGGAGAGATGAATATCCGATTCCAACGAATGCTCTTCTATGTGGACAGGCACTAGGCCATAGTACACGCCCTCGGTAAACTGGCGTAATTGTATTTTTGAAGAACTGTCAGGAGTGTTTGCCAATGTATTGGATGTGAACTAGGAGAGGATATCCCTGCCGAAGATGTAGTTGGGGCTTGACTCGAGCCCTTTTCACCCTTGTTATTCTTTTGCACTAGTTTATTGAAAAACCATTATTACATTACTCCCATTGCAGGAGTTGTTTCTTAGACGTGTTATCCAAATTAAAGTCATCAGAGTTAGTATGTAATTTTTTTTTTTTTTTTGGGGGGTGGTGGGGGAAGGTGTTGGTGATTTTAGCACAAGTTTACTCCTTTAACTTGCTCTTTTTCCATTTATCATTTTGTATGATGCTAGCGAATAGCTTAAAGTGATTTTTTCAGTCTATTGCAAACAAACCCTGTTGTATGGTGCTGGATCGGTTATGTGGGTTGTACGTGAATGAGTATGATTACAGCACGGAGAATTTTAAAAAAAAAAACCGCAATTTGGGTATCCAGAGCATTCATTTTTTTTTTTTTTTTTTGATAAACTTCAATATTATATATTAAGCAAAAGGAACACCGCAGTCTACCTTACAAGCATCCACGAGGACGTCTGGTAGACTGTGTTTATTGAAACAAAAGGACTTAACAGTATTAATGGAGAGTTTTGCAGCAATGTGAGCGGCTGCATTACAATCTCTCTTGACCCAAGAAAACAGACAAGACCTGAAAGATTCTAATAGAAGAAGGATATTACTAAGAGTAGTACTAATCTCCCAGTGAGGGTGGGTAGAGGGGGCATTGAGTGAATCCAAGCATATCTTGGAATCTCCTTCAATGACAATCTGATGCCAACCTTCAGCTTTAGCTAACTGAACAGCCCAAAGGATGGCGGATGCTTCGGCTTGGAGTGTAGAGCATAAGTGATGTATCCAGAGCATTCATAATTGAATGTTCCACCCACACATATATATGGTCCATATATATAGTACGACATTGTTCTTTGTGGGTTACTGTCTAGAGTAAATGGATTTGTGTCAAAAGCAAGTCATGTTTTAACATGATTAATAAATGGATTGAGTCTATGTTGATCTCCCTAATCCTCGATTAACTCAAAATGACTCGATTCATGTAAATAAATGTTATTTTTATCTAACATAATCAAATTCTAAATATAATCTACTAATTAAAGAATTTTAATGGTCGCATTAATAAATTTTTCATTAAACTCTCAAGTCCTTAACCTTTTTACCCTAAACAAAGAAAGAAAAAAAAAATATTGTAAGGACACAAATTTTGTATCTAAATCCAAAGTAAGAAAGGAAGTAGGCCTAAAGAGCCCAAGACAATGAATTGTAGAGAGTGGATTAAAATCTAGGTTTTAGTAGGTTTAGACAATGATCATAGTGAGTAGAAAATGACAATAGAATAAAGATGAATTGATGTTATCTAAAGAAAATCGTCCTCAGACACAATCCAAGGTGGTTGATTCTTATATCTGATTTTTTTGGGACTGATTACAAGTATTGTTCTTGACTCTACAATGTTTTTCTCTCTTTTTCTCCATCATCTTCTCTTAGGATCCTCCCCCTCTTTTATACTATCCTCATTCTTTTATCTCTACTCTCCACGTGTAAATTAGATTGCTAATGTTGATCCTTATTCCATTAGCACCTTCCTGTAGTCTTGGAGAGTAGCTGTAAAGCTGAAAACTACTGTTCAAACATCATTTCCTCATTAATGCGACCAGAAAGGTAGTTACAGAGTATTCAATACGGTAGTAGTAATTTTCTCTTAAGTATTTATAGCTTTCCTTTGACCTGTGCTCTCACGATGCACATTCTTATCAATAGAATCTTCGGAATGTTGATCCTAGGTGGTAGACCGTATTTTTTGACTTCTACTTTATTAAGCCGAGAAAGTATTCCTCCTCGGACCATCATAACTAGGCCCCTCCCTTTATTCATCAATGTCAACCTCCACAACAATGTCTACCCATCGTTGGACATCTAGGTGTCCTCGGACTGGGCCCTCGGCCCAATATATACTACTGAGCCTATCATCCCTGCACATATCTTTTTACTTTATGTTTCTTAAATTGTCTTCTAAAACATTTTAAATGGGTTGTATGGTGTCAACCCACTTAATAAACAAGTTGGGTTAGGGTTATGTAGTTTTGACACGATTATTAAATAGATCTAATTGGGGTTGAGCCATGCATTCTAATGCCCTTGCATCAACATTACACAAACATCACTTGTCAATATGAATCGCCACCATTTGTTCGTAAAGGATAATAATCCCATGTCATATTTTTTATGTTCTATTTTATACTCTATTAATTGTGATACTATTGTTTGTTTGTTATTTTATTATTTTTACTTTGGTTATAATATAAGGAATGTAAAAAATAATGCATCGTAAGATGTGATTGGGGGAAGAAAGTAGAACACAAAGTAGGATAAAGTCATAAAAAATTTGTATTCCTATTATAATAGTTGATGATCAAAATGGTTAAGGCTGATTTCTCGATAAATTCACTAATTCCAAGTGAAGTTTTATTTGCATGGATAATTCAATAATTAAGGAAGTAGGAATTTTAACCTTAGATGTTTGTATTGGAAATTCCAAAAAATGTTAATCAATTAAACTACAACGCTAAGTTATTTGACGTAGATTAGAGATAGTTTTGGGTGCTATATATAGTCATACGTTGTAACCAAGAGTGAAGAGGTAAAATAAAAAAGAAGATGGTTTTTTTTTTTTTGGTCATGTGGCAAGAAATTCGAGTATTAGGCTGCGTTTGTTTTGGCTTCAAACAATTTTAGGAAATCCTTTTACACCTTTCTGTGTGTTTGGTTGTGCATGGAAAATAGAGTTTTTCGAAAAATAAATAACTTCAACTGTAAAATAATGCCTTTGACCCAGAAAATGATTTACGTTTCTATTTTACCTTCAAATCAATTTCCGGACTCACAAACACTGAGAGAGAGAGAGAGAGAGAGAGAGAGAGAGAGAGAGAGAGAGAGAGAGAGAGAGAGAGAGAGAGAGAGAGAGAGAGAGAGAGAGAGTGAGTGAGAAGAGGCCGGTCATCGTTAGAGGGAGACAGAGCCCGGTCACCTGAACCTGAGATCGACTCCACCGCTGTCGGGGTCGTGCCACTCACTGCCGATCAAGCAAAGATCGACTCCAACGCCATGCGATCATAAAACCCAGTTGCCCCCGATCACGTGATCTCACCTCCGCTGCGCGTCTCGCCTTCGCCGTTGATCGCACGATCTCGCCTCTCTCTCATCCTTCTTCTCTCCTGGAATTGATGATTTTTTTTTTTTTGGGTTTTGTTTCTTTTGTGTTTCTCTGCTGAGAAATGATGTTATATATTTGTTTGGAAGCTGAGAAAATGTAAGCAACAAGTAGAAAATGTGTTTTCTATAGTATTTTCAAGAACACAACCAAACACTAAAAAATATTTTTCAAAGTATTTTTTAAAATACCACCAAACACCTAAAAATATTTTCTCTTCCGAAAAATATTTTCACCTGAAAAATATTTTACACTTGAAAAACATTTTACATCAAACCAAACACAGCCTTAGTGTAAGTGGTGTGAGTTTACCAACTTGATAGAATTGAGAGGCCAATGTTCCTATAAATACACCCATGAGCGTCAGTCATAGCACATTAACAACATTTCATACACGCGTAATACTTAGACACTTAACACTTAAGACTTTATGAGCTAACCTTATTTCTTTTTTCTTTTTCCTTTTTTATAGGAGATATGAGCTATCCTTGTAGGAGCTTTCAGCTAAACTACTTATGCTAAGTTGATTTGAGTCATAAGACGAATTAATGAGTTTTGAGGCCTATAAATACACCTATCAACACTAATCATAGCATATGAGCAACATTCGGACACAATTTGTGCCAACCAGCTTGGAGGAATCTTCCAAATTGGGTTGGGTGCACCTTATAAAGCTAACATGTGTCCTAGGTTACATCTTTATCCACAACATTTTATACACACTATATTCAAACACTCGAGAGATTTTGGGCTAAAAATATATTTGTTCCTTCCCTTGGAGTTTTGGGTTGAATTACTATTGTTGAGTTTGCTATAGCCATATGATCAAATTGTTAGTTTCTTGTATCTTGAAGGAGATGAGTCAAAGCAAATATCGGTTGCATTGGTTATTGACTTGCCAATAATAAAAGGCTTGAATCTTTCTAAACCAATGGTGGCGCTAGCCATAGCCCGGGGATTCAAATGAACAGCCTGACTTGGGAAATATATATATATACATATATATATATATATAATATTTTTCTCTTTCTTTTTCTTTTTCTTTTTCTTTTTCTTTTTCTTTTTCTTTGACCCCCAGAATAAAAATTTAAACACTCTAACCTTAATTTTTTTTAATCACAACTAAAATAAGTTTGAATATAATCTTCTTACCAATATCTTGGCATTATTAAACAAACCAGAGCATGCTTAACTTCTTGATTTGAAATCACTGCTTATATTCTTGGTATTGGCCATAATTTACAAGAACATTTTATAGTCTTAGAAAGAGGGGGAAGGGTTATGATTAAAAAAAAAAGTCCAACAACAAACCAATTTGATCTAACACTTTGAAAATAAAAATTATTTACTTTTAATTAGTTATTTGTTGAGTGGAGACTAAGGGTGTGGAATCGGCCGAAAGTGATTGAGTGAAGACAAAAGCAAATCTCAGCACAACAAAAAATTTCTTAGTGTTCGTTTAGGAACAACTTATCTAAATTTTTGCTAAAAGTATAAAATAAGTAAGGACTCACATGAGATCCAAAAAATAGTAGGAAAAAAGCAGAAGTAATAAGTTGGCTTAGAATTAAAACCAAAACACACACTTAATACAATTACAAAGAATAATAGTTGTCAACATTGAGTTGATCAATTGTTAAATAAAAGAATTGAAAAGAGTAAAGACAAACTAATAGATAAAAGAATTCTAAGCAATAATAATTAAAGTTCACTTAATAACAATAACTAATATGTTTATTGTATTTATAAATAATAGATGGTTTTCTAGATTTTATCTTAACAACAATAATTAGTATGTTCATTGTATTATGAATCAATAATATGTCAAATGAACTAATAGTTTATCTTTTATTTTCTTGTTAGTACTATAAACATATTTGTAATAAGGAAACCTCATAAACCACAATATTTATCTCTTATCCAAGATTCATCTTTTTATTAACCCTCTGTTGAGAACCAAAATTTCACAAGAAAGTCCATTCTATGAAAAGTAAGGAAAGACCATAAGTCTTAACAAAAGAAAGCCCAATTCATGAAGTTAAGAAGGATCATGAAGGCCCAAAGTCCCAAAAAAGAGGAAAAAAGAAAGAAATAATAATAATAATAATAATAATAAAGAAAAAAGAAGAGGATCTCGGTCAGAGGATATGCAGCAAGAAGAGCATCAAGGCCCTAGGACCTTGATGTGTCCTTTTGAAGCCTTGAGAAAAGGATCTTGACTGACATATGGGAAAACCAAGTTGTATGTTCAAATTTCCAGCAAAAAAGCCATTAAAAATCCAGCAAAAGCAGGTATTATCTTTGTAACCCATGATCCAAGCCTGTGGGATCCTAAGTGGATAGTAAGGGAGAAATGGTTTCGCCGGTAGCAGAGTAATTTTTGGTGAAAGGAGAATCCCGAAGGTTTCCCTTGGTTCATATATTTGCTTGGAATGCATGAACCAATAGAAAACTCAGTTTCCCCATATGCATGACATCTCCCTACAATTTCCTCTCAATTGTCATTTTCAACTAAAGTTGTCATCTAGTACATTGAGTAGCCCAACCACTCCTTTGACTTTCCAAGAAGGAATCTTCCATTTGTAACTAAAGCCAAATGCCCCTTTTGAGTAATTGCCTAATTAAGCTAAACCTCTGCCTAATACACATTTTCAGGTTCCAGAGGACATGGTTTTACCTAGCAGATCAAGGACGCCCTCGCCCGGGGTACCAGACCATGTCCACTATAAAAGAAACACTAAAGCATAGCAGAAAGGGAAGGGGGAAAAAGAGGGATTCAGATGGAGGGAAAAAGGGAAAGTTCAAAGGTTCAAATTAGAGCTTTAATAGCCCAGGAAGGAAGAGAAAGAAAGAAACAAAATAAGAGAGCCAAAGTAGAGGAATTTGTCCCATATCCTTGAGATCATTCAAAATATCACTTAGTCTCCAAAGAAATATATGCCAAAATATGTACATATCAGATATTACTCTTTCACACAAAATCCTCCTCACCTAACCATCTTGGAAGGCAATGCCCAAGCAAAGCCACTTGGACTTGAGTTCCAAATCCCACAAGTCTTGTGCAAAAGCACTAAGTTTGTGAGAATTAGGGTCAGGATCCTTGTAGCTGACTCATTCTCATAAAATTCATTTACATATATGTATATGTATTAAAATGTATATTCTAATCTAAGAAACTAACAATTATTTGAAGATATGTGTATTGTATAGTGTGTTCTTATGCAGGACCTATAAAGGTAAAGGGAAATGACAAAACTCCATTACATAATATGCATAGAGAAAGATCGTATAGTTCATAAAATCAGCATTCTGGGATTACAGGTCTAGTATACGTTCGGGGTAGCATGACGGTACGTCCGGGGTACTAAGTAAAGGAACTCTTTTAAATGTTTATACAATAAAAGATAAGCCTTAAATTTCAATCTCTTTCCCATTGTGAACATCATGAATAATTATTTTACTTGTTTCATAAGAGTGAAGGGTCATTTTATGACACTAAAACACTTATAATGGTATTTTATTACTTAAGAGGAATCACATTTTTGCATTGAGGAGCTTTATGTGACTTACGCACAACTTGATTTGTAATCAGCCCCATTTAGCTACAGTGAACCAAACCCAGTCTACCAAACAACAAGTAAAGGGCCCAGGATCCTTGTTTCTACTTGGGCTGGGTATTGTCCAAAAAAAGGAGCCACACACCCTCTCCTAAAAAAAATCCTAGACCCGCCACTGTTTTAAACAAAGTAAAATTTCAGTATCTTAATCTAATCTTGTGTTGATCTAATTGAAAATTTCAATTTCTTTATAATTACCAACATAAGTTTTAACATTTTATGTCATGTTTATATTTGAATATTCAAGTTCATACCTTTCTCATCTCGCTCAACATCCTATCTTCAAATATTTTTCGCTTAAATATACATATTTTTTTGTTACTAAATTTAACATGAAGTTTATTTCTCATTCCTAATTTTTTTTTAAAAAAAAATTGCCACTAAACTTTTAAAAATATTTTTTCTCAATAGTTGAGAACAAGAGAAAGAAACTTTTTATAATAATTAAAAATTTATAATTGCAATATTTTCGAGGTGAAAATACACTTTTGGCGCTTACATTTTGGGTTGATTCTCGATTTGGTCCCTAAATTGATTTCACTCCTAGGTCAGTCCCTGATTTCAAGAAATCGTTTTTATTTTAGTCCCTGCCGTCAACCCAGTAACAGAAAATGCATACATGGCAAACGGAATGCACTATTTGCTGACGTAACTAATAAAATAATAAAAAAACATTATATTTAGCATTTTTTAAATGCCACATCAGCATTTAAATTAATAAAAAAAGCCAACTCAGAAAATTTTTAAAAAAAGTAAATTAAATTTAAAAAAGAAAACCTTAAATCTAATTTAAACTAAAATCATTTCTTAAAAAATAAAAAATTATTATCTTTTTAATTCTTTTTTATTTTGTTTTTATTTTTCTTTAACCTCATTAGCTTAAAAAAAATCCCTACACTGAATGACTAATCTCAAATTCTCTCTCTCTTCACGCTCAATAGATAGAATCTCTCACTCTCCACTGTCCATGGCCGGAGCTCACTTAGCCTTCTTGCTCCACCACGAGCCAAAGCTCACAAGCAGACCAACGGTGAGCAGATCAAGCTTCTTCTCCCTCTCTCTTTCTACAAAAATCTGGTCTGAAGCTCTCTCTCTCTCTCTTTCAGCTTTTCCTCAGATCAAGATCTCTCTCTTTCAACTTTCTCTTTGGGATTAGGGTTTGATCTGGGTTTAGAGAGAGATGGGCCGAGATCGGTGGTAGTTGATGTTGATACAACGGAACCCCTACCAGAGGAGACTGAGACAACGACGGAGGATGTTGAATCTGAATCAGAATCAGAGTCAAAGTCGACTTCTTAAACGTCATATTAGATTCGATCAAAGAGTCAAGACGATCGAAGAAAATCCACGACGAAGTTAGGGTTCCATTAGAGGAATGGAGATTCCCGTAGTTAAGCTCCTTGTAACGGCGACCCTAGGCGTCAACGTGGCGTCCTCGCTCCAACAATCTTCACAGATAGGTATCGAACGCAAGGATTGTGGAATAGCAGTGTTAGGTGCAGTTAAAGCTAGGGTTGGAAGTAGAGGAGTTGTTGACGGCATCAAAGTGTCTATTAAGTTGCCCATGGTGGTGGTGGAATCAAGATATGGATGAATCGATGTTGGTGGTGGTGGTGTGTATAGGGTTTTTGTGGTATTGAGGAGAAAAAGGAGAAAAGAAAAGAATGAGAGATAAGTGTTGATGCGGCAATGAGGTGCGATTAGTGTTTGGTTTGAAAGAAACTCTTGATTTTCTAGGGAAATTGTTGATGATTTTCTGGGTTTGTGTGTGTTTGTTTCATAAGAAAATTTCTGGTTTTGAGTGGAAAGAAAATGTTGTGATGAAAATCTTAGGCATCGGATTTTTAGATGTGAATTTTTTCAATGTTTGGTGAAATTTTCTAGGAAAGATGTTGAATGCCCAGGAATTTTGTGTTCTTGAGTTCTTGTGATCTAGGTTCATGTTCTTGAGTGCTTGTGTATTCACGTTCAAATCTGAAACTACGTATTTTTATGTTTTTAATTTATTTTTATGTTTTTATAATTTTTTTTCAAATTGATAAATTATTTTTTTTTTAAATTAGACGATGACATGGCATGCTAATGTAGTTTTTTATATTATTTTATTAGTCACATCAGCATCTAATATGCCAACAGTGCATTCCGTAGGGACCAAAAATGCATTTTCGCCTATTTTCAATAGATAAGACTCAGCAAGATTTCAAGTGTTGGTAGACTTGACCAGCTTCTATAATGTAAAGGCATAGCCATAGAAAACGTAGAGATATTTGGTACTGTACAATGAGGAATTTTGGTACCATAACTAATTTCACAATTTTGCCACAACTTTTTCATATAACTCGTAAGTGGTACTCACAATTTTATTTTCACCACTTACAACTCATTACATAGGAAAATTGTGGCAAAAGTAGTGAAAATTATTGTGATACTAGACTTACTCATTGTACAACACCTATTACATGTGATATCCTAGTTGAACTCTTTGACAACACGTTTTTTCATTGTCAATGAAACACTGGAGTCCAATCACTTGATCAGTTTGGCATTTATTTTAAATTCACAATGGAATTCTATTTTTTTTTTATGAACATAATTGAATTCTAAGGCTGCATTTGTTTCGGGTGTAAAAAGAATACGGAAAATATTTTACACTACCAGGGGTGTTTAGCTTGGTCTAAAAACAAAGTCAAATGGAAAATTATTTTCTTTGACTGTAAAATATGAAGGCCTGAAGTGTAAAATAGATTATACATCTATTTTACCTTCAAACCATTTTTAGAGGAAAAAAAAAAAAAAAAACGAACCGAACCAAGAGAGAGAGAGAGAGAGAGAGAGAGAGGCCGGTTACCTAAACTCGAGACCAACTCCACCGTAATTTAGGCCGTACCTCTCACCACCAATCAAGCAAAGCTCGACTCCACTGCCAATTTGCCCTTTTTCTCTCTTCCTCCCTCTGCCACCCATGTCACCGATCTACCATTTTTATCTCTACCCATGTCGAGCAAATCACCGCCAGTCGAGCGACCCACCGTGACCCAGTCACCTCTACCGCTCGATCTTGCCTCTGCCGCCTCTAGATCAAACCTTTGCCTATCCCATGACTGATCTCCCTCTATTTCTCAATTTGCCTCTCTTTTCCTCAAACTCTCTCTCTCTCTCTCTCTTTCTCTCTCTCTCAGTCTCTCTCTCTCTCAATTTGACCGGATTTAATAAATGTTTTTCTTTAGTTTTTTTTTTTTCTTTTGTGTTTATATACTGAGAAATGATATTATATATTTGTTTGGAAGCTGAGAAAATGTGAGCAGTTAGTAGAAAATGTGTTTTCGTATTTTCAAGAACACAACCAAACACTTAAAAATATTTTTCAAAGCATTTTTTAAAATACCACCAAACACCTGAAAATATTTTCATTTCCAAAAAATGTTTTCACCTAAAAATATTTTACACTTGGAAAACGTTTTACATAGAACCAAACACAGCCTAAAATACACATATGGGTTTTGTTTTAATTGCTAAAATAGATTTTTCATCTTTGAAATTAGATTGAAGTTCGATTTTCATTCTCTATGTTTAAAAACTAACAATTTAGTCATTGAAAATTTTAAAAGATCTCAATTTTATGCTTTTATTTTGCCATTAAAAGTATTCTAGACCATTCATATTCCATGTATCACATCAGTAATTTTTTAATAATATGGACATAGCATTTAAATTTTATAAGGACCAAAGTGTAACTTTCTGTTGAGCGTAAAAAAAAATTTAATTTGGAGTTTGAACCAAAGACATAAAAATATATATAATAATCTAACCTTTTTCTTTTTTCATTACACTCTTAGAACATTAGCATCTAGGGATGCAAAAAAGTGTCTATTATACATTCTCAAAACCTACTTTATTTATTTTATCATCTCATTTTACAAGTCACCTAATATCCCAGTTTTTATTTTTTACATACAACTCATAAAATAATATAAATTATATCAATAAATAATATAAAAAAAATCAATTCTATCTCTTTTCTCCCATCTCTTTTTCCCCACTTTTCCTCACTCTATTAAAATATTATTTTTATTTTTACAACCATGAATAGTAGGGTTGTATATATACAACTTACTGTTCATAGATGGTATAAATTTTTAGATACCCACTTTCGGATGTAGCATGTTTTTGAAGATCTAATGCTCTTACTTTCTAAGCGCTCTCCCTCCCTCACCATTTTCAACTTTTAATTGAAACAACCTTTTTACATTGGTGCATTCATTGATCAATGATGATTATGAAAGAGCTGGTTGCTTGAAATTTTCATCACTAATCAAATCATTAAAAACTAATGAATTAAAGCTGGAAGTATTGGCACTCCATTTGAGTAGTACTTACATGCTTTCCTCATGCTAAGAAGAATTAATGACGTGAGAACCTAAAGAATTGCAGGGTTAGAACTAACATTATATTCAAGTCCAATATACAACTTGTTTGTTCGACTTCGAGTTTTATTCTTTGACTTCCATTTTCATAATCAATGCTCATAGGGCTATGAACGAATCAAGCCGTTCGTGAACAACTCGGGCTCGGCTCGATAAAAAACTCATTCATGTTCGTTTGTTTATAAATAAGCCAAACTTGAGCCTTAGTTTTAGGCTTGTTTGATAAACAAATCGTGCTTAAGCAAAAAAAAATTGTTTGTGAACAATAGGGCTCGATACAAAACATGCCAAGTTTAACCTTGTTTATAGCTTGATATATGTTTGCTGCTTGATATATGTTTACTGCATAAACTGATTATTATGACATTATACATATGTTTTGGAATGTTAATTTATAACTTGTTTATTCATATAAGTTTTGGAATGTTAATTTATTTAGATTTGTGAAGATTATAGTTGTACGAATGACAAATGTGGATATAAAAATTGTATTTTGAACAGTTACTTAAGCTATAGAAATTAAATAATGATAGATGGATTTAATTATGTAAAGTTGTAATGTGAACAAATTCTAATCACGGGTGTAAGAAGCATGATAAAATGAGTATGCTATATATATATATATATGTATGTATGTATGTATGTATATATATTTGTTTACTTGATTTTTGGTAATGTATGCATTTGACGATGCAATTTTTTTGAATTCCAAGCTAAAAAACTTAACTTGAGCTCGAGTTTGAGCTTGATATTAAGCTCAAGCTTGACTTGATAATTAATCAAGCCAAGCCAAGCCGAGTTCAAGTTTTTTGAAATTCTCATAAGCTCAAGTTCAAACATTGTTTTTAGGCTTGTCTCAAACTCAAGCCAAGCTCAAACACACATTACTCGGCAAAGCTTGGCTCATTTACGTCCCTAAATGCTCGCGCCAATCACCCAACGGTGCCAACGTGTCACAGACTCACAGTATCATGCATCCATTAATGACTGTTTAGTTGGAGGGGTAGCTTATAGGTATGGGCTATGGCAAGTGGGTGAAACCTACTATATAAGGAGAGCCTATATTCATGGAAAAGATGTACAGCAAAGTTAACTATATTAAAAAGAGAGCGCAATGGGTGTCTCTTCGAAATGGCTCTTTTTGAGTCTTCTTGTCCTATGGATTGTCCTCCATTTGAGTGCACTGAGTACTCTTGGAGATGACAAGCTTGACAAAACTAGATTCCATGATGATGACTGTCACGACCTAAACCTGTACTTCAGCATTTAGAGCATGACCGGCATGTTAATATCAAGTTTACCTCAATACTAACACGAACCAACTTAAACGGAAGGTGTTTAACAAGAATTGTTTCCTGTATACCTGCTTACTTTCTTGCATAAATGCCATAATATACAAAAATGATGCAACCTTGAAAATTCATTCATTTGAACTTTGCAAGATTACTACTTGGCTGAAACTTCAAGTGTTCGTGTAAATATTACATAGTTAAACGTTCAGCAAAACTCTTACTTACAAACCTAACCTCAAAGACATACAACTGGGGTTCAAAACAAACTAAAGTTCAGAATTACATCTGTGCTCAAGGATCAAGTATATCTTGATTCCTCCTATACAACAAAAGAGCTAAACTACTATACAACAAAAAGGACTATACAATCTAACAAAAGAGAATCACAGAATCTTGCCACTTCTAATACTCTCGCTGCTTCCAGGAAGAACCTGTGCACTGAAATATAATAGGATGAGCTGCGAAGCCCAGTAAGGTTTTTAAGCTCCATGGGCATTTGATAAGAATGCATGTAAATCAAACATTTTATGGATATGCCAGCTTTGATAAAATAGACTTCATACTATTCATATTGCTCTTGAACTAACTTATGAGCTCTTAGATGAAAATACTTCATATATTTATAAAAGGACATAATAAGAAACATAGACATAATTCAGTAGCTTCATCTTTAAAAATCATTATCTCATAATCAATAACGTAATATAACTGTTCATAACATATTGGTTAATCCGTATTTTGATAAGTCTGTACTTGGTGCATGTGCACAACAGAGAAGGCCTCATCACATTTGGGTGCCCTCGTTTGTATGAAATTGTCCTCTTTGGGAGGCCTGATGGCATATCCCCTCAAGACTTTGTTCCTCCCCTTCGTCCGTACACATTGGGAAGAAGGCCTTATTCAGATTAGAGTTACGGGCAACCCCATTTCCTCTACTTTAAATGGCTTAGAGTTACGGGCAGCCCCATTTCCTCTACTTTAAATGGCCAAACAAATAACATTTTCCATGGAAAGTCAATAATTAACCCCTACTGGCTGAGTTCAGATCACCAGAGGACATAACCCAAAAAAAAAATCTTTCATACTTATACATCATACTGAAATTTCTCATTTTACATGATATCTCATAATAATAGCATATCCACTTCATTCTTAAATATTATGTTCGTGATGTGGATAATAGCATCAATATGTTGAAATTATCATGTATATAAGATTGAACAACTCACGAACATATATTTTACTTAAATCATGCTTATATGTAATATCTCTAATTAAAAGATTTTAATGCATAATAGTTTTCTAAACAATTTTTATACTTATCAAATGCACATGTCACTTATCCCTTACCTGAAAACAGAAGACGCGAGAGATTTGTACCAGAGGAGCTCAAGTGTCCGTGATCTCGTTCTCGTCACCTAAAAGAAAAACCAAGACTTATTACTAACTACTCTTCCTAAAAAAATAAACTTAAACCTCAAACACAACCTAACTCTCAAACTTAGTAAAAATCTTAATTCCCACCACATAGAGCTACCCCAAGAACAAGGTACAATCATCAAACACAAATGCATACCAAAACACAGCGAAACCAAGGCATAAAAAAAATCTTCTATGATCTAAACATACCAAAAGATAAGCACATTAAATTATAGCTCAAAACATTAAACATAACTTCAAAATTAAATCCACAAAGTTAAAGTTATCCTTCTCTGTTTACTGCTCCTTTCAGCAGCAATTGCCTCATTTGTAAAATACAAACGGGCTATCTAAACACATCCAAACGTCATGAAAATTTACAGAGCTACTCCCCTGTATGTCTAGTTTATACCGTATTAATTTCAAAGCCAAAGCATAAAACCACGATTTATTAAAAATCGTACAAGGAAACGTGCTTGAATCTGTCCTGACAGAAATTCATGCAACTTAGAAATTGAACCATTATTTTTGTATTAATCCAAATGCAGTGAGACCACTTCCATAACAACTATATATGTCTTAGGATTCATAAAAACTACTCCTAGCAACCTGAATCACAGCAAATGATTTAATACATATTTTTCTTCTTGTAAACCCCAAATCTGTCACAGTGACAGCTCAAACAGATTTTCTTACAAAATCATTAACTAATAGCAAAAGGTCTTCATTTCATTTGGGCATTTTATACCAAGACTATAAACATCAAAATAAGTTATAAAGCATTCAATAGACCATAAAACCATCAATCTTTCAACTTACTAAAACAGAAACACAATTTCAGCTTCTAAAATCAGCTTAGAGAATAAAGAAGGAAAACAATTAAACTATCAAAATTCTCTTAAATCAAATGAGGTTTTGATTACTTACCCCCAACTTTGAAGCTGAAACTTAAGTATTAGGCCCTTAATTCCTTTTTTAGAGTGAGATATATGTTGTTTTAGTGAGAGAGGGAGAGAGTGGTCTTGCCGTGTGAAAGCAAAGAAAGAAGAGAAACAAAGGAGCAAAGAAAAGGAAGAGAGAAAGAAGAAAAAGAAGCTGGACTTTCTGTCTGAAGCAGCCAAGAAGATAAGTGAAGAAGACTTTGTGGGACACGTTTAATGCAAAGGAGAAAAAGAGATCAAGTCCCACCTTTCCAACATTTTGGCATTTGCACTTTTTACCCCATATATTCTTATATTTCAAGAAAGGCCCAAAGACAAAATAACTTTGCATATATATATATACACACACACACATATACATATCCTTATCTTTATAAAATTCTCTCTACAATATTAAAATAGCATATATGTTTTATAATATCACAATATCAAAGTTTTTATGCACTTAACTTAATTAAGATAATAACAAACATATAAACTCATAAAATTAAATGTGCAATTAGGTTGGGGTGTTACAATGACGATTGTCGATTTGGAGGCCGACGGAGATGTGGTGGAGGAATTGGTGGGGGAGGTGGTTTTGGTGGAGGTAGAGGTGGTGGCATTGGAGGTGGAGGAGGTCATGGTGGAGGCTTTGGAGCTGGGGGTGGTGTTGGTGGTGGTGCTGGAGGGGGTGTAGGAGGTGGTGGTGGCTTTGGTGGTGGAGGAGGAGGTGGTGTTGGAGGTGGGTCAGGTCAAGGAGGAGGTTTTGGAGCTGGGGGAGGTGTAGGTGGTGGAGCTGGAGGAGGCATTGGAGGTGGTGGTGGGGGAGGAGTAGGAGGAGGTGGAGGCGGTGGACTTGGTGGTGGTTCAGGGTATGGTGGAGGCTTTGGAGCTGGAGGTGGCATAAGTGGTGGGGGTGTAGGAGGAGGAGTTGGTGGTGGTGGAGGAGGAGGTGGAGGTATTGGTGGAGGATCGGGCCATGGTGGTGGGTTTGGTGCAGGTGTTGGTGTAGGAGGTGGAGCTGGTGGGGGTGTTGGAGGTGGAGGAGGAGCTGGAGGGGGTGGTGGTGGTGGAGGCATTGGTGGAGGGTCAGGTCATGGTGGTGGGTTTGGTGTAGGTGGGGGTGTTGGAGGTGGTGCTGGTGGAGGTGGTGGTGCAGGTGGCGGTGGCGGTGGCGGTAGTGGACGTTAGAACTTAAAAGAGAACTCTCTATGTGATGAACTTATTTGTGAAGCTTCAATCCTTGCATTAAAATCGTCTTATTATTAATATATAGTAGCTTAAACTGTGAAACGTCTTTCTATGGGAAAGCCTATATATCTCTTTACTGCAGATTATGCATGTTAATTTCTCATTTCTTTAATGATAACTCCTAGTTAATTGGTTGGTTGTAAGTTGTAACTACGCAGTGAAACTTTCATCTGTGAAATGAGAAATGTCATAATATTATAAATTCTCTCCTCCCCTTTGTTTTTTCTTTACAAATACCAATATTCTGTGTCTAATTGGTCTCGTTAGTCTTCAATTACAACTTACAAGTCTTACAAATACAACGCAGTAAGGAACATGCAGCATGTAAATATCCATGTAAGATATATCCTACACTAAAAGAAAAAGCAATCTTAGTCCCTAAATTCTTCTGGTGCTCTTTCTGCTGTCCAAAAATGAAATTGGATCTTTGTACTTCACATTAAGTCCATCATCATCTTTCTGATAAATTTGAAAGAAGCCCATTGTAACTTTACGTTAATGATTATCATCAGGATTTCCAAGACCGATATGGTTATACGTCAAAATTTATTTCCAGTGCCACCTATATTTTATAATTGCAAAATCAATTCAAAAGATGATTATTCCTTCAAATGATGTAAAAACTATGATAGTTGGAAAGCATTTAATGTCATTTCCAATCTCATTTGAAAAGATTCACAACGGGACTGACTAATATCTGGGCCACTATTCAAATGATCATATATGTTCAATAAAATAATGCTAATATCACAATTTTTGTCATAACTTTCTTATGTGGTAAGTGGAGTTGTAAACCTATATGAACCTACCACTTTTACTTTATCATTCACAACTTGCCAGACGAGCAAGTTGTGACAAAAGTTATGTTGAATATAGCCATTGAGAGTGTTAGATTGACCAGTTCTTGTGTTTCTCAAAATTTAATCTTACTTATTTTCCATAATAGGATAGATATTTCAGGCAGGAATTGAAAGTTTAGGATCTGTTTAGATACAGCTGAAAATTGAAAATACTGTAGCAAAATAATTTTTAAATGTGGAATAGTACTGCGGGACACATTTTTTAATGAAAAGTTGCTGAAAAGTGTGTAAACAGTACACACACAGTACGCGCACAAGCGCTTTGTCCCCTGCAACATAAACATAAAAAAAAAAAAAAAAAAAAAAAAAAAAAACAAGAAGGAAGATGCGTTCAGTGTTATCCAAACCAAGCCTTAATGCACCATTGAGAAGTACTTGTACGTAATTCATTCTTTCAACATGCACGTCTGGTATTTATCAATTGTTAATACCTTTCTCGCTCTGCCTTTCTAAAGATACAAAGGGCCTATTTATAGGCAATATGATACAATGATATTTTTCAATCTAAAGATAAGGATTCCCACAGTAAATGGTGTGTGTCGTCTGGCTTGTGACTGATGTCAAAAGAGGTGGGGGACGTGCAAAATGGTTTGAAAAAATTATCTTCGTCCGGATATGTTGCTGACGAGTAGAGATATCTTGTCTGGGGAAGTAGAACCAAGTGTCAAAGTGTGCAGAAATGAGTGACAAGTGTCACAAGAGGGAGGTATGGCCGGGGACAAAATAAGAAGTTGTTGGAAGAAGTCCATCTTATTGGCAAAAAAGTCTTGCCTTTGTTGAAAAAGGCATGTATAAGAAATAAGTCTTCTAAGGATGGACCAAGTCTTTGGGAGAGAAAGTCTTTGCATGGAGAAATCTTCTTTGCATGGAAAGTCTTCTGAGGGATATGTATATATAGTATTATATAGATATATATATATATATATATAGTTATACATATATTATTCTCTCATTTTTTTTTTTTTTTTAACAATAGACTAATCATCCCATCCATCTCTTCCTTGGAACCATTCTTCATCAATGTCATCATTATCCGCATCATCAATATCAAGATGTCCATCATGGTTATTGTAGTAGGGATCGCCGTGTCCCATCAAAGGATTTGGCATTTCCCAGTGGTCTTCATGTGGCCATTGCTGTCTGCATATATCTGGGTCTGTAGGCACTATTTCAGGTAGAATTCCTTGGTTAAGAGATTCTGCCAATGTGAGGGAATAGTGACAAGATTGCCAAGATATGTCCATGTGTTTATGAAGGGTACCATCAGCATTGGTTACCCAATGCATGTCTGCAAGGTGAAAGATTCCTTCTGCTTGAACATCATTTTTGGAATTGAGTTTAACAACTAGACAGGCAAAAGTAAGTTTTTCTCCAAATCGTGGGTGCTCTATTTTGGGATACTTGGACCAATTACCATCATGAGCATCATGTTTCAAGACTTCAAACTAGAACTTGGTGAAATACTTGTTATCACAAGGGAAAATGTATGAGTAAAATTCTGGTTCAAAATGGAGACACAAGTAATACTCATTGAGTAAGTACCACATGTAGAGATAATGTGCAACTGTCCAACTGGTTATCCAAAAGGCAAAGGGGGTTTTCCATGGTTCATTTATGTCTGGGAAAATGGCAAGGAAATGACTCTGTTGTTCTTTGAGGTAGTCATGGAGGACTCTAATGATTCTTTTGGATCTAGCTTGAAGGGTCAGGGTCTTTATTTGGTCTTTTATTTCTGGGGGAAGGGTTTCTATCATTTTGAGAATATCATCAAGGGTTGAAAAGGAGCTTGAGGATGAGGATGGGTCTGTGATTGGATATACACATAAAGGTGGAGGAATCATTGTGGTGGTAAGAACTGGAGGTTTTCTAGAAAGGTAATCAATGATAAGGTTGTCTTTACCTTTGATGTGTTTGACTTGGAAAGACCATTATGAAAACCAATTTGACCATCTGAGTAACTGAGGATGTGGAAGTATTTTTCTTTTGAACTGGAGCATTTTTGGAAAGGAGGACATGTCCATTCCTACTAGAAAATTATGCCCGAGGAGGTGGAACTGGAATTTTTCAATGCCTTGCTTACTGCCAAAATTTCTTTAAAAGTGGAATGATAATGAAACTCTGAAGGCTTAAATGCACCACTTTTATATGCACAAATATTTCTTTTGCCATTAACTTCTTCAAAGAGAGCTGCTGCCAAATATTCATCACTTGCATCTGTTTGCAAAATTCTTTTGCCTAGTCTTGGAATCTGTAAAGGGGGAAGTTTTTCTGCTAACTTTTTCAGCTGTTGGACTGCTTCTGTATGAAGTGGATTCCAATCTGGGGGAAATTTCTTCAACAATTGGGCTAAACAATTCCTGTATCTAGAGATTTTTTAAATGAAATCTGACATGTAGTTCACAACTCCGAGAAACTGCTGGATCTGTTTGGTATTTGTGAGCTTATCTAGAAATTCTCCAAGAGAAATTGCAATGTGGGGCTGCAAAGTGTATTTTCCATCTGAAATGTTTACACCTAAGAAGTCTATAGAGGAGACTCCTATTATCATCTTCTTTTTTGAAAGCATTATCTCTTGAGTTTTTACTAAATTATAAAATTCAGTAAGCAGTTTTTCATGGGATTTTGCATCTTTTGAGAATAGAAGGATATCATTAACATAGATCAAGGCATTTGTCAAGAGTGGCTAAAAAAGGGTTACCATTACTTTCTGGAATAGGGATGGAGCATTTTTAAGACCAAAAGGCATAACAGTCCACTGATAATGGTGGTCTGGAATGCAAAAAGCTGTCTTGTACCTTTCTTCTGGGTGGATTCCTAATTGCCAAAATCCTGCTTTGAGATCAAACTTTGAAAAGATCTTAGTATGTGAAAGATGTTGGAAAAGAGTACTTTTGTTTGGCAAAGGTAACTTGTCATCAGCAAGGAAATGGTTAAGATCTTGGTAGTTGATTACCAATCTGATTTTTCCACGAACTTGCTTAGCATGCTTATTAACATAGAAAGCTTCACACGCCTATGGAGAGCTTGTGGGTTCAATAAGGCCTTCTGAAAGAAGAGTGGACAACTCTTGCTTAGCTAAGTTTAAGTGATTTGGGTTCATTCCTCTGTGACTGGCTTTTGTGGGATTGACATCTTCATTCTTTTTGAATGGTAAGTTTATGAAGAAGGATGGATTTTTCCACATAGGGTTTGGATTTTTAAGGAGGAATTCAGAGTGGGTGGTTGCACAACATTCTTTTATAATCTGGAGTCT
Organism: Castanopsis chinensis; assembly: GCA_032878915.1. Classification (NCBI taxonomy): domain Eukaryota; kingdom Viridiplantae; phylum Streptophyta; class Magnoliopsida; order Fagales; family Fagaceae; genus Castanopsis; species Castanopsis chinensis. The sequence goes on along the minus strand of JAVQMG010000126.1, from coordinate 9,973,109 downwards.
TAAGGAGTCAAATGGGTCTATTGTGAACAAATGAGGTACTTAAGTCTAGGTGAGAAGATGTTGTTTGTGCAAAAGTCCTTTTGATGACCATCTGAGGCTAGGTATTTGATGAAGGAGATCAAATCCTATAAGAGGGTCTCTGCCTGTGAGAGGGGAGCCAAGGACTTGGTGTTTTATGGTCAGGGTTGGGAAGATTCTAATGAGGATAGGCTTTCTTTTCAAGGTGATAAAAAATGTTTCTCCATTGGCTGCTTTGAACATCTGGTGATAGGGTAGCCAAAATTGTTCAGGTAATATCTTGGGATGAAGGATTGTAGCTGCTGCACCTGTATCAAACAAGGCTATTGTAGGGATGGGTCTGGAGTAAGTATCAAGGAGGATATGTACTTGGGCTATGGGTGTGGGGCTGGTTAAGGGGGCTATGAGAGGCTGAGATGTGTAGATAGTTTGGATTTCTGGGTCTGAGTCTTCTGAACTTGAGTCATCTTCTGAGGTAGAATAAGCCATAACTGCTAGGGCTTGGGGAGAATAGTCATTATCCAGTGAAAAGAGTGATTCTACTTCTGAGAAGGGGGTATCATCTGCATGAATCTGGGCTTGTTCAAGTAGCTTTACTGCCTTTTCTTTCTTTGGAAAATTCTTTGCAAAATGGCCTGGTTTTCTGCATACAAAATAGACCTTTGAAGTTTTTCCTTTGAACTGCTTCCTTCGAAGGAACTTCCATTTCTTTTTCCTGAAGGATCTCTTCTTCTGACTTGCATATTACCTTTTCTTCTAGGGATACTTCTTGAAATGATCTCTTTTCTTTGTGGGACAAGTACAACTTTTCTCATAGCATTTTATCTGTAAATCTTTTCTTTTGCAATTGTCTTTGAGCTTGCTATGGACCTTGTCAATTTCTGAGAGAAACTTTCTTTGATTGCAGAGCTTTTCAAGGGCAATGAGCACATGTCGGTAGATTTCACCTAAAGAGGCTTGTTGCAGGGTTATTTTTTGCAAGTTCATCATGCGAAGAGTTTCATCTCCTAATGGTTCTAGAAAAGAGTTCAGAAAAGTGTGCTTTGAATTAACATCATCCATACCATTGAAAAAGTAGTACCAGCTTGACATTCTGTCAAAGTGTTTCTCCAAATCTTTTCTTTCAAAAGAGCAACATTTCATCAGCATAAATTCTTCTCGTGCTACTTCTATATAATGAGCTACTGAGCCAAGAAATTCACTATGAATGATAGTGAAAAAATCTTCTAAAGTGAGACACTGGGCTGCTTGTCTTTGCCTGTATTCTCTAAGGCTAAGCCACCATTGTCTTAATCTTCCTGTGAGTTTTGCAACAAATTTGGTAATAATTTGTACAACAGTGTTATTTGGAGCTTGGAGTTCAGCTGTGCACCAAGAATATATGTTAAAAATTTCATCATGTCATTTTGAAGGAGGGGTATTGTCAATGGTGAACAAGTGTTTGGAATCTGTGATGGATGAGTAGGTTAATCTTGTTTGGATATCAGGAATTAAGGGTGGTGGAGGAAATATTGGTGGAGGTGGAGGTTGATCATGGTGAAGGACATCATCATCTTCTTCTACCTTTGGATCTGTCATAAATACTTCATCAAGTCCAAGATCAGAGAGGTCTAGATCTGTATCATCAATGACTGGGAGCACAAAAGGAGTTTGTGGGTCTTGAAGTGTAACGGATTTGAGGAAGGATGATATCGGGTATGGAGGGTCAGGGTTTGTAGCTAACATGTTCATATCTGGATGTCTAGACGAAGCACCGATAATTGGATCTGGAGGTTGGTTCAATGGTTCTTTGTCTTTTTTTATGGGAGAGGGAGGAATTTGTGGTTTGGTTTGGGGTTGTATTTGAAGTGGTAGAGAATATGTTATACTTGGAAATATTCCGCTTGGTTTAAAAGGGTTATGGTCAAGGTGTGTCATGGTTAAGGGTTGGAGGTTTTGGTAGGGAGGAGCGGGGGAGAATGGTGAGGGTGGAGGTATGGACAAGTCTTTATACAATGATTGGCGAGGTTGGTAAGGCATGTAAACTTGCATTGGAAGAGCTTGGATTACTTCTTTCCTTAGATTTTCCATTGACTGGAGTTATGCCAGCAACTGTTTTCTTTCTTTTTCTTTTTGTCCAAGGAGGGGAAATGAGACTGACAAATCTTTTACTGTGGAGGCAGTGGTTTCCAATTCTTTCTCAACTGTTTGTATTTTCTTTTTCAAGTCTTCAATGAGAGAGTTTGAAGACGAGAATGTCTGGGTAACTGCTTCAGCCATCTTTTGTTGAGTATCAAGAATCTTTGAAAGAACTTGGTTTTGTGCCACAGCATTTTCTGCTTGCCAATTTAACGCTGCTTCGGCTGAGGAGACCTGTTTCTTGGTTCCATCTGGGTTGTTTCCAACAGGATTTTTGATCTTCGACACATGTTTGGTGTTGGCTTGAGGATGGTCAAAGCTTTCAAGAGGAGGAAAAGTTTGTGAGTAGGAGGGTGAAGCATGGTCAAACATGTAGCAAGGTAGGGGTTTCTGGACATAGGTTTGACTGATAGGTTTGGGATGACATTTTGGTATTTGAGGGAGGACTTTTTGGTAGTATGGAATCAGTGGAGGTTTATGGTTTTGACTGGGATTTTCTTTGCATGGAGAGAAAGGGGGAAGATTTTGTTTTTTTGTTCGGGGGTAAAGGACATAATAATCAAACTTTCCAGAAGGTTCTCCAAGGAGGTCAATTTCTGGATCTCCTGCTTCATATCTTTCTTTAAGAATCTGCTGGGAGGACTTTTTCTTTCTTCGTGAATTACATCTTTCCAAAACTTCTTCTTCTCGGCAATCATCAAAATCACAAACATCCCACCATATATAACCAGAGGATGATTTTCCTTCATAGCAAGGCATCTCGAAATGATTTGATTTGGAGACCATCTAGGCCTTCATATAACACCGGGTGGATCATAGCAATCTGAGTAGGAAAGACTATGACTTCCTTTTTTCCTTGTGTATTGGTGAGGAATCTGACTTCAACATCACCATTTTCTTTTTTGACAAAGAAAGGATTGTTGGACTGTACTGGCTTGACTGCTTGGTGAAGCATCTCATATTTTGTTATCCATGATTTCGGAAAGAGGGAGGTCATCTGGTCTCTGTTTAACTGTCTTGGAACAAATGTGCACATAGGTGTAACACCTGGATCAACTTGGATTAGTAAGGCTTCATTGGATTGGGCCATCTCTGGAACTGCTACGTCAAAAGCATGATTTTGAAGTCTGTAGGCTAACTGATAATGGAGTGTAGCTGCAAAAGTATCTTGCACCTAAGAGGCTCCTGAAATTTGAACTTGTACCTTAAGAGCATCACAAAGGTGAGGATCCTTAATTGGCTTTGAGAAAATAAGTTTTTGGGTGCAGATTCACGATCTCCCAGCCCGAAGAATGACAAAAGAAACAAGGGAGCGGATTGGGAGAATGATAGGAGAAGTGGAAGAAATGGACTTCTTAACAAAGGATAATCTCTTGGGAAGGTATATCCGTGTTAGGGTGAAGCTTGATATTACGCAACCATAATGCAGAGGGAGACTGATCAGATTTGGAGGTCCATCGCCGGTATGGGTTTCGTTTAAATATGAATGATTACCGATCTTTTGTTATTGGTGTGGGAAACTAAATCACAATGAGAAGGATTGTGGTATATGGCTCCACAATAAGGATTCTCTATGACAAGAAGACCAACAGTATGGTCATTGGTTAAGAGCAAACTCAAATAGGCTACAACGCCCTCAAAAATTGCAAGTGACTCCAGGCAACAAGAACAAGGCAAGTAATTCCACAGTACAAGCAGTAGGCAGGAAGGAAGGGAGGTTTCGAGGTGGAGACACATTGGAAACTGGTAGTTTGACATTGATGCAAGTTACACCCACTGCGGCGGAGGGCTCAGGCAGAACTGGGTACACAGACTCCGAGTTGACGCCAAAAAATCCGAGATTTTCTGGGCAGCTGGTTGGGGATTGTAACTTCGAAGCGAGATTGAAGGAAATTGATCACGCGTTAGGAAGAACGAGATTCCTGACATAGATATCCTGGAGCCGTCGAAGTTGAAGATATATAGGGAAATCAGTCCAACTGGACTTCAAAATATGGGCGGGGAAATTAACTTAAACCAAAATGTGACTATTAGTGATATTGGGCTAGTGGACCCACAAATGACCAAGCAGCAACAAATGGGCCAGGAAGAGAAATACAAGCAAATAGTGACGCAAGCTGAAGTGGAAAAAAAGGCTTTTAACGCAAGCCCAGCAGAGACAAAACAACAAAAGAAAAGCACAGGTACAAAGAAAGCTAAGGCAGCAAAACACAATATAGCAGACCCCACCGCAAAACAAAGTGTGACCCAAATCCCTAAGATTGAGTTCTCCGCTGATCAAAAATTACTGGGGAAGGAAAATGAGGGGGCTTTTCAAAAGAGCACAGAGAAGGGTCAATGGAAGAGGATGCCGCGGGAGTCCACTAATACAATGGTGGTGGAGAAGTACGGTGATGAAGTAGGGCCGAAGAGGAGACGCTTAGAGCAGATGGACCTAAACATCGCACAAGAAAAAAGATTAAAGGCTGATATTGATGAAGCTCAATTGGGTAAGTTGTTTCAACACTACTTGGGATCAGCGGCGGTTGCTCAGCAACCTCGCTGGGAGCAATGAGTATAGTGAGCTGGAACTGCCGAGGGCTTGGGATCCCTTGGGCAGTTTAAGCCCTGAAAAGGGTAATTCAAAGAGAAGCTCCCATTTTGGTTTTTCTAATGGAGACCAAGCTAGGTAAGGATGAGATGAAGAAGGTACAACAAGAAATTGGGTGGTCACAGGGAATTGTAGTGCCAAGCACGGGTAGAGGTGGAGGCTTGGCTATACTTTGAAAGTCTGATCTAACTATCACTTTGAGAGTTCAAAATAAGTGGTACGTTGATGTACTGATTGATTCAGGAGGAATAATTGGCGAATGGAGGCTCACGGGTTTCTATGGCCACCCTGAAACCCATAAAAGGACAGAGTCATGGGAGCTTTTAAGATGCCTTGGGCTACAAAGTGACATCCTATGGGTGTGCATAGGAAATTTTAATGAAGTACTAAGTGTAACAGAGAAGGAAGGAGGGGTGGACAGAGCCAGTGGACAAATTAAGAATTTTAGAGAATGCTTAGAAGATACTGGACTGGGAGACTTAAGCTATACAGGATCATGGTTTACATGGGCTGGTGAGAGGAGGGGGTATGGATGCATTCGGGAAAGAATTGATAGAGCACTAGGATAACAGAGTGGAGGAATAAATTCCCACAAGCTAGATTGTTTCATATTGCAAACTCAGCTTCTTACCATTGTGTATTACTACTAAGATTGGACCAGCGTGCACGACAAGCTGATAAAAGGGTGAAGTTATTTCGCTTTGAGCCATGTGGCTGAAACATTTGCAATGCAAAGAGGTGGTAAAAGAGGCTTGGGAAACATGACTGCAATTGGGTAGAGTTAACCCCATTGAGAGTTGTTTGGAGGGCTATAGGATTGCTCTGACAAAATGGAACTCACAAGTCTTTAGCCACGTAGGAAAGAAGCTAGATCAGGTACAAAGGAAATTGCAGACACTGGAAGCACACACTATTGGTCTAGCTAACAAAGATTAAATAAGTGAGACAAGGAGGGAGTTGAAAAAGCCATATGCCATGGAGGAAGATATGTGGTATCAAAGAGCACGGAGTAACTGGGCCAAATCGGGTGATAAAAATACTCGCTATTTTCATGAGAAGGCCTCCAACAAATAGAAGAAGAATACAATTCTCGGATTAATGGATGAGTCCAACCAATGGCAAGAAGACCCAAAACTGATAAAGGGCATCGCAATTAAGTATTACAATAAATTGCTCAGCTCGGCCAACACCATTATCCAGGAAGAAATACTTGATGCCATTGATGCCCGCGTCACTAAGCCCATGAATGCAGTACTTGTCAGAGATTTCCAAACTAAAGAGGTACGCAAGGCGATTAAACAGATGTACTTAATGAAAGCTCCAGGACTCGACGGTTTGAACCTTCTCTTTTATCAACATTTTTGGCCCATTGTAGGAGAACGTGTAACAAAGCGTGTTTTGGACTTTCTGAATTTGGGTGTTACACCACCAAATTTTAATGAAACCCACATCATACTCATTCCTAAAGTTAAAAGCCCTAAGCAAATTACTGAATACCGCCCCATTAGCTTAAGCAATGTTGTGTCTAGAATTGCTACAAAAGTCTTAGCCAATAGGCTAAAGAAGGTGCTACCGAATGTCATCAGTGAGACACAGAGTGCCTTTATGTCAAATAGGCTGATCACTGACAACATACTAGTTTCCTTTGAAGTCATACACCACATTAGCAAAAAAAGAGGAGGAAAGATGGGAGAGATGGCATTGAAACTCGACATGAGCAAAGTCTATGATAGAGTTGAATGGAATAGGCTAGAGCTAATCATGGTAAGAATGGGTTTTCACTCTAGGTGGATCAATACTATTATGCACTGCCTAACACCAGTAACCTATTCTATTTGGATCAATGGGGTTCCTTATGGGTATATTACCCCAACTAGGAGACTCCGCCAAGGGGACCCCTCTCTCCATATTTGTTTTTGCTGTGTGCAAAAGAGTTGTCATCTCTTATCAAGAAAGCGGCTCTAGAGGAGAGAATTAAGGTTATTAAGCAGCATGAGAAATACCTCGGCTTGCCTTCGCTAGTAGGGAGATCGAAGCGAAAAACCTTTCAACAACTAAAAGAAAGGTTAGCAAACAAATTGTCTAGATGGAAGAAGAAACTCTTATCAAGTACAGGTAAGGAAATCCTCATCAAGGTTGTTGCACAAGCAGTCCCAACACATACGATGAACTATTTTTTGCTGCCTAAGAGCTTATGTGATGAAATGACGAGGATGGTTCGGAATTTCTGGTGGAGGCAGAGAGGGGAGGGGCAGAAAATGTCATGGATGAGGTGGGAAAAACTCTGTGAGCCAAAAGCCATGGGTGGTATGGGATTTAGAGACCTAAAAGCATTCAATTTGGCTTTATTGGCCAAGTAAGGTAGGAGATTGCAACAGGGAAGACACTCTCTCTACTATCGAGTATTCAAAAATAAGTATTTCCCAAATGAAGACTTTAGTCATGCTAAGAAAGGCCACCACCCATCCTTTGCTTGGAGGAGTATTTGGACAGCTTTGGAGTTAATAGAGATGGAGTAAAGTGGCAAGTGGGGAATGACCATAGTATCAACATTTGGACGGATAAGTGGATAAATAATCCAACTACCTTTCGGATAGCCTCACCACAGAAATTACTTCCTATAGAGACGATGGTTAGTGCACTTATTGATGCAGATAGTGGAACTTGGAAAGCAAACATGATCCAAGATATTTTCATGGAGCATAAGGCTAACTCTATTTTAAGCATCCCTTTAAACACAAAACTACCAACAGACAAGCTGGTATGGTTAGCTGCGGCTAATGGGAGATTTAGTGTGAAGAGTACCTACCATTTAGCTTGAAATAGGGGTACCACTAATAAAGGGGAAAATTTTGACTCTTCAGGTATGAGAAGTTTTTGGTGGAAGTAGGACAAACTAGGGCTGTCCAACAAGACCGTAGACCTGACCCACCCGGCCAATCCTATCGGACTCGAACCGTTCGTCGCCCAACCTGCAAAACTCCATGGCACATCACCGATCTGCAAATCTCCATCGCCCATCACCCATTGTCGATCTGCAAATCTCCTTCATCGCCCAACGTCGATCTGCAAAACTCCAGGGCACATTGCCGATCTGCTAATCTCCATCGTCCATTGCTGATCTGTAAATCTCCTCCATTGCCTTCGTCTATCTGCAAATCCCCTCCATCGCCCATCGTCGATCTGCAAATACCTCCCTTAGGTTTGATTTTTAGTCATTTTCTTTCTTCATTTCAGTCACTTGAAAGTTCAAATCTACCATCATCTCTCTCTATTTCTGTTTGTGTTCTTTGGATTTGTGAGCAACTGGTGTTTGGGTTTGTAAATCTGTTTGTGTTCTTTAGATTTGTGGGCTACTGGTGTTTGGTTTTGTAAATTTGTTCGTTCGTATAGATTTTTCTTTCAGATTTGTGAAATTTGCACCAAGTTTGGTTCTTGATTTGTGTTTTTCAGTCGAAGTCGGATCCGACCACTGTCTACCTGAGCCCAATCCGACTTGACCCATGGTTTTTCACCGTCGGCTATAGGTCCACCGTTCTGCAACTCGATAAGGTCGAGTCGGGTCGGTTCCAAGTTAAGCCCAAACCCAAACCGGCCCGACCCATGGACACCCCTAAGACAAACATTCCAAACAAGGTCAGAACCTTTGGTTGGAAAGCATGTCAAAATATCCTACCAACAAAAATGAACCTGTTTCAGAAGAAAATCATTGAGGATCCAAACTATGATGCATGTGGTCTATGCCCAGAAACTGTTGTACATGTCCTCTACGAATGCCCAAAGGCAATGGAGGTATGGAGCAAATGCAACTTGCTTCAAGTGGTTAAATGTACGGGGGACTTTATGGACACTGTATGCTGATGTGAAATGACTCAAAGCAATGATTCAAACCTGCTGGAGATGATTTTGATGATTGCTTGGGGTATATGGAAGAACCACAATAAAGTACGCCATGGGGGAAGAAGGCTCACCGCTGCAGAATTAGCCCACCAAGCCAGAAGACTCCTTGAGGATTATTATGCAGCACAAGAGGTTGCACTGCATCACCAAGACACCCCACCAAGCATGGATAGATGGATCCCCCCACCAAGTAGCTGGTACAAAGTGAACACAGATGGAGCTGTTTTTACTAAATACAAATCAGCTAGTATTGGGGTGATAGCAAGGGATGACCAGAGGCGTGTGGTTGCTACCATGAGCAAGAAATTGGAGCTGCCTTTGGGGTCACTGGAGGTTGAAGCCAAAGCAATGGAGACTACAACTACATTTGCTACAGACATTGGACTACAAGATGTAATTTTTGAAGGGGATAGCTCAGTGGCTTGCTCGGCTCTACAAGGGGACTCTGAGGCCTCACCTGCTATTGCAAATATCATTGCAGGCACTTTACAACATCTGCAAGAGATTCGCCAGGTTGCATTTCAACATACAAGAAAGGCTGGAAATAAAGCAGCACAAGGACTAGCTAAATATGCTCAATGTATTAATGACTTTGTGACATGGGTGGAGGGAACTCCGCATATGATATGTTCTAAGGTTATGTCAGATGTAAACCAGCTTTGAGAATTAGAAATGAAATTATTTCACTAGTTTTTTATCAAAAAAAAAAAAGGATAGGGATGATTTTGCCCGCCTAAGATCTTTCCCCAAAATGCTCTCTAAGTCCTAGCCACCATAAAAAGAAAAAAAAAATCATTGCTTTTTTCAATTGTTCTGGAAATAAGAAAGTTCTCTAAGATATTTATGTTGATTTTCTTGAAGTATCAGAAACCGATTTTCTAGAATTACGTTATGGTTCTTGAGGTCAAGCGTTCCCTTAGTTCGAGTCGATTATAAGAGCTTGGTTAAAAGTTATGAAGTACTCTGCTCTAAGAGTGGTTGAAATATAGTCATGTTTGGCGGGCCTAGCGTGAAAGCTATTTTTGGCTATTTTTCGTGGCTCTAGAATTTTATAGACTTGGATGCAAACGCATCCTGTGCTATATGCCTAGTTATCCAAAGAGTTTGGAAAGTACCTTGCGAATTTCAATTAGAAGCATAATTTTAGCCTTTTTAGGTCACGTTTAACACTCACGTATGTAACATATGTATAGTAACCAGATACCATAATAATGGCCACCAAAGTGGCCAAGTTTCAAAGAACACCCTCACACGTCACATATCACCCAGGTACCAAAATCTCGGCCAAATTGCTAAGTTTCGCTTTCACACAAGTCGCATAGGATTGTGAGAACCACGTACCAAAAATGGCCGGACAATCGAGTCTTTAAGGTTGTTACTCAACCAACAGTGTCATATTTAGCTCCTAGATTGAATATTTTACAAATAGAGTTGTTGATTAATGTTAAATTAAGTATTATTCAAAAAATTTAAGTGATTGAAATATGATAAATTTAATAATTTAACCACATATTTCTAATACATAATTTAATTAAAAGGGGAAAATTAAGAAAATATCATTAACTTCTTTATTGAATGAAAATGAAATTTGCGTTATTGTTCAAGAAATTAACCAAAATATAAATAACATGGATTTTAATCCTTGTCACCATCTAAAAATGAAAAATTACTTTGTTTTCCCAATTACAATATAAAAATAAAAACTACATAACAATGACCCTTATAGAGGACCGGTTGCTGGAAATTTTCACCTATGATCTAATAATTAAAAACTCATGAATTGTAACAGGTAAAATTGGTACTCCGATTGCGTACAAGGCTACTTGCTTCCTTTTGCTAACAAGAATTAATGATAGAGAACGCAATAACGAATTGCAGGGCCAGAACTAACTTTAGCCAAGTCCTACATACAACTTGTTGAGTCTTCTTCTTTGACTTCCATTTTCATATTCATTGTTCCCGCCAATCTCCCAACGGTTCCAACGCGTCACATTACATGCATCCATTAATGAATGTATACTGGGTTAGCGTAGAATTATTGGGTATGACTAGTCACCAGTGGGTGCATGAAGCTAGCGCCGGCCCTTCCCTTAGGCAAGTTAGGCAATTGCCTAAGGCCCCCAAGTAGAAGAGAGGCCCCAAATTTTAAAAAATAAGGGGTAGTAGGGAAAAAAAAAATTTAGTATCAGATTAAAAAAAAAAAATTGTATCAGATTTAAACCAAAGAAAAAAAATATTAGTATCAGACAACCCAAAAATTCGGTTAAATTGTTATCCTCTGGACGAACCAAAAATCATTCATATAAACTACAAATCCAGTCTAAGAGATTAACCACAAAATAATCACAAATCAAAACAAACAAAACAATTCAAACCCCAAAAATTTTACCTTTCTCTCTCTGTCTCTCATGCTCTCCGCCTCTCTCTGTCTCACTCTCTCATTATCTTTGATTCTCTTCAATTCAAGCAACTGAACTGAAGCAAGGCAGCAGCTTGACGCCTCCCTCGGCCACTCGGCACCTCCCTCATCAATCTGCCTCGCCGTCGCCTTGGCCACTCGGCCTCGCTGCCTCTCTCATTCTTTCTCCGCCTCCCTCAGCAGTCAACTGCTGTCTGCTCTGCTCACCACTCACTGACACGGTCCACACGGACTCACCACGCACCAGCCTCCTTCATCTTCAAACTTTAGGAATCAGGTATAATTTATAAAAATTTGGGGTCTGGTTTAACTCATTGACTGCTCACCACTACTTTGAGATTGGGCCTGGTTTTGTAACAGTTTTGGGCTTCAAGTTTTTGTGTTTTTTTTTTTTTTAATGATTCAGCCCTTTTTTTTTTCAATGATTCAGCCGTATTCCTTTGTAATGATTTAACCACCTTTTTTTTTTTTTTTTTATAGGTAGGATTTGTTTTGTGTTTTGTGTTTTGCGTTGTTTTTTTTTTTTTTTTTTTTTTTTTTTTTTTTTTATGGGTGTTATAAATTAATAAGCCTAGTGTTAAATTTTTGTTATGCTTGTGCTTATTTTTTTTAAAAAAAAAATTGAATCTTGTGTTTATATTTATATATATATATATATTAGTTAGTGGCAATATATTAAATAAGTTTTTATTTATGCAGGTTGAGATTGCTAAAAACTTGTTATTGTTCGGTGACGATGAAACTAAAATCAGGTTCTATTTTTCATTTGCTCTACACTTGAAAGTTATTTTTTATTTTAGTTTTTATAAATATATTGTTTGATTAGAAATGTCTACTAGAAAATATGCATCTGGATATGAAAAACTTAAAAAAAGAAAAAAAGAAGAAAAATTAATTGAGTCTCAAAAACGATCAATGGATAAATTTGTTATTAGTAATAAACAAAATATAACACAAAATTTAGATGAAAATATTACAAATGAGCAAGAAATTCACCAAAAAGAGTTAGAAGATAATGAAATGATACAATTGCAAAATAACAATGATGTTCAATTTTGCAATACAACAAATCTTGATAATGAACTTCAAAATAATTTAGAAGAAAATGAAAATAATCATGAATATGTCACAAATGAACAAGTTCATCATAATGATATTCAACTAGAAGAAAATGAAAATAATAATGAAAATGTCACAAATGAACAAGTTCAACATAATGATGTTCAACTAAAAGAAAATGAAAATAATAATGACATGTTGAATTATATTCCTCCAAATATTTATGATCCAGGTAATTGGAAAAATATTAACACAAATAAATATTAATTTAATATATTAATAATATAATAAACATTAATTTAATATATTTTAAATGAAATATATTATAATGTAAAAATATTAAATAAACATTAATTTAATTAATATATAAGTATAAAAAATGCCTTATTTTTAGTTCTCGCCTTAGGCCCCAAAATGTCTAGGGCCGGCCCTACATGAAGCCTAGCTATGTAAGGAGGGCTTTCATGCAAAAGATGTATACACTGAAAAGTTAACTATAAAAGCACAATATCAAAGTTCTAGCAATGGCTGTTTCTTCGAAATGGCTTTCTTTTAGTCTTCTTGTCCTATTCATTGTCCTCCATTTGAGTGCAATGAGTACTTTGGAGATGACAAGCTTGACAAAACTAGATTCCATGATGATGACGATTGTCCATTCGGAGGCCACCAAAGATGTGGTGGCAAGTGGGGTGGTCGTGGAGGCGAAGGTGGTTTAGGTGAAGGTAGAGGTGGTTGCATTGGAGGTGGGGTTGGTGTTGGTGGTGGTGGGGTGGTGATGTTGGAGGTGGTGAAGGTGGCTTTGGTGGTGGAGGAGGAGGAGGAGGAGGAGGAGGTGGAGGTGGAGGTGGTGGACTTGGTGATGGTTTAGGGCATAGTAAAGGTTTTGGAGCTAGAGGTGGTGTTGATAAGGGTGCAGGAGGAGGTGGAGGTGGAGGAAGAGGTGGTATTGGCAGAGGATCCAACCATGGTGGTGGGTTCGATGAAGGTGGTGGTGTAGGAGGTGGAGTTGATGGAAGTATTGGAGGAAGGAGGAGGAGCTGGAGGTGGTGGTGGTGGTGGTGGAGGTGAAGGTGGATGGTCAGGTCATGGTGGTGGATTTGGTGCAAGTGGGAGTGAGGGTGTTGGAGGTGGAGCTAGTGGAGACATAGGTGGTGGTGGTGGTGGAGGAATTGGAATTGGAATTGGCATTGGCATAAGAGTTGGTGCTAGTGCTGGTACTGGTGTTGGTGTTGGCCAAGGATCTGGTAATGGGTCTGGCAATAGTGGTGGAGGTGGGCATTAGAACTTGAAAGAAAACTCATTCTCTCAATACTTGTCTTTGACATTGTTTAACTTGTTTCTATATGCTTCAATCATTGCTTTAATGTTGTCTTATTATTAGTAACTTAAATTGTAAAACTTCTTTCTATGGAAAAGCCTATAGTTTTCACTTTTTCACTGCACTGCTGATTTCCTATTTAAGTTTCCCCCCCCCCCCCCCCCACTAAACAACAAACATTATCATTCAACAAGCAAAACAATGGTTGTCAGCCTTACAAGCATTTGCAATTACTACAGGAAGACTATACATATTGAAACAAAGTTCTACAAAATCTAATCGCATACTTTGCAGCCTTATGGGCAGCAGTATTGCAACATCTTCTAACCCAGCTAAAATTACAATTCAAAAAGTGTTTACGAAGATCAAAAATATTACTAATAATAGTAACAATGGACCAATCAGGTTGCAATTCAGATGTGGTTAGGGGATCAAAACAAGTTTTAGCATCTCCTTCGATGATGATATGCTGCCATTTTTCACTTTGCGCTTGCTAGATTGCCCAATATACAGCAGCAGCTTCAGCTTGCATTGGTGAGCACCATTCATGCCTTTTAGCCCAAACTTTAAGCACCTCTCCATTTTTTTTTCTAGCCACCACCGCCAAAGCAGTGACATTTTCAGACACAGTAGCATCTACATTGAGTTTAATCCATCCCCCCTCTAGAGCTTCCCAACCATTTATGTTCTTGTCCTTCGATACAATCTTTTCCTTAGATAAGGTCTTGGCATATTCCAATGTTCTCTTCTTTATAAGTTGGGAGGCCTCCATAATGTCAATGTGGCCAGCATTGTGCAATAACTGATTCCTCATGAACCAAATTGCTTCTAAAGTGATCAACATTTTTAATGAGTCTAGTTCATTATCCTCTTTATTCCTTGCTGCTACCACCCCCAAAAAGTTGTTAGGACTAACTATGAATTTGACAATATTCTCATTAGTGGAGATCGATATGGCATTAAATCTCAATCCACCATAGCGAGCAAACCAAAGTGCCCTGGCAACATTGCACTTAAAAAATAGATGGCAACAATTTTCTATATTTTCACCACATAACACACAGTTAGGATCCCCTTCACCAATTCTCAGCACAATATTTTCTTTAGTGGGGAGAGAATTTTGTCCAATCCTCCACAATAGCATTTTTTTTTCTTTCTGGAGCATTTAGCCTCCACAATTTCTGCCAAGGCACATTATGTTGAGCGTTGATTAGATATTGATCATGAGAGGTTTGATAGGTTGACTTGATAGAGAAATCGCCCTTTTGGTCTAGAACCCAAATAAGCTTGTTTGGTATTGGGCTCAATGGGATTTGGATCTGGATAATTGCTTGAATTGAGGTTGGGTCAAACAACTCTTGGAGGAGGTTGATTTTCCAACTACGACAACATGCTTCAATTAATTGTGATACCATCAAAGGGTTTTGGATGATGCTTTCATCTTTTGGTTTAGGTTTGAACCCTTGAACCCAAAGGATCCATGGATCTAACTAGGCATTCACAGATGTACTATCTCCTATCAAATAACAAGCCCCTTTTGCAATAAGCTTTTTAGCCCCTTCTATTGCTTTCCACACCGATGAAGCTCTCTTGGGAGGATTTTTTCGAAGTAAATCATTTCTAATTTTGTACTTTGCCCTGAGTATTCTCATACATAAGCTATCTCTCTTTGAAGCTATCATCCAAGCAAGTTTATCCAATAAGGCTTGATTCACATCTTTGGCTTTTGTGAACCTCAACCCACCTTGGCACTTTGGTTGGCACAACTTATCCCAAGCCCTCCAAGCAACGAATCTCCCATCAAATTTTTTTTGCCTCCACCAAAATCTTCTGGTTGCTGCATCCAGCTTATCACAAATCTTATTAGGTATATTGAAGGTAGACATGGAGTAAGTGGGGATGGCCTGAGCCACAAACTTGATGAGAGTGCTTCTTCCTGCCAAGATAAACAAATACTACGCCATCCCATCAGCCTTGCTTCTAGTTTGTCTTGCAGCAATTTGAAGTCCATTGAAGGAGCTTTAGATAGAAACAATGGGGCACCTAAATATATAGAGTCATTCTTGATCCCTTTCATCTGAATAATTTGTTTAATTTCTCTGCACTTTTGTTTCTGACAATGTTTGGAGAAAAACACACTAGATTTACTTCTATTTAAGCTTTGGCCTGACCAACCACAGTATGTTTCAAGGCATTGATTTATGGTAGCAGCTTCTCTCCTACAAGCCTTGGAAAACAATACAATGTCATTAGCATACATCACATGAGTAATGGCAGGCCCTCCAACACTTGCTTTCACACCACTAATGTTATGGTACCTAAACTCTTTCTCCAATAGCCTTAAGAGAATCTCTTGCCCCAATATAAATATATATGGGGATAAAGGATCTCCTTGTCTTAACCCTCTTTTCGGCTTAAAGTTTTCTAACTTGCCACCATTTATCAACCCCTCAAAAGACACAGATGTGATGCATTCCATGATCCAATTGATAAACACATCATTAAATTTAAACTTGATCAACACAACTTTAATGAAACTCCAATTAACTCTGTCATAGGATTTTTGAAGATCTAGCTTAATAGCCATTAAACCCTCTTTCATTTTCCTTGCTTTAAAACTGCGTAACATCTCTTGGACAATAATTAACTCAGTCATAGGATTTTGAAGATCTAGCTTAATAGCCATTAAACCCTCTTTCATTTTCCTTGCTTTAAAACTACGTAACATCTCTTGGACAATAACTTGGTTCTCAGCAATCCATCTGTTAAGAATAAAGGCTGACTGACAAGGAGATATAAGCTTATACAAAACAGTACTCAACTTAGACACTAATAGTTTAGAAATAATTTTGTAAACAACATTACATAAACTGATAGGTCTATAATTATTGAAAAAGCAAGGGTTATCAGTTTTGGGTATAAGGACAATCAACGAGCTATTTACCTCACTTGGTAGCCTACCAACTTCAAAAAATGAGGTCATTGCGTTTATCACCATTTCTCCCACTATTGGCCAGTATTCTTTGTAAAATAGCACAGAAAAATCATCGGGTCCAAGAGCTTTAAGGTCACTCATTTGAAACATAGTATTCTTGATGTCTTCTGGAGAGGGTATGCTACATAACAATTGATTCTCCACATCCGAGATGCAAGGGTTTACCAGATCATGCAGTTGCTAAGGAAATTCAACATCTTCTTCACTGAATAATATCTTAAAATTTTCCAGAAAAACATTCCTTATTTCCTTAGTTTTTGTGACCCAATCCCAGCATTATTCTTGACTGCCTCTATAGCGTTTCTTCTTCTATGAACAATTGTTGATAAGATTATGCCTATTTAAGTTCATTTGTTATAAGTGAATGGTGAAACTTACATATCTAAAATGAGAAATGCCATAATCTTATCAATTTCCCTTTTTCGTCAATCCAATTTTTTACTTTTGATTAAAATTGCTAATGTTTATTAGATTTGTTATTCTTGCAAGTTGCAACGAATAGAGAGTAAGGAAATTCTATACATCATGTAAATGTAGCCTTGTAGGTATATGTTACTGTCCAATATCCATTCCGCAAAGGGAAAATGTTGTTGCACGTACAAGCTAATCTACAAAGTTGTGCGCACACACCCGAAAACAACAAAACTTGTAACTTGATGCAAAATTGTGAGGATTAGAACATGTTTAATAAACATTACTAAAAATAATATGAATTTACATTCTATTCAAATATGGCATAAACTCCTTGGAACTTGGTTAACAACTTCCAATAATACAAATATACAATGCCACATCAACATTTACTAAAAAATTGAATACAACTCGACACATAATCCAATTAGCAAAAACAAAAACTTGACACAATCTTTATTTTACAAATCAAAATCTTATCTCCTTTCTATTGTCCAAATATAGAGAAGAAGCACCAACCTAGACACCTCACAACACACGTTACCATATGCCACCACGCACCACCAAATTTGTTGTTATTATTGTTGTCCTATCTACTATCCCACTCTCCACAACAAAAACATAATATGCTATATATTGTTTAATTGGGGTTTGAGCATATGATTTTCCTATGGGTTTGAAGGGATTGTTGAGTTTGATGGTGTAAATAGTTTGGTGTATAGCATGGTGTAAAATTGTGATTTACAACTATGTTTTATGTTGGCTTTATTCCATGACAAAAAGTGTTGTATACGCTTTAATTTTATTCCTTATATTTTGTGGGATTTTATTGTATTGGATTTAGTATTAAGTTAGTGAAGAATTGAGCATGAAATAAAGAATCAGTACAATTTCGCAACTAACTCGTGAAAAGAGTATTCCGCAAAAAGGGCACGTGAAAAGCACATATTGAAAGTTGAAGAGTCGTGCAAAGCTGTCAATTTCACGAATGTCTCACAGGTAAGGCCTTCCTGCAAGATACTTGCAAAACATTCTGCCTAGAGGATTTTAAGTGTGACTTTCTTACCCTTCACCCATACTATATATACCTTCATTACCCTAGATAGGTTTTCTACAATACACACACACACCCATCTTTTAGAGAGAGAGCTACTCATCCTTAGAGAGAAATCATTGTAACATCTTCTCCTTCCCTCTTCCATTGTTATACCTTAAGAAAATATTTGTACCCAAACACAGCCTACACCTATTCAGAGTGTAGAGAGTGTTTTAGAGCTTGAGAAGCTTTGAGGATTTGCCAAAAGAAGTCGGTGAAGCTTGGCGGATGCAATCGGGCGTATTGCGGGATCTAGAAAGCTAGAGAAGACATGACTCTAAGAAGTTCATTGGTAGCAGGAACTTGGAGGGCTTAAGTATATTGGGTAAACTAAACTTGGAGGGTCTTTTGTTATTCATGTATTCCAACTTTATTCTCTAGTGTATCGATTTACCACTTAGAGGACGGCAGAGAGGTTTTTCGCCAAATTCTTCGGTTTCCTCTTCGATAACATATCTTGGTGTTATCATGTGTTTACATCTCTCTTCCCTTACTCTTGTGCTTTACTTTAATTGTTTATTGTTCATGTTTATGCACTAGAGTAGTTTCGGTGATTGCGCTTCTTTTACCCTTGTTCTGCACTAAGATAATTTAGAATAAAATCAACCGAGCTGTAATTTTTTAATTTGGGAGTCTAAACAAGCTCTTGTGTTTTCACACAAATTCGAGCTTTCAATTGGTGTCAGAGCGAGTACACTTATTTTGGTTTCATTATCTAAGCATGATCCTTGGCCCCTTGTGTGTTTTGCCATAGATAGTGTTTTATATGCTTCTATGGATATTGTTGATTGTAACATACCATGTGTTTGAAAATGCATCTATGAGTGTTAATACTTATAATTGTGATGACATATTACATGAATCTATGGGTGTTGTTAATATTCCTAACATCAAAATCTTGAAGAAATAGGCTAAGAAGTTTCATGAGAATTTGAGTAAGTTCATATGTGAAAATGATGATTTGATGGATAAGCTCAATGAATCTAATAAATTGGTTGAAAAGTAGAAGAAATTTGCTAAACATTCTCTTGAAAAACTAAAGGAGTTTGAATGTTTGAATATGGACTTGGATGCAAAACTTGTTTTGTCTAACAAACTAACCGATGAGCTAAAATGTGAAAATGAACTTCTTAAGATGCATGTCAAGTGTTTGATTGCTAAACCTATTGCTAAAAATGATGAAAATATTTGTCGCAATCATGTTGTGATACCCGATTTTGTGTCTATTGTATGTTCTACTTCAAAAGACAAATCGATGTACATTCCTCTACACAAAGGAAATAAAAAGGTGAAGAAAAAGGCTCTTAAGCCAAAGCCTTCGTTTAGATCTCAATTTAAGGTTGTGGATGGATCTAAATTTATTCCAACTTGCCATCAATGTGGTGTAATTGGTCATATAAGACCTCAATGTCCAAAGTTAAAGAGAGAACAAAACCATGTTGCTAAATCCCTTCCCAAAAAGCCTAATGGACTTAAACACATTATTTGTCACCATTGTGGTGCCTTTGGTCATCTTAGACCTCATTACTCTAAGTTTCAAGCTCTTAAAAGAATTGAAAGAAAAGAGAAACTTGAGTTTCTTAGAAGTTGTACTATAAAAGCTAAACCGGTTTTGGGGAAAAATGGTAAGTTGTTAAAGAAAGTTTTTGATGTTCTTACCACCTTGTCTATGTGCATCTCTGGTTCTCATTCTTCCAACATTCGTCTCACTTCTTATGAGACACTTATTCCAAACAATCATTTCGTTTAGATTAGGAAGGGTTCTTATGATTGAGTTTATGCTTTTTTGGTCCTTAATATAATTCTTTCGATCTTTATGGGACTCTTCATGCATTAGATGCCTAATTATCATGCATTTGTGTATCATGCATTTCTTTATATGCATTGTTTTTATTGTTTGTGCATTTGATCTTACTTTTATGCTTTTTTTTTGTGTAAAAATTCAAAAACACATGAAAAATTCAAAAAATTTGATCATATATGTTTGAGCACATTTCACATGTGAGTTTGGCCTAGTATCTCTGTACTAATGACGTAGTGCATTTACGAGCTTAGCTTGTTATGTATGCATATTTTCTAAGTGTGAGCGACATCTAGAAATCTACGTTTAATTGTTGTAAATAAATCTTCAAGCTTGTCATGAATGATTGATCAATAAACTTACTTAATCTTAATACATGTGTAGACTTGTGCCTATATATCTCCTCACATTTTTTTTCTTTTTTAAGAGTTCTACAAATGTCAATCTCTAAAAGAGAATTTTGAGCTGAAAAAGCCATTGCACATACTAGTATTTGACTAGGAAAAAGAAAAAGCGGTTTGTACTAAAATGTATGATATCAAAGCCAAAAGCAAAATTGTCAAAGTTCATTCAATTGTTAATGGCATCGTTTCTCAAAAATCTTGAGTTGTTTTGATCAAAAGTATGTAAAATAGAAGCAAAACAAAAAGCTTTCAATCAATCGTAATCACATTGGTGAGGGGTCATATATTTTCATTTCTACAAGTGAGATAGGTCACTTGACTTCGTACTAGTCATGTATGACTTAATTGAATTGATCATTGAAGTTTCATACTAGACTATAGACTAGTTTATATTTGATTCATACACACAACGCACAAGTTTAATGTTCAATGAATGTATATTTCATTTGTGTGTTTGTACATATTCAAATGTAATGTGTGCGTGCTCAACTATATGTGGATCAAACCAAAAAAAATTTTGTTCTTTTTGTTTGCTTTTAGAAGTGATTTGTATCACCCATGTTTTTCAAAGTTTTTCAAGTTGTTTTAGTGTGAAAACATATTTTTTGTGTGTTTTCGTGACTTATTTCATGTGTAAGCTCAGTCATGAGTTAAATGGTCCAATTCTTAAGTTTTTCAACTTTGGACAGAGAGTTTTGTGACTGTTTCGTGGGTAAGGTCTTCTCGCGAGTTACCAGAGAAATTTTCACAAGAAGCTTACTAGCAAGTTACTAGCAAAAATTTCCAAATCAGTTTTTTAAAAAGCATTTCGTGAAACATTTTTTTTAAACGTCTCCCATCTTCTCCCAAATCCCTATTTTATTGCTTCAACATCAAAACTCAACTAATTTCAAATGTTTTGTATTCCATAAACATCTCTAAGGTAATCTTTAACTTTTTTCATTGATTTTAATTCTTAGATTATGTTTTTGGGAGGTTTTATGTTCATAGTTGGGATTTTCTCAAATAGAGGTTAGAAAACTTAATTTTTGTCAATCTTTTTTATTGGGTTTTATTTTAAATGATAATTTGCTTTGAATGTTGGCCCATTGTGGCAAAAATAACATGTATTTAGGCAAGTTTTTCATATGTTCATACATTATTTAATATACATGTATAGTATGTGTACTCTAAGCATTTGATAAAATGCCCAAATGACATTTTCTCGTTGTTTTGACTCCGATGAGTACCAATTTTTGAGGATCACCATAATTATTCATTTTTATCATGTTTGATCATTGGTTGTGTGTTATACACACTTTGTCCCATGAGTACTTGCTCATGTACTGGTCATGCATCTCACATGCACACTAAATGCACACTAGATGCACCTTTGCTGCATACACTTTAACACATGGCATGTTTTGCATTCACTCATGCTAGTTACATCTTTTTTGACATTTTAGCATATATAACATGTGCTTGTGTTTTTGTGACCCCTATTTTATTGCTTTAACATCAAAACTCAACTAATTTCAAGTGTTTTACATTCCATAAACATCTCTAAGGTAATCTTTAACTCTTTTCATTGACTTTGATCCTTAGATTATGTTTTTGGGAGGTTTTATGTTCATAGTTGGGATTTTCTCAAATAGAGGTTAGAAAACTTAATTTTTGTCAATCTTTTTTATTGGGTTTTGTTTTAAATGATAATTTGTTTTGGAAGTTGGCCTCTTGTGGCAAAAATAACATGTATTTAGGCAATTTTTTCATATGTTCATGCATTGTTTAATATACATGTATAGTATGTGTACTCTAAGTGTTTGATAAAATGCCCAAATGACATTTTCTCGTTATTTTGACTCCGATGAGTACCAATTTTTGGAGATCACCATAATTATTCATTATTATCATGTTTGATCATTGGTTGTGTGTTATACACACTTTGCCCCATGAGTACTTGCTCATGTATTGGTCATACATCTCACATGCACACTAGATGCACCTTTGCTGCACACACTCTAACACTTGATATGTTTTGCATTCACTCATGCTAGTTACATCTTTTTAGACATTCTAGCATATATAACATGTTCTTGTGTTGTTGTGATGGTCTATACTTTGTTCCATCATTCTTAGCATGTCATGTTTACTTTATGCTTTGTAGCACTTTTTAAAGGTGTTTTTTGTCTTTTGTTTGAGCTTTATTTTCTCATTCATCTTGCACCCCTCATGCATTGTTACCCTTGTTCATATCTTCTTTTCTTTCCCTCCTTCCTCTTGATTCATTTGTTTATTTGTGACAAAAAGAGGGGAAGTATATTAAAGAGTATACCGGATTATATCGTCATTTCTAAATGACTTATGTGCACATTTTTAGGGGGAGAAATTCTACCTCGTGCATATTTGTAGGAGGAGAAAGCTATGAGGGAGATGCATATACTAAGGGGGAGAAGGCAACTTTTATGAGAAAACTTTGTTTTGTCTGGTTTTATCTTTTGCTTGTTTTCTCGTTACTTTATGGTACTTTGAGTTACATTTAGTATTTATGCTTTGTTGCTCTCATTGCACCGTGCTTATGTGTTTGACATGCATTCATCCTTATGCCATTGTGCTTTATTGGTTGCATGTTCGGATGATCATTTGCTTTGCTATATGATTATTGTGGTCATTTCCATATGATTGTCCTGTGTTTGATCAAGCTGCTCACATGTTGCACATCATGTTTACTTGATCACAATTTAATTTGTGCAATATACTTGTCATTTTATCACTTGATTTACCTTGAGGATCTAATGCATTTTGTGCAAGTGTTTCAGGTTACAGGTATTTTGTTCCAAGTTCATCACAGGTTTTAGAATTAGGTGTGAGTGAGTTTTGTAATTGTTCTCAAATCACGTTTAAGTCTAGAGTCTGTTATAGGGTGTTTTGTCACGGAATAGCCAAAGGGGGAGATTGTAAAGTTGTGATTTACAACTATGTTTTATGTTGGCTTTATTCCATGACAAAAAAATGTCGTATTTGCTTTAATTTTATTCCTTGTAATTTGTGGGATTTTACTGTATTGGATTTAATATTAAGCTGGCAAAGAATCGAGTATGAAATGAAGAATCTGTGCAATTTTGCGACTAAATGTGACTTTCTTACCCTTCATTCATACTATATATACTCTCGTTACCCACAAAAATTGCAAGGAGGTCATTCAGAGAGAAAAACCCTAGATAAGTTTTCTACAACACACACACTCATCTTTTAGAGAGAGAGTTACTCATCCTTATAAAACAATCATTGTAACCTTTTGCTCTTCCCTCTTCCACCGTCATACCTTGAGAGGAGATTTGTGTGGGGATTTATGCCCTAAAATCTAATTTATTGGCATGCTATAAATAATTAAATTATTTAATTATATGAGACTATTTACAAATGAACTGATGAGACATTATCATAGTCAATGAGATGCATTGTATGTGATTTATGTAATTTAGTCATAGAATATGTAAATTACAAATTCCTTGTAAACTCAAAATGTAGTTCGTAGTCAGTGATGAAATTAGCCATTTCATTTACGAAGATTATAACACATCAACTAAGATGATTTATCTTGATCATGGAAGTGGAAACTTCTAGTTGATATGTCTTAAGAGTTAAAATATATTGAACTGGGCCGCTGTGATATTAATTATTCAATCAACAACTGTTACCTGAATAATTAATCTCACGACTTCTAATTTCATAGACTCTCAATCCTGAGAGGGTAGTGGACCTGATCATAAATATAGGTTACTTTGATATATCATGAGTGGGATCTAATATTCACGATCAAAACCTCAGTATGTTGGGTAACCACACATAGTGTTGAGGGAAAACATATTCTCAAGATGAAATCCATAATCTCTTTTTATAGAGACACGAAATATCCCTTTAAGATAAGTTCAATGGAAATTAGTTATTCAAAACGCCCACTTTAGTAAGGAGTTACTTAGTCATAGAAGATGTAAATTACAAATTCCTTGTAAACTCAAAATGTAGTTCGTAGTCAGTGATGAAATTAGCCATTTCATTTACGAAGATTATAACACATCAACTAAGATGATTTATCTTGATCATGGAAGTGGAAACTTCTAGTTGATATGTCTTAAGAGTTAAAATATATTGAACTGGGCCGCTGTGATATTAATTATTCAATCAACAACTGTTACCTGAATAATTAATCTCACGACTTCTAATTTCATAGACTCTCAATCCTGAGAGGGTAGTGGACCTGATCATAAATATAGGTTACTTTGATATATCATGAGTGGGATCTAATATTCACGATCAAAACCTCAGTATGTTGGGTAACCACACATAGTGTTGAGGGAAAACATATTCTCAAGATGGAATCCATAATCTCTTTTTATAGAGACACGAAATATCCCTTTAAGATAAGTTCAATGGAAATTAGTTATTCAAAACGCCCACTTTAGTAAGGAGTTACTAAAGCTTATATTTATTGAAATTGGATTCCAATAAATATGAATAACTAAAAGATTAAACCGGGTACTCAAAGATAAAATAGTTATTTATAAAGTGATAGTTTATTATGACTTTATTCACTATGAATATTTCATGTAGGGATTAAATGATATTATTAGAGTATTGAAATATAATTTATTAATAAGGCATAGAGTGTAATTATATTTATATAATAATATTAAATATAATTAATGGTAATTTTGGACTTGTCAAGAGTTGACAGAAAAGCCTAAGGCCTATTGGAGCTAGAGTCTTATTTGTTCCCTTTGGTCTTATCTCAAGCCACAAAATAAAGCCCAATTGGGTAAACCTAGAAGGTTAATCCAATTAGATAATTAATTTCTATTTAATAAGAGTTATTAAATAAAGTAATTATCAAGGTAGTTACAGATCGTGTTAAATAAACCATAACTCTTGAATATCATCAAATCCCAAACACCACACAAACCCTAACTTATTTGAAACCCCAACCATCCTAATCTCCATCTTTGCGCACACGCACACAACGAAACACTAAGTCACCAATCCATTGCCACTCTGAGCCATGTGAAAGCCCGGATTTGTGTGAAAACACAGGAGCTTGTTTAGACTCTCAAATTAAAAAATTACAGCTTGGTTAATTTTAATCTAACTTATTTAAGTGCGGAACAAGAGTAAAAAAAGCGCAATCATCGAAACTACTCTAGTGCATAAAAATGAACAATAAACAATTAAAGTTAAGCACAAGAGTAAGAGAAGAGAGATGCAAACACAAGATAATACCAAGATGTGTTATCGAAGAGGAAACTGAAGAACTCGGCGACGAAAAACCTTTCTCCCGTTCTTTAAGCGATAAATCGATATATTAGAGAATAAAGTTGGAGTACATAAATAACAAAAAACCCTTCAAGCCTAGTTTACCCAATGTACTTGCCTCTAAGCTCCTACTACCAATGGACTTCTCAGAATCATGTCTTTTCTACCTTTTCAGATCCCGCAATATGCTCGATTGCATTCGCCAAGCTTCATCGGCTTCTTTTGGCAAATCCCCAAAGCTTCTCAAACTCCAAAACACTCTCTACACTCTGAATAGGTGTGAGTTGTGTTTGGGTACAAATTGTTGGAAAATCTAGTTTTACATCTCATACAAAACACACAGTGGAAGCAACAATCACGAATCTACATCATTTATGAAAGATAATATGTAACCTTGAATTCTAGAATAAAGAATAGAAAGTATAACTTGATGCAGTGAAATTAAAAGCCAAGATTTGAGAATACTTTTAATCTTCATCTCAATTCCACATAGTGCCCAAGAAGAGTGGTCTTTTAATTAATCTTTATGTACGTTGATTCTCAAAGAAAAATCCTTCTTCTTCTCCTTGTAGAGAAAAACTGTTTTCTTTCTTTTTATCATACATTTTTAGTCATTTTTAATTGCTTTATTTGGAGGAAATTTAAGTGAATTTATTGTTGTTGTTGTTGTTGTTGTTGTTGTTTTTTAATACCTAATAAACATATATTAAAATGATGGAAATACAAAATAGGCTAAGCCTATATAGAGTTTGCATACAGATTGTAAACATGCATTGGAAAACTCATAGTCCAAACAATAAGTTCCAACACATGAGAGACTATAACCTTAGGATCAAGAACAAAATTAACAAGCATTCCTTGTTGCTTTAGCTGCCTAGTATCAAGGCCAAAATGAGCTTTTACCCATTTCTCACAAATTTTCCAACAAAATATCACATGTCTGAAACTAATTAAAAAAATGTCCATGTTTTGAAACTCGATTTTCTAAAAATCAAGTTCCAAATGTAAAACTAACTCGATTTTTGGAACATCGAGTTATAGCGAACGTAGACTTAGGAAAATTATTTTGTTTTTTGGAACTTGAGTTCCATGAACTTGAGTACCATGTGAAGTACTTGAGTTCATGTAACTCGAGTTTCACTTGAATTTTTTTAAGGAACTCGAGTTCTACTTGAATTTTTTCAAGGAACTCGAGTTCCATGAGCTCGAGTACTTCATATGGTACTCAAGTTCATGGAACTTGAGTACCTTGCATGGAACTTGAGTTCCGTGAACTCGAGTTCCAGAATTTTTTTTTTTTTTTTATTACTTTTCCAATTTGCTATAACTCGATTGTCCAAAAATTGAGTTTAAAATTGAAATTCAATTTTTAGAAAATCAAGTTTCAAAACAGGGGCGATTCCCTAATTAGTTTCAAATGTGGGGCATTTTGCTGAAAAATTTTGGTGAAAGGGACAAATGCCCATTTTCTCCCTAATATCATAAACAAAAGTTTGCTCCTACCATGCTGGCACTCTACAATTATTGTAGAGTTGCAATGGTCTTCTGCAGGTGCTCATTATGTTGATCCTTGCTTCCTGGGCTTTGATCATTGCTTCCACTATTGCTTCTTGGTTTACTAGAAGTGTAGATCGTCTCCCACTCCTAGCTGCTCCTGTGATCATTGTTGTTGTTATACTTGTTGTTTTTTTTTTTTTTTTGGGGGGGGGGGGGGGGGGGGGGGGGGGGGTGGGGTTCATGATATGGGTTTTGTGAATTTCATTTTTGGTACATAAATTTGGTGTTCATACTTAAGTTCCTTCTTTTTTTTTCCGGTTAAATTCTTGAACTTTTATTTCAATGTTTGAGATTATTATGCATTGGAAATCAATTGGGCATTGTTTACAAATTTAATATTGTTTTAGACCGTGGTTCAGATTTGTTGTGGAGACTACAAGAGTAGATCGGGTTGTGGTGATGATAGTGACTTCAGCGACGTGTGTGGCAGGGTGCTGGATTGGGTGCTTCCTCTCTATTCTTAGAGGAAAAGATGATATTTTATTTTGACTTTGAATTATAGAAGGGAGGAAATGAGATTTTGATTTGTGAAATAGGGATTGTGTATGGCAAGTTGTATTCATTTTTTTAGTAAATGCTGATGTGGTGTTGTATTATTGGAGGTTGTAAACTAATAATTTACACCACATCTGAACGTAATTAAAACTCAAAAAAAAAAAAAATATATATATATATATATATATCTATTTGAGACCCCATGATGCAATATCAAACAATCTTGATCCCTGGTATTTTTTTTTACTCTTGTGTACTTCAAATTGAATCTTCTTTTAATTTTTAATTATTAGGAGAGATTTTTCAAGCAGGAATTAAATGCTTCATCTACCATGGACAAGTACTCGTTGTACATAATTCATTCTTTTAACTTAGGCAAATTATTAGATACTCTCGGAGTACTATAAATACATACTGTCTTCTATCACATGAATAACAGGTCTCACTATAGATTTAATTAGTGTAACTCATCATTCACGTGAAAGGAGAAAATACGCATTTATAGTACTCTAAGAGTACACACTAATTTTCCTTCAACCTATATGCCTAATATTTATCGTTCTTTGTTTTTTTTTTTTTTTTCATTGAATTCATTAATTTTTAATAACGTTGGGAGTAGTCGGTGCAATAATACATCCCCGTGAGCCTACAAGGATTGGAAAGAGCCTGCCAAATCACAAAAATAGACATGAAGGGAGGGGCATGCTTTCGCGTACTTTTTATTTATTTTTTGACATTAAGTTTATGAAGTAATTTTTTTTTAACACAATATAGAATTTTTATTTTAGTCTAATTTAAATGTTTATGTGTGTGAAACTCTTTCCTGAAAACTTGAACCCTAGCCTTTACCCCCCACACCCATAAGTATTTATACTTATAGAGTGACCACCACACCAAGAGTATATAATAGTTTGTATGAAGTAAAATTAAAAGGCTAAAATATTGTTTTCGTTCCTAAACTTTTGTAAATGTTTTATTTTATGTTCTGCAATCTGTCCATTAGTTTTTATCCAATGTGTACTAACAGAAAGTCAACGCGGTATTGTTTTATTTTAAAACAATAGTGTGTTTAATGTGGATCAAGTATTTTTTTTTATAAAATGTATAATACATGTGGCATTTATCGAATGGTTACAAGTGGGATAGCCTTAAAAAATAACCAAACCATCCCTAAATTCATCAACCCAATTCATATTATTCATACAAAAATTTAAACATTAAAACCAAAAAAAAAAAATAAATAAAAGAAAAACCTCATATTACACTCTAAAGGAAAAAAAAAAAATCCAAGTGTGCATTTCTATGTTGGCAGAGCTACTTTTATCTTAAATGAAAGTGATAAATTTAGAGCTTTTATTTTTTTGGGGGGGTGGGGGAAGAGAAATATAAAGATAAACCTGAAGAATAGTGAAAGATCCACTAACATTGTTTCTTTACAATTTTATTTCTTTTTGTTTCTTTCTCATTTTCTTCTGGCTGATTATTGTGGTTTTGTGAACCTATCAGTAGGTTATGGGCAATCCTGTTATTGAACTAGAAAAATATGAACAATGATTGGCCCAGTGACGGAACCATACTTGGACGTGGGGGGCAGCGCCCCACACCACCACCCCCCCCAAATTTTGTTATATATATATATATATATATATATGTATGTATGTATTAATTTTAACAATTTATTTCAATAAATTTGCACTTTACCCCCCTCAACAATATTTTTGATCTTTTTAAAAGTTATAGAAAATTTTATTGATCTAAAATCTGAAATAAATTTAACAAGCTTAGCAACAAAATTTACCAATAACAAACTTAAACCCAAACAACACCTCAAACACAAACCCACGCAAGACACAAACAAAAAATAAAATAAAAAATTCCTAAGCCGATTCTAACTAGTTTAAGTAAACACTCACACATATCTGACAACACGCAAGACACCCAAAAAAAAAATTAAAAAAAAAAAAATTAACTTTCTAAATGAATGTTTATTTGGAGTATCAAAAAAAAAAAAAAAATTGTTTATACTTTTGTCCCCTCTAACTCCAAGTCCTAACTCCGTCTATAGATTGCCCGAAGTAAAGAAATGGATCAATTGTACTCACATTGATATTATTGAACTTATTGATATTTTTCTCAAATTTCCTTGACATCTAAATGGTAAGGGCATAAAGTTATTGTACACTTTTGAACAAGCAGTTGCAAGAATAAATGTCAATTCAATTAGCTGCTTAAATTAAATTTCAATTCGTATTGTTTCCTTAGTTCATAATATTTGACCATTGGTTAACTCGGTCAAGGTTGAATAAACAAAGGATATTTTGTTCATTTTGTCTTTAGACAATCAAAATGAGACAATCCAACATTCAATCGGGACAAATTAGGTTGAATATGACATTCTCATGATCCCAATGTGAAAATTTAAATTTTTGAGATTTCGCATGAAAATCAAGGACAAACAAAATGCAATACACAAGCTTTAAAGTTCTATTAAAATCAAGCTCCAAAACTTCAAAGAACATTAAGAATTTCAAGTTTTGAACCTTTGAAGCTCTTTCAAATCAACCTCCAAAGCCCTAAAGAACTTTTACATCAAAATCTTTGGATACAAAGAATATTCGTTGAATATTCATTCAAATCATTTTTTAAAGTCTCAAAGTTTTATTGGAATCAAGATCTAAGACCTCCAACAACTCCAAATTCTTTAATCCATCAAAGCATAATTTGATTTAAGCTCTAAAGCCCCAAATAACTTCCACCATAAATCTTCAAAGACAAAGAACACATGAAGAGCATCCAAAGAATACACAAGAATGTGAAGAACGAGAAGTCTTTAACAAGGTAGAGTTATTGATTCATTCGTAATTCGGTTGCAAATACTTGCTTTACTTTCTTAAGGAGGGAGGTAAATCATATTTAATCCAAAATTGCCATTTATTTTTTCTTGGTAAATACGAGATTAAAACATGTATATTGCACTTTTAGGGTGTATTTGTTAGGAGGTAAAATTGGGTGGATGGAAAACTTTAGAGAGAAAATGGGAGGTATGTTTGCTAAGAGGTGTAATAGGGTGGATAAAAAACTTTGAAGAGAAAATGGGAAGTAAAATTTTTTTGGAGTATGCTTGGTTGGGCGGAGAGGAAGGAAAATAAATGGTAGGGACTAGGTGTTTTCTCTTTGAGCTCACCAAAAAGTTTTCTCCCCTTAATGAAGAGAAAACTGAAGGAAGAAAATGGGGCTACTAAATGGATAAAAATGCACATGTGCTTTATTTCTTTTCTTTTCTTTTCTTTTTTTCTTTTTCTTTGTGCTTTCATGGGCAGTTGCCTCTTCATTTTTTTTTTCTTTTCCTTCCCTAGACGCTGCCTTTTTTTTTTTTTTTTTTTTTTTTGATTTCCTAGGCTGTGGGTGTGATAGTTGTCTTATTTTATTTTATTTTATTTTTGTAACTAGACATGATTTTTATTTTTTGATAAATTGGGTGATTGCTTTATTTTTTTTGGTTGTTTGTCACTTTTTTGTTTTAATTTACCATCATTTTTTAACAAGGGTGTATGAGTAAATTTATACAAACTCACTTTTTTCATCCCTCCACTTTTTCACTCCCAACCAAACAAAAAGGAGAGAAATTAAAATATTTTATATCCCTCCACTTTTCTATCCTCCCACCATTTTCTATCCTCCCACTTTTTCAGCCCTCCAACCAAACGAACCCTTAATATAATTTCTAGATAAACATTTTCCAAAAATTTAATTGCCAAATATTTTCGTTATTTTTCAAATGTCAAGTCTTAGTTGTGTATTCAAAATAAGGTACCATCTTAGGATGTGTGTTGTTAGTGCCTAACTCATTCTCTATATGTAACTTAGTTTTCGAGTTACTGTATTTAGTTTTAGAAGTTATTTTTTCTATTTTAAATTATGAACCCTTATTTTATCAAAAAAAAAAAAAACTTATGAGCGGTTAAGGTTTTTTTTAGTTAATTTAGGAAATAAAATGAATTAGACTTAGGTGACCAAAAATTACAACTTAGACTTTTTGTGGTTGGTAGCAACTCTTCAAAATGAATATATATAAATAAAAAGATTAACTCATGCACTCAATTCCCATGTGAGTTTCTCTCTACTTTTATTTTTTTTTAATGTTCATAAATTTGGGTTTTTTTAAAAAAAAATTAATAAATAAAAAATAATTGCTGTACCCCTCTTTTAGTCCAATAAACCCACCAACTGGTGCCAAATGGATAATAAACATTATAAAAAGCTTTTAGACTACTTTTTTTTTAACTATAAAAAAACTAAAACAGAAGTATCAACAAAAATTGAGATAAAATAAATAAAGACAAAATTAAGGTTTTTTTTTTTTTTTCGTTTAGTTTCTCATATTTTTTGGTATCTTATTTATTGATGTGAGACAAAAAGATAAATGTTACATTTTAACAAAAAAGAAAAGGCTAATTTTATTGTTTTCATAGGAAAATTTGAGGTAACAATGTTTTTTTTGGGAAGAAGTTAGACCCAAAAAAAAAAAAAAAAAAAAAACAGATATCTTTGAAAAAAGATAAAAGTTACTTTTTTTTTTTTAAGCTATATTTATTGTTTTTAAAGGAAAAGGTAAGAGAAAATTTTTTTTTTGGGGAAGAAATTTGGCAAAGAGCAAAATGGACATCTTGGAATAAGTATTACATACGTTGCTTATGAGACACTTTAGAAACCCTATAAATCAATAGTATGGTAGATGGAACTTTAAAACCTTCAAATTTACGATGTCTTTCAATACCATTAAATCCATTACCGGATGCCAAAGGGAAATATATTACTAACTTTTTAAAGGTATTTTTTTTTATATAATAAAAATAAAATAAAAGAATAGGCAACAAAGTTTTGTATAGAATAAACAAAGACAATTAAGTTTTTTATTTTTATTTTTTTCTTCTTATTTGTTATATCTTAGTTTTTGGTAGCGTATTTACTAAATATGAGATAAAAAAAAAAAAAAGAGAGAGACAAAAATGCTCTTTTGAGTAGAAATTAGACAAGAAGCAACAAGGTCACCTTGAAAATACTGTAACATCCATTATGGTATTACCTATGAGGCATTTTGGAAATCTCACAAATTGATAGTGTGACAGCTAAAATTTAGACTATTGAATTTACGATACCTTCTTTCATAATAAAGCTAAAATAGAAAAATGTGCAAAAAATATTGGGATAAAATAAACAAAGACAAACTTAAGGGGTTTTTTTTTTTTCTTTGGAATCTTGTAGTATACAGTAGCTTATTTACTGAATAAGAATTATCTTATTTTTGAAAGAGGCTAATTTTATTGTTTTATGGGAAAGCATGAAAAAAGCACTTTTTGAAAGAAGTCAAACAAAAAGGAAAACGGTTGTCTTGGAAAAATCATTTCATCTGTTACGGTGTTATATATGAGGCATTTTGGAAACCTTATAAATTGATATTGTGATTGCTAAAATTGATACTTTCAAATTTATAACACCTTTTTCATATTAAAACTAAAACATAAAAATGAGCACCAAAAATTGGGATAAAATAAACAAAGACAAAATTAAGGTTTTTTTTTTTTTTGGGGGGGGGGGGGGGGTTGGTATCTCATAGTATACAATAGCTTATTTACTGAATATGAGAAAAAAAGGATTGAAGTTGGCTTATTTTCAAAAATAAGAAGCTAATATATTGTTTTATGGGAAATTATGAGACAAAAATGCATTTTTGAGAAGAAGTCAGACAAAAGGTAAAATGGTCACCTTAAAAAGATTATTACAAGCGTTACGGCGCTAACTTTGAGGCACCTTGGAAACCTCACAAATTGATACTATGATGGAGGGAATTTGCAGACTAGTAGAGTGAAAAGAAAGAATATCATAAGTTAACATGCGGTTAGAAAAAAATTGCAAACTAGCATCTCGAGTTTTATAAACTTGATTTCAGTCTAAAACTTGAGGATTAAAGACTCGATTCTTGCTTGGTGAGTTGGAAATATGATGCCAGATAGAACTCAAGTTTTATATACTCGAGTTCTAAAAAGCAAAACCGAGTCTCTAAGACTCGATTTTGGTACTTAAAGAACAATAGACCTGAAGAAGAACATAGGAATGATATGACAACGAAGAATAGAGGAACGATCTGACGAAGAACAAAGATGAAGAACAAAGGAAGAACCAAGAACACTGGAGCTTTGATTGGACGATTGAACGTTGGGTGGGTGATTAGACGATCTGGTCTTCAGATCTGCATGAAGAAGAACGTTGGGTCAGAACTCAGAAGAAAGCGAAGAAGAAGAAGTTAAAATGGTGAAACTCGAGTATTAAAAGTAAATCTCGTGTCTTAAAAACTCAAGTGCCACGTGGATTTTCTTCCGCGTCAACTCCCATCACTTACAAATCGAGACTTAAAAACTCGAGTTTTATCTTGGAACTTAAAATACTAGTTTACAATATTATTTTGAAACATGATAACTAACTAAATTTTTTGATATTTAGGCTGCGTTTGGCTCAACGGAAATTATTTTCAGGAAAAGAAAATATTTTCGGGAATATATTTTCGGGAAAGGAAAATATGTTTAGGTGTTTGGTAGCATTTTAGAAAATACTTTGAAAAATATTTTCAGGTGTTTGGTTGTAATCTTGAAAATATTATAAAAAATACATTTTTTACTTGTTGCTTACATTTTCTCAGCTTCCAAACAAACATTATCACCAAAATTAAGAAAAAAACAAAAGAAACAACACCAAAAAAAAAAAAAAAAATCATATCTGGGAGAAGATCGCGCCGCGGCGATCAGCAAGATCGCGCCGTGGCGATCGCGATCGCGAGATTGCGCCGCGGCAATCGGCGATCGCGAGATTGCGACTCGCAATCGCGGGATCTCCGCGACGATCGGGATCTCGAGATCGCGCCACGGCGATCGGCGAGTCGTGATCGCCACCTCGCGAGATCGCGACTATCGATCGCGGCGCGATTTCGCGATCGCCGTCTTGTGATCGCGACGCCGGTGCAGTGGCTCGTGATCGCGACGCCGGTGCAGTGGCTCGCGATCGCCAGCGCCAGTGCAGTGGCTCGCGATCGCGCCAGTGTGTTTTCAGGTGGTCACACTCTCTACTCTCGCGCGATCTCTCTCTCTCTCTCTCTCTCTCTTTGCGCGTCCCACGGAAATGGTTTGAAGTGAAATGAGGGACTGAATTGATTTTCAGCCCAATGAAGCTTATTTTCCAGTCAAACTGAAAACATTTTGAGTTTGACCAAATTTTCCAAACCAACCAAACACTATATTTTACGGAAAACAAATTCCAAAACTGATTTTTAGTCGAAACAAACACACCCTTAATGTTATTTGGGAAAAAAATTCTACTATGATGACTGAAACTTGAAATCTCCAAATTTTTTACATTTTTTTTCCAAAGTCTATTAAACCCACCACTCAGTGTGCCAAAGAGATAAATATCATCAAAAACATTTTAAAACAACAGTTCTTTTAAATAAAACTAGAGCAACGATTGGGTGTTCATTAAAAAAAAAAAAAATCAAACGACGAATGGTTGCACGCGGGAATCCCAACACACCCAAAGCCGCTGTACACACATGCCACAAATCACACCGATAATAAATTTAAGAATTCATGCAGGACCCACAAAAGGACGGCCCAGATTCGTTCAAAAGCAGTACAACCCCTGAAACAAACACCACCAAGATGAAAAGCTACCACTTATAAAAGGGGCTTTCCCGCCGATCTCTTCACATACTCCAAACTCCAAAGTCCAAACGCCACTCTCTCTCTCTCTCGCTAGAAAGAAAAGTAGAGAACCCCAAAAATTCTATCAGATTCATTCTATATCAAAATAAAATATTCTCAGAATAACTAAATGGAGCTTCGTTCTCGTAGGCAAATCTCTAACCCTCCTATCGATGGTAAACTCTCTCTCTCTCTCTCTCTCTCTCTCTCAATTTTTTTTTTAATTTTTATAATTTAAATTATCGAACATTTTTACCCTAAAAATTGGTAAAGTAATTGATTTATATAAACAATCTCTATCTTTCTTTCTTACTTTTTTTTTTTTTTTTTTCATCAGTCTTTTTGTTTGGTTTAAACAAAAAAAAAAAAAAAATTCGAAATTTAGTTTCTTTTAATTTAGCGGTATAAAAAAAGGTAAACTTTTTTTGTTTTCTTTTTTTAAAGTTATGTATTAGTTAATTCTATGGTATAATATTTATAGGTAATTCTAAACTGAGTAATGTGAGTTTTGATGTGTAAATTAGAAGCAAGCAATGTGCAAGTTCAAAACATTAGTGATGATAGCTCTGACGAAGCGGGTTCTGACTCGACAGTTTATGTGCCCTCCAGTTCTGATCAGAGTGATGAAGGTACTCTTTTTGTATTATTTTATGGGGTTCATTTGTGATTAGAAGTTAATATTTTGTGGGGTTTTATTTATTAAAAAATCAATTATAACTTTTGAAGATTTTATGTATATGGGTTGGTGGAGATTTAAGTGAAATTTGTAGTGAAGTGTTAAGTTAAGCAGATGAATTTTACTTATAAGAAATTGGGTCTGTGAAATGGAATGTTATTGTTTATTTTTTGGAGTGTTAGCATTGGCTTATATGCGATGATATATAGATGTAGATGAAGAGGACAGCGGTAGAGTGGAGTTTGATTTGAACGCCACACCAAAAGCTGCAGTTGAGGTTCATGATTGGGAAGATAATGGTTATGGTTATGGTAAGCCTTCGACGAAAAGGAAGAAGGCTGGACAAGAGAAGAAAACAGTGGAGCATGGAGAGTCTAGTCGGGAAGTGGATGTGGATGCTCAGCAAGCAGCAGTTGAGATTGATTTTCTTGGGCTGGCGAAGAATGATAATAACAACATTATTATTTATAATTTTAATAATAATAGTAATAGTAATAAAAAGAGGAAAAGAAAAGGAGGTCCAAAGCCAAGATTGTTGTGGAATGAATGGGAAGAAGAGCATGAGAAATGGATTGATGAGAATATAACAAAAGATTTTGATTTGGAACGTCAGGATGAAGAGATAACTGAAACTGCTGAGGAACCATCCGAATTGATAATGCCATTGTTAAGGTACCAAAAGGAGTGGTTGGCCTGGGCTTCAAAACAGGAGGAAAAGTCTGGAATTAGAGGGGGAATACTTGCTGATGAAATGGGAATGGGAAAAACCATTCAAGCAATTTCACTCGTCCTTGCCAGACGGGAAATCCGAAGAACAACTGATGATGATTCCTCAGTATTACCAGGTTCATCCAAAGGCTTGCCTGGAATTAAGGCCACCCTTGTAATTTGTCCTGTGGTCGCTGTGAAGCAGTGGGAGAGTGAGATTAAACGGTTCACTTCAGAGGGATGTGCCAAGGTGCTTATTTATCATGGGGCTAATAGAGCGAAGCATTCTAAAGAGATTAGAAAATGTGATTTTGTTCTAACTACATACTCTGTTGTCGAGGCTGAGTTCAGAAAATACATGATGCCTCCCAAGACAAAATGTCCTTACTGTGGCAAAGCATATTATGAAAATAAGCTTACTATTCACTTGAAATATTTTTGCGGGCCTGATGCTGTTAGAACAGAGAAGCAGTCTAAGCAAGCAAGAAAGAAATGGAGCCTTGCAATGTCAAAGCAGAAAACAGATTCTGCTCAAGACGTGATGGATGAAAGTGATGGCAAGAAAAGTAAGGGAGCTCGTCGGAAGGCATCAAAGCAGCACAATGAAGAAGAGGACATGGGAATGCGAAGTAGATTTGGTAATGAAGGAGTTGACAGCTCTTCAAGAGGGAAATCACTTTTGCATGCTGTGAAGTGGGAGCGTGTAATTTTGGATGAGGTAAGTTGTCAGATATTAGTTGTGGTAGGGGGATTTCACTCCTGACTTTCTCATGAACTTGCTTGATACCATTTTATGCCCTCTCTCTCCCCATCTGAACAAGCATCTGCATGCACACTCACATTCACTGTTGTCTAATGTGGAACAATTTTTGGATTTTTGTTCTTTTTCTCAAACATTCTTAAAGTTTGAAAGCCTAGAATGTGACTGTTATACTTGTACACTATATGGACATTTTCTTGTCAATTGCTAAAAGGCATTCATGTATCTGATGTATGTCTGATTCATTTTCATGATCCAGGTGATACTTGTAATCAGGGAATTGACACTTCACGATTAAAAGTGTGATCACTGTTTTGATTCTGAAAATTTCAAATCAGATAATAACATGCTAAACCTAGATAAAATATTTCCATGCTTGATGACCCCTTGGCATTCTAACGCACGATCTTCCCTGTATGGAGTTTATAACAATGGACCATATTATTATTGGAGGGAATACAGTCCAAGTTTGTTTGATTTCATGATTGAAGCTATCAACCTTGGTTTTCCAGGTTTCACATCACATGTAAGCATAACAGTTAAGTGCCATGACCTGAACATGAATATGTGCATGGGAACACAACCACATATGATTGGAAAATTTGTACACGACCAGCTAGGATAGGAAAATGGTATCAAATATCTAAATCTTTAAAGTTCTTGTTGGCTGAAATAAATTCTTGAATTTCATCTCTGTTAATGTCTTGCACTTCTTATGAAGATTAATGTTTTTAATTGATATTTTACTTCTTATTGCCTCCAAATTGTTTACTATTTCTTGTATCTCCATTCTAGTGGAGAATGTGGGCTTACTGCCCATAGGCCGGTGTCTCTCATTTATTTTCTTGTTTTTGTGTTCTAACTTTATTTGCTATCCATTTGTGTCTGTGGAGTGTGTGTCCCTCTGGTTACTAAAAAATGGATTGAAGCTTTAATTTCTTACCAGGGTGTATGCATTTCAGAATTAGTTTCACTAGTGTTCGTTCTAAAAATGTTTATGGTTCTCTTATTTGAAAATAGGCACATTATATAAAAGCTAGACATTGTAATACCGCAAAAGCCGTTCTTGCTTTAGATTCTTCATACAAATGGGCTTTAAGTGGCACTCCCCTTCAGAATCGTGTTGGAGAACTTTACTCTTTGGTAAGTTTAATGCATGTTATAAATATTTTCAATAATGATGCAACTGTTTCTATCAAACTTACTAGTTGCAATGCTGTTTGCACAGGTTCGCTTCCTGCAAATAACTCCATACTCTTATTATCTGTGCAAGGACTGTGATTGCAAAACACTTGATCACAGGTAGGGTTTGAGATCCAAGATTTTTCTTCACAGCAATCTACAACTATGAAAAATTATGTACATTTAGCAGTGGTGTCTAGTTGATTGACTTGATCTATTCATATGACAAAATATTATTAGTGGGTCAATTGAGAATTTTTACTTTTCATGCTTCTTCTAGTTTACGAATTGAAGAAGTGGGTAATTACTATTATATTTGCCATGTTTCAACCATGAGCACACCTATCATTTTCACTGGCTTATAGAAAATATTGTGTACCACAAACTTCTTACCATTGGGAGGTTTTTGGGAAATTTCTGGATTTTCTTCTCCTTTGTGCTCAAGAGGGTCTGTAGTTGCATAAATTTTGCTAAAATAAAAAGAGTTCAATTTAGATTTGAAGATGTGGAGGTGGAAAGAGAGAGATCAATAGTAAATAAACTCTTAGGCTTTGGGCTTTCAATGGGAAACAAAGAAGAGTCTAAGGGATCCAAAATAAAATATATATATATATATATATATATATATTAGTGATGATGTGGAAAATTGTGACTACTCAATGGCAAATGTGGCAACATTAGAATTATAAATAATAATAAAAAAATCAAAGGCGTCCAGAATATATATACAAGTTTATGTTATGGAACATCTCTACTTTGTTTTGTGATAACAAGGTAATGTTGTCCAGAATCAGTAGCTGTTCAAACTGAACTTTTAGTTTTCTTTTCCTGAGTTTTATCTTCTTCTTCATTCTGCACAATTATGCAATCATGTTTTGGATTACTTTTTCTTTGGTTTAATTGTTATTTATCTTTATCAACCCTCTTGGTTACCTGCAGCTCCTTAAAGGAATGTCAGAACTGTCATCATAGTTCTGTGAGGCATTTTTGTTGGTGGAATAAAGTGAGTCCTGAAATATGTTTCTCTCATTTTCCTGTTGTTGTTTATTTTTCTAGGTATCTATTTTTCATAGAAATACTCTTTTCTTGCATATCATTTAATCCCTGTACCTTTTTAGTATGTTGCTACACCAATACAATCATATGGAAAGAGTGATGAGGGGCGACGAGCAATGATTTTGCTCAAACACAAAATTTTAAAGAACATAGTTCTAAGACGCACAAAAAAAGGCAGGGCTGCTGATCTGGCACTTCCTTCTAGAGTTGTAAGTGTTTGTTTGTTTGTTTATTTATTTATTATTTGATATTATACTTTATGGCGCTAAGATTTTTCTCCATTATTCCCTTTTCAATTCCTCCCTAATATTTTGTAGGTTTTATTGAGGCGGGATACCTTGGATATCAAAGAACAAGATTATTATGAATCATTGTACAATGACAGTCAGTCACAGTTTAATACGTATGTCACCTTCATTTTCTTTTACTTTGTGTTTCAGCTTTGAAATTCCACTTATTTATGTATAAGTTATCATTAACATGATTCGTTATTTGAATTAATTTTTGTTCTCTCTGAAACTTCCTTGCTTTGTATTCCGCATTATTTCCATTCTATATTTATACTCATAATAATCATGCGTGCACATGGACACAACACAAAAAATTACTTCATCTGTTATATGAAATTATTTTAGCATGTTTGTATAAATTTCTTTTATTCTTTACAGATATGTTCAATCGGGAACTGTGATGAATAATTACGCTCACATTTTTGACCTACTCACAAGGTTACGGCAGGTGAATGATAATTTTTTAGAAAAAACCATTGTATTAGTTTATTACCGTTTTAAAAGTGTATTAATTTCACTTATCAAAAAAAAAAAAAGTATTAATTTTAGAGCTTTACTGTGTTGTTTTGTTAGTATACTTCCAGTGTACTTGCAGTTAATTTTTATTATCTTTAAAAAAAAAAGTATATATTCAATGGATAAATATATTAAGAGCGGACCATGCATTAATTACGTGTACCCTTGATTGAGAAACCTGACTCCTCCCTATTTTGAGCTTCAGATTTTTTAATCAGAAAAAAGGAAAATAGCTCCTCATTATGATAGTATCAAGAATCTGTTGATGAGTTAGGCTTGACTGACCAAGTTTAGAGTTCCACCCATCTATATTGTTCTCTTAGAGTGTAGTCTGCATATTGTTTTTTGACAAGTAGTCTGCATATTATAGTCAGCAGCAGAAAATTAACATTATAAAAGTAAAAACTATTAATGATGTGCTGGTGCTTTAATGCCTCTAATTTCATTGTGTAAAACTGCAGGCGGTTGATCATCCTTACCTTGTGGTATGTTCTAGAGCTGCTGCATTAAGAAGAGAAAACATGATTAGTAATGATAATGGTGAACAAGTGTGTGGCATCTGTCATGACCCAGCTGAAGATCCTGCTGTAAGTTCATCTTTTTGGGTTTTACTTTTTTATTTTTCTGGATATAGTTTCATCTTTATTTATCCCCACACCAAAGTTTGGAATTTGGCATAAAAGTTGGTTATAACCAACATTATTTTTCTTTAATACTTTGAGTTGGTTCCTTTAAACCTGCCTAATAGCTAATGTTATGTTTTTGTTAGTGAAAAATAAGAAGAAAAATTGTGAAAAGGATGAGCTGTTTTCTATCTCTGCCCTCAGCCAATCCATTATATTGGAGAAGAATTTACAAATATGACAGAATATTCTGATGGTGATAGTTGATAAGGACATTGATGTAGGACAATTAGGGATTTTTCTAACATTTAGTTGTGGTGGGTTTAGGTTTGGGAAAGAAGAATTAGAGAGAAGTTAGGACTGTTTAGGGGCTGTGTGAACAGTACTACATGAACAGTAACTTTAGAAAGAAAGAAGAGAAGATAAGGAGAAGAGAGAAGGAGAAAGAAAAAAAAATGCCAACGTGCCTATTGCTCAAAACACTCAATTTTATTAATCAGCTCAGTCTACTCCTTGAATACATTGAGCACAATATTTATATATAAAGACTCTTACTTGTAGTAGTATTAGGATTCCCACTAGTACTAGGATTACTATTTAAACCTAATAAATTAAATCAAAGCCCATACATAAAGACCCATAATTAAATAAGACTAACTAATAAAACCCATGGCCTCTAACTATGGCCCATACCCAACAATTGTAAAATTACTAAAATACCCTCGACTCAAGAATAACCAAATAAAATATAAAAACTTAATTAACTACCTTTGACGCTTATTCTTGGGTCTTGCCTTAGCCATAGGCTTCCAAAGAGAATATCCTTTCTTTAACCATGTTATGATTCCGCCATCAAACATCGCCCCAATGTTATCTACTAAAGAATATTCTGATGGTGATAGTTGATAGGGACACCTCACCAATGGTGTCTTCTAAAAGAGTCTACATTAGAATCACTCACTAGGGGCACCTCTCCAATGGTATCTTCTAGAAGTTGTCGCATAAAGTTCTCTCTAATACTTCCCCTTAAGGTAGAGCATATATGTCAATATAAACCCACCTTGGAATATATATTCTAATTGACTCCTATATATTTTGTAAAGATATTATCAAGTTGGTCTTCAATTCACAAATGGTGTAGCTATATCTCCGTTTAGTATACTATCTCATACAAAACAGCATTCCATTTCAAAGTGCTTGGTCCTTTCATGGAACACAAGAATGCAAGCAATGCGTATAGCGGCTTGGTTATTTTAGGGTAGTGGAATAGGAGTATGTGCTGAGAAGCCGAACTTCTAAAGAAATCTCACTGGAAGTATGTGCCATTTCTCTGTATTTTGCTTTTGCACTTGACCAGGCAACTAAATTGTGCATCTTAATGTTACAAGCTTTCCTCCCAAGAAGGTGCAATGCCCTATGTTGGACCTTCTATCTGAAGGTGATCCTATCCAATCTTCATTAGTGAAGCCTTCCATCATGAGATGACCATTCTTGCAAAACAATATACCTCATCCTTTCTTTCAAAACATTATACCTCATCCTGGATCTCTCTTTAGGTATTAAAGTATCCAGATAGTAGCGTCCCAATGTGATGGTCTTAGGGCTTTTAAGAACTTACCCATTTTACTATGTATGAGATATTTGGCATTGTGTTAGAGAGATAATTGAGCTTCTGAAGTCCCAACCAATCAACAATATTGGCTAGGATTTGAAAATAAGTCAGCTTCATCTCTCAACCAGGGCCTTTTTTTTTCCAAAAATGTTGGAGTGTTGTGGAAAAGGATGTCATGGATTTTTTTGATTACTTTTATTGGCACCCTGTGATTGAACGGTCTATGAATGCTTCTTTTCTCACTTTAATTCCTAAGAAGTGTAATGCCATTAACATAAAAGATTTTCGTCCTATCAGTTTGGTGGGTAGTTTGTACAAGCTGTTGTCCAAGGTGTTGGCTAATAGATTGAAGGCGGTTTTGGATAATCTCATCTCTAAGTCTCAAAATT
Organism: Castanopsis chinensis; assembly: GCA_032878915.1. NCBI lineage: Eukaryota > Viridiplantae > Streptophyta > Magnoliopsida > Fagales > Fagaceae > Castanopsis > Castanopsis chinensis. Next base: position 9,930,076 of record JAVQMG010000126.1, on the reverse strand, counting down.
CCTTTGTTGGCAGAAGGCAAATTCTGGATTCAATGCTCATTGCAAATGAATGCCTGGATAGTAGGTTGAAGAGCCGATTATTGGGTGTAGTTTGTAAGCTTGATATTGAAAAAGCATACGACCATGTGAGCTAGGATGCCTTGTTTTATCTGTTGGTCCAGACGGGTTTTGGGGTGAAATGGAGGGGGTGGATTAAGGCTTGTATCACTTTTGTCCATTTTTCAATCCTAATAAATGGATCCTTGAAGGTTTTTTTGTAAGCTCTCATGGTTTGAGACAAAGTGATCCATTATCCCCACGCTTGTTTCTTTTGATAATGGAGGTTTTAAGTAGAATTTTGAGGAAGACAGAAGAGAGTAATCTTATATGGGGTTTTCGTGTGGGAGTAGTGAATTTCGTCGGTGTACTTATTTCTCATTTGTTGTTTGCTGATGATACTATCTTATTTTGTGATGCTTCTAGGGAACAATTGTTGTCCATAAGGTTGGCTTTGTGTTGTTTCCAAGCTTTTATAGGGTTAAAGGTTAATGCTGAGAAAAGTGAGATTGTCCCTGTTGGGGAGGTGAATAATTTAGAAGTTCTAGCCAATATTCTTCATTGTAGAATTGGCAGTTTGCCTATGAAATATTTGGGGACGCCATTGGGAACTTCGTTTAAGACAGCTTCGATTTGGAATCTTATTTTGGAGAAGAAATTATCAGGATGGAAGCGTCTCTATTTATTTAAGGATGGTAGGCTCATGTTATTGAAAAGTACTCTCTCAAGTCTCCCAACATATTTTTTTTTATCTCTCTTAACTATTCCTAAAGCTATGGTTGCAAGATTGGAAAGTATTCAAAGGAATTATCTTTGGGGGTCTTCTGAGGGGAGTTTCCAGTATCCTTTGGTGGCTTGGGAAAAGGTGTGTTTAACCCATTGAGTTGGGCGGTTTGAGGATAAGAAATGTGGTGTCTTTTAATCAAGCTTTATTAGGAAAATGGTTTTGGAGGTATGGTCATGAAGCTACCCATATTTGGCAGAGGGTTATCTCCACAAAGTATGGCTAGGGTCAAGGGGGGTGGAGTACTAAAGCATGCAGGAGAGCTCATGGATGTGGTTTTTGGCGAAGCATTCATGAAGGGTGGGGGAGCTTTTCTAAGCATTTGTCATTTGTAGTAGGTGAAGGTGCTCGTATTCGATTCTGGCATGATAGGTGGATTGGTGATAATACCCTAAAGTCTCTCTATACTAACCTCTACTTGTGTTCAGCTAACAAGGATGCTTGTATTTTTTAGGTGTTGTGGCTTCCAGAGGGGGGTACTACTAGAGTTTGGGATTTAAGGTTTTATAGAGAATTTGAAGACGGGGAGCTAGCTGCATCTTATTCTCTCCTCGAGTTTATCCAATCTCATATTCCTCGGGGTGAAAGGAGTGATACTCTTCATTGGCGGCTCAAAGGAGATGGTAAGTTTGACACCTGGTCTTTCTATCATGCAATTTAGGGAACTCAAGATTCTTTGGTTCCTTGGAATGGTGTGTGGAAACCAAAGGTTCATAAGCGAGTGGCTTTCTTTTTGTGGACAGCTGTTCATGGTCAAATTCTTAATTTGGATAATCTCATGATTAGGGGCGCTCTTTGGCAAATCAGTGTTGTATGTGTTGTTGTGATGGGGTGTCAATGGACCACCTTCTTCTTCTTCAGTGTCCTATTACATATACCTTATGGACTTTTATCTTCAGGCTTTCGGTATTCATTGGGTTATGCCAAGACTAGTGGCAGGATTGTTATTTTGTTGTCATCAATGGCTTGGGAATAAAACTCTAAATATTTGGAATTGGATTCCAGGTTGCTTGATGTGGATTGCTTGGTTGGAACGAAATTGTCGTTCCTTCAAGGACGCTAAGAAGACTTTGGAAGAGTTAAAGGTTTTATGCTAGTGTAGTCTGTTTAAGTGGTCTTATTGCTGGGGTTTTAGTAATTGTTCCTCTCTCTTTGAGTTTATGTTTTCTCTTAGATTAGATTCCTGATGTCCCTCTTCTCTGTTGTTTGATTTATCCTTTTCTTGTTGTTCATCATCATGAACAATTTGTATTTTTACTTTCTATTTTCATTAATAAAATTTCTATGACTACCTATCAAGAGAGTTTCTAATTTGGATCTATTGGAGTTTCAACCAGACAAGAAACCAGCAATCCAATCTCTTCAATTATATCAAGTACGTACTTCCTTTGAGATAACTCGATGCCTTGCTTAGATCTTGCAACTTTAATTCCCACGAACTACCAAAGTTTGCCAAGATTTTCGATGTGAAAGTGTTTTTGTAATGCCATCAAAATCATCCCAGTAAATACTATGTCATCCACATAAACAAGTATATATCCAGCATCAGTCTGCATGTGGAAAACTTAATGATCCATTTGACAATGGTGGAGAGCAAAATACGTGAAAACCTTATAGAACTTTCCATGATCTTGATGACTGCTTAAGACATTAGAATGCTTTCTTCAGCTTGTAAACATTGTTCCAATACTACCCCTAAGAGCTAAACTTAGGTGGCTGCTCCATAGATACTTCCTCAAATAGGTCAACATAGTGAAATTCATTCTTGACATAGATAGAGGCCAGTCAAAATTCACCGCAAGTGATCAGGATTTGAACATAAGAGATCTTGCCATAGGAGATAATGTTTCATGATAGTCAATACCATAAGTTTAAGTATTGCCTTACACAACCAATTAAGCCTTAAAAGGATGGAACAATAGGGGCATAAGCAGCGAAATTATCTATCCTTATTCAGGATAGGGAACAACTAAACACCACCAAGAACTAAACGTGGGTCTTCTATGTCAACTTCAACAACCAATGCCGCTGGTGACTTAGAAACTTCTGATGACCACTGTACTAGCATAGACTTAGGCCACTGACGACCGATAAAACATGAAACTCAACCATTCACATGGGAACCACCATGATAGAGCTGGAAATGTCAGAATTGACTGAAAACTGCTGTGAACGTCCACAATCCACCAGAAATCCGCACAAACAATGCTGACCAACCATGAAGAACATCCTGAAAATCAGAGAGCAACAAACGCAGCAGCTAATGACATAGTTTGCTGTTTGACTATCAGACTTTCACGGTGACGATCACAATGGTGATGAAGTCAGCAGTGCTCTCCGACATCTTCATACACCTCTCAACATCATTCAAACCAACAAATGAAAAGCATGAGTTATTTTTTATCTCAACCCTTAGCCAGTCATTCCATATATATTGGAGAAGGATTTAAAAATATGACAATATTCTGATGGCGACAGCTAGTATTTACACCTCACTAGGGACACCACACCAATATCTTCTAGAGAAGCCTATAATTGTGACAGAGACCAGTGGTATCTTATAGAAGGGTGTAACACTCTCTTTAACAGTTTTTAAAGCCTTTTAATATAGTTCTTGATTGATAATACATTGGATAAAATATATCCGATTAAGTTAATGCAAATATATCTGGGTAAGTTACTAATGCAAATTGGCCATTGTTGAATACGTGATTCACTAACATGTCTATTAAGGTGTGAAGGATCACATTCATGGTTAGCTAATGGATATGATATTTAAATGCAAAGTTGCAATTGTCACGAAGGCTACGCAACTCAAATGAACATGAATTTATGCTTTGACTTGGTCTTCTGGGGATTGGAAAGTGATATTTGCCTAAATGCAGTACCCTAGATGGAGGACATATCTTTTATTTTATTTTCATTGATTTTGTATTATATTACCTTTAACAACTTCCTACTGAGAAGTAAATGACCAAGTTTACAAACATTTTGTATTTTTCTATGAAGTCTGGAAATAATGCACTCGTTTTGTGGATATCTGTGCTTAGCTTTTTATAAGTAAATTCATATTACACCAAGTCCTGGATTTGTTTTCCATCTAAAAGCTTTTGCTCATTTTTACAGGTCACCTCTTGTGAGCATGTTTTTTGTAAAGCTTGTTTGCTTAATTACTATGCTTCATTCGGACAAGCCTCCTGCCCTACATGTTCCAAATTACTTACTGTCGATTTGACTAAAAATGTGGACAGTGGAGATCAGACTTCTAAAACTACCATTAAGGGTTTCAGATCCTCAAGTATTCTGAACAGAATTCAACTTGATGATTTTCAGACAAGCACAAAAATAGAGGCTTTGGTATGTGTCAATGAAACTGTTACATATGTTTTTTGGAACTTTTCCCTTCATATTGCAACCCTAATAATTCTTTAAAAAATCATTAGCATACCATGTGTACCATTTCTTGCAATTTTACTTGACTTGATTTCTCTAGCATGTAATGTCCCTATTTTTACATAAACATGAGAGAGAACTAATAAAGATCTTTGAAGGCAATCTTGAAAGTGAGTTTCTTTTAAGCACATTCTTCTGAATTAAGAAACCCTTTACACATATATTAATTGTCTTAAAAGAAACCTCTTCAACTTCCATAGCAGTAAAATTAATCTTAAAATCCATTTCAAATGGTGAAGTGCATGCCGCCGGGGGGTGGGGTGAATGGATCAGTCATAAGATCAGGTTGTTCTAGGAAGTTGGTAAATCAGACTTCAGAGTTAACTAAAACGTAATCAATGGAGCAGTGATAAAAATGATGATTTGACAGATCTGTTTCCCGCATTGCAATGGTCATTGAAAATATTCCTCTTCTCTAGCACATGTCCCTTCCAAGAATTTAATAAGAAAAGGGTGGTAAGGTAAAACTTGATGTCATTTTCTGGGCAAGGTAAATTTATAGTGTTCTGTTGGGTTGCTTCTATAGTTTATACTGTGTCCATATCTACTGCAATGGTTTTTATATTTCCACATGGCCTAAACCATTTTTTGATGGTTCTGTGTTCATTTGATAATTCTATTTTGCAGATCATATGGTTATATAAGAAAACTATCTTCCCTTCTCTAGCAAAAATCCCCTTAATAATTTTAAGTTATTGGATTTTAAGAAAAAAAAATTGATCCCACTTTTTGGGTAAGGTAAATCTATAAATTTTGTTACTTTGCCTGCATTTTCCTGTGGATCCATAAATATTGCAATTGTTGTATTTTTCCACTTGCTTCTGACTGGTTTGAATGGTTCTAGAGGGAAGAAATTAGGTTCATGGTTGAAAGGGATGGTTCTGCAAAAGGAATTGTTTTCAGCCAGTTCACATCATTCTTGGATCTCATAAATTATTCCCTCCACAAGGTAATATAAAATCTTCATCTCAGTCTTTTTTTCTCCCCACATTGTGAAAGGGTGGGAAAGTAATTTTTTGAACCTGTTGCAGTCGGGTATAAAGTGCGTTCAACTAGTTGGAAGCATGACCATGTCTGCAAGAGATGCCTCTATCAAGAGATTTACCGAGGACCCAGATTGCAGGATTTTCCTTATGAGCTTGAAAGCTGGTGGTGTCGCTCTGAATCTTGCAGTTGCATCACATGTAAGCAATTCATTTTCTTAGTTTTGTTTAATTGAATCTCTACTATTCATTAGGCTTAACATTTGCAGTAATAAAGCATGCATTTGTACCTGTTTTTCTTAAATTAAGTTTTTTTTTTTAGTTGGCTTTTCAATAAAGAGAGATCTGCTGTATAAATTTCCTGAGGCTCCTTGTTGGTCAAGGAAACACTTCTTTAATAAGGAACTCATGCTGAAGACTATCAGTTGATTTTTGTATTGGGAAAGTGGATCTCGTGGCATTTAAGAAGCTTATCTTAGACAATACTTATCATGCTTTATCTATTTAATTTGTTCAGATTTTTCTACTGATGACTTTTCACCTGTATTTGCAAAATGAGGCAGGCCAGATACTTCTAATTATTATATATATAGGGTTTTAGTTTTTAATTTGTTTTTCTTGTACCTCTTTGGCACACATTCCTTTTCTTACTTGGCTTATACCACAAAAATGATAGGCGCATGCTCTAGCTTGTTCATTTATTGTGGACGTCTAAATGTTAATTCCTTGCTAGTTTTATTATTAGTGTTGGTATGCTTCATGTGTCGTTCCTGTGTCTAGGTCTTTTTGATGGATCCTTGGTGGAACCCGGCTGTGGAGCGGCAAGCACAAGATAGAATCCATCGAATAGGGCAGTATAAACCAATCAGGTGCTGTTTTTTACTTGCTAGCTTGCCCAATTCTTATATATGCTAGTTGCCCCTTTCTTTGAAGATTTTAACTTTGCCTTTACATTTACAGAATTGTGAGATTTGTTATTGAGAATACAATTGAAGAGAGGATTTTGAAGCTACAAGAAAAGAAGGAACTTGTGTTTGAAGGGTGTGTGATCTCTGCCATTTAGATTGTATTGTCCCAATGGTTTCCACACGTTGGTACTGACCTAATCAATTTTGTCTCTTGCAGGACTATAGGTGGCTCTACAGAGGCCCTTGGAAAATTGACTGAGGAAGACTTGAGATTTCTTTTTGTCACCTGAGCAGGATAAAACATGTAAATGGGTGCTTTAGACCTCGCATTTCTAAACATCAGCTAATTCCTTTTAAAGGCTCCATACAATTTTACATATATTTTGCTGCCTTCGGCTTTAGCCTTTAGGAGATGAGCAGTGAACTGCTTTTGTATAAATTTTGGGTAATATCTGATGACATTTCAATTAATACTCTTAATTTACAATTAAACAAGTTTTGTCTGCCCACCACCTCTAGTTTTAATGAAGAAGATTCTTAAATCTTTTCCAAATTTCGGATAGATATTGTGATAATATTGGGGTAGAGTTTTCCTAAAGTATGTGACATCAAATTCAAGATTAGCAGTTGAAATTTATGAATCAGCATTATGCTAACTCTTGTTGTGGCATTCTCTCTTCAACCGCACAATCTTCAGGCTACGGTATATGTGAAATCTTCGCTGGTGCGACAAAAAGTTGAAATAGTATGAACAGTCTGTAGTAAAGGAACAGCATACTGAGAGAAACCAAAGGATCGGGAGTTGGTCAATGGAAAGAGGAGGTTCTGATTTACGTCAACTTAAAAAGACTAAAATATAGTATGAACAGAAAAATAATAAAAGACAACAATCAACGAGCGTGTATTATAATCCCGAGAGAGAGAGCGACAAGGAAAATCACATATTAAGGCAACTTCTATCAGTGTCAATTATTCTAAGAAAAGCCTTCAAATATGATGCTTCATATTAAATGCTTCATATCAATTATTTAGTAGACAAAGTTTTGTTCCTAAGGTTACAACTCTCATTGAAAAAATTAGCATGATTAAATATTTTGAAAATCTAATAAAATTTGGTTACAAATTTGGTTGTAGTTTGAAACTATAACTCTCACTGAAAAAATTAGCATGGCTATATATTTTGAAAATCTAACAGTTAGATTACATGTTTTTTATGTTTCATGTTCTTAACACACTTGACAAATCTCATACTAATTAAATGTTATTTATTATTTGATTTATAAACTTATTTTTAATGCACACTTAGATTATAAGAACTTAAAATTTAAATATTTGATTGATAACATAACTATTGATATTTAATTTTCTAAAATTTTGCAAGCAAGAAAGATATAAAAAGAAAATGTTATCCAATTGTGAATTTTTCAAAATTTACATTCAATAAAAAGATATTGAGTGGAGTTATAAGCTTAGGCTTAACCAAGTTTGTTGTCAAATTTTGTCCTTATTTAGTTACATGATATTTTTAATTGGTAATGTGACTTGTTTAAATACTACACATAAAAAATCATATTAGTAGGTTAGAAGAGATAGCTCCAAACCGGTTCGAAGCTAAACTTTTTCCATCTAAATAAAACACTATAACTTAAATGTTTTTACCATTTTACAAATCTATACTAATAATTAATAACTACATTACAATCGAATTTATATCGAGTTATTTAGATAGAATGATTGCGTCTATCAACTTATAATATTAGATGTATCAACCATATATTCTAAAAACTATGCAATTTAAACCTAAATCTATATTTAATTTTTAGTTTTTTTCTATAAATAGAATATTTATAAATTCAAATAATATTTTGATATATTATGAACTCAAATACAAACATATACAATCAAATCTCTAGTTTATATTCTTCTTTAAAAATAAATCTCTTTTTTTTTTTTCTTTTTTTTTTTTTTTTGTGCCTCAAGGAAAGTTTAGATGAAAGAAGGCTACACCATACCAAGACCAGGGTAAGCCGCAAGACTCACTTATAGATCACCCAACAAGGGGAATGCTGATAGCAGAACTCGAACTCAAACCTTGGCCTTATGGGCGATGCATTCGAGCCCTACCAACTAAACCACAACCCCTATTGGCCAAAAAAGAAATCTCTATTTTATTTAAATATATGCTTTGTACATATATACATATAAACATATAATATTATATATACTTAAGAGCTTGTTCATAATTGCATCATCTTTAAACTTAGTAACTTAGTTTTTTTAATAACTGAACCTAAACTAACTTAAACTTGACTAGTTTGTTAAATAAACAAACTTAAATAAGCTCTTTCTCCAGTCAAGCCACAACAATAAAACCCTAGGCACCTTAAGGTAGTGGAGTGAGTGATAATGGGTTAAAGTCTTGGTTCAAATAAAGCCATGACACTAAAACAAGAAACAAAGAAGTTTTAACAATTCCTAAGTTTTGTGATTTTTTTTTTTTGTCTGTAAACTCATTATTGGAATGACATTGTCACTTCTTTTGGGTAGCAATGGTACACAATCACAGCTCGCACATGATCCTGAAAAGAATTGAAGAAATTTCAACCATATAACATTATTTAAAAGGAAAAAACCCCAAAAATATAATATTAGAACATGTGAAAATACTTAGGTCTGCAAATGCACAGTCCAAGCCTGAGAACTTATTGTGTCGAGGATCAATAAAGAGGCAAAGACGTCATTTTTAAATCCCTGATATTACTCTGGGCTATACTGACTTGCATCAGCGTTAAGGTGAGAGCAATCACCCCCCACTTAAGTTCAAAACAAACAGAAACGTCCGCATAAAACTCAAGTATTTTTAGTATATTTTCTTCAACTGCACACCAATTGAACGTTTTAAGAAAGAGTTTGTAGGATCAATGTGATAAAATAATTGTAAGGTGTTTTACAAGTCTAGGATATGCACAATTCCAATAGGCAGCACAATTGGCACCTTCTTGTGCTTAATAAAATTACCTTATAATAGAAATTGTGGGGGAAAAGGAAATCTTCACCTTTATTTCTAATCTTCTTCACAAGAACCAAATTGGACATAGATAGAAAATTTTCAACTCTGCCCAATTGCATGTGTACCAGCACATCAGGTATTCAGCAGAGACTTCATATATCAAGGAGAAGCCTCCGAGGGTCCTCCACAACATCTTTGATACGGCGCAAGAAAAACACAGCCTCCCTCCCATCAATCAGCTGATGATCGTATGTCAATGCAATATACATCATAGGCCTTGGAACAATATTTCCCCCAACAACCATTGGACGGGTCACAATTGAGTGCATGCCTAATATAGCCGACTGCCAAATAAGTAATAGAGTCAATAGGTGGGGAGAATACCAATGCATAACAAGAATATTATTTTGCTAAAAAAAAAGAATATTATTAAACCAAAAAGACACTAAGAATAATTAACTATAAAATGATTTAAAAAATTGCAAAGGTGTTTTCAATCATTTATTATATAAAACTACTGACATGCATAGAGAATAATAACATTAAAAAAAACTGCCAAGAGAAAATTGTATAGAGAAGTGCCTGTGGTGGGTTGATGATTGGTGTACTTAAAAGACTTCCATAGACTCCACCATTTGAAATTGTGAATGTACCTCCAGCCATCTCACCAATTGATATGGAACCATCATTTGCCTTCTTAGCTAGAGTATTGATCTCCTTCTCTATCTCAGCGAAGGTCATATTTTCAGCATTGCGTATAACTGGGACAACGAGGCCCTTGAATAAGGAATTTGATAATGGTCAGTTGAACGTGGATAATTTATTTTATGTGAAACTGAATTTCATCCGACTAAAAGCTCATGTCACGTAGTTGAATTATACAGCTCAAATAAGTTGAACAATGCATAATAGCAATAGCTGCCTACTTCACTAAGGGCTCTCAATGCATGCCTAACAAGAGAAAAGGGTAGTTGAAACAGAGCATAAAAGCAATAGCTGCCTACTTCACTAAAGGCTCTCAATGCATGCCTAACAATAGAAAAAGGTAGTTGAACAGAGCATAAAAGCAATAGCTGCCAATTTCACTAAAGGCTCTTAATGCATGTCTAACAAGAGAAAAGGGAACACGCATGAATACCTTTAATAATCTACACTGTTCATTACTTGAGTGCCAGCACATCTCCAGAATACACAATAAAATACATTCTAAAATCCACACCGTGCCATTAATTGTATTCCAGTATCTCCAGGCATGCTTACACATGCCAAACCATCTAATCAAATCTTAGGACCTGGCAAAATTGCCAAAATGTTCAGTTACCATACTTCAATATCAGGGGAGAATTTAAATAATCCACGCAACGTTAGTTATAACTTCACTTAGATACAGTTATTTAAAGACTATACCTTAAGTTTCCCAATTAAATTCAATCATGCGGACAATTAAATTCAACTTTGTGGACCCATTGGAAGAATTAAATAGAGCATTTTCAGCCACATTGGAAGAATTAAATTTAATTAGGGAACTAAAGTATAGCACATAAAGAATTGTACCAAAGTTTGGCCCTCAAACCAGCATCTTGGATTTTTCAAACTAAGAATGAGGCCTTTTCAATTAAACATATGGAAGCATATATGATCATATAGCTATTATCCAATCATTTCTATCACCTCTCATAATTTTTTTGGGTGAATTATACCAATCTCCCTTAAGATTCCACGAAATTATACCCCCCACCCCAAACCTTTCGGTAAATTACACTCCTACCTTTGCTGTTTTAAAAATGCAACAAATAAGCACATCCCCTCTGACATTGACACTCCCTTCTAATGGAATATTCTGTTAGGAAAGTACAAATGTGGAGGAGATGGACTGTTTGTTTTATAAAACCTCAACAGTGAATGTTATTTCATGAAACATTTGTGGGGAATGTCATTTTATGAAATCTCAAGGGAGATTGGTGTAATTTACCCTTTCATATTTTTTATTAGTAAATTACACAAGCACCCTAGAAACTCTCCATTCCACTATTATGAAATGACTATGGTGCGGACACTAGACTAGATATAGGCTCCTGATCACATGTTTGTGAACACCAACATAGGAGGACAGCCTAACCAATGACTTTATGACTAGACAATGGAAGCTTGCTACCCGTTAGACCCGATTATAACTGAATGATTGACTTTATTGTCAAGTGATTTATCCATATTTGATTGAGCTTATTTTCTATCCATATTTTATAAAAATTGAGAACCCTAAATCTCCAGCATTCACCATTGGGTAAACTTGATTATTATTGTAATTGGAATTGTTTTCCACTCTACTTGGTGCTGTGTCCGGGCAACACTAGGTGCTAAAGCCTACACCTTTTTTTATTGGTCATTTTTCCTCCCATACACGTGTTCCCCATGAAAAATATTTGTGTTGCGTATGATTGAGTGCCATTTGAGCTAAAGCTCATTGACAATCCAGGACTAATTTTTAAAATACATTACAAACAAAAAGATATTATTGGCAGTCTAGACAACCAGAGAAGTTGGTGCTTGATAATACCAGGTGCCTTAATTAACTAGGAATGAAAACCATTAAAAGCCTTACTTATAAATATATATATATATATATATATTTAAAAAGGTCATATGACAAACAAAAAGGAAATAATCACTTGTATCCTTTTTATTATTATTATTTTAATAATGAGTACCAATTTACTTATATCCATCTCTTCCTTAAGTATCTCCTACATTGAGAGCTTCTATTTATTCAGAATTAAAATTATTTTTTCAAAAAAACCACCTATTATCCTCAGGATTTGAAAAATTAAATAAAGCTCATTATCTGAAAGAAATGAGTTCACATCAGTTAAAAGCTTGACAATACATGGATAAACCATGAAATTGGGCATACCTTAGGAGTGCCTACAGCAATGCTGATATCAGTGTAATCTCGATATATGATATCTTCACCATCAATTACAGCATTGACAACTGGCTGACTCTGAAGTGCACTAACAGCAGCCTGAAACAAATTAAAATGATATTATGAACATGAACAAACAGCACACATTGTCCAAAATCATCTAACATGCAAAGGTACTTTACACGAGTGACATACTAGTTATACATACTTTCACGAAGCCCGACATAAGTCCTAATTTGACCCCATGCTTTTCCACAAAGGCATCTTTATGATCTGAACAGAGCTTCATCAAGTTAGTCCTGCATTATACAGAAAATCAACCAGGAGCGAGAGAGAGAGAGCTGTTTAATGGACATTTGACAAACAAAAAGGAAACAATGACCTCGTGAAAAGGCAATTTGAAAGAGCTACTCATGATATTTATTAGTTTATCCCCTTTTCCTTTTCCCGGAGGCATGCATTACATTCAGTAATCATAGGACAGTTGTTGAATTCAGAGTGCTCATAATTAACATATTAAACAAAATAAAGCCTCATAATGAGATTACACAAGTTTTAAAAGCAAGAACAATTTTATGAAAACAGTCATCGTTACTCCTTGTTCGAGGTGGAAAGTAAGATGATTCAAACTTACATATCAACCTCATTAAATGTGCTCAGCAAAGCAAATGTATTCTGAGAATCTTTCAATCGTGTTGCAACCCGTTTCCTAAGTCTTGTCATGAAGACCTAGACAGGATAAATAAGATAATATTTTCAGTACTTGCTTACCATAATAAACTTAGAAAGATATATTTTCATACATGAAGAAGAAATCCTAAAACATACTCGTCTTTCCCTATCCTTAGGAGGAAGCTGGGGTTCTGAATCTGTGGCTTTAGGAGGAGGAGTTCCTTTTGCCTTGGGTTGTGATGGAGGTGGTTCTTTAATCTTCTCCTTCACAGTGGCAGTTTCTGCTTTGGGGATTTGCTTCTCAACACTTTCCTTCTGTTCAGGAGGTGGTGGCTGAGCAGCAGCATTTTCTGATGGTGCTTGTGTTACACCTTCACCTGATTTTGAGATGAAAGCAATCTTGGTACCTGGTTCCACTGTGTCACCTTCCTAGGCCACAAACTACTATCAATTACATTTACAATACAGGAAAGAGAAAGTGATCAGCACAACAACATTACTCAAATCCATTTTCAAAGAGGTATTGCAATGAACATTCAACTAATTCATATTGCCACAATACAGAAATATTACCTCTTGAATGTTGCCAGCTTCAGGACTAACTACATCAATTGTTACCCATTTATGGGAAAAGAAAAAAAATCAGCAATGACTCTTCTTTATACTTCAGAATCACGAGATCTAAAGAAAATGGCACGGTCAAAAAGAGATGAGGTAGCACCGTCTTGGGTCCGAGGAGATCGTCTGTGACAAAATGGGGAAATGGGCCACGTTTCTTTATGCTCGTCGACGCCGCTGGGTCATGACAGAGGAGATCGCGCTGCTGGACGGTGGAGATCGGCGAGGGAGCTTCTTCTATTTTGATGGATTCGGGGTTTGTGATTTGGGAGAGTAAACAGGGCTAAAGGGGGAAGGGGACATGAGAAGTGAAGAAAATATGTAGCGTTCTGAGGGTTCCGGGGGTAGGCTAACAGAAATCTCTGAGTGAGGAGTCAGGCATGAGTCCCACAAAAAATAGAAAAAATTGAGTGATGAGAAGCTGAAAATATGTGCCAAACGGGTGGGATATAGGAAATTGGGATATTTTAAATGATGAGTGATGAAAATTGAATGAGGAGTGATGAGTGATGAAATTTTAAAAATCAAACAGCCCCTAATTTCTTGAAAGACTCAGATTCTCTTCTCAGATTGAGGATGTTAGAGGTAGTAACAGAACGATTTCAATTCTAAAGAAAAAAGTTTGCAAACATCAAGAAGTATCCTAAGTATTAGATGTCTCGCACCTGATGTTTTCTCAAGTTGTAGGGGTGTGCTCGGTTCGGTTTCGGTCGGTTTGTATGGGTATGGCCAACCGAAACCGAAAATTTTGGTTTGTGAAATTCTCAACCGAGACCGACCGAAATGGCTGGAAACCGATCGGTGTCAGTGTATTTCGGTTTCGGTGTGTTTCGGTCAGTTTTCGGTTTTCCAAAGAGAGGGTTTGAGATTTTCAAAATCACACTCTTTCAAATTCAAACGATAAAGCAAAAATCAAAGCATATAAAATCACACTCAGAATCAATAAAAACCACAAGCTCAAAAATTTTCACACAGATCATCACCGTTCACTTGGAAAAAAAAAAAATCATAGCATACACGAAACAAAACAAACACAGCCTAAAGTGAAAAAAAAACCCACCAATTATATTATGAGAATCTCAAATATACGAAAGAAAAGAGAAATAGAGATTTCTTACAGTTGGTCTTCATCGATCTGAAGCAAAGAGATGAAATGCAGAGAGAGACAGAGAGAGAGAGACTGGGAGAGAGTCAGAGAGACTGAAGACTTTGAGCGAAGAAAGCTTGAGAAAGCTTCTTCTTCCATTTTGCTTTGTGTGTGTGTGCGTGTGTCAACTGAAGCGAGAACGAGTAGGATAGAAGGAGACAGAAAAAATTGAGAGAAAAACTTGAAGAAGGAGGCGGCTGAAGAAAAGAAAAGGGAAGAAATGAAGAATAGATGAGGGGCATTTTCGTCTTTATAAGCTCTAGGATTTTAAAAACTTAAATCGCTAAAAAATAAAACTACGTCCGCGCGAAGGCTTGAATGCGAGATCAGCTAAACAAACCACAAAGGGCATACCACTTAGCCACTGATCAGATATGTTTTAAAATTACATAAATATATATATATATATATATATATCTATTTCGGTCGGTTCGGTCGGTTCCGGGGTGAAAAAATCCAACACCGAAACCGAAACCGAACCGCACCGAAACCGAACCGAAATTTTCACATCGGTTCGGTCAGTTTCAACTGGTTTTTTCGGTTCATCGGTTTTTTGCACACCCCTATCAAGTTGTATGACATGAATAATTTAGTGAGAAATTCCAAAAGGATTTTTTCAAATAAAATTATCCAAATCAGTTCAGAAACATTAAAGTCAGATTTGTCTGAAATGTAACATATGTCATATTATTTAAGACACCCTCAAAGTAGGCAGCTAAATGAAGTTCTTTGCAACCAGCCAATACCCACCCCCCAAGAGAAGATTTGAAAAAGTTAATTAGAAAACTACAGTTGGAAAGAGATTTTCTTGGTAGCTTTGGGGTGAGGGAGGGCTGCATAAAACATAAAAGCTTGAGCTCACTAACCTCTGCATTGAATGGGCATGACCTCCTAAAACAAAGGAATTTAAAGAAATCAATCACTGTGCAGGAAAACAGAACCACACATGTAAAATAAGTTCCTAACAAGAAGCATGTTCAATAAAAAAAATTTCCACAAGATTACCTAACAAAATTTGGTAGCCAGATCTCTGGACACACTCAAATCCTTGCCCAGTGAACAAAGCCTGCATGGATAAAAAGCCATACTATTGGAAGCTTTCTGCAATGGTGTACAAGGAGCTGATATACAAGGAGAGAAACTTTTCTTAATTTCCAACACCAGAAATACGAGGAGAGGATTATATATATATATATATATATATATATATTAAAAACTATGATGAGCACAACATCAACATGCCTTGTAAAACTTTTAAGCCTATAAATTGCTCACTCTCTCTCTCTCTCTCTCTCTTCCTACTTTTCAATGATGCTCTCTTTTTTTGGTGATAAGTAAAGAGAACTTTATTACACTGAGACATGAGATACAAAAGGAATGAAAGGGCCTTTAGCATCTTCAGCTTCAGAAAACAAAACAGAGGGAGGGAGCTTGGAGATGGGAAAAGGCCCCTCTTAAGAACACTCAAAACCCAGGAAGTTAAGTTATTTGGGGGGGGGGGGGGTGTTAAAATTAGCATCTTGTTTTACAATTGAAAAAGAAAAGGAAAGTTCTTAACCCCAAAAAGAATGACTTCTATTATGGGAGGCCAAAAATGAATGTCTTCAATTATGGAAGCAATCAGCCACCAAGGGGTAGAAGCAAGTTCCTTGAGGGGCATTAAGACATTGGCTGCATCACCTTTGATGATGATTCAGAAATAACCAGCTTCTGAAGTACAAGAGATTGCAAACAGGGCAGCCATGACTTCTCCCCACAAGGCGTCTCCTATAGGGAATAACTTGGTCCAAGCGTTGAGGATGTACCTTGATTTTTTAAAGCTGCATTAAAATTCAATTTATTTCTATCATAGGGAGGGTCCGGCTCCATTTGCATGGAAGGGGCAGGGTATTTTAATGTATTCCAAGCTGCCAAGTGGGATATGAAAGCAGCATTAATCTCCCTGAACAAAGCTATAGAGTCTATCTGAGCATTTTGAAAAACCAATTTGTTCCTTGCTGCCAATAAGTGATCACAGAGAATTGGAGAGAATAACATAAATGCTTTTAATTGTTCTCTGGTGAGCTAGAGGTTTTTTTCTGAATATATGATGAATCTGATCCGATGAGTCATTGTTGGGAAATCCATTTGAGCAAAGCGGCAGGGACCATAATGAACTTGACCACACTCCACACCTGTGAAGAATGGGGCATCTGAGGAAGAGGTGTATGGTTGATTCACTTGGGTATTGGCATGTGGAATAGTGTTCTTCTATAGCTGGGATTCTAAATTTTAAGACAGCTCTGGTTGAAAGGGTATCCCAGGCTAGCTTGTGCAGGAGTTTAAGCCACTCATGAATTTTTAGTTTTCAAAGCAAGGTCCAATCTTGCTTGGTAAGGACCTCATGACTAAGAAATTGATGGAACTGGTCAAGGTGATAGGCAGCCTGCACAGAGAATTTTCCATCAAAGCTTGGGGCCAGAGGGGTTAACATGTGTGGCGGAGGATGGAATGCAGATGTTGACGAAACAGAGATTGAGTCTACCTTGATCCCACTGTCTTGATTCTCGAATAATTAAATCAGCTACTATATGCAACTCAGCTATTGTGGAGAAGTTTCAATTGGCCTGAAGTTTGGGAGTTTGGGAATCCATGGGTCATCCCATTGTGACATGCTACAGACACTACCAACCTTGTAACAGATTCCCTTTGAGAGGAGATCTCTACATTGGAAAATTCCTTGGCATGACCAAGATTCTTGTTTAGGCTTGTTTGCTATTAGGAATGAGGCACCACGAAGATATTTGGATTTGAAAATCTAGACCCACAGGCTTTAAGGATTGGCGAAGACCTCCTAAGCAATTTTGGTTATTAATACACAGTTAACCATGTATTCTGCGGAGGCCAATGCCTCTTACTGATTTGGGTAAACAAATACAATCCCAAGCTCTGAGATAGCACAGTTTGGTGGAGGAAGAGGAGGATCCCCACCAAAAGTCCCTAAACATGGCATCCAATTTTGAAGAAGTTTTCTTAGGTAGAACAAAGGAGGACATAATATATGATGGAATAGCTGAGGCCACATACCTAATAAATGTTGTTTTCCCCGCATTGAATAGGGTCTTACTTTTCCATTGTTGCAATTTTGATTCAGCTTTGATGATCACTTCCTCAAAAGCTATGGATTCTGAGATGCCACTTTTGAGAGGGAGTCCAAGGTAGTTTGCTTTTTGCCCTGGTTGCTTCAAGTTTAAGGTGTTGGCCAAAGTGGTTTTGACGCGGGACAACCAGAACAAAACTGAAACAACAATGAAATAAAGGGATATGACTTAGGAGTTAGCATCTAGGTTTGGCTTGGAGTCAGCACCAAGCGGGGAAACCATTAGGAGTGAGCACCTAGGGTAGATCTAGAGTCAGCATTAGACTAGAGAAAAACCAAACGGCCATTTTTTCATTCATCAAAATATGAACTATCTCCTTAAGGAGTACAATTGGTTGCTTATAAAGGATTGCTTAACCGTAATTCTAATTGGCTAGGAAACCATAATTGCCTTATTACAAAAATAACCTTGCTTCCAAATTAAAATACTAATAGCCTAATAAACTACTAGGACCTAAAACATAAAAATACAATTGACTTGTAAACATAAATAATACTAAACAATAATCTTCTTGTGTCTCCAGCATCATTCTCCTTTGGTTGGAGAAAACTCGATCTCGAGTTTTAAAGCATTGAAGGAGTAGAATATTGACAAGTAACACTTACTTCAAGACTGGAATCACCTTAGGGAGCACAGAGAAAAAAAAAACCTCGACTTCCACCACATCAAACTCATTTGGAATAACAAAATCAATGTGTAGAATCAGTATAATCTCATCTTGAACCTTATGAACCATAGGAAACAATGTACTTTTATCCTCTTCGACTTCACCAAGATGTAGATCTTTAAGCACTATGGAGGGTTGAGTAAAATCACATTCAACCACTTCAACTTTCACATCATGTGCACCCTCAATTTTGCTGGGTAGTTTTTGAGTGGGTGCCATTATCTTTTCTAGCTGGGCATTAATCCTAGTGATTATTTGCTCCCCCAATTTCCACGAAATAGGTGAAACATTCTGATTTTCCTTTCTTACACTAGCAAAAAGTGAACTAAGAAGATCCAAGAAAATGTCTTCACTTTCATCTATGACCAAATTCATAATTGTTTCTATGGCTGAAAGTACAGCAGGTGGATGATTGGATCTAATTATCTTCAAGAAACTTTGAAACATCTTAACAACCAATGCATCACACTTAATATCCAGCATCACCAAGTATAACTTGACCTTTGCAATGGTATCAAGAATTGAAACCACCTTCTTATAAAAGTGAGTAGATACATGAGACATATTTTCAAATGCTGCCAAAATCAATTGAAATATTTCTTTCATTTGCTCATCCTTACATGGGGCATCTGGTAGACTTGGAGTCAGCATCAGACCAAAAGAGACCAAACGACAATTTTTTCATTCATCAAAATATCAACTATTCCCTTAAGGAGTACAATAATTTGCTTATAAAAGATTGTTAAACCCTAGTTCTAATTGGCTAAGAAACTCTAACTGTTTTATTACAAAAATAACCTTGCTTCCAAATAAAAATACTAATAGCCTTATAAACTACTAGGACCTAAAACATATAAATACAATTGACTTGCAAACATAAATAATACTAAATAATAATCTTCTTGCGTCTCCCGCATCAAGTTCTCTGGTGGTCGGAGAATTTTTTACTGATGAAAACAATAGACTTTGCTTGGTTCATTTTTTGTATGGACCAGGAGAAATATTTGGAGATGCATTCTTGGATACTTCGTAGATTTTGTGCTTTGGTTTGTGAGAAAATGAATATATTATCTGCAAATTATGGGTGTATTAAGGATGGGGAGCCACAGTTGATTTTGACCCTTTGATTAGTCCAATTTGATCACTTTGTTGAAGAAGTCTTGAAGTTGAGTCACCAGCAAGAATGAAGAGGAAAGAGGATAAAAATCCCCTTGTCTAATCCCTCAAGTGGGTTTGAAGAAACCAAAAGGGCCACCATTGACTAGTATTGAATATGAGTAAGTGGAGATAGATTGCTGCACCCATTGGATCCATTATATATATATATATATATATATATAAGATACTATTGTCTTGGCTTTCCATCCCAGGCACAAAGGTTGCTTGCCATTGAGATATGAGTTTAGGTTGTAGGAACTGGAATCATTTTGCAAGTACTCCAGACATAGCTTTACAAATGACATTGCAAAGGAAAATTGGTCTTAATTAAAAGACATTGACTGCAATTGGGGATAAGGGTGATGAAGTGTGATTGAATTACCAAAATATACTCCTTTAAAATGAAATCTTGGATGGAAACAATTACATTACCCCCAATGGTGTGCCAATAATGCTTATAGAAAAGTGGGGGAGAAACAATGGTCCAGGGGCTTTGTTGGAGGCCATGCTAAAGAAGGAATTTCATATTTTATCTGGGGTGCGGACGGTTGTTAGGGACTTGTTTTCCTTAACAAAGATGCAAGGTGGGAGAAGGGTTTCAAGGTTAGCTAGAGTATTAGGGGTTGATGCGATAAATAGTGATTGGAAATAATTGACAAAGCAAAGCCCAAAATTTTGTCACCTGAGAGCCATACACCATTTCTCATTTTTGAGGAAGTCTATGGAGTTTTTCTTGCTATGAATGACAGTAGACACAAGAAAGAACTTAGTGTTAAGGTTAGAACTCATAAGCCTCTGCATTTGAGAATTTTGGCTTCATTAGATTTCCTCTCTTTTTAGCAGTTCATCTTGAGTTTCTTGTGTGTAGGCCTCTTTTGTAGATTAGGGGTCTAGGGTTAAGAGATTGGATTACCTTTAGGTCTACTTTGGTTTGCTGAATGTGGGTCTGGACTTGGCTGAAGGATTCTTTGTTCCATCTCTTTAGTGCAAATTTGGTCTCTTGGATTTTCTTATTGAGTTTGAAAACCGGGGATCCTGGTGAGTTGAGTCTCCAAGCTTGCTCAACAACAAGCGCAGTGGCCGACTCTGGTCCATACTTCCAAAATTTTGAAAGGACAAGGGAAATTTTGAAATTCTTGTCTAGTGACAATTGGCCTAGACTAGAGGATGAAAGGAAGGTGCTTTATGAGGGCAAGATGAAAGATTAATTGCCATCTCTAATTTGCATATGCACTGTAAGTCTCTCCTTGATTGACCTACCCTATTGTTTGTCCAAGTATAGTGGTTGCCTACAAAGCCAAGATCTTTATGGCCGTTTGAGTTAATCAGTAATCACCCTTCCCCAACCCCCATTAGATGAGGTAGCAACTGGCCTTCCTTCTTTATTGCCTACTTGATGGATGATTTAGATGGAATCCCCCCATACATAACCACCCGCCATTGAAGGAGCTGCCCACCAAGTCTAAAGATGCCTAAAAACACTCCTTTTTTTGCTCCTATATAGGACCAATATGTGAGCGAGACCATCTAAAGTTCATAAGTGGGGCCGGAGAAAATTAAGCAATTGATTTGATAGAGTGATCTCCAAATCAAGACCAATTTTCAAACATAAGTATGGCCCCTTTGGTGTCAGTTGGTTCCACAGCAACATGATTGTAAAACCTAAAGATAGAAGTTTGTGCTTGTACTGGGAAGAATGAATTTTGAATTCCATAAAAAATTTAAAAGTACACCATCAGGGCACAAGTATGGTACCCTCAGAGCTTTGCATATCAGTCATATATAACACTAAAACAAAAACATCCATAGACCAAATTCAGCTATTACAACCATTGATTTACCTGCCAAAGCAATGGCTTCCATAGACCAAATTTGGACACTGTTTGTCATATTCAATCCACACTCCACTAATCAAGAAATTTTTGTGGTTAAAATATTGTTTTACCATCCTAAATCGCTTTTTCTCTCTTGCTAGGCAATATCCTCACTTCTTAAACTAGACAATGTAATGATGCTATGAAGGAAATAAAGAGAACCCGTTTCATCACTATCAAAATTACAACAATTCTCCCAATTATTTATAATAGAAATCCAACCAAAAATACACAATAGGAACCAACAACAATCATCATAAGTACCTCTTTCCGCATAGTCCTGTAACATTGTGGCCCCGACACCGACTCTGCAGGCCAAAATAATCTGTACTGACTCTCCCAAAACCTTCGGCTATCGATTAAAAACAAACACACACACAAAACCACTAATAAAAACCAATTAAATTGAAATATTAATTCAGAAACCAGAACTACAATTGCATGCATGATGTAGCCACTAGCCACTAACTAATTTATTATCAATACCAATATCAAAAACAGTAACTAGAGCAAGATTTTTTATCCATACCGAAATGACTTTGCGGCGAATAATTCCCCAAATCATTTCTTGAACACTTAGCAAGCTGACTTGATCACTGAGAATTCGGTTTCAAATTAACAAAGAAAATAACTCAAAAAAAAAAAAATGTCAACACTACCTCGCCTCATAGGTCTCTGTTTGGTTCCAAGGAAAATGTTATTGATTACTAGTTTAGTAACTTAAATTCAGCAAAAATAACATTGGAAAGTTTAGTTTCGCTAAAATGCGAGAGTGAATTGAAATTCGAAATTCAAGTTTTGGTTATACTGTTATACACATATATTCGTGTGAGTGAATAAATGAAACGAAGATCTTATTGAAAAATAAAGAATTTGGAAGCACCTGATATAAGAATTAAAGAAGAAGAGGATGAGAGAGTGAGAGCAAAGTATGGATCAAAAGGGTGCGCAATGACACAGAAGAAATAGAATACTACTAATAGAGAAGAAAGAAGAAGAAGCCGACGACGACGACGACGAAGTAGGAAGAAAAGTATATATTCGAGAGAGAGAGAGAGAGAGAGATGTGTTTTAGTGGGAAGTAGGAACCATCAAATGTGCGTTTCAAATTTTTGTTTGTCCTTCTTCTTTCTCTCTCCCTTCCCTTTTTTTTATTTTATTTTTTTTTATGTTTGTTTTGAGAGGTGGCGAATAGAAGAGAAGCACGTCATGTGAGCAGAAGGTTCGGCAGGGCTCCCGAGATCCAGCGTGTCAATTTTCCAGAAAGACTGATGGTACACAAATGGGTCCCAGCCACCCATTTTTAAAAACATTTTAAGAAAAATTAAAAAAATTGTAAAATTTTTTCAATCCCGATAAATTTTTTTTCAAAGTAGCATACGTTGTATCAGCTCGAAAATTTCTTTGTGGGGTATGCGGCTTGAAGAAAACATGTTGGACTTTTTCTTGGTTTTGGATTCAATAATGCAAATGAATAATATTCTATCTGTCTCAATTTGTTTATTCTTAATTTTATTTCAAGATGTTCCAAATAATGTCTTGTTTCTAAAATTAAAAACCATTCATTTTCTAACGTTCTTGTTATTGCTCTATTTTATTTTCAAAATTATTTTTGATAAATTTATTTAAGAATAGTTTAAAAACTTATACATTTTTATACAATAGGCAAAATAATAAGGGTCTTTAGTTCACCGCGATTTTACATTATGCCGTAATATTACGTTATTGTAATTTTATAATAATGTAATCTCAATACAATAATACAACATTAAATTATGGTAATGAGATTAAGAAGATGTGATATATTTTATAATTTTAAATTATAGTAATGTTAAAAAAATAAAATAAATCAATAACGTTAGTATCACATTATGGTAATGTGTATCACATCAAGAGCACTTCACAGCGAACTAAACGTCGCCTAAATGATGTTCTCGTAAAATGTTGGATTTTTAAAACTGAACAAATAAATTGAGACGGAAGAAGTACAATTTGTTTTTAATATATGTATACAAATAAGGGTAATTTCCTTAAAAAAAAAAAAAAAAGTAATGCTTATTACACACAAACTTAAATACAATATCTTATCTATTAATTGTTAGTCAGATACCTCATTTATAGCCACTTATCTATTCAATTAACAAAACAAACGTCATTAGCAGATAACATTCTTTTTCCCTTTTATTATTGAAATTGAGTTAAGTATAAACCTTTCAAGGATAACTCACCTCCGTTTCTTGAGGTTTACCTTCATATGAACTTCATCAACCCTTTTGGATCCTTGTCCCCCCACAAATGCTAAAACTAATTTTATTATTGAAATTGACCCTAATGAATGTGGTTGGTTAGTGGGTGTTATGTAAACAGTATAATATATATATATATATATATATTAATGTTTAAAGAGTTGACACATTAGTTATATGACCTATATAAAATCTTATAGATATGCGTCTCGTTATTAGCTTTTAAGTTGTGAGAAATCATTTCATATTTTTTATTTTAATTTTCATGTATCCAAATGTGTAAATGGTGTAATATTATTTTACCATATATGGGATGATAACTCATTTTAAATTACATAATACTTCTTTTTTAAAATTTTAGATTTATTAACTACCATAAGAATTATCAGTATTTTAGAACAAATGAAGATGATTATTTTGATTTTATAACACTAATTATTGAAGGCCATTTTGAGATTTTGTACATATTATGCGATGGGAATGAATTACTGAAAGAAAAAACTTATTGATTGAAGCATCGATATGCTCTTTGCTCTGCTTCTCTCCAACATGTTATTGCAAGCTTTGAAAGGAGATCAAGGGAGCATATAGATAGGGGCAAATTTTCTGAAAAAAAATGTGGTGCAGACGAATCAGAATGATACTCATCTAACACTCTGCATCCTATAGTTGACAAGAATATTAATGGATGTAAAAGGTTTGAGCTGAAAAGAAGCTTGAGATATTACTTAATTTTCAAAATTTGCTATAGTATGGAATATAAATAAAATATGAGATAGAAAGAACGGAAGAGATTAACATGGTTCAGTTAGTAAGACCTATATCCATACCATTAAAGGCCAAATGACTATATCTTGCATTCGCTTGATTGATATGATAACACATTACAAAAGATCTCATATTTATAATAAGATTTATAGAATTAAAAAATATGTCAACTATCAATTTATTACATGGATAATATATTTTGATTTTTAATTTTATATCAATAGAATTGGTTGCTCCATCCCTTGCTTTACTCTAAGCAATCAATTCCTTGATTTTTGTCATCCATTTGTAGAAAGTAAATCATACTTTTCAACACAAATTTCCTTTTCACAATATTTAAACATGTATGTTGTGATTAATCATATTTTAACTTACTTCGATCTGCCCCCTCCACCACTCATCCTTTTCAGTCTCTACATTCTTTCACATAAAATATTAGAGATTATTTTAAAACATAAACAAAAAATTATGGAATAAAAATGATAATTAAAAAAAATGCCAACATTGTAGGAAATACAATTTGGTTAAAATTTTGAACAATGCTAAGACTAGTAAATTTTGTTAAAATTTTTACCAAAATTTTCACCACAACTTGCCGACAACATGCTGTGGTGTAAAAAAATTGACGAATTACCACTTATAAGTTGCCAGCAAATTGATGCAAAAATTGTGTAATTTTGTATGGTGAAAGGCTTTTTCTAAAAATTTAGAGGGAGTGTGACGAAAGTTGTGGGGAGTCATGAGTTTTCAGTTAAGTGGTTATGGGCAGCCATGCGTAGTATACTGATACTTTGGGCAATTAAAACTGCGCGTGCCGACAGTTTCACCGAGTTGGCTGCTGCCTAGCCCAGCCCAGTAGGCGAGAAGGACATATCTCTGCACACGTGGCGTGTCCACTGCGCGTCCAGCCGGACTAACTTCCACCGGTCCCCTTAAAATTCACTATATATATATATATAATACTAGTAAGTCTAGCCCATATCCAATTCAAACTTTTATTAGAAACTTGAAATTGAAATTGAAGCTTGAAACACTTTTACCAGTCTCTTCTTTTTGCAGTCTGGTCTAAAAACCTCAACAAGAACAGAGAGAAGAGGGAGAGAGAATGATACAGCTACTCTATAGCGTGATCTTGGCCGAAATGGCTCTGATCCTAACCCTCCTCTTCAAGACTCCATTGCGAAAGCTCGTCATCATAACCTTGGATCGCCTCAAGCGCGGCCGGGGTCCTGTCACGGTCAAGACCATCGCCGCTACCGTCTTCGTCGTCCTCATGTCCAACGTCTATAGCATGATCAAAATTCAGAACCGTACGATCGAGGCTGGCGTCGCCAATCCCACGGACCAGGTCCTCATGTCCAAGCTCATGCTTGAAGCTTCTCTTATGGGTAATTACTAATTACTCATCTCATTACTAATTCCTCGCTCACCCTAACTTCTTCTTCTTCTTCTTCTTTTTAATTTTATATTTTTTTTTTTGGTTACTCAGAAATTAGGGCAAAAGAAAAAAAGATGTTCAATGTGATGCTTGGTTAAATTTGATATTGATTATTAAATTTGAATGAGTGTAGCCAATGAGCCAAATACTAAGGTATAAGAACAAAATTTAACTTATTTAATTAAACTAGAGATTTTATTGACAGGGAAAATATAATGTAAATGTAAGTGATAATTTGTGTTTTTGTGCTTGGTTTCAGTTTATTCTTTTGAGCCTATGGTGTTAGAATTATTACATTCATTGTTATGTTTAAGCTACTTCATACAATTTAAGCTACCTATAAATATATATTTCAAACATGTAAAAGGTATTAAATAAAAACAATCAATATATTTTGTCATTAATATGTGAACTTAAAAAATATTAATTGAAATATAATATCTTCAAACAAATCATTTTATAACTAATAAGTAAAATGAAATGATGACAATTTGATCACTTACTAAAAAAATTTAAAATCCTATGTATGCCTTGGTTTTCTAAAGAGATTGTATTGTACGAAATTATCTGACCACTAAGTGCCAGATAAATGGCTCCATAAGATATGTAACTCATATAATGCTAGGTGTCACTAAATTATTGAAGGAAATGGATGGCAAAATTGAATCAGGGGCAAAATGAAAATTTTGTAATGTAAAGGGCCAGCATGAACATAACCCCAAACTTTGAAAGCCAATTGTATAGTTTAGACCTTTTTTTAAAATAACTTAGAGAAGTTTTAATATTTATTCTTTCTATTTTAGATTTCATATCTAGTTATTAAAAGGTGGTGGAATGGGAGATTGAGGGGTGGTTCAGTTCACACCAATTGGATGAGCGTGCTAGGCTTGGTTTAGTGAAGGTTTTGAACTTTTTGTGTTCTTGGGATTCCTAATAATTGAAAATTTGCACATAAATTTTTTTTTTAAATTTATATTTATTGTTTTAATTTTTTCTATATTTTTTTTTGGGCCATTACAAACAAGAATTCCTTAGGTGCTTGCTATGAGCTCTGTCTTCAATTGGTACAGTTTTGGTACATGCTGATACTGTTTTGCTCCATGCCCCATAGTTTTCTCACTAACCAATGCACTGGAGCAAATGCCAAGGCCCTCAGTGCATCTAAAGCGCTAAGCTTGGCCAACTTTGTCTAGGGAGAAGGGATTGAACTTAGAAGCATAATTCTAAGGCCTTTTGTGCTCTGTTTTAGTAGTGTCACCCAACAATGGCCTGATATAAATGGATTGTAGATGCACACGAGAAATGGATGGGAATCAACTAATTGAAGGGAGAGTTCATAGCAAGCATATGAGGATGCCTCACTTGGTCATCTCAAGCACTTTTATGGGCCTGCACAAACATACATAAGAGTGTTTATTTATAATAGCTATTTACTAATCTTTTCTAGTGGCTTTGTAGCATATGTTGCCCTGTGGTTTATGCATAATGACCTTTTACAGTCTCGGGCAAGAAAATCTAAATTCTAGCCACCTAAATCATAATGAAGGGAAAGGATACATGAGGAGGATGTGAAATTGTTGGTCATTTAAGACCCGTTTATTGCCGGAGATTTAGACAGTATTAGTTACGATGCCATAGATTAAGAATTGTTGATATTTCAGGGTAGCAAATGATATAGAATTTTTCAGTACACAAGAATTAACATTTAAGGGTGAATTTCTATGATAAGCTCCAGCAGTACATATTTTTATTGTTTCAAGTGTTTTATTTTCAAGGCTAGGCTCAGTTATATATGCATATATGATGGTTCTTCTATGGTACATAAAATTTTAGAATATTTAACCATTTTCCCAGAGCACAGGTAACTTACCTGAGGTAAGTGCTTAGGTAGAGGATTTCTGGATATTTGCTATAGAAATTTTCAGTTTTCTCTGTTTGAAAGTCAGTGTTTGTCTGGTTTTATTCTAGGTCCCCTACAGTATGCTTAGACGCGGTTTTCTCATTGTGGATAATTCTTTGCTTCATGTCCCTACACGACTCATCTTGTTTGTTGAATTATTAAATTTATTTTTTCTCTTTGCTTTCTCTTCCACTATAAGGAGTAATTGGTCAAAATGTTTTATTGATCCAGCCATTTAGTTTGGTTTTAAACAGTAAGGCTTTTCTCTAGTTATTGTGCTTGTTGGTTGGCTCTATTGTTAGTGGTCGCTTGTCAGTTGCCATATCTAAAAAATGCATTTTGGAATTTGTTTCTAACCCTTGGTTTAAGGGCTCTAACTTTCACAGGGCCAGCCTGCAGTTTCTTTGCCCTCTGATAACTTAAGAGATTGGCATTCCACTTTATTTTCTTAGTCAATTGGATTTAGTCACTATACAAGGATTCATAAAATGCTTGAAGTGTTTTAAGGAGAGAACTGCTGGTGTCAAAAATTGCTTGATAGGCATGTCCACATTTATTGAAATTTCTTTGGTATCATGTATCCATTTTTATTCTGCTTTAAGAAATTTGGATTCATAAACACTTAGGGGTACAATTTAAGTCAGGTCCCTATATTTTGAACTTACAGATTAACGGAGAATTAAATCATTCCCCCAGAAAAGCAAATAATAATGAAGAAGAAACCCTAAATGGATAATAGATTTAAGTTTGCAAGGATGGAAAATTCACCATACATTTTTATTTCTTTTTCCTTTTTTTAGTGGAATTTTTCATTGTTTTCCTTGGCAAGTGGGTTCTGTAATGTTTCATTCATCTTATGGGTTAAAGGACCTGCCTTGTCCTTTTTTCACTTCTGAATCTGTGTGTTGGTTATTAAAATTTTTATTACTGTTATTTGCTAAATAAATGCTTTTGGGATTACTATTGTGCTGAGCATCTTTCAGATGACATAAAAGACTTGCCTTTGCAATTAGCTGGCTTCCTTATTTGCTTGAATGCTATTGTTTTTATTTTTTGGCTGAATGAGTGCTATTGTTGTATGTTGAGTTTAATAAATTACATGATGTGTTACATGCAGGATTCATGCTCTTCCTCTCACTGATGATAGATAGATTACATCATTACATTAGAGAACTTCGTCTACTTAGGAAAACCATGGAGGCTGCAAAGAAACAAAATCGTAATTTTGAGGATGGGAAGAATGGCAGTGCAGAGGAGCTTAAAGCCATGGGAGAAGAGATTGCTAAATTGAGGGCAAAGATCAAGAAGCTGGAATCTGAATGTGAGACAAAAGCAAAGGAGTCAAAGACAGCAGAAGCTGAAGCTGACGCTTTAAGAAAGCAATCTGAGGGATTCCTTCTGGAGTATGACCGATTGCTGGAAGACAATCAAAACCTTCGCAACCAGTTAGAGTCAATTGACCAAAGTTTGACACAGCCGGATAACAAAAAGAGTATGTGAGGGAGCACATGCCTAGTAAGGAACAATTTTCTGGGTCTATATCTATGTGTATGAGTACTTTAGAATTGCATTTAGGAGAGGAAAGAAAATGCAGGGGTGCAGTTGTTACAATTGGTCTGATTATGTTTATATGCAAAGCATGGTGAAAGGGGAGAATGCAATATCCAGATCCAATTGGTCTGATTATGTTTCTGAGCCTGTGGTTGTTTTTTAGTTTAATGTTATTCCCTTTCTACCAAAAAATATTATAGTGCAGTTTGGTAATTTACTTTGGCATTAGAATATACACACACACACACACAGGGTCAGAAGCCTAAAACCTTAGCCACAATAGACTCAATAGACCTATAGAGAAGGTGGCCTAAGGTCAACTTGGCAAACGGGTCAAGTTGGGCCAATTGGATTTGGGTTAAAATGGGTTTGAGTTGTAATCAGGCTGGAAATAGGCTGGGTTTGAGTTGTAGTGCCTGTTTGGTTGGGCTTTTTCAAGCCAAAAGTTGGCTTTTACAAAAAAGTTTTCCATTATTTGCGTTTGGTTGGAGTAAAACGCAACTTTTTGGAAAAAGTTGCGTTTTACTCCAACAAAGAAACGCCCAACCTAGCTTATGGAACAACTTCGGTCCATAATTTAAAAGTTGGTGGGCGTTTTCAATAGATCCGTTGGGGATCTTTAACAATTACCAAATTGCCTCTCCCTTTTTTCACGCGGGCGGACAAAACCCATTAGAAAACGTAAAAAAAAAAATCAGATCAGACAACAAATTTGGACAACAACAACAATCCGAACAACCAATAGAAATCAGATCAGATCAAAACAAAATCCAGTTCTTACAAAATCCAGATCAAAACACATCAGATCAGAACAACCAAATATGAAAAAAAAAAAAAAAAGAAGAAGAAGAATAACAACAACAATCGATCTGACCTAGTCGGTGGTGGGGAGGAGGATGAACGGCGGTGCGCACCTCGATATCCTCTGAACGGCGGCGCGCACCTCGATCTCCTTCGATCTCATTGCGCGCACTTTGATCTCCACCGATTTCCACCGGCGCAGCTTGATCTCCACCACCGGCGCAGCTTCGGATTCTCCTCTCTCTCTCTCTCTCTCTGCGCCTCAAATTCTCCTCTCTCTCTCTCTTTCTCTTTTCTCTGAGTGATAAATGTGTGGTTTTATTGTGTGGTGGAGGTTATAATATAACCTTTAAGTTTTATGTGATCGTGTGTTTTTTTTTTTTTTTTTTTTTTTTTTTTTTTTTTTTTTAATTCAAACGGGTGGTTTTTTTTTTTTTTTTTAATCAAACTTGTGGTATTTAATATTACGAAATGGAAATTATGAAATGCTACCATAATATTTTCACAATAAATTTTAAGTAATTGATTGTTATTAGCTAATATTGGCGAGTAAAAAAATAATTGATAGTCTATTTTAGTTAATTTTTATATTTTTTACTAATTTAATGTTGTCATATAGATTTATTGTGAAATTTTTGTAAAAAAATTGTGTCCATATATATATATAGATAATTAAAACAAAAAATTCTTTTATATATATATATATATATCTTGTCCTTTTTGGTAATTTATAACTCAAACCTCTACTTTTATAAATGCTAGCCAAACACTCAGCTTTTTCAAAAAGCACTTTTTAACAGTTTTTACCAAACACCCAGCTTTTTGAAAATGCACTTTTTCATTATGCACTTTTTAAAAACTCAACTTTTTCATTATGGACTTTTACAAAAAGCTGAACCAAACTCACCCGTAATCGGGCTGGAAATAGGCTGTGTCAATCAGGTTTAAAAAAAAAAATGGTGTGAGTTGTAATCGGGCTAGAAATAGGTTGTGTCAATCAGGTTTAAAAAAAAAAAAATGGTTTGAGTTGTCAATCAGGTTGTGTCAATCATGCACAAATTACTTGGTGTGACAATAAAAAGATTTAATAGTAATTGAGTGCATAATAGTTAAATATACAATTTTAAAACATGTCATTTAAATACCAAGATTGGCCCACAGGTAGATACACATACTCTAGACACAAGTATAATTCAGAATTTCAATATTTTGGACTAAGTGCAAATATTAGTTTCCACAACAGTTTGTATAAAACTAAGCCCAAATATTAGTTTGCACAACAATTTGTATAAAACATTAAGCCCATTAATTGTTGTATAAAACATTAAGCCTATTAAGAAATTATTCATTTTGAGGCCGTTTGATTAACTATGATGTATGTGAGGATGCTATTAAAGATGCATGTCAAAACGATAATAAAGGTGGGCTGAAGGTCTAACGAATAAGATTCTAGACTGTGCTTCCCACTCGCAAGCTTTGGAGAGAAACTATTAGTTACTGGTGGGGGCATTTTTTTGACATAAAAGGCATTTATAAATGAAAGGCTAAGAGAGCAGACGAATTGTATAGGGTCGTCGGCTTTAAGATGATGAAAGATCCATAACAAGCTGACGGCACTTGCAAAACAGAAAATGACGAGGCTGACAGCTATGCCTCGTACTGACGGGAAGAAATGAGGTGATGATGGACCATAAGATTGATAAGTTGGAGAGGCTGACAGTTCTAGTATAATTACGCATGGTTCCCACGCGTGCTCGTATATGGGAATGCCTTTCGCATCACGTACCAAGACCTTATCACGCGCCTTTCTCATATGGAAAGACATCCTATAATCATGGAAACCCTAACACCAAATACCTTCCTCGAGGAAAGATCTCCACTTTTGGAGATTTCGATTCACTGCTTATCACTATATAAGCATTAGACCTTCTCTATTCTTAAGTACGCAGGAAATCTTTAACTCTCTCACTATAAAGTTATTAGAGATTTCTCATTCACTAAGTTAACATTTGGAGAGTTTTTGGCTGGTACCACATCGGTGCCTTTTGTTTGGTCCATTTGTTCTTATTCCACAAGTACTCGTTGGAGTGGTTTGGAGCCTACAACTCACTAACGATTTCAGTACATCATCAGTTACATTCTAAGAAGAATAATAAAATTACATAAGTTTCAACAACTTACATAAGCTCATCAAGTGGGGTCTATGAATCCGAAGCTTTAGGTGGTCAAGAACGAGCTGAGTGATTTGTTGTTGGAAAAGGAAGAAGTTTTTTGGAGACATCATAATCTTGTATAGTGGCTCTAAGAAGGGGATAGAAATACTATCCATTTTGGACATAACTATGAGCATCTAGCTTAAAAAATAGGTCAGAATTTTATTTTAAAAACAATTTTAAAAAATGGGTTGGATTATAGGTCAGATTAATTAATCCATCCAATTTGAAAAAAGAGTCGAGTCACAATATTTGATTGGAGTCTAATTTTGTCCAATCTACTTAAGAATTTCAAGAAGGAGAGGTCAAAGAATTTTTATTCTTGAAGTAAGGACCTTAGAAAACCCAAAATTTTGTTGATACCAAAATTAAAAGAAAAAACAAAGGGAAACCTACCCCCAAATCAAGTAAACTCGGATCCTCAAGTAAGTGCAGGGGACCAATAGATCAAGCGAAGTAAACCCATGAAAGCTTTTGCCAAGGCCTACATATGCGTGCCATGGCCCAAGAATGGGTGCAGAGAGAAGGCCTCGAATTTGGCTGTAAAGAGCCCAAGAGTAGATGTAAATAAAGGACCTTGAACCAAAGGCAATGGGTGCAGAAGTTCAATGGAAAAATTGAATTGACCCACCGGATGCCAGCGTCCTTGTAAAGGGATTTATGGGAGAAAAAAGACAAGATAATAACAGTATAACAAAAAGCAAGCTGTGCTATTGCAGAACATACAAAATCTCTTAAAAGCATATTGCAGACCTCCAGGAGGAAAATGTCATCCAGGAATCCTGGACCAGGATGTGGCGCCTCTTGGGTGCAAGTTGACCAATAAAGCATTGGAAAGGTGAAAATAACATATAATATAACATGTAATATAACATCAAGGGAATCAAATGTCTCTTAAAAGTAGAAGATTAGTCCCCTTCAAAGATCAAAGAGTAAAGGAGTCTCCTTCAAAGATCAAAGAGTAAAGGAGTCTCCTTCAAAGATCAAGAAGGGACAATACAGCAGAAAAGAAGTCCCAAAAGTAGCAAAATCACCCAATAGCTTTAAAGGGGTGCTCGACTGATGGGACATCTATGCCATCTAGGTGAAAATAACATAGACTTGCTAAGTCACATTTACAACCCAGAAGCTTCACATAGTCATCCCTATGGTTCTGCAGAAGGACCCATACCCACAACATCCACCATGTTTTTTGATCTACTTAAGGGAGGAATTTTCTGTAGTAGGAAAGGACCAAGACACTTCTGGGACCTGGTTCACTAGGAGAGTGAAATATGACCAAATAAGGAAAAAACCGCTTAGGGACCGCCACTCCTCAAGGAAAAACAGTAGAACCAAGAAAATTGCGGAATAGAGTTACCTCAAAAGCCAAAGCCATGGGTATATAAAGGAAGCACTCCATAAGGTTCGGGACTTCGGGGCATCATCACACTACTTAGCAACTCAATATAGCAAACAGCCCAGAATTCCCATTTTCCAATATATAGGAAGAAAATAATGCCTGATATCACAATTCAGTATCACCAGTTTTGTGGGGTTTTAAGCCCAACATACAAGTCTGTGGGAGTTTGGGCCCAAGGTCTTGTAACCCAATCTCTGGTGAGAAACTTGAAATAGTTTCTGTGGTTGGACACTTGCTAATATTATCAGGCATTATTATTGCATAACCCGATATACTATTTCATGCTCGTATATTTCTGCTGGTTTCTTGGATTGGTTTCAGTAAAACAGATCCAGTTTTCTGCTGTGGAACTAAGCATGAAACCCCAAATCCTCAACGTCTTTCTCGGCCCAGATAAGCCCGAACTCTAGCAGACCCATAGTTGCATCGGGCTTCTCTGGTCACAAAAAAGGGCCCACAAAAAAAGGAGAAGGTTTAACTCTGACATGGGTTGAGTTTTGAGGCTTTGGAATGATTATGACATTAGGTTACGCGTGGTGTAAGTTTTGATATTCGGAAGTGCGTTGTTTAAGTTTTTTTTTGAGAGAGAGTTTCAATCTATGACGTCCGCTTCTGATGATAACATTAATCAGTTTTTATTGTAGGCAAGGATTGAACCCCAAATCTCTTATTCAATTATCAGAGATTTTACCAGTTGAACTAATTAGAGCCAACTTTGAGGTATATATACTTATAATCCAAATTCCAAATATAATTGTCAGCTCAAGGGAATACTTTCCAAACATTGCACCTAAGTAACTGCCTAGTTCTATGACTTCTCAACATGTCTACTAAGAGCATCCACAATGGTTCATGCCAATTCTATCCTATTGTACCATTTTAAAAAGTCACTTTATCAATTATACAATACCATTTTACAATACATCAACATCCTAACTTTTATATTACCATACTACACATTAAAATAATATAAAAATATTTCTCAATTCTCTCTCTAATCACTATTTCTCTTCCTCTGTCAACCTTCTGAATCATACCACCGCTATCATCCACCTTCTCAGTCACACCACCCACTTCCGCTGAGCAAAATCCATAGCAAAATCTAGACAATCACTGGCCGATCTCTAATCCAAATTAAAATAAAAAATCAAAATCAAAATCCAAAATCAAAACCAAAAAACCACCACCACCCCACGTTGCTACTACACCACCTGACCCATGCCCACATTAGTCACAAACCCACACCGCCAGAAACCCACACAACTCGCCGATCTCTACCGGTAGAAACTCAAATCACTCACCGATCTTTGATCTAAATCAAAATAAAAAATCAAAATCCAAAATCAAAACAAGAAACCAACAACTGACCCACGCTGCCGCTGCACCACCTGACCCATGCCCACATCAGTCACAAATCTACCATCGCCAAAAACCCACACAACTCATCGATTTCCACTGCCAAAAACCACAAAAAATACCCAGAAATGAGAGATCAATTGAGAGAGAAAAGCTTGAGATTAAAGGGATTTCGAGATGGATAGGTGAATTGGCGGCGATGGCGAGAGAGAGAGGGGATGAGAGAGAAGAGAGGGGCTTGGTGTGAGAAAGAGTTCAACGATGGAGAGAGAGATGAGAGACCGTGGAGGGAGAACTGATACTATTTACAAATAATATATATATATATATATATATATATTTACAATTGAGTTACAGTGTGATTCTATATTTAGAATCACACTATAGCACAATTGCAAACTTTTTGCAATTATAAAAATTTACAAATTCCGCTGGAGTGGATAAAATGGGCTTACATTTGCCATATGCCCACTCAGTGCTGATGCTCTAATCGTTTCATGCCTATAATAAGGTACATGTAGCAGGTTTCCAAAGTAACAACCTGGTAGAATGAAGCTTTAGACCAATTTTGTTCTTCTTGCCACTACGATGCCGAAAAGTTTCTATCTTTTCCTATTTAACAGAAATAGTACTAGAAGTTTTATAATAATAATAAAATAGTTATAAACTGATGTAGATGATGAGTAGTCAAAGGCATGCATCACTCTTATCAATCCTCTGGTGAATTTGGAGTGGTTTGTAGTTGTAGAGACATGCATACAGTGTGATTCTATATTTAGAATCACACTGTAGCACAATTGCAAACTTATAGAATCACAATGTAGCATAATTGCAAACTTTTTTGCAATCTTGAGAATTTACAAATTCCGCTAGAGTGGGTAAAATAGGCTTACATTTGCCATATGCCCACTCCAAGGCTGATGCTCTAATCGTTTCACGCCTATAATAAGGTACATGTAGTAGGTTTCCAAAGTAACAACCTGGTAGAATGAAGCTTTAGACCAATTTTGTTCTTCCTGCCACTACGATGCCGAAAAGTTTCTATCTTTTCCTATTTAACAGAAATAGTAATAGAAATTTTATAATAATAAAATAGTTATAAACTGATGTAGATGATGAGTAGTCAAAGGCATGCATCACTCTTATCAATCCTCAGGTGAATTTGGAGTGGTTTGTAGTTGTAGAGACATGCATACATATCACCCTTCTGCATCTTCGAAGAATCTGGAAACTAATTTCACTATGAAGTTCTTAAAAATTAGAACTTAAAACTCTATTAATCTGAATTTTTTTTTGAATGGATTATATTGTACTATGACATCACTATTTGAACAAATATTTGACTAGCATTTCTTAATCCTTATAAATTAATCATAATGTAATAAAATCTAATTCATTCATCATGAAATGAATAGGTTGAGTTTTAAAAGCATTATTATCAAATGACCTAAGAACTTTTGAGGTTTTAATTTGATACAAGACCAGAGGTGGCTCCCCATCAAAGCTACGGTAGACACCGGACCATTTGACCTGGAAAAAAAAATTATTATATATAAATTTTAAAATTTTATGATTTTTTTAAAAAAAAAAAAAATTGTGATATAATAAAATTCTGGACAAAGTTTGGTAACAAATTTAGTTATAGACTAAAACTACAACTCCACTTGATATTTTTATTAGACGTGAATTTTGACAAATCCATTATTGGATTATATTTTCTTCTTGCATCCTTCATGCTTACAAAATTTTAATAAGATAAAAATCAATAGCAATGTCATCAATCAAATGTTTAAAATTCAAAATTTTTGTAATATAAAATTATACATAAAAAATAAGTTTATTAATCGAATAATAAGTAATATCTGATTGGCGTAAAATTTGATATGTGTTTTAAAAATATAAAAAATATGCAATTCAACAGTTAGATTTTTAAAATATGTAATTATGTTAATATGTTTAGTCAAAGTTGTAACCTCAGACTACAACTATACTTATAGCTTAACTTTGTCCCTAAACTTTAGTCGCTTTAACAATATATAAGATCTTTACAAATAAAAGGAAAAGCCCAAGAAAGAGTTTGTTGAACTAAAATTTTGAAACATATGTAGTTTGTAATATTGATAATAAGACTATCATGTAATAATTTTAAAATAAGAAAATTAGTAGAAAAGAATTGTAAGATTTTATGCATTTGCATGTTTTTTTTTGTTTGTTAATATATGAAGTTTTATTTTAATAAATTTTGTATAATTTAAATATCATAATAACTATCTTGAAAAAAAATTCTTAGAGCCTTAAGTTGTGAGTAACAAAAGTGTAGCATAAATTATGTCATTTTACGTCATTTTAGGCGGGTAGGCTAGTTTTTAAATACAATAATCATATTGGTACGACTTGTTGCCATTCACTCCCATAAAAAACACGAGAGAGAGAGAGAGAGAGAGAGAGATATACCATAGCCTTCATGATAACGAAGGGATCCAATTATTTTACCGTCTCTTGACTATGACCCAATAATTGTACGTATTCTGGACTAAAGTAATTTGTCCCGTTTCTTGTCATAATACTAGTCGCATTCCCATCTCTTGACCTTATTAGCCATCTCTTCCATCCAAATCAAGATTGAATTTGAATATTTGAGATTACCACCTACCCACTAATCACTATCTCTACAAACTAGTTTACTAAAAAATTCTTCAATTTCATCTTCTATTTTTTTAATAAATGTGAATTTTAAAATTTAACCTTGAATTGCATTGTCTTATTATATTATTTATATTTGTAAAATTTCAAAAAAAAAAAAAAATTAAAGATTAATGGATATGTTATCAATAAAATACTTAAATTTCAAGTTTTTATGTTATAAAATTATGCATAAAAATAAGTTTATTGATGTATTATAAAAAAAAAAAAAGTTTATTGATCAAATAGTAAATAATATCTGATTTGAATGAAATTTGAAATGCGTTTTAATAACATAAAAAACATGCAACCCCATAGCTAAATTTTCAAAATTCATATCCAATAAAAAAAAAAAAAATATAAGATGAATTTGAAGGGTTTCTCTCTAAATTAGTTTAGAGATAAACTTTGTCAATTAATTATTGATAAGCCCAAAAGGAATAAACAGACCTTACTTTAAATATAGACCTCATATTTGAGATCAACAAATATAATTCAACTTTTATGTAAAAAAGTACAATGTACTCGGAATAATTTCATTTATTATGGGTCCTATTAGATTGAGTTTGGATAGCGTTTACGTCCACGTTTTGCGCGTTTTGATGTGCATCCCAGCTACTATTCATGGCCCCTAGAACAGTAAAAAACACATATGAAAGTATAATAAGCAAAACGATGCTTTTTGAGTTCTAAATGGCTACTATTCATGGCCCCAAACACACACAAAAACGTAGACAAAAAAAGAAAAAAGAAAAATTAAGCCAACTTATAAATTATTTTACTAAAGTATTTTTAGTTTTCAGCAAAATAAGCGGTATCCAAATGGACACTTTAACATTTGTTTGCTTAGAAATTAATTTTTTATTGAATTTAATCTCTTATTAATGTTATGCGACTAACTCCAAGTATAACTTTAGGTGAAGATCCAATTCGAAGTGAGATTTGACTTCATGGATAGTGTAGGGGTCAAAAACGTCAAAAAATGGAATTGGATGAAAGTTCTTGATCAACCCAACTAATTTATGAGATATGAGAAATGGAAATCCACAATGGGAAGATTAGTAAGTTGGTTGAAGGTAAAAAGAAACTAAATCAAGTCTTTATATATGAAAAAATGTGTTCCCGAGTTACAAAGAGGGGTACTCAAGGTTGAATACAAGTGAAGACTTCATAACTTTCTCTCTCTTTGTCACGACCCAAATCCATGGGACATGAATTTAGATGCATGACTAACTTGCTGATCTTACATAACATCATTAAAAATAATTAATTTAAACATAATTTAGTAACCTCCAAATAAACAATGCTCTTAACAAATCTCTTACAATACTAAAATCCACAATTTAGAAATAATCTTCAAACTATAACATTTTAAGTGAAAGAAAAATAATTAAAAATCCATAAAAGCTTGAAGCATTATTGACGTTGCCTAAAAACTCCCACGCTCTACCTCGCACTTTATAAAGAATCCAAAGTTTCCGTTTTCCTACTAAACTTTAATCTGAAAATTGTAATTGATGGGGTGAGCCACACATCTAGTTAGCAATTATACACAATCCACAGCAGAATAGAGTCAAGCAAAGCATGAGTATTTTAATTTCACAAATTCACTCAAGGATATCAAATATAGTTTTCCAAAACATATAATGAGCCATTTAATACATATGTAATAAAATCTTAAAATCATTCAAAAGCACATACAGATAATAGATTAGAACACAGCATCACATATACACATATCACATATTCTCACATACAATTCTATGAGCGGATATCAACATCTAACCCTTGCTGGTGAGGGATCAATACTTATTCTCACATACAACCCTGTGAGCGAGTTTACACATATACCTAATCAATTTTAAAAACACTTATTTTGAGTCACATATCACAAAAGCATAATTTATAAAAAATAGAATAATTTTCATGATATTAACAATTCTTCTAGATATAAAGGCATATTGAATATCACAATATCGAATCTGAAACATAAATCAAATGATGCTTGACTCTCTTAAGGAACCAATAGAAACTAAAGAGTTTATATAAATATTTTTACAATTCTTCAGTAAGTTTGAAAGCTCAATTTGCTAAAATAAACTTTTTAAATACCATTGGGACAAATAGGAATATGACTTTGAAATCACTTGGTTTTAAAAAAATTGAATGAACAAGAACCTTATTAGAAAACTTACTTTGAAACTCAATTATTTTATGAAAATAGTTTAGTTTAGAATTCATTTTTTAAATAAGATTTGGATGTTCAAAACATTATTTAGAATTCAAATTTCTCTTTAAAACATTATTTAAAGGTCGAAGTTTCTCTTTCAATGATGTAAAAATGCTTCTGATAAACTTTAGAAAACATAAGCTTAAAAAAAACATAAATTGTGCATATTATGCATAATTACTTATCTCTCTTGATAATACATTCGAACATAGCTGAGCACTTTTAGTCTTCAGTAAGCTCTAAACAGAAAATTACTTTAATCAATAAGCATGAAATTTCATGATCATAAAAATACTTCCTAAAAACACTATAATATCCTCCACAACCTTCTCTTTTTCCTAGAGTCATAATATAGGCAAAACTATTTCCCATACATAGAAACATCAAATCCAAATATACCTATTGGTTATTCTAAAACAATCGACCAATATATCAAATATCAAATTAAACCAATTACAAGACTTCATGTTATTATTGAACACCACCTTGTGAAGATTCTCTTTAGGGTCAATCCTAAACTAGTAAGATAATCAAAGTATTCAAAATCTAGTGTAGTCCTTCAAACCAAAATCTTTTAGGCTCCAAAGTCTAATAACCAAATTAAATCATGGCAGCAATACACTTAAATAGAAATTCTGTTAATCTTTAATCAGAGGCCAATATTATATGACAATAGTTCTAATAAAAAATATAGATTGCCCTTGCCAAGACTAGGGAATGATTACCAGATGAGAGATCAAGCTTTGAGCGCTAACTATAGTCTATAGATGATGCCTTTAGCCGTCCCTACTCTTTTATCTCTTTTTTTTTTCTTTTTTCTTTTTTTCCACTTTTGGTTAATGCGTATAATGAAGAAACCCTAGAGCCTTCCAAGATTTTATAGCTTCTAATTAACCTCAATTTAAGGTATTATTAACTACTGACCTATTTAGGTAAGCTGGAACTCCAAGGGATTCCAACAACTCTTAGACTTCTTATCCAAATAGGTTTTTATTCTCTAATCCTTTTCCTTAATTGATGAGGAGACTAAATGTTTTAATTCCTTAATCTTTCTGTAATCAAAACAAAAATAAATGAAGACTACACGTTACCTAATTGTGCAATCTATTGTTTCATTTCTTACTTTGGGTAGTAATCTTTGTTTGGCCACAAAATTACACCTCACATGTAGCATATCCAAAAACTAACTTTACATATAATCCTATCATGACACTACTTGTTTATCCACATCACCTTTCAAAGCTAAAATAATATTATTAATAATGATGATAAAATTGGGATATTACACTCTTGTTCTTCCTTAGGTTTTTTTTTTTGCATCCCCATTCCTACTACTTTCCCCCCTTTTTTATAGCCATCCTCCTCCTTTTCCAACTGTCCTGCTCTTAACTAGATTGAGGAGGATACTTATCCCATCAACACCTTCTTCTGTCATTTCTTGA
The DNA here is from genome assembly GCA_032878915.1 of Castanopsis chinensis. Taxonomy (NCBI): domain Eukaryota; kingdom Viridiplantae; phylum Streptophyta; class Magnoliopsida; order Fagales; family Fagaceae; genus Castanopsis; species Castanopsis chinensis. Next base: position 9,888,674 of record JAVQMG010000126.1, on the reverse strand, counting down.
TCATGAAGATAGACTTTAAGGGTGTTTCTACTGTTAAGGCTAGTCATTCAATATTTAATGTGGCTAACATCTAGGTAAGGAAAGCTTTTACTGTAAAGGTGACTGTTATATTGGATTCTGCATTTCCTTCGACGTGTTCTGTGGGAAAATAGGTGAATAAAGGGTGTCCTCAACTTAAGGAAAAGGTCACTTCCTAGCTGGTCTGCCTTTCCTCAAGAAAGATGGGTTTCACAAATTACCTCGATAGTGGGTTCAGATGGTCTCTTCCCTATGGGAGACCCTTTCATCCTTTATCGGACCCCAGGCCAGGCCCACTCCGTGGATTTCCTCTTTAGGCTAAAGTCTTCGGTGCAGAGTTAGGTCCACTCCCACAACAGCCCCCCATGATCTCTTCTTCATCAATGGTGGAGTGGAGATCATGGCTCGAGACGTGGGACAATCATTAACTAAAATTGATGAGAAGCGGCGTGGTCAGGCATTTTATTTATTTATTTTGACACCAATCAAAGGGAGATAAAGGTAACAAAAAGTCACAAAATAGTTGGATTAAACCAGCATTGGTTCATTAGCACACGGGATGCCAATCTAGCTACAAACCAGACATCCTTTACAACCAAAATGGGAAACTAAGATCTTATTAGAGGAAAGACCATTTTGAGTCAATAAAATTAGATCAGCCATTCTAGAACTATCAAGCCAATTTGAAGTCTTTTTCTTCTTGAAAGATTGAAGAAGATCCCTGCTATCACTTAGAAACAAAACTTGATGAAAGCCTTGATTTTTTGCTGTAATTCCAACTTCTACCACAGCTTCCAACAATACCCCACCTATGGTTCTGGCTTTGGTGCTGACTGCTCCAAAAAACACTCTATCTCCCTGGACATTGATAGCTTCATAAATAGTGCCATTCCTATGTGGTTTCCTACTCCTAGCCCTAGCAACTTTGATGATTAGTTGTCATTGCCCTGCAGTTGACTAGTAGCCTGTCCTTGTGCTTCTGTGAGGTCTGATGTTATAAGGGTAGTTTGTGAAGGCTTCCTTGTACCTGCAAGATAAAGATTGGGTAGTGAGGATCACTTCCATGGGGTTTGGGTTAATCCCTTGATGGATTAGTCTATTTCTATGGTTCCAGATGGTCCATAGAGTGGTTAAGATGACCTGCAAATACACCATAGACTCTCTCTCTCTCTCTCTCTCTCTCTCTCTCTTTGTATTTTAACAAGAGCTGAGCTAACCAAAGTTGAACAGATATATTGTTGTAATCTAAAGAATGAATGGTTAGGGTGAAACCATGCTAGCAAGCTCTGACAAAGGGGCAAAGCAAAAGAAGGTGACTTGTGGATTTATCTTCTTCATTGCATAGGGGGCAAGTACTAGAGTTTGAGATGTCTCTGTTTCTTAAGCTAAGACAGCTGGGAAGGCTATCATGCATGAGTTTCTATATAAAATTGTTGATTTTTAAGGGGACCCTCAGTTTCCATATTCTGTTCCACACCTTATCCTGAGTTTGATCATGCCTAACAGTTGATGAATGATCTTTCACCAAGAAATCATAAGCCTTTTTCACTTGATATTCCCAATTCTTTGAATGTTTCCAAATTAGTTTATCTTGAACAGATCCTATTTTGGAAATTGGGATCTGCAGTATTGTAGAGGCTTGAGGAAATGAGTATAATGATCTAATCAAATCTACCTTCTATGTATTGGTATGTTGGTCAATTAAGTCTCCCATTGTGCTTGTAGTAAGGCTGGGATGATTCAAATTCAAAGAAGGGTGACGAGTCCAGTTTTTATGATTGAGGGGAATATTATAGCCATTTCCAACCCACCATTTCCCTTCTCTCAGTTTGTGGTTTTCTTGATGGATGATATTTTTCCAACACCAAGAATGATGAGGTTTAAGTCTACAATCTTGAATTAAGCAGGTAGGGAAATACTTAGCCTTGAAGGTTCTAGCCAGCAAAGATTAAGGATTGTGGCTGATTCTCCAGTATTTCTTTGCAAGCATTTCCTAATTCATGAACCTAAATTTCTTGATTTCTGTTGGGAAATTTAGACCTCGGTTGATAGAATTATCAAGTTTTAAACCCAAGTTGTTAATTAGATTGATTATGAATAAACCATGTTAAAACAAACTAACATCAATATCATGTCAATATCATGCATAACGGAAAAGTAAATAAGATAAGATATGATGACCTAGGAAAATCAAAGAAAAAAACTAGTTTTACAGTAAAAAACTGGGGGGGAAACTTTCCCAAAAAGCAATTCGCTATAGTAAAGAGAAGTTTCAGATCTAATACAAAACTTTTGTCCCTAGACTCTATAAACCCTGTAGATGAACTTACAGCAGAAACCTTCTACTGCTTCAGAACCTTTGAACTCTTCAATATATTAACGCCACCCTTTTGTACGGATCCCAGTACGTGACTAACCAAAGAAGCATGACTCCTAGTATGTGACTAACTCACTAACTTGAAGAAGATGCCACTACAAAAAACGCAGGTTATAGCCACGTTTCTAAAAAACGCGGCTATAGCTTATCTATAGCTGTGTTTCTAAGAAACGTAGTTATAGACTTAACCTATAGCTGCATTTTTGAAAAACGCAGCCAAAAGTCTATAGCTGCGTTTTTGAAAAACGCAGCCAAAAGGGGACCTATACTTGCATTTTTTAAAAACGCAGCTATAGGTCCTCTAGAGAATAAAACTTTTTTTTAAAGGGGGACCTATAGCTGCGTTTTTTAAAAACGCGGCTATAGGTCCCCCTTTGGCTGCGTTTTAAAACGCAGCTTTAGATTATCTATAGCCGCATTTTCTAAAAACGCAGCTATAGGACTTTCAGCAGAATAAATTTTTTTTTAAAGGGGGACCTATAGCTGCGTTCCCCCTTTGGCTGCGTTTTAAAACGCAGCTATAGGTCTTCTAGAAGAATAAATTTTTTTTTTTTTTTTTAAATCGGGACCTATAGCTGCGTTTTTTAAAAATGCGGCTATAGGTCCCCCTTGGGCTGCGTTTCAAAACGCAACTTTAGATTATCTATAGCCACGTTTTTTAAAAATGCAGCTATAGGTCTTCCAGCAGAATAAATCTTTTTTTAAATCAGGACCTATAGCTGCGTTTTTTAAAAACGCGGCTATAGGTCCCCCTTTGGCTGCATTTCAAAATGCAGCTTTAGATTATCTATAGCTGCGTTTTTTAAAAACGCAGCTATAGGTCTTCCAGCAGAATAAATTTTTTTTTAAGCTTCCCACGTGCTCCCCCCCTTTCCCACCTGCATCCCCACCTACCCTAACTTCATCTTTTTATCCTTTTTGTTCCTTTTTTTTTTTTTTTTCTTTCTTCATTCTACACTCAAGGCAACTCTTCATCAGGTTCTTCTTTCTTTCCTTTTTTTTTTTTTCCCCTTTTCTTTCTTCCTTCTTGACTAACTCTTCAGGTTCTTCTCTTTTTTTTTTTTTTTTTTTTTTTTTTCCTTTTTCTTTCTTCCTTCTTCACTCCAACGTAACTTCTTTTTTTTTTTTTCTTTGTTTCTGTAGAGTTCCTGCTTCTTTTTTCTTTCTTTCTATTTTTGCTCCTTTCTTCTTCACTCCAACGTAACTTTTTTTTTTTTTTTTTTCACTCCAGCACAACTCTTTTTTTTTTTTTTTTCCTTTGTTTCTTTGCAGCTACTTCTTATTCTTCTTCTTCTTCTTCTTCTTTTCTTTCTTTCTTTTTTTCTTCATCTCAAGCACACTGATTGTCTATAGATCTTTTTTTTTTTTTTGTTATTTTATATTTAGTTAGTAAGAAAATTAAGAAAATGCTAAAAATTTTGAATTTGTGCTATTGTGTTACTGATATTGTGCTTGTATTTAAATGGGTTTGTGTTCTTGAGCACACTGGATTTAGTGTTAGATTTGGGTTGGTTTTGTTGAATGAGAGGAGGTTTATGGGTCTGTGTTCTTATATTTTGGAGCAAGTTGTGTTTATATTGTTAGTATGTTGTGTTTGATTTTGAATTTTTTGGGTTCATGTTTAATTTTGGGCATTTGTGTAGATTTGAATTTTGAATTTTTTGGGGAAAAAAAATAACCCAGAATTTTTTTTTTTTTTTTTTTTTTAAAAAACCCATAGCTGTGTTTTAAAAACGTAGCTGTAGGAGGCTATAGCCGTGTTTTTAAAACGCAGTCAAAACTATACCTATAACCGTGTTTTAAATGCAGCTCAAAAAGGGTCTATAGCCGTGTTTTTTACAAAACGCAACTATAGGTCTCAGCCTTCAGGGGATGAAAAATGCAGCTATAGAGGCAAAAAAAACGCGGCTATAGCAACGCAAGCTATAGGTCCCCGCAAGGGGCTATTGTCACGCGGCTAAAGCTGCGTTTAAAAACGCGGCCATAGAAACGCAGCTTTTGTCCTATAGCTACGTTTTTGGGGTCTATAGTTGCGTTTTTAAAATGTGGCTAAAGCCCCCTTTTTTTGTAGTGTGCTGACTGCAAAATTCTTCACTTCATCAACAATTAAGATCAAAAAGCACTTGGTTACAAAACTCTAAGGCGTAAAGACGTAGTAGCTTCTTTTAGAGAGAATAAAAACTTGGTCACTTTTTGCATATGTTCTTCTTGTACTCTCATATGTGATGACCTTTAAAATAAGCCTTATATATATTTAGAGTTGTGAGAAAAAAAACCTTACACATACATGTCAGTATGGGTTGAAAATCAGATCTGGAAATATGAATTTTGTAATTCTCGATAGATACAGCTGTCGAGCTATTGGTCGAGACCTTGATAGATATATCTATCGAGATTCATTAATCCTTGATAGATATTATCTGTCGGTAGCTGTTGAGAATCTGTCTAGTTTTAATGAACATCTTTTCTTCACTTGTTTCTTGGTCCAATCTTCACGGCTTTAATATTAGACTTGAACTCTTATTCTTTGAAGTATTAAACATATCCTAGATCTACTCAATTACAAGTAAAGTGCGTTTTGCAAAGGATTAGCTAAGTCTATATGATATATGTTCATAACATGTTCCACATATGTCCTAACAATTCCTAGACCACCAAATTTCCTAGGTTGACAAATCTTATCCCAATTGATGAGGTGAAGCTTTTTCTCTCCTTGCGCATGAGCCCACCAGAAAGCTCTGATTATTGAATCCATTATGCTGCAAAAGTGCCTAGGCACTTTGAAACATGAAAAGGTATATAAAGGAAGTGATTGAAGAACATATGAGATTAATGTTGTCTTGCCAGCTTGGGACAACATTTTAGCTTTCCAACCTTGAAGTCTAGAATTGAGTTTATCAATTAAGAATTGGAATCAACAATTCTATTACCTCTCAACCTGAAGTGAATACCAAGGTATTTGCTTGGGTGTTGGACCAGATTTACTTGAAGGTTCCTGGCAAGAGCTTTTGATCTCCTTTTGGCATGTTTAGAGAACAATACAAGTCAGATTTTGCTAGGTTAATAGTCTGACCCAAAATGGAACAATACCACTCAAGGATGAGCTGAATGTTCCCTAGAGAGCTATTGTCCTTCCTAAAAAACAACAGAGAATCATTAGCAAACTACAAATGAGAAAAGGATAGACTATTCCTACCAACTTTAATTCCTTTGATTTTCTGTGATTCTCAGCTTGTGACAAAGAGACGGTAAGTATGTTGGCACACACAAGGAAAATGTATGAGGATAAGAGGTCCCCTTGTCTCAGACCTTGGGAAGGTTTGAAAGAATTTTTCAAGTTCCCATTGACCAATAGAGTGTACTGAATCGAGGAAACACACTCCATTATCCATTTAATCCAATTTGTGTCAAAATTCATGATAGTGAGAATAGCCTTCAAAAAATTCTAATTGACCTAATCATAAGCTTTAGACATATCTATCTTTAGTAAGGCATTAATTGCTTCAAACGTGACCGGTTTTATATTGCTTTGATGCATGACACATGTACCTTCAAACGGTCAGATGGCGTTTTGGGAAATTGAGGGGGCGTGGGAACCTAAGGGTCCTTTTTTGTCTTTTCCCGCTCCTTTCCCCCTTTATATAAAGAGGAACCCAAGCCAATTTTTGGGTTCCCATTTTCTTCATTTTCTTAAGCGCTAGAGCATTTTGGGTAGATCTGAGCCTCCCTTGGTGGTCCATCCAATTCCCCTTTTTAGTGTTTTTGACCCCACAGATAGGGCTTGGGGCTTAAAAAATGTCTCACTTAATTAGAGGACCCTTTGTTGTAATGCATGTAACAATAAATGATGAAAACTACAAATGACTACAATTCCTAAGAATTTAAGTATTGAGATCTATGTATAAGTTATTTTCATTGCCATTAATTTGAAGTAAACTAGTTCTAAGTAAACTATTCCTAAGCAGACTAATTTGAAGAGATCCAATTTAAAGTAAAATTGATTCCAAGTAAATCATAGCGTGAGAGACCGTAAAACTTGTGTGCAATAAAAAAAAAGAAAAAAAAAGAGACTCTAATCTATCTATCCAAAAATCTTAAGCTCAGGGGCTAGGTTATAGAATAGGAAGGTGTTAAGCACCCATTTTGCTCAGACAGAATCTGGTCTTCTAGACTCTAATGACCAATATACCCTTTTTTGAATGATGTTGAATGATATGTTATAATGCACATGATAAACACTTGACCAAAATTAATTTAAATAAATTTGCTTTATGAATATATCCTTTTTTTAAAAGAAAAATAAGATTTGTTTTAACAATTAAAAACAATAAGACTTGATTTGTAAAAAAATCAATTATGTTTTGTAAAAGAGAAAAAAAAAAAAAGATTTTGTTAAAAAGAATCAGATCTATTTTTGTGTAAAGTTAAAAAAAGTGATTTTATCAAGAAAAATTTGATCTGTTGTTTGTAAAAAAGAAAAGAAAAAAAGAAGAAGAAGAGATCTTGAAAAGAATCATATCTATTTTGTGTAAAGGAAAAAAAAAGATTTTATTTATAAAAATCAGATATGTTGTTGGACAAAAAAAGGACTTTATTCAAAAGGCAAAATTTATTTAAATTAATTCTGGTCAAGTGTTTGTCATGTGCATTATAACATATCATTCAACATCATTCAAAAATGGTATATTAGTCATTAGAGTTTAGAAGACCAAACTCTGTTTGGATGGAATGGGTGCCTGACACATTCCCATTTCGTAACCTAACCACTGAACTTTGGATTTTTGGATAGGTAGATTATTATTATTTTAAATTTTGGTAGATTGTAACTAAGACCAAAGCTTTGTATTCTTTTGCATAGATTGTAACTAAGACCCAAAGCCTTGTAAAGTTAAATTTACCAAAATTGCATTGTTCTTTATTCAATCAATAGCATTCAAAGTATTCTTAATATGTATTCTGTATTTATTTTTTCTTTTGTATAAAAAATAAGTGTTGACTTCATACCACTTACCCAAAAAGAGAGGTGCTCTTAAAAGTATCAAAATCTCTTTTTTGAGAGCACCCAAGTTTTACGGTCTCTCATAGTGGCGACTCCGCTAGGGACGTCGAGGGCTAGGTTTCGTGTTAGACTTCAAGTGACCAACTATATACCCTTGTCTTTTGCATGATTTCTGTACACATAGCATATCATGTCTTAAGTTATCATTCTAACACTAAACTTATTGAAAGCGAGCATAATCCAAATAAAATAGTATTAACAAATAAAGAATCAAACATGATTACAAAGTAGGAGTAAAACACTTACAATCATAAACTCTTCACTACACCAAAGAACTAGAAATTCTCCTAAGGAATTAATTACAAATGATTTTAAAAATGATCAAAATAAAGTTCTACAGTCTATTTGTGATGTCTTCTTCTACAAAATGAGTCCATATTTTATATTTGAGGCCCTAGTAATGACTATTAGTTATGCTTTCTACACTCTTCTTAAGTTTTAAGGGTACTTGATGAATGTGGATTCCAGCTAATTCAACTGGTAAAGTTTTTAATGATTAAATAAGAGATCTGAATTCAATCCCTGCTTACACTAAAAATCAATTGGTGCTTTAGTCTGATGATAAAGAACTATCATCAAGAGTTGACGCCATAGATTGATATTCTCTTAAAAAAAAAAAAAAGTAGTTGATAATATGTTTACTTGTCCCAAAATAACCTCTTTTGACTTCTGTAAGACAACTGTTCTAAACTTAATTGCGTTAATGTCTAGTGTTGGCGCTGTAGGTTTTTGTCTCTACAACTGCACTCAACTCCCTTGAAGTAATTGCTCCACTCTTTTTTTAACTACTTCAAGTTTTACTAGATCAATGCCACTTGTCAGCATCCTGGACATTTTTTCCTAGTTTTTAATTATTCTACTTGGAGCATCACATCGCATATAGTACTTTTCTAGCCATGACCTTTCTATTGCTTCCTATTTCATTTCATTTCATTTCTATTTTAATACTATTAAGTTCTAAAAATTTAGAATAATTAGCAAATTGTGAGCACAAATTTGTCTAGGTAAAAATCTTAGAGTCTATACAGTTTATTAGACAATACCTAAAGTGTTACAAGTCAGAGCACAAGAAAATACAAGTTGTAAATCAAAGAATTCAAATTCAATGAAATCCGACTAATCAAAAATTAGATCTGACCAATCGAAAATCCCAGTCATGAAATTTCTACAGAATTTTATTTCAGCCCAAACTCCACTTAAACGTTTTGGGTTTCAAGTGAAGCACTTCTAGTATATAAAGGAAAACCCTAACTACGTTTTCAGAGCTTTTGAAAGACTTTGGAGGTGCTCTTGTGAGATCTTAAAGATATTGTGCATTCCTCTTTCAAAGTCATTACCGAAAATCATTCTCATATTATTAGATCCGATAGATCTGAAGTTGCTGCAACAAGATCAACAATTACTGATAATCTAAACCTTTAAAGGTGGTCTTGGAGTCACAAATTAGAGAGTTTGTGTTGCTACACATTTGAGTGGGATCTCAAAGTCACAAGCAACAGTGCTTGTGCTGTTGTAAATCTAAGAAGAGAGGGAGTCCGTAGATTCGAAACTTGCACGTGGTCGTGTCATACATGAGGTAGCATTAGATTTAGGGTTAAATCTTTTGTAAAAACTTCAGTTCTCTTAATGGTTTACTTTGAGGATAGTTAGGTCAAATCTTCCCCAGGTTTTTGCTTTGAAACGGTTAGTTTCATTGGTTTTCCTAGGTCATCATATCGTGGTATTATTTATTTTCAGCTACTTTGCATGATATGATTTATTATTGTTTAACCTAGATCTGAATAATTAATCTAAATAATCACTTGGTTAATAAACTAGGTTAAACAATTTGTTTAAGGGGTCTAAACAAAAATACAAATACCTCAACATAAAAAAGTACATAAAGGCCAATGCTATTTTCGTCTTTATATTTTTGGGTCACTATCAATTTAATCACTACATTTTGGTAGCAGTTAATTAGGTCATTGTTATTTTCAAATTACAATAAATTTCTATTAATGATTAATTGATGGCAGAAACCAAATTATTGCAAGACGAAAATGCTAATAAGCACTAAATTAATTGCTACTAAAGTGTAGAGATCAAATTAATAATAGCCTCAAGATACAAGGACTAAAATAGTATTTTTGTAAAAAAAAAAAAAATGAAAGGAACAAATTATTTCCTTTTTGAAATTTCAAAAATCAAATCCCAAAATTTTAAAATTTGAGGTATTAAAATCAAAATTATGGACAAAAGGTATAAGAGAAGTGAAAGTGTTGGTCGCCAAAGCAAAGTTAATATTTGAATTTCTTATTAAAAAAAAGAAGAAGAAGTTAATATAAAAAATGATATAAGTACTTCGTTCCAACATTTCCTGGAAAGTGCTTACGTGTATGAATGTAACTTTGGATTCACTCAAAGAGTGATCTGAATTACGCAAGTTATCATCAGAAAACTCGAGTGGCAGAAATCAGTGTCACCCAATAACTTTCCCGCTAGATGAGCTTATCTCTCTCCCTCTCTCTTCACACACACTTTTTTTTTTTGAATCTCACGCACACTTATCTAATATAGTTCAATAATTGATCGCTTAAGGGTCCGTTTGGATAGAGCGTTTTGCTGAAAACTGAAAACATCGTAGCAAAATAATTTTTAAATGTGTGAATAGTATTGTGGGACCCATTTTTAATATTTTTTTCTGAATAAAGTGCCTGTGGGTCCTATGAACAGTGCGTGAATAGTGCCGCTACAGTGCCAAACAGTGATTTTTGTCTCTCGCACAGTACCGTTACAGTGAAAAAACGTGCATGAACAGTACCGGTTACTGTTCATGCATGTTGAAAAAAAAAAAAAAAAAAAAAAAGAGAAAACGCGGAAAGGGAAAACGCAACTTTTTTTAAGCTGTATCCAAACCAGCTCTAAGTGATAGGCGGTAGTATTTGTAAATCAGTTTTATATATTTCTACTACTATTTGAGAGCTTCCTCTACTTCAAAATTTTAATTTAGATGTCTAAAATATTTTCAAATTCATTAGTTTCTAAAACTTAGATTATAAGATTAGACATGTAAAATTAGTAATTTATAAACTCCTAATTTTTAGCTAAATTAAAAAAAAAAAAAGAGTTTTTTCTTCTACTCCACATTTCTCTCCGAGGTTAGTTGTAAAGTTCTAATATAACTTATTCTTTTTGGAAAAAAGTAAAAAATAAGACTGCTCTTTTTTACCACAAATGTACCATTTTCTTAATCACTAAACTGTTTTTCCTATCTCCACATTTCTCTCTCACATTATAGTCAAGTACTAAGAGCATCTCCAACGGTGTAGCTAAACCCAAAATTTTCTCCATAATAGAGAATGAAACCCAAAAAAAGCTCTCCAGTGGATTCTCTAAATCGCAATTTTTTTTGGCTTATGAACAGTAGCTCATCAACTCTGATGGGCTACTGTACATTAGCAATTGAATTTTTTTGATTAAAAAATCATACCAGTTACTATTATATCAATTCTTTCTCTCTCATTTGGATTTCTTTTTCTCTCTGTTAAGGACATATTTTATGTAGTTGGCTAATTCTTTGACAAAACGCATTTTACTTGTATTTGGATAGATCTAGGATGTGTTTAATATTTCAAAGAATATGTTGTTCAAGTCTAGTATTAAAGCCATGGAGATTAGACCAAGAAACAAGTGAAGAAAAAGTGTTCACTAAAGCTGGACAAATAGCTGGACATCTGCTGGACACTTGCAGACAGCTGCTCGATAGCTTCTCGATAGATAGCTATCTATCGAGATTTAATGAATGAAGCTCGACAGCTTCTCAATCGATCGACCAGCTATCGAGGATACGGGAATTCAGATTTCCAGATCTAATTTTTGGCCCATGTTTATGTATTTGTGTAGGGTTTCTTTTATAACAACCCTAGACATTTATAAGGCTTATTTTAGAGGCCGTCATATAAGAGAATACAAGGAGAACATATGCAAAAGGTGACCGAAGCATTATTCTCTCTGAAAGCAGCTACTGCGTTTTTGCGCCTTAGGGTTTTGTAACCAAGTGCTTCTTGACCTTCATTGTTGATGAAGTGAAGAACTTTGCAGCCAATATTTTTCTTTCTTAAGTTGGTGAGTGAGTCACGTACTGGAATTCGTGCAAAGAAATTAGTCACGTATTGAGATCCGTGCATAAAAGGGTGGCGTTCATATATTGAAGAGTTCAGAGGTTCTGAAGTGGTAAAAGGTTTCTGCTGTGAGTTCATCTACGAGGATTGTAGAGTCTAGGGACAAAGGTTTTGTACTAGATCTGAAACTTCTTTTTACTGTAGTGAATTGTTTTTTGGGAAGGTTTCCCCCTAGGTTTTTTACTGTGAAACTTGTAGGTTTCATTGGTTTTCTTAGATTATCATATCTTGTCTTATTTATTTTTCTGCTGTACTTATATTTGATATGATATTGATATTTGTTTGTTTTAACAAGTTTTATGCATAAAAAATCTAATTGACAACTTGGATTTAAAACTTGTTAATTCTATCAACCGGGGTCTAAATTTCCCAACAAGTGGTATCAAAGCGGGTATACTCTGATTGGATTAATTTCCTAAGTGCGATCCTTGACCCCGTTGTCATGGATCGTGGACAATCTTTTTTGATTCCTCCTTTATTTGATGACACTAATTATGCGTACTGGAAAGTTCGTATGAAAGTGTTATGGCAAGCTGTTGAAGTTGGCTGGATTAAGCCAAAGAAAGCGCCAGTGGATTGGGATGATGCAACAATCACAACGGCAAATTTCAACAATAGAGCCTTGAATGCTTTGTTTTATGGGGTGACCAATAAGGAATTCAAGAAGAGATCATCTACGGAAGTTGCAAAGGAAGTATGGACCATTCTTAAGACCACCTATGAAGGTACCAAAGCAGTGAAGACTGTGAAGTTTCAAAAACTCACCAGTAACTTTGAAGAAATAAAGATGGAAGAGGATGAGACCTTTGATGAGTTCTATGCTAAACTCAAGGATATTGTGAATTCTGCCTTCAACCTCGGAAAGTCTATAGCAGAATCCAAAATTATTAGAAAAATCCTTAGGTCCTTACCTGAAAGATTCCATGCCAAAATCATTGCCATTGAAGAAGCAAAGGTCAGTGATCAAATTCCTTTGACTGAGCTTGTAGGGAACCTTCAAACCTATGAGATGAGATTAGGCTTAATAGGAACAGGTGGAAAGAGTAAAAACTTGGCTTTTAAGGGTATAGAGGAAGAGATTGAGGACTCTGAAGATGAAGATGAAGATGAAAGTGAAGATGAAGATGATGATGAGGATGATGATTTAACTTTCATAACTGATGAGATTATCAAGCTTCTTCAATTTAGGAAAAAAGATAAAGGCAAACCTCCTAGGAAATTGAAATCATCTAGGAATGGTAAGAATGAGAAGCCCCTCATCCAATGCCATGAGTGCAAGGGTTTTGGTCATATGAGGATAGAGTGCCCAAATTACCTTATGAGGGAAAATGCCAAGAAATTAAAAGATAAAGGGTTGGTTGCTACTTGGAGTGACACTGAGAATGGCTCTTCTGATGAGTATGTGGATGAATGTAGTTACGTTATGGCTTTTGCTGCTTCAACCGATAAGGTGATTATGGAGAGTGCTAGTGATAGTGAGGATTCTTCTGATGATGAAGTATTCAAGAAGATGACCCTTCAGGAAGCCTATGATAAGCTATGCACTGAATTTATAAAATCTGAAAAGACTTCTCATCTTTGTAAAAAAGAGCTTAATGGGGTAAAAAATGAAAAAGCTAATTTGTTGGTCAAGTTAGATGAGACTACAAGGTTAGTTGAGACTCTTGTTATGGAGAACACCTCATTAGAAGAGAAGGTCAAGAATCTCGAGGTAGAGCTTAGTAAAGCAAGAACTCAAATAGAGAGGATGTCTAGTGCAAAGTTTGATGAGGTCTTGAGTGCTCAAAAGCCTAGTTCTGATAAGATTGGCTTAGGACATGCTGTGTCCTTCAGCCCCTCCTCTTCTACGGCTTCTGGATCAAGGACTGTTATTGTGCCTTAATTTGAGAAAGGTAATAAAGGTATGAAATCCAAAACTGTTTTGGCTAATTCTAATTCCTTTGTTAGACCTCATGTTTGTCACCATTGTGGTGTTTTTGGACACATTCGTCTTAATTGCTTTAAATTGTATCCTCATAAGCAATCGTCCAAACGGTCACAGGTTTCATCTCAAGGGCCTACACCTTTGTTTGGAGAGTTATTAAAAATTTTGAGCTTTTTAACTCAATTTCAAGAGAATTTTAATTCCTCTATGTCATTTAGTAAACATACTAGGACACTTGCCTTTTCATCTTCACGGCCAAAGACTCGTGCTGTGTGGGTGAGAAAGGAGCCTAAGATTTAATTGTCTTTTCTGTTTGTCCTCTACTTTAATTCTTTCTATCTAAAGTATGACTTTCTTTACTTAATTTTTTATCTGCTTTTGGAATCATGCTATCATGTTTTCATGCATTTGCATCATTCTATCATGTTTTCATGCATTTGCATCTTTCTGTCATGTTTTTATGTTGTTTGTCTATTTTTGTTTGACTATTTAGTTTTTATTTTTTTTTTTCAAAAAAAAAGAAGAAGGAAAAATCAGAAAAATACAAAAACAGTGTGTGTTTGTGTATATCGGTTCTTATGAACCTTAAAATGGCCATTGAAATAGAGTTTTCTAAACTTTGTATCGCTTGTAGCTTAGATGAGCATTCTTATGCACAAACTAAGCAAGTGAGCTTTGTGGCTCTTTGTTTGTGATGAGTAAGGTTAAGTGATCTTTTGTACTTAACACTTGTATCACTTTTTTTGACAGGTAGGACTAGAAAATCTTAAGAGAAAGGCATAAATAACCATCTCACCACTGTTGCCTACCAATCATGAAATGACATCTGTATGCTTCGGCATAACAAAAGTGTAATGTCAATGATATCTGTATGCTTCAGCATAGCAAAAGTGCAATGTCGAAAAACTTAACATAATTGGGTATTTCTTTTCTTTCTTTTATATACCCATGCATGGTTTGCTTAATATAAGAAAATATGCAAAGAAATAAAAGCAAAAAGAACAAAATGCTTTAAAATATGATAGCAAGCGTGTTTTTTAGGAGATATGGGAGTTATACGATGTACCTCAAAGGTGATAGTCCCTATCAAACGGTTATGATTGTGTGTGAGTTAAAGTAATTTTCTCATATCTCAAATTATCATAACTTTGAAACACTTATACTATCTTGCTAAGTTTTTCACACATAACACGCAATATTCTTTGCTACTTTTGATACATGTGTAGGTATAATGTGATTTGGTCATTACAAGGTTTACATGCGTTAATGTATACTCATTAAACTGTTTTAACTTGTTTTTGAAATATAAAATTAGTTAGATTTGTTTAGTGTGTGTGTGTGTGTGTGTTTTGGGAGTTATATTCTTAACTCTTTATTGATTGAGAGATGCTTTTGAGAGGTTAAAATGTTGGTTGGATCTTTAGTTGAGTTGCATGAGTGATTATATTCATATCTGTGTTTTTCTTTTCTTGAAAAACTGCTTTTAAAAGCTGGCTCGACGCCTCCTTGACACCTCTTGATACCTGGCTTATTTGTTGAGCTCTTCTATTGCATCTTATCGCAATCTTGACACCTCTCGAAAGCTAGGTGGATCGATCGAGATATCTTCTATCTGCTCGATAGTTTCTCGACACCTTCTCGATCAATCGAGGTTGTCTCGATAGCTTCTTGACACCTCCCGATCGATTGAGATATCCTTGCATGAATTTCATTTTTTTTTATTTTGCATGTTTCTCTTATCTTGTCATCCATAGTATCTTGTTTCATTACATTCATGCATTTTTATGGATTCTTTGTGCCCCCTTTATCATCCTTGATCATCTTTATGTTTCTTGGGTAAAGCTTTATAGCTTCCTGTACCCTCTGTCAATCGTGACAAAAAGAGGGAGAAATTGGAGAATTTGTGGTTTCTTTCTTTAAGATTCTACAAGTTAGGAGGAGAAATACATGCCCTTGTAAGGGGGAGTTGTGTTTCATCTTGTTAGGGGGAGTGTTTATCTCATTGTTCATGTACCTAGGTCTTGTGATTATTTTTACATACAACATAGTATTTATCAAGTGGTATATATATGATGATGTATGTTTTCTTTACCTATCTCTACATGTGTTGTTTCTTTTTTATCTTTATACACATGTTTCTTTATTTGTATGCAATCTATTATTTCTGCTTCACACAAAGATGCTTTGATGTGTTTTGTTTAAAGTGTTTCAGAAATACAGGTTGTCAAAGTCTTCCATGCCATGAACTCTCTTCTTGCAAAGTTTTTCAAGAGTTTGTGTTAGGGTAGATTTTATTGTATTCAACAAGTAAGTATGAATTGAGTGATTTATAATTTCTCTCATATGTTCATTTGTTTGTTGTGGTTTTGTCACGGATTGCCAAAAGAGGAGATTGTTAAGGACATATTTTATGTAGTTGGCTAATCATTTGACAAAACGTATTTTACTTGTATTTGGGTAGATCTAGGATGTGTTTAATACTTCAAAGAACATATTTTTCAAGTCTAGTATTAAAGCCATGAAGATTGGACCAAGAAACAAGTGAAGAAAAAGTGTTCACTTTCACTAAAGCTGGACAGATAGCTGGACACCTGCTGGACACCTGTAGACAGCTGCTTGACAGCTTCTCGACAGATAGCTATCTATCGAGATTTAATGAATGAAGCTCGACAGCTTCTCGATTGATCGGACAGCTATCGAGGTTACGGGAATTCAGATTTCCAAATCTGATTTTTGGCCCACATTTATGTATTTGTGTAGGGTTTCTTTTCTCACAACCTTAGACATATATAAGGCTTATTTTAGAGGCTGTCACATAAGAGAATACAAGGTGAACATATGCAAAAGGTGATCGAAGCCTTATTCTTTCTGAAAGAAGCTACTGTGTCTTTACGCCTTAGGGTTTTATAACCAAGTGCTTCTTGACCTTCATTGTTGATGAAGTGAAGAACTTTGCAGCCAACATTCTTTTTCCTCAAGTTGGTGAGTAAGTCATATACTAGGATTCGTACAAAGGAGTTAGTCACGTACTGGGATCCGTGCATCAAAGGGTGGCATTCATATATTGAAGAGTTCAGAGGTTTTGAAGCGGTAGAAGGTTTCTGCTGTGAGTTTATCTTTGGAGATTGTAGAGTTTAAGGACAAATGTTTTGTACTAGATCTAAAATTTCTCTTTACTATAGTGAATTGCTTTTCGGGAAGGTTTCCCCCTAGGTTTTTTACTGTGAAACTTGTTAGTTTCATTGGTTTTCCTAAGTCATTATATCTTGTCTTATTTATTTTTCTGCTGCACTTATATTTGACATGATATTTATATTTGTTTGTTTTAACAAGTTTTATGCATAATAAATCTAATTGACAACTTGGGTTTAAAAATTGTTAATTCTATCAACCAAGGTTTAAATTTCCCAACACTCTCTCATACTTTCCTTCTCTCTTTGTTGCTTCTCATAGAATAAGCAGATATGAAAAAAAAAAGAAAGAACAAGTCGATCTGACCCAGCCTGGTGGTTGGGAGGAGGACGAGCGGCGGTGGGGTAGCGGGGACGTGGTAGTGCTGCATGGTGAACGCCGATCTCCACCAGCTTTGTCCTTTCGGCGATTTGACCCCGCTTTTCTCTCTCTCTCTCTCTCTCTCTCTCTCTCTCTCTCTCTTCTCTTATGTGAAGTAAATGAGGTTGCTGGAATGTTCTTGAGGAGAAAAAGAAAATAAAAGAAGGGGATAGAGATCACTGGACAGTGGACACGTGTGTGGAGGAGAATGAAATGGAAAAAAGAAAAATAATATAAAGAATAAAAATCCTAATTAAGAAATTCTACCACAATATTTTCACAATTAATTTTAAGTAACATATTGTTATTAGTTAATATTGACGAGTAAAAAAATAATTTTAGTGGTGGGTTCAAATTAGAACTAGTAACAACTTTCCACATAAATTTTGTTGTGAAAGAATTGCGTAAAATGTTGTGGACGTAACACTTCTTATTTAAAAATATAGTTAAAAAAAGAATAAATGATGATAAAAAAGAATAAAGAATGAATGAAGAAATAATATTTAAATGAGATGGAGAAAGGGATAGAGAATTTATTGGAAAGTGTATTTCAAAAAGTAGGTAGATAAAAACTAAATCTCACTGGTTATTCTCCAAACAGTACAAAAATTTAGTGAATTTTCTAGAGATGCTTTAATGCAACTTCTTCTTAAAATAGAAAATAAAATAAAACTGCCATGAGTAAAATGTGTAAACCCAAAAAATAAAAATCCTCATTGCACACGCGTGTGATGAGACT
This sequence comes from Castanopsis chinensis, assembly GCA_032878915.1. Classification (NCBI taxonomy): domain Eukaryota; kingdom Viridiplantae; phylum Streptophyta; class Magnoliopsida; order Fagales; family Fagaceae; genus Castanopsis; species Castanopsis chinensis. The sequence goes on along the minus strand of JAVQMG010000126.1, from coordinate 9,870,845 downwards.
AGTGCGTGTGTGTATATATATAAGATTAATAATAACTTTTCATCTTCATATATATTTTTTAATGAACATTATTTTCCTAAACTTTAATGAATATATAAAAGTTGACAGATGAAACATTTGACATTGTTTTTGTTTAAAAAAAAAAATTTGTCGAGGGGCTACCTAAGCTAAATAAGTTTTTCAACGGACTATGCCATTGCCAAATGCTCTTTTTTTTTTTTTTTTTTTTTTTCATCTGGGGGGAGGGGGAAGTTCACATTTTTATTTGACCAAAACCTTAAATAGTTTTAAATACACATGCTATTATAAAAATTCAAAATTTTGGGGGATTATAATGCTGAATTTCACACCTAATTTCACTAATTTTTATTTTATGTGACTGTTAAACATAGCTATTATACTCCTTAACGTTACAATTTGTTAAAATAGTTGATTGTGAGTAATGAAAAAAAGTAGTAAGTCTATGTAAAAGTGATTATTTTGTCTATAATTTACAGTCAACCAATATAACAAATTGTGAGATTTGATATCAAATTATGTCTCTAGAATTCTTATAAGTGATAGGATGCTGGTGCTTAGATAGTCTTTAGAAGAAAGTTCTATATTTTTGAATTTCATTTTTGTTTTGGGATGAATTTTGAAATTAGCATGTTGTTAGATATTTTTTGTATATCCAAGTAGGCTGTAGTACAAGTTTGATTTTATTTTGATAATAGAAAAGTAATGTTTAATCCCAATTTTATGTGAAAAGCATTACTACTGCTTTAGGTGAGATACAATGAAAGAAACAATAGAGAAAAAGTGAAAAAAAAAAAAAAAATTCAGCGAAATTCAGTCAAGCAAAATTTGCAAAGTGTCGGCCGAAAGTTTGGAGGTATTACAAATTTCGCTAGACACTTAATTTGTCAGCAAAATGTCAAGAAAAATTATGCAGAATAATGGTTTTTGCAGTTTTTAAAGCCAAAAATTGTACCACTTGATATATAGATGTTTGTGAACATTGGAAAATTGTTTTTAATTGTTTTTTTTAACGGTTATAACACTTTATTTTTATTATATATATATATATAAACTCTTATTTTACAACAACATATTTGTCCAATGGATAGATGGGCATGTAAAATTATTAATTCTTACTTACTAAGAAAATAATGTTTAATAATAATAAAGTAAAAAGATAATGGATTGTAATTTGCCATTGTTACCATATCTCCACAATAACAAAGTGATGAAGGTATTAAGGTCAATTTAGTGTGTGTTTGGACACACTCTTGTGGTCAATTTGTGTTAGGATCTCATTCTCTCTTTCTTGTGTATGTATGCTTGTTTCTAAAAAATGAAAAATGAGAGACTTTGCAATTACCTTATGTTGAGAAAAGTGAAATTTTCCAATAAAATAAAATATCTGATAAGACATGAGCTATAACTTTTGTTAGATTTATTATTTTGTGTAATAGTTGCATATAATTCTCTCACATGATTGTAGATCTGACTCACATGGGTGTAAATCCATCCCTATGTTAGGGGTGTTTTATATAACTGTTATACAGATACCACATATTGATTTTTTTAAGAATGAGCGCGTGAATTGGGTTAGGTTGTATTTCAAATGGAACTAGAATTTTCTCTTTGCTTTATCACGTTGAGTGAGCATTCACTACCTCACTTCATTTAAATCCACCACAACAAAAAGGAAAGATGTAGTTTGCGAAAACTTTCGGGAATTGGGGCCTGTGTCTTCCCATGTTAATTGTCGCATTCCTACCTTATGCCTCTTGACCTTTTTAACAAAGTAGTGAATGGCAAGCTAGTGACCTTTTTTTTGGTGCCAGTTAGTATTAGTGTTCTGTTTTGGGATTAACCGATTAACCCATACCCACATTTCAAAAAAACATGTCCACATGACCACATCACCCTACTCAATTTGACTAAATGTATACTTTGACCCAATTAATGTAATTAATATAAAATGTAAATAGAGTTTGGAAACATCAAACCAAAAAGGCATAAGTGAACTAGAGGACACAACGAAGAAAAGTAACATAAAGTTAAAATGACTAAGGTAATGTTTGGTTCGGTATAAAATATTTTTTGACAGTAAAATATTTTTAGTGAAAACATTTTTTGAAAAAGAAAATATTTTCAAGTGTTTGGTTGTATTCTGAAAAATATTTTAAAAAATATTTTCAGATATTTGGTTGTGTTCTTAAAAATGCACTAAAAAAAAAAAAATTTCTACTAGTTTTTCCCATTTCTCTAGCATCCAAACAAAAATTATAATAGAAAAATTTCAATATAAAAATCCTTAGAAACAAAAATAAACAAAAAATAGATCGAGAATCAAACACACAAGAGAGAGAGAGAGAGAGAGAGAGAGAGAGAGAGATATCAATTCATGGGTTGGTTGGTTGACAATAGTGGCTTGGTGGCGGTGACATGGACATGGTGGTTCGATCTAAAGGCGGCGGCAAAGAGATCTAGAGGTGGATGGTCATGGTATACGTAGCTATGGGTGGGTTGCTCACGATGGTCTGATTGGCTTAGGAGTGGGTCGCTTGACTAGGTCACAGTGGTCTTATCTATTTTCCTGCGGCTTCTTTTTGCTCTCTTAGTACTCCTTCATCTATGTCTAAGCTCTCCTCTCTTCTCTCATTCTTTGGTTTTGAGGCTAAAAATTAAATGAAAATAGAAGTGTAGTTCTTTTTACTCTAAAACCGGTCTTATTTTACAAAGGGAAAATGATTTTAGGTTAACTAGATTTTTCATTCCACTTAAACTCCTGTAAGGCTATAAGATGTTTTCTGTAAAATAATTTCAGTTGAACTAGATGTTGTTTAAATCACAATTTTTTTTACAAATAAATAATTTGACCAAATTACAATTAAATTTTCTGTTTATATATTTCATATTATCATTAAATTACAATAATTATTTGATATCATATATATGAACTTATTTAGAAATTTATACAATTTAATCTCAAGTTTACGTAAGTATATTTTTAGATAAGTATACATAGAAAAATTGAATATTATATATATATATATATATATTTAAATTGACACTGATAGACATGAGTTTGTTCACAAATATATTATTATATTTGAACTTGGTTTGTTTAGTAGCTGAACTTGAAGTTCAGCTTGAGCTTGAGCTTAACTTGTTTGCTAAATAGACATTTTCTTGAGACAAGTTCGAGTTATTCATAAACAGTTTGGTTCATTTATAATTTATTTTTATTGTTTTTTTTTTTAATTTCTTATCTTTCCTATGTTCCCCTATTTTTTTTTTCACTCTCTCTCCTATGCCTTGATGTCCTTTGACAAAGCAATTCTCCTCTATTCACCTCGCCAAACCTCCGCTTAGCAACAGATGCATTGGCTATGAATATGATGAAGGAAATTATTATGGTTGGATCTTAGTGGATTGATAATTCAACAACTACGAAGATGTGGGGACTTAGAGCATTAGTATTAGGCATTCTAAAAAAATGTTATTTTAATATATTAAAAAGTTACTTTATCTATTTTAACACATCATTTTACAATACACCTTATATCATATATTCTATTTTTTATCATTTAATTAAATATTCTTTCTTTATTCTTTTTGATTCTTTTTTTATTATTTCTTTTTGTTGTTCCCAATGGCACCGTTGAAGATATTAAGAGAGAGAAAGTTTAAATATTATTAATTAATTCTAACAATCATGAAAAAAGCTAAGATTTGAATAAAGAAAATAAAAAATATGTATACCATTTCCCTTAGAATTGTAATGTAGAATGTGTTAAATTTTTTGGGCATTTGACACATCATGTATGTGCTTTTTTAGTGTTTGATTTGCTTAATAATACTAAAAATTTAGCATTTAGAGCATTAGTATCTGGTATCTAAAAAATATTTCATTTTACCATCTCAAAAGCTACTTTATCTATTACACCATACTATTTTATAATACACCCAACATCCCAATTTTTATTTTACCATACAACACATTAAAATAATATATCTACACAATAAAAAAATATAACCCAATACCCATGTAAAAACCCAAAACTTAACGAAATATTATTAAAAAAAATACCATCTTGCTACAGTACCATCATAAAAGTAGGATGGTACTATAGCTCAATAGTAAAATTTTTTAGAGTTGAAAGTGTAGGTAATGCAAGATTTATTTTGATGCTAAATTTTAGCATATTAGAACTTTAGCATGCCAAATACTTATGCTCCCAAACCTGATTCTATAGCTCTTATGCAATTTTTAGCATTTAGTCTTTGTGCACACTTGATTCTAAACTTGTGAGCATTCCCATCAAGCGTTGTAAAACAATGCCATTTTAACTCATCAAAAAGGCTACTTTATTATTTTAATACATCATTTTACAATTTACCATACATCACATCTTCTATTCTTTAATTCTATTCATTAAAATAATATATACAAATATTAGAATAATATTAAAAAAACAGCAATTTAAATAAAAAAACTCATTTCAACAGCTCACCGCCACTCCCACCCAGCTCACTGCCTCCGTCACCACAGCTCACGCCACCACAACCAACCATTGTTACAAACCCACCACCACATCCCACCATTGTTACAAACCCATCACCACCAACCAAAATCAACCAACCACCAACCAAAATCAACCAACCACTATTACAAAACATTGCCACAAGCACCAAGAGAGAGAGAGAGAGAGAGAGAGAGAGAGAGAGAGAGAGAGAGCTAGGCGGAGAAAGGAGAGGGTGGTGGCTCCAGGTGAGATTGGCAACTCCAGGCGAGGAGGCTTCAGGCGAGATTGGTGGCATTGCAGTGGCTCGAGGTCGGCATAGTAAATTGAGGATGAGAGAGGAAGAGAATGAGAGTGAAGAGGGAGAGATGAAGGCAGATAGGACAGAGAGCTTCAGAGGTGTGAGAGGAGAGAGGAGAGAGGGAAGAGTTGATTAAAAAAAGGAAAAAATTTTTTTCTCACATCTATCTGGCCCCACTAGTGAATAAAAAAATAATAAAAGTTTTGCAATTAGTGAACAATACGCTTCCAAATTTGATATTGCACTATTCATCGATGCCAAATATTTTGGCATTTAAAACACTTGATGTGAGTGGTTTTTTGGTATTTGGTGTGCCAAATGCCAATTATTTAGCATTTGACACACCTGATAGGAATACTCTATCACACATGAATAAACCAGAATGGGAAAAATGACATGAACTAAGCAATAACAATCAATCAAATTTGAAGAAAAAAGACCCAAATCATCATAGCCAAATTAGGGCACACATTAACCCTCTACTTTAGAAAAATTTTTACGAGGAATTGAAAAATCTGTTAAAACATGTTAATTACTCACACGTTAGTAAATTCTAATTATAAATACCCATTGACTTAATAGTACAATCAGACACAAATTTACACTGAGCAAATCTACAAGCTCTGATTTGACTGAATATGATCAAACCTACCCCATCTGAAACATAATTTATCTTCAAACTTAATCATGAAGTGAAAGTATCTATGTATCATTGGAGAATTTGTCATTGCTGTTGTCCTTATTGTTTTGGTCACCAAAGCAAAGTTAATAGTGCAAAGGATTGATTGCAAAGGACCATATCCAAGACCGAAAGCAAAGTTAATATTGGGAATTTCAGATGGTGTTTTCAAGACCAGGACTTGTTTGGGAAGCAGACATCATTAATTTAGTTCTCTTGTTGCTAGCAGGATGATGGTGTGTTTGTACTCTGTATATTCTGTCAGTAGTGGAGTCTTTGTTTCTGACTTGGTTGGTGCTGCTTGCTATTATGGTTGTACCATGCTTTTTTTTTTTTGCACCTTCTCAATTTTGGTCTGGCTTTTTTGTTTGTTCTGTTTGGTGTGGATGGGAGTTGCGTGACTTGCTACTCTTCTGAGTCCGTTTGAGATGCAATGAAAACTTTTAGCTTAGTTGATTTTGTAGTTATTTTTTCATATTTTTTGACAAATGTTTTTTCATATTATTTGTAGGTCTTATTGGACTTTTTTAGTACTATCTATAGGTCTATTTTACTATTTAGTTAACTTTTTTTATTATTTTTTTATACTTTTAACTATAAATATTTTCAATTTTAACTAAATAAGCTGTTTTCAAATAAACCCATGTGGAGAAACGAGTCTCTCCAAGGGAGAGATTCGTTCCTCTACAATCCATTTTTATAGCTGCTTAGAATCTTAAGAAGATGGCATAAGGTTCTTTGGATATTTACTACCAAGTTGACAAGGGCTTGAGCTAACATGTTTCATAGATAGTTTAAGCTGCTGCTATTTTGTGTCAGGAGGTCTTAACCCAAGTGTTGTTAGAATCATATTATAGTCCTACAAATAAAAAGTCATAGATAGCGTGTGTTTGGATACCAATAAAAAATTAAAATTATTTTACTATTTAGTTTATTTTTACTACTATTTATAGGTCTTATTGAACTTTTTTTGTACTATTTATGCGCTTCACGGTACTATTTTAACAAATTTTTACCTTTATTTGCAATTCTTTTAAAAGTAAATATTTAATTTTAACAAAATAAACTATCCAAAGTCCGGCCTCTCTTATCATTTTCTTTTTCTTTTTTGGTAAAACTGGAAATTCATTAAAACTAAAAGGAAGAAACAGCCGAAGCTGTACACAGTCTTGGGTGATAAATTCCCAACATATCAGATTCCAAAAAGGAGACAAGCATAAGAAGGGGGGTTACAAAAGAAATCTCCGGATCACAACTCGCAGACCCCAAACGACCAAGGGCATCCGCACACAAATTAGCCTCCCTGAAGCAGTGAAGGATCTGTACTTGAGGCAGCAACAGCAGCAGGTCCCTGCAATCGTCCACAAGAATAGAAAAGTCACGATTAGTGTTAGTAGTACTGGACATTAACGACACTACTGCAACGGCATCAAGCTCAACAATTACGGCTCGTGCCTGCAACTCAATACAGAGCAATAAGCCGTCCCTAAGGGCCCATAACTCAGCTACCAAGCTTGAATTAACTGCAAAGGCCTTAGCAACTCTCTTACCATTTTCTTTTCCGTAAAAACTGCTTTGGGTATTTGAGGTATTTCGTTGATTCGTTCCATCGTTTCGCGGAGTGGGCATGCCTACTACTTTCTTTGGATTGGTAGAAAAGTGATTATGAAGCGCACACGTTTTATGCAAGAAAACTCAAGTGCAGCCATCAGTACTGACAGTACTGTACTGTATCTTGTTGGGCAACTTTTCTCCGTTACTCTCACACCACACACTTAAATCAACTGACATACCCTCTCAAATAAAGAAAAGAAAAAACGCCAGTGATAATGATACGCATGCAATTTGCAATATTGCTGAGGTGAATAATTTAACTATTTTAACCTGTGAATTAAACAAGTTAATTATAGGATTCTAGATATTCTTCGGAGTAGTTTTTTTATTTTTTTGGTATGAATTTTGGATTAGGCATGTTATATACAACTTCAACTAAGGTCGTGCCACGTAACAAATGGGTTTCCCTGATTTGTCACTACTTTTTTTTCTTGATTTTATCCTATATGAATATATATATATATATATATATATTATAATAAAATTTATTTCTAAACTAGTTCAAAGAGAAACTTTTTAAATTTTTCGTATATTTTTATATTAAGTGTGGATTTTAAAAATTTAACCATTAGATTACATGCTTTTATTATATCATTCATACTTACAAAATTTTGAGAAAATCAAAAATCAATTACTATGTCATTAAATAAATGTTAAAATTTTAAGTTTTTGTGATTTAATATTGTGTATAAGAATAAGTTTATTGATCGAATAGTAAATAACATCCGGTTTGAATGAAATTTGATATATATGTCAATAACATAAAAAACAAGAAATTTAACAGTTATATTTTCAAAGTTCATACCTAAAAAAGAAGTATATAAGAAGTTTGAAGAGTTTCTCTCTCATAAACTTTGTTCTTTATCATATCTTTAGCTTTGATTCATTGCATGACACATGGTTCTACGATAATTTTATCCTACAATAATTAACGTGTAGCATTTTTGTTTTTGTTTTTGTTTTATGACTCAATAGTTATTCTTTAAAAAGGAAAAAGAAAATTCAATAGTTATAATAGAAGATTGAATATTTGAACTAGGATTGTCCACGGATCGGGTTTGGGCTCAACTCGTATCTGACCAGACCAAATTGGGTGAGCGAACTCTCAACCCACCGCCGACTGAGAGGATGATCGGTTTGGACGTGTTGGAACTTCAATGGGAGATAGGTGAGTCGGTCAGGTTCGAGACTTAGAAAATAAAGAGAATCTGACGAGAAAATGATGAAAAATCAGCCAAAATCCTTTGCGATCAGGCCATTTTCGGCAAGATCTTGGCTAGATTTGGTGAAATCTCACCAAATCTAGCCCAAAACATCCCAAAACTCGTTAGATTTACCAAATATCGTTGAAATATTTGTGGGTCGGTCAGTTTGGGTTTCTCGGATTTTGGAGAAGGAGACTAATGTCTGACTTGTCAAAGTTAGGTTTTGGTGGAAAAAACCCGTTTTTGATTGCTGGAGAAGTCAGTTTGATCGGTAGCAGGTCATGTTCGGTCGGTGGAGGCAGGTGGTCGGGTCCGGTAGGTGGCTAGACAGCCCTAATTTGACCAATACTGCAAAGCTTTTGTGCATGCACATGTGTACATAAGCTATGGGCACAATATTTTCATAACATAATATAAGTGACAAGTTTTTAAAGATACGTAAAAAAATGATATTAGTGGTGAGTCTAAATGAGAACCAGTAATAACTTCTCATTTAGGCTTCTCACAGAGGGGTACTAAAACTGAACATTACTAATAACCAAAATACATTTCAAAAATTCCTTTATTAGGTAGTTGATATTAATGTTAGGGATATTATAACTTTTGTTACATTGAGCTAACAAACTGATATGTTACCAATTACCAAAATACATTTCAAACATTCATTTATTAGGTAATTGAAGTCTATCAATCTTATATATTGTCAGTTTGTAAGCTTTAGTAAATTTCACATATCTCTAACATTTTCATATATATATATATGGGGGTTGGGTTCAAGTTACACTGGTGTAACTCTAAGTAATGTTATACCACTCAATATTTTTTAATTGGATGCGAATATTGGCAAATCCACCGTTAGATTACATTATCTTTGTATATTCTTCATGCTTGCAAAATTTTAAAGTAATCAAATATTAATAGCCATATCATCAATCAACTGTTAAAGTTCAAATTTTTGTAATTTAAAATAATGCACAAAAAATGAGATTATGGATCAAATGGTAAATAGCATTTGATTGATATGAAAATTTGCATGCATGTTAAGAACATATAGAAAATGTAATTCAACAGTTGGATTTTCAAAATATTAATTCAATAACAAGTTATTGAGTGGTGTAACATTATTTAGAGTTACACCAGGTGTAACTTGAAACCAACTATATATATATATATATATATATATGTATATATACAACCACATAACTTGCTTTGACCTAATATGACACGCAACATGTACAACAAATTTTAACTGAAAATAATGATATTTGGCCAATGGACGATGGACATTTAAAGTAATTTATTTCAATCTACTAAAAATATAATGTTTAAGGCTATTTATTTTTACTATTGCGCACTCTTGGTGCGGTGGTCACTTCACAAGTATAAGTCTTTGTGGGATGTCGGAAGTAAGGGCCGGAATTCAGGTCTCCAGGAGTGAGCTTTACATATATATATATATATACTTAGATTAGGTTAGAGTAAAACTCCTATCTTATATATAAACAAAAAAGGCTATCTATTTTTTTGCTAACAATGTTTATTGCTAATAATATAACAATAATAATATTGTTAGCAATAATATTATTGCTAACGTTCATAAAAAAAAGAAGAAGCAATGTTTATTGCTAACATGGTTTGGGATACCAAATTCAATACAATTCAGTGACTTGCAAATTGCCAACCCTTGACAGTCAACCAGTTGTGGACTCTCTCTCTCTCTCTCTCTCTCTCTCGTTATAAATAGAACCCACTCCTTGCAACCATCAATCAGCACATCGCACAAGCTAGTTCATTCACTCCTAAAAGCTTGCTTGCCAGCTTTAATTAATTAGCCCAACAATGGAAACAAAAATTGTCAAATTGTCCTTAATGTTCCTCGTAGCTCTAGCCACATCCACAGAGGCCTCAAAATGCCAGTTCCAAAGGCTCAAAGAAACCAACATGGTGTTCTACATGCAAGACTGGGAGACAGCCACCAACCCTACAGTCTTCCCAATTGCTGGCATCCCAAACAAGCGGTGGCAGGTCACTAGCTTCGGTACAGTCATGGCCATTGATGACAAGTTGACAGTGGGTATTGAAAGGAACTCTTCCCAGATAGGGAGGGCTCATGGCATTTATGTGAACTCGGCATTGGACGGCACTGACTTGCACCTGTTGATGTCATTTGTGTTCACCAACAAGCGGTACAATGGTAGCACCCTTGAAATACAAGGGTCTGACAGGTTCTACCAAAAGTATAGGGAGGTATCTGTGGTTTCAGGAACTGGAATATTCAGGTTGGCTCGTGGTTTTGCTACTCTAGAGACTGTTTATCTAGACATACCCAAATCCAACGCAATCATCAGGTGTAATGTCACTGTTTTTCACTACTAAGTTGTTCTAGTTGTCATTACAACCGGTTAGATTAAGTTTGCATTTAAACCAAGGTACCGAAAAAAGGTTTTTGATATGTGGTGTATAATAAGTGAGATTTGACAAGATATATTTGTCGTGTTTGTGGTTACCTGTAACCATATTATAAAATGGTTATAATATTTTGCTTTGACGAGTGCGATGATGTTTAAGGAACTAAATTTGATACTATCCATTATTGGTTTTGGAATGAGCTACCTACTTTCTCAATAGGTCTGTAGTAGAGATAAATTCTACAGCCTCAGGTGGAATAAAAATACCACATATCCCACAAAATCTCTCTTTCTCCCCCCCCCCCCTCTCTCTCTCTCTCACAAATTCTAAATGCTTTTGCTCTTTCCATATAAACTAGGGATGGAGCCAGACTTTCAACTAAGGGGTGGCAAAAGTTTGAAGGGAAAAAATCCTGAAATTCCAAACTAGCATATTTAGTGTTAACAAACAATAAAGTAAAATATACAAAATAACCATTTTTTAAAACATTGCACTGTAATTATTTATCAAAAGGTATCAACTTCTTTTAAATCTCAAAAGTATTTTACCATTTATTTCGTACTAAAATGTGGGATGTTTCCTTGCATTGTATAAAATTCAAACTAGCATCTCGTCCTATATTAAAAACAAAAAAAAAATCAAATATTATAATTGATTAGACTAAGGTTTTGTTTTCCATTGTTATATATATATATATATATATATATATGTGTGTGTGTGTGTGTGTGTGTGTTTTGCCTTTGTATTTATCTTTCATAAAAATCTCAACTAAAAGACAAAACTACAGATCCATTATCGCCCATTTAAATAATCCACTACTGTACTGTATCATTAAATTAACCAATCAAGTGGCCGCACTTTACTATTTCTAATGTTAAAACAAAAGGCAATAACTTTACTTGCTGTAAAGTCAAAACAGATGGAGATAGAGTCAGAGATGGGAGAGATATCAAATTTTGAGAATCTTTAGATTTAAGAGATAAAGAAACAAGAAACAAAGGAGAGAGAGTCAGAGATGGGAGAGATGAAACACCAAAGAAGGAGAGCAAGTTGACGCATACGGTATATCGAATCAGACATCTCCGATCAGTTTTGGTGGCCAGGGCACAATAATACTATGCCTACTGTTGCTGGTGGCGGCATGGCATCACTGTCCAGAGCAAGGAGGCATGACTCATGAGACACAAATTTCAATTTAGGGTATTTTTGTGTGGTAAATTTGAAGAGTTCTTACAGACTGGGTTTTTTTTTAATTTTTTAATTTTTGTTTCTGAAAGGCTTAAAATATGGGTTGTTGATAAATTTTTTGTTGTTGTTTGGGCTATTTAGATTAATTCTTGTGGTTGTTATTTGGGCTATTTTTTGGGTTTAGAGGGTTGAAGAAACTGTTAGGGGGGCACAGTTTTGTTTTGATGGGCTCAAATTCTAAATAAACCTTAATTATACCTACAATTTTGAAAAAAATAAAAAATTGAGTGGGGGGCCATGAATGGCTCCGTCCCTAGTATAAACCTCTCTTTCCCGAGAATATAATCTGATCCTCTGGAAGGAATAGCTTGGCCTAGTTTTATTTTATTTTAATTTTTAAATCTGTAATTTCTTTTTTGTGTTGCTATTACTAGGAGTGTGAAGACTGAAAGTCATCAAAGAATTTTTTTATTATTTTTTATATATAACTTTTTTAAAAGTGTAAATAGAAGACATGACTACTGGAGGAGATATTTTCTATAACCACTTTCAGGCTTTTAAAGGCATGATTAGCATAAACTTAAGGAACTTAAAGAATTGCTGATTGATGAGAGAAATACTGTGTTACACCTTGCAACTGTTGGACTAGTTGGGGAGGCATAGTTTGGTTAGTAGTTGATGGGACTGACGCCTTAAGCTCCCAGCGACGATTCAACCATCTCTTTTTTATGATCAAATCAAATATCAATGACAAAGATACTCAAGTCATTTAATACAGGCAGTAATATTTCAGGCAATTATAAGAATAGCTAGATGGACCGTTGGACTCCCAATAAAAGCCACATTAATGGTCACCAAGCGTTACCGAAAGAGGCATCAAAACACAATAATTGTTACAACGGCTAGAGGCCACGAGAGTATAAAAGGACCTTGCGAGCATCAACAGGGGGTAAGAAAAAAGACACTTAAAAACAATTAGTACTATTGTTAACTATCATTTTATTTTTGAAAAGTTCCTTTATACTGACTTTGGTATCGGGGACGTTGTGGTAGGCATCACATCGGTGACCACCCCGAGTGAGTAGGTTCATCGTCTTTTCAATAACAGCTGACGAGCGTTTGGCTTCCTTTGGACGAATCTGCTACGACTAGCGAACTTGCATGTCATCCATTTGGCGCTGTTTGTGGGAACGAAATTTTCATACTCATATTTGAAAACATAGTTCCTACCTACTTTGACATCCAGATGGAGTCCAACCAGGATTCAATAGCCTTGGCTTAGCAAGTCCAAACTCTTGCAACCACCGTTGATGAACTCACCAGGCAGAATCAGGAGATGAAGTTAGAGCTTCAACAGGAGGAGAACCGGTCCAAAGTAGGCCAAGAGGATGAAGGAGATAGCCATGGAAGAAGTAACTGTTGGAGGCCCACCACTACAGACAAACAAAACTCTGATCTCTTTTGAGAAATGAGGAAGGAGATGGACAAGCTGAGGAATGCCATAAAGGAGAAGATGGATCGGAGTTAGGATAGAATGGTTAGGGCAACAGACTCTCCTTTCACTGCTGCAGTCTTGGAATGTTCGATGCCGTCTAAATATCAGTTGCCTCAGCTTGAGTTGTTTGATGGGCTTAAGGACCCCCAGGACCACCTCAACACCTTCAAGACAACACTAGGCCTCCAACAACCTCATGACGAAATACTGTGCCGTTCCTTCCCTACTACCCTTAAAGGAGCAGCGAGGGAATGGTTCACAAAGTTGCCAGCTTCGAACAATTAAGCGGCGCCTTTCTGCGTCACTTCATCGGAGGACAACGTCCTAAAAGGCCATTAGACCATCTACTCATTGTTAGGCAAAGGGAGAAAGAAAGCTTGCGGTCATACGTGAAACGCTTCACCCGAGAACCCTGGAGGTAGACGATGCAGACGACAAAGTTCAGTTGATGACCTTTAAGGTAGGGCTGAAATCTAGGGAATTTGTGGTTTCACTTGCAAAGAATCCACCCAAGACGATGGCAGAAATGCTCCTGAAGGCACAAAAATATATGAACGCAGAAGATGCATTAGCAGCCATCAGGGATGAAGAGAAGCTAGGAGTGAGGGGAAGGAAGGAGGACGATCATAGGGGACAAAAAAGGAGCATTCGGGTCGTCGGAGTAGTGACAGAGATAAACAACGAGACGAAAAAACCCATTGACCGGTAAAATTCACCCCTCTAATTATGCCTATTGACAAAATCTTGACGCAGATTAAGGATGAACACTGCCTCAAGTGGCCAAGACCATTACATTCATCCCCAAATGTCCGAGACAAGAAGAAATACTGCCAATTTCATAAAGATCATGGTCATTACATAGAAGACTGCCGAGATCTAAAAGAGCAGATAGAGGAGTTAATACGGAAGGGAAAACTACAAAAGTATGTGAAGAAGGGGGAGTCTAGCAGGTTCAAGGACGACAACAAAAACTGGCATGAATCCACACCTAGAGACGAAGATAATACATCCCAACCTCCCCAGAATGTGATTGGGGAGATAAAGACGATAACAGGGGGACCATTCATTGGAGGATCATTCAAATCCCTCAAGAAAGTGTGTCAGAGGCAAGTGAACATTGTCCACATGATACCCCCATTTAAGTAGAGAAGGACATACCAAGACATGTTCTTCAACGAGGAAGATGTAAGGGGAGTGAAACAGCCCCATAACGATCCCTTAGTCATAGTGCTCACAATAGAAGGATTCAACACCAAGAGGGTCCTTGCAGACAATGGTAGTTCTGCAGACATTATCTACTTTCCTGCTTTTTAGCAGCTAAAGCTAGATCCAGGGCGGCTACATCCTTTTTACTCTCCTCTCGTCAGTTTCAGTGGAGACAGAGTATATCCCAAGGGCATAGTGACATTGACAGTAAAAGTGGGGACTAAGTGACTTGTCAATTAGACTTCTTGGTAGTGGACTGCCCCTCGTCATACAATGTGATCATTGGGAGGCCCACGCTTAATCGATGGAAGTCGGCCACGTCCACCTATTGCCTAAATGTAAAATTCTCGATAGAGAACGGTGTCGGCGAGGTGAAAGGAAACCAAGTACTAGCTAGAGAGTGTTACTAGGCCGTGCTGGCTGCAAAAGAGAATCACACTTGGACAATCGAGGAAAAGGAAGAAGACAAAATAGAAACTCTGGAGACTGTGGAATTGGTCGAAGGAGAGGCAACAAAGACAACAAGAATAGGGACGGGCACTAAGCCCATAAATGAAAGCAGGGCTTGTCTAGTTTCTTAAAGAAAACCTGGATGTCTTCATGTGGAGCCATGAAGACAAGCCAGGCATTACTCCAAAAGTCATTCAGCATAAGCTGAATGTAGATCCGGAAAGAAAACCCATCCAGCAGAAACAGCGTGTCTTTGCCCCAGAATGAAACAAAGCAATCAATGACCAAGTTAACAAATTGTTATCAGCAGGCTTTAGCCAAGAAGTTCACTATCCTAAGTGGCTTGCAAATGTCGTTCTAGTGAAGAAGGTGAATGGGAAATGGAGAATGTATGTGGGCTTCACGGACCTGAACAAGGCCTGCCCAAAAGATAGTTTCTCACTGTCGAGGATAGACCAGCTAGTGGATTCTACAGCCGGACATAAGTTACTGACGTTCATGGACGCTTTCTCGAGATATAATTAGATTAAAATGGCTGAGGAGGATCAAGAGAAAACTGCTTTTATCACAAGTCATGGGTTTTATTGTTATAAGGTAATGCCCTTTGGACTGAAGAATGCAGGATTAACTTACTAGAGGTTAGTAAACAAAATGTTCAGCAAGCAGATTGATAGAAACATGGAGGTGTACGTGGATGACATGCTCGTCAAAAGTAAAGAAGAACTTGCCCATCTGGACGACCTGAAGGAGATGTTTGACACCCTCAGGCAGTACCAGATGAAGTTGAATCCCAACAAGTGTGCCTTTGGCTTGGCTTCAAGAAAATTCTTGGAATTCATAGTGTCCTAAAGAGGAATAAAAGCAAACCTAGAGAAGGTGCAAGCCATACTTAACATGACATCACCTAAGTCCGTCAAAGAAGTTCAAAAGCTCACAGGAAGGATTGCTGCACTCAATAGGTTCGTCTCTAAAGCAACGAACAAGTGCTTACCTTTCTTTAAGACATTGAAACAGGCATTTGCCTGGATTGGTAAGTGTGAGGCAGCATTTCAAGAACTCAAGCGTTACATGAGTAGTCCACCCCTCCTGAGTACGTCTAAGGAAGGGGAGAACTTATATTTGTATCTGGCAGTATCAACCTCTATTGTAAGCGTAGCCCTGATTCAAGAAGAAGGCAAGAAGCAACTCTCAGTCTACTACATTAGTCAAGCTTTCCAGAGTGCTGAAGCAAAGTACCCAAGGATCAAAAAGATTGCATTCGCATTAATAGTAGCTTCGCGTAAACTACGATCATATTTTCAAGAGAACCCTATTCTCATAATGACGGATCAACATATCAGAAAATCCATGAACAAACCTGAAGCAATGGGAAGAATGGTCCAGTGGGCAATTGAACTTAGCTAGTTCGACATTGAGTACCATCTTAGGACAGCCATCAAGGTGCAAGCCTTAGTTGACTACATCGCCGAATTCACCATACCAAATGAAAATAACCTTGCCAACGAAACAGAACGGTGGACGATACAGACTGATGGTTCGTTAGCCCAAAGGAGGGGAGCAGTAGGGGTCGTCATAACCACTCCTGAAGGACAAATGCTCAAATACGGAGTTCAACTGAAATTCTTGGCTACCAATAACGAGGCTGAGTATGAAGGAATATTGATGGGACTAAGACTCGGGAAGGCACTCGGAGCTAAGAACTTGTTAGTCCAGAGTGATTCAAAGCTTGTGATAGGGCAAATTAAAGCAAAATATGAAGCAAAGGAGGAAAGAATGCAGAAATACCTCCGGCTGACGAAGCATCTGGTTTAGGAATTTGACAAGGTGGAATTTATGTAGATCCCCAGAAGTTGGAAATTTTTAGCAGACGAGGTCGCGAAGCTGGCATCGTCAGAAGAAGAATCGGTGAATATTGGCTTGGCAATGGAAATCCAGAAACGTCTTAACATCGAGGAAATCCCAACTTTGGCAATCCAGATCAAAGGAAGCTAGATGACACCAATCATATCTTTCCTCCAAGATGGGCACCTCCCTCAAGACATCGGGGAAGCCATGAAGGTCAGGAAAATGGTAGCCAGGTTCATGATCCTAAATGATGCACTATACAAGAGGGGATTTTCCCTGCCTTACCTAAAGTGTGTGGACGAAGAAGAAGCCAAGTACATCCTAAAGGAGTACATGAAGGAGTTTGCGGAGTCCATACAGGCCCCAAGTCATTGGTAAGTAAAGTTATCAGAACATGTTATTTTTGGCCAAAGGTAGACACAAGGGAACTTGTCAAGAAATACGACAGGTGCCAAAGGTTCGGGAATGTCCAACGCCTTTTAGCAGAAAGGTTGACAACGATATCCTCCCCTTGGCCCTTTGCATAATGGGGAATTAACATCGTTGGCCCGTTACCTTAAGGTAAAGGACAGGTAAAATTCCTACTAGTCGCTATCAATTACTTCACGAAATGGGTCGAAGCAGAGGCACTAACAACCATCACCGAAGAAATCCAGAATTTCGTATGGAAGAACATAATTTGCAGGTTCGAGATTCCATATACGATCATATCAGACAACGGGCGGCAGGTCGACAATCAAAGCTTTAGGGACTTCTGTTCAGGCCTAGGAATCAAGAATTAGTTCTCGTCCTGGAGACACCCGCAGGCGAACGGACAAATAGAGGTGACAAATCGGACACTGCTCAAGATTATCAAGACCAAATTGGACGATGCAAAGGGCACCTGGCTAGAAGAATTGCCCAACATCTTGTGGGCCTACAAGACCATAGCAAGAACCCCAACGGGAGAAACCTCCTTCAAACTTACCTACGACACTGAGGCAGTAATCATGGTCGAAGTAGGAATAACCAGCATCAGGCGAGCGACGTACCACAAAGATAGGAATGACGGCCCACTACGTGTCAACCTTGATTGCTTGGACGAAGTAAGATAGAAGGCTCTAACAAGATGACGAAGTACCAGCAAAAGATGGTTGAATATTACAACAAGAGAGTAAAGCTTAGACGACTTGACATAGGAGATCTCGTCCTGCACAAGATCCCCCCGCGACTATGGACTTCACCCAAGGAAAACTCGGCCCTACATGGGAGGGACCTTATCAGGTCGTCCATTATTCAAGACAAGGAAGTTATCACCTGGAGACCCTGGACGGATAGAAACTCCTATTTAAAGAAATACCACCAATAATTGTAACAGCGGATTGTACGCATCCAAAAAAGCAATAAAGGAACTATTCAGCTAAAGTTTTATTGAGTGCAGGTTTTGTAATATATAAGTAATAAGATTCCGCCTAGATGGATGTAAATTACTGATGAAAACAAAAGACTGACAAGATCCCTAAAAGAGTGTAAGTCACAACAAGTTTTGAAAAATGGCTAAGTAACAAGATTCTGCCTAGACGGATGTAAGTTACTGACGAAGCCAAAAGTTTGACAAGATCCCTAAAAGGGTGTAAGTCATAACAAATCTCAAAAAAGGGCTAAGTAACAAGATTCAACCTGGACGGATGTAAGTTACTCACGAAACTGAAATAACTGACTAGATCCCAAAAAGGTTGAATGTCATAGCAAAGCCTAAAAGTAGTTAAGTAACAAGTTTCCGCCAAGAAGGATGTAAGTTATTCAAGACGCCATGAAGATCCCTAAAGGAAAATTGATCACAAATAAAGCATGAAGACCCCGTCTAGGCAAATATAAATTATAGACGAAGCTAATTGGTGACAAAACACTGATGCAGGGAAAAGAAAGATCACGAAAGCAACCACAAGCAAGAATACGTGCAAGTAAGTATGCCATCATAAACGAAACTGAGGGCCCAAAAACAAAGGACCAATACCATTGTTTTAACGCTAAAATTAAAAGCCCATAAACGCAGGGCTAAAAGCATTGTTTTCAAAATATAAATGTTGTTCTAGAAATATAACTAAAAGCCCAAAATACACCGGGCAAAAAAAACACACACACAAATGAACTTGAAGCAGGGTCAGACATCGGCGCCAGTATCTTCACCATCTAGAGGGGGCATGGGAGTGTCCCTGAGAGCATCTTCAGAAGTTGTTGACTGATTAGCCTCGTCCGCAGCCACGTTTAGGTTAGCTACCTCCATATCGAGGTTCTCGAAGTCCACTCGAGTAGGGTGCTTGAGCACATATTGACAAAGGAGCTCGAAATTCTTAAAGTACCAACTAAAGTGCACGGAATTGTACTCCTCAGTCTAATGGAAGCCTTCGACAGCTTTAGCAGCGATCACCTTTAGCTTATCCCGAGCAGCAGAGAGTTGTTCGTCCTTCTCCAATGTGAGCTGTCTCTCCGTCCTGAGGTCGTCTCCCAGGAACTTAACCTTCTCTTTGACAGAGTCGGCCTCGTCCATAGAAGTGATTAAATCTTTCTTCAACTTGGAGTTCTCTGCCTCTAGAGATGCCATCCTAGACATCAACGAACCAACCTTTGTGTCTTGAGCAAGGTACTCAAAAGAAATGTGAAGACTCTCCTTAAGCACCTGAAAATTAAAGCAAGTACAGTACTTGAACAAGCTTGTGGAGATGACGGCCCACAACCTCGTTAGCCGATACCCCTGAAAACACCTTCATATCGTTGGTATAAAAAATGTCTTGTGCTCGAGCCTGAGCCACCCCAGCGTCATCCCATACGCTAGAAGACCTGGAGATCATCTTCTTCTTTAAATTATCCCCGATTCTCTGCCTCTTACTCCGTTGAAGA
Source organism: Castanopsis chinensis (assembly GCA_032878915.1). Lineage (NCBI taxonomy): Eukaryota > Viridiplantae > Streptophyta > Magnoliopsida > Fagales > Fagaceae > Castanopsis > Castanopsis chinensis. The sequence continues at coordinate 9,851,056 of JAVQMG010000126.1, read as the reverse complement.
GGAATCTCCTCGATCGAGACGTTTGGGGAAGCCGTCCTCGCCGATTCAGCAGCAGGAGTGGACGGTGTGGTTGTAACGACGGGGGTCCCCTTCTCCACCACCCGCACGCCCCTGGTTCCAAGCTTGGATAGGGGTTCATTCTTTTTGGCCCTCATTTAGGCATACATCCCCTGTTTGAATTTAGTAGTCATTCCTACAAAAGGAAAACTTAAAAAAAAAAAAAAAAAAAAGAGAGAGAGAAGAAAAAGAAATCAAAGAGAGTGGCGTGGACGAGCTTGGTACTTACTCTTCTTTTCTTCAATTTCCAAGTTCCGAAAAACATACGTCGATGGCTCAGGATCGAGACAATAAAAGGCAAGAGTCCGAGGATCCACCAAGTCATCAAAATCCTCGATTGTCTTCGTGTACTCGATTGCCTTCTCAACTCGTTCTTTGTACCTACTATTGAGCTTAGGCCGTCTCTTAACTACACAAATTAGCGGGCATAAGAGTTAAGTGATGGCAAGCAAACAGAAAGCTGAAAGGTTAGGAAGAATAACGACGCACCTAAAGTCGGGATACTCCACCGACGGAGCAGCCTTGGGAGATCACCCCAAACTTCATTAGAGGGAGTCTCCCAATCATCCCCGGACACGAAAAAGAACCGAGACTTCCAATACCTGAATGATGAGGGTAAATTCCAGACAATCCTAGTCATTCTCTCCCACGACACTAGTTCATAATACCCATGCTTCTTGGACGCTTTCAGACAATACAGGTAAACGAGCTCGTCCACCCTAATCATGTCTCCGTCTGTAGCGGCCAGCTATATTCTCATACAGTTGACCACAATCCTCCATGAATTGGGCATAAGTTGCCTAGGAGCAATATCGAAATGACCCAACAATTCCATGATAAATGGATGGACGAGGAACCTAAGCCCACAAAGAAAGGCAACCTCATAGAAGCATACCTCCCCAGGATAGAAATGGAAAGCTCGATCCTCTTCCCTAGGTAGACGAACCCTAACCCTAGTCGGGAATTGAAATCTATCTCTGAACCTGGAAAGTGTATTGCCGTCCAGATTACATGCGCCCTCAAGAGCATGGAAAACCCTAACCTCTCGAGTGGCAGAAATGACGGTATCTCCTTCAACGGGTCTATCACTAGATGATAGCCCAGTCTTTAATTCGCTTGACCTCACTTTAGACATCACTCCCTTCTCTTTTACCAAACCCTCAAACTGACTAATTGCTTGACGCAACAACGGTAACAAATCACCCAGCGCCACACTCAATCCACTACCCTCTAATACAAACCTCTCAAGATGAGGGAAAACTCCTAAAGACCCCCCTAAATGAGCAAAAAGAAAAGAAACAGAAGGACAAATGGCCCAAACCTCAGAGCTGCTAAGCATAGAACTCAAGAAAAGAAAGCGTAGAAATCCTAAAGAGACTAGAAAACAAAAAAAGAAAAAAAAGAAAAAAAATCAGAAATTACTATGAGATTAGCCACTTAAAAGAAAGAAAACAACTGGAGAAAAGCCATACCTCAAAAAAGCGATGAAGTGAGAGAGCAAAAGACAGTAGTGGCAACTCAGAAGCGGAGAAGAAAGTGAAAAGGTAAAGAAGAAAGAAAGAAGTTTAAAAAAGCTAAATACAAAAAACCGAAAACCAGCGGGAAAATCAAGAGTCACAATAGGAGCATTAAATCGCTCCATTCGAAACACGCCACGTGGCCACGAAACACAAAGCACCACCACTACGCCTTAAATATGGAACAAAACCCCAAAAGCCACAGGAAACTTTAAGACTTCTGATGATCGTCCTGGCACGCCACGACAACCATGGAACTCGAGGGGAAAACTGATGGGATTGACGCCTTCAGCTTCTAGTGACGATTCAACCATCCCCTTTTGACGAGCAAATCAAATATCAATGATGAAGATACCCAAGCCATTCAATACGGGCAGTAATATCTCAGGCAGTTATAAGAACAGTTGGATGGACCGTTGGACTCCCAATGAAAGCGACATTAATGGTCACCAAGCGTTACCAAAAGAGACATAAAAACCACAATAACTACTGCAACGGTTAGAGGCCACGAGAGTATAAAAGGACCTCGTGAGCATCAACAGGGGGTAAGAAAAAAGACACTTAAAAACATTTAATACTATTGTTAACTATCATCTTATTTTTGAGACGTTCCTTTATACTAACTTTGGCATCGGAGACGTTGTGGTAGGCACCACACCGATGACCACCCTAAGTGAGTAGGTTCATCGTCTTTTCAATCACAGTTGATGAGCGTTTGGCTTCCTCTAGACGAATCCGTTGCAACTAGCGAACTTGCACGTCATCAGTAGTAGTACCACAACTCTGTAGCCGCTAGCTAGCCACCCACCAGTGGCTTTTAGTATCAAACACGGGAATGGATCCATACCAGCCAAGTTGCAAGTACATCAGCGATTGGCATTTAGATACAAAAGAATCATGCCTTTTGCATCAGACAATGCAAAATAAAAAGGAGATCAATTTTACGCATATAAATTCTAAAATCATTTACATCAGTTAAGTTAAAACTGCATAAATTTGCAAACTTGTTATAATAACTTAGTAAATTTGCATTAATACTATTCACTTTGTGTTTAATTTTTTTATTATTTCTTTACGTATCTCGAGGATTAAGGAAAAGAGTGGATGATAGTTGTTATGTGTAAATAAAAAAAAAAAAGTTAAAAAAATTAAGAAAAATTGATATTTGAATGTAATATAGTATAAAATAGATAATCTGATATGAGATATTTTGAAAAGTGAGTATATAAAAAAAAAAAAAAAAAGGATGTTCCCATGCTAAAACAAATAGAATTTTTTGCTCTAGGTAACTTAGGCATTTAGGCATTATATGATTATTATCGATGAAGTATCTTATAATTTCTTTATTTTTATTGTTAACTTGTACATTTGTCAATCCCATTAAATTAGGCGGTTTCAAATTTATTCCTTTTTGTACGAAGTAGATTCTTCATCCTCAAGCGGTAATTAATCATTTTGAATAGCCTGAAAATTGGTTTTTACTCAAACACATACACGTACAAACATGGAGACAAAGCTCTTTGATGAGCTTGTTAGGTGGCAGCCAGCACATCGCCAATTTATCATAATTCCTACTCCACTAGGTCTCATATCGTGCTTGTGTGTGTCTTCCCAACAAAAATATAAAAAAAAAAAAAAAAAATCTTGCTTGTGTCAGTTGTATGGGAGTATGCAACACGATAAAGAAAGAAATTAATTAAATGATACACGCTAATAGACACATTGTCAAAACAAACTTCTTAGAGCATTCACAGCAGTAGAACTATATTTTTAACTATTTGACATCACAAAAAGTTACTTTTTTTTATTTTACTTACTCATATTACAAAACATCCAGTAACAGTAGATCTATTTTAGTTTTCAATACAATAAAATAATATAAATATCATAATAAAATAATATATTTAATATAATAAAATAATACATCCCTAAAAAAAAAAAAAACACCACAAACTGATCAATAGCACAATTCACAACCATTGCCAAGAACAACCACCCACAAAAACCTTTCAGCCAGCCATGTCCACATCCACCACCACTCCACTAGCAACAACCTCTATGTGACAACCACAACCCACGACAAGAACAAAAAAAAAAAAAAAAAAATCAAACCACCACCAACACTGCCACCACCATAACCCAACACAGCCACAACCACCAACATAGCCCATGACAGCCACAACCACAACCACAACTATCAAACCACCACCAACATAGCCAACAAACCGCCATTTCAACCACAATTCACGGTCACAACCAAACCCACAAAAAAAATCAAACACCAACAAACCCATGCGAAGAAGAAGGAAAAACACTAGCAAAAAAAAAAAAAATAATAAAAAAAATAAATAAAAAAAAATAATAAAAAACTCACAAACCCAACAATCCAAAACCCATGAACCCAGAATTCCCGCAGTTGATCTTGGCACCGTAGGGACGATCGATGTTACTAATTACCATTGACATTCTGTGACGATCTGGAGCTGATGTTACTGTGGGTTTAATGGAGAATCAACCCTGTGTCGATGCTGCCCACGCTGTCAACATCCACGCCGTGCTTTGGTTTCCAATTATGCTTCGATCTCATTGCTCTACCCGTACATCTCTCTTTCGGCTTGGGACTTGGGGCTTGGGTTGGCTAGCTGGGTTAGCGAAAGGGGTGGGTCGGAGCTGGGCAGGCGAGCTGGGTTTGTGGAGGTGTGGGTTGGGGGGAGGCAGCGTGAGAGGTCTGAAAGTTGAGAGAGAGAGAGGGAGTTGAGAGGTCTGAGAAGAAAATAAAAATAAAAAGAAAGGAAAAAAATAATATTTTAATAAGAGAGAGAATAAATTTTTTTTTTCTTTTAGCTTTCAGCTGTAGTGCACATCTATTTATAGATGTGCATTATAGCAAGAAGGTAAAAATTTTTAGCTATGGCTCTACTGTTGCAACCCTCTTTTTTGTGTTTTGGTGTAGCTAAAATAGCTATTGTTATTTAGCTACATTGCTGCAAATGCTCTTAGAGCTTTCTCATCAAGGATGCTATAAATATCCAACACACAAAAAACACACTACATTAAACATACTATATGCTATAATTTTTGACCCCTTTTACTACAGCGAGCTGCTTGACACCTTACTACAGTGAGCTGCCATCTCTAGTAGCTCATTGTAGTAAGATGTTAAAAAAAAAACTAATTTATATTTACTCTCTCTCTCTCTTCCTTTCCTTAAAAAAAAAACATTTTTTTCTCCCCCTTTCTTCTCTGTTCCAATGCCGTTTCTCTCTTTCTCTCTCTCTCTCTCTCTCATCGGTTCTCTCTCCTTCTCACTGATAGATCATGGAAGTGGTAGATTGTGGATCATGGCTGAGTTTTGCTCCTTCTTGATGGATGTTGTTGGTCTGATTTAGTGGATTATGGCTAAGATTCGATCTGATTTCTTCTTTGGAGTCTTCGATGGTGGCTGAGATTGTGGCTGAGATTTGGTCCGATTTTAGATTTTGTGGTGTTGTCTTCTTCGGTGGTGGATGCTGCTTTTTTGGGTTTTGTGGTGAATCTCTGTGGGTCTCCATGGATTACTGATTTGAATCTCTGTGGGTCATTGATTTTGGATTTTGTCGATGCTGTTGTTTTTCTGGGTTTTGTGGTGAATCTCTATAGGTCTCTGTGTGTTTTTTTGGGTTGTCCGCTTCTGCTAGTGTTTTTTTTTTTTTTTTCCAATGGTGGTAGCTGAGATGGATATGGGTTTGCTGGTATGAGATGGAAATGTGTGAGTTTGTTGGATAGACAGGTGGGTATGGGTGGCTGGTTCTTTTTTCTTGGTGGTGGTGGATGGGGTGGGTATGGGTTTGCTGGGTGGAGAAGGTGGGCGTGAATTTGCATGGTTGAGACTTGAGAGTGACATAGAGGAAGAGAGAGAAAGAAATATATATTGAAGAATAAAGAAATAAAAAAAAGAATATTTAAATAAAGTGGTAAAAAATATAGAATCCTTGATATTTGGTGTATTATAAAATGCGGTGTTAAAATAAATCAAGTGGCTTTTTGAGATGCTAAATGCTATTTTTTTGAGATCCTTGATGAGAATGCTCTCAGGTGTCATGTGTCACTTATGCCATACTCAATGAAGCCCACGACCTATTATTTTGTGGGGGACTCGTCCATACTTCAGGGAGAAATCCTTTAAATGCCTTGTATATCTTTTATTGGATGTGAATTTTGAAAATCTAATAGTTGGATTGTATGTTTTTTATGTTCTTAATAAATACACCAAATTTTGTTCAAATTAGATATTTTTTTATTATTTGATCAATAAACTTATTTTTATGCATAATTTTAGATCACACAAACTTTGAAATTTAAACATTTAATTGATAACATGGCTATTGATTTTTTATTTTCTTGAAATTTTGCAAGTATGAAATTTATAAGTCATTCATAAATGAGATGGAGTTTCATTTACTACACCATGCAACAACTTGTACTTTTACTAAGTCATTCATAAATGAGATGGAGTTTCATAAACTAAATTAAGTTTGAATCTCAAGTCTCAACACCTCTTACAAACTTAATTTCTTAGTGACTCCAAGTAAGATTCATACCTTGAGGGATTTAGTTAATATATTTGTCACTTGGTTATGAGATTTTATGAACTCAAGTTGAACTTCTCTCTTGGTGATGCACTCTGGATAAAATGATACCTTGTATCTATTTGGTAGTGTCAATTGTGAGAGATTGGATTTTTTGCAAGAGCTAGTACAAGCTTGTTGTCTACAAACATGTATGTAGCTTTGATCTTCACAAGCGGCAACTATCATGGTTGGTTGCCTCTTGGAAGTCATGTGAATGCACACAATATCGATCTCTCATATAGAATTCAAATCTAGCTAATAATACTCTTTTCATCATCCATACCTCAAATCCAAATTCAACTACATTCACTATAGCCAACAAGTTTAAACTCTTTATAAAGTGAATAAAGCAATTCAAAATCAATTTTAACTTTCGCCTTAGATTGGAGTAAAGTATTCAATTGGTCATCTTCAAATGAGTCATGCATGTATACATTAAAAGTGATAAGGGCATTTTTGTCCAGAGAAGCTTTCCTTATCCATCTAGATGAATGAACTTCACTCGCGATTCTTTAGGATATAATCCTCTAGTGACCCGCTTGCTTTTTGGAAGACCTGCTAGGGACCCCTTTGGGTTAGGTCGATGGGTGTTTCGCGCAAGATGGAGTGAGCGCAGATGAACCAGATGGATGAAAAGAAAGCCCGACATGCAGATGCTCCTGAACCCGACGGTTGGGCCGTGGGTCCCATAATACTTTTCGTACACACCACTCATTAACTCCTATAGGGAAATAACTTGCATACCATGTCCAAAGATCCCTCCATGCTATCCTCCCAATATGGGAAGTAAGGCCCTGAGATCATACAAGGAAAAGCCCTATGCTCGTGGGATCTCGATCAACCCTACACCACTATATAAGCACTAAGCCTCCTCCTACCACAAGTACACAAAAAATTCTCCTAGCTCTAGTATCCTTAAGTTCTTAGAGATTCTTCAGCCACTAACTTAACTATCGGAGGATTTTTGGCTGGTATCCCACCGGTGCTCTCTATTGGTTCTTTGTTCTCTTGTTCTGTAAGTATCCAATCGGTATGTGTGAGGACATTAGCTCACTGACGATTTTTATACATCATCTATTGGTACCGTCTGAGGGAGAGGATGGGCCACCAGACTTGGGCTGAAGGGTCACCACCTTCTTTACCTCCAAGCCTTTCTTCTTACCTAAGTCTATCTCTAAAATAGAAAAACCAACCAGCAGGTCAACATCGACAAATCAATAGGTAAGGGACGGGAAAAAGAAAACTTATGCAAGTGGGCTTGGGCATCTTGCCTTTTTGCTGTCAGGGTTGGTCCACCACAAAACGTGTGTAACCTATCAAGCGTGACCAACTTCTTCCAACTCCTCTTCCTAAGAGGGATAGTAAGGATGATTTGTAAGAAATCCTCTTCCCCCTTGCTAATCATCGGGTGAACCTGGGTTGAAAAATAAAACACAAAGGGTTAATATAAATAAGTGAGTACAAACGGATCGAGCTATGACCGATGACTCACCAAACTCATCTAAAATACCCCACATATTGTCATATTCTTCCCCTATGTTGTCCCACTCGTTAGGCCTACACACGCAATTTGAGCCTTGAATAAAGAAATACCTACTCTTCCAATCATGATTGGAATCAAGAATGTTGGTCACTAGTTTTGACGACGCCTTATGAACGACAAAATTGTAAAAATCCTTTGGGGCTACAATTTGATGAGGTATGTAATAGAAGAAGAATTTGTTGAGGGTAAGGTGATGGCAACCTCCACTTATTTGCCCCCATAGCATCTCAGCCCCGAGAAAAATCCTCCAGGCATTAGGGTAGATTTGGCTTACAGACACGCCCAAGTGATTCACCAATCTACAGTGTAACTCCGTGAGGCGCAACCTCAACCTCGCAATGAAGACGGCTTTATAAAAGCCGATGTTTGCAATCCATCCAGAATAATATTTTTCTCTTTTCCCTGCCATCCTTAGAGGTATATCGTTTGGAATCTGAAAATGGGGGACATAGCCTACCAAACAATTCATTTGTGATTTTAGAGAGGAAGTCATTCACCAATCAAATACTAGGAAGGATGAATGGCCTATAGCCACTGTCGAACGAAGTAGGGGTCTCAACCTCCTCTCTTCTTCATGCCTCTTCACCTTTTTCTTTTTCCTCTTCTTCTTATTCTTCTTCTTCCTCCTTTTCTTTTTCTTCTTCTTCCTTTTCCTTCTCCTCCATGAAATGGGTCAATGACTCCCTCTCTTGAAAGCCCATTGGGTATTCTGTCATAGGGTCATAACCTGATGGACGAACCTCATTGTTGCCCGCATCCAGATGGACTGACAATGAACGATCACTCGTTGCTTCCTTATCACCTGACATTCTTTCACCTACAAACTACTAATGGAAACTGAGCATCTACTCACACGAAAACTAGATACTAGACCGACGGTTGGATGAGTATAAAAAAGAAGAGCGGAGAAAATGGGAAGCATAGGAGTTCGAAGGAAACTTACTTAGAAACCAACGATGCACTAGTTGTATCAACGAAGGACATTGTGTAGCGATGAATCCCAGTTGCGGATGATCAAGTATGAGCTTTGGTGAGTGAGAAAGGGTATAACAAGCAAAAAAAAAAAAAAGGATAGGAAGGGCATCGAGCTATTTATAGGACGAAGGGACACAAGAAACGAAGTGACACAACGTTTCCTATCCACCACTCAAAAGCCGCCACTTGTCATAAACCATCATTAAAAGATAGTTTTGCCCATCCAAATTGCACAAACACCAAGGGAAAGCAATAAATGATGTCTTGATAAACTCCATCACCTGTCAACCATCCCAACAAATAATGGAGTAAGGGGTAGCTGATAAGGGCACTTTTATCTAGAGAAGCTTTCCTCATCCGTCTAGACGAATGAACTTCACTCGTGATTCTTCAGGATAAAATCCTTTAGTGACTTGTCCGCTATTTGGAAAACTAGATGGGGACCCATTTGGGTTAGCTTGACGAGTGACTCGCGCAACTAAAGTGAGGGTAGACGAACCCGATGGATGAAGAGGAAGCTCAACGGGTAGATGCTCCTAAACCCGATAGTTAGGCTGTGGGTCTTGCAATACTTTTTGTACACACCACTCATCAACCCCTACAAGGAAATAACTTGTACACTACATCTAAAGATCCCTCCACACGCTCGTATCCTCCCAATATGGGAATTAAGGCCTTGAGATCTCAGAACATTAACTCCATATCCTCCATACAAGGAAAAACTATATGCTTGTGGGATCTCGGTAAGCCCTACACCACTATATAAGCACCAAGCCTCCTCCTACCACATGTGCGTAAAAAATTCTCCTAGCTCTGGTATCCTTGAGTTCTTGGAGATTCTTTAGCCACTAACTTAATTATCAGAGGGTTTTTGGCCAGCATTCCACCGGTGCTCTTTGCTGTTTCTTTGTTCTCTTGTTCTGCAGGTATCCAATCGATGCACATGAAGACCATTAACTCATTGACAATTTTTGTGCATAAAAAAAAAATCAATGAACTTTGATTGACCCGATCTGTGCGGGGAAGATTTTCACAAGTTGAAAGAAACTAAAACTACAGTGGCTGCTCAAATAATTTTTGTTTCGATGAAAACTAACATCTATGTAACATGAGGGAAGATGAAAATAAAAAATTGAAAAAGAAAGAAGGAATTGAGAGAGATGGTGAGAATTTGGAGAGGGAATAATGGGAAAAGATGAATAATGGAGGGTAATGGGAAAGGGGAGCTTGAAATTTTTGTGCCGTTTATTTTTATTTTTAAAATTTTTTACTGGCAGAATTTGTTGCAGCAATCTAACGGCTTCGAAATTCATCAAAAGAAACAGTTTTATGAAGTGAAAATGCTGCAATAGCTTTGTTGTAGCGTTTTTTTACAAAAGTGATACGATGTATGCACGCGCTATTTACAGAGAAAAAAGAAAAAAAATAATGCTAATATCATAACAAGTCTCGTAACTTTTATTACAATTTGCATACTTGATGTGTTATAAGTAGTGGAGTTGTGAATACACATGGACACACAATTTTTCTCCACTACTCACAATTTACTGCGTAATCAAGTTGTGTCAAAGTTTATATAATTTATTGTGAATTTGTGATATTGCCATTATATTTTTAAAAAAAGTACGCAATCAATCGTTACATTGGAAAACTCAAGTAGCATCTTCTCATAAAGAAAAAAAAAAACAGAAAGGATAAAAGGAAAAGAAAACTCAAGTAGCAGGGCATCACTCATCGGTGTGTCGGCCAACAACTTTCACTAGTCGTTGGCTGCCTATATGTAATTTGCAAATACGGAAAAATCTGTTATACACGTGGATTCACATGACTGCTCAAAATGTATTGAACTCGTGATTTTAAATTATAATATGTACTATATTTGTGACTTTAAGTCATAATTTTATATTTAAAATCGTGACTTAAAATCATGAGTTTAGTGCATTTTGGGCTGTGTGTAGATTTGTCTAGATATTTTTTGCCCTTTAGAGCAAGATTTTATTTATTTATTTATTATATTTGGTATGGGACGAAACTTGAATTAAGCATGTATAAACAACTTTCAAGTAAGATAGTGCCACATAAATGATTCGGGTTTCATAGTTTGTAGGTATATTTTTCCTATCACGACCTTACTTGAAGAAGTTCTGTTCCATAGGCTCGCATCTCTGTATTTTTGCTCACTAAGCATGTCATATATACTTTCCCTCGATTGGACTAATATGAGCTTTAGATTAGATTTGCGTTTCGTAATAAACTAAAATTGCACTAATATGAACTTTAAATTAGAGTTGCGTATCGTAATAAACTAAAATTGCACTAACAATATGAGCTAAAGATATTGTGATGAGTCTTTCTCTATGATTCTAACATAAAGACATACCACAACTTCACTTAAAAGCCATTGTAACTTTTAAAGGAGGGTGAAGCAAGTTATACTACACACAACATACTCTCTTAAGCAATGTACGGATCAATCAGACCAACGTATATATACACACACAAGTTAGAACTGAAAATAATACCTGGTTTAATGGCCTATGGACATCTAAAGTTAATAATTTCCACCATCGAAAATATTGTAGATTTTTGATAGTTTATTTGCTAAACATGAAGCAAAAATATATAATTTTTGGTAGATTTTATGCTTAAGGGTGACAGAAAGCTCAATATTAACATATTTTTAGAAAAATTGGCTTTGCACTTTTAATTTTTTATTATTTTTATTAAGTTGAGACAGCAGAAAAAAAAAAAAAAAAAAAACTTTCTGCCAAACTACACAATGCACCTAATTAGTATGACAAGCCAAGCGACAAGTTAAAACTGATGAAAGTTCAATTAGCATATAAAACACCAATGAAAATTTAAACCCCAATTTCAAAATTACCAATACAAGCTTGTACACAAATAATATATGTGTGGAATGATAAATATAAGCTAAACCCAAATTGGTAAAACACTCTAAATTATAGTTAATCACAAGCACAACAACAATTAAAAGGTAAAGAGTAAGGGAAAAAAGATGCAAATACAAGGACCCTTTAGATCACTTGAAGTCTTTCAAGACCCTGATGCACCTTCAAGGGGTGTTGGACGAGATCATGAGCAGAGCCTTCCCCACCACACGGAAGGGGCCCGCAAGGATCTGGTTCAGCAGGCTGATGCCCAACTCCATTGGTACTTTCAAGGAGTTAAGCACCTAATTTGCCTCACACTTTATCGGGGCACAGGTAAAAGAAATTCATTGCATGCTTGATGAACATTAAGCAGTGGGAAGACGTGTCAAGACCCAAACCCGATACCTGGATTTGTGACTATGATCGGCATGCTAATATCAAGCTTAAACTTGATATTAACAAGAACTAACTTAACTTTTAACAAAAGCTTTTACAAAAGCTTCCCTCTTTCTTTTCATTCTTGTTTCTTTACTTAAAAAATATAACCTTTTACTTGACATTCAGAGCATTTACACTATACTCGAAGAATAATATAATCCACCAGTTAAACAACTTCTAAATTTCACATGATACATCTCTTAATACTTTAAGGTACATAACTTCATTAGATCTTAAAATACACAATACTGTAAAACTAAATATCGAATTGCTAGTTTGGGTATTTTAAAACTAAAACTAGCTTTTTCCAAAACTCGACTAAGGCTCCCTCTGCTCTAAAATAAAACCTGTAACTAAAAGGGTGGATGGGGTGAGCTACATAGCTCAGTAAGGGTAAGATACATAAGAATTTAATAAGAATGCATGTAAATCAAATCATTTCATTTTACTATTATTCAGATAGGAGAACATCTTTTCATGCATAGTATTTTATACTATTTATAATAATAACTTATATGTTTTTCATAGGAAAGTAATTAAATCCTCAAAGTTAGGCATGTCCCTTACTGTTCTCTGTTTTATTCCAGCAGCATGCGATTCACTTATAAAATACAAAAGGGCTACCAATTCACATCCAAACTTCATGCAATTTTACAAAGAAACTCCTCTGGATGTCTAGTAAATACCATATGAATTTCAGAGTCAAAGCATAAAACCACAATTTAATGAAAATCATACAATACAGTATACTCAAAACTATCCTGACAGAATTTCATGCAACTTAGAAATTACACCATTATTTTTATATTGATCCAAATACTGTGAGACAACTTCCATTACATCCACATGTGTCTTAGATTTCATAGGAATTATCCCTAGCATCCAAATTCACTATATACAATTTAATACCCAAATTATCATGCGTAAACACAGAATCTGTCACAATGACAGCTTTGAAACGTTTTTCTTGTAAAATTATAAAATGATTGCAAATAGTCTTATTATCACATGGGGATTTTTATATTCTCATTAGAAATATTAGAAAACACTTATACATGGTCATTTAACCATTTATAGCAAAATTACATACAACCAAAAATCCCAGCAGTAACATCAAAAGTACTCATCCTAACTTTTCTTACTTCCTTAATCATATACAATCATGAATTAGCAAAAACCCTAGTCTACCTTCAACAAATCAGTTTCAAAGCTTCTTAAAACACTAAATATATATGTGTGTGTATATATATATATATATATATATATATATATATAGACTTACAAGTTCATGATTTCTTAATTTCACAAACCACAAGTACCATTACTAAAATTCTTTGAAGAAATCATGGATTCTAAGATGAGAGTAGATAGAACCCTTACCAAATTTCTTGTTCTTGAGGGGGAAAATAGGAATAGAATCACTCTTGCATGAAAGGATTTCCCTTTCCTAGTGGCTGGACCCAAAAGTATGAGAGGTAGAGAGCTTGAGAGAGTATGAAGAAGAAATGAGATGGAACTTATCCTTCTTTTTGAGGTGTTGACCGTGGGTTTGAGAGAAAAGACTCAAGAGAGCTTCTAGCTCTTTCCTTAAGAGAAAAGAGAGTAAAGTGAGGTAGAAAAGAGAGTAAAGTGAGGTGAAATTTCAGATTTATGTGGATCCGTGGGAAATAGAGAAGGCTTCTTGGAAATTCTAATTGTCTTGAGAAAAGTCAAAGAAACTAGGTGGAGCTTGTTCATTGCATGGAAGGCCAAGTCTTGGTCTTTGGGGTTTGTCAACATGCATGATGCTTTGGCATTATATGTGTTGAATTTCCATTGGTTGCATGTGTGGGTGGAATTTCCACCATAACAACTCATGCATCACACATAATTAAAACACCAACTATGTATTTAATTTTAAACCACTTAAAATAGTTTTGTACATATTTAGCATATATATACATAATATAATTAGCTATTCAATTTATTTATAAACTTTACAATTCTTATTCAAAGGCATTATAAAATAATATGTTTATTAAATACTCATATATTAATTTTAGAAAGAAAGTGGCTTAAAATAATAATCAACCACTTAAACATAGGTTAACTATGAAATTGGGTTGGGATGTTACAAGACGAGACTCTAAGATCTTACATAACTCGCTTTAATAAGGAGGCCCTCTCGATCGATGAAGCGGACGACAAGATACTTGTGGCGGCATTCACCAATGGGTTATGGAAGGGTAAGTTCATATTTTCTCTGTATAAGAAAGACCCAAAGACCATGTCGGAGGTGCTTTATAGGGCGACCAAGTATATGAACGTGGAAGATGCACTACTGGTCCGAGAAGAGAAGCCCAAGAAGAGGGAAAGACAGGAAGACATACGACCAGACAAGGGGTGGAAGATGGCTATAACTATAGAACGACGGGAGGACAGACGCTTCAAGCCAACCGCGGGGAAGTTCACAAGCTTCACCCCGGTGACTGCCCCAATCGACCAAGTGTTGATGCAAATTAAGGATGAAGGAGCCCTAACTTTTCCCATCAAGCTAAAGGGAGATCTTAACAAGAGGTCAGGGGACAAATACTGCCACTTCCATCATGATCAGGACCATGACACAGCTGATTGCTATGACTTGAAGCAACAAATTGAAGCTCTTATCAGGCAAGGAAAGCTATAGAGGTTCGTCAGCAAGAAGGAAACAGATCCACCATAGGAATAGGCTCCTTGACAGGAGAACGAACGCCCCAAACTGCCCATAGGAGATATAAGAATGATTGTAAGGGGCATCGCTACTGCTGGGTTGTTCAAAAAGGCCCGTAAGATTTACCTCAAGATGGTTCAGAATATCCAACTAACGAGCTCTATACCAAAGATGGCGCAGATCGATAACCTCATCATCGGGTTCTTGGAAGAAGATGCACGGTGTCTTCATACCCGCTTGATGATGCACTTGTCGTTAGCATATGAGCAGAAGATTACAATATACACTGGGTTCTAGTTGACAATGGCAGCTTGGCTGACATCGTTTACTACCCTGCATTTTAGCAGATGAGGATTGGTAAAGAGGGACTGGTTTTAACAAACGCTTCACTCGTCAATTTTGGAGGGACAAGGGTGTTTCCCCTTGGTGCGGTCACACTATCCTTAACGGTGGGCGATTTCCCCCAACAGATCACCAAAGATGTGATGTTCCTCGTGGTCAACTACTCATTCGATTACAATGCCATCCTCAGACGACCTACCCTCAATTCATGGAAGGCTGTAACCTCGACCTACCACTTAATGATCAAGTTCCCTACCGATTATGGAATAGGAGAGCTACATGGAAACCAGGTGGCCGCATGCGAATGCTATGTAGCTATGATGGAGATGGACGACCACCCCTAAGTCATGAATATAAAAGAGCGCCGAACAGTGATAGAGCCCGTTGAAAGACTTGAAGAAATACCTCTCGACGACCCCAAGCCTGACCGAACAACTAGGATTGGTACCCTTACCAACCCGTTGGTCCTCCAAGCGATCGCAGTTTTTCTCAAAGATAACCGAGATGTATTCGTTTGGAGCCATGAGACAGGCCAGGAATAGACCAATCGGTCATGGTGCACAGGCTGAATGTGTTGTCCTCCTTTCCACCCATTCGTCAAAAGAAGCAGGTGTTCAAAACGAGACCAAGCTATAGTTGAAGAAGTTCACAAGCTACAGGAGGCGAACTTCATTAGGGAAGTTTACTATCCTGAATGGATGGCAAACGTAGTAATGGTTTAGAAAGCCAGCGGGAAATGGAAGATGTGCGTAGATTTCACAAACCTGAACAAGGCATGCCCCAAAGACAGCTACCCCTCCTACGGGTCGACGTCTTGGTTGACTTTACGACTTAGCACCAGTTGTCAAGTTTCATGGATGCCTTTTCAGGTTACAACTAGATTAGAATGGGTGAAGCAGATCAGGAGAAGTCTTCATTCGTTACTAGTCAGGGCCTTTTCTACTATAAGGTGATGTCGTTTGGCCTCAAAGACTTGTGCGCGAAGTACCAGAGGCTCATGAATAAGATGTTTGCATAGCAGATTGGGAGAAACGTCCAGGTATATGTCAACGAAAGGTTAGTGACAAGTCGAAGGGAGGATGATCACTTGGAAGATCTCAAGGAAACGTTCAACACCCTTCGTTCCTACAACATGAAGCCTAATCTAGGCAAGTGTGCCTTTGGAGTGATGGTAGGAAAATTCCTAGGGTACATGGTAGCCCAAAGAGGCATTAAGGCTAACCCGGACAAGATCTTAACAAGTTCGTGTCCAAGGCAACAAATAAGTGTCTTCCTTTCTTCCATACGTTGAAGAAAGCCTTTGAATAGATGGTCGAGTGCCAGGAAGCATTCAAAGACCTGAAAGCCTACCTCTCATTCCCATCGTTACTAAGCCCATCAAAGCTGGGGGAAGAATTATTCCTTTATTTAGTTGTATCTCTAGTTGCCATCAGCGCGGCCTTAATCAAAGAAGAAGACAAGGTGCAAAAACCCGTGTACTACGTCAGCCAGGCGTTTAGGGGCGCAGAAGAGAGGTACCCTCCAATGGAGAAACTTGCCTTCGCTTTGGTTACGACAACCCGCAAGCTCAAGCCATACTTCCAGGCCTACACCATCGTCGTCCTAATTGATAAACCTCTACGACGAGTAATGAGTAGTCCTGAAGTTACCGGGTGTAAGGTGCTGTTGTCGATAGTGCTAAGTGAGTTTGGCGTACAATATCGCCCATGTACTGCCATAAAGGGACAAGTGGTCGTTGACTTCATCGTGGAGTTCACCAATATGGAAGATCAGGGGGCAGAAGAGCTTCCTTACTAGAGTATACATATTGACGGGTCGTCCAACAGATAGGCTGGTGGAGTAGGCATTGTACTTTGTTCCCCCGAAGGGGATGAGATCGAATGCATGGTTTTTCTTGAATTCCCTATGACCAATAATGAAGCGGAATACAAAGCTCTAATAGCGGGACTAGATCTCGCCAAGGTAGCAGGAGCAGCGAGTATGATTATCCAATGTGACTCCTAGGTCGTCACAAATCAAGTAAATGGTGATTATGAATGTAAGAGCGAAAAAATGAAGAAGTACCTAGAGTAAGCAAAGAGAAGGGTGAATGACCTACAAGCCAAAGTTATTCAAATCCCCAGGGGAGAAAATGAGCAAGCCGACCGTCTTGCCAAGGCCGCATCAGCAGAACACATGGTTGTCCCTAACAAAGTACTCTTCTTTATTCAGCTTTCGCCACTGATAGATATCGTCGATGTGCAGGAAATGAGTCTTGGGAGCAATTGGACCACACCTTTGGCCACCTACTTAAAGGATGGCATACTACCTGACGGTAAGGAAGCCACTAGAAAGCTGAAGGTTCAGGCAGCATAATTCGTCTTGATAAAGGACGTCCTATATAAGAGGGGTTTCTCTCGATCGTACCTAAGGTGTTTAAGTCCCGGAGAAGCGGATTACATCATGAGAGAAGTACACAAAGGGATCTGCGGCAACCACTCAGGGTTGTAGTCATTGGTGTATAAATTGATTCGAGCTGGATATTACTAGCCGACTATGCAGAAGGATGCCCAAATTTATGTCAGAGCCTGTGACTAATGCCAAAGGTTTAGCAACATCATCAGACAGCCAATGGAAGAATTGGCCCCAATAACAGCACCGTGGCCATTTGCCCAATGGGGACTGGACATCATGGGACCATTCTTGATAGTAGTAAGACAGCTGAAGTTCTTAATAGTCGGCATAGATTACTTCACCAAATGGGTATAAGCTGAAGCCCTGGCAACCAACACCAAGAAAAATGTACGAAGTTTTGTTTGGAAGAACATCATTTGCAAGTACGGGATCCTTAGGGTTTTGGTCTCAGATAATAGGAAGCAGTTAGACAACAACTCCTTTAGTTACTTTTGCTCATAGTTTGGGATCAGGAACCACTACTCCTTGCCTGCCCATCCTCATGCCAATGGACAAGTTGAGGTCACGAACCAATCCTTACTTTAAATCATTAAGACTTGGCTCAAGGGGGTATAGGGTGTATGGCTAGAGGAGTTGCCCAGCGTACTATGGGCGTATAGGACGACAGCTAGAACCCCCATAGGAGAAATGCTGTTTCGACTGACATATGGAAGTGAGGCAGTCATCCCAGTTGAGGTCGGGCTCAGGAGCTACAGGGTGGACAATCACAACGCAGGGAGGAATGATGAGGCCATAAATCTACAGCTTGACCTAGTTGACGAAGTTAGGGTGACAGTTGAATAGAGACTCACACGATACTAGGAACTCATGGCCAAACATTACAACTCCCGAGTCAAACACCGAGAGTTCAAAGTTGGAGACCTCGTCTTAAGGAAAGTAATGGGCTCCGCTAGAGACCTCGCACAAGGAAAGCTCGGCCTAAACTGGGAAAGACCCTACAAGATCATGTCATGGCTTAAGAAAGGCACCTATCACCTGGAAACACTAGACAGACAAAAGCTGCACCACCCGTGGAACACCGAGCATCTCCGAAAATACTACCAGTAGACATGATAACATGAAAAGCGACACTCCTCATTCTCCAATTTATTTCAGTTAATTTTTACAGTACTTTTTAAGCCTAGGAGGCCGGCCTTTTTCTTTAAAAGAACAATTTTTTGCACTTGTCATAATAAGAGGAGTTTATTCAGAAATGACTGGTATATTTGTCTTGTTCCTACATGTTTATTCTACGTTCCTACCAAGTCCACAAATGGGCGGAATTAGTTAGTCCTTAAATGGACGGAATTAGTTAGTCCTTAAGTGGACGGATTCAGAATTACATCTAGAAGTGGACGACCTTATTATCAAGTTCACAAAGTGGACGAATTTATTACTAAGTCCACAAAGTGGACAAGTCTACTACTAAGTCCACAAAGTTGACGAGTCTACTACTAAGTCCATAAATTGGACGGATTTACTACTAAGTCCACAAAATGGATGAATTTACTACTATGTCCACAAAGTGGATGAATTTAATTTACTACTATGTCCACAAAGTGGACGAATTTACTACTAAATCCATAAAGTAGACGAGTCTACTACTAAGTCTACAAAGTAGATGAATTTACTACTAAGTCCACAAAGTGGATGAGTATTCCTAAGTCCACAAAAAGGACGATTCTATCACTAAGTCCACAAAGTGGACAAATTTAATATTAGTACACAAAGAGGATGAGTTTATTGCGAAGTCCACAAAGTAGACTAGCTTATGCTAAGAACACTAAGTGGATGAACCTATTAATCAGCCCACAAAGCAGACGAGGCTAAGTCCATAAGCTGACGGGATAGTCCTAATATCTGAAAATATACATAATCCTTAAGGACACATTCACATACAATCAAGGCACATACACTTATCAAAGAAGATCAATTAAAATAATGTGTAGAAAAATGCAATAGCATAAATTTTCTACAATAAAAAGCCCAAAAACCAAAAGGGCCTTAACATCATCTAGAAAATGGATAAAATACATAAATAATGAAAAATAAAAAGACTAAGGTCTTGGACATTCTCGGCCAAAGGGTCCTCATTAGCTTTGGGTGGAGGGTCCTAAGTAGAAGGGTTCTTAGCATCTTCAGCTTCAATAGACGGGATCAGAGGAGTGATAGGGTTCAGCCTGAGCCAAAACGACGCCATCATTTTTGGATCTTGCTCTGAATGAGTGAAGTCGTCACTTTCTTCAAGAGTGGTGTCACCAGTTGGAGTTGACGGTAGAGGGTCGTCCATGGTGACCTTGGATAAATCCAAGTTTAGGTAGACAGACTTGACCTGTTTTAGGCAATCCTTAAACCTGTCACCATAGTAAATGATGCAGGCATCAATAAAAGGCTGGGAAGCCTTGAATTCTGTTATCGCGTCAGCCTTGGCCATTTCCACCTGTTCCACTAAGGCCGTCAGCTCCTTCCGCATGATCGCCTTAGCCTCTTGCTTTTCTTCCCGCTGATGGGTCTCCTTCTTCATTTTCTCTTCTAGCTCCATCACCTTCTCGTTGACAGTGCGAATGACGTCCTTCTATTGATGTTGTTCATTGGTCAGCATTTCATTACGCTTCCTAAGACGAGTGATGATCTTTTCCTCAACAACGCACCTGTCTTACAGGGCTTTCATGCAAACCAGGGCTTGAAAAGGAATAATAACCGTCAGCCAATGAATAAAGCAGAGGAGTAGAAGGAAATTTAAAACGTACCCTTGATAGGTCAAAGAGGCCTGACGCCCCCAACTCCTCCATCTCTTGGTTTGCACACGGTTCCATGTCCATCTCCTTAATGATTGATTCAATCATTTCAATGGTGTAGCCTTTATGTGTGAGAAGACAATGGGTTCCCCCTACTAACGTGGCCGGTTCCCGTCATCAAACCTTTGCCAGCTCCATGAGTAGGCTTTGGAGGTGATGGCTTTTTCTGCTTCACGTCACCAATGGAAATGCCCGTCCCTTTCTTAAAAGGACGGTCATCTTTCCCTTCGCCCTTCCTTTTAGGAACTCCCTTAGTAACGTCCTTGAAAGCAGACGATGAAGCCTCGTCCTTCTCCTTCTTCTTCTTGTTTGCAGCGGCTGCCCTCACTAAGGCCCTCTGTCTCGCTACCTCCATTTCTACAAAGGACAAGAAAACAATGTTAGGAAGGCAGACACAAATAAAGACAATGGGGTGAAAGAAACAGGTAATATAACTTATGCCGATGAGAGTAATCGTCCAATTTACGAGTTGCAGGTGTCGGCTCAGGACCACCGCAGAAGGCGTGCAAAGTGTGAAGGGTTATTATGTCCCTACACCTGCACTCGTTAAGAGAGATTTGCAAAACCCGACAGATGAAACTTCCTGCTCATCTATAATGTGAGGTTGGATGCTAGCTGCACAATAAAAGAAAGTCGACGACATTAAAATCATGTATCGGCATCAGCTAGATAACAAGTAAACGACATTAAATGATGTAGACGGTAATAAACCTGAATCTTTGATGATGCCCCAGGTATTGTCAAAACCATGAGCCATCGTCACCCACTCATCTTGACAACACACCCAATTTGTGCCTTGAACAAAAAAGTATCTACTCTTCCAATTTCTATTCGAGTCGAGCATATCTGACACAAGCCTAAGTGTCTTCTGCCTCGCTGAAAAATGATATATACCCTTAGGCAAGGAAATGCGCTGTGGCTTGTAACAATAAAAGAAATCTTCCAAGGTTAACTGATGGTTTCCTCCACTTAGACGACCCTAAATAACTTCAGCCCCTATAAATATCCTCTAACAGTTTGGGGCAATTTGGTTGACAGATAAACCAAGGTAAGTGGCTAGTTGATGGTGTAGTGTAGTCAAAGGAAGCCCCAATCTAGCTGTGAACATGGCAAGATACATGCTGATGTTTGTGGTCTTACCAGAGTACCATTTCTCATACTTCCCAAGTAGATGGATTAGGATAATATCAGGAATTTGGAAGTGGTCCCTAAGCCATTGAATATTTTGGTCGTCATCATTGGATAAAAGTCATTCACTGTCTAGATTTTGGGGGGAATAAAAGGATGAGTGTGACCATCACTAGGGCTCCTAGAGCTTCCTTCCTCAGGAGCTCCCTCATCGCCCCTGTCATCTTCACTCACGTTCACTTCAACCTCTCCTCTCTTATCATCATTGTTGTCACCCTCTACTTCCTCACCCTCTCCAACTTGACTCTCCACTTCATCACTAGGAGAATGGGTGGATGGTTCCCTCTCGGACGAGTTTGAGAAGCCCTCCTCGGGCTCATAATCTGACAGGAAAACTTCGTTGTAGCCTGCTCCATCACGGACTGACAACTGCTCACTCGTCGCTTCTATAGACATCTATTTACCTACAAGCGACGGAGGTATTCTAAGAACCTAAGTTGACAATCTCTCTGAGATTGACAACCTAGAATAATTGAAACAAGGGTAAAAGGGCTTACTTGATTAGTAGACGGCTCCTTAAGGGATGACGGTCTTAGTAAGCAGATGGCAGCAAAAACGACGAAACCAATAAGTTGACGGGCGTAAGAAAAATCAAAATGACGAGTTCACCCTCAAAATCAGCAAAGATGAAATAGGAGAAATGAGGGGAGGGAGGGAGATATATATAGACAGAAAATGCATGGAAGATGAAGTGACACTTTTGTCCAGAAACAGGGCCAATTAGCTCATGCCACGTGCCCAATCATTTAATAAAGGCTACTCGAGGAATCACCCATAAATGACCTTTCTTTTCTCTAAATAAATAATAATAATAATAAGAACTGTAAAAATAACGCCAGCTTCAGCTGATGAGGCTAAAAGTAGGGGGCAGCTAATAAGGGTAGTTTTGTAATACTGATGTTCACCCATGACAAGGCACAAGGTGACGGTTGTAAACAAAGTCGTCAGCTTCACTCATGAGAGACAACCTTGTTGTAAAGTCTATGGTAGGGGTGTCCAGCCATACTCGGTGCTTGACCCACCTGCTCAACCCGGTCGACCTGATGCGGGCGACTGTCAACGGTGGATCTATGCTCCCAGAACCTGAGAACGGTGGGTCGGTTGGCGGGTTTGAGCATGGGAAACCAATTTTCAATCGACCCAACTAGAAAACTCATCGGAAAAAGCTTTCTCCGCTAATTTAAGTAGTTCACTAGTCTATTTTGTCTGATTTGTCGAGATCTGGCGAGATCTCGTCAAGATTTGGCTTGATCTTTTCGAGATCTCGCTTGATCTCTTCTAGATCCACTGAGATCTCGTCGGATCTCTTTGAGATCGAGCTTGATCTCATTGAGATCTGCCAAGTTCTCTTCAAGATTCGGCCTAATCTTGTTGAGATCAGGCAAGATCTCTTTGAAATCTGGTTAATCCAGAAAAAATAAGCAGATTTGGGAAAATTTCGGTGACCAATAGCACAGTCCGAGCCCAACCAAAAACCAACTGGAAAAAGAAGACGTCTAGCCACCCGAACCATTACCGTTGGTGGGTCGGCGGCGAGTCCAAATTTAGGAGACCCGAAGTGATCAGTTTGGTTTCGGGTTGGGCATAAACTTGACCCAGACCAACCCATAGACAGGCCTAGTCTATGGCTCCACCCTATACCTGACGGCTGCATCATAGGTATAGTAAGCTGAAGATAGTAAGTTAAAGACAATAAGCTAAAGATGATAAGCTGAAGACAGTAAGCTGAAAACAGTAAGCTGAAGAGGATAAGTAGAAGGTGATATATGACTCTCTAACGCGTGTATAAGCAAATATCTTGCGCCTCACGCTTGCCCCTAATCAAGAAGACTCCTATAAGGAAAGGATTCCGGAAGATACACGGATTAAAGAGGTTCTCTCCTATATGGAAAGAACTTTTGGACCAAGGCATGGATTTCGGCCCTACACTGCTATAAAATCCCCAAAACCCTTACAAACTAAGGCATGCATAATTCACCCCAGTTCTGGCACTCTAGAGTTGTGAGAAATTCTCTAACTTGACCGTCAGAGAGTATTTGGCCGGTACCACATCGGTACTCCTCTCAAGGTCTTCAGCTTTTGTGTTGTGTAGGTTCTTGTTTAGGGAGCATAAGGATCGTGTGGCTTATTGACAAGTTTTGGCTTCATCATTAGTACTCCTAACTCTAGCTATGTCCATAGAGGCCTTAAAGTACTAGTTCCAAAAGCTCAAAGAAACCAACATGGTGTTCTACATGCAAGACTTAGAGATAGGCCCTAATGCCATAGTGTTCCCCATTTCTGGCATCCCTAACAAGTCGTGGCAAGTCACTAGGTTCGATACAGTCATGGTCATTGATGACAAGGTGACTGTGGCTATTGAAAGGAACTCATCCCAGGTTGGAAGGCTTCAAGGCATTTACGTGAACTCGGCATTGGACGGCATGACTTTCACCTATTGGTGTCACTTGTGTTCACTGTTTGCTCCTTGTATTTCAAGGGTACTACCATTGTACTCCTTGTTAGTGAACACAAGTGACACCAATAGGTGCAAGTCAGTGCCGTCCAATGCCGAGTTCACGTAAATGCCTTAAAGCCTTCCAACCTGGGATGAGTTCCTTTCAATAACCACTGCCATCTTGTCATAAATGACCATGATTGTACCGAACCTAGTGACTTGCCATGGCTTGTTAGGGACGTCGGCATGTATCTTGCCATGTTCACTTGTGTACAATGGTATTAGTGATTTTAGGAATTGGAATATTTAGATTGGCTCGTGGTTATGCTATTCTACAGACTGTTTATTATGATGTACCCAAGGGTAATGCAATAATAAGGTGGAATCTCATTGTTTTTCATTACTAAGTTGTTGGTATATTTGTATGGAATTAATACTAGTCGTCAAAGCAACTTGCTAGATTAAGTTTGCATTAAACCAATTAAGGTATAGAAAAAAAAGGTTTTAATATATTTGTGGTGTATAATAAGTGACAACACAGATTTGTCATGTTTCTGGTTTACCATATGTAAAGTTGAATTTGTTCAACTATGTGTTTACTTTATTTCGTACTAAATTTGCTTTTAATTCAGCATTTAAAAACTCTGTATTTAGGTGAGAATAATGCAAGGGTTATGTGTGAGATAGTGTGAAGATTTGATCAAGAGTGTGCAAAAAAAAGGTGACTTGCGACTGGAACTCATGACTGACTTGTTAGTGGTGACTTGCCAAAATGAAGCAAACGTGCGAAGCATGCAGGAAGTTGAAAAATTAGGACAGTTGGATCACTACAGGACAAAAAGTACAGTTTGCCTAGTCTAGAAATTGGCGACTGGAACTCGTGACTTATCCTAGTCACGAGTGACTCGCTAGTGCACCATGTTTTGCTTAAAAGTGACTTTTCACATTCTATCTCATACCCTACTATAAATATTTTTATACCCAAGAAATGTAGAAGGATTTGAGAGAGAATTTTGGAGAGAAAAACCCATGAGAAAAACAAGATTGATTCATCCACAATTTTATACATTTGATTCTCCAAATTCCTCTACTCTTACCTTCTTCATTGTCATACCAATGAGAGGATTATAAACCAAATCCTTACCTCACCATATTCAGAATAGTGTGAAGGTTCTTGGTGTTTGGGAAGCAGTTCAAGAGAGAACCAATTCATATTGGTTGATGAAATGGGCTGATTGCGAGATCCGGAAAGCTAGAGAAGACATGGTTTGGCATAACATTGTGGGAGCAAGAAGGTTGGAGTGCTTAGGTGCATTGGGTATATTAGGCTTAGAGGGGTTATTACTATTTGTGTATCATAACTGATTTTCTAGTGGATCATTTATCGCTTGGAGAGCGGTGGAGAGGTTTTTCGCCTACTTCTTTGGTTTCCTCTTCAATAACACGTGTCGATGTTATCTTATGTTTGCATCTCTCTTTCCCTTACTCTTAGTTTTTTAATTTTTGCTAGTTGTGATAAATTAAATGGCTTAGAGAAGTTTGATAATTTGGGAATTACTTATATTTCATATTCTGCACGTATATAGTTTGAATATAAGCCTTTATTGGAAATTTTGTTTTTAGGGATCTAAACATTATCAATTGTTTTATACAGTAAGTGAGCTTTCAATTGGTATCAAAGCGGGTACACTTTGACGGAATTCTAGAACCTTAGTGTGATCCTTGGCCCCTAGGATGGATAGGTCTCAATCCCTCAATGCACCTCCCTTCTTTGATGGGAGTAATTATGCATTTTGGAAAGTGCATATGAGTGCATTTTTGTGCTCCATTGATGATAGTGTGTGAGATGCTGTAGAAATTGGTTGGACAAGGTCGAAGGTTGCCAAATCTACTTGGGATAAGGCAGCCCTCGTAGTAGCTAATGCAAATAGCAAAACACTTAATGATATATTTTGTGGTGTCTCACCAATTGAATTTCACAGGATCTCTCATGCATCAATTGCCAAGGAGGCGTGGCAAATTTTAGAGACCACCTACGAAGGCACCAAGAAGGTGAAGGATACCGAGCTTCAAATGTTTACCACTCGGTTTGAAGAATTGAAGATGAGCGAAGATGAATCATTCGACTCATTTTATGGAAAGTTAAATGAAGTGTTAATCGGGAAATTGAACTTGGGTGAGAAGACGGAAGACTCCAAAGTAGTAAGAAAGATCCTTAGATCATTGTTGGAAAGCTTTTGAGCCAAGGTGACCACCATTGAGGAGAGTAAGGATCTTGATGAGATAAAGGTCCAAGAACTTATCAGCTCTCTTCAAACATATGAGCTCTCTCTACCATCTCAAAGGAAGGGCAAATCCCTTGCTCTTGAGACGATCAATGAGAGAATTGAAGCTCAAGATTCCTCAGATGAGGACGAAGTTGAAAAAGATGTGGCATTCCTTGCAAAGAACTTTCACAAGTTCTTGATATTCAAAGAAGATGGGAAGTCCTTTGAGAAAGGAAAATTCTCCACTTTCAAGAAAGACAAGAAGGACTTCAAAAGAAAGGATTCCAAAGACTCTTCTTCTTCTCAGGTAATCACTTGTGTGCAATAGGCATGGTCATTTGAAGAAAGAATGCCCCACCTATTTGAAGGCAAAGGCAGAGCTCTTGCTAAAACCCTTAGTGATTTGGATAGCTCAAACTCTGACTCTGAAGAAAGCTGTGATGGGGAAGGAAACTCTGACTCTGACTCTATTGGTGTTGGAGATGAATCCGATGATGATGAAGAAGAGTGAGTTTGTGAAGGAACAAATAGATTGCAAGAATCCTACAATGCACTTCTTGAAAAGAGTGGAGAATATGCAAAAGTGGCTAAGGCAGCCATTAGAAAGATGAAGAAAGCCGAAGAGGATTATAAAAGCATCCTCGTGCGGTACAAAGAGACCAAGTGTGAAGTTGAAGGGTAAAATGAAGAACTATACAATGCTTATTCCAGGATAAAGTTTTTTGAGCTTGAAGTTGTTCAAGCAAATGAGAAAGCAGTGCTTGTTGCTTCCAAGAAACTTGATGAAGTGCTTGCTTATCAAAAGCCCTCTTCGGATAGAAGTGGCTTAGGGTATACCGGAGAAAGTAGCTCAAGCTCTAAAATGTCTAAGGAAATGAAGTTTATCAAGGCTAAAGAAGCATCAACTCCTCCTGTTGATAATGTAAAATCTGAAAAGAAGCCAAATGTGGTGAATCAAATGGTTTTGACAAAGTCTCTAAATCCAATTGTGGCTAAGCCCAAGGCAAGAGGAAAGTCTTTTCCTAAGACACAAAGAGGTCCACAAATACAAAACTATTGCCATCATTGTGGAATTCGAGGGCACACTAGACCAAATTGCTACAAGCTCCAAGCTTTGAAGAATGCGGATCTTCAAAAGTCAAGAAGATAAGGAAAAGACAATGGGAAATCCAAGCAACCAAAAGGGCAAGAAGAAGAACCCGTTATGAGTGATGTGATGAAGATGATTGACACCATCACCTCATGTTTGGCCAACTTCATCTTAAGGTTTGAGAATCATGGCTCAAGTACCCAATCCTCAAAGGATATCACCCCAAATGCACCTATTGTGTGGGTGAAGAAGGGTACTCATGCATAAGCATTATAACATGTCCATGCATTAATTCTTTCTATATAATGTGACAATGTTGTTTGCTTGTTTATTTTACATTCTAGCATGTTTTTAAATTTTTTTTGTTATTTAAAAGCTTTGGTTGGTTGCTGTTTTCGATCATTCTTTATTTGCTTTATGTCAAAAATCCAAAAACACATAAAAAGTATAAAATCCAAAAAGTTTAATTTGCGGTGTTGTGCATTGTCACATACATGTTTAGCCTTGTACCTTCATACTAATGGCTTTGTGCATTAATGAGCTTAGCTTGTTTTATATACACTTGTATCTTTGTGGGAAACATTTTGACATCTATGTGATTGTTGTAAATAGATTTTCAAACATGTCATGAATGATTCATCAATAGTTTTGTTGATCTTGAGACATGCATAGACTGGTGCCTATATCTCTTCCCACTTTTTTTTTTTTTTTTTTCTTATAAGCTCAACTAATGTCAAATCTTGAAAAGAGATAATGAGATGAAAATCCGTTGCACAAACTAATATTTGACTAGGAAAAGGGGAAAGTGACATGTATTTAAAATGTATGGTGACAAAAGCCAAAGACTCACTCATCAAACTGAAATACCAAAAATTTCAGGTATCGATATCAAAAAGAGATGTAAAGATCAAAATGATTAAAAGAAAAGAAGCCAAATGAAAGGCTTCTAACTCAATGTAATCAAGTTTATGTAGGAGGTCATATATGCTCATTTCTACAATTGAGATAGGTCACTCTACTTAGTGCTAGTTGTGTGTGACTTGGTTGAATCGATCATTGAAGTTTCACATTAGACTAAGGACTTTCTCATATTTGATATCCACCCACATCGCACATGTCCTTGTTCAATGAATGCCTAATTCATTTGTGTGATTGTACTTGATTAAATCTGATGTACATACTCAAGCATCTGTTGATCAAATCTAAAAATATTTTTGAGTATTTTAGTTTTTTTTTTTTTTTAAAAGTATTTTGATTTAAAAAATTTTACAAAAATACAAAAATTTATAACTTTGCATTTTGGCGTCTCACTCACCAATCGCGAGTTTCAAGCTCAATCTGAAGGTTTCGCGACTCATTGGCAAGTGAAAAGTCCCAGTCGCGAAAAAGACTTAGAATTTTTTTTCCAAAATTTGGGTTTAAGGATTTTGGACGACTTAGTTTGGCGACTCATTCGTGAGTAGTGAGTTCATCTAGAGGCTTTCGAGACTCACTGGTGAGTGAAAGTCCCAGTTGCGAACAAGACTTAGAGAGATTTTTCAAAATTTGGGTACAACAGATTTTGGCGACTCATTCGTGAGTCAGTTGAGTCGTGAAAAAACGCGCGTTTTGCAAAATTATGGTTAAAAATAAAACAGTTGTTCAAAATTTTTTCAGTTTCCCTCACATCATGTGCTTGTCTCTTTGTCTTATCCGCCTCTCCCTCTCTCAAAACCACAATTTTCACTCAAAAAACCTCCATTTTTCTCTTCAGTCTTCACTCCAAATCCAAGAAAATGTATGGGTTTTCACTGCTTTTGACTTTATTTCAAGTTTAAAGCATTATATTTCATGGATTTGTTATTTTTGTCGAGATATTGAAATATTGATTGATGAACATAGGTTTTTGTAGTTTTTGATGAAATTAATATATGGGTTTTGTTGAGAATGATGGTATAATGCTAGTTTTACATGTTTCTACTACTTGCTCATGCATTATACAATGTTTTGTGTTGCGATGTGTATACCATTTTGTTGATAAAATGATTATTTAGATGTTTTTGTGTGTAATTTTGAACTCCGTTGAGTTCAAAATTTGGGGATAATCATGTTTCCATGTTTGGAACAACTAATGGTTATGTGTTTCACACTTTGCCCCTTGCATGATTTCATGCCTCGTATATGCACACTTTTTCATATGATGCACACACACACACACATACACACACACACACACACTCAATCTTTGACATGTTGAGTGACTAATGCCATGATTATATCATGCTTTGATGTTTAGCATCTTCACATGTCAATTTTTTTTTTTTTTGAATTGCTCTTTAAATTTCAGTTTTTAGGGTTTAATTCATAGTTTATGTTTTTGGTACTAACTTGTGTCTAACCAAGTTTCATATCGTTCATTGTGCTCTGTATTTGTGGTATTTGCTAATATGTTTTGTAGATGGCTCCACGAAAAATTGTTGCTGGACGTGGTGACAAGAGAAAGCACATCTTGTTTCGCTCCCTTCAACACTTTGAGAGATATGCCCTTTAATTCAAAACAACTCCAATAATTCAGGAGAGACATGTGCATCTTGCTGATTTTAAGGATTCTTCATTCCTAGGTGTATTGAAGGACGGGGTTGGGATAAACTTCTTTGCGAATTCCCCAGAATTTGTGAACCTTTAATCAAAGAATTTTACGCTAATGCATCACTCAAAAAGGATCACATAGAGTGCTGAGTTCGAGGTCGTGCATTTTGAAATGCCAAAAACTTATTGACACATTATGATGGATTAATTAGCCAAGTTTAATTAATTAATCAAATTAACATGTAAAGTATGCAGCAGCACAAAAAAATCACCAACTAAATAAATATGCAACGGAAAAGAAATTGACACGGTCATTTGTTTACTAATAGGGAAAACCTCCGAGGCAAAAACCCCACCGGATGATTTTAAGGTCACCACTCTCGAGAATTCACTATTATCACAACAAGTGGTTACAAGTAAAGGAATCCCAATACCTTATACCAACCTCAAGTTGAATCGTTACCTCAATACCCAATTAGACTTGTTCTGTAGTGGCAATCTCTTCTTGTATTGCGCGGCTCCCAGTATGTGACTAACCAACAAATGCCCAGATCCCTGTACGCGACTTGATCACTAACTTGAGAAGGATGTTCGCTGCAAAGTTCTTCTGTTCATCATACAATGAAGATTATGAAGTTGCTTGGTCATAAAACCTTATGGTGTACAAACATAGCAGCTTCTTCAAGATAAAAATGAATTATGGCAAATTCTGTCTTTGGTTACAATTTGCATGAACAAGATTTAAAATAATCCTTATATATGTTTAAGGTTGTGAGAAAAGAAAGCCAAGCATACATTCACAGATTGGATGAAAATTAGCTTTGAAAAACTGAACTTCATAAATCTCGATAGATACTCTATCCATCGAGTAGCTGTCGAGCCTCGGGCTGAAACAGCTCTTTGTAACCTTGATAGACACTAGCTGTCGAGTTAGCTGTCGAGCTTTAATGAATAGTACTTCTTCACTTGATTCTTAGACAGACTTGCATGGCTTTAACACTTGAACTTGAAACCTTGTTTCTTGAAGTATTAAACACATCCTAGATCTACCCAAATACAAGTAAAGTGCATTTTGTCAAAGGATTAGTCAATACATAAAATGTAGATATCTGTTCCTAACATAAATCACATATGTCCTAACACATTCATTCTAGACATTGAGGACATTGATGCTATACTTGGACTTGAAGAACAAGATCATGAAGGGTTCACTCCGTTCAAGGATAGAATGGTCTATCTAGAATATGTGCAACATTGCATTGGTAGCCATAGGGAAGGAAGAAGCCTCAACATAACCTCCTTTCCTCCGAATTTGAGATGCCTAGCATATATCATGATGTTCAACCTGTATTCGGTCAAGAAGTTTTCAACCATCAACGATGCTAGAGCTATATTCCTCATGTAGTTTTGTGAGAACACCTACATTGACATTTGTGCACACTTGTACAACATTATTGCAGAGTTCGCAAAGACACCCTCAAGGTCAGAGCTTGTTGTCCCGAGTCTTGTAATGAGTATTCTTCATGAAAACGGTGTGGAGACTCCACAATACATAAACCTAATGACTCTATCTCCTTCCATCAACTCTGAAACAATCCTAAGAAGTAGGGTTTGACTTCTTGGAGATGAACAAGCTGAAGAGACTGAAGTGGAAGGATAATAACCTTTTCTAAGACATGGTGGTGGTTGAGGTAGGAGTGGAGCATCATCATCATCATCAGTTCCTCTTGATACTTTTTAGATCATACTTTTGAGGATTGATGGTCTTCGGGATGTAGCAAATGAGCATTCCAATAGCCTTGTAGCTATCTAGGACCAAATCAACATGTTGGCAGCCAAGTTTGATAGCTTTATTCACCATCCTTAGCCCTTTGATCATTCCAGTCCAAAAAGGGGATAGTATGGTAGCTCTTGAGGGGAAGCTTATATTGAGGGGGAGAACATAGCATTGGTTTTAGACTTTGGTTTATGGTTTTTATAGCTTTATTATGGTTTTCATAGCACTTTATTTTAGTACTCTATAGTTTTAGTATTTTGTTTTAAAAATACTTGGATTTTTTAGTTAATTAGTCTATGTTATGATACTTTTATATACCTTTGCTTATGTAGCTTAGTACTTTTATTTAATGTTTTTCATTTTCTTTTGTACTCTTGTACCTTTGTTGGATCTTGTATCCTTGATACAATTTAAACTTAATGCTGCTTGCTTTAGTGTTCTTGCATTAGTTGAGTGTTGTACATGCAAATGATACTTTACATTGAGCTTATTTGCTTGCATGTCTGGATGTTCATTCACCGTGTGAATGTTCATTGTAGTCACTATTTATAGTGATTGTTCTTGTATGATCAAGTTATACTTCATTATCACATTTATACTTGCTTGATCATATTGTGCTTACTCCATATGCATTCTAAGTTTTCCGCTTACAATGAACATAATGAGTGCATTTTGTGATATTTTCAGGAGACTTGTTCATATGATTCAAGCACTTCAAAGATCTAGAATTAGCTGTGAGTGAGTTTTGACAACTGTTCCCAACTCACATTTTTAAGTCTAAAGTCTATTTTAAGGTTTTGTCACGGAATAGCCAAATGGGGAGATTGTAAAGTTGAATTTATTCAACTATGTAATGACTTTATTTCGTGCCAAATTTGCTTATAATTCAGTATTTGGAAACCCTGTATTTAGGTCAGAATAATGTAAGGGTTGTGTATGAGAGAGTGTGAAGATTTGATTAAGAGTGTGCAACAAAAAGGTGACTCGCAACTGACTCGTGAGTGGCTACTCACCAAAATGAAGCACACGTGTGAAGCATGCAAGAAGTTGAAGAGTCAAGACAGTTGGATCACTACAGGACAAAAAGTACATTCTGGCCTAGTCTAGTAATTGGCTATTGGAACTCGCAACTCATCCCAATCGTGAGTGACTCGCCAGTGCACTTTGTTTTGCTGAAAAGTGAATTTTCACATTCCATCTCATACCCTACTATAAATACCCTTGTACCCACGAAATGTAGAGAGTTTACAAAGAGAATTTTGAGAGAAAAAACCTAAAGAAAAATTTTATCCACAATCTTATACATTTGATTCTCCAAATTCCTCTACTCTCACCTTCTCCATTGTCATACCCATGAGAGGATTATAAACCAAATCCTTACCTCACCAAATTCAGAATAGTGAGAAGGTTCTTGGTGTTTGGGAAGCAGTTCAAGAGAGAACCAATTCATATTGGTTGATGCAATGGGCTAATTGAGGGATTTAGAAAGCTAGAGAAGACACGGTTTGGCGTAACCTTATTGGAGTAAGAAGTTTGGAGGGCTTAAGTGCATTGGGTAGATTAGGCTTGGAGGGTTTATTGCTATTCGTTTATCCCAACTGATTTTCTGGTAGATTATTTATTGCTTGGAGGGCGGCGGAGAGGTTTTTCATCGAGTTCTTCGATTTTCTCTTCGATAACACGACGGTGTTATCTTGTGTTTGCATCTTTCTTTCCCTTACTAGTTATTCCTATGGTTTAGTTATTTAATAATTTGGCTATATTTTTATTACAAAGAATAGTCATTCCTTATAAATAGCTATTCTTTAAAATGAGGAATGATTATTCTTCTCTAAAAGGATTGTAATAGTTATTCCTTAGTAGATGTAATAATTTCTAACATTAATATATTTCTAAATAAATAAACTTTCCATATTCACCTAACAATTATGGAAATAAAAAATCATCAAAAAATAAATCATCTCTCTAAAATTTAAAATATATTATTTTCTAGGAAATATAATTGTATGAATGAGATATTTTCTACAATAGATCATAAGTTTTATTCTAATAGTTACTCCACTATAACACATTTTATTTCCTGTAATAAAGATTATCATTCTTGTTGTAATTCACATTCAGTGTACCAAATGTATCCTTAGCTTTTTAATTTCTACTAGTTGTGATTAATTAAATGACTTAGAGTAGTTTGTTAATTTGGGTATTGCTTATATTTCATATTCTGCACATATATTGTTTGAATATAAGTATGTATTGGAAATTTTGTTTTTAGGGGTCTAAACATTCTCAAGTGTTTTGTACCAAGTGAGTTTTCACCATATAATAAAATAATTCTAACATTTAGTTTTGAAGCATATGCATGTGTTGATGTTTTATGAACAAATTTTGATTATTGTTCATTGTTAGTCAAGTACTCTCCATTGTATGAGCTTTGTACTTTCTCAATATTTATGTAATATATATAAGTATATTAGAGAATAATTCTATAGCTTAACTTATTTAGGTGGGAATAATGTAAGGGTTGTGTGTGAGAGAGTGTGAAGATTTGATCAAGAGTGTGCAATAAAAAGGTGACTCGCGATTGGAACTCGCGACTGACTTGCAAGTAGTGACTTACCAAAATAAAGCACATATGTGAAGCATGCAGGAAGTTGAAGAGTCATGATAGTTGGATCACTACAGGACAAAAAGTACAATCTGGCCTAGTCTGGTAACTGGCGATTGAAACTCCATCTCTTTATCCACTGCTGAAGCTGAGTACATTGCTGCTGGTAGCTGTTGCACCCAACTCCTATGGGTGCAAAAACTCCTTCATGATTATGGTATTTGTCAAGAACATCTCACCATCTACTATGACAATACCAGTGCCATCAATATCTCTTAGAATCCAGTTCAACATTCTTGAACTAAGCACATAGAGATTCGACATCACTTCATTAGGGATCTTGTCGAAGATGGTTCTCTCACCCTTGAGTTCATTCACACTGATGACCAAAAGGCTGACTTGTTCACCAAACCTCTGGATAGTAAACGTTTTGAATTCCTTCGTCAAAACATCGGTGTTATCTCCATGGATTGATGTCCTTCTATCTTTCTTTCTCTTCATGCATCTGCATCTAGTTTTATGCATTTTTTTTGCTTTTCTGATAAAGATAAAAACAAAAATAAAATTGAAAAAAATGAAAAATACAAAATTAGTGTGTGTTTGTGTACATTGGTTCTTGTAAACCTTAAAATGGCCATTGAAACAGAGTTTACTAAACTTTGTATCTCTTGTAGCTTAGATGAGCATCCTTGTGCACAACTAAGCAAGTGAGCTTCATAGCTCTGTGTTTGTGACGAGTAAGGTTAAGTGATCTCTTGTACTTGACCCTCGTATCACTCTTTTTGACGGTTATGACTAGAAAATCCTAAGAGAAAGGCATAAATAACCATCTCACCGCTGTTACTCGCTAATCATGAAATGACATTTGTATATTTCGGCATAGCAAAAGTGCAATGTCAAAAAGCTTAACATAATTGAGTATTTTTTTTTCTCTTATATGCCCATGAATGATATGTCTAATAAACGAAAATATGCAAAGAAATAAAAGCAAAAAGATTAAAATGCTTTAAAATATGATTGCAAGCATGTTTTCTAGGAGATGTGGGAGTTATAGGATGTACCTCGAAGGTGATAGTCTCCATCAAACAGTTATAATTGTGTGTGAGTTAAAGTGATTTTCTCATAGCTCAAATCATTATAACTTTGAGACACTTATGCAATCTTGCGATGTTTTTCACACACAACACGCAATACTCTTTGCTATTCTTGATACATGTGCAGGTACAATGTGATTTGGCCATCACATGGTTTACATGCGTTAATGTATGCTCACTAAATTGTCTTAACTCATTTTTGAAATATAAAATTGGTTAGACTTGTTTAGTGTGTGTGTGTGTGTGTTTTGGGATCCATATGCTTAAAATTTTTGTTGAGAGATGATTTTGAGAGTTTAATGTGTTTCTTGGATCATTGGTTGAGTTGCATACGTGATTGCATTCATGTTTGTGTTTTTCTTCTCTTGAAAAACTGCTTTCTAAAGTAAGCTCGACACCTCCTCGACACATCCTCGATACCTAGCTGTTTGTCAAGCTTCTCAGCTTTTTTTTATCGCATTCTTGACACCTGGTGGATCGATCGAGAAACTTTCTGTCTTCGATCGAGATTCTTTTTTTCTTGATCTTTCTTTCTCAATACCTTCTCTCGATAGCTGTATCTATCGAAGTAGCTTTTCTCGATACCTATCTCGATAGCTGTCTCGACACCTCTCGATACCTACATCTGTCGAGAATTACTGAAGGTCTACATATATGCTTCTCGCAATTTTGTCTCTCATTCCTCTCGATCTCTCGCTCGATACATTTGGTTTTTCTCTCCCAAAACCTCTCTCACTCACTCCAAACCTCTTCCTAAGGATTCTTCAAGATTACCTCAAGATTTTCTTCTCTTGGTAAGCTTCAATCCTCTCATTCTTCATGCATTTCATGTTTTAAAACCTAGGTTTTGGGGTTTTTGAAAAATTTTGGGGTTTTTCAAAATTGATGAGTGTTTATTGAAATTTTTGGGTTGGTTTTATAGATTTGATCTTTAAAACTACATGCATTGCATCACATTAGCATTCTAACAGTATTTTCATGCATTTAGATGCGTGTTCTCTGATTGTGTGCTG
Organism: Castanopsis chinensis; assembly: GCA_032878915.1. Lineage (NCBI taxonomy): Eukaryota > Viridiplantae > Streptophyta > Magnoliopsida > Fagales > Fagaceae > Castanopsis > Castanopsis chinensis. The sequence continues at coordinate 9,814,721 of JAVQMG010000126.1, read as the reverse complement.
ATAGGATTGGATTAGGCTGAGCCCATGATGCTTTTTATGTTGCATGTCACATGTTCATGCAGTTCCCATGCATACGTTCTTTTATTTCAATATACTTATCATATATTGAACTGTTTTGGAACTTTTATGTGTGTCTCTCTTTCTCCCTTTCTTTCTGTTTGCGTTAGTAGTGTCTATGGCACCTAAGCGTAAATCCATTCCGTCCCAGAACCCTTTGCGTTCTCGGGGCTCTTCATCTTTTGATCCTACTCCTCTGTCTGTTCGGTTCCGTGATGAGAAAGCCCAATAGGACTTCTCAGAGAACTTTTCTAAACGAGGTGATCATTTGGAACGTCAAGTTATTCTGGCAGACTTTGTTGACACTGACTTACCTGATGTCATTCATAGTTGGGGTTGGGAGTCACTGTGTGACGTCCTTATCACTTGTCCTACCGTGTTGATTCAGGAGTTTTACTCCAACATCCACGAGATTGATTCTTTAGTACCTTTGTTTCATTCTCGCGTTCGAGGTACGCGTTTTACTGTCACTCCGGAGTTGGTCTCTGAGGTTCTTCACGTCTCGAGAGTTGATCATCCTGATTACCCTGGTTGTGAGTGTCTATAGACCGTGTCTAAAGACGAGATGATCTCTGCATTTTGTGAGCGACCCTCTGATTGGGGTAACCATTAGTACACACCATGTAGGCCTTTTGCTAAAGGTCCTCGTTTCCTAAACATGGTGATGACATTTGTTTTACATCCACTCTCTCACTACAACTCCATCACAAAGCCTCATGCTCAATTTTTGTTGTCTCTTTTAAAGCATTTCACTATAGAGTTCCCTTCACACTTCATTTTCTCTATCATTGATGTCTATAGGGATATAGCTACCCGTGATAAGCTCATTTTCCCTTCGGTTATCACGAGGATTCTATGCCATTTTTCCATCCCCTTTCCATCGTCCGACCCATTCCATGTCATGTCTGCCATCGACACTGCTACCGTAAAATGTAGTGAGGCACAGTTCAGGTCGCGACAGACGGATTCTATAGCTCCTTCCTCCTGTCCGACTCCATCCAGATCTGTTAGAGCCACATCTGCTCCCTTCTCTTCCTCGAGCAATGTGACACTTGGAGACATCATAGCGCAGCTTCAGCGCATGGATGCTCACTTTGATACACTCTCTATGGAGTTGTATCAGGTGAACGTTCATGTTGGTCACATTGCCAGGCGATAGGCGACCTTAGGCGGCTTTGATTCTGAGGCTTCTCCTCCACCTCCTCATGTAGCTTCTAAGACTGAGGATGATGATGGTGGTGACGATGATGCTTCCGATGATGATGATGGAGATGCGAGCTCTTCTGATGAGATGTCTATTTGACACTCTACCCTTTGTCACTCGTGACAAAAAGGGGAGTAGTTTTGGGTTATAAGAGTAGTCATACTTAGGGGGAGAGCTTGTATAGGACATTTTGTTAGGGGGAGTGTTGATATGAGAGATGTAGTGAGGATTACATGTATTTTTTTTTTCTTTTCTTTCTTTTTGAGATACATTGTTCATGTACCCCGGTCTTGTGATCATTTATTGATCATTTATTGACATACATTGTACTTATTTCTTGATATATATATATGTTGATGTATGTTTCTTTCACCTACCCTTCCATGTGTTGTTTCCTTTCTATATTTATACACATGTTTCTTTATTTACATGCAATCTATTATTTATGCTTCACACAAAGATGTCTTGATGTGTTTTGTTTTAAAAGTGTTTAAAAAATACAGGTTGTCAAAGTCTACTTGCCATAACCTCTCTTCTTGCAAAATTTTTCAAGAGTTTGTGTTAGGATAGATTTTATTGTATTCAACAAGTGAATATGAGTTGAGTGATTTATGACTTCTCTCATATCTTCATTTGTTTGTTGTGGTTTTGTCACGGATTGCCAAAGGGGGAGATTGTTAAGACATATGTGGTTCACGTTGTTTTGAACATATGTCATTATTTTATGTAATTGGCTTATCCTTTGACAAAACACACTTTACTTGTAATTGGGTAGAATTAGGATGTGTTTAACGCTTCAAGAAACTATGTTTCAAGATTAAGTGTTGAAGTCATCAAGTGTCCAAGAAACAAGCTGGAAAGTGCAAGTTACTAAAGCTCGACACCTAGTCTCGACACATGCATCTATCGAGCTTTAGAAGCTGTTTCAGTCCTGAGGCTCGACAGCTTCTCGACCGATCCTTGACACCTCTATCTGTCGAGATTTATGGAAGACAGATTTTAAATTCTGTTTTGATTCCAATCCGTGAATGTGTTTTTGGGACTTCTTTTCTCCTAACTCTAAACATATAAAAGGATTATTTTAAGTGCCATCTAAGGAGCATAAGTACACAAGTTACACAAGCATTAAGAAATCATTGTTCAAGTTATTTGTGATCCAAGACAAAGTTCATGCCCTAGTTCATCTCTCTTGTGAAGAATTTGCTGTGTAATGTGCACCGTAGGATTTTGTAACCAAGCATCTTCTTGATCTTCATCGTGTAGATAAATTGAAGAACTTTGCAACCAACAACTCTCTCTCTAGTTGGTGAATTGAAGTCGCGTACTGGGATCCGTGCAATTAGTTAGTCACATACATCAAAAGGAGAAACTGTCACTACAGAACAAGTCCAATTGGGTATTGGGGTAAGGGTTCAACTGTAGGATGGTAAGGTGCTAGGATTCCTTTACTTGTAACCGCTTGTTTTGATAATAATGGAGTTTCGGGAGTGGTGACCTTAAATCACCCGGTGGGGTTTTTGCCGTCAGGTTTTCCTCATTCGTAAACAAATCACCGTGTTATTTATTTTCCGCTGCATAATTTAGTTTATTGGTGATTTGTTTATGCTGCCACGTAAATTTTCATGTTAACTTGATTAATTAAAAACTTGGTTGATTAATCAATTTAATTCATCACAAGGGGTCAATGCATTTGTGGCCTATCACGAGTGACTCGCCAGTGCACCCTGTTTTGCTTAAAAGTGACTTTTCACATTCCATCTCATACCCTACTATAAATACCCTTATACCCACGAAATGTAGAGAGCTTCCAGAGAGAATTTTGAGAGAAAAACCCTAGAGAAAAACAAGATTGATTAATCCACAATCTTATACATTTGATTCTCCAAATTCCTCTACTTCCACCCTCTTTATTATCATACCCATAAGAGGATTATAAACCAAATCCTTACCTTACCAAATTCAGAATAGTGAGAAGTTTCTTGGTATTTGGGAAACAGTTCAAGGGAGAACCAATTCATAATAGTTGATGCCATGGGCTGATTGTAGGATCCGGAAAGCTAGAGAAGACACAATTTAGCGTAACCTTGTTGGAGCAAGAAGCTTGAAGGGCTTAGGTGCATTGGGTAAATTAGGCTTGGAGGGTCTATTGCTATTCGTGTATCTCAACTAATTTTTTAGTGGATCATTTATCGCTTGGAGGGCTGTAGAGAGGTTTTTCACTATGTTCTTTGGTTTCCTCTTCGATAACACATGTTGGTGTTATCTTGTGTTTGCATCTCTCTTTCCTTTAATTTTAGCTTTTTAATTCTGCTAGTTGTGATTAATTAAATGGCTTTGAGTAGTTTGATAATTTGGCTATTGCTTATATTTCATATTCTGCACATATATTGTTTGAATATGAGCTTGTATTGGAAATTTTGTTTTTGGGGGTTTAAAGATTCTCAAGTGTTTTATACACTAAGTGAGTTTTCAATTGGTATCAGAACGGGTACACTTTGATGGATTTTTATATCCTTAATGTGATCCTTAACCCCTAGGATGGATAGGTCTCAATCCCTCAATGCACCTCCCTTCTTTGATGGGAGTAATTACGTATTTTGGAAAGTTTGTGCTCCATTGATGAGGGTGTTTGGGATGCTGTAGAAATTGGTTGGACAAGGCCGAAGGCTGCCAAATCTACTTGGGATAAGGCAGCCCTCGCAGCGGCTAATGCAAACAGAAAAGCACATAATGATATATTTTGTGGTGTCTCACTGGATGAATTTCACAGGATCTTTCATGTGTCAATTGCAAAGGAGGCGTGGCAAATTTTAGGGACTACCTACGAAGGCACCAAGAAGGTGAAGGATACCAAGCTTCAGATGCTTCCCACTCGGTTTGAAGAATTGAAGATGAGTGAAGATGAATCATTCGACTCATTCTATGGAAAGTTAAATGAAGTGGTAATTAGGAAATTGAACTTGGGTGAGAAGACGAAAGACTCCAAAGTAGTAAGAAAGATCCTTAGATCATTTTTTGGAGCTTCTGAGTCAAGGTAACCGCCATTGAGGAGAGCAAGGATCTTGATGAGATAAAGGTCCAAGAACTTATTGGCTCTCTTCAAACGTATGAGCTCTCTCTACCACCTCAAAGGAAGAGCAAATCCCTTACTCTTAAGACGATCAATGAGAGAATTGAAGCTCAAGATTCCTCGGATGAGGACGAAGTTGAAAAAGAAATTGCATTCCTTGCAAAGAACTTTCAAAGTTCTTGAAATTCAAAAAGGATGGGAAGTCATTTAAGGAATAAAATTATCCAATTTCAAGAAAGACAAGAAGGACTTCAAAAGGAAGGATTTGAAAAACTCTTATTTTTATCAAGTAATTAGTTGTTATGAGTGCAACGGGCATGGTCATTTGAAGAAAGAATGCCCCACCTATTTGAAGGCAAAGGGTAGAGCTCTTGCTACAACGCTTAGTGATTCGGATAGCTCAAACTGCGATTTTGAAGTAAGCTGTGATGGGGAAGGAAACTACTCTGCTTTCATGGCCATTGCACCCGTAGATTTTTTGGAAGATTTAAGCAATGGTGTGCTGTTGCAGGCAACCAAAAATAAAACCTATACTCCTAAAAATATATGTAGTAGTGAGAGTAAGGATCGTTCCCACAGAGAGTATCTAGCCTAGTTTTATGCTATGTGAATAAGGAAGGGAAGGGGGGGGGGGGTTAAGTATAATGAAAACAATTTTAAGAAAAACAATTAAGGAACAATTCAAATTAAAGTATCGAAGTCAATCAAAAGAACAAACCTTGGTCTAAGTCAACATCCACCATCAGAATTTTACAACTGATTATCGATGTAAGTATATATCAATTCACACTTTAAATATTCACCGTTGGAACTATTTTACTATTTCTCCTTAGTCACAGTTAATTAGAAAACAAGTGATCTAATTAACCCTAACTACTATACAACCCAAAACAAGCGCTGAAGGTTTAATCTAGTAGCAGCCTTAAAAATTAGAGAGATCGATGAAACTAAACAACACAAGCACAAGCAGTTGTATTTAATTTAGTCAAGCGTTCTTCCTAAGATCTAATAATTTCTGACATAGCAAATCATTAAATCTTGGTTGTTTTACAAATTAGAGAGATCAAACAATTATGAATTTGATATCTAACCTAGCAGTAGATTGCAACGAATAATAAACTAGCAGGCTCCTAGTAATTAAACGAGACAATCATGAAAATAGGCATAGAAGAACATTTGATATTCAAAGTATAAATTGAACAGTAAAAACAAATTGAATATCACAGTTTTATTGATTCCTAGGCTTTCGTTTCCTTCGACCAAGTATAAAAGTTTTAGCCATGCAGGGCCATGACAAAAACTCAAAGGAGAAAATTAGAGAAGAGGGGAGAAAGAGGCCTATTTGTCCAGTCTGATTTCTCCTCCCCTCTTTTACACGTTAATTCCCTTTTTCCCAAGCCTACAAAATCTCCTAAAAATATTCTAAATAATAATATCCAAATATAACTAATTAGGGAAAATATCAAAAATAAAATAAAGTCCTAATATAACTAGGAAAGTGGCGTTTTTCAGTTGGAATTTTCGTGCACCAGATCTGGAAGCTTTTGAAAATGAATCGCATCAGGTCTTAGAATTTCAGGCAAAGGAATATTCCAGAACGTCAATAGTGTAGGTGCAGCAACTTCAAGCCCAATTTCATCCTTGAATTATCTCAATCGGAGCTCTTATGAGAGAGTTATGCCCAGATTACAAAGTGATTTCAAAGCTGTTCAGAATTGCTCAATTAGCTTCGTTTTGCACATAACGCCTCCATTTGCATCCTAATCAAAATATAAGCTTAATGAGTACATTTAGGCACCAAATAATTATAAAGACTAAATATTAAGGGAGAAAAATATGACAATTTGCATTCTCATCAAGCAATCTAGTGGAAGAGCTTGATGAGCATACTGAAGCGGAATCTATTGGTGTTGGAGATGAATCTAATGATGACGAAGAAGAGTGCATTTATGAAGGAATAAATAGATTGCAAGAATCCTATAATGCACTTCTTGAAAAGAGTGGAGAATATGCAAGAGTGGCTAAGGCAGCCATTAGAAAGGTGATGAAAGCCGAAAAGGATTATAAAAGCATCCTTGTGCAGTACAAAGAGACCAAGTGTGAAGTTGAAGGGTTAAATGAAGAACTAAACAATGCCTATTCCAGGATAAAGTTTCTTGAGCTTGAAGTTGTTCAAGTAAATGCCAAAGTGGAGTGTGTTGCTTCCAAGAAACTTGATGAAGTGCTTGCCTATCAAAAGCCCTTTTTGGATAGAAGTGGCTTAGGGTATACCGAAGAAAGTAGCTCAAGCTCTAAAGTGTCTAAGGAAATGAAATTTGTCAAGGCTAAAGAAGCATTAACTCCTCCTGCTGATAATGTAAAATCTGAAAAGAAGCCTAATGTAGTGAATTAAATGGTTTTGACAAAGTCTCCAAATTCAATTATGGCTAAGCCCAAGGCAAGAGGAAAGTCTTTTCCTAAGACACAAAGAGGTCCATAAACACAACACTATTGCCATCATTGTGGAATTTGAGGGGACACTAGACCAAATTGCTACAAGCTTAAAGCTTTGAAGAATGTGGATCTTCAGAGTTCAAGAAGACAAGAAAAAGGCAATGGGAAACCCAAGCAACCAAAATGGCAAGAAGAAGAACTCATTATGAGTGATGTGATGAAGATGATTGACACCATTGCCTCATGTTTGGCCAACTTCATCTTAAGATTTGTGAATCATGGCTCAAGTACCCAATCCTCGAAGAATATCACCCCAAATGCATGTGCTGTGTGGGTGAAGAAGGGTACTCATGCATAAGTATTATAACATGTCCATGCATTAATTCTTTCTATATAATGTGACAATGTTGTTTGCTTGTTTATTTTACATTCTAGCATGTTTTTATTATTATTTTTTTCTATTTAAAAGCATTGGTTGGTTGTTGTTTTTGATCATTCTTTATTTTGCTTTGTGTCAAAAATCCAAAAACACATAAAAAGTATAAAATCCAAAAAGTTTGATCGGCGGTGTTGTGGATTATCACATGCATGTTTAGCCTTGTACCTCCGTACTAATGGCTTTGTGCATTAATGAGCTTAACTTGTTCTCTATGCATTTGTATCTTTGTAGGAAACATTTTGACATCTATGTGATTGTTGTAAATAGGTCTTCAAATTTGTCATGAATGATTAGTCAATAGTTTTTTTGATCTTGAGACATGCGTAGATTTGTACCTATATCTCTTTCCACTCAAAATTTTTTTTTTTTGGCTTAAAAGCTCAACTAATGTCAAATCTTGAAAAGAGATAATGAGTTGAAAAAGCTGTCGCATAAACTAGTATTTGACTAGGAAAAAGGGAAAGTGACATATATTTAAAATGTATGGTGCCAAAAGTTAAAGACTCACTCATCAAATTGAAATATCAAAAATTTCAAGCATCGATCTCAAATAGAGATGTAAAGATCAAAATAATCAAATGAAAAGAAGCCAAATGAAAAGCTTCTAAATCAATGTAATCAAGTTTATATGGGAGGTCATATATGCTCATTTCTACAATTAAGATAGGTCACTCTACTTAGTGCTAGTTGTGTGTGACTTGGTTAAATCTATCATTGATGCTTCACATTAGACTAAGGACTATCTTATATTTATTCCACCCACATCACACATGTCCTTGTTCAATGAATTCCTTATTCATTTGTGTAATTGTACTTGATTAAATGTGATGTGCATACTCAAGTATCTGTTGATCAAACCCAAAAAGATTTTTGAGTATTTCAATTGTTTTTGGAAAGAATTTTGATTTGAAAATTTTCACAAAAATCCAAAAATTTGCAACTTTGCATTTTGGCGATTCACTTGTGAGTTACGAGTTTCAAGCTCAAGTCGTGAGCTCAACTTGAGGGTTTTGTGAAAAAGACTTAGAATTATCTTTCCAAAGTCTGGGTTTAAGGATTTTTGGCAACTCAGTCTGGCAACTCATTCGTGAGTAGCGAGTTCATCCAGAGGCTTTTGCGACTTATTGGCGAGTGGAAGTCACAATCGCAAAAAAGACTTAGAGAAAATTCTCAAAATCTAGGTACAAGGGATTTTGGCGACTTATTTGTGAGTCAGTTGTGTTACGAAATACGCGTGTTTTGCAAAAATAGGATTAAAAATTAAACAATTTTTCAAAAATTTTTAGTTTCTCTTGCATCACATGCTTGTCTCTTTGTCTTCTCCGCCTCTCCCTTTCTCAAAACTGCCATTTTTACTCCAAAAACCTCTAATTTTCTCTTCAATCTTCATTCCAAATCCAAGACAAGGTATGGGTTTTCACTCCTTTTGACTTTATTTCAAGTTTAGAGTATTATATTCCATGGATTTGTTGTTTTTGTTGAGATATTGAAATATTGATTGATGAACATGGGTTTTTGTTGTTTTTGATGAAATTGATATATGAGTTTTGTTGAGATTGATGGTATAACGCTTGTTTTACATGTTTCTACTACATGCTCATGCATTATACAATGTTTTTTGTTGTGGTGTGCATACCATTTTGTACATACAATGTTTATTTATATGTTTTTGTGGGTAATTTTGGACTCTGATGAGTACAAAATTTAGGGATAATCATGTTTCCATGTTTGGAACAACAAATGGTTATGTGTTTCACACTTTGCCCCTTGCATGATTTCATGTCTCGGATATGTACACTTTTTCATATGATGCACGGGCATGCGCGCGCGCGCACACACACACACACACAAACTTTGATATGTTGAGTGACTAATGCCATGATTATATCATGCTTTGATGTTTTGCATCTTCACTTGTCAATTTTGTTTTGAATTGCTCTTTAAATTTCAGTTTTTGGGGTTTGATTCGTAGTTTATGTTTTTGGTATTAACTTGTGTCTAACTAAGATTGTTACCATTCATTGTGCTTTATTTTCGTGGTATTTGCTGATATGTTTTGTAGATGGCCCCATGAAAAACTATTGCTCAACATGTTGACAAGAGAAAGCGCCATGATAACAGCTTGTTTCGCTCCCTTCAAAACTTTGAGAGATATGCCCTTCAATTCGAAACAGCTTCAATCATTTAGGAGAGACATGTGCATCTTGCTGATCTTAAGGATTGCTTCATTCCTAGGCGTTTTGATGGACAGGGCTGGGATAAACTTCTTGGAGAATTCCCTGGAATTTATGAACCTTTAATCAGAGAATTTTATGCTAATGCATCACTCAAAAAGGATCATATAGAGTGTTGGGTTAGAGGTCATGCATTCACTCTTGACATTGAGGACATTGATGCTATACTTGGACTTGAAGAACAAGATCATGAAGGGTTCACTCCGTTCAAGGATAGAATGGTCTCTCTAGAATATGTGCAACATCACATTGGTGGCCATAGGGAAGGAAGAATCCTCAACACAACCTCATTTCCTCCGGATTTGAGATGCCTAGCATATATCCTGATGTTCAACTTGTATCTGATCAAGAAGTTGTCAACCATCAACAATGCTAGAGCCATATTCCTCACGTAGTTTCGTGAGAAAACCTACATTAACATTAGTGCACACTTGTACAACATTATTGCAAAGTCTGTAAAGACACCCTCAAGGTCAAAGCTTATTGTCCCAAGTCATGTAATGAGGATTCTTCATGAAAATGGTGTGGAGACTCCGCAACACATAAGCCTAATGACTCCATCTCCTTCCATCAACTCTCAAACAATCCTAAAAAGTAAGGTTCAACTTCTAGGAGATGAATAAGCTAAAGAGACTGAAGAAGCACCTCTTGTTGATACAGAGATTGAAGTGGAAGGACAACAACCTCTTCCAAGACATGGTGGTAGTCGAGGTAGGAATGGAGCATCATCATCGTCATCTGTTCCTCTCGATACTTTTCAGATCATACTTGAGAGGATTGATGGTCTTCTAGATGTAGCAACTGAGCATTCCAACAGCCTTGTAGCTATCTAGGACTAAATCAACATGTTGGCAGCCAAGTTTGACAGCTTTACTCACTAGCCTTAGCCCTTTGGCTAATCCGGTCAAAAAAGGGGAGTAGTACGGTAGCTTTTGAGGGGGAGCTTATATTGAGGGGGAGAACATAGCATTAGTTTTAAACTATGGTTTATGTTTTTATTGCTTTATTATGGTTTTCATAGCACTTTATTTTAGTACTCTATGGTTTTAGTAATTTTTTTTATAAAAAAAATACTTGAATTTTTTAGTTAATTAGGCATGTTTTGATACTCTTATATACCCTTGCTTATGTAGCTTAGTACTTTTAATTAATTTTTTGGATTTTCTTTAGTATTCTTGTGCCTTTGTTGGATCTTCTATCCTTGATGCAATTTAAACTTAATGCTTCTTGCTTTAGTGTTCTTGCATCGGTTGAGTGTTGGACATGAAAATGATTATTTGAATTGAGCTTATTTGCTTGCATGTCTGGATGTTCATTTACCGTGTGAATGCTCATTTTAGTCACTATTTATAGTGATTGTTCATGTATGATCAAGTCATGCTTCATTATTACATTCATACTTGCTTGATCGTATTGTGCTTGCTCTATATGCATTCTAAGTTTTCCGCTTACAATGAACATAATGAGTGCATTTTGTGATATTTTTTTTCAGGGGGCTTGTTCATATGATTCAAGAGCTTCATAGATCTAAAATTAGGTGTGGGTGAGTTTTGACAACTGTTCATAACTCAAAGTTTCAAGTCTTGAGTCTATTTTAGGGTTTTGTTATGGAATAGCCAAATGGGGGGATTGTAAAATTGAATTTATTCAACTATGTGTTGGCTTTATTTTGTGCCAAATTTTCTTGTAATTCAGTATTTAGAAATCCTGTATTTAGGTGGGAATAATGTAGGGGTTATGTGTGAGAGAGTGTGAAGATTTGATCAATAATGTGCAACAAAAAGGTTACTCGCGACTGACTCGTGAGTGGTAACTCACCAAAATGAAGCACACATGTGAAGCATGCAGGAAGTTGAAGAGTCAAGACAGCTGGATTACTATAGGATAAAAAAGTACAGTCTAGCCTAGTCTTGTAACTGGCGACTAGAACTAGCGACTTATCCCAGTGCACCATGTTTTGCTGAAAAGTGACTTTTCACATTCTATCCTATACCCTACTATAAACACACTTATACCCACGAAATATAGAGGGCTTCCAGAGAGAATTTTGAGAGAAAATCCCTAGAGATAAACAATATTGATTTATCCATAATTTTATACATTTAATTCTCTAAATTCCTCTATTCTCACCATCTCCATTGTCGTACCATAAACCAAATCCTTATCTCAAAAAATTCAGAATAGTGAGAAGGTTCTTTGTGTTTAGGAAGCAGTTCAAGAGAGAACCAATTCATATTGGTTAATGCAATGGGCTAATTGCGGGATCTAGAAAGTTAGAGAAGACGTGGTTAGGAAAAACCTTGTTGGAATAAGAAGCTTGGAAGGCTTAGGTGCATTGGGTAGGTTAGGCTTGGAGGGTTTACTCAACTGATTTTCAAGTGGATCATTTACCTCTTGGAGGGTAGTGAAGAGGTTTTTTGCCGAGTTCTTCTATTTCCTCCTTGATAACATGTGCTAGTGTTATCTTGTGTTCACATCTCTCTTTCTCTTACTCTTAGCATTTTAATTTTTGTTGGTTGTGATTAATAAAATGGCTCAGAGTAGTTTGATAATTTGGGTATTGCTTATATTTCATATTCCGCACATATATTGTTTGAATATAAGTTTGTATTGAAAATTTTGTTTTTGGGGGGTCTAAACATTCTCAAGTATTTTATACATTAAATGAGTTTTCACCACATAATATAATAATTGTTGATGGGACTGACGAACTCACAATCTATAGACGACATTGCACTCATCCACCTCAACGCAGCATGGACGAACATAAGCATACCAATAATAAAGAGCACTTAATGCCTCAGACGGTTATTGATCAGATGACTGACCATTGAACCTCATCAAATTCCACAATCATGAGCCCCAAGGTGTTATAAACAAAGTAATAAAGCTACAGTTAAGTCCCCAACGGCTTGAAACCATGAAGATATACATATATATATATATATATAGCCTGCACAACAAAAGGGGGGTACGAGATCTCTTGCTTTTGAATGCTTTTGTATTGATTCAGAATTCATATTATTTCCCCAAAAAGAGCTATATACTAACTTTAGCATCGGAGACTTTGTGGCAGGCACCACACTAGTGACCACCTTTGTAAGGCCTTTGCTTCGCGTTTGTAGGAACGACGACAAAGGACAGCATTGGCACAAACTTGATTGATGACCACACATCATCAGCTTGGTGCCGTCTGTGGGGAATACGACATTTTTGCGCTAAGGTTCGAGAATACAGTTCCAATCCCTTTCTAAAGCCCAGATGGAACCTAATCAAGATCTTACAGCATTGGCCTTACAAATCCAAGCACTCACAGCTAGTGTGGAAGAGCTCACCAAGCAGAATCATGAGATGAGGCAGCAACTCTAGCATGAGGACAACCGCTTCAGGGTCAATCTAGAGGACGAGGGGGATAGCTAAAGGAGGAGCGATCGCAGAAGGCCAACCACCCCTGAGGGACCAAACTCAAAGCTTATCTTGGAAATGAGAAAGGAGATGGATGAATTGAAGAGTGCCACTAAAGGGAAGACAGATTGAAGCTTGGACAGAATGGTCAGGACGACAGACTCCCCATTCACGGCAGCAGTCCAAGAATGGCCGGTACCGTCAAAATTTTTCTTGCCTCAGCTTGAGCCGTTTGATGGACTCAAGGACCCTTTGGACTACCTCAACACCTTTAAGACGACCTTAGGCCTCTAACAGCCCCTTGATGAAATATTGTGTCGTTCTTTCCCCACCACTCTCAAGAGAGCAACAAGAGAGTGGTTCACGAAGTTACCAATATCATCCATAGATAGTTTTGAGTAGTTGAGCAGGGCCTTTTTCCGCCACTTCATCGAGGGACAACGCCCGAAGAGGCCGGCAGACCACTTACTCACCATTAGACAAGGGGAGAAAGATACCCTAAGGTCGTATGTGAAACGCTTTACTCGAGAGACCCTAGAGGTGGACGAAGCTGATGATAAGGTGCAGTTAACACCCTTTAAAGTTGGGTTGAAATCTAGAGAGTTCATGATTTCACTCTTGAAGAATCCACTTAAGAATATGGCAGAGATGCTCCTAAAGGCGCAGAAGTACATGAATGCCGAAGATGCTTTAGTCGCAATAAGAGACGTGGAGAAGCCGGGTGACAAGGGAATGAAAGAAGATGATCACAGAGGACAAAAGAGAGAGCGTCCAGACTGTTAGGCTAGAGACAGGACTAAAAGGAAGGACGAAAAAGCTCATCAAACAGTGAAATTCACTGCTTTAGTTATGCCTATTGATAAGATTTTGGTGCAGATTAAAGATAAGCACTATCTTAAATGGCCAAGACCATTGTACTCGTCGCCCAATGTGCACGACAAAAAGAAGTACTACTGGTTTCACAAGGATCACAGTCATTACACTGAGGATTGTAGGGATCTAAAGGAGCAGATAGAGGAACTCATATGGAAAGGAAAATTGTAGAAGTTTGTGACAAAAGGTGAATCTAGCAGGTTTAGGGACGATAGAAGAAACTAGTTCGAGTCCATGCCCAGGGATGTAGACCCTATGCCCAGGTGTCCTCCAAATGTGGCAGGCGAGATAAAGACAATTGTAGGAGGACCGTTCGCGGGAGGAACATTTAGATCTCTTAAGAAAGCATACCAAAGGCAGGTGAATAGCATCCACCGAATACCCCCTATTTAAGCAAAGACAGACGGATCGAGATATATCTTTCTCAAAAGAAGATGCTAAAGGTGTGAAGCAGCCTTATAACGACCCCCTGGTTATAATGCTCACAATAGAAGGATTTAACACGAGGAGAATTCTCATAGACAATGGCAGCTCTGCGGATATAATCTAAATTTCCGTTTTTCAGCAGCTAAAACTAAATCCAGAAAGGTTGTGCCCATTTGACTCACCCCTCGTCAGCTTCAGCAGAAACCGAGTATATCCTAAAGGCATAGTGACACTAACAGTCACAGTGGGGACTTACCCAAGGCAGCTGACTAGTCAATTGAACTTTTGGTGGTGGACTACCCTTCGTCTTACAATATGATTATAGGAAGACCCACACTCAATTGTTGGAAAGTGACTACATCCGCCTATTGCTTGAAAGTAAAATTCCCAATGGAAAACAGCGTCAAAGAGGTTAAAGAGGATCAGGTACTAGCCAGGGAAAGCTATCAAACCGTGCTAGCTATAAGAAAGAATCATACATGAATGATCGAGGAGAAGCAAGGAGATAAAACTGAAGCCATGGAGACAATAGAGTTGGTTGAAGGAAGATGTAGCCAAGACGACCAGAATAGGGACAACATTGAGCCCCGAGATGAGGATGAGGCTCCTCCAGCTCCTCAAAGAGAACCTGGATATCTTCGCATAGAGTCACGAGGACATGCTGGGTATATCCCCAAAAGTTATCCAACACAGGCTGAATGTGGATCCCGAGAAAAGGCCCGTCCAGCAAAAACGCAGGGTCTTCACTCCCGAGTGGAATCAAGCATTGACAGACGAGGTTAACAAGTTGTTGACAGTAGGATTCATTAGAGAGGTCTACTACCCAGATTGGCTTGCCAATGTCGTCTTAATGATGAAAACAAACGGGAAATGGAGAATGTGCGTAGACTTCACGGACCTGAACAAAGCTTGTCCAAAAGACAGCTTTTCTTTACCTAGGATAAACCAACTCGTGGATTCCACAGTAGGATACAAGCTACTCACATTCATGGATGCATTCTCAGGATACAATCAAATAAAGATAGCCCAAGAAAACCAAGAGAAAACTGCTTTCATCATGAGTTAAGGGCTTTATTACTAAAAGGTGCCCTTCAGTCTGAAGAACGCAAGGACAACTTCCCAGAAGTTAGTGAATAGAATGTTTAGCAAACAGATCAGGAGGAATATGGAGGTGTATGCAGATGAAATGCTCGTCAAGAGCAAGGAAGAGTCTGTTCACCTAGATGATCTCAGTGAAACTTTTCACCACACTCAGGCGATACTAGATGAAGTTGAACACTGGCAAGTGTGCCTTTGGAGTAGCCTTGGGGAAGTTCTTAGTATTCATGGTGTCCCAAAGGAAAATAGACACAAACCCAGAGAAAGTACAAGCTATACTCTATATGACATCACCAAAGACTATCAAAGAAGTCCAGAAGCTCACAGGCAGGATAGCGGCACTTAATAGGTTTGTCTCTAAAGTGATGGACAAGTGCTTACCCTTTTTCAAGACAGTAAGAAGGCCTTTGTTTGGACCGACAAATGTGAAGCGGCATTTTAAGAACTCAAGCGTTATCTGAGTTGTCCATCCCTCTTAAGTCTATTGAAGGAAAGGGAAAGCCTGTATCTGTATCTAGCAGTGTCAGCCACAGCCATAAGTGCAGCCCTGATTCGAGAAGAGGACAGAAAATAACTACAAGTCTACTACGTTAGCCAAGCTTTCCAAGGGGCAGAAGCCAAGTACCCGAGGAATGAGAAGATCACATTCGCATTGATAGTAGTCTCGTGTAAGCGGCGATCGTACTTTCAAGCACACCCTATTTTGGTAATGATGAACCAACCCATTAAAAAGTCCATGGATAGGCCTGAAGCGACCGGAAGAATAGTTTAGTAGGCAATTGAGCTTAGCCAGTTCGATGTTGAATACCACCCTAAGACGGCGACTAAGGCCCAGGCCTTGGCAGACTTCATTGCCAAGTTCACCCTTCTAGACGAGGATAACCACTCCGACGATACAGAACGCTAGATGATACAGATTGATGGTTCGTTAGCCCAAAAGAAGGGAGGAGTAGGGGTTGTCATCATCACCCCAAACAAAGAAATGCTTAAGTATGGAGTCCAGCTAAAGTTCCCGGCCACCAATAATGAAGCCAAATATGAAGGAATATTGACGGGGTTAAGAGTTGGGAAAGCACTAGGAGCAAAAAATTTGCTTCTCCAGAATGATTCTAAGTTGGTGTTAGGGCAAATAAAAGAGGAATATGAAGCAAAGGAGGAGAGAATGCGAAAATATCTTTGGCTGACGAAGCACTTAACACAAGAATTCGATAGGATGGAATTCGTGCGAATCCCAAGAAGCGAGAACATGATAGTAGATGAAATCGCGAAGCTAACATCATCAGAAGAAGGATCAACAGGCACAGACTTAAAGGTGGAAGTCCAAAAACACCCCAGCATCAAAGAAGTTCCTACATTTGCAATCCAGAATATAAGCAATTGGATGACCTCGATCATATCTTTCCTCCAAGACAGACACCTCCCACAGGAAGTAGAAGAAGCCAGGAAGGCTAATAAGAGGGCAGCCTGATTCATAATCATGAATGATACCTTGTACAAAAGGCCTTTTCTATGCCTTACCTAAAGTGCATTGACGAAGAGGAAGTCAAGTACATCTTGGAAGAGATCCATCAAGGGGTATGTGGAGACCACACAGGGCCCAGAGCCTTGGTAAGCAAAGCCACCTAAACAGCTTACTTCTGGCCTACTATGCAGGAAGACGCAAGGGAGCTCATTAAGAAATGTGACAAGTGCCAAAGATTCGGGAACATTCAACGGCTCCCAGTAGAGACACTGAAGATGATAGCCTCCCTATGGCCATTTGCACAATGGGAGACTGATATCGTTTGTCCACTTCCACGAGGCAAGGGACAGGTAAAATTTCTACTAGTCGCTATTGATTACTTGACAAAGTGGGTTGAAGTAAAGGCGTTGTCAACAATTACCAAGGCAAAAATCCAGAGCTTCGTATGGAAGAACATTATCTGCAGATTCGGGATTCCACGGACGATCGTATCAGACAACGGGCGATAGTTTAATAGTCATGGCTTCAGAGATTTTTGCTCGAGTTTGGGGATCAAGAACTTGTATTCATCCCCAGGGCACCCACAGGCAGACGGACAAGCGGAGGTGACCAATCGAACATTACTTAAGATCATCAAAACCTGGCTGGACGAAGCTAAGGGAGCTTGGCCTGAGCAGTTGCCTATTGCATTGTGGGCTTATAGGACCACGGCAAGGACCCCAACAGGAGAAACCCTCTTCAGACTCACTTATGGCACTGAGGCGGTAATCCTGGTTGAAGTGGGAATAAGTAGCATCAGGTGAGAGACATTCAATGAGGAAAGCAACTATGATCAATTAAGGGTCAACCTAGATTGCTTGGACGAGACTAGAGCTGAAGCCTTTAACAAATTGAAGAAGTATCAGCAGAAGATGGTCGAATACTACGATAAGAGAGTGAAGCTAAGATGACTTGACATAGGGGACCTTGTTTTGTGCAAAGTCACCACGACAACCAAGGATCCCACCCAAGGTAAACTTGGTCCAAATTGGGAAGGACCCTATCAGGTCATCCATTACTCAAGGCAAGACAGTTACCACTTGGAGACCTTAGACAGACAAAGGCTTCCACGACCATGGAACATTAAGCATTTGAAGAAGTACCATCTGTAGATGTAACATAAATTTGTATTAATTTTTTGAAAAAGAAATAAAAGGACTATTCAGCCAATGGCCTAATGCAAGCAAAACTGGTAGCCTAAAGTCCACAAGATTGGCTAAGTAACAACATTCCACACTGGCAGATGTAAGTTATTGACGAAATCAAAGAATGACAAGATCCCTTAAATGGGTGTAAGTCATAAAGATTGGCTAAGTAACAAGATTCCGCCCTGATGGATGTAAGTTACTAAAAAAGCCAAAGAATGACAAGATCCCTTAAATGGGTGTAAGTCATAAAGATTGGCTAAGTAACAAGATTTCGTGTTGACAGATGTAAGTTACTAACGAAGCCAAAGAATGACAAGATCCCTTAAATGGGCGTAAGCCGTAAAGATTGGCTAAGTAACAAGATTTTGCATTGACGGATGTAAGTTACTAACAAAGCCAAAGGATGACAAGATCCCTTAGATGGGTATAAGTCATAAAGATTGGCTAAGTAACAAAACTCAGTACCAACGGAGGTAAGTTACTGACGAAGAAAGATGAAGGACCAAACCCCCTCAACCAAGGGTGAATTGCAAAAAATGGCCAAGTGACCAAGTTCTGCATGAATGAGGAAAAGGTACTGACAAATCAAAACCCCTCCAATGAAAGTGCAAGTCATAAGAAGAAATAACTAGAGGAACGAGATAAACAAAGATCAACAGGAGAACAAACCAGTAAGTACGCAAACGAATATAATTAGAGGCCTAAAAACAATGGGCATCATTGTTTTCTCATTGAAATTAAAAACCCATAAACACTATGTTGAGAAACGCATTGTTCTAAAATTAGAAAAATTGTTCTCAAAATAGAAGTAAATAAGCCCAAAACACACTAGGCACCCCAAAAATATAAAATTATATGTATATAGAGAAAACTAGTTCAGGCAGGTTTAGCAATCTAGAGGAAGCAAAGGAGCATCTTCGGGAGCGGCACCCTTAGGAGCAACAGACTGTGAAGCTTCCTTAATGGCCATTTCCTTGTCCACATCCTCAATATTGAGATTCTACAAATCCACTCCAGTTGGATGTTTGACGAGGTACCAACTCAGAAGCGCAAAGCATTTAAAATACCAGCTAAAAAGGACGGTGTTGTATTCCTCCGTTGTCTGGAAAGCTTCAATAGACTTTACGGCAATTGTTTTCAGCTTTTCCTTTGCCATCAAGAGTTGCTTGTCCTTCTTCATGACAAGCTACTTTTCCACCTTCAGCTCATTGGAGAGACCCTTAAGCTACTCCTTGATGGTATTGGCCTCCCCCATAGCAGTAATTAAATCTTTCGTTAATTTGGAATTCTCTACTTCCAAGGCCTCCATCTGTGACACCGCCAACGATACCTTCGCCTCCAGTGTAAGGAACTCCGAAGTAATGTGGAGGCTCTCCCCCAGCACCTATAAAAGAAAATCCAAAAAAAAAAAAAAAAAAAGAGGGAGAGAAGGATGGATTTGCCCCAACACACTACCTGGACGAGCTTGTGAAGATGACGACTCACAATCTCGTTAGGAGACGAACTCAAGAACACTTTCATATCCTCGGCAATGATGATCTCTTACGCCCTCGCCAAAGCAACTCCGACATCATCCCAAACACTAGACGACTGAGAATCAGCTTTATCTTTCCCCTTATTGCTGGTACGAGGCCTTTTCCTTTGGGGATTCTCTTCAACAGAGGTGTCCGGGGAGGTTGTCTTCGTCGTCTCAGCCCCAGGTGTGACCGAAGTGCCTGGAGTGACGGAGACCCCTCTATCCGTCACTTGGACACCCCTGGTTCCGATGTTAGAAAGGGGCTCATTCTTCTTTGCTCTTATGCACACATACATTCCTTGGTTAAATTTCGTAGTCATCTTTGTCAAAAGGAAACCCCTTGTTAACAACAAGAAAAAGGGAAGAAGAACCATGCAAATGAACTTAACACTTATTTTTTTCTGCTCAATTTCTGAGTTCCTCAAAACAAAGGCAAGCGGCTCTAGACCGAGGAAGTGAAAAGCTAGAGTTCGTGGATCAACCAAATTGTCAAAATCTTCGATCGTCCTCACGTACTCGATGGCCTTCTCAACCCGGTCCTTGTCTGGTCTTGAGCTTAGGCCATCTCTTAACTATGCAAAACTATGAACAGAAAAGTTAATGACGATGAAGTGAACATAAGCAGATTAAAAGGCAAAGGATTAGAAGAAATGACGACGCACCTAGGTTCAGGGATCTCCATCGACAGAGTAACCTAGGGAGATCACCCCAAACTTTGTTAGAGGGAGCAGGGACAGAACCAGGATTCAAACTTGAGGGGGGCAAAGCTTAAAACTTTTTTTTTTTATGAAATGTCAACAAAATATAACATAAAATAAGTGCTTTTTAAACATTTCAACATATTTATCAAAATAAAACTCGACACTATTTCAGAGGAGATCCAAAAATATAAATATATATATTTAAGGGCAAATCTTTTTTTTCATCCTATTTTAGAGGAGCTCTTAAATATACATTTATATCCGGTTTGTATTTTTTTTTTTTCTGAATTATCTCTTTAAAAAGTCACTTCATTTTAGATGCTACCTGACTCATCATTTTACAACATATTCTGTTAAAAGGATGAATTCAAGAGTTCTTTTCCTACTTTAACATAAACATATTCTGCATTTTTTCATCACATATATACACAAGCTTTTTTTTGGGGGGGGGGGGGGGGGAATGGCCCCCCCCTGCCCAAGCGTGGGTCCGTCCCTGAGAGGGAGTCTCCCAGTCATCCTCGGACACAAAAAAGAACCGGGACTTCCAGTATTTGAATGACAATGGCAGGTCCCGGACGATCCTAGTCCTCCTCTCCCAAGGCACCAATTCGTAGTACCCATGCTCCTTAGATGGCTTTAAATGGTATAGGTAAATAAGTTTGTCCACCCTAATCATGTCCCCCTCTGTAGCAGCCAGCCATATCTCCATACAGCTGATCACTATCCTCCACGAATTAGGCATAAGTTGCCCAGGAGCAATACCAAAGTGCCCTAGAAGTTCCACAATAAACTGGTGGACATGTAATCTAGGCCCGCTCAGGAAGGCAGCTTCATAGAAGCACACCTCCCCAAGTGAGAAGTGGCAGGCTTGTTCCTTCTTACGGGGTAGACGAACCCTAACCCAATCGGGAAATTAAAACCTATCCTTAAATCTAGAGAGCGTCTCACCGTCCAAACCACATACCTCCCTAAGGGCATGAAAAGCCCTAACCACTTGAGGGACGGATGACAGTATCCCCCTCCATAGGGTCGTCACTAGATGACAGACCGGTATCAAGCTCGCTCAATCTTGCCACGGACATTCCTCTTCTCTCACTCACCAACCCTTTAAACCAATCAATTGACTAGCTAAGCACAGGAAATAGCTCACCGGACACAACGCCTAAACCACAACCTTCAAAAACTAAGTTCCTAATCAGTGGAAGAAAGCACGGGAAGTACCATAAGAAGCCTCTAAACGTGTAAAAAAGAAAGAAATTGAGGGGCAAGCTACCCTAACCTCAGAACTATTAACCATGAAAACCAAATGAATGGAGGGAAATAGGTAAATCCTAAAAACCCCAAAAAGTTAGACGCACACAAGAAAGAAAAAGGGAAGGAAAAGGAGAAAATCAGAACAAAGGAAAAAGCGTACCTTAAAATGTAGAAAAATGGAAGCACCGGCTCGAAGAAAAATGCAAAAAGAGTTCGGAGAGGAAAAAGCTCAGAACAATGATTGGAAGATTGGAAAAAGCGGAGGAGAAAGTGAAAAGTGGAGAAGTTTAAAAACCAAGCCATAAAAAATTGAAATTTAGCTGGAAACGGAAGAGTCATACCATTGGAGCATTAACTGCACTAAGCAGAACATGCCACGTGGCCACGTGGCCACGTTGCGTGGGGTGCCGCCACTACGCATTAAATAAGGAACAGACCCCTAAGAGTCACGTCCAGTAAGAAAACTCTTCACCTTCCGATGGTCGTCATGACACATCACGACGACCACGGAACCTGGGGGGCAGCTGATAGGGCTAACGAACTCATCTATAGACGACATTGCACTCGTCCATCTCAACGCAACATGGACGAACATAAGCAAACCAATAATAAAGAGCATTTAATGCCTCAGACAGTTACTAATCAGATGACTAACCGTTGAACCTCATCAAATTTCACAATCATGAGCCCTGGGGTGTTACAAACAAAGCAATAAAGCTAAAGTTAAGTCCCCAACGGTTAGAAACCATGGATATATATATATATATATATATATATATATAGCCTGCACAATAAGAGGTGGGTACAAGATCTCTTGCTTTAGAATACTCTTGTATTGATTCAAAATTCTTATTATTTTCCCAAAAAGAGCTTTATACTAACTTTAGCACCGGAAACGTTGTGGCAGACACCACACCGGTGACTACCTTCGTAAGACCTTTGCTCCGCGTTTGCAGGAACGACGATAAGGGACAGAATCTGGCACAAACTTGACTGACGATCATACATCATCAATTGTAATATTTAGTTTTGATCATATGCATGTGTTGATGTTTTACTAACAAATTTTGATTATTGTTAATTGTTAGTCAAGTGCTCTCCATTGTATGAGCTTTGTACTTTCTCAATCGTAATGTAATGTAGTGTAATAGAGAATAATTCTATAGCCAAACTTATTATTATTACTTTTATTTTTATTTTCTTTTTGTGCAGCTATAATTGGGAGGGTGAAAAGTCATTAAGGAGTTGTTTGGCCTTTATTTTTTTATTTTAATTGTAAAAAGACGACATGACTATTAGAGGATAGATTTTCTATAACCAGTTTTAAGCTTTAATTAAAGGCACGATTAGCATAGTTACTAAATTGTAGTATTTGTTACCCATATTCTATTATACGCGTAATTTTTTGAACTAAAATTGTAAATTGAAGATATGATTTTAAAACTGAAATCGTATTTTTAATTCAGAATTTTAGTTCAAAGAAGGCATTGTAATTACTTTGATCAGTATTTTTTTTAGTCAATAGTACAATTAGTTTTCTTCTTTAGAAAATCTTTCACTGACTACTACAACAAACGTTCAAACCTCGAACATTCTGTAGCGCAGTCATCATAAACGCTGCGCTGCAATATCTCCGTCTGTTCTATCATTTTTTCCAAACGCTCATACAAATGTTGTTCAAAGTTGTTCTCTGCTACGGCAGATCAAGTTCCTCTTCCGCGGTTAAGGTTAGCTTTTAATTTTCCCGTAGTCCATAAATTTTTACATCCATTTATGTTGTTCGATCGTCTCCTTTCCATTCCAATACATACCACAAAAGAAGCCCCTCACGGAAAGGGTACGTTAACAGCTTATACAAGGGTCTATACCTTTACAAGGGCTCGAAGCCTCGAAGTGGACTCATTGTGGATCTTTCAAACGTAGAATTCTAAGGTTCTAAATGTGGAAAAAAAAAAAAATGTAGCGTGTTGTATAATATTGTACCATATTTCAAAGGCAAATAATAAAGTAGCTTATTACTTATTTTCAGTGGTTAGTTTATTATATTTTATTACTTTTTTTTTTTCCAAGATGAATAAACGTACATTTATAATTAGAAAAAGTAAAATTTTAAGAAATTATAATCAACCAAATGTGTTAAAAACTAGAAAAACCGAATTAACCAGCCCGACTCTTTCTGCAAACGGTCAAATACCGTAATTGGAAATGAACCAAGCCAAAATATATGAGAGATTGTTATATACTTATATGATAGTAAAGTTGTCAAAATCGGGATCCTATATAAGATCGTGGGATCAGATTATAACAATTAGATTGTAATGGTCTCTGACCATTACGATACCATTACAGTCAGATCTACAACCATTACAATACCATTACGACCATTACGATACCATTACAACATAGAAAAATAAAATCCCTATAAGCTTCATCAAAATAAAAAATTTATCCTATAAAAAACCAAAAATTTATGTTTTGGTAGGATCGGTAGGATCCCATACGATTTTACGATCCTATATGATCCTACACTATCCTACCATTTTTACCATCCTAATACGATCTTTAACGTTTTGGTGAGGTGAGATCGTAAAATCGTGCAATTCTACAATTTATATCGCGATTTTGACAACCATGTATGACAGTAGGCTATACACCTAGCAAAATCAGATCCAGTCTAATAATTTGACTTAAACTTAAAGAAAAATACCCGACTCTAGGACCTAGACTATAAATGGGTATATTCGACCCAACCCAATTAACTTCCATGTCATGTTAACTCATAGCCAACTCAAATTGACTTGTTTTTAAAAGGGAATAATATATATATATATATATATATTTATATATTCAAATGAGACATATAGTCTAATATTCATTCTTCATTGATTCACCGGTACATTTAATATTTATGATGATGATATGCTATATCTAAAACAAAATATTTATGGTCTGGGGCATTTAGTATTTTTTTTTGTTCTTATATGGTGATGATGTCATTAGTGAAATATAAATTGGGTCAACTTAAGAATTTTAGGAATTATTTAACTTATATTTTTGAATATTTTTTTATTTATTCTCTTTTTGTACTTGAAGAAAAGAAATATAATATTATTGTATTATTATTGTTTATTTTTTCAACATGTGAAAAAATATGGATGAACCTATAACTTGCTTAAACCAACCAATTACCCAATCAACCTGAATCTCTTGCAACCTATTAAAACCCTTTAAAACGACTAATTTTCAATTTGAATCCGATCTAACTAGTGTAGGTGATATCGAACCGTATGGGCCGGTACAGTTGGTATATACCGTGCCGGCCAGTGCACCAGTACAGGTACACCCCTGTTTCATACTGAAAATAATACCGGCCGTACCGGCCGCATACCGCCCGTATTGGTGAAATCTAGTTGTTTCGGCTAGTAAATGGATACCGAGCCGAAACACGAAGAGTCTCATTTGTAAGGAAAGAAAACAGATAAGAAGGAGAAAAGGAAGAACAAAACTTTCTATTTGCTTCTCATTAGAAAACAACGGTGAAGCACAAAATTGACGGAGCTCTCAATCAAAACACAAACTCAAATTACAATTTTAAAACTAATCAAATTAGAACAGAAAAAAAAAAAAAAAAAAAAAAAAAGAAAAAAAGAGCAAAGTTGACCCATTTGAGCCTCGATGGGGAGGAGGACCTACGGTGGTGGGAGGGGGAAAAAGGTTGTCCTCTAGCCTTTTTCATCCGCCGACGATGTGAGAGAGAGAGAAAGAAAGAGAGAGAGCTTCTTCAATGCTTAGGAGTAGATGAAGTGCTAGAGAAGAAAAGAAAATTGAAGAGAGTTCAGAGTAAGTGCTAGAGAAGACAAGAAAAAAAAGTGAAAAGACTAGAGAGCTCCAGATGTGAAGATAGAAATAAGGGAAAGGTGTGGAGGAGAAAAAAGAGGAAAAAAAAAAAAAAAGAAGAAGTAAAGAAATGTGTGGATGAAAAAAAAAAAAGTTAAAGGAAAAAATAAAATAAAGAATAAGAAATTAAAATTGAGAAATGCTACTATAATATTTTTACAATAAATCTTAAGTAGTTAGTTGTTACTAACTAATACTGGTAAAAAAAAATATTTAAGTGATGTGTTCAAATTAAAATCAATAATAACTTACGAAATATGATTTATTGTGAAAATATTGTAAAATGTTAAGATCGTAACACTTCTTATTAAAATTAGATTAACTAAAGAAGATTGAAAAAGAAATATTAAAAAATTGCTTTATATTTCTTTTTGAAGTTTCCTAAGCTCTCCACGTTGACTACGGACACTAGCATTGAAAATATTGAAAATTATTAATTTTTGAAGGATAAATCTTGTGCCACAAAAAATGGCATAAAAAAAGCCACAGCTCGCCACCACCCTTTCACCAACCACAACTCATTATGTGGGGAGTTGTGGCTTTTTCTGTGCCCTTTTTTGTGGCACCAGAAGGACTTATTTTTTAATAGAAGATGAGCTGAATCCATTACTTCTTTTTAGCTTTGGCAGCCCAATGTAATGTGACATAAATGACTTCTTTTCAGCTTTGGCAGCCCAATGTGATGTGACATAATTAACGTGTATTGCGGAATTGGCTTTGTATTGCAACAAATTTATATTTAGAACAATGCTAATATTACAACATTTTAAACAATTTGTCGTATGAGGAGTTGTGAGTGATGAAAATGTGAACCCACATACACCCACAATTTTTTTCACCTCTAACAACTTATCATATAACAAGTTGTGTGAAATATTATAATACTAATATTGCTATAATATATAAAGTTTTTTTTTTTTTGAAATAGATATACTTATACTTATAATTATAAATTGTTAAATAATTATTTTAATTTTTAAATTATTAGATGATTTAAATATTTTATTTTATTTGAGTTAATTTTCTTCTCATTATTATATATTTATATGTTGATAACTCCACCAAAAAATATAAAAAGTTGTCAAAGTAATATATTGAGTTATTAGAAATATAACTTTCCATATTGTATAAAATGGTAAAAAAATAGCAATAAATCTAAAACGGTATACCGATATTGACCGATATTCAAAATATATCATACCACTGACCAAACCTCTGATATAGTATTGACTTCCTTAAATCTAACTCATAACTCGACACACCCTGCTTTTCATGTCTAATTCACCATCACGTTATTTTGTCAGTTAATTACTGTGTTTTAGATTAGAAGGCACCTTTCATACTAACGTAGTCAAGATCTTTATCAAAATTAATTAATTAATTCGATATGAGTTGTGGCTTTTGTTTGGGTGTGTGTGTGTGGTGGGGAAAAGGGGGTTGGTCAATTGCAGCTGGAGTTTTGCCATTGGCTATATGGTTCACAAATCTAGTTATTTTGTTGTTCCTTTGACGGTTTGAGCCAATAATTTTGACAGCTTTTGGAGTAAATTAAGGAAAATGTTGAAGTTATATGTTATTTTTTAATTTATAAATTATTAATGTTGTGAGTGGTTATTATTAAGTAAAAAAATAATGTAAGTGATAATTTTAGGTGAGAACCAAAAAGAATCTGTTACTTTAACGGTTTATAAAAAGAAAAATGATATGTCCATAACATTTTCACAACATTTTTACAACAAATCCTAAGTGGCAATTTGTTACTGGTTGTTATTGTTGGGGCAAAAAAGTAATCTTAGTGTTGGGTTCAAATTTGAACCAATAACAACTAACCACCAATGATTTGTTGTGAAAATGTTGTAAAAATGTTGTGGACGTAGCACTTCTCTTATAAAAATATTGTAAAAAATTTGAGGCTATAGTTAATTAATGTGGGCATTTGAGCAAGGTTTTTAAATTCGGACCGGATTGTATGGTTCGATTAGGTTAACCGTAAACCGTTGATAAAAACGGTTTTTTATTTACAAAAACCGGGTATTTAAACAATATGAAAGAACCGTTTGAACCGAGATCTAACTTAAAAAACCGTTCAAACCGTAAGCCGGTTCAACTGCATGTCTGTGAAAATATTTGGTTTCTGATCTGAAATTCTGGTATGTATCTGAAGTGAGAAAAAAAAATAATAAAAAGAGAAAATGATGAAGAAGATCCGAAAATGAAGCAAAAAATATAAGAAGCACCGATGGTATGGTGAGATTTAAAAAAACAAAAGAAAAAAGAAGGAGATGAGATGAGTTGCAGACGTGAGGAGGAAGAAGAAGATGGTGCTAAGAAACTGTGTGAACTGTGAAGGAAGCAAAGTATCACAAAAGTAAAGTAATAATGTGCATAGATAGGTCTGAAATGACGTGGGTGGGTGGGTAGGTGGGTCGCAGTCAGAATGTATTAATGAAGCCTCTTAGCTTTTGAAAAATGCAAATGGTCAAATATCCACTGTACTAGTACGTACTACTTTCTTAGTTTATTTACTAAAAGTCAGTTTTTACTCGCTCTTTTTTTTTTCCTTCTTTTTAAAAATTTTTTTTTTTTAAATCTCATCATCTCTGCTCTTATTTGGATTTTGTAAAAAAACATTATAGGTAATTCATTAATTTATATCATTTAGGTATAATAAGAATAAGTAATAATATTTTATTTGAAAGTTTATTTCAATTTTTAAAGATATTTTAGTCAAATTTGCTAATATTTACAAATTTAATATCTTTATATTTATATAGTTTAATTATTAAATTAATTATAACGTCATCACGGTTCAACCTCGGTTGAACCTCAGTTGAATCTTTAAAACCTTGAACCTCTTTCTTTAACGGTTCTTTAAACGGTCCGAATTTGAAAACTTTGCTTTTGAGACATATTTATTAGTTTAAAAATAGTGAAATTATGACCATTTTTTGGTGGTGGTGGTGGTGGTGGGGGCGGGGGGGGAATTACAATATTTTTCTCTATTGAAGATATAATTTGTACATAATAAATGTGGTGACATGTGAAAGACTAGGGAAAACAAAAACTGCCTTTGGACATTATTGGCCTGTGGAAATATGAGGCCTATTATTTTATTTATTGGGGGTATTAATTTGGTTCTTAAACTTTATCAAAATTTTATTTTTCATATCTAAACTTTAAATTTTTTTTTTATCCTTAAACTTTGTAAATAGTATTTTAATATTTTAGAGACAAAAATAGGAATAAAAAAATAAAGTTTTTAAAATAGTTTAGAGAAGAAAAATAACATTTTAGTTAAGTTCAAGGATATAAAGTAAAACATTTTTAATAGTTTAAGAACAAATAATGAATTTTTCCAACATTTTAAGGACAGAAAATGAATTTTTTTTAATTTTCTTGTTTTAAATTTAGAGATAAAAAATAAACTTTTAATAAAATTTTAGACTAAAATAATATTTTATTTTATTTTAATTTTAAGAAGCCAATATAAGGCATACTTGTACATTCCCAGCAAATCTCACCTAACCTTGGGCCCTAGCGCTAGGGTCCAAAATAAAAACATAGTGGGTTGTTGTGCGTGAGTGTGTTTTTTTTTTTTTTTTTTTGGTTTTGGAGAGCTAATGGGCCCTATAGAGGTATTAATCCCATTTATTCTTCCAAGATTTTTATGAGATAAAATTGTTAATTACGTAAGGTGTACATTATCTTCAAGCACAACTTCCCTGCCGTTCCTTCCAGCATTGCCTGGAAAGTCTACTTTATTTTGGACTGTTAGGCTAGTACGAACGTCACCGTATGAAAAAACCCATCTGGTAGGTAGCTGCCTACAATTGACAGTAAAAACATTTGCCAAGTCGATACTCTCTCTCTCTCTCTCTTCTCGTGTTATAAATTCAACACTTGGCATCCTCACCAAATCATCAATATTCACCACATCTTTCACTCCTAAGAGCTTGCTTCTTGTTATCTTAGCTATTATCCCAATCCAAAATGGCAACAAAATTTGTCATATTGTCCTTAATGTTCCTCCTAGCTCTAGCCACATCCACTGAAGCCTCAAAGTACCAGTTCCAAAACCTCAAAGAAACCAACATGATGTTCTACATGCAAGACTGGGAGACAGGCGCCAATGCCACCGCCACCCCAGTCGCTGGCATCCCTCACAAGCGGTGGTGGATCCTTGGGTTTGGAACAATCTTTGCCACCGATGACAAGTTGACAGTGGCTATTGAAAGGAACTCATCTGAGGTCGGGAGGGCTCATGGCATTTATGTGAACTCGGCATTGGACGGCTCTGATTTGCACCTGTTGATGTCCCTTGTGTTCACCAACAAGGAGTACAATGGTAGCACTCTTGAAATACAAGGGGCAGACAGGTTTTACCAAAAGTATAGGGAGGTATCTGTGGTTTCAGGAACTGGAATATTCAGGTTGGCTCGTGGTTTTGCTACTCTAGAGACTGTTTACTTAGACATACCCAATTCTAATGCAATCATTAGGTGGAATGTCACAGTTTTCCACTACTAAGTTGTTGGGAACTTAGTATGTAATAGGCGTAAAAAAAGAAAACAGTCAATTAGATTTTGTTTCCATTTAAAAAAAGGTATAGAAAAAATAAAAAAAGGTTTCTGATATGTGGTGGTATAATAAGTGAACACCCATAGCTGTCCTTTTTCTTGTTTACCATATAATAAAATGAGTGCAATATTTTGTTTTAACCGGTGCCTTGATGTTTAAGGAATAAATTTTGATTATTGTTAATTAATTGTAACACAATATTCTCCTTTGTTGGTTTGGAATGAGCTTTGTACTTTCACAATGGCTATGTAATGTTTTTTGTAGTAAGAGTAAACGTTTTCTGGAATAATAATGATCCAATTTTTTCATCGTTCACATGCTTCCCAATTCAATCCATACCGGGAAAAGAAGCCCCCCGCTGAAAGACTTAGAAGTTTATATTATACTGGGACAATGCCCTATACGGCTGTACCACTATAGGAACCCTAGCTGAGCGATGGGGTTCAGAGAGACGACTCATCTAGGACCTGTCAGATATAGAATTTTAAGGATCTATTTCAAATTTTTAGACATCAATAATGTTGCATTTTGTATAATATTGCACCATATGGAAAAGGGAAATAATAGAGTGAAGTTCAGTATAGCTTATTTTCTGTGGTTTACTAATTTATTTTTTTTAAAAGGTGAATAATGTAAATGCATATTTGTAATTTGTAAAAAATAAGACTTTAAAAAATTATATATTGTTAAACAAAAATCAAACAAGCAAAATTCTTTCTGCAAATGATCAAATATTATATTTAAAAATGAACTTCTAGACCTCATTGAAGAGGGTAGGAAATTTTATAAAATTCATGTGTTTCTGTTTCATTTTCTTAGAGCCAAGCCAAAAATATATGACAGATTCTCGTTATTAGTCAACACGGTAACTTTCAATTATTGTGTTTTGGATATATTTGGTAATGTTATTCTAGTAATGTTATTTGTATTTTTTTTTAAATATATATGAGTAAAAAAGTATGTAAAAATGCGTATAATATTGTTTAAATATTAAAAACTGTTTTTTAAACAGTGATAACAAACGAGCCTTTAGAAGCCAACGACTTTGACAATAATTTCAACATCTTTTGAATAATAATAATAATAATAATAATAAAAAAGAAAAAATATGTTGCACACAATATATATATATATATATATATATATATATATAACTATTGCTCAAAACAACCAAAAAAATACTTAAATTTAAATTCGCAATTTAAAGTCATGTTTCTTGGCCATTGTGTGATTGCAGTAGAGTGTATAATAAACACGGCCAAAATAATAATAATAATAATATATATATATATATATATATATATTTATATGAAATGTGGCTTTTGTTTGTTTGTGTGGTGGGGTAAGGGGATTGTTCAAATGTAGTCAAATTATTGGTTCAAAGTTCAAACCGTCAAAGGGCTGCAGTTTTTTCATTTTGGTCCCTTTGACTGTTTGAGCCAACAATTTGACTGCATTTGGAGTTGATTAATGTGGGCTTTTGAGATATATTTATTGGTTTAAAAACCAATAAATTTAGGGTCACATATATTTTCCTAATTTTTGGTGATTGATTGAAAATACTCAAGGTGGTGTTTAATTGTAAGAAGATTCTAGTAATTTAACTATATCTTTTAATATTTCCAATAAGGCATTCATAATTTAAACATTCTCTTACTTATTGCAATAATTAAATTAAAAAATAATATTTATGGTAAATTTATGTAAAAATGAAACTAAAATCATAACTTGTTAACTTACCACTATAAAGTTGTGAAAAAGCTGGAGGAAAAAAATCGTTTCCTTAGACATTACATTTTTTTTTAGAGGAATTTAAACAATAGTAACAAATGGGCTAACTTTGACAATAATTTTAACATCTTTTGAATAATAATAATAATAATAATAATAATAATAATAAAGAAAAAATATGTTGCACACACAATATATATATATATATATATATATATTGCTCAAAACAACCGAAAAAATACTTAAATTTAAAATTGCAATTTAAATTTTAAAGTCATATTTTCTTGGCCATTGTGTGTTTGCGTAGAATGTATAATAAACGTGGCCATAATAATAATAATAATAATAATAATAATTGCAGGGACACAATTTAGCCTCAGGCCCAAATGGGTGACTGGGCCGGCCCAAGTGGCCCTTACAATAGAATTTGTAGAGAATGGGTTCCAAGCCTAGACCTCCTGACGCCATGGAGGGATGCTATGTAAGGCCCAGGTATACCGCCGGGAGTTGACGGACTGGGGAAATGGTCTGACTAATTCCTCAGATCTAAGCCGAGGAGTTGCTGAGCAAGTTAACGTCACGTTTTCCCAGGGAGGGGGAGAGAGCGTGCCTCCTTCTTCCTTTCTATCTGCCAAGGAAAAGAGTCCGCATCCCCTTCCAGTGTTTCCCCCATCTCCTCTTATACTCCCTGTCCCTGGTTCCCCCCTGTCATTTCCCTGAAATCGCTCCCCCATGCCTCCAGGGCCATCCCCCGTCCTTTCAGAGGTCATTTCCCCATTTAATGCGGCCAGATGGGTAGGTGGAGGGCATTTAATGAAGTGACAGTAACGGTATGCAATGCACATATCCCTTGTCTCCCTCCTCGGCATCACGTTTGGAGGGAAAGATGGCTCACTGAGCCTCAGGGGCCCCTACTAGAGCGTTTTGCCACCAGGCTCTCTCTCCATTACATGTCCGAGGAGACTCTCCCCTCGGCTCCTCCCCGACAGGCTGGCACTCTGGTCGGCTGCCCTTGGAACCCAGTGTTAGGTGACCCTGCTCCCAACACATGACCCCTTTAGTGGGACTCGCCTCCTCGGACAAGGCCTCAGGCCCATATGGTGTCTTGATGCTTTTACCTCCCATAATAGCCCCTCAAAAAGTCATCTGACTCTGATCCGAGGAGGCAGATGGGTTTTTGACCCGCGCGTCCTCCCTTCACGTGACCTTTAGAATGTCACGCGTGTGGAGTACACCCGCGCCTTCTGGACGCTTTCTTGGCGCTTCGTAATGCGTTACTTCCGCATTAAATGCGCTGAGTAACTCCCTGTCGTGCACGTTTTACGGTGAGATGGGGATCCTACGGCTTGGATTCACCCCCGAAAATTCGAGCGGGATATTTCCCACAAACCGCCGTCTCCCCGTCATATAAAATGCCCCGGTAGACGTGCCATTCGCCATTTCCTCCAAATAGCGAACTCATTGCAGAGCCAGTCTACTTCCTGCCTTCTCCCACAAGCTCCCAAAGTGCGTACGACCGTTCTTGCGTAAGTTCCTCCTTGGCCGTCAACTCCTCTCGCCTCTTTTTACGAGTTTACGTCTTTAGCTTCGATTCCATGGGTAGATTTAAATGTCTAGTGGATACACCCTCCGGCATGGAAGGGTTCCGGGCCAAGTATCACATCCCCTCCGATGTGGGCCTGGAATACTGTCCCCCCGGGTCTGTGGCAGGCTCTAGGCAGGCGGGGCAAGTCGTCATTCCCATCATCGCCTTTCTGGAGGGCGGGATGACACTTCCCATGAAGGAGGTGACAAGGGAGTACCTTCGCAACCATAGGCTGTGTCCAGACCAGTGTACCCCTAATGTGTTTAGGATCCTAGGTAGTGTCGATGCTCTGAACGAGCAGATGGGCCTCCACCTTACATGGCACGACGTCGTCTACATGTATGAGTGCCACCGCCTTAGGGACTCAGGCTACTACCTCAAGTCGAGGTCTAGCGCGGTCCGGCTTATCTCCTGTCTGCCAAAGTCCAACAAAGGCATGAAGGATGATTACCTCCTCGTTACGGGGAGGTGGCACGACGGTCTACACTGCCCAGTGAGGGCGGGGCAACCAGGTGCGACTCTCTAGGATTTAAGAGCTCTAGTTTGTGTAGTTATGCCCCATTTCGGTTCCCTTGGTCGCTTCGTTGTTGACTTGCTGTCATTTTTGTTGTTCCCGCGGTGTGTGTCTAACTCTCTTTGCCGCCTCCACTTCTTTCTTGCAGATAAGCAACACACATCTCCCCATCTGGGAAACGTCAACGTTCCAGATCTCAACAGGGTCCTGAGATCCGAGGTTTTCGTGAACGACGATCTCCAGGTGAGGGCCGCCCACTTGATCCTAGGGTACGACCCCCTATCTAGGGCTTTTGGCGAGGTCGAAGACGCCATCCTCGCTGGACATCGTAGGCGAGCTCGGATCGACGTTCGATACGACGGCTTTCTCGCTCCTCGGGCTCTGCCGGACGCGCCTTCCACGATCCTGTACGGCCATCCCATCGAAGCACTCCCCCTAGCTGCGCAGCCAGAGGTCGCGGCAGTCCGAGAAGATTCTGCGGCTTCCTCCTCAACCCTTGGCGACGAGATTGATAGGTTCGCTCTAGAGGAGGCCGAGAGACCATTGGCGGGCAACGTGGTCGATATCTCAGATGAGGAGGAGTCCGCCTCGGATAGGCAGTCTGGTATTCCAGGCTTTGTAGTTGCGATACCAGAGGTGTCCTCGGACGAAGGCGACGACATGGCACCCTTGAAGGAACTTTTTGCCAAGAAGAGGGGGGCCAAACCCCCCAAGGATGACGCTTCGGGGTCCTAGCCGAGGATACACTCGCCCCTGCCACCTCCCCCCTCCGAACAACTCCCCCCTCCTCCCAACGTTCCAAAGAAAAGAAGGAACGAGAATGAGGAGGCGGATAGGGAAAGGGAGAAGAAACAGAAACACCTGAGGCAGCAGTAGCAGCAGCAGCAGCAAGTTGCTAGAGGCGGGGGACGGGCCTCCTCGGTGGAAAGCGGGGAAATCCGCGGGCAAGCTGAGGTCCGCCGAGGGGAAACCAGCTGGTTTCCCTCTCTGGAGGTGGACGGGGCCCCTATTTCAAACCAGGCGAGCCTCCGGGACTTTCAGAGAGGTCAGGCCCTCCACCTGGCCAGCTCGCTGGAGAGGCCCCTGCTTCTGCCCAGGGACATGGAGGAGCTGGGGAGGACGGGCCGCACGCGTCTCTTCCTCTCCCTTAAGAGGAATTTGGGCCTGGTAAGAATCGACCATTGTTGTTTGTTTTACACCCTGCGCGGAGCGCTTGTAGCTAACAAGTTTCTGTTGGTGCCCTTTACACAGGCCATCCAGGAGGCCTTCGCTGCTGATGCCCTGGTCGAGCACTACCAGACCCAGGTCGGGGCCGAGCAGGCCGCAAGGGCCGAGGTTGAGAAGGACCTTGGTCGAGTCATGGCCGAGAAGACCGACCTGGGAGCCAAGCTGGCCTTGGAGCAGACGGAGAGGAGGAGTTTGGACGCTGGCCTCAAGTCGGCGGAGGCGCAAGCGGAAACCCAGCGCAAGCTCCTGCTCCAAAAGGATGAGGCCATTGCCAAGGCGGGGCAAGAGGTCTCGGATTTAAAGAGAGGGCTAGCGCAGGCGGAGGAAGCGGCTCGGACCGTCGGAGAGACCGTGGACGCCGCTACCAAGGCCGCCTACAATCAGGGGGTCGAGGACACGGAGAACCGCCTCACGGAGGAGTTGGCCGAGCTGTGCAGAGAATACTGCCAGCAGGTTTGGGCGGAAGCCCTAAATGTTGCCGGTGTTCCTGCCGGCTCTGAGTTAAGGGCTGCGGAGAGGGTCTGGTATCTGGAGGATATCCGACCCATCGATGACGTTCCCCTTTCCTCGGCACCCCCCTCCTCGGACCAAGGCCTAACCCTTCAAGAGGTCATTGCTCCCGTGGTGGAGTTGGGCGAGCCAACTGGTCAAGCTTTGCCTCCTCCCATCCCTAAGGACAAAGGAAAAGAGATCCAAGATCCGTCCAAGGTCGCGCAAGAGCGAACCAAGGTTGAAGGCAAGTCCAAGGAGCAACCATTGAAGATCCAGGGATAGGCAGGGTCGGGCCCCGTTCTCTTCTTTTTGTGCACTTTTACCCTTTTCTTTTTGTGAATTGTGGTCATGTTAGCTATAGTTGTTTTGTTTGTAATTCCCTTCGCTCTAACTTTGTACCGAACAACTTATCATCTATGAATTTCATTTCCTTTTCTTTATAGCGTAATCTATTTGCCGTATTGTGTTTATTGTGTAATTTGTTAAACAAACTTACATTCGCAGCGGCGGCTTAGTGCCCCGTGGTATGTCTGAAACTAGGATAGGTGCGGTTTAGCCACGAGAGAATCCTTTAGCACAGTTGTTAGCTAAGTTCCCGTTTTAACACTTAGTAAAAATTGGTTGCGCTACGTTAAATTCGTCCACGGCTGATAGGTCCGAGGACCAGGCTTAGTCCTAGCCAACGCTTCACGCCTGATAAAGGTTGATGGGGTCAATCTAAATTCTCCGAGGACCTGGCTCAGCCAAGGTTGGTATAAACACTTAATAGGAACGAGTAATGTGCATGTCAAATTTCCACAAGGCAGAAGGTCCTCGGACCTGGCTTAGCCGAGGATGCCATCAACATGATAAACCGTCTGTGTGTTAAAATTTTCCTAAGGCAGAAGGTCTAAGGACCTGGCTTAACCCCAGTTGACATTTAACACTTAATTAATATTGAACCATGTTAAATTTTCCCAAGGCAGAAGGTCCGAGGACCTGGCGTAACCAAGGTTGACATTAACACTTAATTAATATTGAACCGCGTTAAATTTTCCCAAGGCAGAAGGTCCGAGGACCTGGCGTAACCAAGGTTGACATTAACACTTAATATGAATGAATAATGGGCATGTTGAATTTTCACAAGGCAGAAGGTCCTCGGACCTGGCTTAGCCGAGGATGCCATCAACATGATAAACCGTCTGTGTGTTAAAATTTTTCTAAGGCAGAAGGTCTAAGGACCTGGCTTAGCCCCAGTTGACATTTAACATTTAATTAATATTGAACCGTGTTAAATTTTCCCAAGGCAGAAGGTCCGAGGACCTGGCGTAACCAAGGTTGACATTAACACTTAATTAATATTGAACCGCGTTAAATTTTCCCAAGGCAGAAGGTCCGAGGACCTGGCGTAACCAAGGTTGACATTAACACTTAATATGAATGAATAATGGGCATGTTGAATTTTCACAAGGCAGAAGGTCCTCGGACCTGACTTAGCCGAGGATGCCATCAACATGATAAACCGTCTGTGTGTTAAAATTTTTCTAAGGCAGAAGGTCTAAGGACCTGGCTTAGCCCCAGTTGACATTTAACATTTAATTAATATTGAACCGTGTTAAATTTTCCCAAGGCAGAAGGTCCGAGGACCTGGCGTAACCAAGGTTGACATTAACACTTAATTAATATTGAACCGATGGAGATAATAGTACTTGGCAATTAGCGCGATACAGGGATATCTAAATACATGGCGGAAACGCTTTTCATTAGTAGTAGTACCTTCGAAGATTATTTACATTGAAAGGTCGCTTTACATGTTGGTCATCCAAGTCGGCTAGGTAATATGCCCCCACACCGGTCACTGAGGTTATCCGATAGGGTCCCTCCCAATTCGGCCCCAACTTCCCCCATGATGGATCCTTTGCCGCTCCTACGACTTTCTTTAAGACCAAGTCTCCCGGGGCGAGAGGTCTCGATTTTACGCGAGAGTCGTATCCCCGTTTGAGCTGTTGCTGGTAGTTGGCTAGTCGTACCATGGCGTTTTCCCGCCTTTCCTCCACCAAGTCCAGCCCCTCTCGCAGCATGTTGTCGTTGGCTTCTGGG
The DNA here is from genome assembly GCA_032878915.1 of Castanopsis chinensis. Lineage (NCBI taxonomy): Eukaryota > Viridiplantae > Streptophyta > Magnoliopsida > Fagales > Fagaceae > Castanopsis > Castanopsis chinensis. The sequence continues at coordinate 9,777,259 of JAVQMG010000126.1, read as the reverse complement.
GCGAAAGACTGTGTCCTCATCGTTGGGAATCCTATCTCCACCGGAATCACGGCCTCGGCTCCGTACGCCATCGCGAAAGGAGTCTCGCCGGTGGATTTCCGCGGCGTGGTTCGGTAAGTCCATAACACGTGTGGTATCTCATCCACCCACCTGCCCTTTGCATCATCCAACCTTTTCTTCAGCCCATTGACTATCGACTTGTTCGTGGCTTCAGCCTGGCCGTTCCCCTGCGGGTAAGCTTGGGTGGAGTACCTATTAGTGATGCCGAAGTCTCCACAGTATTTTCGGAAGGCTTTGCTGTCGAACTGCAGTCCATTGTCCGAGATGAGGGTGCAGGGAATCCCAAATCTGGTGATGATATTCTTCCAGACGAATCTCTTCGCATCCACGTCCCGTATATTCGAGAGCGGCTCGGCCTCAACCCATTTGGTGAAGTAGTCCGTCCCGACAAGTAGCCATCGCTTGTTGCCCGCTGCCCTTGGGAACGGTCCCACTATGTCCAGGCCCCATTGTGCAAAAGGCCAAGGACTGACTAAAGGATTGAGAATGCCACCGGGCTGGTGGATGTTGGGCGCATACCTCTGACACTGGTCGCACTTCCTCACGTACTCCTGCACTTCTCTCTGCATATTAGGCCACCAGTACCCCTGCGTAAGGGCCCTGTGAGCTAGTGACCTTCTGCCTGTGTGGCTCCCGCAAGTCCCCTTGTGCAATTCTTCCAAGAGTTGCTCCGTCCCTTCTGGGTGTACACACAGCAGGTATGGCCCCGAAAACGAGCGTTTATAGAGCTTGTTGTCCTCGGATAGCCAGAACCGAGGAGCCTTTCTGCGGATCTTGTCGGCCTCTGTTTTATCCTCGGGTAGCTTGTCATGTTTCAAGAACAACACTATGGGGTCCATCCAACTGGGCCCTGTTCTGACTTGCTGGACCCGCATGGCCTGGCAGTCCGTTCCGGCTGGCTTAAGAAGGTTTTCAACGAGAATGACCTGCGGAAAACCATGTACCGACGAGGTTGCGAGAGTCGCCAGGGAGTCTGCGTGGGCGTTTCCGCCTCTGGAGATATGTGACAGTGTGAAGGATTTGAACTGGGCCCTTAGACGCAAGGCACGGGATAAATACTCCCGCATTCTTGGCTCCCTTGCTTCCAGTTTCCCTTCCACTTGGCCGACCACGAGCTGTGAGTCCGAGAACACTCGAATCGCCTTTCCTCCCATCCTCCAAACCATGTCCATTCCCACGAGCAGGGCTTCGTACTCGGCCTCATTGTTGGTCGCCGAGAACGCTATCCTCAGGGACTTCTCGATAACGATTCCGTCCGGCGATATCAGGACTACCCCAGCGCCCGAACCTCTTTGGTTTGAGGCTCCGCCCACGTAAACTTCCCACATCGGTGGCTTCTCGTACGAGGCCATGCCGACTAGCTTACTGTCTAAGCCGCATCCCACTAGGCTTTCTTCCAGGGAGGGCTCAGTGAACTCTGCGACCAAGTCGGCTAGGACTTGTCCCTTCACAGACGTGCGAGGGAGGTACTTAATGTCGAAAGCCCCTAAAAAGGTCCCCCATTTGGCGATTCTACTGGAGTAGTCGGCGCTCCGTAGGACGGACTTAAGTGGGAGTTGGGTTAGAACGACGACGGTATGAGACTGGAAATAGTGCGGGAGACGACGAGTGGCGTGCACCACGGCTAGGACCGCCTTTTCCAACGGCAAATACCGGGTCTCGGCCTCTTGTAGGGACTTGCTCACGTAGTAAACCGGCCTTTGTATACCGGCGTCATCCCGTACTAGGACTAGGCTGACGGCGTGGGCCGCCACCGCTAGATATGCAAACAGGACTTCGTCTGGATCGAGGCAGGACATAACGGGCGGCCGGGAGAGGTATTCCTTCAGCTGCTGGAATGCCAGGGAACATTCCTCGGTCCATTCGAACCCCTTCCATTTGTTTAGTAGTTGGAAGAAGGGTCGGCACCTATCCGCCGAACGGGAGATGAACCTGCTGAGGGCGGCCGTCATCCCTGCCAGCTTCTGGACCTCCTTTGGGTTTCGAGGTGATTGCAAGTTGCAAATAGCGGTTATCTGTTCGGGATTGGCCTCTATACCCCTGTGAGTAAGCATGTAGCCTAGGAATTTGCCAGACCCTACGCCGAAGGTGCACTTTGAGGCGTTCAGCCGTAACTTATGTTCCCGTAAGGTCCGGAACGTGCTGTCTAGGTCAGCCACATGGTCTGATGCGGCTTTGATCTTTACAACCATGTCGTCTACATACACTTCGATGGTCTTCCCCAATTGTGGCTCGAACATCCGAGTCATCATCCTCTGATAGGTAGCCCCTGCGTTCTTTAGACCAAAGGGCATTACTTTGTAGTGGTAATTGCCGATGGGGGTCACAAAGGCGGTCTTCTCCTGGTCCTCCAAAGTTAGTGGTATCTGATGATACCCCTGAAAGGCGTCCAGGAAGCTCATGCGGGGGTGGCCGACCGTTGCATCCACTAGTTGATCTATGCGTGGCATCGGGAACGGGTCCTTGGGACAGGCCTTGTTGAGGTCTGTGAAGTCCACGCACACTCTCCATTTCCCATTTTTCTTCTTCACCACGACTGTGTGCGCCAGCCATTCGGGGTAGAATACTTCCTTGATGGCCCCAGCCCTCTTGAGTTTGGTGACTTCCTCCTTCACGGCTTCGGAGTGTTCTGCCGAGGATCGCCGAGGCGGTTGCTTCCTTGGCACTGCCGTCGGGTTAACGTTTAGGTGGTGACAGATGAAGTTCGGGTCAATCCCCGGTACCTCATGCTCGTCCCATGCAAACACATCGAGGTTTCCTTTCAGGAGTGCGACCAACTCTTCCCTTTCTTCGGTCGGCAGCTGGGCATCAATCTGGAAGAACCTCTCTGGGTCTCCGTCTACAGGCACTCTGTCCAACCCCTCGCATCCGGGCCCTCCTGCCACTGCCCCTCTAGTGGTGGCAGGAGGGGCTGATTGCTATGGGACCGGATCTACGGGCGCCGAGGGCTTGGGTTCTGGTGTGCGCAGGATTGCCGCCGTCAGGCACTGTCTCGCCGCGGGCTGACTTCCCAGGATTTCCTCGACTCGGCCGCAAAAAGGAAACTTCACCTTGACATGGAGAGTGGAGGAGACGGCCCCGAGGGCATGCAGCCAAGGTCTTCCCACAATGGCCGTGTACGGGGAATAGGCATCTACCACGATGAAGTCCACCTCTACCACCGCTGGTCCTGACTGTACGGGCAATCTGATCTGCCCCTTGGGTATCACCACCTTTCCCTCAAAGCTGATCAGGGGCGAGTCGTAGGCCGAGAGATCCTCTTCTCTCAGGTTCAGCCCCTTGTATAGGTCGGGGTACATGATGTCCGCGCCGATTCCCTGGTCCACCATAACCCTCCTTACATCGTATCCTCCAATCCTCAGCATTATGACGAGGGCATCGTCGTGGGGTTGGATGGTCCCCTCCTTGTCGGCGTCCGAGAAGGCCAGCATGGGCGGCTCATTGCCTTTGATCCTCTTCGGCTCGGAACCTGAGCCCCCAGCATGGGCCCGTGCCACGTTCATCACCCCAGAAGGGTGCGGGCCAGTCCTCCCGAGAGCTGCAAGGATGGTGTTTATGGTTCCCAGAGGAGGTCTTGGGGCATGGTGTCCCTGGCCTGTCGGCCCATGGTGTTCTCCCCTCCCCTCCTGGTCGCGCACGAATTGCCTTAACTTTCCCTCCTTCACCAGCTGCTCAAGGTAGTAACGTAGGCTCTTGCAGTTCTCCGTCGTATGGCCGTGTTCTTGATGGTACTGGCAGTGGAGGCTTTGGTTTCGCTTCGTGGGATCACCTATCATCTTGCTGGGCCATCTAAAGTAGGGCTCGTGGCGGATTTTCTCGAACACCCGCTGCATGGGTTCGCTGAACACAACGCCGACCGCTTGCGCTGGCATCCGGCGTGGTTGCCCGACGAACTCTCTCCTCGGCCTACTGTTGCTGTACCCATCCGACCTGAAATCCCTCCTTTCTGGAGGGATAACCTTCACCCTAGCCTTCACCTGCAGCTGATCCTCCTCCACCCGCGTGTATTCATCGATGCGGTCCATGAGACGACGTACACTCTTTACAGGCCTTCTAGTTAGGGACTTCCTCAGGTCATGCTCGTTCGGTAGGCCGACCTTGAAGGTGCTTATGGCCACTTCGTCGAAGTCTTCATCGATCTCGTTGTACATCTCCCAATACCTGTCCGTATAGGCCCTAAGGGTCTCTCCCTCCCTCATGGCCATGGATAGTAGCGAATCTAGGGGTCGAGGGACCCTGCTGCAAGTGATGAACCTTGCGCCGAATGCCCTGGTGAGCCCTGTGAAGGAATCGACCGAGCCCGCCTTCAGGCCGTTGAACCACCTCATCGCAACGGGTCCCAAGCTGGAAGGGAAGACCTTGCACATCAGGGTCTCGTTCTTCGAGTGCACCGCCATCCTCTGGCTGAAGTGGCTCACATGTTCTACTGGGTCCGTCCTCCCGTTGTAAATGGTGAAGGTCAGCTGGGTGAACCTCCTTGGGAGCTTCCCCCTCTCAATCCTCCGGGTGAAGGGCGACTTGGAAATTTGGTGGAGCGCCCTGCTCAGTGCATTGTTAGCCAGGCCTCTGGAGGACGTCCCCTTGTCCTTGGGTGGGCAACGGTGCTCGTCCTCCTGGGAAGAGGCCTCGCTAAGGGGAGTCCTGGACCCAGAGCTGTCAGAGCTACTACCGGCACCCGATGAAGATTGGTCTGAAGGGGAAGGCGTGCGCCTCCGTTTTTCCCGGCGCAGCTTCCTTCTCAGATGATCGACTTCCCTTTGCAGGGTCTCAACACTTTTCTCGCGGGAGGTTTCCCCACCGCCGCGTGCCTGGCTCCTCCCACGCGTGCGCTCCGTGTGGACACTGGCTTCGCGATCTCTCTCTAACCGCATAGGGCGGTCCTCGCGCTGGGACCCCCTAGACTCTGCATGACGTGAACCCGAACCTTCCATGGCACTTTCCGTTCCTTTGGTCAAGGCTCCCCACAGACGACGCCAATTGTAGGGACACAATTTAGCCTCAGGCCCAAATGGGTGACTGGGCCGGCCCAAGTGGCCCTTACAATAGAATTTGTAGAGAATGGGTTCCAAGCCTAGACCTCCTGACGCTATGGAGGGATGCTATGTAAGGCCCAGGTATACCGCCGGGAGTTGACGGACTGGGGAAATGGTCTGACTAATTCCTCAGATCTAAGCCGAGGAGTTGCTGAGCAAGTTAACGTCACGTTTTCCCAGGGAGGGGGAAAGAGCGTGCCTCCTTCTTCCTTTCTATCTGCCAAGGAAAAGAGTCCGCATCCCCTTCCAGTGTTTCCCCCATCTCCTCTTATACTCCCTGTCCCTGGTTCCCCCCTGTCATTTCCCTGAAATCGCTCCCCCATGCCTCCAGGGCCATCCCCCGTCCTTTCAGAGGTCATTTCCCCATTTAATGCGGCCAGATGGGTAGGTGGAGGGCATTTAATGAAGTGACAGTAACGGTATGCAATGCACATATCCCTTGTCTCCCTCCTAGGCATCACGTTTGGAGGGAAAGATGGCTCACTGAGCCTCAGGGGCCCCTACTAGAGCGTTTTGCCACCAGGCTCTCTCTCCATTACATGTCCGAGGAGACTCTCCCCTCGGCTCCTCCCCGACAGGCTGGCACTCTGGTCGGCTGCCCTTGGAACCCAGTGTTAGGTGACCCTGCTCCCAACACATGACCCCTTTAGTGGGACTCGCCTCCTCGGACAAGGCCTCAGGCCCATATGGTGTCTTGATGCTTTTACCCCCCACAATAATAATAATATATGAACTGTTGCTTTTGCTTGTTTGAGTGGTGGGTAAGGGGGGTTGTTGAAATGCAGTCAACTTATTGGCTAAAACCGTCAAAGGGCTGCAGTTTTGTTATTTTGTTCCCTTTGACTGTTTGAGCCAATAATTGGACTCCATTTGGAGTTGATTAATGTGGGATTTTGAGATATATTTATTGGTTTAAAAACCAATAAATTTAGGGTCACAAATATTTTCATTATTTTGTTGTGATTGATTGAAAATACTCAAAATAATAGTAGAACTTAGCAATACCAAAGATAGGTCCTAGCAGCACTAAAGATAGGTCCATCAATACACGAATTTCTCACTAAAATCTGTTTTCATACTTAAATACTTTAACCTATCATCATAAAGGCTTACGGAGGAGTCTAGTTTCTTTGAAATACATTCAGCTTTGCCAGTGGGCTTGGCTATTGAATTCGTGGCCATCACTACTTGGGATTGCAGTTATTAAATTGATAAATGGGAGCATTGAAATGCCCTGTTTGATGCATGAACTTGTCAATCAGGTTTTCAAAATTTTTACAACTATTCTAATTATAGCGTCCGCCTATATCTGCCACCATATAAATCCCTTGATGCCACAAAACATGAGATAATTGCTAGTCATTTTTCTAAAAAATGGAAGTGCGTGGATGGCAAATTGGTTAACTTAAATAATATATAATTTCTTATTCCTACGCTATAAGGGCTAACAAGATATTTTAGGCTTGAAAAGTATTGCTACCTTCCACAATAATTTAGAGCTGAATACACGTCACTAGAAGGATGATAAGAAGATAAATATCAACCATAAAACAACCTTTTTCCCTTTCACATGGTGACAAACTTGAATTGATAAGGTCCAAGCCTATTACTCTATTAGGTACAATTTCAAAGCATGTGGGGTACCCTTTCCTGACATAGAGCCATATTAACCAATCCTAATCTAATATAATAACAATTGTGGAGCCCTTTTTCTATTAGTGTAATGATAGTCTAGGTTCATGATAATTGCTAGCTATTGAATATTCAAACTTCTTAAATTTAGACCACGAGAAAATCATACCTATAGGTTTCCAAGCACAGCCGCATAGAAGAAAAGAAAACCTTAATCGTGTGTTGCGGCTAAAACAAAAGGAACCTTCTTATGTATATACACGTGTAACTTAAGAGATAAAAGGCTAGGGTTTTTAAAATCTTATCAAGGCTCATATATTTACTTATGCCATCTTACTTGGGCTTCATATACAATAGTATATATCTTAGGCCCAAATCAATTAAATCCATTTAATTATGGGACTCCTTTTTAATTTATGCATATGAAATAAATTTATATAAACTTATGGGGTGTTACATCCTTCCCCCCTTAAAAAAATTTCGTCCTCAAAATCGTACATGCCTTCATTAATTAACAACTCTGAATAATTTGATTTCATCTCATCTTCTCACTCCCAAGATGCCTCCTCCACTGTGTGATTCTTCCAAAGGACCTTAATTAGTGATATGGTCTTGGTGCGTAGCACTTGATCATTGTAGTCAAGAATTTGGATTGGAACTTCCTCACAAGTCAAGTTGTCTTTGATCTTGAGTGACTCATAGTTCAAAGCATGTGAAGGATCTGAGATGTACTTTCTCAGCATGGAAACATGAAACACATTATGCGCTCTTGCAAGTGTAGGCGGTAAGGCCAACTCGTAGGCAACTTTGCCAATGCGTTTTAGGATCTCAAATGAACCAACAAATCTGGGACTCAACTTTCCTTTCTTCCCAAATCTCATCACACCCTTCATTGGGGCGACTTTCAAAAATACCAAATCTCCAACTTCAAATTCCACTCCCCTTCTCGAGTTGTCATAATAACTCTTTTGTCGACTTTGTGCTGTTTGCAATATTTTACGAATCAGATTAATCGTCTCAGATCTCATCTGAATGATTTCTGGTCCCAACAATTTTCTCTCATCAACCTCTTCTGAACACAATGGGGACCTGCATTTTGTACCATATAAAGCCTCATAGGGAGCCATCTCAATACTAGAGTGATAGCTATTATTATAAGAAAATTCCACTAAAGGCAAGTATTTTTCCCAACTTCCTTTGAAATTTAATACATAAGCCCTTAACATATCCTCCAAACCACGAATAGTTCTTTTTTATAGTCCATCTGTTTATGGGTGGAAGGCTGTACTAAAGCTAAGATTAGTACCCAAAGCTTTATGTAGGCTTTTCCAAAACTTTGAGGTGAATCTTGGGTCTCGATCAGACACAATTGATGCTAGAACTCCATGAAGACTCACAATCTCATCAATATATATCTATGCTAACTGATCAAGTGAGTAAGTCATCTTAACCGGAAGAAAATGTGTTGTTTTTGTCATCCTATCCACAATGACCCAAATGGCCTCATGTCCCTTAGGAGATCTTGGCAACCCAGTCACAAATTCCATACATATATGCTCCCACTTCTACTCGAGAATGGGAAGTGGTTGCAGCAATCTTGAAGGTTTTTGGTGTAGTGCCTTAATTTGTTGACAAGTCAAGCATTTCTCCACAAACTGAGCTATCTCTCTCTTCATGTTATTCCACCAATAAGTTTCTCGAATGTCGTGATACATTTTAGTGCTACTAGGGTGCACTGAGTATAGGGTACGATGGGTTTCTTCCATAATCTCCTTCTTTATTGCAAAATCATTTGGCACAAAAACTGTATTTCGAAACCTCAAAACACCATCATTAGACACATTAAATTTTGGTCTCTTCCCTTCTTGTACTTCTCCTATGATCTTTACAATTTGTGCATCATCAACTTGTGACCTTTTAATCTTCTCAATCAAAGTGGATTGTATTGTTAAACTGGCCATAAAGACTTGGGAGTCACCCTTGACAATTTCAATTCCCATCCTCTCCAAGTCATTAATAATCTTCTTTTGAGTAGTTAACAAGGCAGCCGAGAAACCAGAAGACTTTTGACTAAGTGCATCAGCTACTACATTAGCCTTGCCTGGATGGTAATTGATCGAGCAATCATAATCTTTAATCAACTCAAGCCACCTTTGTTGTCTTATATTCAATTCTTTCTAAGTAAAGAAGTACTTCAAGCTCTTATGATCTATATAAATTTCACACCTTTCACCATACAAACAATATCTCCAAATCTTTAATGCAAACACCATTGTAGCTAACTCAAGTCATGAGTGGGATAATTTTGTTCATAACTTTTTAATTGGTGGGAAGCATAAGCTATGACTTTACCATGCTGCATCAACACATAACCAAGCCCTTTTTTTGAAGCATCACTATAAATGACAAAGCCTCCCAAGTTGCTAAGGATGGTTAGTATTGGTGCAGTGACCAACCTTTACTTAAGTTCTTGAAAACTCTTTTCACATTCTTCTGTCTACACAAACTTGGCATTCTTACGAGTTAGTTAAGTCAATGGGGCTGCAATACAAGAAAATCCCTCCACAAACCTTCTATAATAGTGATCAAGGCCCAAAAAGCTTTTGACCTCACTCACATTTGTCGGTCTTGCCCAATCAACCACAGCTTCAACCTTACTAGGGTTTACAGAAATCCCTGTCTCAGATATCACATGACCTAGGAACACCACTTGATCAAGCCAAAATTCACACTTCTTAAACTTTGCATATAGCTTCTCCCTCAAAATTTGAAAAACATTTCTCAAGTGCTCTTCATGTTCTTCCATGCTTTTGGAGAAGATTAGAATGCCATTAATAAAGACAATAACAAAGCAGTCTAAGTACTCATGAAACACCCTATTCATCAAGTCCATAAATGCAGCAGGAGCATTGGTTAAACCAAAAGGCATTACCAACAATTCATAGTGCCCATACCTTGTCCTGAAAATTGTCTTAGGTATGTCTTCACTCTTGATTTTCAACTGGTGATACCCAGAATGAAAGTCAATCTTAGAGAAGACTTGTGCCCCTTGCAATTGATCAAATAGGTTATCAATACGAGGGAGAGGGTATTTGTTTCTCAAAATAACCCGGTTTAACTCACGGTAGTCAGTACATAACCTCATAGTCCCATACTTCTTTTTCACAAATAAAACTGGTGCACCCCAAGGAAATGCACTTGGTTTGATGAACCCCTTATCAAGGAGCTCTTGCAACTATACCTTGGTCTTAAGTCCAGTTAGTGCCACCCAATATGGTGCTTTCGATATATGAGAAGTTTTAGGGAGCAAAAAAATGGAGAATTCAGCCTCCCTATCTTTGGATATCCCTTGTAGGTATTCAGGAAAGACATTGCAAAACTCCCTCACAACAGGGATATCATCCAACTTCAATACCTTTTTCCTAGTGTCCACCACATGAGCTAGGTACCCTTGACATCCTTTTCATAATAGACGCTTAGCACGCAGGGCTGATATCACCCTAGGTAAAACATGCATCCTAGAGCCCTTAAACCAAAATTCAGGTTCTCTTGGAGGCCGAAACACCACATCTTTTCCAAAACAATCTACACTAGCATGATATGCCGCTAGTTAATCCATTCCCAAAATTATATTATAGTCATACATGTCCATCAAAATCTAATCTGCTAACATTTCCTATCCTCAATTTGGATGACACAAGACTTAAGCATAAAATTACACACCAAGGAATCACCTATAGGTGTGGCCATAGACAAGTCATAATCCATATGTCCAAGTTTCTTCTCATGTTTGAGTGACTTCATCCTTAGTATTAACCCTTGCTTTGGTTGACCTTCGCAAATTAACAATAGGTTCCTTCCTATTGGAATTAGCTACTCTCTACTTTTTGGGTAGCATGATACCTAGTTAACAAGGAAATTAAGAATTATATATGGTGCAACAATTATTACTACTAAACATTAGAAGTAACATTGCCAAGATTATTTAAAATATCTCATCAACATAACCTAGATACCAAACGCTTTGACAAAAAAAAATCAAGATCATAACCTAGTTTTCAAGTGTCTATAGAATCATATCCTAATTTTCAAGTCTACAAAATCATAACCTAGTTTTCAAGTGTCTACAGAATCATAACCTGGCTCTAATACCACAATTGTAACGCCCCAAAATCATAAGCAATAAAAGTCTATTTAATATGAAAAATCCATAAAAATAATATTAAATAATTGTAACCAATAACCTAAAAATCTCATCACAAATGTCAGAGCTCTAATCCACCAAAAATTAAAACATTCTCAAAATAATTCTCTAGTACAATTTTTAATACCATAAAAATAATAATAAAATCTTCAATCTCGTAAAATAATTCGTAACTGTTGACTTCCAAGAGTTCCTACTCTAATAATCCCTCTAATGTATCTGTAAGGGGAAATAAGAGGAGGGGGCGGGTGAGATAACTCAATAAGTGGAATTCACTAACATTGGGGCGTGGGAACAACCTTTCAAAAAAATAATTCTTACAACAAATTCATAACTTGTACCTCATCAATATTTTATCATCAAATATTTCATATATATATATATATATAAAATAGCTTTATATTGTGAGCCATCATAATATATATATATATATATATATATATCAATACTACCACATACACAATTTCCTAGACTTTTCTCATGGTCAACGTTTATGCCCCGTTGACAGGGTTGTGTTGTCCCCTTTTCTGGAATTGGAACCTCTTTTTCATCCCCTTTCTTAAGGATGGATCTTTTGGAACCTAAAGATGCACTCCTTTGCTAAGGAGCTTCCTTTTTGGATCCTCAAAATATACTCCCTTGCTTAGGAGCTATCAAATGTGCAATATCCCCTTTTTTTGGGACTGTCTCTTGCTAAGGACTAGCTGCAGTTTGATTGTCCCTTGCTAAGGACTAAATACAATATTGAGCTTTGAATCGCGACTTGCCATAGGTTTTCAAAGTGCATTTCAATATGCTCATAAAAATAATCTATTCATAATTCTCAAAATATAAAGATATATTCACACATACAAGTTTAAATAAATTTAGGTTGTCTCATAGGTTTTTCATAAAATGAATATTCAATGTGCACATCAAGCATTTATAAAGTATCAATTTATATATAAAATATCAACATATTTATTTGATATAGAATAGTTTAATAATCAAATACTGTTTTGGGAAAACCCCCAAAATTAGTAAACACCACTTACCTCTTAGTTGCAAAAATAAAAGAAATCAACCTCCCTTGAATCACAACAAATCTGTAGAATTAGAACCTAACAACACCAAAGATAGGTCCATCAATACACGAATTTCCCACTAAAATCTGTTTTCATACTTAAATAGTTTAACCTATTATCATAAAGGCTTACGGAGGAGTTTAGTTTCTTTGAAATACATTTCAGCTTTGTCAGTGGGCTTGGCTATTGAATTCGTGGCCACCATACCTGCAGGTTTCCAAGCACAGCCACATAGAAGAAAAGAATACCTTAATCGTGTGTTGCGGCTGAAACGAAAAGAACCTTCTTATATATATACACATATAACTTAAGAGGTAAAAGGCTAGGGTTTTTAAAATCTTATCAAGACCCATATATTTACTTATGCCACCTTGCTTACGCTTCATATACCATAGTATTTATCTCATTTTTAATATCTTAGGCCCAAATCAATTAAATCCATTTAATTATGGGACTCCTCTTTAATTTATGCATATGACATAAATTTATATAAAATTATGGGGTGTTACATTCTCTCAGATATTTCATAGCCTTTTTTCTGTTCTGTGCTCTTAAGATGTATATTCTTACCTATAGGATCTCCTAGAACATTGCTTCTGGGTGGAAAGCCGTACCTTCCAATCTCGGCTTTGCTCAGCAGAGGAAGTATTCCTCTTCAGACCACCTTCTTGGACGATCATGATTAGACTTTGTTTCTTAACTTACCAACGCGGATTCTTAGGAAGATATTTGTCCATCCTTGGACTAGTTAATGTCCTCGAATTGGGCCTCTGGCCCAATATATACTCCTGGACTTATCACCGCCACAACATATATTTTCATAATTTTTTGTGATTGATTGTAATTACTCAAAGTGATGTTTAATTACATGAAGAGTCTAGTAATTTAACTATATTCCAATAAGGCATTCATAATCTAAATATTCTCTTACTTATTGCAATAATTAAATTAAAAAAAATAGTATTTACAGTAAATTTATGTAAAAATGAAACTAAAATCATAACTTGTTATCTTACCACTATAAAGTTGTGGAAAAGCTAGGGAAAAAAATCATTTCCTAAGACATTACATCATTTTTTTAGAGGAATTTAAACAATGATAACAAATGGGCCCTTGGTAGCCAACTTTGACAATAATTTCAACATCTTTCGAATAAAAATAATAATAATAATAATAATAATAATAATAATAATAATAATAATAATAATAATAATAATAATAATAATAATAATAAAGAAAAAATATGTTGTACACAATATATATATATATATATATATATATCTATTGCTCAAAACAACTGAAAAAATACTTAAATTTAAAATCGCAATTTAAGGTCTTGTTTTCTTGGCCATTGTGTGTTTGCGTAGAATGTATAATAAACATAGCCAAAATAATAATAATAATAATAATAATAATATATGAACGGTGGCTTTTGTTTGTTTATGTGGTGGAGTAAGAGGGGTTGTTCAAATGCAGTCAAATTATTGGTTCAAACCGTCCAAAGTAGGGATGACAATTTATATTCGACCTGCAGATACCCGGCTCGGCCTAACCCTAATGGGTCAGATCTTACTCGGCCCGATAAATTACAGGGTTAAAAATGGGTTTTTTAAAAAAAAAAAAAATCCAAAGCAGGTCCGGGTCGTGTTCGGGTTTTTTCAAAAACCCATCCTGAACCCGAACCCGGACCTGACCTGTTTATATATAAGTTAAAAATACTAAAATACTCCCCATATATATAAGTTAAAAAAAAAAAAAAAAACCCTAATCTCATACCCATTTCTCTTTCTCAGCCGCCTCCCTATCTCTTTCTCCTCTCCCACTCTTCACTCGATCACTCCCTCTTATTCACCCCCAACCTTTGATCTGTCACCGCCAGCTTGAACATCTCTCACTGCCGGCCATTACTTGCACCTCCAGTCGCCTCGCTTCCTCCGTGTTTCTCCACCAGACCACCTAGTATTTTTTTTTTTTTTTTTTTTTTTTTTTTTTGGGTTTATTTCGTCCTTTTTTCTAGGTTCATTTCGTCCTTTTTTCTAGGTTCATTTCTTCTCTATTATGTGAGTTGTTTGTGTTTTTGTTAGTGATTTTGAAAGGGAAAATCATAAATCTGAAATTTTTGTGTTTGTGTTTGTGACTTTGAATGGGAAAAAAATAAATCTGAATTTGTGTTTGTGTTTTTGTGATTTTGAATGGTAAATTATAAATTTGAGATTTTTATATTTGTGTTATGATTTGTGTTTGTGTTTGTTTCTTGATGGGTCTTTTTATTTTTCAATTTCATTCTTTGATTTTCTCTGCCGAACAAAGAGTAAAAAAAATAAAGAGGCTTGAATTTGGGCAAACACAAGAATTTGGCAAACACATCTTCAAAAATAATGATTCTAGCCAAACATTTTTTTTTTTTTTAATTATTGGGCCATGGTAATATGGTTTAGGCTTTAGGCAAATTTTTTATTTTTATTTTTTTTTTTGGGGATTGGGCCACGGTTTAGGCCCAAATTGTGGCATGGCTGGCAGGGCCCGCGAGTGCCAGACAGGCCAGGTTTGGAGTTAAGAAAAAAAAAATTGTTTAATAAACGAATTGGATCCGGGTATGAAAAAACCCTGCCTGAACTCGACCCGTTGCCATTCCTAGTCCAAAGGGCTGCAATTTTGTCAATTTGGTCCCTTTTACTGTTTGAGCCAATAACTGGACTGCATTTGGAGTTGATTAATGTGGGCTTTTGAGATATATTTATTGGTTTAAAAACCAAAAAATTTAGGGTCACATATATTTTCATAATTTTTTGTAATTGATTGAAAATACTCAAAGTGGTGTTTAATTTTTTTTTTTTTTTTTTTCTGAATCAAAGTGGTGTTTAATTATATGAAGGGTCTAGTAATTTAACTATATCTTTTAATATTTCCAATAAGGCATTCATAATATAAATATTCTCTTACTTATTGCAATAATTAAATTAAAAAAATAGTATTTATGGTAAAATTATGTAAAAATGAATCTAAAATCATAACTTGTTATCTTACCATTATAAAGTTGTGAAAAACTGGAGAAAAAAATCGTTTCCTTAGACATTACATTCTTTTTAGAGGAATTTCTTTCAACATTACTCATTTAAATATAACAGATACTTATCCATTCCCATCTAATCTCAGCCTGACTTTATTAGCAATCGCATCCTATAAAAAAATCAAGGTAGATTAACACCTACCCACCATCTTTCTATAATCTGCAGCCCCTAAGAATCATTCATAAGATGACGAGAAGAAACAAAAGAAAAAAGCCACCATTATTGGCGACCATGGGCCCCAGTGCTTTAAAATATACCCTGCTAGGCGATTTGTTTGACTCGAAACTCGAGAGTGTGAATGTCGTTAATAGCGATTACCAGTTAGTAGTTACTGATAATAGGCATCATATTTTCTTATGAGATTAAACCTTCTTTTATTCTATTTAATCTTACAAATGAAATTATTCAGACAATTTTTTCGAGTACTTGACTGTTTTCTTTAAGTATAAATAATTCTTTGTGCCATTCAATCCTAAAGTGAAAATAGCAACATTAAAGTTGTTTATTAGGACCGTAATCGAATGAATCTCTTTATGAAAAGTTCATGTGCATTTCACCCAAAAAAAAAAAAAAAACTTTCTTTTTGATTTTAACTGTTACACAGATCATGCATAGACATAATAATGTTTTATTAAATAAACACATTAGCTCAAACATATTTAAGTAGCTCATAAATAAGACGACAATAAAATGAATTAGCTTTGAAAATTTTATCTTATTTTAAAATAAATTCAAACCTGACTCTAAGTGCAAAATAATATCAAATTTCTTCTCAAAAAAAAAAAAAAAATATATATATATATATATATATTAAATTACCCATCAAATTATTCATAAGTAGGCCTACTCACTTTGCCTCTATTTGTTTATCGTCCTAGGTTATCATTTTGGTCAGAAACGAGATCAAAAAGATGATATTGTTCACATCATAAAAAAAAAAATGATATTATAATCTTCAGCTGTTTAAAAAGAGCTTTCGGTATTTGATGTAATAATTCGTTCCAGCATTTCCTGGAAAGTGCATGAGTTCATGCACCGCTATATAGTTTGGATTGGCACAAAACTGTTCGGCGACTATATACGACTTAAAGCCCAAAAAAAAAGACCATGCGGTAGCTGACTACAGAGACAACAAACCAATTGCCAAGCCGCCGTGCACGTGGATACTCTCTCTCTCTCTCGTTATACATAGAACCCACCCCTTGAAGCCACAATTCACCACATCACACAAGCAAGTTCATTCACTCCTAAAAGCTTGCTTGTCAGCTTTGCTAGTCCAATCCACAATGGCAACAAAAATTGTCATTTTATCCTTAATGTTCTTCTTTACTCTAGCCACATCTATAGAGGCCTCAAAGCAGTGGCGGTGCCACGTTATACCGAGGGTGTTCCCAGGAACACCCTGAAAAAAAAATTTTATATACAAATTTTTTTTTTTTTTTACCCTTAAAAAAAAAAAAAATAGGAACACCCTCAAATTAAAGTGAGGAACACCCTGAAATTAAAAAAAAATATATATATTTGTTCTACTTTCAAGCAAAAAAAAAAAAAAAAAAAGCCTAAACTAAAATTTCAACTAAAATCTGGAAAAAAAAAATTGTAACAGAGAAAAAAAAAAAAAGTGTAACCGAGAAAAACAACGGCAACTGGCAAGCCCAACATCAAGCCCACGGCAAGCCCATAAGATTACAGAGGAAGTAAGCCCACGGTTTCTCAAAAAAAAAAAAAAAAAAAAAAAAAAAAAAACAGACCCCAATACAGATCAGAAACCTCAAATCAGTAACATCAGAAATCACTAAAGCTTTGCTCCAAACAAAAAGAAAAGAAAGCCCTAAAGCAAAGCAAACCTAAAACGAAAATACAAAGCAACGGCTCCATCGCTCATCTCATCTGAATCGTCGATTCAAACTTTGGAATCGTCGCCATCGCTCATCGGAATCGGCCCAGCTCCAATGGACCAGTCCATCGGCCATCGGCCATCGCAGTCGCTCCAGCCTCATCGCGCCATCGGAATCGGCCCAGCTCTAGAGCAACCGCGTCGGTTTAGAGCACATCGCGCCATCGCTCCAGCCTCATCGCCGGCCTCATCGCGCCATCGCTCCGGCTAGGCCTCATCGCTCCAACAGGTATTTCTAATTTCTGCCTCTTTTTCTCTCTAACTCTCTGTCTCTCTCTCTCTCTCTCTCTCTCTCTCTCTCTCTCTCTCTCTCTCTCTCTCTCTCTCTCTCTCTCTCTCTCTCTCTCTCTCTCTCTCTCAAAATTGATGAAAATATGAAATAATGAAGCCTCTCTCTTTATTAACTTTACCCTTTTCTCAATATTTGTGATTGGCTGAAGGCTGAAGCACGTTCCAATAAAAAAAAAAAAGTGATTGGCTGATTGGCTGAAGCACTCAGTAGTGGAGTTTAACTTTAATAATTTTTTTATTTTTTGAATTTCGCATTTTGGCTTTATTTTTGTTCTTATCTGTTTGTTGGTCAGTCAATGTGTGTTGTGTTGGTGTTGGACTGTTTGGTGTGAGATATTAATTGTCTTCTATATAATAATATTGTGATTTATGAAATTGTGATTGTGAAATTTTCTGATTGGCAGGTTTGTGTAATGTGCACATCAGCACATAGATTTATTCTTTTAGTGTAATGTGCAACTAATAAATAATTTAATTAATCAATAATTATTTGAGAAAAACAATTAATAAATAATAATTAATAATTTAATTAACGAATACAGTATAAAAGACAAACAAATTAAATTATGTTAAACTAATCAATGGTTAATAATTTTATAATTAATGAAACAATAATATAACAAATTATAGTTTATAAAAAACAAACAAATTATTAAAACAACTAAACAATAATAATTAATAATTTTATTAATATTTCAAATGAACTTATAGTTTATTATTTATTCTTTTGTTAAAATTATCGACAAATATTTTATAAGAAAACTATGTACCAAAAAAAAAATTTCTAAGAAAAATTTTTAGGAACACCCTGAAAAAAAATCCTGGAGCCGCCATTGCCTCAAAGTACCATTTCCAAAAACTCAAAGAAACCAATATGATGTTCTACATGCAAGACTGGGAGACAGGAGCCAATGCCACCGCCACCCCAGTCGCTGGCATCCCTCACAAGCGGTGGTGGATCCTTGGGTTTGGAACTATCTTTGCCACTGACGATAAGTTGACAGTGGCTATTGAGAGGAACTCATCTGAGGTCGGGAGGGCTCATGGCATTTATGTGAACTCAGCATTAGATGGCTCTGACTTGCACCTATTGATGTCACTTGTGTTCACCAATAAGGAGTACAATGGTAGCACCCTTGAAATTCAAGGGGCAGACAGATTCTACCAAAAATATAGGGAAGTATCAGTGGTTTCAGGAACTGGAATTTTCAGGTTGGCCCGTGGTTATGCTACTTTGGAGACTGTTTATTTGGACATACCCAATTCTAATGCAATCATTAGGTGGAATGTCACAGTTTTTCATTATTGACTTATTTGAATAAGAGTATGGAATTAGCTAGCGTTAAAAAAAAAAAAAAAAAAAAAAAAAAAAGGTTCAACTATGTTAGCTGTGAGAATTCGATTATTAAAGAGTCACAATTTGTTTGGGGAAAAAAAATATGATGTGGTGTATAATGAATGACATAGCATATTTATCATGCGTTTTCGTTTACCATATAATAAAATCATCTTAATATATTGTTTTGACTGATGCCTTTTATTAGTGGGACACTTAAACTCCAAATTAGTAACCCTAATACATACATATACATTGTGTGTTTGCATAAAATATTGTAGAGCCATAAGTAACCATCACAACATATTTATATACATAAAAAGCCCCGAATTTGTAAATTATAAGCTATCAAAATTTATAAACATTAAAACAATTAAAATTGAAAGCAAAAATGATCAAATTATTTGGGAATATTTTTTTTTCAATTTTTATTTATTTTAGTAGTAATTATATAATGGGTTATACAAACAGTGAACTCAAAATATGTACAATTATAATAAGAACTTTCAAATGGTTCAAAAATCTACTCAATCAGTAGAAAATATTATTTATCTTAATGAAAATTCAATGTAATATGGGATACAATAAATAACTCACTTAAGCAACGAAGATCTAACCCTATAGTGCTAAAAGTGTGTTACAGTATACTTGTACTTTAAAAAAGTGAGGAAAAAAAAACTTTTAAAAAGTTATATATAAAAACTAAAAAAGTTAAAAACTTAGCTTATAAGCTCATGCCAAATGATAGTGGGTGTTCGGATAAAGCTTATTAGTGCTTTTGCTTTTTAACTTTTATGTATAGTTTTGTAAAACCTCTTTTTTTTTTATTTTTTTATTTTATGTATAAATAGACTTTAGCACATATTTTTACAAAATACTAAATAAACAGGTTCTAAATGGACAAGTAATCTTTTTCAGTTAGATCTCTCCAACTTCTCCCTTAATCTGAGAAGACTTAGTAAAACTATCATCTTCAAAACCATCTTCCATCTTTATGGAGCTAGAATTCATAAATGTGCCCCTCACCTTATTATAAATATGTTAGGGCATATGTGAATGATTTTAGGAATATATAGAATTGGCCAATCCTATGACAAAACACACTTTACTTGTAATTGGGTAGATTTAGGATGTGTAATACTTCAAAAAAAAGAGAGTTCAAGTCCAAGTATTGAAGCCATGCAAATCTGTCCAAGAATCAAGTGAAGAAGTGCTGGATTTTAAAGCTTGACAGATAGCATTTATCGAGGTTTAAAAGGATGCTTTAGCCCCATGCTCGACAGTTGCTCGATAGATACCCTATTTATCAAGAATTATGAAATTAGTTTTTCAGATCTGATTTCACTTCAATCCGTGTGTACATGTTTAAGCTTTCTTTTCTCGTAACTCTAAACATATATAAGGATTATTTTAAGGGCTGTCAAAGGTTGTGCAAGTGTGAAGTAAAGTTTTGTTCATACAAATTGTGACCAGAAACAGAATTTGCCCTAATTCACATTTCTCATGAAGAAACTGCTGCGTTTGTACGCCGTTATGTTTTGTGACCAAAGAGTTTCGTGATCTTCATCGTATTGATGAACTAAAGAACTTAGCAGGCAACATCTTTCTCAAGTTGGTAATTAAGTCATGTACTGGGATCCGGACATCGATTGCTTAGTCACGTATTAGAAGCCGTGCATTGAAAAGAAGAAACTGTCACTACAGAACAAGTCCAATTATGTATTGGGGTAAGGGTTCAACTATAGGTTGGTACAAGATACTGGAATTTCTTTACTTATAACCACTTGTTGTGATAATAGTGGATTCTTGGGAGTGGTGACCTTAAAATCATCTGGTTGGATTTTGCCTCGAAGGTTTTTCTCATTTATAAACAAATCACCATGTTGACTTTATTTTCCACTGCATATTAACTTAGTTGGTGATTTGTTTGTGCTGCCACGCGTTTTGTATGTTAATTGGATTAATTAATTAACTTGGTTAATTAATTAATTAATTTATCACAAAGGGTTAATACATTCTTAGCCTATCAAAATAGATACCAAAACCCAAACTTTTTTTTTTTTTATCAACTAAAAAATTTTATTCCAACAGTAGCACAAAAAAATAAAAAATAAATAAATAAATAAACAACTACAATAGAGCCAGCCTCTTCCCTGATAACATTAACAAAACAGTGAGGGCAATTACAGAGATCAAAATAGCCAGTAACTATAGATCTTAAACACTGTTTTGCTAAAGAGTGAGTTGCCCTATTAGCATCTCTAGGGGACCAACAAAAGGATGAATATGGGATATATTCAGCCAATTTAATGACCTCCTCCAATACATTTTTGACCTTTCAATGAATATCCTATTGGAAATATTTTAGTGAATAAACAAGTTTTGGTAGAAAATTAATATCCCAAAGAATTAGCAAGAATGTAAAATAAAAAGGAGTTTAGAACGATCTCACAATGCTATAAAATCACACTACGAAAGCATTGGTACTCTTTAAAGGTTGGTTCATGCTACCCGGAGTACAACTTGGTGTAACTAGTTCTCTTGGCTTAACAATCTCTAGGATTAGACTATAGCATCAACCTTCGTGATGGACGCACTTCCACTCACGAAGGTTCACAAAGAACCCTCTTGCCTTTCCTTAGAACAAATATAAATTGTAGAAACTAGAAAAATATGTGGGAGAAACATATAATAGGATTGTGTATATCTAAATATAGAGTAATAAACTATGTCTTATGGGAAAAGGTGTGATGATGGGTATTATATAGACTATTCATGAAAATAATAACATTTAGTTATTGGTAACTAATATCCATAAAAGCCCAATGGTTATATTATCCATTATTCCCCAACGACAATTTTTCTCATAATTACCAATGTTATTTTACTCATAAATTCCCAACGGCTAGAAAATAAATAATAATAAAAATGTTTGGAACACACACCCACATCAACAATCCCCCACATGTTACAAACACAAAATAGGAAAGACAAGCAACTAAAGAAAGCATGCATCAATATGGTACCAAAAAGTTTTAACCATATTTAGGATAAATAAGTAGGAATTAAAAGACAATGTTAAAGTTAAAACTTTTTTAAGCAAGCTATTAGTAATCCAAACTTACTACCCATATAACTTTCTTTACTAAGGTTGTTCTTAAGTGGGTTAACCCCTTATCCAAGCCATTAGGAGTGTGTGTAGGACACCCTAACTCAACAAGTAGGGAGTCTGGATTCATTAAGAGCCTAAAGCTCAACTTCCAATAATCTGCAACTTAGTCAATGGCATCCATCAGGAGTGCGTGTAGATACACCCCATCCCAACAGGTAGGGATATGGATCTATTAAGAGCATAAAATTCAACCTCCAACAATTTGCAACTTAGTCAATGACATCCATCAAGAGTGCGTGTAAATATACCCATCCTAATAGGTAGGAATATGGATCCATTAAGAGCATAAAGCTCAACCTCTAACAATATGCAACTTAGTCGGTAGCATCCATCAGGAGTACGTGCAAATACACCCCATCCCAACAAGTAGGGATATGGATCCATTAAAAGCCTAAAGCTTAATCTTCAACAATCTGCAATGTAGCACTGTGTCACACCATAGGGATGGACTCATCACTAATCTCTTTACAGCCAGAAAACACATAACAAATGATAGTGTCCATATGGATCACTAATGGCCTATACCCATTTAGCCTTTTGCATGGAATCATCCATCATAGAGGTTGGGCATTAGTCGTAGTGTCACAACTTGGGTATTTGTCCAATCCCTCTAAATGTCTTACTCATCAGCCTTTTTGCTAGTGGTTTGGTCAAAGGATTGGCCAAGTTTCTTTCAGACCTCACAAAATCCAACGACATAACAGCATTATCAATAAGCTGACTCAGCCTCAATTGAATATGTCGACTTTTCTCATTATAAACTTTGCTCTTAACACGTGTCATGTCATCCTAGAAATCACAAGGAAAGCAAACAGAGACAACAGAGATAGTAAATTAAGGCATATCAATTAATAAATTCCTAAGCCACACAGTTTCAGATCTAGCCTTTTCTAAGGCTACTAACTCTGTTTCCATGTTAGATCTCACTATGCAAGTCTTTTTGGATGACTTCCAAGAGACAGCCTCTTCAACTAGTGTGAACACATATCTACTGGTAGGCTTCACATAATCTATATCAAAGATGAAGTCCCCTTTAAATATATCAATAATATAGATATTGTATCCCAATGCTCAACACTAGGACTATGAGTGTATCTACTCAATCTACCAACATCATATGCAATATCAGGGCAACTACAGTTTGTCAAAAATATTAAACAACCAATAATTTTTGCTTATTTATCTTGCAAAATATTATCACCACAATTTTTGACCAAGTGCACTTTTAAGTCATACATAATAGACGTAGGTACATATCAAAGTGTTCATTTTTTTTTTCTCCACATAATGAGATTATGATAGTACAATGCAATTATTATCCCTACGAATCTTGATGCCTAAAATAACATTTGTCTCAACCAAAATTTTCGTATCAAATTTAGAGGCAAGAAAATATTTAGTATCATGCACAACATTATGGCTAGTTCCAAATATGACTAAGTCATCAACATATAAACAAATAATGACACCTTCATTATTATTTAACTTATTATATATGCATTTATCCTCATGATCATAACTCACAAATCCATGTGTAGGCATTATATATCAAAATTTTCATGTCATTGTATAGGTGCTTGTTTTAACCCATATAAAGATTTAACCAATTTATAAACTTTATGTTATTGTCCAAGGACAACACAAACCTCGGGTTACTCCATATAATTTTTTTTAATTCACCTATTAGAAAAATATTTTTAACATCCATATGATGTATAATAGGTTTGTAAATACACACAATGACAAACAACATTCTTATAGATGCAATTCTAATAAACGAAGAATAAGTATCAAATAATCAACATGATATTTTGCTTATAGAAACCCACTTGAAACCATACAATTTTTTTTAAACACCCACTTACAACTAATAGGCTTAACCTTAGGTGGAAGCTCAACCCATTCCAAGTGTGATTAGACGTAATCTAATAATTTGTTAAAAGCTTCCAACCATAATGGTGCATCAACAAATTTAATTGTAACACAATAACTTACATGCTCGTCTTCAATAATATAGGTAAGAAAATTGTAACCGTAACTCTTTTATTCCCTAGTTCGCTTACTTCTCAATTCTTGCACATCACAACAAGATCATTAGAAGTATTAATAGGTTCATGAAACATATTTTCCTTATTTTTCAAAGGAAACTCATATTTAAAGAAAGTATTTTTAAGATTCATCAATAGATAAAATTCTAAATACATCACTATTGATGAAGATAATTCTACATCATGAATTATAGCAAACATAATCAATAAACACATAATCACATATTTAAGAATCAAGATTCCTCCTTATAGGTTCATGTAGCATGAACTTAGGCAAGTACCCCCACACTTTGAGGTATTCTCCTTTTAGATTTGGGTAACATCTTAGCCAACAACCCCCACAGTTCGAGGTATACCAAGTTACGCTTATGCCATTCTCAACTTCATTTTATATTTTATAAAAATTTCCAAAACTTCATCTTCGGTTCCTAATAAACAATGCTAAATAAATATAGAATGGTCATCAATAAAGATAACATAAAATCTTTTACCACCTCTAATCATTGTTTGTTTTAAATCAACCAAATTATTATGTATCAAACTAAGGAGTTTGGATCCTCTTGTTATGGATTTGCAAGGTCTTTTTATTTCAAATTGACAAAAACCTATCCACCATTTCAAAACAATACATATAGCCAATAAAATATGTAAATATATTTTTTCAATATCACTATGGCACTAAATCTTATACACTATACCAAAATACTAGTTGGATTATTTTTTTTTTAAATTTTTTATATAAAGAAGTTTTTAATTATTTTTCATAATTTCTCATTTCATATATTTGTGTCAAGAGATGTAATAATAATATCATTTGTACATAGAGCCAAAAGCCTCTAGCTACTAGAAACCACTCTTAAGAACGTCCATGATTTCACAAGAATAAGACACTGAATATTTTGTAAATTTGACATCATCATACCACAATTGTATAATACAAATGTTTAATCATTCACAATTTATTTTTCACAAGACCATATGTTTCACTTGAATACTTTAGCAAGAAAAATCATATTTAATTAAATTACGGTATCATCGTATCTTCATCATACAATAAGAATGTCAAGTTGGTACAGCACTATTGATCCCACTTAACAATAGAAATGCCTTCACCATAAGTCTACACCAATTTTTTTCTTTCATGATTGTGCCAAATAAAAAAAATTTATCTCATTTCTCATAAAAATTATCACTAACATTTTTTTATGAATTCCAAAAAACATTTCTCAAAACACATACATTTTTCTTCAATCGCATGGTCCTTAGATTTTAATAGACATAAAACATATAGTATCAGAATTGCAAATGCATAAAGTTGATATCCGCATACCAAGACAACGTTACATAATATTATTCACATATTGATTTAGATTAGAGAATCAAAATTACATTTGGATGGATGCCATTTATTTTTCCTTTTAAAATATTAGTCCACCAAATTGTTTAGATAAAGCAGATAACAAAATAAACTCCACAAAAGATATAAGTAATTATTTCTTAGAATATAACTACTTGCATTTTTTATTTATAAACATAATATCATATCACAAAATGAATTTCATGATCAATAACTTGTTTTTTCTCTTGTCCAAACAACCCCCAAGATTAGACTATAGTGTCAACCTTTGTGGTGGATGCACTTCCATTCACGAAGGTTCAAGAACAACCTTCTATTGCCTTTCCCTGGAACAAATATAAATTATAAAAAAATATGTGGGAGAGACATATAATAGGATTGTATATATCTAAATATTGTATTAAACTACGACTTATGTGAAAGTGTGTGATGATGGGTGTTATATAGGTTATTCATGACAATAATAACATACAGTTATTAGTAACTAATATCCGTAAAAGTCCAATGGCTATATTATCCATTATTGCCCAACGGTTATTTTTCTTATAATTACCAACGGGTATTTTACTCCTAAATTCCCAAACGCTAGAAAATAAATTAGAATAAAAGTGTTTGAAACAAACACTCACACCAACGTATATAATCTATTACAACAAATAGCTTGAATGCACCCCTGTGAGTCTCCTTCGAAAACAGCATCATTACATGATATTGCCACTACCAATGCCACTGCCTATTTTAGAGTTTCTGCTTCTGCCTGAAGAGGAAGACTGGTTTACCTTTTTTGAGTAGGCAAATTACAGTTTTCCTCTTCAGTCTCTAACAATCACTGCTACTACATAATAGACCAACCCCACTGCTACATCTACATTGAATTCTATAGCTCCTGCCTCTGGCCTAACCCAAGAGATTGACATTCTAGGCTTTTGCTATAGTCTTGGAAGGGAAATTTTTGATGAGTGCTCTGACATTGTTCTAGCCAGCATAGAGTTGATTGATTCAAAACATGGCTCCACGCTCTCAAAAACTTTCCTGATCCTAGCTTGCCAAAATTTTTCAAAAAGTATAGCTCCAAACAGCGCTAGCTCTTCTTTATTAGATACATTTTGAGGAGGATTCAAAAGTAGGCTTATGAATTGGTCTGGACTTTGGAAATTGATTTCATCAATTTTAATTCCCCATTGGCTTCCGTACCATAAAGCTTTAGAAAGATGGCATGTGTAGTAAGCAGATGAATTGTTGATTCCACTTCCTCATTGCATAATGGGCATGACTTGTCTAGCATCTTTATGCATCTACTAGTTCTTCCCTTTGTGAGCAAACAATCTGCAGCAATTCTCCATAATAACATTTTATGAATTTTTGTTTTCCAAATCCAGCCTCTTTCTTTACTTTGATTAGGAGGTGGGGAAGCACTTCGGCTTAGCCAGTAAGCTGTTTTTATTGAAATGGCGCCCGAGGGAGATATAGTCCACACCTATTCATCACGTGTAGCAGTGGGTGTAAGAGGAATTTTTTGAATTGCTGATACAGACTGCTCATCGAACAGGTCATTAAGTTTCTGAGTATCCCAGCTATACCTGTTGTTGCTGATAAGTTGAGAAACTAAAAGATCTTTCTCTTTGTCTACACCTTCCTTAGAGTTTGGCTTAAAAGATGGGAAATTCGGCACCCAAGGACCCTCTCATGTTCTGATATTATTCCCGTTGCCAACTCGCAAACAGGCACCTTTTGATATGAGGTTTTTAATTCCCTCTATGCTTTTCCAAAACAGGGGAAGAGTTTCCAGCAGAACAGTGACATAGCCAGTTGCCTCTCAGGCTCTCACCTTGTATTTTGCTTAGGAGCTTAATGCAAGGGCACTCCTTACTAGTTAAGATCCACCAGGCCAATTTGGATAGGAAAGCTTGATTGAAGTCCCAAAAGATTTTAAAACCCAACCCACCATCCTTTTGGGGCCAGCAAACCGAAGACCAAGGAGAAAAGAAATGACTGCCTTCTGCCTGAGGCCTCCACCAAAACCGTCTGACAGCAGCATCCATTTTATCGCATAAGCTTTTGGGGCATTGAATAGTGGACATAACATATGTGGGAATAGCCTGTGCTATTGATTTTATAAGTGTTGCCCTCCTTGCCCAAGAGAGATTTTTGCTCTCCCAGCCAGAAAGTCTATTTTCCTTTCTCTCTTTTATGTGGGCCAAATCTTTACTTCTGTTGTTAGAGAGGAACAGGGGCACCCCTAAGTTTTTGGTATTTTGGGAATGCTTCTTAAGACCCCAACGACTTCTGACTTGGTTCAAAAATTGCCAAGAGAGCCTTTGATGGAAACACCCCAGACTTCTCCAAGCTTACCTCCTTGCCAGACCATTCGCAGTATCTTTCTATACATCTTTTAATGGTAGCAAGCTTGTCTATTCTTGCATTGCAAAGCAACAAGACGTCATCTGTGTAGCTAAGTTTAGATTGAGAAGGAGCAGTGCTTGAAATTTTAACAGTTTTTATATTTTGATAGACCAAGAATGTATTGACCCATTTGGTAAATTCAATCAATTAATTAAGCCAAGTAAAATAATTAGATTCAATTACATGCAATACGCATGGTAGTACAAAAAAATCACTAAATAACTAAATGTAGTGAAAATTAAATTTGACACAGGTGATTTGATAGGAATAAGAAAAACTACCAAGGCAAAACCCCACCAGGAGAATTTAAGGTCACCACTCCCGAGAATTCACTATTATCAAAACAAGCGGTTACAAGTAAAGGAATCTCAGTATCTTATACCAACCTACAGTTAAACCCTTACCCTAATACACAATTAGACTTATAACGTAGTGACAATCTCCAATTTCAATGCACAGTTCGCAGTACGTGACAAACCAATCGATGCGTGGATCCCAGTACGCAGCTTACTCACCAACTTGAGAAAGATATTGGCTGTAAAGTTCTTTAATTCATCCATACAATGAAGATCAAAAAGCTCATTGGTTACAAAACCCTACGGTATATAAACGCAGTAGCTTCTTCAAGAGGAAGATGAACTAGGACAAATTTTCTCCGGTTACAATATGCATGTAACAACAAGTGCAACAACCTTTGCATCACCTTAGATGGCCTTTATAATAATCATTATATATGTCTAGGGTTATGAGAAAAGAAACCCTACACAAACATACATAGATATGCATGAAAACAGATCTGAAAATCTGATTTTTACAAATCTCGATAAATAGGCTATCTGTCAAGATGCTGTTGAGTTTTGGGCAAAAAGCTTCTTTTAGACCTCGATAGATTCAATCTGTTGAGATTTAAAATGCACCAATTCTTCCCTTGTTTCTTGAACAGATTTGCATGGATTTAACTCTTAACTTGAACACAAAGTTGCTTGAAGATTTAAACCGTCCTAGATCTATCCAATTACAAGGAAAGTATGTTTTGTCAAAGGATTAGCCAATTCTAAATGACATATGTACATAACAATTTCCACATATTTCTTAACAATCTCCCCCTTTTACAATCCGTGACCAAATCACAACAAACAAATGAAATATGAGGGAAGTCATAAATCATTTAACTCATATTTACTTGTTGAATACAATAAAATCTAATCCTAACACAAACTCTTGAAAAACATTGCAAGAAGAGGTTCATGGTATAATAGATTTCGACAACTTGTACTTCTGAAACACTTTAAACAAAAGTCATCAAGGCATCTTAATGTGAAACAGAGAATAAAAGATTGCATACGTAAGAATCAAGTGTATAAAGAGAGGAAAGAAACAACAAATGGAGAGATAGGTAAAAATGTAATAACAACCTCGTCGAATATATATATATATATATATATATATATATATTATATACAAGGTTTGCTATCACAAAGTGGTTACAAGGCCTGTGTACAAGAACAAAGTATCTAAAACATAAAGAAAAGAAAAGATACATAAGTCCTCACTACATCCCTATAAAAAAATATAGACACTCCCCCTAATAAAAAAATCTTATACTAACTCTCTCCCTAGATACATGACTACTCTCATACCCCAAAATTACTCCCCCTTTTTGTCACGAATGACAAAGGGCAAGTCACTGTGAAGCAATCATGTCCTCATCACCGAAAGAGCTAACATCCTCATCCTCATCATCACCAGAACCACCATTATCGTTCTCATCCTCTGAAGCTTGTGGAGATGGAGATGGAGAAACGGTGAAACAACCCATGACAGCTTGTCGTCGTGTGATACAACCTACACGGGTGTTCACCTGACATAACTCATCATTGAGAGTGTCAAGACCAGCATCCATGCACTTAAGCTGAGCCATAATGGCTTCGAGAGTCACACCACCCGCGGAAGAGAAAGGAGTGGAGGTGGATGAAGTAGAATGGGCTAGAGGAGTCACCGTCTCAGTCTGTGGCTGCTTCGGTTGAAGTTGGGCCTCATTCCGTTGAACAGTCCCCGAGTTAATGGCACGCATGATAGGGAAGTGATCAGACTCAGGATAGGAGACAAAGGATTGGCGAATAATCCTCGTGATAGCAGAAGGAAAGATAAGCATATCACGGGCCGCCGTATCCTTATAGACATCTATAAGGGAGGGGATGAAATGAGAGGGAAAGTCTATAGAAAGATCCTTTAAGAGGGACAACAAAAAGCCAGGACGAGGATCAATGATAAAGTTATAGTGAGAAAAGGGATGTAAAACAAAAGTCATCACCATATTCAAGAACCTCGGACCTTTTGCAAATCCCGAGCATGAGCTATTTTGACACCCACCCCATGATGAAGGTGTTTCACAAAAGAGAGATAGAAGCTCGTCTTTGGACACAGTCCTTAGATGTGGACAACCGTGATAATCAAGATGTGATTCTCTCAGGACATGTAGCACTTTAGAGATAGGCTCTGGAGTCACTACTATATAAGTACCTCTAACAAGAGTGGAAAACTAAGGTACTGAAGAATCGAAACCGTGCATATTGGAGTAAAACTCTTATATGATCATGGCGAGACAGCTCACAGGCATCTCACATAGAGACTCTCAAGCTCTTCTGTGTATGGCATTTGGGAGAGCAGTATCAGACAAGTTTGATAGGATAACGTGGTATTTTGAAAGAATGCCACGTTTGGAAAAGTTCTCCGAGAAGTCCTTATGGGCCTTCTAATCACATAACCTAACATGGAGAGGAGTGGAGTCAGAAGAAGATGCCCCGGAATGAAGAGGGTTCCAAAGTGGAGTAGACTTGCACTTTGGTGCCATTGTGCAGACTATCCGAGAGAGAGAGAGAGAGAGAGAGAGAGAGAGAAACAAAAAAGCTCCAATCACAAAACAATACCAGAATATGAAAAGAAAAGGTACACATGTAGGAAGAATGCATGATCATGTGACGTGTAACATAAAAAAACATCATGGGCCTAGCCCAATCTAAACCTAATAGCACACAAGGTTCCAACATGTAAATCACATAACTAAATGCATAAAAATACTGTGAAAATGCCAATGGAATGCAATGCATGATCATATATCAACAATTAAGCAAAACCCAACCCAAAAGTTTTACAAATACCTTATTAATTTTGAAAAGCCCCAAAAATTTTCAAAAACCCAAAAAAACTAGGTTAAAATGTATGAAATGCCTGAAGAAAGAGTGAAAACAAGATCGTTCCAGTGAAAAGAAGATCACTCTAGGCCGAAAATAAACTGGGTTTGAGGTTTAGAGAGAGAGAGAGAGAGAGAGAGAGAGAGAGAGAAGTGTTTGGGGAGGTGAAGAGTCAATTTTTATCGAGAGAGAACAAGAGAAATGAAATGTAATGTCACGCTGAAGCTATTTACAGAAATCTCGTCTCGATAGATCGAAAGGTATTGAGAATCTGTCGAGCATTAATTCTCGACAAACAAATTTGTCGAGATGCTATCAAGAATTTGTCAACGCCAAAGAATCTCGATGGATCGAACAGCTGTCGAGAAGCTATCAGCTAGACAGAAACTTTCTTAATGGATCAAGAATCTGTCAAGAATCTATCTAGACAAATTTTAAAATAGCTCATTGGATCAAAGATGCGATAGGATTTGTCGAGAAAAAGAAGCTCAGGGGTCTCGATGGATAGCTAGCTATCGAGAGGTATCGAGAAGTTGTCGAGCTTGATAAAAAAACAGTTTTTCAAAGAGAGGAAAAATATAGATATGAATGCAATCAAGCAAACTACTCAACCAAAGATCCCAACAATATGTTAAGCTCTTAAAAACATCTTTCAACAAGATAAAGGCAAAGCATTCATGATCCAAAACGCGCGCGCGCGCACACACACACATACACTCTAAACAAGTCTAACCAATTTTATATTTTAAAAACAGGTCAAGACAGTTTAGTGAGTATATATTAACACATGTATTCTTTGTGATAGCCAAATCACATTATACCGGCACATGTATCAAAAGTAGCAAAGAATTTTTTCATGTTGTGTGTGAAAAACATCGCAAGATTGCACAAATATTTCATGTTATGATGATTTAAGATATGAGAAAATCAATTTAATTCACACACAATCATAAGTGTTTGATGGGGACTATCACCTTCGAGTTACATCCTATAACTGCCGCATCTCCTAGAAACAAGCATGCAACCATATTTAAAAGCATTTTGATTCTTTTTGCTTTTTATTTCTTTGCATATATATATATATATATTTTGATCATATCATTCATGGGTATATAAGAGAGAGAAGAAAATACTCAATTATGTTAAGTTTTTGACATTGCACTTTTGCTATGCCGAAGCATACAAATGTCATTTCATGATTGGTAGACAATAGTGGTGAGATGGTTATTTATGCCTTTCTCTTAGGATTTTTTAGTCCTTCTCGTAAAAAAGAGTGATAGGAGTGTTAAGTACAAGAGATTACTTAATCTTACTCATCACAAACACGAGCCACAAACCCCACTTATTTAATTGTGCATTGAGATGCTCATCTAAGTTACAAGGGATACAAAATTTAGAAAACTTTGTTTCAATGGCCATCCACGGTACACAGGTACCAATGTACACAAAACACACACTGTTCTTGTATGTTTTTTATTTTTCAATTATTTTATTTTATTTTATGAAAAAACAAAATAAAGAAAAATTGAAAACAAACAAACAAAAACATGTTAAACAAAGCATAGCATAAAACTAGATGCAAATGCATGAGGAAGGAGGAGAGATCCATAGACCTGACACCAATGTTTTGGCGAAAGAATTCAAATCATTTGCTATCAAGAGGTTTGGTAAACAAATCAGCCTTCTGATTATCAGTGTGAACGAACTCAAGAGTGAAAGTACCATCTTCAACAAGATCTTGAATGAAGTGATGTCGAATCTCTATATGTTTTGTTCGAAAATGTTGAACAGGATTTTTAGAGATGTTAATGGCACTGGTATTGTTACAATAGATGGTAAGATGTTCTTGACGAATACCATAATCAAAGAGGAGTTTTTGCATCCATAAAAGTTAGGTACAGCAGTTATTGATAGCGATGTTTTTAGCCTCTACGGTGTATAATGAGATGAAATTCTGCTTTTTCCTCATCTAAGAGACAAGATTATTACCCACATAAAAAAAAAAAAAAAAAAACTCCCCGACGTACTCTTTCTATCATCAGCATTCTTAGCCTAGTCAACGTTAGAATACCCAACTAAGACATCATTGGTGTCTTTGCTATACTACACATCAAAATCGGTTGTGGTTTTGACATACTTTATGATTCTTTTCAAAGCAATCAAATGAGACTCTTTGGGATTAGGCTGATATCTAGCACACATCCTCATGTTGTAACTAATGTCCGGTCAGCTAGCAGTGAGCTATAGAAGACTATCTATCATGCCTCTATATAAAGAGGAATCAACACTTTTTCCTAGTAGATCAACGGTGAGTTTAACATTTGGGCTCATGGGGGTTCTAACAGAACTAGCAAATTCCAAACCAAACTTTTTCACAAGATTCTTAGCATATACCTGACACTTGCTAACGGATTTACAGTCCAAGGAATTGGTTCAACTCTCCAATCATACTCATCTCGAACTCGGCTTGCATGAGTTTGTAGAAGTTGTGAGCAAGTTCATCCTTTATAGAACCGAAGATGATATCATCAAAATAGACCTGAGCAACTATCAGCTTGTCATCTTCCTTTTTGATGAAGAGTGTTTGATTAGCTTTTACTCTTGTGAAACCATGTGAGACTAAGTATTGAGTGAGCCGATCATACCAAGCTCTAGATGCTTGCTTTAAACTATAGAGAGCATTTTTAAGATACAACACATGATCCGGATAGTGTGGATCAATGAATCTTTTAGTTTGAGCTACATAGACATCTTCCTTCAGGAACCCATTCAAGAAAGTAGTCTTTACATCAATTTAGTAAAGCTTGAACTTCAAGTGACATGCCAAGGCTAGGAGAATCTTGATGGATTCCATACGAGCTACAAGAGCAAATGTCTCATCATAGTCTACTCCTTCCATTTGGGAGTATCCTTGAGCCACAAGACTAGCCTTGTTGCGGATTGGATTTTCTCTTAATTTTGACTTTTAATGTATATAGATTATTTTATAATATTAATGAGATACACTTCACGTTGTCTTATCAAACGCGATTGCGTGATATGATATAGCACACAACATGGATTAAATTCATTCTGTAATATGGGGTCCTACAAATAACCCACATCAGTAATGAAATAGTAGCATACTAAACCTATAATGGCAGAAATAATTACTTTTTGATGATGTGGAAATCATTAGTGAGTGGGTTCATCCAAATAGATCAGCATAAGCTCGTCCAAGTTCTTGCAAAGTTTAGAAAGAAGAAGGGGACCCCTCAGGTTGGTCACCGATGTGGTGCCGGCCACAGAGTCTCTGATGATAAAGTGAGCGAATATGGCGTTAGAGATGTAGCAAATGTAGTAGTAGGGGTTTAAATTGAGTAGAATGTATGTATCTGTACCTTGTCTAGTTCTGATGTGCCTATATATATATATATGCTTTTCTTCTAGTCATTTCTCTCCTTTAATGGTGAATTAAGTGTCTTCTTTGTAACGTTTTTGGCCTATTTAATGTGTACTTTGACGGGGATCCCAACGGTCTCCTTGCTGATATGTAATTGTTGGGATATTGAATACCCTCTTTATGACTTTCTTCCTTCGTCTAAGCTGGGTCCACGGGGACGATGGTCTTTATTGGGTTCGTCTGGACGATGATATTTATTTGGCTCGTGTGGTCTCCATATATTCCTTCATGGATTTCCTCTAGAATGTACCTAGCTTCGTCTTACACTTTAGATAAGGCATGGAGAACCCTCTTTTATACAAGGCATCATTCAGGATCGTGAACCTAGTCGCTCGTTTTTGGCCTTCCTGGCTTCATCGGCGTCCACTAGAAGTCATCCGTCTCAGAGGAAAGAGAGAATTAGAGTCATCTAACTGTTTCGGTTTTGAATCACAAGAGTGTGGAATTCTTCAATGCTAGGATTCTTTTGGTACATCTATTCTCAAATTTGGTGGCATTGCTCCTTCTTCAGATAATGCTTGCCTTGCTACTTTGTCTGCTTCTAATTTCTTGTTCCTAGGGACCTGTGTGAAGTCTACTCGATCAAACTCTTGGGTTAGGTGGTTCATCTGCTTGAGGTATTTCTATATCCTGTCTTCTTTTGCTTTATATTCACCCTTTATCTGTTCTATCACCAATTTAGAATCAATTTGAAGGAGTAGGTTTTTGGGGCCCAAAGCCTTTCCGATCTTGGGCCCCATCAATATGGCCTCATATTCTGCTTCATTGTTGGTGGCAAGGAATTGGAGTTGCACTCCATACCTGAGGACGTCTCCTTCACAAGTGTAGACAATAACCCCTATTCCCCTTCTTTTTCGGGCTAACGACCCATCGGTTTGGATCGTCCACCTGTCTGACTCTTGGATCTCCTTTTCTTCTAGAATTGTGAACCCTGCAACGAAGTCTGCTAACACCTGTGCTTCGATCGCTGTCCTGAGGTGGTATTCAGTGTCAAACTCACTAAAATCAAATGCCCATTGCACCATTCTTCTTGCAACTTCGGGCTTGATCATTAATTTCCTTATTGGCTGGTTAGTCATTACCAAAATAGGGTTTGCCTGGAAGTAAGGCCGTAGTTTACGAGAGGCAACGATTAGGGCAAAGGCGATCTTCTCAATCCGTAGATACTTTGCCTCAGTTCATTGGAAAGCTTGGCTGACATAGTAAACTAGGAGCTGCACTTTATTCTTTTCTCAAATCAAAGCCGCACTCAGGGTGGTGGCTGACACTGCTAAATATAAAAACAAGTTTTCCCCTTCCTTCGACGGGCTTAGGAGTGGGGGCTTTCCTGGAAGGCTTTTTCGTACTCCTCCGTCCAGGTAAAAGCTTGCTTCAGGATTTTTGAAGAATGGTAGGCATTTGTTTGTTACTTTAGAGACGAACCTGTTAAAGGCCGCGATCCTTCTAGTTAATTTATGGACTTCTTTCACTATTCTTGGCGATGTCATCTCTAATATAGCCTGAACTTTTTCTAGGTTAGCTTTAATTCCCCACAAGGACACCATGAACACCAAGAACTTTCCTAATGCAACCCCGAAGGCGCATTTGCTAGGATTCAACCTTTTCTGGTACTGTTTAAGGGTCGTGAGGGTTTCCTTGTGGTCATGCCGATGTGTGGCTTCCTCCATCTTCTTGAAGAGCATATCATCCATGTATACCTCCATGTTTCTCCCAATCTATTTATCGAACATTATGTTGACTAACCTCAGGTAAGTCGCCCCTGGGTTCTTCAGTCTAAAGAGCATTACCTTGTAGCAGTAGAGCCCCAAGGTAGTGATGAAGGCAGTCTTCTCTTAGTTTTCTTCTGACATCTTGATTTGGTTGTATCCTGAGAATGCGTCCATGAATCTAAGGAGCTTGTGTCCCACCTTGGAGTCCACAAGCTAATCTATTCTTGGCAAGGGGAAGCTATCTTTTGAGTAGGCCTTATTCAGATCCGTGATGTCCAAGCACATCCTCCATTTACCATTTTCTTTCTTTATTAGGATGACTTTGGCCAACCAGTTTAGGTAGTAGACTTCTCGGATAAAATTGGCTGCCAACAATTTGTTTACCTCGTCCATGATGGCTTTGTTTCGTTTAGGGGCAAAGACTCGTCATCTTTACTGGATGGGCTTCTTCTCTAGGTCTACGTTCAAAGGACCGTAGTCTTTTGGGATCTACCTTTAGCTATTGGAACGCTAAGAGATATATAATGTTTGTGGAACTACCATTATCTATTAGAATCCGTCTAATGTTGAATCATTCTATCATAAGCATGATAACCAAGGGGTCGTTGTGTGGTTGCTTTACACCTCTAGCATCTTCTTCTGAGAATAGGATGTCCACATCTGCTTTCCTTCTCTGCATTAAGGGTGGCAACCTGTGGACACAGTTTACTTGTCTTTGTCGTGACTTCTTGAGGGACTTGAAGGGCCCACCCGTGGATGGTTCTCCTGTGATCATCTTTATCTCTCCTATCGCATTTTGTGGAAGACCAAATGCATTAGTCTCATCCCTAGGAACTGTTAGGACATATGTGAATCATGTTAAAAACATATGTCAATATAGAATTGGCTAATCTTTTGACAAAATACACTTTACTTGTAATTGGGTAATTCTAGGTCATGTTTAATACTTTAAGGAACAAAATTTCAAGTTCAAGTGTTAAAACCATGTAAATGTCCAAGAATCAAGTAAAGAAGCCTGGATTTTAAAGTTTGACAACTAGCTTGACATATAGAATCTATCGAGTTTAAAAGATAGTTTTAGCTCGATGCTTGACAGTTGCTCGATAAATAAGCTATCTATTGAGATTTATGAAAATTAGATTTTCAGTTTTGATTTCATTCCAATCCATGAGTACATGTTTAATTTTTTTTTTCTCACAACCCTAAACATATATAAGGATTATTTTAAGGACCGTCAAAGGTTGTACATTTGCACGAGTGTGAAGCTATGAGAGACCACGTCCCCGACCTATTTTATAGGTGTGTTGGGCCAAACTCATGTGAATGGGTGGAGTCTTGTTATTGCCTCTCAAAATGGAGGTTTGACTGGTTATATTTTCCCCTTTAAATTAAGGGTTTTACAATGGAGTCGCCACTTTTTTAATTATTGGAATAAATAAGAAAACCAAAATTGAAAATTTTCTCATTTTATTGATTTACAATTGAATTTACATTGATCATAGGAAATTACATGGCTTTGATTCTAGATACAATTTAAGATGAAGTATATAGCTTTATTTCCTAGTTACAATCTAGAAATTGAAAAATTACATGGATAATTATTGGATCTACTGACCTTTGATTAAAGCTCAGAGGCTATGTTACAAGATGGGAAGATGTTAGGCACCCACCTTGCCCAATGATACCGGTCTTCTAGACTATGGTGGCCAACATTCATATCATAGCATCCAATATGTCAATCAAGTTGCATGTTGAATTTAATGTGTGTACATGTAATGAACCCTAATTCAATTTATTAAGCATTTCATTTGGATTGAAAAATAAATTCTAGTGAATGTGTGTATGGTGATATTCTAGATTCAAAGATTTGAAAGAATTATGAAACAAAAATGTTTTTCATATTTTTGATGTGGATTTAAGATCAAAACTAGTGCTTATGCATGAACATGTGATGAACAACTAATAACATGTGAAGAATACATAAGAACATTTAAGAACATTCAAACACATTCAAGAGAATTTAAATAATTACTATCGTGCTTTAATCCTAAATTCTCATCATGGCAACACAAAAAATAAGTTAAGAAAATGAATTATACTTTCATGCAATACCCATACGGTGGAGGAGACTCTTGGTAGAAGTCCTAAGGGTGGAGGAAAAGAAGAGTTAGGAGAGGGAGAGTGAGTCTCACTCAATACCTTGAGTCTCAAGAAAACCAAGATATGACAAAACTACTCTATTTCACTAGAACTCAAGAAAGGAGAAGAGAGTGGGTTTTTGTGTGCTACGGAATGGAGGAGAGGGGGTTTATATAGTAGTGGTGGAGAAAATATGAATGGAATGTCATTTAATGAAGGTTGACAAAAAATCATGAACCTAGACCTTATTTTAGCCCTTGGGAAAATTTGGTGCATTAAATGCAAAGATTGGTGCAAGTGAGGAGCAAGCAAAATTCGGTTTTCCCGTAGCTACTATAATAGCCTATAGAACCAACTTCAAAAAATCATATCTTACTCAATTCTGAACGTAATTGTCTTATTCTTGTACTCAAATTGAAGCCCTGGATGTCTAGTTTCTGAAAAAATTAACCTCATTTATAGATTCAAAATATTCTGAGAGATATCAACGAAATGGTGAGCAGAGGTCATTTGTTAAAAAACAATTTCAGCACAATTGGCATTAATAGGTCCCAAATTAATTTCCAATTAACATTAATAGGCTCCAATCACTCTCATTTTAGACTTAATTAGCTCTAAATTTACCCTAATTAAAAGATAATTACACAAATTACTCATTAAATAATTAATGTTTACCTATCTAGTTAATTAGTTATGTGCAACCCTACCATAAAATGTAGTCCTAACCAATCAAATTATGACACATCATTGATCTCAAATTGATTATAATTATAACCAATTGAAATCAAATGTTCATAATCACATATAGTCAGACTCAATTTGTGATAGCGCATCTCGGCCATTAAAATTTGATTTGATGATAACTTTCAATATGATAGTCTGATTAGGGCTTATGACCAGTCAATTTGATCGTTATAACATTAAGATCATTTTGGTGAAATGAGATTAAGAATCTAATGGCTAGAATCAAGATGCATGTTTTCAAGGTGAAATTACAATTTTACCCTTCATGTGAGGTTAAATGTAGGTTGCTAAAATGGGGTGTCAATAGAAGCAAAGTTTTGTTCATGCAAATTGTGACCGAAGACAAAATTTGTCCTAGTTCATCTTTCTCTTGAAGAAGCTGCTACATTTGTACGCCATTGGATTTTGTAACCAAGGAGCTTCGTGATCTTCATCGTGTTGATGAACTAAAGAACTTTACAGCCAATATCTTTCTCAAGTTGGTGATTAAGTCGCATATTGAGATCTGCACATCTATTAGTTAGTCACGTACTGAGAGCCGTGAATTGAAAATGAGAGATTTTCACTACAGAATAAGTCCAATTCGGTTTCGGAGTAAGGGTTCAGGTTGGTATAAGATGCTAGGATTTCTTTACTTGTAACCGCTTATTTTGATAATAGTGTATTCTCGAGAGTGGTGATCTTAAATTCACCCGGTGGAGTTTTTCTATGGTGGTTTTTCCCATTCATAAACAAATCATCCATGTCAAATTTCATTTCCACTGTATTTAGTTATTTGGTGATTTGTTTGTGCTACCATGCATTTTGCATGTTAATTGGATTACTTAATTAACTTGGCTAATTAATCAATTAATTTATCACAAGGGGTCAATACATTCTTGGCCTATTAGGAATAGTCTTGTGCTTTTCCTTGTTATCATTTCTACGTCGGCTAGATTCCACTTTATTTACAAATTTCTGTAGATTCACTTTTCAAATGAGTTCCTCTATCTGTTCCTTCAAGTCTCTGCAATTTTCAGTGTAATGGTCGTGGTCTTTGCAGAATCGGCAGTATTTTCTCTTGTCACGCACATTAGGTGATAAGTGCAGCATCTTCGGCCACTTAAGGTAATAATTATCCTTAATCTGCATTAAAATTTTATCAATAGGCAAAACTAGATGGATAAATTTTGTCGTCCGAGACATTTTTTCGTCTTTTCACTTGTTCCCATCCGAACCCTGACGATCTCCCTTTTCTCTCTTGCGTCCCCTTCTATCTTCTCTTTTGCCCTCTCTCTTTGGGCTTATCCTTATCTCCTATTATGGATAGGGCATCTTCGGCGTTCATGTACATTCGAGCTTTCAACAACATTTCTGCCATTGTTTGCGGGGGAATTTTCGCGATAGCGACCCTAAATTCTCTAGATTTCAGCCCGGCTTTGAAGTTGGTTAATTGCAACTTGTCTGCTGCTTCATCAAATTCTAGGACTTCTCAGGTGAAACGTTTCACATATGACCTTAAGGTCTCTTTTTCCCCTTGCCTGATGGTGAGCAAATGGTCTGCAGGCCTTTTCGAGCATTGTCCACCAACGAAATGGCGTACAAAAGAGTTTCCCAGTTGTTCAAAATTGTCAATGGACGATGTTGCTAACTTACTAAACCACACTTGCGTTGCTCCCTTAAGAGTGGTAGGAAAGGAGCGGCACAATATCTCGTTTGGTGGTTGCTGTAGACTTAAAGTCATCTTAAAAATAGTAATATGGTTCAGCGGATCCTTCAGACCATAGAATGACTCAAGCTGTGAAAGACGAAACTTCGGGGGCATAAGGCACTCAAGGACTTTCAACGTGAAAGGTGAATCCGTCCTTCTGACCATCTCATCTAGGTTCTGATCCGTCTTTTCCCTCATTGCATTCCTCAGCTCATCCATTTCTCTCCTTATTTCCCTGAGGAGGTTTGAATTCACTTCGTCAGAAGTGTTCGATCGTTGATGGTTGTCTCTTCTATGGCTATCTCCATCATCATTTCGGTTCGTCCCA
Source organism: Castanopsis chinensis (assembly GCA_032878915.1). Classification (NCBI taxonomy): domain Eukaryota; kingdom Viridiplantae; phylum Streptophyta; class Magnoliopsida; order Fagales; family Fagaceae; genus Castanopsis; species Castanopsis chinensis. The sequence continues at coordinate 9,736,445 of JAVQMG010000126.1, read as the reverse complement.
TTCCTTGTGGGTGAATGATTCTCCTCTTATTGTAACTACAATCTCATCTCCTAGTTCTGCCTAATGAGCTCGTCCATGTTGGCTGGGAGTGTCTGGATTTGTAGCGCTAGTGTTTCAGAATCTTGTGGTGTGTTGGACTCTATTTGGACCTTAGTATTGAATGGAACTACACTTTCAGATCGAAGTATGAAATTTTCATCCTCACAAACGGCACCAAACTAATAATGCGAAAATCATTAGTGAGTAGGTTCATTCAGATAGATCAGCACGAGCTCGTCCAAGTTCCTACAAAGTTTAGAAATAAGAAAGAGACCCTCTCAGGTTGGTCACCGATGTGGTTCCGACCACGGAGTCTCCAATGATAAAGTCAACGAATATGGCTTTAGAGATGTAGAGAACGTAGTAGTAGGGGTTTAAACTAAGTAGAATGTATGTATATGTACATTGTCCAGTTTTGAGGTGCCTATATATATATATATGCTTTTCTTCTAGCCGTTGCTTTCCTTTTATGGTGGATTAAGTGTCTTCTTTGTAATGTTTTTGGTCTATTTAATGTGGACTTTGATGGGGATCCCAACGGTCTCCTTGCTGATATGTAACCGTCAGGATATTGAATGCCCTCTTTATGACTTTTTTCCTTCGTCCAAGTTGGGTCTGCGTGGACGATTGTCTTTATTGGGTTTGTCTAGACGATGATATTTGTTAGGTCCATCACTTCTCTTTACTCAAATCTAAGAAGATTGAACAATTAACAATTTTAAAAAACACTACTGTGCATCCTTAGTGCAGTGGTCACTTTACAAATTTAAGTGTTTGTTGGGTGTGAGGGAGAGGGTCTGAGTTCAAGTCTCCAAGAGAAAGTTTCACACACATTTACACTTAGATTTGACTAGAGTAGAATTTTATCTTGTATTAAATTTTTTTTTTGAAAAAACATATGCAAATCTATTATTTACTTATTAAAATCGAATACCAACTTACCAATTTATCAAAAGAGGATTAAAAGAAAGCAAGCCAACACATGAATCTACATTTCTGAAAAGAGTTTAAAAATTTGACCCTCAAAATTCATGAAATGCAAGTTCTAGCTCATAATAAGACAACACAAAGTATAAAAACAAAAGGTCCTATAAACAATATAAGATGCAGCTTTGTGGAACGAAATGGGGAAAAAAAAAATACATACTTGTGTAGCTAGAGGAAGAAATGTTGCCTTGGGTATTTGGGGATTCATAGCTTGGGTGAGTTTTATTCGACCAAAAAGAGGATATATTGAAGAGGAGAAGATGAGAATAAAGAGAAACCTATTACATACATACATATATATATATATATATATATATAAACTATATATATATATATATAGTTACACCAGGTGTAACTTGAACACAGCCCTGTAATTATATATATATATATATATATATATATATTTCCTGATAAAATTATATTTGTGGCAGTGTTATTTTGCTTAAAAAATTGTTATTTATCTAAAGCTACATGATAATATAATATATGTACGTGGTTGATATTTTCGGAATATTTTTTTTACATGATACGTGCATTAAACAATTTTAAAATATGGTCACTTTGTATCAATGTTCTAAATACCATTTAGGACCTGTTTCAATTTGTATTTTTTTTTTTTTTTTTTGAGAACGTTTCAATTTGTCTATTAAAATGAATGATTTCAGTACTTGCCTATTTCAACATGCATTTCGGGATTACTATATATTATAAATATTTTGTAAAGTCCATATTTTTAGATTGGTAACCAAGAACAATTGTAACAGTTTAGAACTTACTTTGTCTAGATTGAATTATATTAGATGATATTTCATTAAGACAAATCAAGTTCAAAACAGTGAAAGACTTAGGCTCCGCTTGGAAGTTCATAAGGGAAGGGAATAGAATGAAATGAAATGATCATAAGGGAATAGAAAAGAATGGAATGGAATAAATTTAAGTAAGGGAAAAGAATGGAATGGAATGAAATGGAATTAAGTAACCTTGATTGGATGTTTTAAAATAAAAGAATGGAAAGGAATGAAAATGAATGGAATGTAAGTAATCTTGTTTGGGAGTAACATGGAGGGAATGGAATGGAATGGAATCATTTTATTGCAATATTACTATTAGACCCCTGTTTTAAAATAAATGGTTGAATAAATAGGGGTATTTTGGGAGTTTTAATAAAAAATTCATTAAATCTAATTCCATTCCCTCTCATTCCTCCCAATTTCGGGGGGAATGAAAATTTGAGGTTTTAAAGGAAGAGAGAAGAATGAGTGTTGCCTCCTATCCATTCCATTCCATCCCACTTAAACTCCCAAACGAGGGAATGGACTTTCCATTCCCTCCATTAAAACTCCCAAACAAGGGAAGGGAAGAATATTCTAAAATTATTCTTTTCATTCATTTCCATTCCATTCCATTCCATTCCCTCCTCCCAAGCGAGGCCTTAAGAATGCAAAAAAGAGACCGCTCAGAGACTACATTTTGACTTCAGCTTGACAAGTCGAAAATCACTTGTCTTGATTGATCAAACTGCATGTCTTTACCGATTGAGACACAGACAAAGTGGGCAAACTACTTATTTTCTCAATCGTTGGATCTAGGGTTTGGGGCAACTCATGTACATATAAATACAAATCATAAAGAACATTTTTAGACACACAAGAGAGTTGCAAGAGAGTTGTGTTTTTGGACACAGATGTAGACTCTCACGCGTGCTTGAAATTATCATGGAAGGCAAAAAGGCACCAGTGGAAATCATGAGCCTCGAAGTTAGAATTGTATGAAATTTGGCAAGTTGAAAGAAAACAGCCATCTAAGCAATAGTTGTAGTTTCATTACTAGGTACCCCCTGAAAATGGTAGAATTCCTCCATTTAGTCGCCAAAAATTATGATTTTGCCATTTATAGTAATTTTTTTTTTCCTTAATAACTTTTTACTCAAAAGCCAGAATAAGGTCTCGCTTGTTTTGGGATGATTCTTAATGTTAGAAGTTTATGATTCTACATTTAACTCAATTTTGCTATTTTTGGTCAATTTTGGTATTTTGTCACCTAATCTCGTAATTAGTGAAGATTAGGTTTTTAGACATTTTTCTTAGTATTTATATGTTTTGTAGCCGTCAGAGGCAATTTAGACTATTATCAATAAACATAGACTTTTGCAATTTTCTTCTCTAGTGGATTCCAGTTTATCACCTTGTGAATTTAAGGAATCCCTTGTGGATTCGAGGTTTACTACCCAAGATCTAACAATTTAGTTTTTGTTCATCAAAGAGAGCATCGTGTGTGTTTTCTTCAGGCTTTCGTAATATCAAATCTCTCTTGATGCTTCAACTGGAGACTACATGCAAACAATAGATCTAGTCATAAAGCGAAGTTGTTGAAATCAGTTAACCACAATTACTGATTAAATGTTTTAGAGTGGATCTTGGAGTCACAAACAAGGAGTTTGTATGCAACAAATTAGAATATAAGAGTTTGTGAATCTTGGAGCTACGTGTGATCACGTTAGTAAGTACTATATGAAGGTGTCCTACATTTAGGGTTAAGTCTATTGTTTAAAATTTATCTTTTATATATATAAAAAAAGGTCTATTATATAAAATTCAATTATTTTTAATGTATTTCTGGTGTCTATGTGATCGGTGCTTGTGTGATGTGTTAATCATTTTAATCAAGAGCATAATTATTTAATTGATTAAAAGTTTATTAATTTTGTGACAACCGGGGTCTAAAACCCTAGCAAACACATGATACTATACTATATCAAATTATTAATTCAAAATCAAATAATGCACATTCTTAATATCGTCATTACATATACAAATATATAACATTTCATGTATAAGTAAAGAAAAAATATTAATAATGAAGAAAACAAAACTATGTTATATGTGAGTAAAGTAAACAAGAAATTTTTTTTTTAAATAATAATAAAATGCCATACATGAGTGAAGTAATAAAAAAATAAAAGTTTAGAAAAAAAAAATGATTCGTTTATATACTGGCCAAAATCACTATACTAAATAGAATTTAGTGGAATGGATCGAAACAAGTGGAATGGAGCGGAATAAGCCATAATTTAGAAAGGGATAGAATAGAAGGGTGATTCATACCATATAACTAAGTGGAATGAAAAATTTTAGTCATTTCAAGCAGAACAGAATAGAATTCATAATTATGCTTTGTATAAAAATACTATCATTACCTTCTCTTTTTTTATTTATTTTTGTCTATTATCATCAAAAGAAAGAAAAACACTAGTATTATAGAGACGTAAAATTAAATTTTCACAATAGACAAATAACACTGTTGAAATAATTTCATTAAAAAAAAAAAAAAAAAAAAACGCTTTTGAAATCAATTTACACAATATCAAATTCAGATTCATTAACTACCGAGTACCAATCAATCAATCACAAAAAAAGGCAATAAATCATGCGGAAAAGAAACATACCTTTTTGAAAACCAAATTACACCTCATTCGAGAGGTTGGTAGTTCAATATATGTAACATGGCCAATCAATGAAGGCGTTGAGGGAGGCAAAATAATCTCTAAAAAAAAAAAAAAAAAAATCTAAAACAATGGAGACCCATCAACGCATCCTCAATTGAATAATCTCTAATAGAGGATTTTTATCTACAACCAAATCCTAGTAAGAAATTACATTAAAAAAATTAAACTAAACAAATTCTTAGATGCATATTGGACTCTTAAAAACCAAATTGACTTTTGAAACCAAGAACAATAAAAAGAATCTACTTATTTGAATTTTTTTATTTTTTATAAGAAGAATCTCATAATATTTTTTTTATTTAGCTTTAATTTTATTGGCCAAAAAGCAAACCATTAAAAAACCAGATTGACTTTTGAAACCAAGAACAATAAAAAGAATCAACTTATTTGAACTTTTTTTTAAAGAAGAATCTCCTAATATTTTTTTTTATTTAGCTTTAATTTTATTAACCAAAAACCACACCTTTAAAGCTAGATAAAAATTCACAAAATTAAAGCAAAAAAAAAAAAAAAGCCCTAAACTTTACTACTTTAGTAGCAGGCTGTTCTCTACAAAATCAACAAAGAGAAGAAAAGTGAAAGAAATTGAAAAAAAAAAAATATTTGAAAAGGGAGAGTAGGAAAGATACAAATATGATTAAAGCAATTCACTTACTTGAATTGGGGATGGAGCTCAAAACAACGGTGACTGGGGCTGCTTGTTACGACTTATGACATCAGAGATCTTGTGATAGTTATGGTGGGTGACAATGATGGCAGCTAATAGCGTGGCTCGGTCATGGGTGGAAAAGGGAGAGAAGGAAATTGGGGAGGAAGTTCTTGCGTGAGGTCTGCAAAATGTATCAAGGTTGAAAGTTAAACAATTAAATTCTCCTTAAAAAATTAAAAATAAATAATTATATGGAAAATTATAAAGCCTACAAAGCTGATGTGACAACGTATTATAAAATCAATTAAAAGTGAGATGTTTCGATTTTATAGTATATATAAATAGTATGAATTATTATGAAGTCTAAAATTGTATGAATAATTTTCAAACATCGTGTGACACAGTAAATAATAAAAACCAGATACAAGTACATAAAGTTAAGGGCAAAGGCAATCTGGTTTTCTTCTAAAAATTTAAGTTGATTAGAACATTTCCAGCAGATTCTCCAAATTTTTGTACTGTTTGGAGAATGAACAGTGACTTTTACCTTTTAACTACCAACTTTTTCAAATACAGTTTCCAACAGATTATCTATCCTATTCTTTATCTCATTTAAATATTATCTCTTCATTCATTCATTATTTTTTTTTTATCATCATTTATTCTTCATATATTCATTCCCAACAACTATATTTTTCAATGAAAAGTGTAATATTCATAACATTTTTTGCAATACTTTCACAAGAATCACATCAAAATCTTATGTAGAAAGTTGTTACTAATTTTAATTTGAACCCACCTCTGAAATTATCTTTTTACTCACCAATATTAACTAATAACAGTCTATTAGTTAAATTTATTCTTTGCTTTTCTCTTGCTTTGCTGCTGATCTTCCTCAACCCGTTTATATTCATCAATGCGGTCCATGAGCCGACGTACACTCCTTACTGGCTTTTTGGTCAGAGATTTCCTTAAATCATGCTCAGTTAGAATGCCGACTTTGAAACTGTTGATTGCCACTTCATCAAAATTACCATCGATCTCATTAAACATCTCCTAGTATCTGTCGGAGTATGTTTTTAGGGTCTCCCCTTCTCTCATGGTCATGGACAATAATGAATCCAAAGGCTGAGAAACTCTACTACAAGTGACGAAACGAGACCCAAAAGCCTTAGTGAGTTCCATGTAGGAATTGATAGAATCTGCCTTCAAGCCTCATCGCAATAGGTCCTAGATTGGAAGGAAAAACTTTGCACATTAATATTTCATTTTTAGAGTGCACTGCCATCCTTTGATTGAAATGACTCACGTGCTCCACCAGGTTTGTTCGTCCATTGTACATGGTAAACGTGGGCTGGGTGAATTGCCGTAGAAGCTTCCCCTTCTCCACATTGCTTGTGAAAGGTGACTTAGAAAGCTGATGAAAGGCCTTGCTCATGGCATCATTTCCCAAGCCCCTAGAGGGGGGTTTTTTACCCTTACGCCTATGAAGATGATCCTCCTCGTAGGAAAAAGATTTACTGGGAGGAGTTCTTGACCTGGGTTTGTAATTACTACCCTAAGAAATTCTAGACGAAGAGGAGTCAGAAGGAGAGGGAGTTCGCTTTCGTCGCTCACGCCGTAGCTTCTTCTTCAGACGGTCAATCTCCCTTTGCATGGCCTTAGCGTTTTCCTCATGAGAAATTCTGCTTCCATCACGTGAATGACTCCTAATAGTATGCGCTATATGCACACTGCCTTCCCTATCTCTTTCTCGCTCAAGATGCAATAAATGGTATTCATGCTGGGATGCCACGGACTCTCCACGTTGTGGACCTAAGCCTACCATGATGTTAGATGTCCTAAAACACAAGATTTCCCATAGACAATGCCAATTGTAGGTGAACAGTTTGTACCTGGACCCAAACGTGTATAGGGGACAGGCCCAAAACAATGAATTTTTATAGAGAGTGGGCTTAAAACCTAGGTTTCTGGACGTCTAAAGTACAAAGGTAATGGACTAGACCCCCAACTCACAAACAAAGAGTTGATTATATATAAAATCTCTCCTCGGACATCAGCCGAGGATGATATGAAATGCTTCTCTTATTATCAAAGATCAACTACAACTGATAATGATGTCTCGCTCTCTCTTCTTTCTCTCTCCTTCTCCTTTTTTTCTCTCCCCCACCTTCTAATGTATTTCACTTCCTTTTACATCATCTTCCTTCTTCCCTCCATCTTTCACGTATGGCTCAGATCATCCATCTAGACACTTGTCCCATTCACCACCCTCTTGAAGTCTTCAAATAATAGCTATAAGGTTGACCAATACTATTCAGATGTCATTTTCCCATTAATGCGACCAGAGAGGTAGGTGCAGGGTCTTTAATACAGTGGTAGCAATTTTATCCAAGATATTTGCTATTTGTTCCTCCTTCCTGTGACCTTCTGAAGCACATCCTCATCCATCAATCCCTCTAGAACCTCCTTCCAAGCATAGCAACACATTATATGAATTTCCCTTTAGTTAGTCGAGGACTTATCTCTCCTCGGACTTATCTCTCCTCGGACTATGCTCACTAGCCCATCCCTTAACAACTTGCTCGTGGGCTTCTAAGTACAGTTTCCTTCATTTAGTATTAACCCCCCCTCGAATGAGCCAATACCATCGGATCAGGCCCAAGACCCAAAATCATATTCTGATACATCTACCCTCACATTTGTGTTTAAAGAAGCTATTGGAGGATGAACAGTGGCTTTTTTTCTCAAAAATATACTGATAGAACATCTATTGGAGATGCTCTTAGTCTTTGCTAGGATTAAAATAAAAAGTAAAAAAAAAAAAAAAAAAAGATGAAGAGACCGGCATTATTTTCCCACTTGCTAAACTGTTAAAATAGATGAATGGTAGAAATTTAAGAGGAGAACCTTCTTTATTGTATCCAAAAAGAGTCTTGAATTCTTTTACATTTCCTTTATTTCTTTAATGATAAAACAATAGAAAAAAAAGGCACAGAATCATTTGTTGGCTAGACAACAAGAACCCCATAGTCCCCATTGTCTGGATTCTAGAGTCTTTTGGGTAAATATGCAAAAAATGGAGTTTTTTGTCGTTATAGACACTGTTCCAAGTTATTTAGGGGAATGAGGAAAGAAAGTGAATTTCGGCAACAGTGTTGCCGAAATTCTAACAAAAGTATGAGAGAGAAAAAGTAAAAGTAGGAGAGAGAAATTTTGGAATTTCGGCAACACTGTTACCGAAATTCCCTTTGCCCCAGTCGCTGCTTAAGTGAGTGAGTGAGTGAGTGCCCAATGGAGGGAAAAAGTAAATATATATATATATATATATATATTTTGGCAATCCCATTGCCGAAAATGGAGGGAAAAAAAATTGTGGCAACGGTATTGCCGAAATAGGGGGGAAAAAGAGGAAAAAAAAAAAAAAAAGAAAAAAAAAAAAGAATTGTGGTAATGAGATTGCCGAAATAGGGGGGAAAAAAGAAAAAAAAAATTGTGGCAATGGTATTGCTGAAATAGGGGGGGAAAAGAAAAAAAAAAAATTGTGGCAATGTATTGCCGAAATAGAGGGAAAAAATTGTGGCAATGGTATTGCCGAAAAGGGGGAAGAAAAGAAAAAGAATTGTGGCAATGGTATTGCTGAAATAGGGGGAAATAGAAAAAAAAGAAAAAAAATTTGTGGCAATGGTATTGCCGAAATAGGGGGAAAAGAAAATAAAAAATAAAATAAACAAAATGAAAACCAATTGTGGGCAATGGCATTGCCAAAATAGAGGGGAAAAACCGTCTATGACAAACTCAAGCACGCTGAGTGTTTAACTCTTATCTGTCTGTTTGAAACAAATTCAAGTACATTGAATGTTTGATACTTATTCTAAAAAAGTAGATAGATTCTAAAAAGTACATGAAAGAAAGTTATAGAAGAAAAAAATGATTGATGTGTACTATAAATAAAATAAAAAATAAAATAAAAAAACTGAGATTTTTGCAGAGATTCTTTGTAGTGGCATTGCCGAAATAAAAGGGAAAAAAAAAACTACGTCCACAACATTTTTATTTTTACAATATATTTATAATAAGTCATAGGTAGTTAGTTGTTGCTAGTTCAAATTTGAACCTAACGCTAAGATACTTTTTTGCCCCAACAATAACAACCAGTAACAACCTGCTACTTATAATTTGTTACGAAAATATTATCCAAATAAAAAATATATATAGTAAACATATTCTTATCTTCAATAGTTTTTTTGACCTAGTTTGTGTATATGTCATGTTCTTTCATTTCATATTGTAAAAGTACCTATGAGGTGTCAATTAACCAATCAATTCACCTTTTCCTCCCATTCTTATTTTCTGTCTGAAAAGATTTCATTCATCCTTCCCAATAAAACTATCTTCAGAGATTCTTATTCTTTTTACTTTTTATGGCCCCCTTCAAAGATTCATATTCTTTTTACTTTTTATGGCCTCCCCATGACAAGTGATTCTTTGAAGTCTCCTCACAAAGTCATTCTTTTTGGTTTTTTGTCTTTTTGCAGATTGTGTTGTATTTGGTAAATCTTTATTAGTACAGTTTAAAGTACATAGATATTCTTATTCAGATTCTTATCCATGCATGGGAGAAATTTATGGAAGAAAAAATAATTGATGTGCTCGGTGTAAACAAAAACAAAAAAACTGAAAATTGTGCAGAGATGATCCTTGTTGTATTTGGTCAATTTCTATTAGTACAGTTTAAAATCTAAGATTCTAACTTATACGAAACTTGCATCCTATTTAAATAGCACCAATATCACTTTAGTTTCCACGTTTCTTATTTTCCACTCTTTTCCCCCTAAAAATTCTATCAGCCTTCTTCTCTACTCTTATTCCTCTCATAATTCTATCAACCATTTTCAATTCATGTGTGCCATACATTCTACAAACAACTATAAGGAACAACACTTGCAAATACCTATCTGTCTTTATCATTGTACAAGGTGAGTTACATCTCTTTAAGTAGTTACTTTTCTTTTTATAATATTCATGTTGATATGTTTTAGGGGCATAGCTAAGCATGAAAATTTTGTTTTTGTTAAATCATTTGTTCATGAAAATCTTGTTTTTGTATTATGTGTTTTGCAACAAGAACTGATTTGTATGATATGTTTTAAATTATGGGACTTGCCTAAAATTTCATATAGCAAAAATATATTTCAAAATTGACATAAATTTTCCTTAAAGAAATTCTTACTTTGATAGCCTAAAATATACATGTATGCTATAAGAAACCCCCCCCCCCCCCCAAAAAGGTTAGTATATGCCCCTAAAACAAAAATCTAAGTTTTAGGTATAATAATAATACTAAAATTATATGATATTAGAAATATTTATCTATTATCGTAATAATGCATGAGAAATATAATTTGTCTTGTTTTAGAAGAACCAAAATGAAGAGCTACATAACTAGTAATTTACATAACCATAACACATCATTCTAAATAATTTTAACTACTATGATGGACAATAATAAATTATCATTGAACTAATCCTCTTTAATAGAATTATCTCAACTCTAGCTATTTAAACATTGAATATTTCTAATAGATTACCTTCTTGTATTACCTTCTTGTATTGCACATTGAATATTAATATTATTACGAAGGGCTACCTCCTTCTATGCTTCCATTAAGCAAGGGTGTGACATTTGAAGATCTATGTGATAGAGTAACATCCACGCTTCCTATAAATAGAGAAGATTCAAAACTTACTATTTGATATAAATTTCATTTTCAATGTCATCCACATCCTATGTATTACTAACAAGTTTTGGTAGAAGATGATAATGGTGTCAATGCAATATTTGATATGTTAGGTTGCCAATATGGTTTTGTAGGTGCAGAGTTGTACGTGGGTGTGGAGCCCATAAGAAGCCACCGAGATGTTTTTTCCATTCGATATGCCAAAGAAGGACTGAGTGCATCGTTTAGTTATTCACATGGCAGGCACTTTCATGATCCATATGTCACCCATACTGGTTATTATTCTGAAGATGTGGCTCGTTCCCCAATCAACATTGTTGGTGCTGACTATTATGCTCCATATACTCATGTTGCAACTAAGGACCAACATGCTCCTTATCGGCCAATGAACACCAATGATGTTGACTATGATAACCCAACGGAGCATGTTGCACCAAAGTTTGAAGCTTAGTATGACCAAACCGCCATTCAGAGAGCTGCTAATGATCCCAATGATACACACCGCATAGCTGCTACTATTGAAAATGCGGTCCATACATTATCAGAAAGGATGCAAGCCATGGATAGTGATGACCAACTTGATAACGACGAGGTCCTTAATGATGTTAGAGATGAACAGGAGCTTCCTAATGAACCTAATCATGAAAGTAGTCCAGCAATGGCGTTCCATCAACCTTCATCACTAAGCTTTTCACAAAACACGTGGGATAATATGATTGATCCAACCCCACCATTTGAAAAGCCCATTCAGAGTACTTAGGACCTTACCCAAGAGTTTTATGTGGAATTGCTTTTTGCTGATACGGATGAACTACAAATTGCTATTCAACAATATCACATCAAGAGGAACCAAACATTTAGTGTAAAAGAGTCAGATCCAGCATGTTGGTTTGTACATTGGAAAAATTGTTCTTGGCATCTTCGAGCATGCTTTCAGGCTACACATGGGTTCTTTGAGGTTAGGAAATACAATGGTCCACACACATGTACGGAGTCCACGCTCACACAAGATCACGAGCAATTAGACATCCATATTATTCAGAAAGAGTTGAGGGATATTGTTAAAGATGATCCAAACATACAGATTTCTTCGCTTCAACAGAGTCTTTACAATAAGTACCAATACCGGCCTTCTTATTTTAAGGTGTGGAAGGTGAAATAAAAGGCAATTGGTAGAGCATTTGGTGATTGGGACAAATCTTACCAATTATTGTCAAAATGGTTGAAAGTTTTGACTGATTTAAACCCAGGTAGCAGGGTTATTTGGAGAATGGTACCTATTACTGTGCCAGGCTGTGCCATATTTGAGAGAGTGTTCTGGGCTTTTGGTCCATCAATTGAAGGTTTTCAACATTGTAGACCAGTGATTAGTATAGATGAAACTTTCTTATATGGTAAGTACAGAGGTAGGTTATTGATTGCATCAACTTGGGATGGTGACAATAGACTTTTTCCACTTGCCTTTGTCATTGTTGAGGAGGAATCTGATGATAGCTGGTATTGGTTTCTACATCTTCCCCACTATCCTCATTTGAGGCATCTTCCTCAGAGTTTGTTACAGAGGCTTCTTCCTCAGAGTTCAGAGCACATGCCCATGTATTTGGTGGTGTGCAGAAATCACCAACATAAGGGGATGGTTGGGAAGGTTGTTCATAGCTAAACTGGCTATCTTGGCCATAATTTTATTGCCCAGAATAGTATGGAGGTGGCGATGGATGATAAGAGGGAGGTGTTGAACTAGGCTGGGGATAATGGTCATAACTAAACAAACCCTCTAATCCTTATCCTATGGAAGTGGATAATCCAATCTGTTGATATAAAGACATACAATACTCATTGACATTAATTGGATTATACTCATTAAATGTGGTAGGCTCATTATGGGCAGATGTGGATGGCCTAGCTTGGGTAGAGGTGGATGGTCCAGCTTGGGTAGACATGGATGGTCCAGCTTCATCATTTCTGCGTTGTCTACATTGTCTTCCTTGATGCCTCTGTTGTCGCCCAAAGTGTGTCACCCTCTCAATAGGGACGGAGGAAATATCTGCTTCCATCGATAACTTCACTTGAGTAAGGCCCTCTACTATTGCTGGAAGGACTTGTTGTGCAATCAGGCCAGCCCTCCCTTGGTTTGCAACAACCGAAGTTAACATATTATTAATTTTCGTTTGCTGCCACATAAAAAGAAAAAAAAATTATTAGTGCAATATTATTGAAAAAGCTAAAATAATAAATTTTTATCAATATTAGTGCAGTATTGAAAATACTAAAATAATAACCTAATACATATAGGCAGCCACCTTTGGTGTCGTGAATAAGTGACCATGTTGTTGGTACCATGTTGTGTAGTCCACACCTACATAGAAATTGTCATCCCCAACTATATTTTCAGCTCGCTGGTTCCAAAGTTGGTAGTATTGTGCATGCTGCCTACATCAATCAACACCAAACTTTCCTGTCAAATTTACACAATGGACGGATTTATCAAAATTGTCAGTAGGCCACTTTGGACATCTTTGCAACAATCCAAATTGTCGCATGACTCTCTCTGGATGGTAATACTCAACAATTTGGAAGCATAGCAATGGTGCTATTGTAAGCCATATATGGTTTTCTGCAAGACACCATGGATACAAATAATCATCATACGGTGTCCAAACAACCTGCGATTCCAATTACAATAACTATGTTATAATCAATCAAGACAATAATATAACTAGTAAATTAACCATTGATGCATTGTGACAACATATATTACCTGATCTTTATTATGTGTGTCGTGTTTAGAATGGTACTCATGTAGAACATGCGTTGGTGTGTGAATAAACATTCTCCTAGTATACCACCTAGACACAATTAATGATTGCCACTGATTTTAGGGTTTGGAAGTATCAAGGATAAATGCTACTGTATACAATATTGTATAGAAATATAAAGTAAATATTATACCTGCAACTGTATAGGTCGTCACTATTTAAATTTATTGGATTTATTGGAATTGGGGTCAAATATGGAAGATGCTCCCATGCCCATAATTGTAACATGAAAACAGGACCTGCAACCTCCGTGCTTTTTTTAATAGCAGCAGTACACAGCTCTTTATAAAGGAGAGCAAGTGTGGCACTACCCTAGCTACATTCCCCAGCTACACCAAAGTCCTCTAACAGCTTAAGAAAGCAGCAATGCAATTTATTTTGGCTTGTATTTCCAAATAGTAAAGCCAAAACCTGGAACATGTATGCCCTAGCATACTATTGGATTGTTACAGCATTGGCACCCTCTGGTAGGTTTGAGAATGTATGCCTTACCCATGTTATTTTTAAGGCCAGCATATGTCAATGCATTTTTAAATGGTGTCACTCCAAGTAAATTCTGACAAAGTGGTCCCCATTCCAAATTAGTGGGCCTGCACACTGCATTGCCATCAATATACAATCCTGTAATGATTGCTATATCCTATAGAGTGATCGACATTTCACAATTAGGTAGGTGAAATGTATGGGTTTCAGATCGCCACCGCTCCACCAAAAAAGTGATAAGACTCCAGTCAATATCTATATGTGGTAGGCGAGTAACACGGTATAATCTACATTGACGCAAATATGGGGTGATATGCTCGCTTAATTGCCCAGGAGGGGGGGGGGGTATACAAACGGTTGGGGTCGCACTCGTAAGGTGGCAACCTAATTTTTTTTTTAAAATGTACAATGTTATATTGCTAATGTTGAAATTATTTTCATGTAAATTGAATAATTGTAGATATTATTAGGATATTAATAAATTTTGATCTCGCAACGTACATTGCCTTCCACTGCATCATTAGAGACGTGATATTGTTGTTGGGTTAGCAGAGAATGATTGAATGACCCAAACTCCATTTCAAATATATCCTACATTAAATGCTACAATGAGTTAAACCATATCTGAAGATGCGTTTTCACAGTATCTTTAATATATAAACACCAAGATTAAAAAATTACAATATTTGAAGGTACATTTTTTACAAACCATCTATATAAAAGAATTACAAACTAAGCAAATAATTTCCAATTAAATTAAAGGGCTGATTAGCTTACTACAATTGCGATACGAAGTGAAGGAATGTAGGAATTATAGAGTGATACTTACAAGAAAATAAAGAAAGAACAAAAAAAAAAAAAAAACATAATCAGATAATCATAAATATCTTCTAAAAACAAAAGAACAATAATAAAAAATAATAACATTAATATAACCATATATAAAGCATATAATTAATTTTTATACCAACTAAACTTTAAAGAAACAGAAACACAAATGAACAATTTATTGTACTAAATAAAAATAAAGATAAAAATAATACACATACATATCTTTATTCTAAACCAACAAACATATTATGCAATATATTTTTTCCAAGTAATAGATGTAATAACTGATAATAACAAAGTAAAATTGATTATAAAAAGATCACAATAATACAATTTATTACAATTTTTGTGGTCATATGCTAATAATAACAATAAATAATATTAAATAATTTCAAAATTAACAAAACATATACGTAAATTTAATTAGAGAGTTGAGATGCTTACCACAATTGTGATACCAACTGAAAGAGTGAGAATTATAGAGTGATACTTGCAAAAAAAAAAAAAACACACAATTAGATAATAATAAATAAACACAAAATAACAACATTACTAAAAATGTTTGTAGTCCTAACCATAAAAACAACAACAAAAACAATAACAACAATAATCATAATCGCTGAAGCAAAAGGCAAACAAACTTACATTAGCCAAAAACTTACAATCCTTAGTTGTGCATGCTGAAGCAAAACAGAAGAAAAACTAAAGGATTGGAAGAGATGAAAAGTAGATGTGTAAGTTTGTGAGAAACCTTCAGGTACACTTGCCTTTTATTAGAAAGAGGAGAAATAAAAAAGACAAAAAAAAAAAAAAAATCAATTGTCACGAAAAGGCCATAAAAAGTAACAAAAATAAGAATCTCTGAAAGGGGACATAAAAAGTAAAAAGAATAAAAATCTCTGAATATGGTTTTATTGGAAAGAATGAATGAAATCTTTTCAGTGAGGAAATAAGAATGGGAGGAAGAGGTGAATTGATTGGTTGATTGACTCTTCACGGGTACTTTTACAATATAAAATGAAAGAACATGACATATACACAAACCAAGTCAAAAAAACTACTGAAAGATAAGAATATGTTTACTATATATATTTTTTATTTGGACAATATTTTCGCAACAAATTATAACTAGCAGGTTGTTAGTAGTTATTATTGTTGGGGCAAAAGAGTATCTTAACGTTAGGTTCAAATTTGAACCAGTAACAACTAACCACCTATGATTTGTTGTAAAAATATTATAAAAATAAAAATGTTGTGGATGTACTTTTTTTTTTTCTTTCTATTTTGACAATGGTTTTCCTTTTCTTTATTTTTTTTTCTTTTCTTTTCCCCCTATTTCGGCAATACTATTGCCACAATTCCTTTTTTTTTTTTTTTTTTCCCCTATTTTGGCAATACCATTGCCACAATTCTTTTTTTTTTTTTTTTTTTTTTTTTCCCCTATTTCGGCAATACCATTACCACAATTATTTTTTTATTTTATTTTTTCCCCTATTTCGGCAATACCATTGCCACAATTTTATTTATTTTTTCCTTTTTCCCCCTATTTCGGCAATACATTGCCACAATTCTTTTTTTCTTTTTCCCCCCTATTTCGGCAATACTATTGCCACATTAATTTTTTTTAATATTTTTTTATGTTCTCCCTATTTCGGCAATACCATTGCCACAATTCTTTTTTTTTTTTTTTTTTTTTCCTTTTTCCCCTATTTCGGCAATACCATTGCCACAATTCTTTTTTTTTTTTCCCTTTTTCCCCTATTTTGGCAATACATTGCCACAATTTTTTTTTTTTTTTTAACTTTTTCCCTCCATTTTCAACAATGGGATTGCTAAAAAATTTTTTTTTTTTTTTTTTTTTTTTTACTTTATCCCTCCATTTTCAACAATAGGATTGCCAAAAAACAAATTTTTTTTTTTATACTTTTCCCCACCATTTTCGGCAATGGAATTGCCAAAAAACAATTTTTTTTTTTTTTTTTTTTTACTTCGGGCACTCACGCATGCACTTTGGGCATTGGGCACTTTGGGCAGAAGGAATTTCGGTAACAGTGTTACCGAAATTCCAAAATTTCTCTCTTCTACTTTTTCTTTTTCTCTCTCATACTTTTGTTAGAATTTTGGCAACACTGTAGCCGAAATTCACGCTCTTTCCTCATTCTCCTAAATAACTTGGAATAGTGCCTATAACAACAAAAAATTCCATTTTTTACAATATTTACCCAAAAGCCTCCTGGAATCTAGCTCCAGGCAGATTTTTTTAATTTTTTTTTTCTCCCACTGAGAAAATTAATAAAATATTATTTCCTGACTGGGCAATAAAAAATGTGTCCATGATCTAATAATAAATAGAGGCCAAAGCTCCAACAAAGGATAAGGAGTACAAACTCACAGAGTCATTCTTGCTATTCCAGGTCCTAGTCTACCAGATAGCATACTTCTTCGTTTCCTAATTGGCCAGACTCCACCCATGGCAACAAATATTTTACCAAAAAGAGTCACCAATTTATTCTTGGTATTGGTTCTAGCCGCAGTCACATATTTAGCCAAAGCTGCAGAACTTAACGAAACTCAGCTATCCCTGTACTTCCAAGACATCTCAGCCTTTGGCAACCCCAATGCCACGGTGATCCCAGTTGCAGGTATTGCAGGCAAGGCTTGGACGTTCACTCAATTTGGCACTGTCTATGTCACTGATGACTATATCACTGAGACCTCAGATCCAAAGTCACCTGAAATTGGGCGTGCTCAAGGCATGTATGTGACAGCCGGGTTGGATGGGTTGAATTCACATGTTATGATATCAATAGTATTCACAAACAAAGAGTACAACGGAAGCACCATACAAATTCAAGGTGTTAGCAAGCAATTTGAGGCTGTTAGAGAGGTTGCAGTGGTGGCCGGGACAGGGAAATTCAGGTTTGCTCGTGGCTATGCTACTTTTGAGACATATTTCTTGGACATTCCTACCCAATACTCGGTTATCCGGTGCAACGTTACTGTGCAACATTACTAGGCCTTTTTTGACAGTCATCAAGAAAGAATTGCCATGATAATAGTTGGGATAGATAGACACAGTCCTTGCTTTTGCTAGCCTCCTTGGTTTGTAATTTTATTGCTATTTGTTTGTTTCATAAAGCATTGACTATTGAGAATTTAGGTGCTTAGCCTGAGCCTCAGCCTCAGCCTGTGGACTCTGTATCAGCTATAAATAAAATAAAATAAAAAGAGAACTTTAATCTCGGTTTCCTCTTTGTATTTATGGTTTTAAAGGCATAATATAAATATTTCTGTCCTGAGTTATTGTACTTAAATAATGTACGGGATTTAATGTTTGATTTTTGCAGTGTCACGGCCATCTAGATGTTGTAGATCACTTTGACCTTCCAAGTTCATTTAACAAAGCGGCTTTGAATACAAATTTTCAAGTACGTAGTTTGCACTCTTGTTAGGACTTAGGATTGAATTTTAAGTTTTCCAATTTGCAATATAATATATCTTATGCTCCAGTACAGCAGTGAAATTATTCAGCACAGCCTGCATTACCAAGAATGGTCCCTCAACAGCTCATGCCCAATGCCCAATCACCAAATCTATATATATATATATATATATATATATATATATAATTGAAACCTTTGACTTTTTGTTGACCTTTTCATAATTTTCCACATCAGCATTTTTTATTTATATTTTTTTAATTTGATTTAATTCTTTTAATTTTATAGCACCAAATTGTAGAATTTTTATTAAATTTATTTTAAAAAAAATTAAATTTAGTTGTTTAGTGTCAGACGACCACTATACTTAAAGTAGATCTAAATAATCATAATCCCATGTTAGTTTGGAAGAAGTTACGAAATTTTGTTTCTATCTAGCAATTTGTAAAAAGGTTTCAAAAAAAAAAAAAGTTTCTATTTTAAAGAAAGAAATAGAGCAAATAAATTCGTGTCTAATATCCCACACCAACATGACGAAGTATGAAGAGGAATGGATATTCACTTTGAATTGGTGGAGGTTGAGGTTTAGCCCCGCCAGTCACCATGAATCTTCTAGTGTGGAACTGTGGGGGGCTTGGGAACTCACGAACAGGAAGAGAGCTTGAAGATATAATCTGGGCAAAAGATCCATCTGTCACATTTATAGCCGAGACATGGGCAGACGAAGCAAGGCTAGAGATCATACAAAGAAATATAGACTTCGAACACAAGTGCTTAGTTCCTAAAGAAGGGCGAGGTGGTGGCATTGCACTCTTTTGGAAAGCATCAACCAACCTTGTAGTGGTGGATTCGTCAAATTACTTCATTGAACCACTGAATGATAACGGTACAGACAATGAAAGGAGATTTATGGGTTTTTATGGGGACCTAGATACCTCAAGAAGAATTGAAGCTTGGGATAGACTCAGAACTCTAAACTACCACCCTGATGTACCATGGCTTTGTGCAGGAGATTTTAATGAAATCATTAGGCAAGATGAGAAGAAAGGAGGAGCAATCCGAAGCCATGGACAAATGCAATTGTTTAGGGAATTTAGGGATGTAATTGAGGAGTGTGGTTTCATGGACCTTGGCTATGTGGGTACCTGTTTCACTTGAAGCAAGCACTTTGCAGATGGACATTCGCTATGATAAAGACTAGATCGTGGCATGGCAAACAATCCGTGGTTCATGAAATTCCCAGGTTCTATTGTTAATAATCTCCATTGTAATTCTTCAAACCATTGTCCATTACTAATTAACCTATCAGGGTTTGAACCACCACCACGAAACCGACCCTACAAGTTTGAGGAAATGTTGTTGTCAAATGAAAGATGTGCTGAAACTGTGGACGCGTCATGGTCCTCTATGCAACACAGAACAATTGACAATAGTATCTTGAAACGGATTGAAACTTATGGGAAAATCTGGCTTGGTGGAATAGAAACATTTTTGGGAATGTAAGGAAGGAGTTGGAAAAGAAAAGAGCACTATTAATTCAAGCCAAAAAAGCAGCACTTATGGATGGGTAGAATCACCAAGTCCGTGAGCTCAAGGAATATATCAATGTACTCCTTGACAGAGAAGCAAGATAGTGGTGTCAACGTTCAAGAGTGCTTTGGCTTAAACATGGTGACAATAACACTAATTTCTTTCATTGTTGTGCTAGCAATAGACACCGAAGAAACTTGTTTCGTGGGATCAAGGATGAATCAAATAATTGGCGGGTGCAATCTGGAACAATAGCTTCGGTTTTTATTAGGTACTATCAGGAGCTGTTTGCTACATCAAACCCGAACCCACATATGGCTCTCCTTGATCAAATCCCAATGATAATTACAGAGGACATGGATGCAGCTCTAACATGTACATTCTTAGAATCTGAAATTATCACAGCACTGAAGCAAATGGCCCCACTGAAAGCTCCAAGACCTGACGGGATGCCCCACTTGTTCTACCAACATCTTTGGGGTTTAGTGGACTATGATGTCATGAGCTCAATTTTATCCTGGCTCAATTCAGGTACTCTCCCTCATCTTTAAACCATACCTTTGTCACCCTTATTTCCAAAACAAAAAACCCCAAACTAGTCCAAGAATATCGCCCCATCAGTTTATGCAATGGTCTTTATAAAAGTTTCTCCAAAGTTTTAACCAATAAACTTAAGAAAATTTTACCCCTTACCATCATTGAGCACCAATCCGCTTTCACAAAAAAATAGACTCATAACTGATAATATCTTGGTGACCTTTGAATCACTTCATTGCATGAAAAATCAAGTGTCAGGGGATACAGGCTTTATGGTGGTTAAGCTTGATATGAGCAAGGCTTATGACTGTGTTGAATGGGTGTACCTTGAAAACATTATGAGAAAAATGGGTTTCTGTGAACAATGGATTGGGTTAATCATGGTTTGTGTTAAAACAGTTGCATATTCAGTTCTAGTCAATGGAGAACCCCATGGGTTGATCCATCCAACTAGAGGTATCCGACAAGGGGACCCTTTATCTCATTTCCTCTTCCTCCTATGCACAGAAGGCCTACATGGGCTTATACAACAGGCTACAAGAAGGGGGGACATTAAAAGTTTCTCCTTACATCGAAGGGGACCAAAACTAACCCATCTTTTGTTTGTAGATGATAACCTACTGTTTTACAAGGCAACTCTAAGTCAATGTGGGAACATTATGGACATCATAGAACGTTATGAGGTAGCCTTGAGGCAAAAAGTGAACAAGAACAAGACAACCATCTTTTTAAGTAAATCCACCATGGAAAGCACCAAACATGAGATTAAAACAGCCTTGGGTCTACAGGAGATAAAACAATGATCATTATTTGGGTCTACCATCTCTAGTTAGACGGAGGAAGAAGTGCAGTTTCAATCTCACCAAAAAAAAGGTATGGAGGAAATTACAAAGTTGGGAGGGAAAATTTTTGTCTCAAGCGGGACATGAGGTCTTGATCAAAGCAATCATCCAAGCCATCCCAACTTTTGCCATGGGGTGTTTCAAAATTCCATTGGGCCTATGCCATGACATTGAAGCATTGATCAAGAAATTTTGGTGGGGACAAAAGGGGGAAAGGAGGAAGATCCACTAGTTGAAATGAGATGAATTGACAAAATCTAAACTAGAAGCTGGTATGGGATTTAGGGATTTGGCTTTGTTCAATGATTCTCTTTTGGCAAAGCAAGCATGGCGACTCTTGAAAAACCAAGAATCTCTTTTTATGAAGTCTATAAGGCCTGGTTTTTCCCAAATTGTACAATAATGGAAGCAAAAAATTCTAGAGGGCATTTGGTAGAATTTTTGGCTTCCTAGGTAGCAAGCACCATAGGTTTTTTCTCCAATCATCGAATCATTGGCTGAGGCAAGAGTTGAGATCCTTATTGATGGTGAGACTAGGAAGTGGAACCATCGTACAATAGAGGGTATCTTTGTTCAGGAAGAGGCAGAGCTAATAAAAAATTACCATTACCAGATTTTGAGTGTGAGGATAGCCTTTTCTAGCCTTTCACACATAATGGGATCTACAACAGCAAGACAGATTACCGTTTTCTAAAAGCTGAGGGTGCACTCGATGGTAATGAAGACCATGTGGAACTAGACAGAGCATTATGGAGAGGTATTTGGTCTTTGCAAATCCCAAATAAAATGAAGAACCTCACGTGGAGAGCCTGCCAAAACTCGTTACCAACAAAACAGAATCTAGTATGTCGCACTATCATCGATAGCCCACTCTTTGACAGGTGTAAGCTAGAGCCCGAAACAACTCTTCATGCCCTCTGGTCATGCAGCGAATTGGACGTCATGTGGGAAGATGGGTCTAATTGGGCTTGTCGAGGGACCACCATGCACGTTCATGGATTTCAAGGAGTTATTGTCTTGGATGATCAAAAATCAGCAAAGCAAAGAGTTGTTCTCGGTCACGGCATGGACAATCTGGACACATCGTAACCGAGTTCGTACGCACCAACCTTGCTGCAGCCCCAATCAACTTGTACTCATGGCCAAGGAACTCTTATTGGAATTCCAGGCGGTACAACCACAACCCTAGTCGTAGTCCAGCTCAACCCAAGCTTGTTGGAGAGCCCCTGTCTTGGATATGGCAAAGGTTAACTTTGATGATGCTATTTTTAGTAGAAAGCAAAAATCAGGGATTGGTGTAGTTATTCGGCATGCATAGGGAGAGGTCTTGGCTTCACTATCCAAGATCTTAACTCAAGTACACACACCATTTAAAGTGGAGGCAATAGCAGCAGCCTCGGCCTTGCAGTTTGCACTACAAAACACATGGGCCTTAGGCCACGTTTTTTTGAGCCACATTTTTGCTACAAACAGGCTAAAGCCACGTTTTTGCAAAATGCGGCTTAGAGTATTGAACGCAGAGCTGCGTTTTAAACATGCAGCCGTAGAATATGGCTTGAGCCAAGTTTTTCAGTGTTATAGCCGTGTTTTATCGAATAGGGCCTTTGGCCGCGTTTGAAAAACACGGCTATAGGTCCAGCCCAATTTGGGCTCTCTTTCTTTTAAAAGGAAGTCCTACAACCGCGTTTAGAAAACACAGCCATAGGTATTCTGTAGGCTGCGTTACACAAAAA
Source organism: Castanopsis chinensis (assembly GCA_032878915.1). Taxonomy (NCBI): domain Eukaryota; kingdom Viridiplantae; phylum Streptophyta; class Magnoliopsida; order Fagales; family Fagaceae; genus Castanopsis; species Castanopsis chinensis. The sequence continues at coordinate 9,713,312 of JAVQMG010000126.1, read as the reverse complement.
CGCAGCTTAAAACCCTCAGATTAAAAAAAAACCCTTAGCTTTCTCTCTCTCTCTAACCCGGTCTCTCACCTTCTCTCTCACTCTTTCCCACCCCTCACCCTCTCTCAGCCCCCACCACCATGATCTGTGCTCTTTTTTTCCAGTCATCCAAACAGACACCTTCCTCTTCAGGCCCCCTCTTCCTCTATTCTCTTGATACACCCATCCAAAATGCACAAAATGCATATGTCCTGCAGCCAAACAACCCTCCTTCTACCAATTTTCCTCTGCGGTCTACTCTACCTTGTAATCATCCACCTCTAATCACTCCTCCTCACCTGTCTCTCGCTTCAGAACTAAGACTACTGTGGATTCCAAAATGGCCCCAATTTGATACACCCATTCCCATTACAAAACGTTGCACCCTTCTTCACCACCACCATCCAACCCCCTCAAACCAATGGAACCAGACGTGAGCATCGAGACCTCCTCAGTGATCCAAATTGCGGTCCTGCCGATCGGCACGGTCCCTACGGGTCTCTTTCCTCAGTGGGTCTGTTTGGTAGTTAAATTTTATTTATTGTTTAAAAAAAAAAAAAAAAAAAAAAAAAAAAAAAAAAAAAAAAAAAAAAAAGCAAACTCTTTTTTTGTGCTGTTCAATTCCATTTTGTTTATAAAGCTTTCATCTTTCACTTGCACACATCAAAAACATTTGGAGTGTTTGAGAAAATTTTTACAACTCATATTCAGGTGATCTGATACTCTCTCTTTTTCTTTTTTGTTAATTAAACTAAATTTTTGAAAGTTGATACATGAAAAGAAGTGGTAAAAGTTAGGTTTTAATTTTTATAAAACCTAGTTTTTAGATCTTCTTTTCTCTTAATTTTTTTATTTTTTATGATTTAAGAGGAGAGAGACATAATAGGATAAATAAAAAATACAAATTTACCCTTGTTTTTAGTAGAAGTGAGTAATGGAAGACAAACAGAACTAACCTCAAGTGGATAAAGTGTCAATTTTTAAACAACAGGTAAACAAAATATTTTTCAATCAAACCATATAGGACAAAGTGTAATTTTCCCAAAATAAAAACTAAAAATTTCTTCATCACTCGACTCTCAAAAGTACGTGTATGCTTGGGAAGTTTTGAACCGCTGTGCAAAGAAAAGTCACAGAAGGGCATCCAGTCATATTAGGTGGCAATTTAAATATTCTGAGGGTTTTTTTTTTTTTTTTGATTTCCTGAGGGTTTATTTAAGTTCCATATAATGCGCAGAATTTTGAAAATCAACTTTAAAAAACAAATGATTCATGTGAAAAAAAAAAAAAAAAGGTTTGAAAAACAAATGTATTGGTCACTGATAGCAATAGTCAAAATTGGCAGGGCGAAAAACAAAATGGCAGTTGAAAAGTGAAAACTAGTACAAAAAGGAAAATGGACTATTAGGCCGAAATGTTAGTTTGAAGGGGGCCAAAAAGTTTAAAAAAAGAAAGATAGAAAAAGGTTGAACAAGGACTATTCTTTACTTTAGCTGCTTATATTTGGTGCCACATTTGATTAAAGAATATAATGCCCAAAGAAAAGTCACAGAAGGGCATCCAGTCATATTAGGTGGCAATTTAAATATTCTGAGGGTTTTTTTTTTTTTTTGATTTCCTGAGGGTTTATTTAAGTTCCATATAATGCGCAGAATTTTGAAAATCAACTTTAAAAAACAAATGATTCATGTGAAAAAAAAAAAAAAAAAAAAGGTTTGAAAAACAAATGTATTGGTCACTGATAGCAATAGTCAAAATTGGCAGGGCGAAAAACAAAATGGCAGTTGAAAAGTGAAGACTAGTACAAAAAGGAAAATGGACTGTTAGGCCAAAATGTTAGTTTGAAGGGGGCCAAAAAGTTTTAAAAAAGAAAGATAGAAAAAGGTTGAACAAGGACTATTCTTTACTTTAGCTGCTTATATTTGGTGCCACATTTGATTAAAGAATATAATGCCCAAAGAAAAGTCACAGAAGGGCATCCAGTCATATTTGGTGGCAATTTAAATATTCTGAGGGTTTATTTAAGTTCCATATAATGCCCAGAATTTTGAAAATCAACTTTGAAAAACAAATGATTCACGTGAAAAAAAAAAAAAAAAAAAAAAAAAAAAAACTTTGAAAAACAAATGTATCGGTCACTGATAGCAATGGTCAAAATTGGCAGGGCGAAAAACAAAATGGCAGTTGAAAAGAGAAAACTAGTACAAAGAGGAAAATGGACTATTAGGCCAAAATGTTAGTTCGAAGGGGGCCCAAAAGTTTTAAAAAAGAAAGATAGAAAAAGGTTGAACAAGGACTATTCTTTACTTTAGCTGCTTGTATTTGGTGCCACATTTGATTAAAGAATATAATGCCCAAATCTCAGAACCCTTTTCCTCCGGAGTTTTTTTGAGAAGAAATTGCAAGTATATCTATATCTATAAATCATAAAAGTGGGTTTCAATTAACACAACTGGTAAAGTTTTTAATAGTTGAATAAAAAATCTAGGGTTCAATTCCCTCCTACACCAAAAATCAATTAGTAACTAGATTTGATGATAAATAGCTATTATTAAGAGTGAACGTTATAGGTTAAAATTCTCTTTAAAAAAACTTATAAAATTATATATCGAAGGACGTTTTATAAGTAATTGACTCCTTTATATTCTGCCACATAAGTTTTGGAACTTCCACAACATCACCAACATTTATTTTTACTTATTTAAGTGTTATTTTTTAAGACACTTCATTTTATTTTTAAGGGAAAATTTAATGGATGCCCTAAAGACATTGGTTTAGAAACTATTTTTAAAAATATTTTTATGAGATAAAGATAAAACAATTAATTTTTTTGATGACTTTTTATATTTCTCATAATATTGGTGTTAAAACTTTCCTAATGTATTTTATTAACAATTACCCTAAAAATACTCATTAACATAACCCTTATTTTAATTATCATCTCAGCCAAACACACCTCCATTTGATAACTATAAAAGGGACAGGTAAATCCATAATAAAGAAAAATACACTACATGGGGTTTATAAATCTGTATGCATGCATATATAATTGGGTTTTGGCCTTGTGGGTACATATGATTATTTACTAGCATTGGGTTTAGGCACCTGCAAAGGTTTATATTAAAAATATTTCAAAAGATAAAAGCCCCAAGTTTTACTAATTTTTCTCACTCGAATTGATGTGTATATCAAGCTTTCAATACTTCAACATCACTGCTGGTGACTAATGCTTATGAGATCCTTTAAGTAGTCGTTTTATCTTAGGCAGTGTTATATGCAGCGGAGGAATTTTACCTGGAACAAGGTTTTTCTCCAAACTTAACTTATCTTGTTTTTTTTTTTTTTTTTTTTTTTTTTTTTTTTATTAGATGTAAAGCTTGAAAATCAAACTGTGTGATTGAATTTTCTTTATATTCTTAATACTCATGTTAATTTTGTTCAAATCGAATGTTATTTACTATTCAATTAATAAATTTATTTTTTATGCATAATTTTATACCACAAAACTTGAAATTTTGATAGCATGGAGGATATAATAAAAACATGTAATGTAATGGTTTGAGTTTTAAAATTTACATCCAAGAAAAAGATATAGAAGAAGTATGGAGGGTTTCACCTTTTCCTTTTTATGTGCAGTATTTTGCTTAATGAAAATCACACCATTTATGTGGTTTTTGGATGATTGCAGGAAATTTATGTAGGGGAAAAATGAGTTAAAATGTCAACTCAAGGTATAGGTTGTAGTTATGTTTCCATACCCTATCTTGACTAGAGTTTTAGCTATTATGTACATAATGAACTGTACTAGACCAGACATAGAACTTTGTCAACAAATGGAGTAGATACACAAGAACCTAGGGGAAGACCACCAAAAGGCAATACTTAGGGTTTTGAGGTATTTAAGATACACCTTAAACTATGGATTGCACGACACTCGGTATCCAACTGCACTAGAGTGGTATAGTGATGCTAATTGGATATATGATATGAAAGACACAAAATCCATGAGTGGATATGTATTTACGCTTGGTGGTGTAGCTATATTTTGGAAATCTTATAAACAAACATGCATTGCTAGGTCCACAATGGAATTAGAATTTATCGTGTTTGATAAAGCAAGAGAAGAAGTAGAATGACTTTGTCATTTCTTGGAGGATATGCCAATGTGGACGAAACTTATGCCTTCAATTTGTATACATTGTGATAGCCAATCAGAGATTGGTAGGGCACATAGTTGTAGCTATAACAGTAAGTCTCGACATATTCATTGTAGACACAATATCGTAAAGTCGAAAGATAATATAGCGGATCCATTAACAAAAGGTTTGAGTGGAGAGCAAGTAAATTGAATACATAAAGTCGAAAAATAATATAGCAGATCCATTAACAAAAGGTTTGAGGGGAGAGCAAGTAAATTGCTAATCAAGTGGAATGAGTTTAAAGCCTATAATTTTAAGTCTTCAAGATGGCAACTCAACCTAGCTAACTTGAGATCCCAAGATATAGGTTCAAAGGGACAATTGAATCTTGGATGACTAGTAGTGTCACTGTAAAGATAACATTTCCTACCCACTCCTACAATGAAATAGTGATTTATGCAAAAAGAAGGATAAGTTATGCTTTTAATGATTCTTATATGAGTGTGAAGTGGGATGCTTCTATGAGATTTTTAAGGCTAAATTCTCTTGAGCACTCATGAAACCTAAGTTTGTTCTAGGCCAGCATGAACACAATCATGAGAACTAATTATGTTTGAAAAGGAACTGTGTGAATTATATTGTCTTGGTATGCACAAAAGGCTTAATAGTTCAAGACATCATGTTCATTGGTTAGCCAATATATTTGATAGCTAGTCTTTCACAAAGAAAGATTCAAAGCCAAAAGTTATTTATCTCAGTACAATGACTTTTCATTCTACTCTCTCTATGCATGCATTATCATTTATATTGTTTTTCGTCAATTTCCATTCATTTGGGGGATTATCAGAAAAATGGTTTATTAAGTCAAGGACATTTGCCCAAAACCATTAAGGTATGAATGAGAAATTGATTCCGTAAGTGTCGGTTGATGTGGGTTTGGCATTGTCCATCAAATATTTAATCATTTTTTATTTTAATTTTTGTATGCGCGCGTTGTACTTAATTTGAAAATAATGTCTATTTGCTATTGCACCTTTTATGAACTAGTGCGAGTGTGTAGCAATATGTCTATTCACTATTGCACCTATTCTGAAATGGTGTCAGTGTGTCTATAAACAAGCATCTGTTATTTCATTTCAGTTAGTTTTTTTCATTTATTCTGTGAGGGATTGCGCCCCTAGCTCAATTTGATTTGATTAGTTTGGGCCAAACCTATGTGAATGCGAGAGTTCACTTTGGTGTCTTTTAGAATGGTGGTTTGATTGATTACATTTTCCCTATAGATTAAAGGTATTATAATGAAATTGTCAATTATTTAATTATTGAAAAAAATAAGAAAAGCATAATTGAAAATTTCATCATTTTATTGATTTGAGAATGAATGGACATTGATTATAGGAAATTACATAGCTTAGGTCTAGATATAATCTAAAATAAAGTACATGACTTTGTTTCTTATTTACAATCTAGAGATTGAAAATTACATGGATAAGTATTTGATCAACTGACTCTTGATCTAAACATGAAGGCTATGTTACAAGATGGGACGGAGTTAGGCACCCACCTTACTTGGCGAAACCGATCTTCTAGACTATGATGGTCAATGTTCATGTTACCTCATCCAATCAATCAACATATTATTAATCAATTGCTTGTTTATTAATTTAATTTAAATTGGAATGCTACTTGCTTGAATTAAAATGTGCATGCATGTGATAAACCCTAATTTCATTTATTCATAATCACATTTGGATTGAAAAATAAATTCTAGTGAATGTGTGTGAATGGTGATATCCTATATTCAAGGATTTGAGAGAATTATGAAATTAACACGTTTGTCATATTTTGGATATGAATTTAAGATCAAAACTAGTGATATACATGAACATGTTATAAATAACCAAGAATATGTGAAGAACACATATGAACAGCATTCAAGAATATCAAGAACATTCAAGCATATTCAAGAAATTTAAATAATCAACTAGCATGTTATAATCTTAAACTAGCATTATAGGAAAATGAAAAACAAGCTATGGAAAGGGATTATTCCTACATGTAAGATCCACGTGGTGGAGGAGGAGGATTTGGTGGAGGTCCTAAGGATGGAGTAGAGAAGAAGAACTAGAAGAGGTAGAGTGAGGCTCACTTAATATCTTAAGTCTCTAGAAGACTAAGATATGAAAAGAGTAACTCTACTTCACTAGAAATCAAGAGGGGGAGAAGAGAGAATGTTTTTGTGTGTCTTGGAATGGAGAAGGAGTGGGGTTTACATAGTAGTAGTGGAGAAAATATGAATGGAATTGCATTTAATGAGAGTTGACAAAGGATGAGAGAAAATAATGAACCTAGACTTAATTTCAGAGATTTTGGAAAGGCTGGTGCATTAATTTCAAAAGTTGGTGGAAGTGGTGAGCAAGCAAAATGACTAAAACTTTAGCTTTTTCCCATAGCTCCTATAACAACTCCGAGAGCCAGCTTTGAAAAATTATATCATACTCATTTCTGATCAAAATTGTCTCATTTTTGTACTCAAATTGAAGCCTCAGATGTCTAGTTTCTAGAAAAGTTAACATAACTCACAAATTCAAAATGGTTTGAGAGATATCAATGAAATAGTGAACAAAGGTCATTTGTTAGAAAATAGTTTCAGCACAATTAGCATAAATATGTCCCAAATTTAGCTTCCAATTAACATTAATAAGTCCTAATTACTTCCATTTTAGAATTCATCAGACTAAAATCATGACCTAATTATCTTGATTAAAAATATGATTACACCAATTACTCATGAATAATTAATGTTTGACAATTTAACTAATCCAGAGTGCAACCTTATCATAAACTGTAGTCTTAGCCAATTGAATTATGACATGTCACTAGTTTCAAATTGATTATAATTATAACCAATCACAATTAATTGTTCATAATCACATGTAGTCGGACTTAATTTATGAGGGTGCATTTTGGCTGTTTAAACTTGATTTGATGATAACTTTCAATCTTGTGGTTCAATTAAGGCTTATGACCAATCACTTTGATCATTACAACATCAAGATCACTTTGATGAAATGAAATTAATGATCCAATGGCCAGTTTCCAAGTGAAATTACTCTTTTTGCCCTCCATGTGAGGTTAAGTGCGGGTTGCAAAATGGGGTCAACACATATACAAGAGTCTTTGGAGAGAGAGAGAGAGAGAGAGAGAGAGAGAGAGAGACCATTTTGTTCATTGTGCACAAAGATTGTAGTGCTTTTTTTGCTTGTTGTGTCTTGGGAGGTAGATGTCCAAGAGAGTCAAAGCATCTCTAAATTAATAGTTGATGTAAATATGCATGCATGCATGTATTGCATACAAAATATGCGCAGCGGAAAATAACGAATCTACTTCTTTCATATATGTTAACATGCACTATGTAAGTTTCAGAATTTAAGAACAAGAGAGAGTACCTTGAAGTGGTGAATTTCAAAATTGAAGATCAGAAGCACTTGGGAATACTTTCAATCTTCACTTCAATTCCACTAACGCCCAAGATGTGTGGTCTCTCAATCAGTTTTTCAAAGGGAGTATGTCAAAGTGTCTAACACTTCTTACACCATTTCACAATAGTGTTCTTGTTGTTCTCTACTGAAAATTTTGTATGTTTTTTCCTTTGTATCTAACTGATTATCTAATTGAGCTGGCCTTTTGGGCCTTTTCAATTAGGCTTAAGTGTGTGGCTTGGAGTAGGACCAAAAGGGATCAATAAGACTTAGCTCCAATAGGCCTTGGGCTTTTTTGTCAACTTTTGACAAGTCTAAAGTTACCATTAACTATATTTAATACCACTATATAAATATAGTTGCATCTAGGCCTTATTTATAAATTATATCCCAAGACTTTATTGTACATGCAATCCATTCATAAAATATTCGTAGTAATACAAAGTCATGAAAGAAGACTGCCACTTTGTAGATTACTACATCTTAATTCCTTGAGTATCTGGTTTAATCTTTTAAAGTTATTCATCATATATTTATGAAATCCAATTCCATAAATATATACTTTAGTAACTCCTTAAACTCTTTTTAATCCTTACTAAAGTGGTTAGGCCTAACTCTCTGAATAACCAAATCCATTAAACTCTTCTTAAGAGAATATTTTATATCTCCGTTAAGAGACTATGAATTCCATCTTGAAAATAAATGTTTCATCAATACTAAATGTGGTTGCCCAACGTACTGAGATTTTGACCGTAACTATAGATCTCACTCTTGATATATCAAAACGGCCTACACTTCATGATCAGGTTCATTATCCTCTTAAGATTAAGAGTTCATGTAAATATAAGTCATAAGTTTATTATTCATTTGGCAGTCGTTAGAAGAATAATAAATCTCACAGCGGTCTAGATCAATATGTCTTAACTCTTAAAACATATCAACTAGAAATCTCCATTTTCATAATCAAGACAAATCATTTTAGTTGATATGTTATAGTCTTTGCAGATGAAATGCCCAATTTCATCACCGACTACGAACTACACTTTTGAGTTTACAAAGAACTTGTGATTTATATCTTCTTTGAATTTTCACATAAATCACATACTATGCATCTCATGGACTATATGATAATGTCCCAATATTCATGTTACCATTATTTTAGATAATAATAAAACAACTTTATTAAACACAACATTAAGTCATACATAATGTTATACATAGCATCATACAATAGGATTTAAGGGCACTAATCCTAAAAATAGTGTGTAGAAAAAATTTGTCTTAAGGACATAGTGTTAAACACTAGCATTGATCAGTTTTGTATCTACAATTCTGCATTCATTTGGTCTGTAAGTTTTACTTTATTTTCTCTAGTACATTTAGACATAGATTTGTGCGTGATGAGAATGCAAAATGTCATAATTTTTTTCCCTTAATGTTTAGTCTTCTACACTCATTTGGTGCCTAAATGTTCTCATTATTCTTATATTTTGATTTAGGATGCAAATGAAGGCATAAAGTGCAAAACGTAGTTAATTGGGTGATTCTGGTCAGCTTTGACATTGCTTCGTAATCTAGTCATAACTCTCTCGTCCAAGATCCGATTGAGATGATTCAAGATGCTATGGAACTCCAAGACAAAGATCTACAACTTTCATGTTTTGAGTTTTGAGAGTTACGGGCCGAATCAAGGTCGAAATCGGGCTTGAAGGTGCTGCACCTGCACTGTTGACGTTCTAGAACATTCCTTTGCCTGCAATTGTAATACGTGGATCTGATAGTGTTTATTTTCGAAAGCTTCCAGATCTGATGCACAAAAATTCCAGCTGAAAAGCACCATTTTCCTAGTTATATTAGGACTTTATTTTATTTTTAATATTTTTCCTTAATTAGTCAAATTTGGATATTATTATTTAGAATATTTTTAGGAGATTTTGTAGGCTTGGGAAAGGGGGAATTAACATGTAAAATGGGGAGGAAAAACTAGACTACACACACACCTCTCTCTCCCCTCTTCTCTAATTTTCACCTTCGAGTTTTTTGTCATGGCCTGACTTGGCTAAACTTTTATATTTGGTCAAAGGAAATGGAAACCTCAGAATCAATAAAACTGTGAGATCTAATTTTTTTTTTACTCTTCAATTTTATGCTTTGAGTATTGGATGTTCTTCTATGTTTATTTTCATGATTGTCTCATTTAATTACTAGTAGGCCTACTAGTTTATTATTTGTTGCAATCTACTGCTAGGTTAGATAACAAATCCGTAATTGTTTAATCTCTCTAATTTGTGAAGCAACCAAGATTTAATGATTTAGTGTGTCAGAAATTATTAAATCTTAGGAAGAACGCTCGACTAAATTAAATACAATCGCTTGTGCTGGTGTTATTTAGCTTCATCAATCTCTCTAGTTCTTAAGGCTGCTACTAGATTAAACCTTTAGCGCTTGTCTTGGGTTGTTTAGTAGTTAGGGTTTATTAGATCGCTTGTTTTCTAATTAACTGGGACTAAGGAGAGATAGGAAAATAGTTCTAATGGTGAATATTCAAAGTGTGAATTGATACACTTACATCAATGATCAGTTATAAAATTCCGATGGTGGATGTTGACTTAGACCAATGTTTGTTCTTTTGATTGATTTCAATATTTTAATTTGAATTGTTCCTTAATTGTTTATCTTAAAATTGTTCTCATTATACTCAGCCCCGCCCCCCCCCCCCCCTCATTGTTCACATAGCATAAAACTAGGCTAGATACGGAACGATCCTTACTCACACTACTACATATATTTTTAGGAGTATATGTTTTATTTTTGGTTGTCTACGATAGCACACCAATGCATATTTTGATTATTGATCTTGTTCACAAAATCACAAAGGTAAATTATTTGTGCATATATTCCAACACTTTTTGTATAGCGTTGAAACCCATGGACTCTGGTACTGTAGATTTGGTATGAAATTACCCCAAATATTATTGCTTTGTGCTTTGATAGAATTTTTTTCCCAATATGCTTGATGATAGGTATGATGCCTAGTTGAGTGTGGGTATGTCTATCATGTATTAGTGGGTAAATATGGCAAAATTGGTCAAAATTTTATAACCTAACCTGACCTAAAAATACATGACATGAACCCAAAATTTTTGATCCAAAGTAAAAACGGGTTGACTGACTTATCCCTTTTTTGCGGGTCAACCCGACCTGTGACTTGACAATTTAAAAAAAAAAAAAATTGGTAAAAAAAAAAATAAAACTAAGAAACTGTTTGTTCTGAGCTTTACAGTACACAAGTCAAACTCAATTGGCAATATATAGTGGACATTATTATTATTATTATTATTATTATTATTATTATTATTATTATTATTATTATTATTATTATTGTTATCATCTAATTTTTTTTAAACATATTTTGGATAGGGCTATAGGAGGAAAAATATTAAGCCAATTATAAAATGCCACATCAAAACTTAGTGACAAATGTTATATTTATGTATGATTAAATTAAATAAATCAATTGTTGACATGTGTCATTTAAGATGATAATTATCTTAATCAAATAGAGATAAATATCCTAATTAAATTGGATTGATAATAGTTAATAACTTTCCCTATTAAAATAAATAAAATAGAGATAATTATCTACAAGTAACAAGTTCTAGCGGGACTCTTTAACTTTGAGTTAATTAGAATCTACTACTTATTTTCAATGCGGTCAATTAAAGTGGGACTCGTCCTTTGAAGCCACTATAAATAGAAGGCATACCTCCTCTCATTCTACACAATTCTTTCAAGACGTCAAAGCTTTGGAGAAATTCTGCCTCAAGAGCACACGTAAAACATTCAAAGAAATCCCTTTGAATCCTTCTTCCAAGATTTGAAGTTCTATTGGAATCAAGCTCAAAAGCCTCCATAAACTTCAAAAAGCCCTAAATCATTGAAACTCAATGGATCAAGGCTCTAAAGGCCCAAATAACTTCAACCTAAAATCCTTCAAATTCGAAGAATCTTCGAAGAACTTGAAGAACATTCGAAGACTTGAAGAACAACAAACCTCTAACAAGCTCAAAGCTAGAGATTTGTTGTAAAGATCATTTGATCCATCTTCCAATCAAAGTTAAGAAGATTTTGTGTTCGAGTCAAGATTACAAAGAAGATAGAATCAAAAGATTATTCTTTTGTAAAAGAATCAACAACAGAGAATTGTTTTCATTATTCAATTAATACAAATTATATTTGCAAAGCACTTTCAATTGTTTGATTTTCAATTTTGAGAAATTTTGTGTTTACAAATGCCATTGAAAAATATATATTTAACATCATTTAGATACAATGGCTTTAAGGAAACAATTGAGATTTTTACATAATTGGATGCAAATGAATTGAAGGATGAATGATTGTGGCATTTTGTAATGAGTAAAAATTACTAAATCAAATAAAAAGGTATATGCAAGATAATTTGGTTACAGTAGAGTTAAAAAATTATATTTAAAATTATAGTTATGTATGAGAAATATTCATAAATGTGAAAATAGTGAATCCAAATTATATCAATGAAATGAGTATAAATTATGGATGTTTAGTTCTATTTTTTAACAATTTATGTCCAAAATAAATGATTTTTCAAAATATATTATAATATTTCCTAGAGTGTGTGTTATTTAACAATAACATGATATCCATAAGAAACTATGTATAAATAAGTAAATAATCAAACTTTAATGTGTATTCTCAAACTAAAATAGAGTGTCAACTACAGTTGATATTAGATTAAAAAATTAATTTTTAAGATTGTAAGTTTCATATATGTTTTTATTCTTTGTCAAATTAGTTATCCAATAAGGCATTTGTAATTTTATTTTATGTTTTAGAGTGTTGGTATTATGTAGAAATGAAAATTGTGTGTTTGTTTTAACTATCTTTTGTTCTATTCTGTTTTGGTTAACAATGTTAGAATTTGTATAATTTTGAAATTATTGAACAAGTAATAATTTGTTTAGGTGAGTTCATTCTTGATATGAGCATAGTTTTGAAACCCGGACCGGACCGTACGGTCTGACCGAAAAAACCTCATACCGCTCATTTTTGCAGTTCTTTTATCCTCAAGAACCGTTCTTTACGAAAAATGCAGGGAGCCATGCAAACTGCAGTCGGACCTCATGGTTCTGAGAACCATGAATGATTTTCGCGGTTCTCATATTATTGGTCAGAAAAAAAAATATCCAAACAGAAAATGTAAAAAGAAATCAGAAAACAGAGGATTTGACTCAGAAAACGTTTGATCTTTGTTTCAGTCTCTTTGCTTCACTCTCAAAAAACATCTCACATAATCCAAACACAAAACAAAATCCAATTCTTACAATAAAGTTGAATCAGAACAAGAAATATGAAGAAGAAGAAGAAGAAGAAGAAGAAGAACAAGCCGATCTGACCCAATCTGGTGGTGGTGAGGAGGCCAAGCAGCGGTGGGGCCGCGGACGAGGTAGTGCTACATGGGAAATGCCGATCTCCACCGGCTTCGGCAACCTCGATCTCCTCCGATCTCCACTGGCTTCGATGACCTCGATCTCCTCCGATCTCCATCGGCTTCAGCGACCTCGATCTCTTCCGATCTCCACCGGCGACCTCGATCTTCACCGGCGCTTCAGATTCTCCTCTCTCTCTCTCTCTCTCTCTCTTTTCTCTAATGTGAATAGTGAATACTGAGTAATGGGTAAGTATGTGATAAATGTGAAGGTTGAGTAATAAATACCCAATTGAAAAATATGTGGTGGAGGTTCTTATCCCTTAGTTTTATTATTATTCTTTTTACGTAATCGTGTGTGTGTGTGTGTGTGTGTTTTTTTTTTTTTTTTATTATTCAAATGTGTGGTATTTAATATTAAGAAATGGAAATTATGAAATACTACCACAATATTTTTACAATAAATTTTAAGTAATAGATTGTTATTAGCTAATATTGGTGAGTAAAAAATAATTACAGTGGTAAGTTCAAATTAGATCTAGTAACAACTTCTCACATAAGATTTTGATGTGATTCTTGTGAAAATATTGCGAAAAATGTTGTGGATATAACATAGCAATTTTTTCTTCATCTGCTTTTGTTTGTATTGCTTTTTTATCTCTTCCTTTAATTTCATTCACTTTTGTTTCTAGTGCTTTTTTAGGTTTGTGAATGTGAGCTAAACAGCTGGTCACGTGGACATTAGAAAGTGGAAATTAGAAAGACAATCTGATGCTTTTAATTTTTTTTAATAAAAAAATGGTTATTATTATTATTGGATAGATATTTCATATTTGGGTTTGAGATGGATATATTAGACATAGCTAAAATATGGATTTATAGTATTAATTGGACTGTTTTAGTTAATTTTTCTATTGTTTATTAATTTAATATTTATATATATATAAAATAATTATTAAATTAATTAAGATGTCATCACGGTTCGACCCCAGTTCGACCTCAAAAACCTTGAACCTCTCCCTTTTACGGTTCACTAAATGGTCCAGATTTGAAAACCATGGATATGAGTGGTGAATTCAAAGTAATGCATTTTACATCAAGTAATTTGTTACATTACTTTCTAAATGGTAGACACATTTTTTTTTCCTTAAAAAAAATTATGTGAAAAAATACGGGTTGACCTGATGTGCAACCCAATTGATCGACCCATTCCAAACTTACTTAAAATAACTAGTTTTAACCCGTAACTCGATTAACTCGACTTGAACCTAATCTGACCTAGCCTACCCATTTGCCATGTTTAATTTACTAGTGGGTGGTCAGTGGCTAGTGGGTTTGTTTGTCTATGTGTGTGTGGATTTATTGGGTTTCTGGCATGTGATATGGGTGTGCTTAGAACCAATGTTAGATTAAATTATTATGGCTTATTTTTCATTAATTTTGAATTAGAATATCTGTTGTAGTAGCTAAGATGTGATTCGTTGTTCAAGTTATCATTTTTTTACCCATTTTCACTATTACTAGTTTGAATCATGAAGGGGAAAAATTCTATAGGTAACTCTAATATTTGTACAATGTTTTTATATAATGTCTCTTTTGATTATTGCTTGGTTTTGTAATTTAATTTGTTGAAATATATTAAAGATGTGGTATTTTTCGGTCATAAGCAATGTGGTCTTTAAGAGCATTAGCACCAGGTTTCTAAAAAAAAAAAAAATCTCATTTACCATTTCAAAAGTTATTTTATTTATTATACTATACTATTTTACAATACATCCAACATCCCAAACTCTATTTTTTCAACTTTATTTAAATATTATTTTTTGTTCTTTTTTTACTCTCTCTCCCTCTCTCTCTCTCTTAAGCAACCAACAACCACCACATCATAGTGTCACCGCCAAAGACACCAAGCAAACCCACCAATACACCAAGCAAGCCCACTGGCCAGAAACTACCACTGCAAATCCACATCAACCACCACACACACAACATCCAAACCCATAAACCCATACCCACACACAATGCCCAAACCGATAAACCCACACACACACAACACCTAAACCTATAAACCCACCATTGCCAATCAACCACCACCTCGCCAAAACCACCACGACAACACCCTACCACCACTAGGGGTGGCAAATGGGCAAGTTGGGTCATAAATGGGGTGGGTGTGTAATTATCCATTTATCCATTTATGACCCATTTATATTTAAATTAATTATCCATTACTCACCCAACTCATTTAATTAGTAACCCGCCCATTTAGCCCAATATGACTCAAACACTTCTAAAACTAATTGAATACCCTATTGACTTATAAAATTACCAAAATACCCTTAAATACCCAAAATGACCCAAATACCCCCTACACTTTCAAAATTACCAATATACCCTTAGACATCCAAAATTACCAAAAAAAACCCGTAGAATGATAAATCTGAGCTTTTAGAAATGGATTGATGAAATTGTCCATGCCTAGTAAGACATCTGAAATTATAATTATATATTCAAATATAATTTTGTATAGAACATGAAATTGCCCATGCCCAGTGTTATTATTTTAGCTATTTTATCATTGAAATTATAATTATGTATACAAGTTTTCTCATTTGTCTAGTTAGTTAGCCAAAAAAAATGTCAAAAATTAAACTAAATTCCTGAATATGAGCTATATTAGTTAGCCCAATCTGACTATACATCTCCCCTAAATTGAATAGCACCACCGCCTTCTGCTTCGGATTGAACGCGTTGAACCATGTGAACGTGACGGTGTTGATGTGGCCTTTATTGGGAGAGATCGGGAAGCAAGTCTCAATGAGGCAGAGGGCTTTGAAGTAATTTTTGTGGAGGTTGCGACAAGTGGTGGGAGTCGAGTAGGGCGTGCGCTCCAAATCGGCGCAGTACTGATTTAGGGTTTGGAGATTGTCCTTGAGGTTCTGAGCTTCGCACTCAGAGTAATTGAAAGCGATGTAGTTGCAAAGAGGCCGGTAAAGCTCGACGAAAGTGGTTTTCTTCTCGAAGATTGCGAGCATGATGTTGGAAGATGATGAGGACGAAGCTGATGGTGTGGCCATGGCGATGATATTTTGAGAAGAAGAAGAAGAAGGTGGATCAATTTTAGACTGTGATTTTGAGTTTTCGTTTTTGTTTTTGTTTCTGTGTTTTCTATTTGGTGTTTTTATTATGCCGAATCAAAGTGTGATTGGAATGGGAATGAGTCAACTTTTGTTTGGTTAGTGAGAAAATCTAAGGGAAAGTGGGGGCCGAATGTTTTGGCTTAATCTAGAGGTTATACTGTTTATTTAAGTTTTAGATTTTAGAGGGTATTTGTGGATTTATTTAATTTTAAATTTTAGATGGGTTTAGTGGGTATTTGTGGGTTTATCCATTTAGACCCATCTAATTAAATAACCAAATGGGTCTTTGCCCATTTAACTCAAATATTCAAAAGGGTTGGGTTAAGATTTATCCAAATAAGGTGAGTAATGAGCGGGTTTATAGATATGGATAAAAATTGCCACCCCTAACCACCACCACCATGAGCCTATAGATGCACAGAAATCCACAAAAAATCTAAGTAAATCCACACAACTGAAACCCACAAAATTTGAATCCAAAAGGCAAAACCCATCCCTAAATTAAAACCCATAGCAAATTCCAACCCCAAAGCCTATAAGAATCCATCCAAAATCAAAACCCATGAACCCTAAATCAACCCATCATGAACCATAGTGCTTCAATCAATTTGCCTCAACCAACACCACCGCATCACAGAGCTCAAAATTCAACAAAGAGAGCCGAAGAAAGGAGAAAGCTCGAGAGAGCCAGACTTGAGAGAGCAAAGAAGAGAAGAGAGAGCTGGATCTACCAGCAACCAAACACCGGCTAGCAACCAAGCCACCATAATAAAATAAAAATAAAAATAAAAAAAAACCCAGCCACCACTGTGAGAGAGAGAGAGAGAGAGAACCAAAGAGGTGAGATAGAAAGTGGAAGTCAGAGAGAGACAACGTATTGAGGAGAGAAAGAATTAATATAAAATTTTACAACCTGCTATAGTAATGTCTTACAAGTGAGACGTGTCTATAGCAAGATTGTATAATTTTTTCAACTAGCATACTGGATAATGCATGTGCTTTTGTGCTTTGATACTAAAATATAGCATATTTTGAGATTTACCCACCCAAATACTGATGCTCTAAGGATTCAAGGTGAGGTCATGGTGTTGTAGTCATAAGGCTTAGAAAGCATAATGCTATCCGCTAATTAGTTGGCCCAATTTACAAAGATGGAAATATTGTAGTGGATGTGCACGGACTTAGAAAGGAATGGTTGGATTGGTGATATGGTTACTGGGTGGTGTTATATGTTGTAAAATTTTAAAATACTCACTAGTGTATGAACAATACTGAAGTATAGTTTGACAAGAACGAGGTCAAACCCACAGGGACTTGAATGAATGTGGGAAAATTAATCAAATCTTGACCTAATTAATCCAAATCTAGTTTAATAAAAATTGGTTGTTTGAAATTAAATATACTAAGCAAATAATTAAACTAAGCAAAGATATAATGTAAAGAAGTAAAGAGATGTAAACAATCTAGAGAAAAGAATTAAGGTTTTGGAATCCCCCTTGTAAGTCATATCAGCATATGTTTATGATTATTAATTTTTTCCAACCACTACATAATAATCTAGAAATCAATTTTGGTACCATGGAGAATATTATTATTAAAATTTCTATTTAAATATCTAAAGCATGCTTTTCTTCGCTTCCTATGTATAAAATCAAATCATCAATTGTATCTGTAACCAATCAAATCACAAGAGATATCCAATTTTAAAAACAAGAGATAATAAACCAAGCATTCAATTAATTAAGAAAAATTCTAAATCATGAGAAAAACATGATTGACCTCATATCTAAAATCTCATCTTAGTCAATTGATATGAAGAGAGAACAATTTAAATCATTAAATAACTACTATTGTGGGAAAAATCAAATCACATAAATATTACTAATAATCCTTAACAAGGTTTCATTCTCAATCCTAATTATAAATTTAGCTACTCATAGTAATTGAAATAAAACACAAGAATAAAATACTAAACATTAAACTAAACAAATAAAATAAAGAAAGAAATAGTCACAATGCTATCATAGAGAAAAGTTACAGAGAAGCCACATGCGGCACTGCCTCTTACTCCAATTTTCTATTTTGCATCCCAGCCCTAGCACTAGCCTTCAGTCTCATCTGAATTTTACTCTAAAGAGCCTTTAAATAGGTTAATAAATCCCATTACAATTTGAATTTCCATTTGGAGAAAATCACAGATTTTTAGGCTTCACTTAACCGACAATTTTAGCCCATTTAACGTTGGAATTCGGACTTTTGGTAAACTACAAAGTTGTAGCCCTTTAAGTTAATTTTCTAGAACAACTTGAATCATCTTGATTGGACATCTAAGCCACAAGTTATGCTAAAAATACTAACTAATGCGTAGGCTAGAATCCTAATCCTAATTGGACTTGGATTTGGTGCAAAATTCCCTTGATTCCATGCTCCAATTGAACTTAAATTTAGTTGGATTGGCCTTCTTTAACTTCATCATGACCCTTGTAAAAGTAAAGTTCATTAACTTTCTTCTTTGCACAAATCCACTTAGTTAATTCCATCCTCTTACAAAAGATAAATTCACACAATAATATTCAATTAAGCACAAAATTGATTATTCAGCATTATTCCAAAACCAAATATAAAATGCATGAATTAACTCAAAACAAGTATGATAATGCTTTCTAACAATGATATAAATATGCAAAATTAAGTTATTATCCATGCACATCATTACATTACACCAAGTGTTATTCAAACCCAACCCAACATTTATATATAGACTGAAAGCTCAGATTTGTGTAAAAACATAAGAGATGTTCTAACCCCAAATTAAAAAATTACGCTTCGGTTGATTTTACTTTAACTTAAACTAAGTGCGGAATAGAGTAAACGTGAGCAAACAAACAATAAAACTACTCTAAGCCATATTTATTATATAACAGCAGTAAAATGAAACCTAAATGAGTAGGGAAGAGAAATGCAAACACAAGACAACACATCGATGTGTTATCGAAGAGGAAACCAAAGAACTCGATGAGAAACCTCTCCGCCACTCTCCAAGCGGTAAATCGATCCACTAGACAATAAGTTGGGATACAAGAATAGTAAAAGACCCTCCAAGCCTAATCTACCCAATGCATCTAAGTCCTCCAAGCTCCTACTCCAACAAAGCTTCTTTGAACTGTATCTTGTCTAGTTTTCCGGATCCCGCAATGCGCCCAATTGCATTCTCCTAAACTTGGCTTCTTTCAATACTTCCCCGCAGCACCAAAACCTCACTTGACACTCCGATTGGGTGTGGTAAGTGTTTGAGGTATCAAACTCTCAAGGATATGGATATGGATATGGAGAGGTTGAAATATGAGGAAAACCACAAAGGATTGTGCAGATGATTGTGGGTATAACAATCTCTAACTCTCAAGTGTGTATGTTAGGGTTTTTTCTCTAAAAAGCACTTCTCACAATATGTGGGTAATGTAGGTATATATAGTGTGAGTGAAAACATGGTGGAGCAGATTAGCCAAAATAGCAAAACAGAATGTTTCGCAGGTATTTCTCGGGAAGGCCTTACCCGCAAGATACTCGCGAAAACCAACTGTCTCTAGATTATTAGGACTCTTCGCATTCCAGTCATGTGCTCTTCACGTGGCTTACTTCGTGAGAATTTTACTCGCGAGATACTCGCGAAAACCACCCATTCTTCAATGCAAGCTTGAGTTTTCACACTTTCTCTCACACACAACCCATACAATGAAATCTCACATAAAATACAGGGTAAACACGATTGAACAAAATTACAATCAAATTTGGCATGAAATTAAAGCCAACACAAAATAGTTGTAAATTGTTTTTTTGATTGCATGAGTTTGCGATTAGTCAACTTTGTTGGTTTCACAATTTTCCCGTTAATGTTCTTTTTATTTTTTGGTAGAAATGCAAAACTCACTTTCTAAGTACACTAAAATTCATTTCAAATTCTTTAACTTTATTTTCATTTACTTAAGTTTTAAAGTTTCAAGTTTATTCAATTAAAACTTGCTTTTAGAGTTGCATTGTTAATGACCCAATCTTTTTTTAATATTTTTTTACTTTATTTAATTATAGAAAAATGCTATATTTATAACATTGTCACAACAAATTCTATGTGGTAGGTTTTTACGGGTTGTTATTAGTAAGGTAAAAAACTAATTTCAGACTCCGTCTGGTTTACGCATCCTCATCTCACGTTTGCGTTTTCTTTTTTTTTTTTAGCCCAACGCCTCTTGCACTGTTCATGGGACATGAATAGTGCAAATAGGCAAATGAACAGTGCTAAATAGTAGTGAACAGTAATGAATAGTAATTGAAAAATATTTTTTTGGGTAAATTGCAAAGTATACCTTTAACGTTTGGGGATAATTGGATTTTACACTCCAACGTTTCAAAACTGTGATTTTACACCCTAACGTTTTGTTCCGTTAGCAAATCACCCCCCATTAGTTTTTGTTGTTAACTGTTATGTCATCTTGCTAATGTGTTTTTTTTTTTTTTGCCAAATAAGTCCCAAAATGACATAGTTTTAATGACAATGAAGTGATGACTTGGCACATGCAAACGATGCCGTTTGCCAAAAAAAAAAAAAAAAAATCTGCAACTTCACGTCTACACCGATTCCCCACCAAACGGAAAATAAGGCCCACAAACTCCTTCCCACGTGACTCTTGGACTCTCCTCTACTTTTTTTTTTTTTTTTTTTTTGTTTTAATTTTACTTTCCCACTTCTCAGTGTTCCTTTTCTTTCTGACCTTACTTTCATGTTACATCATCTTCTTTTATTGTTCACAATAGCATTCACACTACAGTACACTCTCACTCTCAAACAACTCTTCACCATATCGTGCAGATCTTCTCTCTGCAAGCCAAGATTTAAGCAACTTTTCGCCTCCATTGACAAGATCAAGTGCATAGGAGTAGTGAAAAAGGCCACCTCCTTATTCTGGTCCAGAACAAGCATTTCGGCCGAAAAAATACTCTTTTTTCACCTACCCAAAGCCTCACAAAAAGAAAACCCAGAAAAATCTAACATTTTTCACTTAACCAAAACTCCAAAACAAACAAGCAACTATAGAGCAACAACAACAATGGAGACATTGAGAATCAGCAAACAAAGACAATCACAAGCAACACCAAAGGCACTATGATACAGTTGATCGGGACGAATTTTTTAAAGGATTGGAACTTTGAGTGTGCTTTAGGATTTTGAGATTTTCTACTTCGTAGGGAATCGGTGAATCGGTGAAGTTGCAAATTTTGTTTGTTTGTTTTTTTTTTTTTTTCTTCTATTTGGGGAAACGGCACCGTTTGCATGTGCCTATATGGAAAAAAATAAAAATAAAAAACACATCAGCAAGATGACTTGTTATTTAACAGCAAAACGTTAGAGGAATACTTTGCCATTTATTTATTTATTTTATTGTTTACAATTTTGAGTAAAATAAGCAGCAGTTAAAGGCAGAGTCTTTTGTCTAAATAATGCAAAAAATCAAGTTTTTTATGGTTATAGGTACTGTTGAAAGTTATTTAGGGAATTGAGGAGAGAGAGTGAATTTCGGCAACAGTGTTGCCGAAATTCGAAGAAAAAGTAGGAGAGAGAAAGAGGGAAAAGGTAGGAGAGAGAAAGAGGGAATTTTGGTAACGCTGTTACCGAAATTCTGCTGCCCAACCTGCCCATGTGTGAGTGCGTGCGCGAGCGCGAGTGACTGAAGGAAGGGGAAAGAAATAAATGCAGAATTTCGATACCGGTGTTGCCGAAAATGTAGAAAAAAAATTGGGGAATTTCGGTTATGCCAATATATAAATTGGGGGAAGAAAAAAAAAAAAAAAAAACCCAATTTCGGTTATGCCGGTATCGAAATTGGGGAAGAAAAAAAAAAAACCCAATTTCGGTTATGCCGGTACCGAAATTGGGGAAGAAAAAAAAAAAAAAAAACCCAATTTTGGTACTGCCAATACCGAAATTGGGGAAGAAAAAAAAAACCCCCAATTTCGGTTATGTCGGTACCAAAATTGGGGAAGAAAAAAAAAAAAAAACCCAATTTCGGTACTGCCAATACCGAAATTGGGGGAAGAAAAAAAAAATCCCCAATTTCGGTTATGCCAATACCGAAATTGGGGGAAGAAAAAAAAAAAAAAACCCAATTTCGGTTATGTCGGTACCGAAATTGGGGAAGGAAAAAAAAAAAAAAAAAAACCCCCAATTTCGGTATTGCCAATACCGAAATTGGGGAAGAAAAAAAAAAAACCCCCAATTTCGGTTATGCCAATATCGAAATTGGGGAAGAAAAAAAAAGAAAAGAAAACCCCAATTTCGGTTATGCCGGTACCGAAATTGGGGAAGAAAAAAAAAAAACCAATTTCGGTTATGTCAATACCGAAATTGGAAAAAAAAAAAAAAAACCAATTTCGGTGCTGTCAGGGAAAAAAAAACCCAATTTCAATACTGCCAATACCGAAATTGGGGAAGAAAAAAAAAAAAACCAATTTCAGTACTGTCAGGCAAGAAAAAAAAAAAAAAAAAAAAAAAAAAAAAAAAAAAAAAAAAAACCCCAATTTCGGTACTGCTAATACCGAAATTGGGGAAGGAAAAAAAAAAAAAAAAACCAATTTCGTTATTGTCAGGGAAAAAAAAAAACCAGTACCGAAATTGGGAAAAAAAAAAAAACCCAATTTCGGTACTGGCAATACCGAAATTGAAAAAAAAAAAAAACCCAATTTCGGTACTGCCAATACCGAAATTGGGGGAAGGGAAAAAAAAACAATTTCGGTACTGTAAAAAAAAAAACCCAATTTCGGTACTGCCAATACTGGAAAAAAAATGCCAATACCGAAATTGGGAGAAAAACCAATTTCGATAACGAGAAAATAAAAGAACCCTAATTTCAGTACTGCCAATACCGAAATTGGGGAGGAAAAAAAAAAAGTACAATTTCAGTATTGCCAATAATTGGGGAAGAATAAAAAAAAAACAAACAAGCAATAATTGGGGAAGAAGAAAAAAAAAACAAACAAGCAATAATTGGGGGGAAGAAGAAAAAAAAACAAACAAGGTAATGGCAATACCGAAATTGAGGAAGAAATTGGTAGAAGAAAAAACAAAAAAAAGTTTGCAGAGATTCTTTGCAAGATACACTTTGAGATTTTTTGCAGATACTTGTTGTATTTGATCAAACTCAGGTACGTTGAATGTTTGATTTTTATCTATCTAAATCAAACTTAAGTACACTGAGTGTTTGGTACTTACTTAAAAATTACATAGATTCTAAAAAGTACATGAAAGAAAGTTATAGAAGAAAAAAAATGATTGATGTACGCTTCAGAGAATCTTATCTATCTATCTGAAAAAAAATGATTCATTCATCATTTCCAACAAACTTCAAAGACCGACAGAGATTCTTACTGCACTATTATCTTTGTGACAATTGATTTTTGTCTTTACTACTTCTCATTTTTTCTTCATTCATCCTTCCCAACAAAACTTTAAAGACCGTCAGAGATTCTTTGTGACAAATGATTTTTTGTCTTCTTACTTCTCATTTTTTCTATTAAAACGGAAGAGCTTCTGAAGGTTCCTCACTTCTACTCTTCTACTCTTCATCTATTTCAATTGTTCAGTTTTTCTTCTGCTTTGCTTGAGCGTACACGACTAAAAATTGTAAGTGTTGGGTTAATGTAAGTTTTTTACTTTTTGCTTCAACGATTATGATTATTATTGGTATTATTGTTGTTATTTTTTTTAAGGTAAGGACTAGAAACATTTTAAGTATTGTTGTTATTTTGGGTTTATTTATTATTATCTAATTGTGTTTTTCTTTTTCTTTTTTTTGTAAGTAACACTCTATAATTCTCTCTTTTTCAGTTAGTATCACAATTGTGGTAAGCAGCTAAACTCTCTAATTAAATTTACGTATATGTTTTGTAACGCTCTATAATTCTTACATTCCTTCAGTTTGTATCACAATTGTAGTAAGGTTCTCAACCCCCTAATTTAATTGGAAATTATTTGCTTAGTTTGTAATTTTTTATATAAATGGTTTGTAAAAAATATACCTTCAGATATTGTAATTGTTTAATCTCAGTGTTTATATATTAAAGATATTGTAATATTTTTTTTTTAACGTAGGATATATTTGAAATGGAACATGGGTCATCCGATCATTCTCTGCATAGGCAACAACAATATCACATCTCTAATGATGCAATGGAAGACAATGTACGTTGCGAGATAAAAATTAATTAATATCCTAATAATATCTACAATTATTCAATTTACATGAAAATAATTTCAACATTAGTAATATAACATTGTACATTTTTAAAAAAAATTCAGGTTGCCAACTTCCGAGTACGACCCCAATCATTTGCATCCCCCAGCAATTAAGCGAGCGTATTACCCCATATTTACACCAATGTAGACTATACCGTGTTACCCGCCTACCACATATAGATATTGACTGGAGTCTTATCACTTCTTTGGTGGAGCGGTGGCAATCTGAAACCCATACATTTCACCTACCTAATTGTGAAATGTCAATAACTCTACAAGATGTAGCAATTATTACAGGATTGTCTATTGATGGCAACGCGGTGTGCGGGCCAACTAATTTGGAATGAGGATTAAAGTGTCAGAATTTACTTGGAGTGACACCATCGGAAAATGCATTTACATATGGTGCCCTTAAAATAACATGGGTAAGGAGAACATTTGCAAACCTACCAGAGGGTGCCAATGCTATAACAATCCAACAGTATGCTAGGGCATACATGTTTCAGGTTTTGGGTTTCCTATTTGGAAATAAAAGCCAAAATAAATTGCATTGCTGATTTCTTAATCTGTTAGAGGACTTTGGAGTAGCTGGGCAATATAGCTGGGGCAGTGCCACACTTGCTCTCCTTTATAAAGAGTTGTGTACTGCTGCGATTAAAAAAAGCACAAAGATTTCAAGTCCTATTTTCCTATTACAATTATGGGCGTGGGAGCATCTTCCATATCTGACCCCGATTCCAATAAATCCAATAAATTTAAATGGTGACGACCCATACAGTTGCAGGTATAATATTTACTTTCTATTTTTATACAATATTGTATACTGTAGCGTTTATCCTTGATACTTTCAAACCTTAAAATCAATGGCAATCATGAATTGTGTATAGGTGGGATACGTATAAAACGTTTACTCACACACCAACGCATGTTCTACATGTGTACCGTTCCAATCACGACACACATAATAAGGATTAGGTAATATATGTTGTCACAATGCATCAATGGTTAATTTACTAGTTATATTATTGTCTTAATCGATTATAACATATTTTTTGTAATTGGAATCGCAGGTTGTTTGGACACCATACAATAATTATTTGCATCCTTGGTGTCTTGTAGAAAAGCATATATGGCTTACAACAGCGCCATTACTATGCTTTCAAATTATTGAGTTTTACCACCCAGAAAGAGTCATGCGACAATTTGGATTGTTGCAAAGATGTCCAAAGTGGCTTACTGACAATTTGGATAAATCCGTGCATTGTGTAAAGATGACAAGAAAGTCTACTGTTGATTGGCAACATGCTCATAGACCATACTACCAACTTTGGAGCCAGCGAGCTGAAAATGTAGTTGGGGATGACAATTTTCATGTAGATGTAGACTACACAGCATGGTACCAACAAAATGGTCACTTGCTCACGACACCCCATGCAGCTGCCCATACGTACTAGGTAGATATTTTAGCATTTTCAATACTGCACTAATATTGATAACCAATTATTATTTTAGATTTTTTCAATAATACTGCACTAATAAATTTTTTTTCTTTTTATGTGGCAGCAAACGGAAATTAATAATATGTTAACTTCGGCTATTGCAAACCAAGGGAGGGTTGACCTGATTGCACAACAAGTCCTTCCAGCAATAGTAGAGGGCCTTACTCGAGTGAAGTTATCCATGGAAGCAGATATTTCCTCCGTCCCTACTGAGAGGGTGACACACTTTGGGCGACAACAGAGGCAGTAAGGAAGACAGCGTAGACAACGCAGAAATGATGAAGCTGGACCATCCATGGCTACCCAAGCTGGGCCATCCACCTCTGCCCATAATGAGCCTACCACCTTCAATGAGTATAATCCAATTAATGTTAGTGAGTATTGTATGTCTTTATATCAACAGATTGGATTACCCACTTCCATAGGACAAGGATTAGAGGGTTTGTTTAGCTATGACCATTATCCCCAACCTCGTTCAACACCTCCATACAATGAGGGGCAATACTATTATGGGCAAGATAACCAGTTTAGATATGAACAATCTTCTCAACCATCCCCTCATGTTGGTGATTTCTCCACACCACCAAATACATGGGCATGTGCTCCAAACTCTGAGGAAGAGGCTTCTGTAACAGACTCTGAGGAAGATGCCTCAAATGAGGATAGTGAGGAAGATGCAGAGGATGCAGAACAGATGGAGGTGTCATCAGATAATGAAAGTGATGAAACTGGTAATTATCAAACAGATTTTGATATTAGAACACAGCCAAGGCGCATGGGGAAAAGTCCTGTGCAAGCACGAAGGTACCCTGAACGAGTAAATCGGCATCCTCCATGTTGTGGAATGCAACAAAAATTGAATGTACCCCATCGTAGAAATCACTAATCAATATGGCCTGGCTGTTTATTAAAAATATATTAAAGTATTATCGTTGTTTATGGCCATTTGCAAGTGTTGTTTCTTATAGTTGTTTGTAGAATGCATGTCACGCATGAATTGAAAATGGTTCATAGAATTATGAGGGAAATAAGAGTGGAGAAGAAGGCTGATAAAATTTTTAGGGGGAAAAGAATGGAAAATAAGAAACGTGGAAACTAAAGTAATATTGGTGCTATTTAAATATGATGCAAGTTTCGTATAAGTTAAAATCTTAGATTTTAAACTATACTAATAGAACTTGACCAAATACAATAAGGATCATCTCTGCAAATCCTGCAAAGAATCTTTGCTAAATTTTCAATTTTTTTGTTTACACCGTGCACATCAATTATTTTTTCTTCCATCAATTTCTTCCATGCATGGATAAGAATCTCTGTACTTTACACTATACTGATAAAAATTTACCAAATATAACACAGTATGTAAAAAGACAAAAAACAAAAAAGAATGACTTTCTAAAGAAACTTACAAACTCACTTGTCACGGGAAGGCCATAAAAATTAAAAAGAATCTTATCTCTGAACCCATAAAAAGTAAAAAGAATAACAATCTTTGAAGATAGTTTTCTTGAGAAAGATGAATGAATCATTTTTTTCGGACAGACAGATAAGAATCTCTGAAGTGCACATCAATAATTTTTTTCTCTATAACTTTCTTTCATGTACTTTTTAGAATTTATGTATTTTTTTAGAGTAAGTACCAAACACTCAGTGTACTTAAGTTTGATTTAGACAGACAGATAAAAATCAAACACTCAGCGTACCTAAGTTTGACTAATAGAAATTGACCAAATACAGCAAGTATTATCTCTGCAAAAAATCTCAAAGTGTATCTTGCAAAGAATCTCTGCAAATCCTGCAAAGAATCTCTGCAAAATTTTTAGTTTTTTTGTTTTTTTTGTTTACACCGTGCACATCAATCTCTGCAAAAGAATCTCTTTTTTTTTTTTTTTTTTGGTTCTTCCCCATTTTCGGTATTGCCAATACCGAATTTTTTTTTTCCAAAATGATTTAATGCTATTTATTGTTATTATTAGTATGTGACCACAAAAATTGTAATAAATTATATTATTGTGATCTTTTTATAATCAATTTTACTTTATTATTATCCGTTATGACATCTATTACTTGGAAAAAAGATATTGCATAATATGTTTGTTGGTTTATCCTTGATATGTATGTGCATTATTTTTATTTTTATTTTTATTTAGTACAATAAATCGTACATTTGTGTTTCTTTTTATTTAAAGTGTAGTTGGTATAAACATTAATTATATGCTTTATATATGGTTATATTAATGTTATTGTAGCATATGGAATTAGTACCAACATGTTCTATCAAATAATACAAACTAACAATATGGTCTAACTCCTAAAAAAAAAAATAGTACAACCAATTCACTGAAGTAGATTGAATAGTAATGTTGGGTCATTCAGTTCGGCCACTAGTGGAGCCAGCCACAGTTCGAGTGGGGCATGTTCTTCTGTTATGGCCTTCTTGCCTACAAATGCTGCACACTGGCCTTGGTTGATGCTCTGTCCTTAAATCCATTTCATTTAGAAACCGAGTTGATCTTGGTTGACCTTTTGCACGGCGCAAATTCACATTAGGATACAAGACTGGGAAATCGGGCTCATTCCAATGTACACTGTCTGGAACCATGCGAAATCTAGGTGCATAACAAGCAACTTGTTCTTCCAAACTGTAGCAACGGTCGATATATCGCATTGCAGAAATTCCTTGATATTTACAAATGGCAATGACATGTGAGCACGGAATCTTATAAACCTGCCATTTTTGACAACTACAAGTGCCATGCCTTAAATTTACCTCATGACGATGATTGCCCCTATATGCAGAGTTTGGGTTTATTGGTGTTCTGACTTCAAACAGACCATCTTCATGATTAAACACAGTAACTGAATGCTTTGGTGCCTTTTTTTCCCATTTATTGAATTTATTCTTTGCATAGGCTGTAATGACTTCACCGGCTGTAATCTCTGCGCGTGCCTTAGTATATCGATCGGCAAAGTAGGCTACACAACGGTAGTATGTAAGCTCAACTAATGCAGTTATGGGTAGATTTCTAGCACTCTTTAGAACACCGTTGAAGCTTTCAGACAAATTTGTGGTCATTGCCCCATAACGATGTCCACCATCGTGTGCTAATGTCCATTTCTGCACTGGTAATTCCTTTAAATAATCGTCACCATCTTTGCTTAATTGAGTAATTTTATCCCTTGTTATTTGATACTTTCGTACTTGATTCTCTATGCCTACCCACATTACCATAGCCTTCAAGATTTTGTTCCCAACTTTTTTATTGAAATTGCTAGCCACATGGCGAAGGCAAAAACGATGATGCCAACGTGTCGATTCACATATAACTGGTATCGCTGACATTATACCAGGGTGGCGATCAGATATGACACATAACCCATCTCGATTAGTGACATTACTTTGAATACACTGCAAAAACCAATACCAACTATCATCAGATTCCTCCTCCACAATGGCAAAGGCAAGTGGAAAAAGTCTATTATCACCATCCTAACTTGATGCAATCAATAACTTACCTCTGTACTTACCATATAGGAAAGTTCCATCTCTACTAATCACTGGTCTACAATGTTGAAAACCTTCAATTGATGGACCAAAAGCCCAGAACACTCTCTCGAATATGGCACAGCCTGGCACAGTAGTAGGTACCGTTCTCCAAATAACCCTGCTACCCGGGTTTGAATCAGTCAAAGCTTTTAACCATTTTGGCAATAATTGGTAAGATTTGTCCCAATCACCAAATGCTCTACCAATTGCCTTTTGTTTTGCGTCCCACACCTTAAAATAAGAAGATCGATATTGGTACTTATTGAAAAGACTCTGTTGAAGCGAAGAAATCCGTATGTTTGGATCATCTTTGACAATATCCCTCAACTCTTTCTCAATAATATGGATGTCTAATTGCTCGTGATCTTGTGTGAGCGTGGACTCCGTACATGTGTGTGGACCATTGTATTTTCTAACCTCAAAGAACCCATGCGT
Source organism: Castanopsis chinensis (assembly GCA_032878915.1). Taxonomy (NCBI): domain Eukaryota; kingdom Viridiplantae; phylum Streptophyta; class Magnoliopsida; order Fagales; family Fagaceae; genus Castanopsis; species Castanopsis chinensis. The sequence continues at coordinate 9,683,304 of JAVQMG010000126.1, read as the reverse complement.
AGCCCGGAAGCATGCTCGAAGAAGCCAAAAACAATTTTTGCAACGTACAAACCAACATGCTGGATCTGACTCTTTTACACTAAATGTTTGGTTCCTCTTGATGTGATACTGTTTAACAGCAGCTTGTAATTCATCCTTATCAGCAAAAAGCAATCCCACATAAAACTCTTGGGTAGGGTCCCAAGTACTTTGAATGGGCTTTTCAAATGGTGGGGTTGGATCAATCATATTATCCCACGTGTTTTGTGAAAAGCTTAATGATGAAGGTTGATGGAACGTCATTGCTAGACTGCTTTCATGATTAGGTTCATTGGGAAGCTCCTGTTCATCTCCAACATCCTCAAGGACCTCGTCGTTATCAACTTTGACATCACTATCCATGGCTCGCATCCTTTCTGATAATGTATGGACCGCAATTTCAGTAGTAGCAGCTATGCGGTGTGTATCATTGGGATTATTAGCAGCTCTCTGAGTGGCAGTTTGGTCATATGGAGCTTCAAACTCTGGTGCAACATGCTCAGTTGGGTTATCATAGTCAACATCATTGGTGTTCATTGGCCGATAAGGAGCATGTTGGTCTTTAGTAGCAACATGGGTATATGGAGCATGATAGTCAGCACCACTAATGTTGATTGGAGAACGAGCTAGATCTTCAGAATAATGACCAATATGAGTGGCATATGGATCATGAAAGTGCCCGCCATGTGATGCACTCGGTCCTTCGTTGGCATATCGAATGGGAAAAACATCTCGGTAGCTTCTTATGGGCTCCACACCCACGTACAATTCTGCACCTACAAAACCATATTGGCAGCCTAACATATCGAATATTGCATTGACACCATTATCATCTTCTACCAAAACTTGCTGGTAATGCACAGGATGTGGATGACATTGAAAAGGAAATTTATACCAAATAGTAAGTTTTGAATCTTCTCTGTTTATATGAAGCGTGGATGCTACTCTATCACATAGATCTTCAAATGTCACACCCCTGCTTAATGGAAGCATAGAAGGAGGTGGCCCTTCGTAATAAACCCCATTTTCGCCATGTTTAATTATTCCACCAGAATGGATGAGAAAAATGAACAACTTTTCTGCCATTCACACTAAAACATAAAAGTAGTATTAATATTCAATGTGCAAAACAAGAAGGTAACACAAGAAGGTAATCTATTAAAAATATTCAATGTTTACATAATTTATTATTGTCCATCATAGTAGTTAAAATGATTTAGAATGATGTGTTATGATTACATAAATTACTAATTATGTAGCTCTTCATTTTGGTTCTTCTAAAATAAGATAGATTATATTTCTAATGCATTATTCCGATAATAGATAAATATTTCTAAGATCGTATAATTTTAGTTATTATTATTATTATACCTAAAACTTAGATTTTTGATTTAGGCTCATATACTAACCTTTTTTTTTTTTTTTTTGGTTTTCTTATAGCATACATGTATATTTTAGGCTAACAAAGTAAGAATTTCTTCAAGGAAAATTTATGTTAATTTTGAAATATATTTTTGCTATATGAAATTTTAGCTATGACCATAATTTAAAACATATCATACAAATCAGTTCTTGTTGCAAAACACATAATACAAAAACAAGATTTTCATGAACAAATGATTTAACAATAACAAAATTTCCATGCTTAGCTATGCCCCTAAAACATATCAACATGAATATTATAAAAAGAAAAGTAACAATTTAAAGAGATGTAACTCACCTTGTGGGGATAGATATTTGCAAATGTTGTTCCTTATAGTTGTTTGTAGAAAGTATAGCACGCATGAATTGAAAATGGTTGATAGAATTATGAGGGAAATAAGAGTTGAGAAGAAGGCTAATAGAATTTTTAGGGGAAAAGAATGGAAAATAAGAAACGTGGAAACTAAAGTAATATTGGTGCTGTTTAAATATGATGCAAGTTTCGTATAAGTTAAAATCTTAGATTTTAAACTATACTAATAGAAATTGACCAAATACATTGCAAATAACCTCTGCAAAATTTTCAGTTTTTTTGTTCTTTTTGTTTACATCATGCACATCAATTATTTTTTCTTCCATCAATTTCTCCCATGCATGGATAAGAATATCTGTACTTTATACTGTACTAATATTAATTTGTCAAATATAACACAGTATGTAAAAAGACAAAAAACAAAAAAGAATGAATTTCTAAAGAAACTTACAAACTCACTTGTCACTGAAACCCCAAAAAAAATAAAAAGAATCTTATCTCTGAACCCATAAAAAGTAAAAAAGAATAACAATTTATGAACCCATAAAAAGTAAGTATCAAACACTCAATGTACTTAAGTTTGATTCAGACAGATAAAAATTAAACACTCGGTGTACTTGAGTTTGACCGAATACAACAAGTACCATCTTTGCAAAAAATCTCAAAGTTATCCTGCAAGGAATCTCTAAACATCCTGCAAAGAATCTCTGCAGGATGTTTAGAGATTCTTGCAGGATAACTTTGTTTTTTCTTCCACCAATTTCTTTGGAAATCGGGGTGCTGTTCTTCCCCAATTTCGGTATTGGCAGTACCGAAATTGGGGTTTTTTTTTTTTTTTTTTTTTTTTTTTCCAATTTCGGTATTGGCATAACCGAAATTGGTTTTTTTTTCTTCCCCAATTTCGGTATTGGCAGTACCGAAATTGGTTTTTTTTTTTTTTTTCCTTCCCCAATTTCGGTATTGGCAGCACCGAAATTGGTTTTTTTTTTTTTTTTTTTTCACTTTCGGTATTGGCATAACCGGAATTGGGTTTTTTTTTTTTTTTCTTCCCCAATTTCGGTACCGGCATAACCGAAATTGGGGTTTTTTTTTTTTTTCTTCCCCAATTTCGGTATTGGCATAACCGAAATTGGGGTTTTTTTTTTTTTTTTTTTTTTTTTTTTTCCCCCAATTTCGGTATTGGCAGTACCAAAATTGGGGTTTTTTTTTTTTTCTTCCCCAATTTCAGTACTGGCATAACCGAAATTGGGGTTTTTTTTTTTTTTTTTTTTTTTTTTTTTTTTTCCCCCAATTTCGGTATTGGCATAACCGAAATTGGGGTTTTTTTTTTTTTTTTTTTCCCAATTTCGGTATTGGCATAACCGAAATTCCCCAATTTTTTTTCTACGTTTTCGGCAACACCGGTACCGAAATTTTGCATTTATTTTTTCCCCTTCTTTCAGTCACTCGAGCACACTCGTGCACGCACTCGCGCACAGGCAGGTTGGGCAGCAGAATTTCGATAACAGCGTTACCAAAATTCCCTCTTTCTCTCTCCTACCTTTTCCCTCTTTCTCTCTCCTACTTTTTCTTTGAATTTCGGCAACACTGTTGCCGAAATTCACTCTCTTTCCTCACTTCCCTAAATAACTTTCAACAGTACCTATAACCATAAAAAACTTAATTTTTTGCATTATTTAGACAAAAGACTCGTTAAAGGCAGCTTATGTCTTGTCGTGAAAATATTATAGGGTTAACAATTTTTGTTTTTTTAGGGATCATAGCGCCTCTCTTAATTATAAGAAAATCTAACAAAAGTATTTCCCCAAAAAAAAAAAAATTATTATTATTTAGGAAAAAAGAAGAAGAGAAGCCCACAACACTGATGCTCCTCTTCCTCATCGGGTTCTTTCCTAATCTGATCACTGATGCCTCACGTTTGAACTGGGTTTATACGTTTTGAGTGGCTAAGCAATTTCTGAAACTCACCTTAAATCCGAATTGTACAAATTTTTTGAATCTGACAATTACGAAGACAGCGGTCGGCGCGAAGTCTCTGATTATCTACGTAAGTAGCCCAGTTTTTTTTTTTTTTTTTTTTTTTTTAAGAAGCCATTTTTCAATTGCTTTTGAGAGGTTGTTCAAGATGTGATATGTGAGTTTTCTTTCTTTAACCAAAAAAAAAAAAAAGTTTTCTTTCTGTGAAAGTCCTTTGTTTGTTTCTTGGGAAAGTTCAATTTAGTTTTATTTTTTTCATCGCAGATTTCTCACCTATCAACCTAAATTGAATCGAATACAATTGTAAAGGTACTACTAATCTCTTTTTCAATTGTTTTCAATTAAGGATTTCTATTCCTAAGCCTCTTTCCTCTCTATTCTTTTTTGTTGAACTCAGGGAAACACCATAGAAGATCGAATTCTACCTGGGTTACGTCTCTTCAAAAAATGGTTAGTGTTATTTTAACTTTAATTTTAAGATTTTTTTCCCCTTACCAATGTAGAATTTAAATTATTTAATACTAAATATTAAATTTTATGCGTTCTTAATGCCCTTTCACGATTAGAGTTTTATTACTGCGATGGCCAGTTTCGCGTGTATGATTTTCCGACAGGAAATTTGATGGGTTTCTAAAGCTTTAATATCAGGAATATGAATATGAAACCTTTAAAGTTTGTTTGGTTTAGTTGTTGCTTCAGATTTTTTGATTAAAAAATGTAATCAAATTTTGTAAGTTTGTTGGTGGTTGGGTTGGTGGTGAGATTTAATTGTTCACAAATTTGGGTGGAGGGCCACCTTGTCAAGAGTGTAGTAAATATGTGATTCTAGACTTCAGCTCTCTGCTATGTTTTTATTCCTTTTAGTTCAGACTCAGTATAGTTTGGATTTTCTATCGGGAAAAAAAAAAAAAAAGAAGAATAGTTTGGATTTCTTGGCTTTATTTTATTTTGGATTTAGGATTGAGGTTGGATAGTGTATTTAATTGCCCATAATACTATTATGATAATAGTGATTCACTGCCAAAGATGGGCTATATTTTCCAGTTGCAAAGATTTTTGTGCTATAATTTTAGTTTACCAAAGGAAAAAAAAAAAAAAATGTAGCCAACTTAGACATTGAAGGAACAGTATCGTTGCCTGATGCTAGTACTCTAAAACTTACTGCACATTTGTTATTACTGCTGGCTTGATTTGTTTTCTTTATTATCTACCGTGAATGTCCTTATTTTTTAGAAATATTTTTGAACTCTTGAGCTTATTGTGTATATTATCATTATTGCTGGCCTTATTTGTTTTCATTATTATCTATGGATTGAATCTAACTGCCATGAAGTTCTCATTGTGATTCTTTCGGTTATTTTATTTCTTTGAAGCAAGTATGGTCAAACTTTATATTTTTTAGTGAGCTCATTTAGAATTTTTAATATAAAATTTACTCAAAATTTTCTTGATGGTGAATTTTCCCAAGTTTTTTCAGCAATGCCTGTCATAAAGTTTTGAAGATAAAGTGGTTGAGCATAGTAGAGAGTTTTATGTATGTAGAGGGTTGTAATTTAGAGCTTGATTTTTAATCACATTTATGGTAAGTATTTTTGCTATGTGTTATGTATATCAAACATGTTTGAGGGGCAATATTGTCAAATTTTCATCTTGAGAACTTTGAAGTCTTTGTGAACATGTAACTGATAAAAAGAAAAAAAGAAATTTCTGTGGACATGCATTTTTTGTTCTGCCCTCCAGTCTGTGACTGTGGCCTGTTCTTTTCATTTTGAGGTTCAGGATTCTACAGATTTCTTAGATCAATGCAAAAGAAAGAGCCCCTATACATTTATGCTCAATGAGCTCAAAGAACTGATGTAGAGTTGGATGATAAGATTTGAATATTTGGTTGTGAAAGGAATTTATGCCCTAGTGTGATATTTTTCCTTTATTCTCTCTTTTCTTCTTCTCTTTCTCATGTTACTATTGTTTATAAAAATTTTTCCTCCAGCCCATGAGCACCATAAATTTTTCTCTTTTCCTTTTTTTTTTAATTGATAAGTTACCCAATCGGTCTTAAACTCTCATGTCACCCTCCATCCTGCTCTTATAAGGAGAGGAGGTTCCATTTGAGCTGAAGCTCATTAGTTCTCAAGTTACAAGTTACATCCCCACATCAAACCTTTTTTTTTTTTAATTTTATTTTATTTTAATAAAAACAATCTCTGTTTTAGAATCCAGGGTGAGGTTCTCTAAAGATTTTTCTGGTGCATCGTCTCCCCCCTCTTCAGCTTCGCTGTTGCTGTCCCGTCTTATTTTCAGAGCTGAAACCTAGTAAAAGAAAAGGAATAATGTTTAATTTTTATTGATGAAATCAGAATCCATGATGATTATCAAGACAAGAATAGTAAAACTCTTTTTTTTATGATCGTATTCTGCATCATGCTTTCTGGTAGCACCATGCTGAACAGGATATTCATCGATCATTAGGTTAGTCTCAATATAAAGGAGACCAGAGCAGTTTTTACAGAGATTGTAAAAGAAATAAAAAAGTTAAGGGTTTGATTTGGGGTTTGTAAGAAAGAAGGAAAAGAGAGGTAATGAGCCTTAACTCAAATGGAACCTCCTCTCCTTATAAGAGCAAGATGGAGGGTGATGTGAGTGCTTAAGACCGATTGGGTAACTTACCAATAAAAAAAAAAAAAAAAACGATAAAAGAGAAAAATTTATGGTGCTCATAGGCTGGAGGAAAAATTCCTATTAACAATAGTAGCATGAGAAAGAGAAGAAGAAGAAATGAGAAAATAAAGGAAAAATATCACACTAGGGCATACTTTCCTATCACAACCAAATATTCAATTCTTATTAGCCAACTCTACTTCAGTTCTTTTGAGCTCATTGAGCACAAATGTATAGGGGTTCCTTCTTGTACTAGTAGCATTAAAACTCCTTATATGACTAGTAAATGACTTCTGAATAACAATAAAGTGATAACAGGCTAACTTAGACTCCAATGAATTAAACCAAAAATACTTATAATCTCCTAGAAAAGTTTAGACTCGCCTAGCTTACCAAATTACCCTTAATTTGCAAGAGTTGCAAAAATTAGAATTTTTTCCTTGAATACAAACTTGACCATTTAGAATATTTATAACTAGAAGTTTAAAACCATATGACTATTACTTCAATTGGACTTCATGCACTGACCCAATAAAATAGTCTTGAAAGTACACAATATGTAGCAACAAAATGTCTTCCATGGTTGTATCATTCTCCCCCAGTTGGGAGAAACTAAGCCTTGATTTTGAGAGTGTACAAGTACAAGAACGCTTGAACTTGAAAATTGTACCAATTCTTTAATCACCTTTGGAAAGATAAAGTCAATCCTTTTCAACTTAAAATCCTTCTTGGTTCATCCATAGCTATAACATTATTGTCTTACTTGGTCTTGACTTTTCCATGATTAGCCTTTTGCTCATCTTTCTCTTGGCACTCTCTATTACCCTTGTATTTGGCTGTTCTTGAAATTAGACTCCTCACATTGATCCAATAAACACATCTTGAAAGGAAATTTCCAAAGTAAGCAACAAATTATTTTTCCATTGTTGCTTCAAAATGACTGTAGAAGGTTCTATTGTATAAACTTATAGCATAAGGGATTTAGGAATTAATATCCTAAATCCACACTTTAGTATCCATATTTACTCTGTATGAATTTAATTTAATTTTTCTCCAAATGCTACCTCAGTCTTGAGTTAACTTCTCTCTTAATTCTTTTTCTTTTCCCCTTATTTCTGTAGAGCATACACAGCTTACTATTGGCTAAGAACTGAAGGCTTCTTCTAATGGAGAAAGGAAATGGATGTTGCTTCTCCATTATGGCTTCAAGTGCTACCATTATATTTTTTCTCATTGGTATCACCTTAGTCGTGTGTCGTGTCCTCTATGCTATGTACTGGAGCAGCAAACCTCTTCGCAAAAGAGCTCCACAACCTGTCAGTACCCTCATTGTTTTAGGTTCAGGTGAAATTCTGGATCTACCTTGATTTCTGTTAATATAAAATTTGTTGCTTTCATTATTTATGATTATTTTTTGCTCTTAATCATTGGCCATTTTACACTTGTAGGGGGTCACACTGCCGAGATGCTTAATGTCTTGTCTGTGCTGCAGAAAGACAGGTTTTCTCCCAGAATCTACATTGCTGCCACTACTGACAATATGAGTCTCCAAAAAGCTCATTTGTTCGAGAATTCCCTTGCTAATGAGGTAGATATTGTTCTGCTTTTTCATTTCAACTTTTTTTTTTTTTGCCTTTTCCCCTTGTCTCCCAGTCAATGAAGGGTTTGTATTTTTTGAAGCTAAATGCATCCCAGATATATTCTCCTTCAGGAAGCTCCCTCCCTTTTTTTGCATTGCTAGTGGATTTGTACCATGTCATCATGGTCTGTTGCTCAATTTGAGAAGGAATGACTTTTAGCTTGTCTTATGTCTAACATGGTTGTCGAAGGACTAAGCCTTGAATTTGATCATGTGACTATATGCTGTGTCAATTCCATTCCCTCGTTTTGTGCTTAAGTGAGTTGCTGCTTGACAATGAGAGAGAGAGAGAGAGAGAGAGAGAATAATGTGATCCTATGATAATTTTGATCATATGCAAGGAAACAAATGTGCTTTCAAGTTCAGCATCTTTGCCATATGTGGGAGGAGTTTGAAGCATTCTTTGCTTGATTGGTGATTATGTAGCACGAACCCATTGATACTATAAAACCATTGGTTAGAAGATTGGTAACGTGTATTGTGGTCTCGTGTAACTTGATTTTGGTGTTCAATTTGTGGGCTATATAGTAACCTAGAAAGCATGGGCTCGACTCCAAGGCCGCTGCACCCGCACCAAACTCGTGGCGACACTCCTCTGACGTGCCTTTTTTTTTTTTTTTTTGGGATTCACGTTGATATGCACAGATTCGCGCCGATACGGGCCGATTTAGCATAGATTCTGGCCGATTTGGCGCTGATTCCGACCGAAACAAGCAGAAACTGGTTGAAATCGGCCGGAACTAGCTAAAATCATGGCTAAAATACATGTTAAAAAATAATAAAAATAAATTTGTGGGATGTATTCTAATTTATGAATATCATGTTTTAGTTATTATCTACTATTACTCTTAATTTGGTATATATTTATAATTATATAAAAAAGTATACTTAGCAATATATAAAAAATATAAATAAAAATATATTTAATAATTTTTTAATTGCCGCACCCCGTTGCACTCACATCCTGTCGCACCCACACCCTATTTTTTCAAAAATTACTAAGTCTCGCATTCACACCCGAATCCGGAAACGCACCCGTGCTTCATAAATAGTAACTTCCCGCAGACTTCAGCATGTTTGCTCAGCACTTCCTATACTTTTGTTGGTTGCTAGGCCTCGCAGGACGCTACTGGCTAATAATTCATATAATTTTCTTCCAATATTCCTAGCTCTCACAATGATTTTGTGTATATATTTTTTCTTCGGTTTTTGCTTTTACCTTGATGGTTATCAATAGGTTAAAAGAACATAGAGACAGATTGAATTGGGTATAGTTATTACATTGCGCTCCTGTGTGGGGATGTTTATAGATTGTAAGTGCAGTGGATTGTGCTTCTAATTAAGAGCTTGATTGGTGCGCATTATATTTTTGCTGGTCTATGCATGAAATTTCTTCTTGAAATTGTTTTTACTGCAGACCGGAGTCAGGGCAGAAAAGACTGCACAATTCTTGCAGATATATCGAAGTAGGGAGGTTGGTCAATCATATATAACTTCTGTTTGGACAACTCTACTTGCTATTGTTCATGCCCTTCAACTAATGATTAAAATCCGACCCCAAGTGGTATTAATTCTATCCTTCTTGTTTATTCTCTCTTTCGTTTCGATTACTTTGGTTATAATTCATTATTCAATTTGTCCCAACCTCAGATTATATGCAATGGGCCTGGCACTTGTATTCCACTATGTGCAATCGCATTCTTATTTAAGGTTTGGACATGTTTCATTAAGACTCTTATTTCTTTTTGCTGATGGTCTTTTATACTTAATTAATTCACCTAGATTGATTCGTTGAGGTGATAATGAAATTTTAATTAATGTTGAGTGCAGATAATGGGAATTAGATGGTCATCTATCTTTTATGTTGAGAGTATAGCAAGGGTAAAAAGGCTGTCTTTAAGTGGTTTGCTTCTTTATAAGTTACGAATAGCTGATGAGTTTTTTGTGCAATGGCCACAACTACAGAGAAAATATCCCCGATCTCACTATGTTGGTTGTCTCATGTAGTTGATTGCTTCGTGCTACTACCGTGGGTACAAGTTTTGTAATGTACTTGCCTATTTCAAATTATTAGGGCTAGTCAATTTTTTTAAATCACAAGAAAATACAAGTGTTCTGAATTCCATTGTGGAAAAAGAGGCAAAAATTATACGTGTGATTTTTCAGTTAATACTACATAATTATAACGATAACCTTGAGTTCATTGAGTTACAAAATTTTTTTTAAGCATATCCTGGGCACACACTCTCTTGCTCTAGTCCTCAAATCTTTATCCTTTTTTTTTTGACAGAAAACCTTTACCCTTTTATTTTCCTGCAAACTGGTAGAAATTGAATTTATACTTGCAAAAACCTTAATCAATACAAGAAAGCCCTCACTTATTTCTGCGTTATCGTCACACTAAAAATGCACAGTTATCATTATGAAAGATAATACTCATCCACCAACAGCATTCGCATCAATGGTGCTAAAATTTTTAGTTTTAACATCTCAAAAACTGACTATATCCAATTTAACACCTTATTTTATAATATATATTACATCAAATCTCCAATTTTTATCTACAGTACATTAAAATAATGAGTTCGAATTTGGTAAAAATGGGGTGTAAAACTCCTATTTTACACATTCAATAATAGATTGCCACAATAATCTTTTACTTAATGAGAAATATTACCCTACAACACCTAATAACATCTCATTTAACTCTCACTTTCATCAATGTCTTTGATTTCGGAACAAACTTAAACCCAAATCTCATCCTTTCTTATCCAAAAATAAATAAAAATTTGAAATCTCATTATTTCTAGCATTGTTGCTCAAATTTTAATTTTTCAAATCTAAAATCTCATCATTTTTGCGAGTTCGCTCAAGTTTTAATTTTTTTTTTTTTATTTCTTCTTTACCTAAAATGGATTTCGAGATTTCTCAATCGTTCCCATCATTCACTCAGGTAAATGCTACTAGGGGCTGTTATTGGTTCGGTTCGGTCGGTTCTTTTTAAACTGGCCAACCGAAACCGAAATATTCAGTTTCCAAATTTCTCCACCGAAATTGACCGAAATAATTGAAACATCGTCGATTTCGGTTTGTTTTGGTTTCAGTTGGTTTTTTGGTCGGTTTTTCGATTTTGGGCCTTAAGTTTGGGCTAGTTGGGCCTTCGGTTTTTTTTCCAAAAGCTTTCTTTTTTTTTTTTTTTTTTTTTTTTTTTTTTTTTTTTTTTTAATGCAGCGTTCAGCCACTTGTTTTATGCCCTAATTAAACCTTTTTTAAAAACCTGTTTTGGGCCTTTTTTAAGAACCAGTTGTGGCCAGATTCAGGACTTATCTATTTTGGCCAAATGGCCATCTTTGGGCCTTTTGTAGCTTTCTGTTTTTGCCCTTCTTGGCCCAAATTTGGGTCTTTTCTATTTTGGCCATTTTTGGTCCTTTTTACACATCCATAATGAAAAAATACATATCACATATTCTAAAAATATACACATCCAGTTGTGGCCCAGATTCGGGCCTTATCTATTTTGGCCAAACGACCATCTTTGGGCCTTTTGTAGCTTTCTGTTTTTGCCCTTCTTGGCCCAGATTCGGGCCTTTCCTATTTTGGCCATTTTTGGGCCTTTTTACACATCATATAATGAAAAAATACACATCCATAATGAAAAAAAAAAAAAAAACCTTGCTACAGATTCATAAATGAAAAAATACAACACATATAGCAGATTCATAAATCACAACTTGTCATAAATTCATAACCTGCTTTAAAGCTTTTATTAAACTCATTAAAATACACAAGCAAAACCTATGAACATAGATTCCTTTTTTCAAAAATAACCTGTCAACAATAAATCCAAAACCTGTCAACAATGCATAAAAGAAATAGATTCACAATGCAAAAATAACCTATCAACAATGCATTTGCACAAGCAAAACCTGTCAACATAGATTCACAAATCCATAAATAATCTAGAGCAAAAAATTGCTCTAATGCTCAAAGTCTCAAACTAATCTGTAACTTGTTATAGGCATCCATCAAATACAAGTTAATACTTACATATTGTCCATGTCCACATATTGTCCATATGTCAATACTTACATAATAGCATTATAGCCAAAGACTTAAAATAAATTGGCCATATGTCAATGTCAATGTCAACATATACAGTCCATATTTAATATTTGGCCAAAGACTCAAAATAAATTGGCCATATGTTATTGCCTATTGCCTAGTATCATATATTGTCTATGTATACAGTCCATATTTAATATTTGGCCAAAGACTCAAAATAAATTGGACATATGTCATTGCCTATTGCCTAATATCATATATTGTCTAATGTCTATGTATAGGCCATTGTTAAAGCACAAAATAAAAGCCCATATCTATATTTGACACAAAACAAAAGCCCATATCTATATGTGGCCACTGTCTACTAGTGTCTAATAGCAAAAAGTGTAAATATAAACATGTCAAGTTGTTGTCAAGTACCACCCGTCCAAAGAGCAAAGAGCAATCTTCAACCATCAACTTCAATAGGCATTGGTGTGGGCATGCCTAGTTCCGATGCTACTGCAGCATCACCCACAAGTTCTACAAACAAGAAATGAAAAAAAAAAAACATAAAAGTCACTTGTACAATAAAATAATAAATAAGTCAAGAATCCAAGACATTCGTTTTTTTTAATAAAGAAAAAAGTAGACATGCAAAATGTACAATAAAACAAAAAATATGCCAAGAATCCAAGACATTCAGTTTTTTTTTAATAATAATAGACATGCAGAATTTTTTTTAATAAATAAAGAAATAGAAATTCATATTTTTTTAGTATAACAAATAATAGTCATACCCCCATCAAGCTTTTCAAACTCCTCAACATCATCCATGGCAGCACGAAGGCAGATTGGAGCTGATAAAGGACGGAGCCAGTTTTGTGCACAAATGAGGGCTTCCACCATAAGTGGAGACAATGAACTCCAGAAGGGATCAAGGACATGACAAGCCGTACTAAAGGCAGATTCTGAGGCCACAGTGGATACCGGAATTGCAAGAACATGTTGTGCAACTCTTGAAAGAACACGGTATCATGGAGAATTAACCTTCCACCAAGCCAAAATATTAAAATTATCATCAAAGACATCTTCACAACTCTCTAACAAGTATTTATCAACCTCTGATTTGGTATTTGAAGAATCAAAATTGCTCAAGTGCTTCTTAGACCCCATCATCCTTATTGCCTTTGCATCAACCACACTAGAATCATCTCCCTCTATTGATCCACTTGGTTTTTGGCCTTGGGCTTGTGCAGCAGCACTAGCACTACTACTCCCCACTTGATTTTGAGAATAAGTATTATACAAATCCACCAAAACAGCCCTTACTCTTTCTGCCATATCAACAGCCTTTTGGTTCTTATACAAAGTACCAAAACAGTACTCAAGATACCTTATCTTGTATTGAGAATCAAGAACTAACCCTACATACAACAAGTGATTCATATTATCAAAGTTCCCCCAATACTTTTTAAATTTGGTCTTCATGTTTTCAGCCATTTTTCTCAACAAATAACTATCTTTTTCATACTCTAAGTCAATTGTGTCATGAATTGACATGAGCTCTGTAAGGTCCAAACTTCCAAAGTGGGATGAAGCCCACGTTACAATGATGGAGGACTAAAGCCCACTATGATTCTTGGCCCATAACAACAAAATTTGTAAAGAGGGAACCACACAACAATGAACACACATGTCCTGAGGATTCCATGGCCCTGAATTCCCTGCTGGACGTCACGCTTTCTGATGGTTCTCTTAGATCCCAATCCTTTGTTTACTGTTTTTCCCTCTTTTTGTTAATCCCCCTATTGTGTCTCTCTTTCTTCTACTTATACCTCTTACTCTTGTCATCTCAGCTCTTCATCTTTCACCTCTTTCTCTCCCTTTGGTGACACCTGTGTTCTTCTTTTGTAGAAGATAATGGTGGTGAAATATCTAGGGACCAACTACACTGTTCAAGTCACTTCCTTATTAATGTTAATGATAAAGCTGCTATTTCCTCATTTAATGTGGTCAGGAGGCTCTATCTACAGCATTCAATGCTTCTAGATATTTTTAGGGCTTGTGCCGATTGCCGAAAGTTTCTCGGGTCTTCTGTCTCCATCCCGAGCAGGATTTCTTATAAGTTATTCATTGGTCCTCGGGTCTTCTGATCCTCGGGTCCTTTGGTCTTCAGGTCCTCACAATAGCCCCTTAAAACTTATGCTATTGATCCGGAATCAGAAGATAAGTTTTAACTTAATTAAATTGCCACTTATGTACCATTCAGTTTCCCACGTGAGAGTGTCTTTTTGTGTTCCAGTGCATGTCCCTGGCGCTTCGGTATCCACGATCAGTCATTTATGGTGTCAGGCGGCTCTATGCTTTCCCATGTTCTACGGTATGATCAAAATTTTACGGTACTGATTTATTTTTACTGAGTGGGAAAACTGGTGCGCCTTTTTTTACCACTATATAGATAAGGCTTGGAGCTAGATGAATCTCATTTTTGCATTTTGAAGAAAGGAAAACTCCCAAGGAGCAAACTAGCGTTTTGTTAGAGGTGTGTTAGCTTTCTCACTGGTTCTCCCTTGTCAATCATTTCTATTGCTATTTTTCTTTATTTTCCATACGATTCAATGGGTAGATATGCTAAGTTAGTCAATACTGACGAGGCAAAAGCAAAATTTAAAGCCCAATATAGGATCCTCGACGATGTCGTCATTCAACATTGTGAGGAGGGGGAAAGGCTAGTTTTACCCCGGCCCCCCGAGTCTGTAATAATCCTGATGATTGCTTTTATTGAGGGCAGGATGGAAATTCCCATGGGTAGGGTGACTTGGGACTTTCTTTTAAATTTTAGATTGACCCCATCCCAATGTTCTACTAACATCCTTAGGATTTTAGGGTGTGTAGATGCCTTAAACCGAAAAATGGGGACTAATTTGACATGGCATGACGTTAATTGGATATACAATTGCCAAAAAGGGGAAAAAACCAAATATTACATGAAATGTAGAGTTCCCGCCGTTAGATTAATCTCCTGTTTGCCCGATTCAAGCAAAGGCATGGATGAAGATTTTCTCATCGTGTCTGGGAATTGGTATGACGGATTACACTGCCCTACCTAAGAGGGGGAGCCAGGTAGTGTTCCCGGCGATTGAAAAGCCATTAGGTTTTTTTTTTTTTTTAATACACATGAACCTATACTGGTCATCTTACCGATGGTGCTTGTATTTGGTGGCAGACGAACATCATACTGCTCCAGCCAAACATCTAGTGAACTTTGAGGACCTGAACAGAATCCTTAAGTCGGAGATATTTCTTCACACGGATGGACAGCTTAGAGCGGCCCACGTGATCCTCGGCTACAAACCATCTACTAAACGTTTCCAAAGTCCGAAAAACGTCATCAGAGCTAAGGACTTACGTCTAGCGAAGATAGACGTGGCCGTACCGGGATTCCTGCTAAACATACCCCCTCCAGGAGTAGTTCAAGACGCCCAGCTTCCAGCATCCCTAGCAGCCTAACTCATTTACCCCCAAGCAGTTCCCATTGTTGCTGAAGAGGAGGTCAAAGAAGAATCTCTTGAACCCTGGCAGGCCGAAGCAGCCGAAAAAGATTTTGAAGTTTTTTACCGCGAAGACACTCCTAGCACCTCTGCAGCATATTCTTCGGGCGCTATGGGTTTTCAAGAAAAAGAGCCTGATCTTCTCGCCCTGTTGCAAGCCCATGCTGGGAGTTCTTCTCCAGCCATTGCAGTTCCATCTCGCCCCATTACGCCAGTGATATCCCAGACGGCGCATGTTGAGATTGCTGAAAAAAAGTAGAAAAGAGGCCAGGGTGGCAAACACCCCACTGAAACCGAGGAGGGGAAAATGACTGAACCCCTCAGTAAAAAGGCTTGAATGGGCAAAGGCCATTCAAAAAAGTCTACCCATACGGGGACTTCAAGGGAGACGGGTGGCGACCAAGCAAAAAGAGCTTCTGCTTGGTGTCCCGCCTTTACGCTAAGTACAGGCAGCCCCGTTCTTGATGACGCTAATCTGAGAGACCCACAAAAAGGGAGCTCAAGGTTGGTGGCAGAATGCTTGGAGAAGGCTTTATGCCTTCCCGAGGACATGGCAGAGTTAAGATCTTTCCAGAAGAGGGAGGTCTTTTTGTCCTTAAAGTAAGATTTGGCTAAGGTATTGCACTCTTATACTTCAATAAAAAGTTTATTTGTGATCCACCTTTACTTGGCCGTTCGGTTTTAAACCGTGTGATTTGTAGGCTGTCCAAGCATCTTTTATGGCCGAGGAATGGGTAGATCACTACCTGGACTTGGCCAGAAAAGCTGAGAACAATTTAGAGGTTGCTGTCAAAGCCCAAGCCGAGGCAGAACAGAAACTGAAGGATACCCTGGGCAGGCTTTCTGAGGCGAAGAAAGCACACAAAAATACTGAATCTACGCTCGAGAGTTTTGAGAAGCAAGCCAACGATGCATTAGAAGCGCAAAAGAATGCTTAAAACCGCCTTGCCCTTACAGTTGTAGAGCTGAAGCAAACTCAAAGGCAATTGGAGGCTAAGGAGCAGGAGAGGGCTGAAGCGGAACAAGCTGCTTATGACGCTGGGATGAAGAAAGCGGCGGAGAGCCTCACGGCTTAGCTCCGGGGTGTTGCCCGTACTTTCTGTTCAGAAGTATGGGGCTATGCCCTGGATGCAGCGGGAGTGTCTGGTGACTCGGAGCTCCGGGATCCGAATAGAATACACTACCCATCTGCACTGCAAATGGCGCCTCCTCCTCCATTGCCTCCAGTTAACCCTAGTCTCGCTCACTCTCCTCTGGCCATGCTTTCAGAACAAGACCCTTTGTCCACTACTTCAAAAAGCAAAAAGAAAGAAAAAGCCCCACTATCCCATTCTGATGGGATTGTAGTGGAAGACAAGGAAGAAGTGGTAGAGATTGCACTAACGAAGAAGAAGAAAAAGAAAGATAAAGAGCCGGAAAAGAAGGAGCACCAAGACAAACAAGCAATTGCTTGAAGGGTTTACTCAAAGTCTTAGAGATATTTTTGTAATAGGATAGCGAACTAGCCTTTAGTTTTGGCTTGAAAAACAATAGATTTGTTGTAGCCATATTTGATGAAATTTTTTATTAGCCTTAGTGCTATTTTTAATTATTTCTGCTGCTCAACATTTCCCATGTTTCTTTAGCTGTACTTAATGCTAATAACTTCCTTTTCATTCTTGCCTTGATTCCATTTTTGTAAACTTCCTTCTGTACTGAATCACTTATTGACAAGACTTGAATAAAATTATTTGTGTAACTAAAAACGCGCTTTGTGAATGCTTCTTAATTTGCCTTGACTTTTGCTACGTTCACAGCAAAAAATGCCATCCAACTTTAATTTTATCAAAGTATTGATTTTTTTCCTGGGTTCGGGGCCTGAGGACCCAAGCAAAGATTGGGCTCAGTTTAACTCTCAGAGAAGTTTATCACTGTGTTATTTTTCCCTAGGCTTGTGGCATGAGGAGCCAGACAAGGACTAGGTTCAGTTCAACACTTAGAGAATTTTGCCACTGTGTTAATTTTCCCTAAGCTTGTGGCCCGAGGAGCCGGACAAGAACTAGGTTCAGTTTAACACTTACAGAATTTTTGCCATTGTGTTAATTTTCCCTAGGCTTGTGACCCGAGGAGCCGGACAAGAACTAGGTTCAGTTTAACACTTAGAGAATTTTTGCTTGTGTGTTAATTTTCCCTAGGTTTGTGGCCCGAGGAGCCGGATAAGAACTAGGTTCACTTTAACACCTAGAGAATTTTGCCATTGTGTTAATTTTCCCTAGGCTTGTGGCCCGAGGAGCTGGACAAGAACTAGGTTCAGTTTAACACTTAGAGGATTTTTGCCATTGTGTTAATTTTCTCTAGGCTTGTCGCTCGAGGAGCCGGACAAGAATTAGGTTCAGTTTAAAACTTAGAGAATTTTGCCATTATGTTAATTTTCCCTAGGCTTGTGGCCCGAGGAGCTAGACAAGAACTAGGTTCAGTTTAACACTTAAAGAATTTTTCCATTGTGAGAGATTTGGCTATCCATCTGCAAAATGTAATGAATTGACCAACTTGCACCCTTTACAACAAAAAAGGCCTGTTTTTATTACTAGTAATAGTAACGCCGTAAATTCTTTACATTCCATGGGCGAGGCACTATTTTTTCATCCAGATCTTCCAGGCGATAAGCCCCTATACCAGCTACCGACGTAATTCTATAGGGTCCTTCCCAGTTGGGCCCTAGTTTTCCCCATGCTGGATTTCTCGCCGTCCCTATCACCTTTTTTAATACCAGATCCCCTGGTACCAATGGTCTCGGCCTTAGTCCCTTGTCATACGTCTGTTTAAGTTTTTGTTGATAATTAGCCAGCCTCACACTGGCTATCTCTCTTCTCTCTTGAATGGTGTCAAGACTATCGCACAGCATGCAGTTATTCCCTACCTCACTATACTGCTCGGACCTTAGTGTTGGGAAAACTGATTCCAACGGGATCACTGCTTCCATCCCGTATGCCATTGAGAAAGGCGTCTCTCCCCTCGATCTTCGAGGGGTAGTGCGATAAGTCCATAACACATGAGGCAACTCTTCCACCCATTTGCCTTTGGCATCATCTAGCCTTTTTTTCAGCCAGACCATAATAACCTTGTTAGTGGCCTCTGCTTGACCATTTCCTTGTGGGTACGCCGGCGTCGAATACCCATTCCTTATCCCCATAGTCCCGCAGTACCTTCGGAAGGCCTTGCTGTCAAACTGAAGTCCATTATCCGATATCAATGTATGCGGGATTCCAAACCGAGTCACTATGTTTTTCCACACGAATTTATTGCATCTATGTCTATAATGTTGGCCAGCGGTTCCGCCTCTACCCATTTGTAAAATAATTTGTTCCGACGAGGAGCCATCTTCGATTTTCGGTAGCCCAAGGAAAGGGTCCAACAATATTCAGGCCCCACTGAGCAAATGGCCACGGACTAGACAGCGGGTATAGGACTCCGCCTGGTTGATGCATATTCGGCGCATACCTCTGACACTGATCACATGTTTTAACGTAGTCTTAGGAGGTTTTTTGCATATTCGGCCACTAGTACCCGTAGGTCAAAGCCCGATGAGCTAAGGACCTTCCTCCAGTATGACTTTCACACATGCCTTCATACAATTCTTCCAATATGGGCTCAATGGCCTCGGGGTGCACACATAAAAGGTATGGTCCTGAGTAGGAGCGTTTGTACAACTTCTATTCCTTGGAGAGCCAGTAATGGGGGGTAGCCCTTCTCACCTTTTTCGTCTCTACTTTGTCTTTGGGCAAGATTCCTTGTTTTAAATAAGCCACAATGGGGTCCATCCAACTTGGCCCCACATGAATGTTATGAACTCCAACAGCAGGAGCGCCGGTGAGATTGGAGGTCATCATGTCTTCTACCGATACTACCCGAGGAAGCTTTGACCCCAAAGAGGTGGCCAACATAGCCAATGAATCAGCATGTGCATTCTGTCCCCTGGGGATTTGCTTGACCGTGATGGCTTTAAACAGGCTCAACACAGCCTTTACCTTATTAAGGTATTTTTGCATTCTCTCATCCCGAGCTTCAAACTCCCCGTTGATTTGCCCGACGATTAACCGAGAATCACAGAAAAATTCCACCACCTCTCCTCCCAAGTGTTGGACTAGTTGGGCTCTTGCCAAAAGAGCTTCATACTCGGCTTCGTTATTAGTGGCTACAAACCCTAACCTTAATAATCTTTCCATAATAAACCTTTAAAGAGTAACCATGACGATCCCAGCTCCCGTTCCTTTTCGGTTGGACGCTACATTGGTATAAACTTCCCACGGAAGGGTTTGGTTGGGCATTGCAGCCATAACTGTTAGAACTATTTTCTCCTGCTGGAAGTCACTATGAGTAAATTCTGCCACAAAGTCAGCTAGAACTTGGCCCTTGATGGCGGTGTGAGGCATATATTTGACGTCATACGCCCCCAGCCTCGTCCCCCATTTTGCGACTCAGCCCGTGTAATTTGATTTCCTCATAAGAGCCTACAATGGCAAATGAGTGAGCACAACTACCGTGTGAGCCTGGAAATAATGAGGGAGTTTTCTCGTAGCATGTACGACAGCCAGTATTGCTTTCTCCAAAGGTAAATAATGTATTTCCGCTTCTTGTAGAGACTTACTGACATAATACACGAGCTTTTGAACACCATCCATATTGCGCACTAGGACCAGGCTAACAGCATACTCCATAACTGTCAAGTAGGCGTACAACACCTCTTCCTTCTCGGGTCGGGATAATATCAGTGGGCTAGCTAGATATTGTTTTAAGTCATAAAAAGCGCGGGCGCAATCATCAGTCCACTGTAAGTCTTTCCATTTATGCAAGAGTTGATAAAAAGGTCGGCATCTGTCCGCGGATTGAGAAATAAACCTATTCAAGGCTGCTGCCATTCCGGTCAACTTCTGCACCTCTTTGGGATTTTGCAGAGGGTGCAAGCTCATAATGACCTTAATTTGGTCAGGATTAACTTCAATCCCTCGATGCGTGATCACATAACCGAGGAACTTTCCCGAGCTAACACCAAATGAACATTTGGAAGCATTCAAGCGCAGTTGATGCCTTCTTAACACTGAAAAAGTTTCTTCCAAATCCTCCAAGTGATCCTCCACCCTTTTACTCTTTATCACCATATCATCAATATAAGCCTCCATATTTCGCCCCAGTTGTGCTTCAAACATTCGGGTCACCATTCTCTGATAAGTAGATCCTGCGTTTTTGAGACCAAAAGGCATTACCCGATAGTGGTAATTACCATTGGGAGCCCGAAAAGCCGTCTTCTCCTGGTCGGATATTGATAGGGGAATCTAATGATAGCCCTGGAATGCGTCCAAAAAACTCATCCGAGGATGCCCTACGGTAGCATCAACCAACTGGTCAATTCGGGGAATGGGGAAAGGATCTTTTGGGCATACCTTATTCAGTCGGTAAAATTCACACAAACTCTCCACTTGCCGCTTTTCTTTTTAACCACCACAGTGTTAGCAAGCCATTCAGGGTAAAATATTTCTTTACTAGCTCCAGCAAGTTTCAGCTGGTTTACCTCTTCCTGGACGGCTTCGGCATGTTCACAAGACCTTCGCCAAGGAGGCTGTTTACGAGGGACGGCCTTGGGATCAACATTCAGCCGATGGCAAATAAATTCCGGATCAACTCCCAGTACATCATATGTTGTCCAAGCAAAAATATCAATATTGGCCTTTAGGAATTCCACCAATCTTACTCTTTCCGCGTCAGGTAATTGAGAACCTACTCGAAAATACCTCCCCTCCTCTTTTTCTATTAATATTTTTTGAAGGTCTTCAGCTAAATCTGTAACCCCCGAAGTGTTTTCTCCCCCCATAAGATTCTTTGATTGCTATAAGTTCTTCTGACCTGTCTCTACTTCCACACTTCCAGCTGTCTTAGTAATCGCAGACACCAAGCATTGCCTCGCCACGGATTGACTACCCGACAACACTCCTACCCGTCTATAAGTGGGATATTTGACCTTTACATGCAAGGTAGAGGATACCGCACCCATGGCATGAAGCCATGGTCTAGCCAAGATAGTCGTATAGGGTGAATAGGCCTTGACAACTATAAAGCTGACCTGTACTTCCTCGTCTCCTACCTGAACAGGCAACCTAATCATTCCCTGAGGGACTACCGTCTTCCCATCGAAACCCACCAGTGGGCAATCATATGCTTCTAAGTCCTCGGCTTTTAATTTCAGGCCATTAAACAAGTAGGGGTACATGATTTCAGCCCCACTTCCCTCGTCCACTAGGACTCGCTTTACATCATACCCCCCGATCCTAACAGTGACCACTAGAGCATCATCATGCAGCTGAAATGTTCCCTCTTTGTCCTCCTCGGAGAATCCCAAGGTAGGAATTAACGCCAACTTCATCTTCTTACTGATCTGATTATCCAACTTTTCTGCCCCATCGTCCAAGCCACCCCACACGAACATGATCCTCGAGTGTGTTACGCGTTCTCCCATTGGCTTTGCTAAAATTACATTGATGGTTCCCAGTGCTGGCCGAGCAGCATTATCAGGTTGGGCACCATCATTGCGTTGCAATTGTCCTCCCGGTTGTGACAAGAAGTGATTGAGTTTTCCCGCCCTAGCCAATTGGTTCAAATGATCGCGCAACGTCCTGCATTGCTCCGTGGTATGCCCTTTATCTTGGTGGTAATGACAATGAAGGCTCTGGTTTCTCTGGGACGGATCTCCATTCATCTTACTAGGCCATCTGAAATAAGGCTCATTCTATATTTTCTCCAATATTTGATATATTGGCTCTTTGAATAATGTATTAACTGTGGACGTTCTAGGTAAAGGTGAATGACCCAAAAAATCTCTTCTGGGCTGATTGCCTTGGTAACTCCCACCCCGTGGATCCTTCTTCTCGGGAAACATTCTCCCTTTTCCCTTGCTTTGCATCTGATCTTCTTCCACCCGCTTATACTTATCTATGCGATCCATGGGTTGACGCATATTCACCTTAGTTTTCATTATCAGAGACTTTCTCAACCCATGTTCAGTAGGGAGCCCCACCTTGAAGGTTCTCACCGCGACCTCTTCCATATCACCATCAATCTCGTTATACGTCTCCCAATACCTATCAGAATACATTTTAAGAGTCTCGCCTTCCCTCATTGCCATTGATAACAACGTATCCAAAGGCTTTGGGACCTTGCTACATGTTATCAACCACGCACCAAACGCCTTTGTCAGTTCCTCAAAAGATTCCAATGAGCCCTCCTCCAAAGCATCAAACCATCTTATGGCCACCGGTCCTAAGCTGGATGGGAAAATCTTGCACATCAGCGCCTCGTTGTATGAATGAACCGCCATCTTTTGGTTAAAGTGATTACATGCTTCACGGGGTCTGTTCTACCATTATAAATAGCAAATGTGGGCTGGGAAAATCTGTGAGGCAGTCTCGCCCTATTTATCCACCTCGCCAATGGAGATTTGGAGATCTGTCTCAAGGCTTTACTCATAGCATCATTCCCTATGCCTTGATACGACCACCTCCCTGCACGCTTATTCCTACCCCTCTTAGACTTGTTTAGAGTGCCTGAACTTAGATAGGATTTATCAGGGGGGGATTTGGATCCCTGACCATCAACTTTCTCTCCATTGAACTCCGAACTATCACTGGACGAAGAGGAGGGACTCCGTTCATCATTTCGCTTTCGCTTTAATTTCCTTCGTAAATAATCTATCTCTGACTGCATCCTTTGTATATCGTCATCATGAAAGGCTCGATCTCCAGTATACGAGAGACTTCTTCGTGCTTGGCCATTAGGACGTGACTCCACTACCATACTTGGAGTAGCATTCCTCTGATGATTTTCACTCTGCGAATCTAGTGACTCCTCCCTATCTTGGTTTGCACTTGCCATTTATCCTCAAGACAGCACGTTCCACCTTGTTGTTCCCACAGACGGCGCCAATTATAAGGTCCAAACTTCCAAAGTGGGATGAAGCCCACGTTACAATGATGGAGGACTAAAGCCCACTATGATTCTTGGCCCAAAACAACAAAATTGTAGAGAGGGAATCACACAACAATGAACACACATGTCCCGAGGATTCCATGGCCCTGAATTCCCTGTTGGACGTCACACTTTCTGATGGTTCTCTTAGATCCCAATCCTTTGTTTATTGTTTTTCCCTCTTTTTGTCGATCCCCCTACTGTGTCTCTCTTTTTTCTACTTATACCTCTTACTCTTGTCGTCTCAGCTCTTCATCTTTCACCTCTTTCTCTCCCTTTGGTGACACCTGTGTTCTTCTTTTGTAGAAGATAATGGTGGTGAAATATCTAGGGACCAACTACACTGTTCAAGTCACTTCTTTATTAATGTTAATGGTAAAGCTGCTATTTCCTCATTTAATGTGGTCAGGAGGCTCTATCTACAGCATTCAATGCTTCCAGATATTTTTAGGGCTTGTGCTGATTGCCAAAAGTTCCTTGGGTCTTCTGTCTCCATCCCGAGTAGGATTTCTTATAAGTTATTCATTGGTCCTTGGGTCTTCTGATAGTCGGGTCCTTTGGTCTTCAGGTCCTCACAAGCTCCAAAAATAAAGAATTGCTAGTGACATAATTAGCACCCGAAAACCGCAAGGTTGCATCATAGAAAATTTTAAGAAATTTCGAAAAGATCCTAATCTTTTCCCATTCCACATCATCCATTCCCTAAGCAACCTCATCTATATCATCTCCATCTTCCTTTGCCTCCTCTCTAATTGTCACAAGGTAATTTGGATCTTCTTCCTCCAATCTCTCAAAAGCCTTTTGATACTTCTCGGCCTTCTCCAACATAATATAGGTGTAGTTCCACCTAGTGGGCACATCTAAGCACAACTGACCTTTAAAGTCAACTTTCTCCTTCTCCGAACATAACTTAAATGTGCTTTGTCTTTGTGGAGATGATCTCACATATCGCACAAATTTCCTCACCTTCACTATTGTCCCATCCATTTCAACTAACCCTTCACGAATAATTAAGTTTAAGATATGAGCACTACACCTCACATGCAAGTATTTATGCCCTAAAATTGTTGCCTTTCTATGCTTAGTCTTTTTTTGAATAAAAGAAATCAGTCCATTATTAGAGGCAACATGATCAACTGTAATACTTAGAATCTTGTCTATCCCCCAATCAAGTAAACATATTTCAACTGCCTTCCCAAGTGTTTCACCCTTGTGATTTTCCACTAAACAAAAACTAAGAATCCTTTTATGCATTTTCCAATCACTATCTATAAAATGGACAGTAAGACACATGTAGTTCAAATTTTGAACGGATGTCCATGTATCTGTGGTAAAGCAGACCCGTTGCTCTCTTAGGGCCTCTTTCAACTTTTGTCTCTCATCTAAAAACACCCTAAATCAAGTTTTGGCAATTGTTGTGCGGCAAGGGATTGAATTGAACCTAGGTTGGGTAATAGACATAAACTTCCTAAAACCATAACCCTCCATAAACCTAAAAGACAGCTCATCTAAAACAATCATCTCTGCCAATGCTTTCTTACATTCCTCAAAATTAAACACCCAAGGCACAAGTTTACCACTACTTTCCCCTTCTTCTTTAGGTTTGAATGCTAGGGTTGATTGGTTTTTTTTGTCTTCCCTATAAGGATATTTTAAACATTGTGATTGTATGTGAGTTCTCATGGTTGTAGTGCCATTTTGCTTAGTGTCACAAGCATAGGTTGTACCACAGTAGTTACAAGCTGCCCTAGGTTTTTCCCTCCCTTCAATAACAGTAAAATGACCCCAAACAAAAGATCTTTTCTTACCAGTATTTCCTGCATTTGGTGGGAGTGGGGGTTTGCCTTTGTCTTCATTCACATTGGTTGCCCCTTGACCCGCTTCATTTTCTTGACCCTCTAGGATTTCTCTTGTCTCATTCATCTATAATATAAAATAAAACACAATAAATCAACAACTATAAAATGTAAAAAATAAAAGATAAAAATTTAATGCCAAAATGAGTCTAGTCTACAATAAAAAAAAATACAGTAACAATAACACAATAAAAGTCAGCAACCAAAAAAAAAAAAAAAGAATGAAAAGGACTCTTCACTCCACTCTAGTATACAATAACACAACAAGTCCACAAGAAAGGGGAAAAAAAAAAAAAAGGAATGAGAAGGACTCTAGTATACAGCAACAACCCGACAACAAATATGTCAACAAGATAATAATAAACACATCAACATCAAGGCAATAATAAACAAATACCCCAACATCACAGTCAACTGCAATAAACAAACACCCCAACATCACAGTATGTCAACAATAATAAACAAAAATATATCAACAATAAATAAATAAATAAGCAACTAACTTAAAGAAACCAACTAGCAGCCAAGCATGTTATCGATTTTTTCAAAACCCTAACTTTATTAGCATATAAAACTTGAAAAAATAAACATGTTATGATCTTAATCAGTTAATCTTATGTTGTTACTACAAAACAGAGATTCAGTATTTTCAACAAAACTGAGAGTTATGGAGATCTTAATCTTATGGACGTTTTCAAAAATAAACATCTTATGATCTTAATCTTATGTTTTTAAATAAAACCCAAAATACAAAACTAAGAGTTATCGAGATTTTCAACAAGCACATGAGACAAAGGAGCTAACTTTAACAAATAAACCAACTAACACAAGCAGCCAAGCACATGGATTGTTATTTTTTTCAAAACCCTAACTTTATTTGCATATAAAAAACATTAAAACTTGAAAAAATAAACAACTTGACAGAGATTCACTATTTTTAAAAACCAAAACACAAAACAGAGAGAGGGTCAAAGGGTATGGAGATTTAAAAATGGAGACTTACTGTGAGATCACTGAGATGAGAAGCCGGCGTGGGGAGGGTTGAACGTGAGAGAGAGTGAAGGCTGAACGAAGAGTGGAAAGTGAGAGTGAAGGCTGGAACTCCGAAGAGCTCACCGTGGACTGTGGAGTGTGGAGGCTCTGTTTTGATGAGGGTTGGCTGAACTGAGAGAGAGTGGAAGGTGAGAGTGAAAAGCTGAACAAAGAGTGAAGGCTGAAGTGCTGAACGAAGAGTGGAATTTGAGAGTGAAGGATGAACGAAGCCCACCGTGGATTGTGGAGGCCCTATTTTGGTGACTGGTGAGTGTCGGCTGAACTGAGAGAGAGTGGAAAGTGAGAGTGAAGTGAAACTAAAAACTGTGGGAGTGTGGGGTATGTAGGGTAGGGTTTCCAAACATTTGATTTTATAGTGTAGTTAGTTTTAGCTTAATTAGTTTAATTAGGTATTTACTTAGTTTAATTTTAGGCGATTAGTCTAATGGTTTTAAGTTTAAAATAAAATGGAGGCCCGCTGGATTGTGAGTCACTAAATACACGTTAAGACCAATTTCTGTTTGGAGGCCGAATTGTGTTTAAAATAAAGCTAGGCGGGCCGGATCATTTGGGGACTGAAGTCACTGAACAAACTAAAGCCCAATTTTAAATTCACTTATTTACAAATTAAAGCCCAATAAACTAAAGCCCAACAGCTGAAGCCTATGTAATATAATATAAAACCTAATATAAAAATATATATAATAATATTTCGGTTCGGTTCGGTCAGTTCGGTGCATAAAAATTCTCCACTGAAAACCGAATCGAAAATTTCAGTTTTTTACATGGTAAAACCGAAACCGAACCGAAACCGAAACCGAACTGAAAATTTTGCATCGGTTTGGTTGGTTTGAAGCGGTTTTTTCGGTTTCTCGGTTTTTTGCACACCCCTAAATGCTACTGAGACTTCTTAATCGTTTTAGCAGCATCATCTCAATTGTTCACTGTGCCATGCTTGTCACCGGAGTTGTCGGATCTTACATTCCACGATCTCAAGGTTTATTTCTCTTGATTTTTTTTTTTTCGAATTTCCCAATATGGATTTCGTGATACTTACTTTTCATATAATTTTGAATATTACACCTGTTCTTATCAAATTTATCAATCATTCCAACGATGGAATATAGCACATGAAGTTACATCAAGTTACAATTTCAATAAGCAAACTAAAAAAAAACAAACTACTTATTTTTTTTGAGAATGTTACTTCACAAAGATGGTTCGGTCTTGCACCAACCAGAAGTCTAGAACATCGCTATAAAGAATTATTAATGCATCCCATTAATTCGGGTGCATATTCTAGCCCAATTTCGTCTGGAACATCGCTATAAAGTATTTTCCATTGAAATAAAGCACTGGATTTCATATTTGAATTTTTTTTTTGTTGCACCTAAAAAATGTAATACTATTATTCCATGCCATGTGAAATTTCATTCCTCTTGGAGGACCATGATCCATGTATTACTGACAGTAATTGACCAATTTTAAATTATGAGCATGCCGGATTCCTCCAAGGAGGCAAGCACGCCGAGCATGTCGGTTGGGCTCTCGTGTTTACCTCTATGTAGTTCTCGTCACGAGGTTAGTGTTCTATTGGTGTGATTTTTTATTTTTAATTTGTGGATGTGTTTGGTCTTTGTTTAGTAGAATTTAAAATTGCTTTTAATCTGGTTCTTTAAATAGATATTGCGTTTACCTCTACGAAAGAGACATAATATAATAACATTCTACTACTATGGGACAGATTTAAAACATAAAACCTTACACGTCAAACGAGCTTGGGCTGAGTTGAAAAATTCTACAGAAAAACAATCTGCATAAGCTTCAATCGATCGAGTCTAATTTTCGATCGATCGAGGCAGACAGATTTACACAGTAAATCCTACAGTACACGTGATTCCAACTTTACACTTAAATGCACTTTGAGCAAGTTTAAAACAAGACTAAACATTTTGATCATGGTTTGCCAACATTACAAAATGAAATTCTAATACATTTGAATCTAAAGTTTTAGAACCCAACAAACTCCCTCTTTGGCAATCTGTGACAAAACACAAAACTTAAACAAAGTACTCAAAGTTACAAAAAAAAGCCCATTACAAAATCATTGCCCAACGCAACAAATTCAACTTAACTACTATCTATCAGTTGCAAGAATAGACAGCAGCACGATTGAATTAACCTGTATATTCCTGAAACACTCAACAAACGTATAAATGTATGTGTGGAAAATACAACACAAAATAAGTTCTTGATTTCACATAACACAAAATAAAGACATATATTATGAATAACCTCATAAATATAAATCAATAAACAATGTGAAATAAGAGATATATATAATCAAAGTATCTCCCCTTATCATGGACAACCCAAAAAAAATACATCATGAGCCAAAAAGCTAAATACAGAATGAAGCACCTAGATACAATCTAAAGCTCCATAGCTCCAAAACAACAAAATCTCCCTGAAACAACAAAAACTCCTTTACATATATACTCCCCCTTTTTGTGACAAATTGTCAAAGGATACTCACTCATCATCAAAAGGAGGTGGTGGAGGTGATCGTCTAATACTCTCCAAATTCACTCGCAAAGCACGAAGTTCATCAAGCATGTCCACTAAAAGCTGACCATGAGCCGCCTGAACGGTCATGACAGTCTCCAACATACGATGAATGTTTGAATCATCCAAAGTAGAAGGTGGAGGAATAGCAGCAGCAAAAGCAGTCGGATCAACAGACGCCTCAGCAGAAGTATCACCTGTAGAAGGGGAGGAGGAGGCGCGACACCAGAAGTCTCAACCCTAGCGTTTAGAGCTTGCTCTCATCTGAGTAGCCCTCTGCCTAAGAAAGGTGGCACTTAAAAGAGCAACTATATGAACAGGCTCAGGCACAGGAAAGTCCTCTAAACCTAAATGCAAAAGGATCTGATGAATGAAAACCGGAAAGAAAAGAGCATGAGAAACAGAACTACTCCGATGAACCTCAATCAAAGAACGAATGAAAAGATGAGGAAAACTCATAGGAGCATCAATGACAAGGGCATACAAAAACGCACATCTCTGTATAGGAATGGTGTGCAAATGAGAGATAGGCCACAAAGAATGACAAGCAATCCTAATGAAAAGATAATGAATCTTAGTCAACTCGGCAGACGTGATTTGAGGATCTGAACCCTATTGGATAGAAGTACTAGTAATATATGGCATGATGTCATCAAGGGGAGGAGACTCATCATAAGGATAAATAGGATGCTGGACCAGTGGCACCCCAAGAGCATCAGCCACT
Organism: Castanopsis chinensis; assembly: GCA_032878915.1. Classification (NCBI taxonomy): domain Eukaryota; kingdom Viridiplantae; phylum Streptophyta; class Magnoliopsida; order Fagales; family Fagaceae; genus Castanopsis; species Castanopsis chinensis. Next base: position 9,653,510 of record JAVQMG010000126.1, on the reverse strand, counting down.
ACTGAAAGAGTAATGGTGTACTCGTCACCCCGTATCCAACTTCTTGCAAGAGTGTTGAAACCATAGGAGTGGACAGAGAGATTCAAGTAGAACTCTTGGATCAAGGTAGCCAGTGGGGGATGAGAAATGTCCAACAATGGTAACCAGCCCCTACGCTCAAAGTTTCTCCAAATCTTAGGGTCAAGCTCATCTAGAAGAACCTTTCTCTCAGTCCAAACATTCCTAAAAAGTTTCAGAGTCACATACGTTTCCTGGTTTTTCTCACTCAGAAACCTATCACTCTTAAAGGAAAGAGCAAAGGAAGAGGAGGCTTTCCTATTATCTCTAGTCTTCCTAGTCATGATGATAAAGAGCAGAAAGAAAGACAGACAAGAGACAAAAGACACAAAAAAATAAGAACAATCCAAAGGCAGATTGCAAGTTAGCATACACAAAAAAAAAAAAAAATATATATATATATATATATATATAGAAAATAACAATCTATATGATGCATGAACAATATCAACACATGATGCATGCTCTAATGCAGTGAGAATAAGTTCAATTTTACTTAGAAATCACAAAATTGCCTTAAGCATAGAGTTTATAACAAAAACCCCAAATTTTGAAAAACTCACTTTCAAAAATCCAACAAATTGACCAAATTGATCATTACACAAGATAGATAACATAAAATAATGATCAAATCAATCAATCTAACAAGCCAATTTCATCACATTAAGCTCAATTGAACAAAAGCCCCAAATCAGATAGTTTCAAGCCCTTGAATTTCCATTTTTTTCTCAAAATATCAAATTGATCAAATTAATTCACAAAGATCAGTTTTATATAGTTCCACAACAAAAACTCATTGATCAATTTCCAAAGAAAATGTTGAAATCATCAAAATCCCCAAAATTCTTAAGGTCGAAATATGCCCAATATGCATGAAAAAAATGCATGAAACATGAAAATAAATGAAAAATGAGGGGCAAAAAAGTCTTACCAGCCTTAGAAGACAAAAACCTTGGACAAAATTCGAGGGAAAACGAAAAAAAAACTAATCTGACTCGACCGATCGAAGAGAGAGAGAGAAAAAAACTTTTGAAAAGTTGAAAAAGTGATGAACACGTGAAAAGCTAAAGGTTTTAAAAAAACTCTCTATGCGATTTTCGATTGATCGGAAATTAGATTCGGTCGATTGAAAATAACATTCGATCGATCCAACATCAACAAAGCATCAATCGAGCAGGACAGATTCAAACCAAAATTTTAATCGCAATTTCGATCGGTCAAGAAACAGGTTCGATCGATCGAAAATCTAGAAAAAAACAATTTTTTTTTTTTAAAAAACAAAGCAATTCTATGTAAAAACTTCTCAAAGCATAGTATTTTATGAATAAAATGCATGAGTATGAGATGAAATGCTTTTCAAAAACACTTATATTGAACCCAGATCTTCCAAAATTAAGATTTTCAAACAATTTTCCTTAAAAACTCAAACTTCAAACACATTTTGCATTAAACTTAAGGAAGTTTCAATCTTGGATGGCCAAAACAAAATCACACACAATAACATGTACAAAGTTTAGCAAAGAGTAACTTTTGTAGTGTATACAACTAGCAAAAGTTTGAGATACATGTGAGGTGATATGTGAATACTAATCAAGCACAATTTCTACAAAATTCATTATATAATTTTGAAAGAGACTATCACCTAAAGAGTTACATTATATAACTCTCACATCTCCTAGAATAAAAGCTTGCAATCGTGTAAGTTTCTTGATTTGCCTTATAATGTACACACCAATTTTATTTGATCAGAAACTTATTAAAAAATAGCCAAGATAATGTACACACAAATTTTATTTGATTGATTTAATTAGTCCAATAATGTACACACCAATTTTAGCGATTATACCAAGGCTATACCTTATATTCTTTTTGTGCATATGCTACACTTTCTTGAGCACAAAATCTTACGATATGCACTAAAGTGTTCCTGATTAACTAGTAAACAGTGGTGAGATGATTATTTATGCCTTTCTCATTAAGATCAAGTCCAACAATCAAAGGCATGTGACTTTAAGATCAAGACAAAGTGATCAAAAACTATAAACATCTTCCCACACAACATGCACTACAAAGCTCAAACTAGTAAAGTGCAAAACAAGAAAAAAAAGGAAAAAAAAAAAAAAAAACTTATCCAAGCTAAACAAGGTACATAAAAATGTTATGTAAAGATAAATTGGCCAACCTTGATTTCAAATCCAAAAGAATGCAAAACACATTTTGCTTCCCTTTTTCCTTTTTTTGTTTAAAAAAAAAAAAAAGAATTAACAAAAACAACCTAGAATGAAATGCATGAATGTTATGCAATGCAAATCCTAAAAAGACAAAGAAAACAAAAACAACAAAGGAGAATGGTCAAAAAGATAAGAGCAAAGAAGTACAAGGACCATGTCAGAAAGACTCAATTAGGTCAAGCCTTTTGCATCCAAAACTTTTTAGATGCAACTTTAGCATTGGAGTTATTATTCAAATTAAAATTTTAAGCAACTTCAGGATTGGAGCCTTTACCAACTCACCAATAAGTACCATAGGATCTTGTGCTTGAGGCATAGGTACTTTTAGTTTATTTGCTCGCTTAGCAAATTGCAACTTGAAACAGTGTGGACAATGCCTAGACTTTCCACAAAAATAACAAACCCATGCAGATCTATCATGCAACTTTCCCTTAGAAAGAGTACCAGTCTTAGGTGTAGACTCTTGAAGATCAACCCTAATCTTCCTAGGATGTGTAACTTCTACAGGTTTGAAAACCTTACTCACAGGGGGCTCAGAAAAATGAACAAAGTTTGTGGAATGTGGTTCAGGCATAGAAATGCTTTCTACAAAATCTAAGCCAGTTTTGTCTGAATGAGACTTTTGAACACTCAGCATATGGTAAAGTTTGAAACTAGCAGACCTATTAGTTTGCTCTCTAGCAACAGATAATTCATGTTCCAAATTCTTAACTTTATCAAGCAAAAGTATGTTCTCAGTCTTCACATTGTTCAACAATTCATTTGCATCAAACAGTTTCACAAGCAAATTTTTCTTATTAAGTTCAAGAGATGCAATTTTCTTTAAGCCTAGATCAACACTCATAGCATCCTTTGCAACAACTTTGCAAAATTTATTATAAGCTTCTTGCAAATCTGCATCCTCAGAGAGGTCCCTATTAGAAGGGTTCTCTTCAACAGTAATACTTTCATCAACTACAGCAGTAGCAATGAAAGTAATGAAGTTTCCATCCTCGTTACTACCAGACTCCTTATCAGAAGCTTCATCATCAGTAAGGGTTATAGCCATAGCCTGAAGTAAGGGTTACAGCCATAGCCTTACCCTTAGACCTCAAGAATGTTGGACATTCAAATTTCACATGATCATACCATTGACAACCAAAACATTGTTGACCCATAGAAATATTAGAAGGTTGACCTGCTTTCTCTTTAGGTTTCTTATTATTATTCACTTTAGTGGGTTCATTCCTCTTAAAATTTCTAGGTTCAGTGTTGTTTTTATCTCTTGCCATTTTGTTTTTGTTCTCAAAAAAGTTTTTTAAATTTTTGGCAAGATAGGCAATTTCTGTAGTAGAGAGCTCATCATCAATTCCACTTACATCAACATCACCAACAGACTTAAGAGTCATTGATTTGGATTTTCTAGTCCTAGGTAAGTCCAACTCATAGGACTGAAGAGATCTTACAAGTTCATCAATAAGGATGGAGTCCACATCCTTACTTTCAGTGATGGCAGTTACTTTGAATTTAAAATCTTCAGTTAAAGATCTAAGTATCTTCCTAACAATTTTAGGTTGATAATAGATTTCACCAAAATTATAAGCAGAATTAACAATATCATTAAGCTTAGCATAGAATTCATCAAAAGTTTCATCATTAGACATCATAATGCTTTCAAATCTAGTTGTTAACTACTGCAACTTATTTATCTTAACTGCCTTTGTGCCTTCATGCACAGTTTGGAGAAAATTCAATGCAGTGTGAGTAACTCAACATTAGAGATTCTCTTGAATTCCTCCATAAAAACAGTATTAAAATTAGCATTCATAACTTTGCTATTAAAAGTGGTTGCTTCTTTCTGAGAAGTTTGCTACTCACTCACTGAAGTAGTGAACTTCTCCCATCTGTATTCAACAGAGTTCCAGACACTCTCATCAATAGATTTTAAGAATGCTTTCATCCTTACTTTTCAATATGCATAATTATTCCTATCAAAGTGAGGTAGGATCACAAGAGAGTGACCGTGTTCCATGACAATAGAGGTCAAGGATCAACTCCTAGAACAAAAGATCTAAACACAAGAGCTAACCTACTCTAATACCACTTGTACGTTTTTAGACCCCTTAAACACAACCAGATTAACCTAGTTATTTAGCTAAGTGATTAATTTAGGAAAATTATGCAAATTTAGGTTAACACATATAAATCATATCATTGAAATAGTGCAGAAAAATAAATAACACAACGATATGATAACCCAAGAAAACCAAATTGGTAAAAAACCTGAGGAGGATTTAACCTAGCTATCCTCAAGGTAAAACGAATCCACTATGAAAGAATTGAAGTTTACACAATAGCGACTTAGACTACTAACACCCTATTGCTACCTCGAGTAGAAAACTTACTACCGCGTGATAGCTCCAAGTCCACAAACTACTTCTTTCTTGGATTCCCAGCAGCACAAGCACTCCCGCTTGTATATCTTTAAGCTCTTGAATCTGCAACTGAATTGATTACCAAGCTCTTGACATCAATCTAGATTTCATAACCCTAAGTGTATGTGAAGGCAAATACCTCTAAATCTTACAAGAGATTCACACACACAGTATAAAAAACAATCTCAAAGCGTGGCTAGGGTTTACCCTTTTATACTAAAGACAAAACATAAAACCCTACACGTCAAACGGGCTTGGGCTGAGTTGAAAAATTCTACAGAAAAAAAAAAAAAAACTACATGAGCTTCAATCGATCGAATCTAATTTTTGATTGATCGAGCCAAGTTGATTTACACAGTAAATCCTGCAGTACACTCGATTCCAACTTTACACTTAAACATACTTTGAATAAGTTTAAAACAAGACTAAACATTTTGATCATAGTTTGCCAACATTAAAATATGAAGTTCTAATACATTTGAATCTAAAGTCTTAGAACCCAACACAATATTGCGAACTAGGCTTCCTTAAGATTTTATACCGTTAAAGTCATACTCACATATCATCTCCCATCATTCATATAGAATTCATGAAAATTCTAGTAATATGGTAAACTCAAGTTTGTACCAGAAAGATTTAAAATCCAAGAAGAGAATTCACTATAATTTTAATACCAATAAATCCAAATGCTTTTGAGACTTGATTTAAATTGAATACATGTGTTAGCTTTTATTCTACCCATATTAGACTTGCAAATTTAATTTATGGTAATTATTATGAATTTTTAATTACATCCTTTGCCAAACTTTACAGATTGACTTTTGTCATGTAAATTAGTTAAACTAGTCGCTAACACGTCTTATGCACGGGAACCTACCTATTTGTGAGGTAGACTTAAATAACTTTATAAAATCTTAAATTGATTAAAAAATTATACCATTGCATGATTTGCTCTTGTATGACTTCAATTTGTGTTACAATTTGATGAAGAAGCCATTGCTTGAACTTGCAATGGCTTACAAAAAATTTGTCAGATAATTCTTTAAAAAATAACTCAAAAATTCAGATATTAAAACTTTTGAAAGAAAAAAAAATATTAAAGAATCAAATCATTCACAGCTTAGAAATTATTAAAACAAAACAAAATAAATATGACTAAAAAATAGAGAAATATAAAAGAAAGATAAGTTATATTCAAAAGAATAATTTCAATTATTGTAAGTTTTTTTATCTTGTAAAAAAAGCTAAAAAGAGTTTGGTGGTTTATGTACAAAAATTACTTTTTAACAAATACAAGAAAAACCATAAAATATATATATATATATATATATATATTTTAACAAAGTAGAGGAGAGGAAAATAACATAAGATGAGCTCATACCTCTACTCAACCTTTTTTTTTTTAAAAAAAGGGGTTTGCATTGCTTTTATAGTGTTCATGATTAACCTCACAAAATTTGAGTTTAAGTTGGACTTGTTAGAGAGATAGAGTTTCACTCCTTATTAAATTTGGACTAAACAAAAATAATTTTGTTTAAAAAAATGATAATGATGTCTATCAAACATCTTAATTACTATATTGTTGTATAAGAAGTTGTAGTAGAATTCTTCTATTATAAAAAAAGTTAAACTTTATCAAAAGGTGATGATTTTTATATTTATCCAAAAAAAGCCACGTTTTTTTTTTTTTTTAATCAACGTTTGAATTTGATTTTAAGTTAGACTTGTTAGAGAGATAGAGTTTCACTCCTTTTTAAGTTTGGACTAAACATAATTTTGTTTAAAAAAATGATAATGATGAGTTTGAGTTTATGTTGGAATTGTTAGAGGGAGAGATAGAGTTTTATTTCTTGTTAAATTTGGACTAACAAAAAATAATTTTATTTAAAAAATGATGAATTTGAATTTAAGTTGGACTTGTTAGAGAGATAAAGTTTCATTCCTTGTTAAGTTTGGACTAGATAAAAATAATTTTATTTAAAAAAAATAATAATTTTATTTAAATATTGTGTTGACGTGCAAAATTGTGAACAAAAATAATTTTGTTTAAAAAAAATTATAATGATGAGTTTGAGTTTAAGTTGAACTTGTTAGAGAGATAGAGTTTCACTCATTGTTAAATTTGAATTAACAAAAAATAATTTTATTTAAAAAATGATAAAAAAAAATGATGAATTTGAGTCTAAGCTGGACTTGTTAGAGAGATAGAGTTTCAATCCTTATTAAGTTTGGACTAAACAAAAATAATTTCATTTAAATAAAATGATAATTTTATTTAAATATTGTGTTGACGTGAAAAATTATGAGAGTTTTACAAATTTTGGTTATATATATATATATATATATTTGACTAAATGACATTATTTTGACACAATATTTTATGTGTATTCTAGATATATTATAAATGAGAACTGTTATGTCTACAATATTTTTACAAAAAATTATAGGTGATTAGTTATTATTGGTTCAAATTTGAACCTACCATTGAAATTACTTTTTTACCCTAATAATAACAACTAGTAACAATCTGTCACCTATGATTTATTGTAAAAATGTTATAAATATAATATTTCTTGTTATATATAGGGACCAAACCCCATATAAGAAGTACAAACTCAGAGTTACTCTAGCTATTCCAAGTATAGTTGATGATGGCAACAAGCTTTTTACCAAAACTCTTACCAATATTTTCTTGGTAATGGTCATAACCACAGCCATGTATGCAGCCAAAGCTACGAACCTTAAAGAAACCAAGCTATACTTTTACCTTCAAGACATCTCAGCCTTTGGCGACCCCAAAACCACGGTGATCCCAGTTGCAGGCATTGCTAGCAACACTACAAAAAAAACTGTACTATTGCGGCGGGCCATCACAACCTCTGTAACAGGCTCCTTGCTAGTACCCCGCCCACTAACACAACTATTTCTTGGAATATTTTTGAGACATATTTCTTGGACATTGCTACCCAATACTTAGTTGTCCAGTTGAACGTCACAGTGCAACATTAATAGTTGAAAATATTGATGGGTCACAAATATAAGATATGGACCAATTGCTGTTGTATAAGAATTGCCATAATAATAATAGTTGCTATGCTATGCTCCTATTTGTGTTTATGGTTTAAAGGCAATAATATTGCTATCCTGTGCTATTGAAATAAGGTACTGGATTTCATCGTTGATTTCTTTTTCTTTTTTCTTTTTTTCTTTTTTTTTTTTGCAGTTATCTATACTATTATTTAAGGGGCTTCCTCTGTTTGGATTCCTCATTTTTTAGTTCAAAAATGCATCTACACTCCTATGTTTAAGTAGAGACAAAACTAAAGGACAATTAGGTAAAGATGCAACTCTAACTCTCACTAATACATTGCCCAAAATACCTTCATCATGCCCACCTACATGTTTTCAACTAATAGGGATAAATATGTAAATTAATAATCCTACACTTTAAGACCTACAAACTCACGTACACTGCTAGTTTCTATCTCTCATTCTTCTTTAGATTGAAGACATTTAATTTAGCTCTAAATCCTCTTTTATTTTTCTTTAGATTGAAGATATTTACTGTCAGAGGCTCCAACAACTTTTTAGATTCTATCTTTTCACGATGGCTTATTATCATAGTTGACTTTGAGATTTTAAATAGGACGGTTTGTGCTTGAACTGGCTACTTGAAAAATGTTAGGACATATGTGATTCATGTTAGGAACATATATCACTATTTTATATGATTAGTTAATCCTTGACAAAACGCATTTTACTTGTAATTGGGTAGATCTAAGATGTGTTTAATGTTTCAAAAAACCTTGTTTCAAGTTCAAGTATTGAAGCCATACAAGTCTGTCCAAGATTTAAGTGTGAAAAGTGTTGTTCATTTAAGCTCGACAGCTAATATCTATCGAGGATTAAAAGAGCTGTTTTAGCCCGTGGCTCGACAGCTAGGATATTTGTCAAGATTTATGAAAATCAGAATTTGTAGTCAACTTTTCATTCAATCCGTGATTGTATGTTTGAGCTTTCTTTTCTCATAGCTCTAGACATATAAAATGATTATTTTAAGGGCCGTCAAAGGTGACACAAGTTGCACAAGTGTTGAGCGAAGTTTGTTCATGCAAATTGTGACCGGAGATAGAATTTGCCCTAGTTCATCTTTCTTGTGAAGAAGCTGCTGTGTTTGTGCACCGTAGGGTTTTGTGACCAAGGAGCTTCTCGATCTTTATCGTGTGATAAACTAAAGAACTTTGCAGCTAACAATCTTCTCTAGTTGGTGATTGAAGTCGCGTACTAAGATCCGCACAAATGGTTAGTCACGTACTAGGAGCCGTGCATTGAGAGGAGAGATTGTTATTACAGAACAATTCCAATTGGGTATCGGGGTAAGGGTTCAACTGTAAGTTGATATAAGGTGCTAGAATTCCTTTACTTGTAACCACTTGTTGTGATAATAGTGAATTCTCGGGAGTGGTAACCTTAAAATCATCCAGTGGGGTTGTTGCCTCGGAGGTTTTCCCCATTTGTAAATTTTTTTTTATAAGATTGGGGTGGATCCATGAGTGAACTTGTTGTGACAAGTTTTTGTGTTCCTAGCATTACTCTTATTTTGTTTACAGTCACAGTATTATTAGTAAGTTATAATGCAAAGATTTCAAAATATTAAAACTTGTAGATGGAAATTGTAAAATTTAAAGTATTTGTTTCTTTTTGTGATGTCTATATATTTAAGTTGTCTTTCTATTAGATTTTTTTTATATATAATTTAAATTTCTTAATTGCTACCCTAGAAAAATTCCTAAAGTTGCAACTTTCGAAATTAAAGAATTTTACATAGATTATCAAAATTTAAGAATTGCTATGACACAAGATGAAGTCCTCGATAAAAAGGTTTACGTAAATAATAAAATATTAGATTGAAATCCACCAAAATTGAAAATAAGGATGTTGTGAGAATTTTGTGAGATTTTGGTGTATACTTAGCATTCTCTAATTTTTATGTTGCTATTTGGGCTTTTTAAAAAAAAAAAAAATTTAGGTGTTGTGAGATTTTGTTGTCTCCATAGTGTGTCAATGCATCAACAATAAAAAATATTATGTTGTATTTGTGTGCATGGAATAAAAGGCATAATATTGTTGTCCTAAGTTATTAAAATAAACTAGTCGCTAATGCGTGCAATGCACGAGAAAACAGTTGTGTGAGTAGATGTTTTTTTGGAGCAGAGAAGGGGTGTTTAGCAAAGGCTTCCCTGACTGGACGGAGCATCTCTATAAACCACCAGTTCAAGTCAACTCCAACAAGTCCAAATACCCGCTGCAAAGCAGGGATTATTTGTTTGTTGATGTAATATAAATCATTTAATCTAAAGGGGGAATCCATTCCCAAAAGTTCCAATGGATCCACAACCATATCAATGAGGCGGGCCCCTAGCTCCCCATGGATTACAACATAAGGTATTCGCTCTGCATAGCGTGGTTCTGCCCTTGGATCAGCTCGCATCGCTATAGTGGCCACAATTGCTGCTGGTGGGAGAGATGAAGAACTCCTTGTACAGTAGGTACCTAATCAAACCTCCTTTGCAAAAACAAAATCCTGAAGAGAAACCCTTCCAGATAGAATCCGGGTCCATTGGCGCTGCAAATATGCTTGAAGTTCAGAAGTGTTCTGATGTTCAAAAAAGAGTCTTAACGACTTCTCCAGTTTCTTGGAAACAGCTCCACATGTATCCCCGCGTACTGTCTCAATGCCTTTAGCATCAAATAAAGGTTCAGACTGCTCTGGGCTCTCATAACTGTAACCAACATAGCATTTCTTAGTAAGGAGGAAGCATGGATGATATACTTTCTCCATTTTCAAAGTGACTGGGTTTGGATTCATAGCAGTGATTGTAGAGGCAATCTCATTCCCAATTCGAAAAGACTTTTTGACCGTGCGTCCTTTGAGGAGGACAAACAAGCTATCAGTATCACCATAAATAACTTTAGCTTTCCACTTATCATGCGCATTCACAAATGAAATTGCCTTTTCAAGAGTACTACGGCCACATTGAACAATACTGTCTGCAAGCTCTGCACAAGGCATGCGACCACTAAATCCAGCAGCTGTATAGCCATATGTTACATTTGCTATCAGCTTCAAAGCAAGCTGTCTTGCATTAAAAATCCGGTGAAGAATTTTCTGCGAGGGGGACAATCTTTTCATAGCTTGTTTCACCACTATTCTAGTTGATAATATTTCCTCTAATAAACGGGGCATTATGCCTTTACAGACCTTTGAAGATACATACATAACACCACTTGGAGTAAGTAATATCTCATTTTTCACTCTCTTTAGAACAGAAGGATCTGGTGAAAATGAACTAACCCCAAGTGTATTTGCCTTTGAAGGAGCAACTTTTCCAAGGCATGTAGAAAAGCAAAGATTGTATGCAATTATCATCGAAGGATAGAGAGACTGAAAATCAAGAACAACAACCGGATCTACATAAAAACCAGACTCCGGTTCCATCACAAGTGGTAGGCATTGCATTGCGGGTTGAGAAAGCAACCTGTTGACTTCCTGGGGATATAGCAAGATAATTTTGTGTATGTGCCAATCTCAGAAGCATGGATTCAACGCGGTATTGTGAACCTCGAGAGAGAACTGAGAAAAAGTCCATACCAAACACACGAGGAAATTCTGATGTTCGATCTATCATATCAAGTTGGTTCATTATCTCCAGGTTCAATCGTGCTCTTTCTATAAAATACTCTATACATCTAAATCTTCCTCGTCCAGGACCACAAGAAAACCATTTTGTCAGTACTTTGTGACGAAATGAAGGAATTTTTTGCCTCAGCACAGCTTCGGCTACTGCTTCAATTGTGTACATATTAAGCTCAACTTCACCACGCATCAATCACCATACATTCAAGACAATTCTACCACCAACATGAACACCACTGGCATGAGTTCGACCCCATTCATCCTCGATAATGGTATCTTCTAGTATGATAGGATTAGTATTTAACTGTTCAGGAATTAAGTTATCAAAAATTCCTTTCTCAGAAATATCTAAATCTCTAGCAGCTATGTTGGTTTCAGATGGTGTTTGAGATATGTTATTGAGTAAACCTATACCAAGATGTGAAGCCCTTTCTGCCAAAAGACCAAGATAACCACCTTGAATATCCCAACCCATTATTATATCGGGGTCAGATGAACAAACAATCTTCATAAAGTGACTCAATATGTACTTCTCCTCAGAGAAAACCAACATCTTGCAGGCAGATATTTCATCTAGAGTCCTCTTAAAAGCTTCAGTTTTACTACGCAAAAGCACATAAACTTCAGGAACGGAATCCGTATCATTCTGAATAGCGAGAGCTATGACATTGATGGCATCGAATCGAGGATCAGGTCTGAGATCTCCTCTAGATTCTGCTTGAATCTCTATACTTAACAATGTCAATTGTTGTCCACCACCAACGCTTGTAGGGTCCTGAAACCCACTTTGACTATGAGGAGTAGGCTTTGACTTCCCATCCGGTCCTAAAATCTGAGACATGTCGTGCGAGGAATTAGAGCATGATTTTTCTTTTGCAATACCTCCTCCACCTTGGATTATTGCTGTCACCCCATCACCAAATGCACCCCTTTCTGCATTAAGGTTTCTGGGGTTTTCATGATACAAATGATCCAAAATAGGCTCCACATGAGATCCAGAACCAAATTTAGGCATATCCTTGTCAGAACTATCAAGGAAAAAGCTTTGTGCCTTCTCACAATCATCAGGCAAAGAACTTTGAGAACCAATCAAACTGCTAGCTTTCAGAGGTGCTGGCTCCACTGATTCAACATTGCTCCCTCAAGAAGAACCTTCTTAACACCAGTATTATTATTATTACCTCCTTCTACAGATAGTGTATGTAGATGTTAACAACTATTTTTCTCTTCCACTTTGATTGTGCATAGTCACTAACCAGTGCAATGCATGGAATAATTTGAGAAAAATAATATATATTTACTTTGCCTAAAAACTCACTTTAAAATGAATAGGCTGGCTTTCTACTCATAATATGACTCAACATACTCAAAAATTGGAATCACTTTTGGTTAAAGGAGAACAATATCAACTATTGCAAAAATGGTAAAAGAACAAAAATATATAACAAATGAAAGTTTTCCATTACATTTCTTCTTTCTTTTACTTACTAGGAAAAAATAGCAATAAAAAGGCATTACAATCAATTTATTGAAATTGATTTGAATACAGCTTAGAATACAAAACAAAAAAAAAAACTCTCTCCTAAAATTGAAACACTGCAATTTGGACTCTTTTCATATGCTATGCACTAAGGTCCTAGCTATTGTAGACAATAATTTGGAACAATAATAAGCACCGTTTCCCCTTGAATCATGACAATAGAAAGAACCTGCAACATCTAACATTCAGTGAGGTAAATGAGATGACAATCCAGCTACAAAGAAAGACAACTCGAATTAGTTATTTTATTTGGCAGAACAAAATGGTATGTAATTGATATTAAGATATGGTTGTTACCTAATATCACTGATCACAAAAATATAAAGAGATGTATATAGGTTGCTAATCCAAGTATACTTTGTTATCCATTAGAGATTGTTTGTTGAAATAGACACATCCATCATTAAAAGTTTAGGTAACACACTAATAACATAAAACAACCCGTCAAGCATTAGTTTTAAAACCAACACATGGTATGTAATAAACTAATTATTTTTTTTTAAAAAAAAATGGTCTTCAAAGTGGGATAAGCAAATAAAAGTAGCATTAAATAAAGACAGCATTTGATAGACCTACTGCAAGGTATTCATTTAGCTTTCATGTTTTTGTTTTAAGTGCTAATGAAGATAAATTAAAGAAAGTGAAGCATGTGGTTCAGTATGGAGTTTCATCATGTATTACTTGGCCGTAGAGACTTATTTTCTTCAGTGAACCATGAAGATCCAAAAAATGTCCCTATTTTAGATTTGCCTTCATCACTCAGCTATATATAAACTTGCTTACAAAATGGTTTCTAAAAATAAATAAATAAATTGCTAACTGCAATAAGTCAAACTCATTGAACATATTAAGTTGAAGTTCTTTAATAGGAGCTCCAATTACATTACCTGCATCAAAACAAAGCTTGGATCAATAGATAGATAACATAATATATTGCAGATTAACTGAAGGGACTTTCTGATAGGCCAAGAATGTATTGACCCCTTATGATGAATTAATTGATTAATTAGCAAAGTTTATTAATTAATCAAACTACCATGTAGTGGGAAATAAAGTTGACAAAGTTATTTGTTTTCGAATGGGGAAAACCCCATAGGCAAAAATCTCACCAGGTGATTTTAAGGTCACTACTCTCAAAAATTCACTATTATCACCATAAGCAGTTACAAGTAAAAGAATCCTAGTACTTTATACACCGACCTACAATTGAACCCTTACCCCAATACCCAATTGGACTTGTTTTGTAGTGAAAATCTCTCTTTTAAGTGCACGGCTTCCAAAACGTGACTAACCAATAGATGCGCGGATCCCAGTACGTGACTTAATCACCGACTTAAGAAGGATGTTGGCTACAAAGTTCTTCAGTTTATCACACGATGAAGTTCACGAATTTGCTTGGTCACAAAACCCTACGGTGTATAAACAAAGCAACTTCTTCAAGAAGAATTAGGGCAAACTAGATTTCCGGTCACAATTTGCATAAACAACATTTTGCTTCACACTTGTGCAACTGTGCTCAGTATGACGGCCCTTAAAATAATCCTTATATATGTTTAGCGTGGTGAGAAAAGAAAGCTCAAACACATATTTACAGATTCGAATGAAATCAGAACTGAAAATTTGATTTGCATAATTCTCGATAGATACCCTATCTGTCGAGCAGCTATCGAGCTTTAGGCTTAGACAATTTTTTAAATCTCGATAGATACTAGTTGTCGATTTTTAAAAACCAGTACTTCATCACTTGATTCTTAAACAGACTTGCATGGTTTTAACACTTGAACTTGAAACCTTATTCCTTGAAGTATTTAACACATCGTAGATTTATCCAATTACAAGTAAAGTCAATTTTATCAAAGGATTAACGAATATATGATGACATATATTCCTAACATGAATCACATATGTCCTAACAATCTCCTCTTTTGTCAATCCATGACAAAACCACAACAAACAAATGAACATATGAGAGAAGTCAAATCACTCAACTCATATTCACTTGTTAAATACAATAAAATCTATCCTAATACAAACTCTTGAAAAAATTTGTAAGAAGAGAGTTCATGACATGGAAGACTTTGACAACCTGTATTTCTAAAACATTTTAAACAAAACTCATCAAGGCATTTTAGTGTGAAATAAAAATAAAAGATTGCATATAATACATAAGAAGCATGTGCATAAAGAGAGAAAAGAAACAATACATGAAGAGATAGGTGAAAGAACTGTAACAACAACCTCATCATATATATATATATCAATAATGAATACAAGGTTTGCTATTACAAAGTGGTCACAAGAATAAAGGTACATGAACAAAGTATCTAAAAGATAAAGAAAGGAAAAGATACATAAGTCCTCACTACATCCCTCAAAGTATAGACACTTTCCCTAACAAAAATCTCCTATGTACTAACTCTCCCCCTAAATACATGACTACTTTCATACCCAAAACTATTTCTCCTTTTTGTCACAAATGAAAAAGGGCAAGTAACTCAAACAGTCATCTCATCATCGCTGGAGGAGCTAGCACCATCATCCTCATCACCACCATCATCAGAGCCACCATCGTCATCTTTATCCTCAGAAGTCTCTGAAGAAGGAGTAGGAGACTCAATAAAGCCACCAAGGCGAGCCTGTCGTCGTGCAATACGACCAACATGGGTGTTCACCTAACATAGGTCATCATTGAGAGTGCCAAGGCGAACATCCATGCGTTGAAGCTACACCATAATCGTATCAAGAGTAACACCGCCTGCAAAAGAAGAAGGAGCGGATATGGATGGAGCTGAAGAAGCTAGAGATGTCACCGTCTCAGACCGTGGCCGCTTCAGTCGAAGCTAAGCCTCACTCTGTTTGACAGTCGCCGCATTAATGGCACACATGACCAAGAAATGATTGGAAATGGGAAAAGAGAAAGAAAAATGGCAAAGAATCCTTGTGATAGCTGAAGAAGATGAGCTTATCACAGGTCGTCGTATCCCTATATACATCTATGAGGGAGAGGATGAAGTAAGAAAGGAAGTCTATAGTAAGATGCTCTAGACGGGATCGCAAAATCCGAGCACGAGGCTCTGTGATTGAGTTATAGTGAGACAAAGGATGTAGAACAAAAGTCATCACCATGTTAAGGAATCTCGGACCTTTAGCAAAGGTTAAGCAACGGGTGTTCTGACTATCACTAAAATAAGGAGTCCCACAGAAGAGAGACATAAACTTGTCTTTAGACATAGTCTTAAGATGCTCATAACCGAGGTAGTCAAGATGAGCCACCCTCAGGACATGAGCACCTCTGATACAATATCCGGATTGACCACAATGTGCATACCTCGAGCACTAGTAAAAAAATGAGGCACTAAATATTCAAATCCGTGTATATTTGAGTAAAACTCTTGTATAATCAAGGAAGGACAAGTGACCAAGATGCCACACAATGACTCCCAACCCCTACTGTGGATGACAGTGGGTAGGTTAGTATCGGAAAAGTTCGATAAAACGACTTGGCATTCTGAATGAATGCCTCGTCAAGAAAAGTTCTTCGAGAAATCCTTACGGGCTTTCTCACCACAAAACTGAAGATGATAGGGAGTAGGATTAGAGGAAGATTCCCCAGAACGAAGAGGGTTTCGAGACGAAGTGGATTTCAACTTAGGTGCCATGATGCAGACTGAAAGAAGGAGAGAAAGGGAGACAAGCACCAAAACAATTCAATATATGGATATAATGAAATGAAGGTATGTATGCATGAAAAATGCATAAACATGTGACATGCAAACTTAAAAGCATCATGGGCTCAGCCTAATCCAAACCTACCAGAACACAAGTTTCCAACAAAGTAAACACACATCTAAAATGCATGAAACATTGTTATAATGCAAATGTGATGCAATGCATGATCATTTAGAATCAAATATACAAAACCCATCCAAAAATTTTGCAAAAACCTCTTTAATTTTGAAAAACCCTAAATATTTTGAAAAACCTCAAAACTTAAGTCAAAATGAATGAAATGCATGATACTAGAGAGATATAAGATCATACCAAATGAAGAAAACTTGATTTGGGCTGAAGATCAAGTGGGGAAAATGAAGAGGTTGAGTTTGAGGTGTTTGGGTGAAGGAGAGACACTTTTTAGTTGAGAGAGATCGAGGAGAAATGAGAAAGAATTTGTGCTGACCCTATATATAGAAATCTCATTTCCTCAATGGATTAAGAGGTATCGAGAGCTATTAAGAATTAAAAAGCCAAAAATAGCTATCGAGGATCTGTCCAAAGGTTTCCACAGCAAAGAGGCTTGATGGATTGAGAAGCTATCAAGCATCTATTGAGGAGATGAAAACTTTCTCAATGGATCAAGGAGCTATCAAGAAGTTATTGAGATTATGATACAAAGAAGGTGAAAAACTCGATAGATAGCCTAGCTGTCGAGAGGTATTGAGAAGCTGTCGAGATTGGTTAAAAACAGTTTTTCAAAAAGAGAAAAACACAAATATGAATGCAATTAAGCATGCTACTCAACCAAATATCTAAAAAACAATTTTAGCTCTCAAAAACATCTCTCAAATAAGAAAAATTTCAAGCATTTAGATCCAAAACACACACACAGACACACACACACACACACACTAAACGAGTCTAACTAATTTTATATTTCAAAAATAAGTCAAGACAGTTTAGTAGATATACATTAACATATGTATTCCTTGTGATGGCCAAATCACATTGTACTTACACATATATTAAAAGTAGCAAAGAATATTGTGTGTTGTGTGTAAAAAATATCGCAAGATTGCATAAGTATCTACATGTTATGATGATTTGAGATATGAGTAAATCAATTTAACTCACGCATGATTATAACTGCTTGATGGAGACTATCACTTTCGAAGTACATCCTATAACTCCCACATCTCCTAGAATACACGCTTGCAATCATGTTTTAAAGCATTTTGATTCTTTTTGCTTTAATTTTTCTTTGCATATTTTCTTTTCAGCATATCATGGATAGGCATATAAGAGAGAAAAAAGAAATAGCTAATTATGTTAAGTTTTTGACATTGCACTTTTGCTATGTCAAAGCATACAGGTGTCATTTCATGATTGACGGGCAACAGTGGTGAGATGGTTATTTATGTATTTTTCTTAAAAAATTTTAGTCATTCCCGTCAAAATGAATAATGTGAGTATTAAGTATAAGAGATTGATGATATAGTTATTGATATTTGACCACCTTAAAATTTTGATTACAAGTAGAATATATGAATATCATTTAATCCAACGATAATTTTGTCAAAATTCGTATTCAATTAAAAAATATTGAGTGGTTCAACATGAATTCCTGTTCAAGGCTAATTAATTTTGTTATCTATTTTTCCAAGAACTTAAGCATGAAGGCATTCAGCTGTGTCCCCCATCACTTCCTGCGACTGCTCCCTTGAAGCTAGTGCTTGGTCCGTCCAAAAGGAACGAGTATGCCCACCATGTTACACTGAACCACTTTAGTCATCTTTCTTAGACCTGGAGACGGATGACTTGGGCTGCCTTGATTTTCTACCCTTAATTAGTTGACACCGCTGAACTCATGATCAATCGATTTTGCTATTGAATATTTCTTGCAAGATAGAACTGGGGAAGTTGATGTTGGACTGGAGTGTACTCAGATTATTCAAAAATTTCAGTCTGCGTTTAGGCAGTGGTAGACAGCCTTAAAAATGTTTATCAATTCTTCTTGGAACAATTGTTAGCTTACGTTTACTATTGATATAAATTTTGCACAATTGTATTCATACGTATTAACAATGTGTTGGTGCAAACAATATCAGTATAATGTGAACAATAGAATGACATGCTCATTTATATTAGATAACAATATTTGATTGGGGAGGAAAATCATTTGGAGATAGTGATGCAGTCCTATTGAAGATTGAAAAAACTCACGGCTTCCGATGATATAATACTTCTTGGACAAAAAAAATAAATAATTCAAACATGAAATCCAGTACTTTATTTCAATAACTCAGGAGAACAATTAATATTATGCCTTTTAGACCAAAATACAAATACGGCATAATATATTTTACTACTGAACCACCAGCACATGCTATGGACACAACAAAATCTCACAACATTAATAAAATATTATGAACACAATAAAATCTCACAATATAAATGAAAAATTAGAAAATGCTATGAACATAACAAAATCTCACAACCCCTTAAACTGGAAAAAAAAAAAATGAACCCAATTATCAACATAAAAATTAGAGAATGCTATAGACACCAAAATCTCACAACATTCTTATTTTCAATTGTGGTAGATTTCAATCTAGTGTTTTATTACTTATAGAAACCTTTTTTAGTGAAGACTTCAACTTGTGTCATAGCAATTTTTAAATTTTGATAATATATGTAAAATTCTGATTGCAATGTAAAGGAGAGAAAATATATATATATATATATATATATAGGCACGTACACACAAAATTTGATCTAAAAAAAATAAGATTAATGTTAGGAACACAAAAAAATGCAGCAACAATTTCACTCATGGACCCACCACAATCTCATAAAAATAATCTTAACCATACAAACATAATTCTTAAACCCTAAAAAAAAAAAAAAAATTAATAACATTATAAAAATTATCCCAAATTATAGTAAAAATAACCATACAAACAGGATTAAGCTAAACAACAACAAATGAACAATATATTCAACAAAAAAACTTAATCATTCAAATTCTTAACTTGTTCAACCAATTATATAAAAATAATCTATAATTTCATTTTTCCTTAAAATGGTATCAACAGAGATACTGCGGTTGTGAGTTCTCCTCGACAGTGCCAATAGCTATGCTCTTCTCAGCTTTGTAGCTGTAGTATTTCTTCTCTCCTTAGTGACTCGGCTCACAGTCATAGCTAATACCATCCATTGCTCTTTGCCTCTTTCCATTTTTATCTTTTCTATCATTATCTCATCTCAACATAGAAAATTGTAAAACTACATGTATTTGTGTGTTTCTTTTTTTTTTTTTTTTTTTTTTTTTTTTTTTTTTTTTTTGTCGATATATTCAAGTTCTTTTTCATTTGTTATATTTTATATAATTTAAGTTTTTTAATAATTACAGTAGAAAAAATTACTAAAATCTCCTCTAAGCCTCCACTAACTTCTGACGTTGGAGGAATCTGGCAATACCACTTAGCGTGAATTGGAAGTACGGCTTTCTCTGACTTGGAGACAAACTTGGATTGCATGAATTTTCTACCCTTAGTGGACACTGGACACTGCTAAACTCCTAATCTAGTGTTCATTTGCGCGGCACTGAAAATATTTCAGTGCTACGTTTTGCATTTTTTGGAGTCCCATGGCACTATTTATGGGACCCACAAAAGTAATCCAAACATAGATTTCAATATAAATTTGAGTTCCATGACACTATTCACATATTTAAAAATGATTTTGCTACTTTGTTTTCAGTTTTCAGTAATAAGTGGTATCCAAATAAACCCTAGTTAAACTTTTTCATCGTATTCCATTGAATATTCATGCATGGAAATTAGAACTGGAGAAAAAGGTAACATTGGAGCGTATTCTCAGATTGTTCTGAAAGTTTGTCTTCGTTTAGATGGTGACCGAAAAATGTATAGCTTTTCGTTACATTGCATGACTAGCATCTTACAATAGATGACAATACATGATTGGAGAGAAGGATCACTAAGCTCGAAAGGAATCTCCAAAACACGTCTAATGAAACCCTCCTATTCGTTACTAATTTGCTGACGGAAGCCAAAAAAAGAGAAGTGTTAGATGCATAACAAAAACAGACAAGGTAGAAATATGAAATACAGACGACACACCTGACTCCCTTACAATGCCCTAGGTATTATCAAACCCGTCAGGCATGCTATCCCACTCTTTGGGTCTACACACTTAATCTTCCCCTTGAACAAATAAATATTTGTTTTTCCTATTCCTATCTGGGTCAGGTATGCCTGAAACCAGCCTAAGTGACGTCTTTCTTGCTAAGAAGTGGTAAATACCCTTTGATGAGGAGATCTGCTAAGGCCTGTGACAATAGAATAACTCATCAAAGGTAAGACAACAGTTGCCACCACTTAGCTGACCCCATATCACTTCGGCCCCAAGGAATATCCTTCACGCATTAGGAGCTATTTGACTTACAGATAAACCTAGGTAGTTGGCCAGCTGACGGTGTAGCTCCATCAGTGGCAACCATAGACCTTCAACAAACATGACATCATACATGCCAACGTCTACTGTTTTTGTCGAATAATATTTCTCAAATTTCCTCGGCAAGCGGATGGGAATGTTCTTGGGGATTTGGAAATGGTCACAGGATTTGTTGAAGACATTTAAGTACATGGTTAGGTAGAAATCATTCACCATTAATATTTGAGGAAGGATGAAGGGCCTAAGGCCATCACCGTCCACTTGGTGCACCACCTCCTCATCACACTCTTCTTTGTCACCTTCCTCGTCATCTTCCTCCCCTTCTCCCTCTTCCTCTATTTCCTCTTCCTCCTATTCCTTATCATTCTCAACTTTAGGTATTTCTGACGGATAGACCTCATCATAGCCTGCTCCCTCACGGATTGACGACGATTGTTCACTCGTCACTTCTGTATCACCTAACATCTATTCACCTACAAGTGATGGAGGTATTCTAAGAACCATTTAATGGGTCTCTATATAGATGAAAATCAACTAGGAAAATAAATAAAAAGGAATGGATGGGGACTTACAAGAAAAGTGGATGATGCCTTGAAGTGACGAATTCCTCGAAAATGACGAAGTGATGCGAAGGATGGGTGCTTATAAACAACAGCTCGACAAAAATGCTCTGGTCTCAAAGCTCTCAAGGGATGAAAATGAAGTAAAGGAAATGACTAAAGGAGGAAGAGCTATGTATAGAGTGAAGGGGCGCGGTATACGAAGCAGCGCTTATGATTGGATATGAGGCCAACCAACAAGTGCCATGTGTCACCTTGCATGTTAACCAAGGGCTATGTACACCATTTAATAACACACACTCCAATAAAACATCTAATTAATGATCATAAATACTCATATTACTCTGCAGCTTGTCAGCTAAAGCCGACGGAACCACGAAGTAGAGGGCAGCTAATAGGGGTGTTTTTGGCAAAGAAATTAATGTCTACGGAAGCTGACGACCCCCCATAGAGTCGTCAACTCCACAAAAACCAATAGACCCTTCGAGTTACGGGTGTATCTCCCTCCACGGATTGACAAGCACAACCCCTGCACTAACCGACAGGCGTACTAACTGACGAGAAACCCTTAATCAACAGACGACCATAGACTGACGGGAGAGAAAGCTGACAAGTCCTACATGACCTTGCTTGGTCCTCACGAATACTCATATAAGGAAACATCTTGCGTATCACGCACAAAAACCTACTACTGATCCATATACCCCTTATATGGAAAGATCTCCAACAATTTCGGAAACCCTAATACAGGATCTTCCCCATAAGAAAAACTCCCCACTCTTAAGGGATCTTGGTCTACTACTCGCCACTATATAAGAACCAGACCCCTTCTTCTCCAAGATAAGCAAAAAATACCTAACTCTTTCACTATAGAGTTCTTAGAGATTTCTCATTCACTGACTTGACATTCAGAGAGTTTTTGGCCAATATCACACCAATGCCTTTTGTTTGGTCCTTCTGCTCTTGTTCCACAGGTACCAATTAGCACAATTTGGGGCCAACAACTCACTAGCGATTTTCGTGCATCATCAAAACCAAAATTAGAGAACTCACAAAATCCACAGAGCTAAACACAGTGAAATTCTTTCAATTAATTAATTGGAGATGATCTATGATCCTACTTGCGCCGTTGCACAAGTGCTGTTGGTACTCGGAGCCTGTAGCTTGTTGCTGCTCGGTAACATAATTTTAGAGCTGAGTGCAGTGATAACCATTAGGGACATTAAGGCATGCGCTGTGTCCCCCCTCACTACCGGTGCATACTTCGTTGAAGCTGGTGCCAGGACCGTCAAAGGGAACGAGTAAGCCCACCAGGCTACACCCAACTTTCTCATGGATTTTCATAATAGGGTTGTCCTACAAATCTTTTTTCACATCAAAGCAATAAGATAGATGCAAAGAGTTACTAATGTATAATCAATTTAAGGTTCATGGAACCCCCAAAAACATGAGGATCCACTTAAATGAGATCCCAAAAAAAAAAAAAAAAAAAAAAAAGTGGATTGCTTTGGAGGGTTAATTCGTAAAGCTTTATATCACTTTTGATATAAATAATCTAGTTAAACACAAGGATTACATGCGAGTATTGTCAATTTCAACGTACGGTTGGTGCACCCTTTCTGTTTTTATTTGATGTAAATGACTGGAACGGTAGAAAATCTTACGGAAAATCCTGATGAAATATTTTATAAATGTCTTTTTCAAGCTGAACTAATATCCCTTTCGTTTTTAAGCTATAAATTTTAATTTCTTCTTGACCATGTCCATATTCATGAAGAGAATATAATTATTACCTATGACATGAAGAGGAACAGTGAGAGAAAGAATAGCATCTTGGACGAAACGTCAAAATTTCCAGAAATAGAATCCGCGGATAAGCTTGCCATGCTTGGAGCCGCAATGAACAAAAAGAATACTGGCCTTTGCATTACAGGGAAGCTATTGCTCCGTGATAACCTTTGATATAGTGTGACAAAGAGCTGCAAATAGTGTGACATGCTTAATTAATAAAAACATGCACACAGAACTCTCTTTCCAACCCATTTTTGCTGTTTTTTTTTTTCTTTTTAACTAATGAGTATTTTTTTTTTTTATATTGTTTCTATTTAAATATTTTGTATGTGAAGATCTTGAACGTAATAAATTATAATTGAAGTAAACAATCCTATGCATCTATCTCTAATCAATTTAGGATATACTATTGAACCAATTTATTCTTTTATTTTGTGTTGTATTTAGTAAAATTTCATAGGCAATACAGTGAATTGATATTATATTTTTAATACCTCCAAATATTCTGATTAAACTAATGTCCTATATATATATATATATATATATATATATATATAATAACCCAAACTAATATCAATAGCACCACTATAATCAGGATGTAGCTAGCTATTGGCCCCCTAAATTTTTTTTTAAAATATTATATATGTGTGTGTGTTTACTAATTTAGCAATTTTGTTCTATAAAATTACATTTTTTCCCTTAAACAATATCATTGATTCTTTTAAAAGTAGTGCTATACTCACAAATTTTTTTACAACATTTTTACAAATTGTTTTGGTAGCAAATTCCTATTAGTTCGCACATAGACCCACCACTCACATCACTTTTTTACTTACTAGTAATTACTTATTACATCAATAATTTATAAAAAAATTTGTAAGGCTAGTATTTTCCTTATTTTAGTGACTATAAAAAAAATTTATAGATCTAAAATCTAAAACAAAATATACAAGCCCCCCAAAAAATAGCTCAACAACAAAAATTACTAATAGTAAAACTTAAAAAAAATTAAGCTCAATTAACTAATTTTATTTAAAATAAACAACCCTGTCATTTAAAAAATTCTAAACAAAAATAATTTTGTTCTTACCGACACGCAAAAAAAAAAAAAAAAAAAAAAAAAATCAGCAGCTATGTAGTAGTAGAGTGACT
Source organism: Castanopsis chinensis (assembly GCA_032878915.1). Lineage (NCBI taxonomy): Eukaryota > Viridiplantae > Streptophyta > Magnoliopsida > Fagales > Fagaceae > Castanopsis > Castanopsis chinensis. Next base: position 9,628,878 of record JAVQMG010000126.1, on the reverse strand, counting down.
AGAGTCAAATGTTGGAACTATCATACAAAGCCAGTAGAAAACTGTCCCCCTTAACTAAAAACTCTGGCTCAGTCCCTGATTATAATACATCATTCTTGTACGTGAGCACAAGTTACGTACTAGCATCATATAAAAGCAACCAGATTAAAGCAGACACAATCTGATCAAAGCAATTTTAAATTCTATAAAACAAAGACCCAACAAGTCCAGAAATTAAATATCAGAAATCAGACCAAACAGAACTCTAACCTCATTGCAAGAACTGCATAGAGATAAACGTGAGATTCCAACTGACATGATCAGCTTTCTTAGGCTTGGCCTGCCTTGATTTTCTGCCCTTAGTTAGTTGACACCATTGAATTCATGATCTAGTTGAACATATCAATCGATTTTGCTATTGAATATTTTGCAAGATAGAACTGGGGAAGGTGATGTTGGAGTGTGCTTGGATTGTTCAAAAAATTTCGGTCTGCGTTTGGATGGAGGCAGACAGCCTTAAAATTGTTTAGCTTTTCATCGGGAACGATTAGTAACGTTTACGATTGATACAAACTGCGCACAAGTATACACATCTGCATTAACAATGTGTTCGGGCAAACAATATAAATCTTACATGAACAATAGAATGTAAACTAATAATTTTCATTTCTTTACATTGCATATATATATATATATATATATATATATATATATCCAACAGTACAATTTTTAAAATATGAATTCAATATTAAGTTATTAGATTGTAATATATTGCTTAGAGTTACACCAAATAAAACTTAAATCAAACTCTATATATATATATATATATATATATATATATAACACAAAACTTAGATATAGTACTTTAAGTGTTGTTTCTCAGGTTTTTCTTTTAAAATTCAGTTCTGTGGCTACTTAATTAAGAAAATATACTTTTTTCTTATGAGAAGAAATTCACATGGCAGAATCTTAAGAAGGGAATCTAAAGAACAGCACCTAAGTACTATACCTAAATCTTGCTCATATATATATATATATATATTATAGACACACACACATCAAAGAATTTCAATTCATGGTGTTAATCTATGATGATTGGAATTTATCATTAGGCAAAGATAATAATTAGTTGTTAGTGTAAGCGGGGGTTCGATCTAGATTCCTTATTAATTAGCATGCAAGAGACTTTATTGATTGAGTTAACTAGATCATATATAACTCAATTGGTAAAGTTTCTTGCACACTAATAGGAAAATTAGGTTGAGCCCTTGTTTACATTAAAAAGTAAAAACTAATTGATGTTTTCGCTTGATGATAAAGTCCAATTATCATGTGTGTGCACCCAGATACAACGACTGGCCTTGAAGGGTGTATTGGGCTTACAATCTATTTGTATTGTGGGCTTTTTATGTTTCCTACAATGGGGTGATTCTATGCTCGGTAGCCAAAATACCCTATTTCTCCTTCCTCCTCCTCCTTTTCTCTCTGGTTTCTCATCCCCCATTTCCCTTGATCTCCCCTTCCCTATTTATAGTTACAGCTTGTGGGACTGCTACGATCATTTTCTAGTTCAGTGGATGGTGAGGTCCAATACCATTCCCTCTAAATGGATGGTTAATTATAAGTGAAAGGAGAACGATGATGGCATTGGAACTTTATTCCACTGCCATGTCTATTTCCCGGCAGAAGCGTTCCCAAGGCGACGGAGGCGTGGTCCAGTACCGACAATCTTGGTTGGAGGTTAAGTAGAGGAAAAAGGACGATAGTGGCCTCGGAACTTGCACGGTCGATAGGTTTGATGCCCGGCGGCACCGGATATGCCGTGCATATAAATGTGCATTAGGTCCTGGAGAAGCGTTCATCCAGAGTGACGAGGTTTACCGCTGCTGAGCATATCACGGGTGGTTTTGCTTTTGCCTTTAGTACGCTCAGTGAGCGTTAGGCCGGTCCGGGGTAAGCCCATTGGCCTGATCAGCGTTAGGACCCTAAGCGGACAATCATTCTTATGGGCCTATAGGCAAATGGGCCTGGATTAGGACCCTCAGTGGACAATCATTCTTGTGGGCCTATGGGCAAATGGGCCTGGAAGGGCGATGCCCGTACAATAGCCCCCCCTTAATTCATGCACTGTACTCGGTGATGAATCAAGGTTTAAGAGGCCAGGTGTCGGCAAAATTACCAGTTATCTTTCGTATGCGCAGTTAGGGCAATTGCCGAGGATTTTAAGAAAAGCAGTGCCGCGACAGGCTGTTATTTCTATAATTATGACCTGTCAGCTGGTGAACCATCAGATGGCAACAGACCGATGGTTCGTAAGCCGTGCCCACGCGTGTGGGCAGTTTACCCAAGAAAAAGCCTGGCAGGGTGGGATTAGGGGTTTCTTTTTCCCACTTCTTCCCTCATTAATTGCCCTTGCGCCTATATATTCCCCCTTTCAAGTCCTCATTTCACTTTTTTCACTTCCTCTCAACATCTTCTCTGTCAAGCATTCTTTGTGCAAAAAACACTCCTCTAGTTCCTCATTTCTTAGAGTCCCAAGTAAGTTTGCTTTACTTCTTTCTCCTTTTTTTTTTCACTTCCTTCCTGCTTTATACCTCTAGGGATGGGTTTTTCCCACCTTCTGACCCTTAGGGTAGCCTTGGTCAATTTTAGAGAGACCTTTGGTATCCCTAAGGATATAGACATCGCATACTATAAGGAGGGCGACATTGCTTTCTAGAGGGCTGTAGGCCGAAACGTCATCTTCGTTCCGTTGATGTCCATATTAGAGGGAGGTGTTAGGTTCCCTTTAGACTCCCTTATTATAAGTACTCTAGGGTTTTACGGCCTGTGTCCCGACCAGCTTCCTCCCAACTTTTATAGGGTTGTCAGTTGCATTAGCCGACTGAACCAATTGTTCGGGCTACACCTGAACCACCACGATGTTAATTTCATGTACAAATTATGCGAAAATTTTTCAAAAGGCTACTATTTAAAGACTAGGGATACATGAGTCTGGCTGATATCCTGCCTGCCAGATTCGAATAGGAATTCTGCCGGGGAGTTCGTCCAGGTACGTGGCAACTGGCTTGCTGGGGAGCTACATTGCCCGCTTACGCATCGCGACGTTGGTCGGTACCGAGACCTTTTGTTCATTTTAGATTTATGTTTTGTTTGTGCGTTTAGCTGACCGTTGTCTTTTTGGGCTTATTGCAGAATCGAAGAGGTTTTTGCCAGACATAAGAGTCATCCACGCGCGGGATCTGAACTTTGTTCTCAGGTCAGAAATTTTCGTGCACGACAATGGGCAGCTCAGGGCGTCCCACCTGATCCTTTGAGTAAGCCCCGTGTACACCACTTGGTAGGGTTTTGGCCAAGAGCTTTTGGTCGACAGCCCACTTGTGTCGTACATTGACGTTTGGCACAAGCAATTCCTCCTTCCCTCACTCACTGTAGGTAAGGCTCAAGATTTGGGCCCCCGCTACACCACTGCAGACGACATCCCACCGATCAGGAACGAGTCTGCCGAGCGCGTGTCACAAAATCGAAGGAGACACAAAGCCGTCGAACAGCCAGCCAACAACCCCCCGGTAGCCGAGGAGTTAGCAGCCGAACCAGCAGCCGTTGCACCCATCCAACGAGAAAAGATGGTGAGGAAGAGGACGATGACCCTTTCCCGGTTCATACCCGTCGCAGGCCAGTCTACCCAGCCTCAACCTCCGATGGGCACGAGCCAAGTCCCTTAGCCACCAGCGAGGCCCGGAAAAGAAAAAGGGCCGCCGAGAAGAACGTCGCAGTCCCTGGCAATGGGCTACCGAAAACGACTCCCCGACCGAGGGGTGGTGTGACGATCCAAGAGCTGTGGGTCGTTACCCGTTCACCTACCCAGGTCAGGGCTGACGCGGCGCCCTCCCCTCCCGACGAGGTCAGTTAAAGGCATACCTTCACGCTCGATGGGGGACCATTGCTAATAACAGCCTGCATCTGAAGGTGGGACAAGGACGATGGGGGACGGGGGGCTCAGAGCCTGGCATAGGGCCTCTTGCTGCCGGAGGATGTCCATATTTATTCGGATGGAGACGACAAGTCACTTTCCCGGGGGCTACAATGGCATACCATCGCAGTAAGGTTTTTAGCTTCTTATCATGTTTGACAATGTGTAGGAATTTGTCTAACTTTAACACCTTGCTATTATTATACTCATAGGCGGCGCAACTGTCTTCCATCATGGATGAGAGGCTGAAGGAGGGAGCCGAGGCTACTGATCGGGCATTGGAGTTGAGGAATGCCGCGGAGGTGTTGGCCGAAGAGAGGGGAGAGGCTGCCATTGCTGCAGAGAGAAAAGCGGTAGATGTCGAGAGAGCGCAGCAGGCGGCTTAGAGCAAGTTAGGAGTTCTGACGACCAAACTGGAGGAGACAGAGCTCAAGTTGGCAAAGGCGAACAGCTTGAATCTGTCCCAGGCCGACCAAATCACCGCTCTGAAAGATGCCCTTGAAGCTTGCGAGGATAAATGGTACAACGTGGGCTTCACGGAGGCTGAAAACTCGGTGGAGCCCATTGTACAACAAGCTCGTCAGCATGGTTTCGGAGAGAGCTGGATGGTTGCCCTTCATGCTGTAGGGGTTGCCGAGGGTTCCCCTTTGTGGGACCCCAAGCAGATCCCTCACCCGGTCGTCGTACAGCCTACGCAGAGCCAAACCGGTGCTGACGATGAGGACACGCCAAGCTTATGGGACCTTGTACGGGCAACTGATTCTCATGTTAAGATGGTGGATTTGGAAGCCCTAAGCAACGGCACTGCCGGAGATGATGGTGCACAGAACCAGACTTCCCCTACTTCTCAGCTTACCGAATATGGTACCGGATAGCCCCTTGCCCAGACTCTCCCCTCCGACCAGCAAGTGTGAGGACGTGAAGAAGATGAAACCCCCCCCCCCTTTAAAATTTTACTTTAGTTTTAATTTGTTTTAATCAATAACTTAGGTCACCGGGATGTGGCAATGAGACAATTTGAGCAACTGTTTTGACCATTTTAATTTATACCGTTCGGTTTTAATTTTTGTTATCATGATTTGGATGCATGTGTTTCATTTTTCCTTTCATAACTCCTTTATGCACCTAATCATGCTCGGTAGTCGTAGTGTTTGTGTACGATCATTTTTGGTCGTCTGAAAATAATTGTTCCTTATGCAGGCTTAGACGTGTATGGATAATTAGGCCATTGGATGGAACCGAGGTCAGTTACGTCCTTAGAAAATAGTGATAAGGTTTCCACCTATCCGGCGATAGGAATCGAGTCGAGGACGGGCTTCTGCCTTAGAAAATAATGATAAGGTTTCCACCTGTCCGGCGAAAGGAATCGAGCCGAGGACGGGCTTCTGCCCTTAGAAAATAGTGATAAGGTTTCCACTTGTCTGGCGATTGGAATCGAGCCGAGGACGGGCTTCTGTCCTTAGCAAATAGTGATAAGGTTTCCACCTGTCCGGCGAGAGGAATCGAGCCGAGGACGTGCTTCTGCCCTTAGAGAATAGTGATAAGATTTCCACCTGTCTGGCGATTAGAATCGAACCGAGGACGGGCTTCTGTCCTTAGAAAATAGTGATATAGTTTCCACCTATTCGGCGATTGGAATCGAGTCGAGGATGGGCTTCTATCCTTAGAAAATAGTGATAAGGTTTCCACCTGTTCGGCGATAGGAATCGAGCCAAGGACTGGCTTCTGCCCTTAGAAAATAGTGATAAGGTTTCCACCTATCCAGAGATATTAATCGAGCCGAGGATGGGCTTCTGTCCTCAGAAAATAGTGATAAGGTTTCCACCTGTCCGGCGATATGGATCGAGCCGAGGACGGGCTTCTGTCCTTAGCAAATAGTGATAAGGTTTCCACCTGTCCGGCGATAGGAATCGAGCCGAGGACGGGCTTCTGTCCTTAGCAAATAGTGACTTTTTCTTCATTACCCTGTTCACACTTATCAATTAGAAAATAAAAAGAATGCAATTTCGCGCGAAAATATGCACAGGCATTATATTGACACGTAGTGATCAGTGGTAAAACTTCTTAAGATTACAAACATTCCATGGATGGGGCAGTGGTTTCTCATTCATATCTTCCAAATAGTAGGCTCCTACGCCAGCAATGGCCGTTACTCGATATGGTCCCTCCCAAGATGGGGCCAATTTCCCCGCATTACGGTCCCAAGTGTTCCCCACAACTTTTCGTAGGACCAAATCTCCAGCGACGAATTCTATCTTCCTTACGCTATTGTTGTACCTCTGGGCGAGCTTCTGCTGGTACTGTGCCAACCAGATCGTCGCCGCTTCGCGGCGCTCTTCCAATAGATCTAGCCGGTCCAACAATAATTTATCGTTCTCGACTGGGTTGAATTCAGCAACCCGGGTATTACACAAGTTTATCTCAACTGGAATGACGGCTTATGCTACAAACGCTAGGAAAAAAGGCGTTTCTCCCGTAGATCTCCTCGGAGTTGTCCGGTACGCCCAGAGGACACTTGGTAGCTCCTCAGCCCACCTGCCCTTGGCGCCGTCCAGCCTTCTCTTTAGCCGGTTAACGATAGCCTTGTTCGTAGCTTCAGCTTGGCCATTGCTTTACGAGTATGCCGAGGTGGAGTACCAGTTTCAGATGCCAAGGTTGCTACAGAATTCACGGAAGACCTTGCTGTCAAATTGCAACCCGTTATCTGAGACGAGTGATTCCGGCGCCCCGAATCTTGTTATGATGTTCTTCCATATGAACTTTTTAACGTCTACGTCCCGGATGTTTGCCAGTGCCTCTACTTCTGCCCATTTAGTGAAATAATCTACCGCAACCAACACAAATCTTCGGTTCCTGGTTGCTCGGGGAAAAGGCCCGATTATGTCCAACCCCCACTAAGCAAAGGGCCATGGACTGCTGACAGGATTCAGGTTCCCTGCAGGCTAATGGATCATTGATGCGTGTTTTTGGCATTGTTCGCATCTTCGTGCATATTCAAGGGCGTCCTTCTCCATCCGCGGCCACCAAAATCCTTGAGTCATTGCCCGGTGGGCCAAAGATCGTCCACCAACGTGGCTGCACAATGAGCCGAGAGTCTGAGTACACCTCTACCTCCATAGCCCCCAAGTCCGCTGCGACTCTTAACCCGACTAACAGCGCCTCGTACTCGACTTCGTTATTGGAGGCCCTAAAGCCCAGTCTGAATGATTGTTCCAACATTATTCCTTCTGGGGTGACGACTACAATCCCGGCCCCCGCTCCAGCCGTGTTGGATGCATCATCCACGAATACCTTCCACGGCTTAACCTCCACCAGGCAAACAACATTCGGACTCTTAGGCAAGAATTCAGCAATAAAGTCTGCAAGAACTTGTTCCTTTACCGAGTTCCTCGGCCTGTACTTGATGTCAAAGGAGCCTAGACGGGTCCCCAATTTAGCTATCCTCCCAATGAAATCTGATCTTTTCAGTAGCGATTAAAATGGGTATTCGGTCAAAACATAGACGGTGTGGGCCTAAAAGTAGTGGGGCAATTTCCGAATGGAATGCACTAGAGCCAATACCAACTTCTCCAGTGGTAAACACCTCGTCTCAGCGTCTACAAATGTCTTACTTACGTAGTAGATCGGCAATTGCACACCATTATCCTTCAAAAGTGTTAGGACATATGTAGTTCAAGTTGTTAACATATGTCACTATTTTATATAAATTGGCTTATCCTTTGACAAAACGCACATTACTTGTAATTGGGCAAATTTAGGATGTGTTTAACGCTTCAAGAAACAGTGTTTCAAGATTAAGTGTTGAAGTCATCAAGTCTGTCCAAGAAACAAGCTGGAAAGTGCAAATTACTAAAGCTCGACACCTGGTCTCGACACATGCACCTATTGAGCTTTAGAAGCTGTTTCAGCCCCGAGGCTCGACAGCTTCTCGACAGATCCTCGACACCTCTATCTGTCGAGATTTAAAGAAAACAGATTTTCAGTTCTGTTTTAATTCCAATCCGTGAATATGTCTTTGAGACTTCTTTTCTCCTAACCCTAGACATATAAAAGGATTGTTTTAAGGGCCGTCAAAGTGATGCAAGTTGCACAAGCATTGAGTAATTCTTGTTCATGCAATTTGTGATCAACGACAAAGTTCATGCCCTAGTTCATCTTTTATGAAGAAGTTGCTGTGTAATGTGCACTGTAGGGTTTTATAACCAAACATCTTCTTGATCTTCATCGTGTGGATGATTTGAAGAACTTTGTAGCCAACAACTCTCTCTCTAGTTGGTGAATTAAAGTCACGTACTAGGATCCACGCAATTGGTTAGTCACATACTCAAAGCCGTGCATTAAGAGGAGAAACTATCACTACAGAACAAGTCTAATTGGGTATTGGGATAAGGGTTCAATTGTAAGTTGGTAAGATACTCGGATTCCTTGCTTGTAATCGCTTGTTGTGATAATAGTGGAGTTTCGGGAGTGGTGACCTTAAATCACCTGGTGGGGTTTTTGCCGTCAAGTTTTCCCCATTCGTAAACAAATCACCGTGTCTTTTATTTTCCGCTGCATATTTTAGTTTTGGTGATTTGTTTATACTACCACGTGAATTTGCATGTTAACTTGATTAATTAATAACTCGGCTAATTAATCAATTTAATTAATCACAAGGGGTCAACGCGTTTGTGGCCTATCAAAAAGTACTGCACTGGCCGCATGCTCGGATACCGAAAGGTACATGTAAAGGTCTTTCCCGGGTTCTGGGGCCGTCAGTGTTGGGGCTTGCCCAAGATATTCTTTTAGGTCGTAAAAAGCTTTGTCGCACTCCTCGCCCCACTGGAAACCCTTCCACTTCTTAAAAAGCTGGTAGAAGGGATGACACCGATCAGCGAACTTGGAGATAAACCGGTTGAGGGCAGCCAACATGCCGGTTAATTTCTAGACCTCTTTCAGATTGCTTGATGGTTTGAGGTGTCTCACAGCTTCTATTTGCTCGGGATTGACCTCAATGCCCCGCTTCGAGACTAAATATCGCAGAAACTTGCCGAAGGCCACACCAAAAGTGCACTTGTCGGCGTTGAGGCGAAGACGGTGTCGCCGCAGTATCTTAAATACTTCCTTCAGGTCGCTGAAATGTTGTCCTTCTTGTTTGCTTTTTATCACCATGTCATCAATATACACCTCGACCATTCCCCCGATCTTATCCCTAAACATCCTTGTTATCATCCGTTGGTAGGTGGCCCCTGCGTTCTTTAGTCTAAACGGCATTACCGTATAATGGTAATTGGCATTAGGCGTTATAAACGCTATTTTTTCTTGATCCTCGGCAGATAAGGCAATCTAGTGATAGCCTTGGAACACATCTAGAAAACTTAATCTGGGGTGCCCGTATGTAGCATCTACCAGTTGATCAATTCTCGGCATAGGAAATGGATCCTTTGGACATGCTCGGTTTAAATCGGTGAAATCAATGCAAACCCTCCACTTGCCATTCTTTTTTCTTACCACCACGGTATTGGCAAGCCATACAGGGAAGAAGACCTCCTTTATAGTCCCTGCTTCCCTCAATTTCCTCACTTCCTTCCTTATGGCTTCGATATGCTCTTTCGCCGATCTCCCCGGTTTCTGCTTTCTAGGAGGGTATAAAGGATCCACGTTGAGCTTATGAACTATAAACTCAGGGTCGACTCCCCGTACCTTATACGGGTTCTAAGCGAACACATCCATATTCTACACGAGAAAAAGCAATAACTCCACATTCTCTTCGCCACTTAAGCTCACCCCTATCTGAAAATGCCTATCGCCGTCTAGCAGGATCCTCACCCTCAACATGTCCTCGGCACAATTAACCGCTACTTCCATTCGGGGCTGCGGTAATTGCTATAAGGTCGTCTCTTGGACGAGCTCTATCTGCTCGTCCCCTTTGTTCGCAACAACCACTAGGCACTGCCGAGCCGCTTGCTGGTTGCCTCTTATCACTGCGATTCCGTCTTCCGTGCAGAACTTGACTTTCATGTGTAGTGTGGAGGGCATAGCCCCCATTTCGTGAATTCGGGGTCTTCCGAGGATTGCAGTGTATGGCAAATAGGATGCGACCACTATGAATGTTACGGTCACCTCCTTTCCTTCCATGCTAACGGGAAGTGAAATCCGCCCTTCCGAGATTACCACGTGGCCGTCGAACCCCATTAGTGGCGCGTCATAATCAGATAAATTCTCTTTCCTCAGTTCGAGCCCCCTGTACAGATTGGGGTATATCATATCTACCCCACTCCCCTGGTCTATCATTATTCTTTTTACTACAAACCCCCTTATACGGGTCGTGACCACCAAGGCATCGCTGTGTGGCTGAATGGTGCCCCTCAGGTCGTCGTCATCGAAAGCAATGGGCTGGTTGGTGCCCCTTAGCTTCTTTCTAGGACACTCGCCCATGCTTCCTTTTGTCGACGTCACAGATAGGGCCTCCTTCATCCGGAACTTCCTCGGGACTGCATGGATGACCTCTATTATTCCCAAAGGAGGTGGGGGGTGGGGGATTCATGCGTGTACGGTCATTATTCTCGACGTTGTGGTTTCTTGTAGCCACAAATTCTTTGAAATGCCCGGCACTCACCAACTGCTCTAAGTGGTCCTTCAGCACCCTACATTGCTCAGTAGTGTGGCACTTATCCTTGTGGTATGTACAGTATAGATTTTGGTTTCTTCTTGCTGGGTCACCCGCCATCCTATTCGGCCATCTGAAGTATGGTTCATTTTTTATTCGATCGATAATCCTGTGGACCGGCTCCTTGAAGGCTACATTCATCCCTCTTGTTCCCGGGCTGAGCTCTTGAATCCTCAGATCCCTCCATAGTCTGGGTTGGAAGCCATTGTTTCGAGGATAATTTATTACTGGAGCCTTTCCCTTATTCTGCAACCGGTCGTCCTCCAACCGCTTATACTCCTCTATGTGTCTTATCAGTTACCTCATATCCTTGGGAGGTTTCCTCGTCAATGATTCCCTTAGTCCCAATCCGTCGGGCAACCACATGCAAAAGGTAATTGCCGCGATCTTCTCATTGCCTCTGCCGATCTCATTATACAACTCCCAGTACTGGCTAGCATAGCTACGGAGCGTCTCTCCAACCCCCATTTTCATCGACAATAACGCGTCCACGGGTTAAAGAACCCAGCTGCAGGTCATGAACCGTACACCGAACTAGATCAGTTCTGAGAAACTATGAATTAGTCCCTTTTTTAGCCCGCTGAACCACCTCAGAGCTGTGGGACTAAGACTTGAAGGGAAGACTTTACACATCAACACATCGTTATGGGCGTGCAAAGACATCATCTAGATGTAGTGGCTCACGTGTTCTACCGGGTCTGTCTTTCCCGTGTAAGAATTGAACGGTGGGTACGTGAATCGACTCGGCATATACGCGTTCTCAATGTCCCTCTAAAACGGAGATCTGGTAGCTTAGCGCAATGCCCTGCTCATGGCATCCATGGCCGTGTTTTGAGGTCGCCCTTCGTTCGGGGAGGTCAAATCACGGTACACATATTCCCATGAGCGCTCGCGATGCCGATGAGAATTGGACGATTGGAACCCTGCTACACGGCGGTTCTCTACACTGGCAGATCTTTCTTTGCGTCCCCCGAGATCCCTTCCTCGATGTCTGGCCCTTGCTTCTAATTCCAAATCTCTTACCAACCCGCGCAAACGCTTGAGCTCCCGATCCTTCTGTCAAAGCTCGCGGTTTTCTCTTTCACTGCGGCTATGTCCCAAGGCGTCAGATATCGCCTGAGCGTTTGGAACAACCCTTCTCCCAGCCCAAACTCCTCTTCCTCATTTTGCCACCAGTCTTCGTGTCTCTTCTGTCTCCTTTCTCGCCCTGTCGACCCCCGCGATGACCCGCTAGAGCTACTCTCAGCGTAACTTCCCTGTCTGCTCCCTGACATCCTCCCAAGGTACCTCGCAAAAAACCACCGCTGCGCAGGAGATCCCTGCAGACGGGGCCAATTGTGCGCACCCAGATACAGCGACTGGCCTTGAAGGGTGTATTGGGTTTACAATCTATTTGTTTGTGGGTTTTTTGTGTTTCCTGCAATGGGGTGATTCTATGCTCGGCAGCCCAAATACCCTATTTCTCCTTCCTCCTCCTCATTTTCTCTCTGGTTTCTCATCCCCTATTTCCTTTGATCTCCCCTTCCCTATTTATAGTTACAGATTGTGGGACTGCTACGATCATTTTCTAGTTTAGTGGATGGTGAGGTCCAATACCATTCCCTCTAAGTGGATGGTTAATTATGAGTGAAAGGAGAACGATGGTGGCATTGGAACTTTATTCCACCGCCATATCTATTTCTCGGCAGAAGTGTTCCCAAGGCGACAGAGGCGTGGTCCAATACCTTCAATCTTGGTTGGAGGTTAAGTAGAGGAAAAAGGACTATAGTGGCCTCGGAACTTGCATGGTCGGTAGGCTTGATGCCCGACGGCACCAGATATGCCGTGCATATAAATGTGGATTAGGTCCTGGAGAAGCGTTCATCCGGAGTGACGAGGTTTACCGTTGCCGAGCATATCACGGGTGGTTTCGCTTTTGCCTTTAGTACGCTCGGTGAGCGTTAGGCCAGTTCGGGGTAAGCCCGTTGGCCTGATCAGCGTTAGGACCCTAAGTGGACAATCATTCTTGTGGGCCTATGGGTAGATAGGCCTGGATTAGGACCCTCAGCGGACAATCATTCTTGTGGGCCTATGGGCAAATGGGCCTGGAAGGGCGATGCCAGTACATCATGTATAGTAGTTTATGCTTGATCATTCATACTAAACCAATATGGGATCATCTTTGCGTATAAGAGGGAAAATGAGATTTTGAGTAATTGTTCATATATATATATATATATATATTAGTAAATAATTTAGCTTAGAATAAATTATAAATAATTTTAGTATAATGAAAAATATACGACACATTTTTGTTGAATTAAAGTTAATTTATGAAATAATATTTTTCCTTAAGAACTTTATTGTATTTATTCTTTGGCTTGACCCCCTTGAAAAATATTCATGGTTCTGCCACTGAATATGTACCATTTAATTTTCTTTTCTTAAAAGAAATAATAATTATTTTTTTTTATGAACGAAAGGGGGGGCAGGGGCGACCATATGTGGCTTACCCCCTAGGGCGTGACCTGATAGGGGCACCCCTCCCCTCCCCCCCCCCCCCCCCCCCCCCCCCGCTAGAGAATGTTGGATTGAGTCATAGCTATTGTAATTGGGATGCCACAAACCTCACCCTAGCACCCCAAGAGAGCCAGCGGAGGAGGCGCAAGGCAAACTAGGAGCCCACCCCCCACATGGTACCTGCCACGACTCGAACGAGAGACCTTGTGCTTGCTTGCGGGATCTCTACCAACTGGGCCACCCCTCCTAGGGCAAAAGAAATAATAATTATGGATTATGACCTCCTTGTCCTTTAATAAGTCTTTCTTGCGGTCTCACCATCGTTCTTTCCACACATGAAACCATTGTGCATTTATGCCTTAAAAATTAAATTCAATGTTCTGGTGTGATATATATATTTATAAGAAATTTGCAACATTAATAAGGACTCATGTTGTTAAACAATTGAAAGCTACAAAATGCATTATTTGTTTGAAAAATAATTTACATAATTTGAAAATATAACTCCCTAATTTTCAAATTTATATTTATCTTAAGACATTTTTTTTTTTTATATATTAGTCTACTCTAACATAATCTAAGTGTATATGTATGTGAAGCTCTATTCTGGAGACTTGAACTCCAGTTCTTGCCCCCCACACCCCACAAGCATTTATACTTGTAAAGTGACCACCGAACCAAAAGTGCACAGTAATAGACATTTATTTTCTTGAAGAATGAGAAGTTTTCATAGATATGTCCAAATACATTTCCCTGCACAATTTCAGTTTTAAAATGATAAGCAGTTATTAACAAGAAAACCACTCCTGGGCCTTATTAAGAATCTCTCTCTCTTGAACGAGAGAGCCAGACCTGGGCCCGATTGTTGTCTGATCTTTATGAGCCCACTAATCCAGATGAAAACCCTGGGCTTGCTCGTGTGCAACTTCAACTCAAGCCCCCATAAATCTCCAAGAAATATATTGATTGCAAGAATTTTACAAAAATTATCAAACATTCAAGAATTGCCGGGACACATATTTTTTGAAATGTTTGATAAAATGGTTTCAGTATATTAAAAATATTTCCCTATATGTTGTAAACTTGAGCTTATATGTTGTAAACATGAGCTGAACCAAGAATTTTTATTTGGGGTGACTTATGATAATACAACGAGAATTTTTGTTTTTATTTACTATTCATTCTTTTTTTACAAACACAAATATATATATATATATATATATATATATATAATTAGACACACAAATATACATACATACATACATAAAATAGGAAAACATAAATTATAATCATTGTTATGAACTTTAATGAATATACTGAAGGTGTCTAGTGATGTGGATTTCAGTTATATTGTAATTATCTCACCAAAAAAAAAAAAACACTAGCTCATCATCCATAAGAAGTGCATGTCAAACCCCACTCTTTCATCCATGGGAAGGCTACATGTCCATGTACATAATAACTTCACAGACCTTTGTTTTATTTATTTATTTTTATCTAGCACCATTAACAATACTTCCTTATTGGGCATTTTTCTTGCATCATCTGTATGAGATAATGACATGAGGAGACTTCAATTAAGTAGTAAATATATCATATAAAAACACTTCTTAACCCAAAAATTTAAACCTGTTAATAATTATTTTTTTTTTTATACAAGATAGAATTTTTTTTTATTATTAATATGTTATATTAATCAGCTACTCTTCTTACATCAAAAGATAAAATAAAAATCAGTCACTTTTTTCTTAATTATTCAATGTGAAACTTTTCTCGCTTATGTATACTTAACAAGTTCTAATATTTTATATGAAAAAGCGTGGGGGAAAAAAAAAAAATATATATATATATATATATATATACACATTCTTCAAAATTATAAAAATTAGGGCGGGCAGGCTCCACCCTTGCTTGTAAATACTAAATAAAGTAAATGTGACATTATGTGTTACTATCAAAGTTATTCAACTCCTATTGCCTCGGTTGGTTGGACTAGTGAACCGGTACCTAAGTTGATTTCTGTTATTTAATTGAACTATTTATGTAATTAAACTGGTAAAACCCAGCAAAACTTGATAGGTTTTTGGCAACTCTATTAAGTCATTTTTAGCCGACAGATTTTGTAATTGTGAACGAATTTATCTTTATAAGTTCACTATAGTATTGTTTTCTACTTCCTTGGTATTTAAAATGAAACAATTTGCCAATTTCTAGAGTTAAAAACTTGAAAGAAGTTAAAAAATAAAATAAAATAAAATAGTGAACTGCATTGCAGTGTCAGTGTCCCTATGTACCCATCCTAATTTTTATGTGCCAAAGCCGCTATTTTCGTAAGTGGTACGATGATATATGCAGACTGAGAGCATTTGCACTAAAAGTGTGATAAATGCTAAAAGCTATTTTAAAAATCACTAAAAAAACTCCTAAAAAAGCTCCTACATTAACGGTGTTAAATTTAAAATTTTTTTTAGCACCTTGCTACAATAAGATACTACTGCTGATACCCTATTGTAACAGGTTGCTATTCCTTTTTTATTATTTTTTATTCCCATTCTCTTTTTCCTCTCAGATCTCACACTCCTAACTCTCTCTCTCTCTCAAATTTCTCTCTATCGCTCTCTCCTCCAAAACCCGACCCACATCTCTCTCTCTCTCAGCCACCATTTCTTGACCACACACTCTATCAAGTCACCACTTCCATCAACCTAATCCACATATAGTGAGATTGCCAAATCTAGAAACCCAAATTGATCCACATCTCTCTTTCTCTGATTTTCGACAGTGGTGTAATCTCTTATTGGATTTTCTTTTTCTTTTTCTTTTTCTTTTTTTGATTGTTGTTAGTGATGCGGTTGTGGGTTTGGGTTTGAGATTTGGTTGTGATTTTGGTGGTTGGGGGTTAAGGTTGTGGGTGGTGGTGACAATGGCAGCGGTTGTTGTGGCTATGGTGATGGTTGAGTGGGTTTTGTGATTAGTGGATTGTGGTGGTTGGTTTTTTTTTTTTTTTTTTCCCTGTGGTGGTGACTATTGGTGGCTAGCAGTTGTTGTGTGGATGTGGGTTTTGCTAGGTTGAGAAGAAATAGGTGAGTTTGTTGGTTGGGTTGCTTCAGAGAAGAGGGAGGCACAGATACTGTGTCGTTTTTCTTTTTCTTTTTCCGGCTTTTGGTGGTGATCAGGTTGTGGGTTTGTGATTTGGTTGTGATTTTGGTGGTTTGGGATTGTGGTTGTGGGTGGTGGTGACAGTGGTAGTTATTGTAGCTATGGTGGCTCTAGCTGGTGGTTTTTTTTTTTTTTGGTGGTTGGGCTGGCAGTGGCTAGGGGTGGGTGTGGGTGTAGGTCTGCTTGGATTGAGAAGTGGTGGGGTTGCTTCAGAGAAAAAGAGACACGGTGGATGTCATTGGTGGAGGTTCCCCCCCCCCCCCCCCCCCTATTGTGGTTTGTGGTGGTGGGTGGATGTGGTTGGTGGAAGTGATGGTGGGTTGTTGTTGGTTGTGGCATGGGTGGTAGGTTTGTGGTGGTTGTGGTATGTGTGGTGGGTTGAGAAAGAGAGAGAGAGAGAGAGATAGAGGGAAAGAGAGAGGAAGAATAAAAAATAATTAAGAAAAAAGAATATTTATATGAAGTGGTAAAACAATATAAGTTTTGATGTTGGGTGTATTATAAAATGATGTGTAAAATGTTATAAAGTTAGTTTTTTAAATGCTAAATGCTAAAATTTTTAAAACACTTGATGGGAATACTTTAGGAGCAAGTATTGGTGGTGTTAAATTGTAAAACTTCTGTTTTAGGAACCACAAACTACAAAAATTAAGCTATATCAGTGGAGGTAAATGTAAAATTTTTAACTCTTAAGTTACAGTCCGCAACCATCTATAGCTATGTATTGTAGCAACAAATGCAAAAAAAAAAATAAATAAATAAATTATTCCATCCTACCTCTTCTTTCATTAAAAAAAAAAAAAAAATCTCTCTCTTTTCTTTCTTTCCCCAACCCGACCCAGCTTCTCACCTCTGCCTCTTGACCTCTCTCCCTCTCGCCAATCCCTCTTGCCTAAGCACTCATGCCAAGCTTCCAAACCCAATACTAGAGCTTTAATCAGTGAACTGCTTCTACCAAAACCTTGAACCACCGCAACCCCAGCTTATATCTTTTCGCTTGTCTTTCTTCCCCAACCCAAACCCACTATTTTTGCCGAAACTATCCCCACCAAAACCTTGAACCATCGAAACCAAACTCAGAGGATCTATGTGAGTTGTTGTTGGGGACAGTTGGTGTAGGTTTTTGCTAGAGTGGGTTTGATGGTTTTTTGTTTTTTGTTTTTTGCTTCTTTGCTGGGTTTTTTTTTTTTTTTTTTTTTTTTTTGATTTTTTTCTGCTAGTTATTTTTTTTTCTGTTGGTTGCTGGATTTTTGGTTGAGCTTGAGGCTATTCGGATGGTGGTTGTGGTTTGGCGGTGCCATGATGGTGGTTGAAGAGAGGGACAAGAGAGAGAGAAATGGTGCATGGTGGTGGTAATTGATTTGGGGTAATGGGTTTGGTGGTAGGAATGACAACAGGTCAAGTTCGGACCGGGATTTTTTTTACCCATACCTGACCCGCGGGCTCGAACTCACGATCTTGACCAGGCCTGATTATTAAACGAATTTGTTCTGCAGGTCCCAGACCTGCCCCACGAACCCTGTCTAGCCACTTCTGCCACCTATTCAAAAGCCCAATCTGATCCAATCTTTAAAAAATAAATAATAAATAACAACCATAGAAATCACAACCACAAACTATTTCGATCACAAACATAAACAAAAATACAAATCACACCAATAAAAAAAAAAAGAAATACAAATCACAAACAGAAACAGAAACTATTTTCAATCTTCAATATGATATTGTTTCGTTTCAAATACAATTTATAATTTTTTTTTTTTAAAGTGAGGAAAAAACAATGGATATAGATGATTTCAAGAACGATTCTAGAGACTTTAGGTGTGGATGTGTGGATGTTTATAGAGACAGCAATTTCGATGGCGTCTATGGATTATGGTAACAAGTTGAAGCAACAAAGAGATGGGATCATTGAGAGGCTCTATGCTGCGACGGCGCCATTTCAGTCTCACTGTCATATTTGCGATGAAGATGATGGTGTAATGCCGGTAATGAATCGAAGACGACGACATGAAAGATGATGACAACAGCAAGGATTTGGATTTGGATTTGTATTTGTATTGTGGTTTATTCGAAGATAAGCAAAAGTAGGTGGCCGGTGGCAGTGTGTGAAAGCCTCTGAGAGAGAGAGAGAGAGAGAGAGAGAGAGAGAGAGAGAGGGGCGGCTGAGAGGTGAGGGTGAGGGTTAGGGTTTGGGAAATGAAATGTAATAGGAGAAAGAGAGTATTTATATCTAGGGTTTTTTAAAATATATATATATATATATATTATATATGTATATGGGTCGGGTTAGGGCTAGGTATGCATAAAAACCCAGATCCAATCTACACCCATTCCAGGTTTTTTTTTTTTTTTAAATCCATATCCGACCTTATTATTTATCGAATCAGGTAAAATTCGGCCCATTAGGGTCGGGTCGAGCCGAGCTGGGTACCCGCAGGTTGGGCTTTTATTGCCATCCCTATTTGGTGGCTTGAAGAGAGGGAGAAGAAAAAGAGAAGAAGAGAGAGAGACAAAGAATAAGAGAGAGAAAAAATAATAAATAAGTTTATGGTTTTTAACTTTGTTACGAAAATAAGAATTTTGATATGGAGTGAGTTATGAAATAGTAAATTAAAATTTATAAAGTGGCTTTTAGGTGATAAAAGCTAAAAAATTTAGCACCACCATTGTGGATGCTCTAAAAAGTGAAAAAAAAAATTAAAAGAAAATATTCACTTTTCGCTTGTCAATCTAGAAATCAAATAGGTACATTTTTTAAGAAATGCAGTAAGATTTTATTTAGTAAATATTTTGGCTACAATTTCATGACATTATTTTATTTTATGTTTTTTTTTTTAGTGTTCTTACTTATGAAACCTTGATCTTAAATTATATTAGGTGGATACTTTTTGTTAGGGTACTTTTTTTTTTTACACCTAATTCTATTTGAGTACCTCATGTTTATACCAATAACAAGTTATTGGGTTTTCCCAATAACTCATTATCTAAATTGGATCATGATATAAACTATCACAAAAACCCAAAAACTCATATTTTATCAAATTTTATTATCATTATTTAGCTAAGCCCAAAACCGGCCTTATGAACCCAATACACACATCATATTCTATTTGAAGCCTAAGAATACTTATGCTTGGCAATATTTGAAAAGCGCATGATTCAAGTTCATGGTAAAACAATTTTATCAATGGAATTCAAATCTATGATCAAAGCCCATGATTTAAACTTATGGCAATATTCAAAGTCCAATTCTCATTGGCACTATTAAAAGCCCAAGCTAACTACTTCACACTATTCTATCAAAAGCCCAAGGTTATTAACACTTGGCAAAATACAATATCATAATTATTCAACTTAAAAGTCTAATAATGAACAATACTTTAAATTCTTAAACCTATAATATTACAAGCTCAAGGAATTTATGAATTATCTATTCTCAAAACTCATGACAATCATCTTATAAAAGCCCATGGAAAGTTATTATTAGACCCATGACATTTATTTATTTCATGTTATAAACTCATGTTCACTATCTATCTTACATCACAACATTCATAATATTTATTATCAAAACTCGTGGTAATTATTCATCCTACATGTCCATTATAATTATCTATAGAGAAACTCATGAGAACATCACATTATTCCATCATAGTGGTTGTTACCATACTTTTTAAAACTCATGATAAATATTATTCTCAAGAAAAATATTGGAGGTCATTATTTAAAAAGCCCCAAAGAAAATATCATTTACAAAGTAATCCATAGCAAAAATTATGAGAAACTATACAAATTGTTATTTAAAACCCATGGAAATTATTACCCACAATCTATCATAAATATTTATTCAAGTGCATGAATTCATTTTATTTATACTAACAACTAAAGCTCATGAGGAGTAAAAAACTCATGGCAAAGCATGTCTTTAATGCCCATTTTATAAGACCAAGAATCTCGTGGAGTAGGGAACAAGCCCAACTAAAAGGGCTGAAATGGAGCAAAGTTCTAGCCCAAAAAAGTCCCCAGCAAGAGGCTTGAGAGAGGGCAACCAGCCCTTGTTCATCCCTAACCAAAAAAAAAAAAAAAAAAAACAACAACAACAACAACAACTAAAGACCCCAATAAGAGAACCAAGCCTTTGAGGATGAACAATGGACTATCTCATTAGTTTTTTGCCACCCTTTGCCTAACATGAACAGTGCCAGAAAGCTGTCATATCAGCTGAAGTCTAAAAAGTGATCAAACTCCATTATCTTCCTCAAAGCTGTACCTCTAGCAGAAGGGGAGTTGAAGCCAAGTTATCCAAACTTCAACAAATTGATGCTATAAATGTCAAAAACGTTCAAGACATGATTCATGTACCAAGCCCATGAATCCTAAAGGGAAAAAATTGGAAACATGTGGTTTGGAGGGCATAAAGGGATATCCAGTGGAACCCTCTGAAGTGGACTTAAACTTTGACACCTAGCTTGGAGTGTTGAATCCTACTTCCTGGGGTCCAAATCTCAGTTACAGTGCCTTAATCCCATTGGCTGAACACAATCTCAGCAAGCTTAGCATTTAATACAAGATTACCCCAAATACTACCCATGTGTGACATTGCCCAAAGAAGCAAAACAGCCCTAAAAGCAAATCTCTCATTTTTAGGCCAAATCCAAGTTATTACTTCAGCTATCCTACTCCCTTGAATCAGGCCTACATTTTTTGGATTCTTGTTAATTAATGCTTCTCTAAACTTCATTATAAAAGCATAAGCACTTAGCCCACAAACACAACTGCTACCTTCTCTAAAATTCTGGGTTTGTCTGCTATCTTACTCATGATTTAGCCTTCCTCAAGCTCACCACTCATCATCCTTAGCCCACACTCATCTACTCTCAGGTGTACTCTTCCCTTTTTTACACAAACATAGCCTATAAATGTCTCTTAACTAGTCATAAACAGACCAATCATAAAAAACTTTGATCTTGGTGTTAATCCCATCTCACTCACTCAAAATAGCCCACATTCACCTCATTCATGCCTTACAATTATACACTCACCAAAATCTTAGTTTAATACTTGTTGCACTGAGCTGGGGATCTTTCTCTCCCTTCATTTCATCCTATTTTTTCTCTTTTATTTGTAACTATAGAGCCTTTAATCTTTGTTTATTATTATTATGATGAACGATATAACGTATTTGTAACAATTGAATTTTTCCCTAACATTGATGTAATGATGGCTAAAAGTACTATAAATTCCCCTAACCGAGACACACAAGAACCCCTAGGATTGAATACTTTCATAAATTTATTTAATCATTAACTTTTGGACTTTTAAGTATAATTTCACTTTTACTGCTGGAGAACAGATTTGAACTATGACGCTGTAGAAATGACTAATAATATAACAAACTAACAACAATAACATGTTTATTGTACTTTATTGTTGTCTTCTTGTTAGGGTGCAACCTCCATCTCTTGCTTGGGCAGACTTACACAACACCGAAAGCCTTTGGGCTTTATTTCAAGGGTCCATTGTCAAGTTTCGGCTTAGCTATCCCGTATTCTATTTGAGAACATCAAAATTTTCCCTCAACACTTTTTAAGAATAATTTTAATTAATAATTTAGACATCCACAATTTTTCAATTTAGATTTTTTATTAGCATTTCTCAAACTTATATTTATAGTTATTTATTTTTATTTGACCGTGCAATTTGACTAGTGCACAATTAATTGAACTAGTTACCCAATAACCCCCTTCTAAAAAAAAAAGTAACCAATGACCTAACTCCAAAAATTGTGTTAATATTTAGTTTGCTTTAATATCTATGGTCAAATTACAAATTACTAGCATGTAACCCATGCAAACACAAGGGTGCATTTTAAGTTAAACACAATTTTTATTATGAACAATTAGTTAAATTATTTTTTTAATAGCATGTAACATATGAATACGTATGGATACATTTAAAATTAAATACAATTTTTATCATAAAAATATAAATAATTAGTCAATTTTTTTTTTTTTATAAAAAGTAAACGTAATTAGTCGCATTTAAAATTTTTATCTAAATTTAATACTACTTTTGATAATTTTTTTCTTTAATTTTTAATAAGATAAAATGTGTGGTAATCTTTGTTGTGTGGTAATTTTTATTGACTATATGTGATTGTTTTTTTTTATTATTATTTTATAGTTCATTAATATTAGATTCTTAATATTTTGCATTTATTAACTCACTTGGCACAAAGATTTAAAAACTTCAATGGACACATGGCACAAACTTAAGGAAATAATTATGATATGATCACCACATGAATTTAGACACATGGCGCAAAATTATATTCGAATTTTAAAGTCTAATTAAACCTTCTTTAATTTTTGCCTATATATATATATATATATATAGAGAGAGAGAGAGAGAGAGAGAGAGAGAGAGAGAGAGAGAGAGATTGGTAGAAATTTTAGGGTGTATCTTGTTAGGACCTATGATTAACTTTGTATTACTGCAATGCAAAAATAAATAAAATAAAAAATTTGGTGCAGATGAAGAACCCAAATACAATTCTAAGAACTGTATAAATTATAGAAACTTATGTAAATATGAGTATATGACCTTGACAAATTAACTTTTGGAAGATTCTGGTAATTTATTTTAAACCTCCTCTTCTTTGACCAAAAAAGAACCTTCCGAGTTCCAACAATTCCTCTTGGGTAGAACTTTAACTACCTTAAATGTCATGAGGTGTTAATTAGACCAATTTTAGTTTTGTAATGGATTATTTTGTCAACATAAATTTGATTTAAATGATGGGAAGGTCGTCCGATTTTTCAATTAGGTACGCACGTGTTTACACTTGGCTAAATATTGTGATTTGGAAGCTTTGTAAGTGGATTCATTGTCCACTTCTGTAACCTTTGAATCGTCATTTTAGCTTACTTATACCATTAGTTAAAGCCAGGAATCTCATCAAAAAGAAAGTGACCCTACATACAAGGTATTTTGCCACAAAATTGCCTTGGCAATTCATATGCATAAAAGAACCCGAAACACACGGGTTGATTAAATCCTGGCGTTGTAGGAAATTACATTTTGTAGGTGGCTTCACCCACTTGCCTCAAGAAACTTGATCCTATTTTACCTAACAAAAGGGGAGACAGAAGAGATGGTTGGCGACTCAATAATTGAATGGCCAGATTAGTACCCCTTCTGTGAGTCATGAAAATTCTAAACCACATTAACATAATTACACACCTAACAATGTAAAGTTAAGGGTGGGTGTGGGATTTTATATTGAAACTGAAAGTGCCTGCATGCCACTGCCACTGCCACTGCCTGTGGGTCAGTGGAACTAACCCAACCTTTTTTGGTACACTGTTGAAATTTGAGAATTTATTTACATTAATAAGCCTCTGAAGTCTGAACCCAAAGTGGATTTGTGGGGTTTACTAAGGCAGTTAAGAAAAACCTAACATAAGCTGGATATGGTGTGAACATTGAGCAAGTAAAATATAGGTGGATTGACTTCTCCAAACCCAAACCTTCCTCATGTGTTTGTTTCTTGTTAGTGTTTGCACTTGAACTTGCTGTCCCAATATGTAAAATTGTGCTTGTGCATCTGGGTGTATGAGAGAGAGAGAGAGAGAGAGAGAGAGAGAGAGAGAGAATCAATTTATGAACTTAAAAGACTTGAAATTGAAGGAAGTAACAACTTGTCTCTGTCCCTCTCAAAATGGAGATTGCTCAAAACTGCTAAACTACTCCTGCAATTACACAAACCCAATAAATTCCCACTACTACTATTTACATTGTTGTCTAAAAAATTGAACCCCTCGACACCAACTGTGCTCTCCAGCTCTTCCGTACCATTACTAATGGAAGCTGTTTGTGACCCACAAATTACATCAGCTTCACCTTCCACATCATCCATAATAACATTGCTTTCTTCACAATTATTGCCTCTTACTGTGATCCAATGATCATCCCATGTCCAACTGGGTACCCCTGAAAACAACGACAACCGTCTGATCCTATCATCACCCAGGAGGTTTCCCTCACGCGTTGTGCCAATCAGATTGCTAACACTTTCTGACTCATCCAGTGAGTTCCAAAAGCCTTGATCAAGAATACATGTTGGAGAACTTGAATTGGATTCTTGAATGGGCTTTGCACTAGAATCAAATTCCTCAAGAAATGGATGCTTTAGAAGTTGATATGCTGTCCACCGCTCCTTTGGGCTCCTCCTTAGGCACTTATCCAAGAAATCCTTTGCTTGCTCGGATAGAAATCTTGGAAACTCAGGCAATTCACCGGAATATCCAATTTGGTACAGGACTGATACCGGGTCAGCCACATTAGGCCACGGTGCACCACCAGTAGCCATTTCAATAATTGTGCACCCAAGTGCCCAAATGTCACAAGCGAACCCCTGCTCCTCTCCACGCACCACCTCCGGTGACATAAACATTGGGGTGCCAGCAATTGGAAACTCCTCCACCTTATCAACCCACTTAGCACACCCAAAATCAGCAATTTTTGCACCATCTTCACTAATCAAAATGTTCCTACCTTTAATGTCACAATGTACCAAGCGCTGTGAATGCAAGTACTCTAGCCCTTGTACAATCTGTCGCGTGTAATATCCAATCACTGGCTCTTTAAGGCAGCCTCCATGGTTGCGAATTGCATCAGTAAGCGTGCCTCCGGAAATATACTCCATAATAATGTTGTACATGACCATGTTGCTCTCCATTGTAATGTCACACCCCTCGTAGCTAACAATACGAGGACTATTTAAAGAAGACAGAATTTTTTGCTCTCTTTGCAACAACTCCGATTTGGATAGCTCGGATGACTTCACGGCAAAAATGTCACCGGAGTTGTGAGAGGTGGCTAGGGAAACGGTGGCTGATGAGCCATGGCCTATGGTCTGTCCTCTAGTCCAGTCCATTTTGTAAGCTGAAATGAAAAAGGCTTTGCTGGGTCTATTTAGTTTGTTATTTGCCTTTATATAGGAACTCTTTTAATTTAATTAAGGTGGAACTTTTAGAAGGGCTAGTTTTATTGGTTGGTAAATGGTTGGGTCTATCTCTAAAAGGGTTGACAATTCCTTTAACGCCAGTCTACAACGTGTCAAAATTTGGGTGGGGTTGACGGCTTTTGGTTACCAAGCCAGTTTGTTATTGCGTGGCAAAATGAGACTTGGGCACGTGTCAAGAATAAGGGTTAGAGTGTGGAGATGAAAAATATATATTTGGAGATTGGTTTGGTAGTGAGCGATGGGAGAGGTTGGATTGGGTAGCTTGGATGGATTATCCAAATTCGATTCTACGTTTTGTTTGATATTGAGAATGAGAGTACAGTTAAATACATAAAGGCGTTGCAATTTAAACTAAAGGGAGGGTGTGTAGGGTGGGTTGAACCACCAGGATGGTTGAAATTTTAGCATCTTTGTTTTGACCTTTTTAATATATATATATATATATAATTTTTTTCTGTAGAGTTGAATATGAGCATATGGCATTGTGTTCATATTGGTGTCAAAATTGAAGTCTTTCAGTCGAGGAAAAGTATAGTCAACAAATGAGAATATGGGTTTTTTTTTTTAATATATGTATTTTTTCTCTTTATTTCTTTTAGGTTATTTTATTGAAGAAGAAGATCAAAAAAAAAAAAAAAAATCAATAATCAAACACCATCTCCCAGAGCTGACTTCTGAAGATGGCATGGAACAAGGGTGATAGAGATTCTCCAAAGAAATTAGAGTCAAAGACTCAAAAGCCTAAAAAGCTATAGCATGAGTTAGAGAATTTGATTCTTTAAAACATGATTTGCACTTTAAAAGGAAAGGGAATTCAAAACAGAAAAAAAATTGGTAATTTATCAAAAGTCAAAAACCATCCGGTGACTAGAGTTTTGATATAGAATAGGTTTTGATTCTGATCGACTTGAAACAATTAAGAACGATTGCATTTCATCATACGGAGGTCATAGTGACTAGTCCTTACCCTTTTATTTAGCAAAAACACAATTCAAAAATAGTAGGAACTTTGGTTATTTTAAATTAGTAGGATATTTTTTGTTCTAGATATAAAAAAATGTTTTTCTTTACCAAATTTATTTAGATTTCCACACCATCTTTTGCCAACCACAATGTCTAAGATATAATTGTTGTGAATATAATATAAGATATAGAGAGATAATTGAACTTTGCTTTTTGAAAAACATTCAATAATGCTCAAAATTCTTCAGTCGGTAAGTATATGAAAAACGTGCTTTTTTGCTAAGTATGAACAAAATGGTAATTAATACATTAAAGACTTAAATGGTTGGGTCAAATTACAGTTCATAAAATTAGGTCATTTTTATTTTTCTTCTAGAGAAAATGGCAGAATTGTCAAGGTTATCGGTTAGAAGATTCACCTTAATATGCCAAGATTATTTTGTATCCCCTAAGTAAAGTAATCATAATATACATCTAGGACGTTGGTACTCAAATAGTATAATGGACACCCAATTACTTGTCTAGATTGTATTCAAAGAAAAAGATGACGAACCCCCTTACCTCACCAGTAAAAATGATCATACTAATAATTAAATCAATCCCCACTTCTTGAAAATTATAGTCATAGCTGAAAAAGTACCATCTAAATCAATCCAAAGATAACTAACTTTGGTTTGTGTTTGACATCAATATTATATTGAAACACTTGGAAATCACACCACACATCGCTATTTTTTTTTTTTTTTTTCTTTCTATTTTTAAATTGCGTGCTAAGTTTTGTTGCTTCAATAGTCCCGTGCTTTGGCTCTTAAATTACAAAAGGGATCCTCCAATTTGGACCGTGCACGAAAAGAACATCAAAATGGTACACATGCCCTATATAATTGAAGACAATCTTTCTCAAAAAAAAAAAAATATATATATATATATATATATATAAATTTGACAAGTTAATTAATGGATTGGTGTTGAAGAGAGGAATCAAATTAAAGAAAGTGGTATAGACGTTGTAACTAATTTCTAAAGTAAAAGAGATGATCACACAAATCAAGCTGGTAGTTGCTTATAAAACAAAACCCAACAACGACCTCTTTCGTAGAATAACTCTACTACGTACTGTTTCACACACTAAAAAACTGGTTCAACTTATTATATGATCTGTCAAAAATTTTAGTTCAGTTGGTTGGACCAATGTAACGCTTCTAAGTATAATGCGTGGCTTGTAAGATTGATAATGATGATGAAGAGGCTTTGCTCACACGCAACTCACGTGTAATTGTTTATAAATTACATCCCCACTTAATCCTTTACGTATACATGAGAAGAAAGTAGATTTGTGAACCACGCTTGAGGTAACACGTACGTGTGTTTTGAAGCTCAAAGAGCACGTTTAATATGTGTATGGATGCTTGTGTTGTTTGTGTGATTGATGAGTTGTGTGAAATGTGAATATGGGAGTGGCAACGTTTACTTTACATGCGTTTAATGCAAGTGAATTTAAATTAATAAATTGTAGGTGGTCCTTAGGACCATTCATGATTGGTGGCTTACTCCATTTATGTCTCGCCTTGCAATTGTTGCAGCTTATCTTGCTAATTAAATTGTGCAGCTACGTGTTCTGCCCAATATCACACTTTCAAGTTTTAATTACCATTATGGAAAATTATAGTTGTACATCCAAAATTATCACCTCAATTACGATTATGCATAACTCTTTGAATTATTGAAACGCATGATTGTCCTTAGTTCTTAAACTACTATACATCTTTTGTTGTAAGTTTGGTACGTAGTTAACTCTAACAAAATTTAGTATTAAAAAACTAATTTAGCCCAACCATCTCTTTGGGGAGGAGAAAATTGATCTTTCATTATTAAATTTCATCGTACTTAAGTTCACTTAACACCAAAATAGAGATAAGAGAGGACAGCGAAACAAAGTTATAACTTTAGGGGTTTAACTTATTTTCAATACATTTTTTAACTGGAATGTCATTTTGTTTTAATGAGAAACTGTCATATCACCTACTAACTGAATAAAATGTTCTACTTGTTATTATATATTTAAAACAACAGAAAATGTCCAATTAAAAAAATACTAGAAGTAAGCCAAACCTTAACTTTAGAGTGTCACACATATGCTTTGATCATTTAGGGAGTGAAATATAATAAGATGGTAATTTAAGGTAAAAAAGTGTAATTTACCTTTATTATTATTGATGAAATCTACTAATAATTCGAATTTTTTGGTTTGTCAGACAAATTTGAACACTATTTACTCCATTTAATTTTTGGGTCTTATATTGTAATTATGATTGTAAGATAATGATCAACTAATTACACTCACGTAATGTATGAATGTGTTAATTTAGGCCTTCTATAACTTGTGAAATAATTAAAGTTACTAGCCGGTACCATTACTTCAAAAAAATCATTATTCCTATCAATCATGGATAGGGAAACTTTCTAAACAAAGCCTTAAAGCGTCGGGCTCCCATCATTTGTTATAATTGATTTTAACGTAGTCACGTTATTTTTGTGATGGAAGCAAGAGCATGATTTTTGCATATATATATATATATATATATATATTCTTTATAAAACCAAATAAGCCGAAGCCACATCCCAGCCCATTAAAATTGTGTTTGGATTCATTAAGGGTGCTTGGTACGTACACTTGAAAAATGAAAATATATGTTTAAAAATATGTGTAAAAATACGTGTAAATGAAAAAATATATAGAAATACATGTAATGTGGTTTAAAAATTAAAAACATGTGTTTAAGTAGGTGTACCAAGCGAGACCTCAACTGTTACAAAAATAAATAAATTAACAAATGTTAATGAACATAATTTTATACTATCCAAATGCTACTTATGTCCTTTTGCTTTTCCATCTATTGGCTACTCATGGAAAGTGGAAACATACTCAATTATTCTATGTACTTTTTTCTTTGTTCTTTTGAGTGGAAAAAAAAAATACAGTGAGTGTTGCTTTGGCTTTGGTTTGGCTTTGGCTTTGGCTTTGGCTTTGCTATGATAAGGTAGTTAAAGTCGGCATTTAAAACAAACAAACATAGATATGTATGTAATTGTTTCGTGAATTGCTTTGACGTTCCGTTATCGAAAGTGCTGCGCTGCGTGGTGATTGATTCAGACACATTAATTGCCCAGCAAGCATAAAGTTAGTCGTACGTCACTAGTTAGTTGGATTCTCAGAAACCCCTGTATACACTTCACACTTCTCACATTCGTTAAAAAATAAATAAATCACCTTCCATTTCCATAACCATTTAGTGCTTCTAGAACCTAGCTAGTTAGCTAGCTAGCTAAACCATGATATAAAGTCTTTATATCAGTAATAGTGAGCTAGCTCCAATCATTTCTATACAGAACACCATGAATCGACAGGAAACTAGCAAAAAATTGTATAGATTTGGTGTAACTCATACTCATGTCAGCATGATGTCACATAACGATCGATCGATACCACATTAGTTAAACAATATTTCCTCTCATTCGACAAGTCATTTCTTTTTACATTTAGCAACATATAGACCAATTCTAGTGAAGATAAAATGTAATCACCGTGGATCTTTTATTCTACCAAAAAAAAAAAAAAACTTAAAATGGGCACCATGATGCTTCCTTTTAAGGTCTTATCAACCACATGCACAACCAGTTGTGCTCCAAATTGAAGTCTAAAAGTGGGTTTCAGATCATGCTAGCTAACAATTCAGAGAATAATAATCTCATAAGGTGTCTCCCTTTTCTTTTTTTCTAATAATAATAATCACTTTGTCTTGATATATTTACAGAACAAGTTTAAGACCGAGGCCTATCACTTGATAAGTTCTATTGTAAGTTTGTAACACCACAATAAAGTCAAGGTTTTTACACAGGTATGTTTACAAAGAGGCAAAGAGAACATAGATAGATGGCTTGACTTAAGCTGCTTCAGCAAATCCAACTCTTGAATTCCCATAGTCAAACACTGTGTGATAACGACCCATGAAAACATCCCCCAGAATCCTGCATTAAAAAAGCAATATTAGTGAACTGATGGACCCCATCATATACACAGGCAGATTATTTACAAAAACCTGCCAATCTGGGCAATAAAAATATATATATACCTAATTACTCATAAGAAAAAGGATGCAGTACTCAAATCTTAACCCGCAGTGATCATATTTGAGAACCATGTTCATAATATGAGACAACAACGCTAGGGCTTCGATCATTTGTACTTACTACTTAAAACTAAATCCATGTACAATCAAGAAAAGAAGAAAATATCAATAAGATGCTTTAAGAACAATAGGAAGAAAAATACCAGAGAGGTCCACGAGGGGGGGCCACATCCAAAGCAATAAATCCACTAATGCATTGAGCTGCAACTCCCTCACCCACTTTAAGAACATACTGATCCATGAAACCACCATTGAAGAAAAAAAAAGGATTGAATATCAGGACTGAGAAAATTAAAAATAGAGTACCTCTGACCATTAATGAAGGGTTATTATAACTGGTGCAATTATTTATATAGCTCATCCCCAGCGTATAAAACGCTAATAGGCTATCTCTTCTTAAAAATTGAATTTTGAGAAGCTTCAATGCTATCTTCGAAACTAACATTAAGTTCACTAAACTAAACTCTAAAGGAATATCCGATGTCACACAATTCATTGGCTAAAAGCAACTCAAAAAGCTTTTAAAATCAGCATGACTCCGTACCTGCTCTGGTGCAAGGTCAAATACTTGACCACCAATGGTGAACGAAACATCAGGCATGGAAGACAGACTGCTGCAATCAACTGCTGATTCTCCATTTGGACTGGGAAGTCGGTCACACAGCTGCAATTGCAATTAAAGGCTTAAGCTAGCTGCAAGGCCATTTATTCCAGAAACGTGAACAAAAATGTTAAAATGACCTGATTGACATAATTCAATATCTGCTCTTCTGTCTGATTCCGCCTCAACTGATTTGCCATCCATACCACTGCCATCTCACAAGCGGTACACATGGCATCATGCACCCCATCAGATGTCTTGTCTTTGTTTTCATCCAACACACTCTCAATGCCCATACTGCACAAACATGGTAGAAATTGTTTTATGATGACACATAAGTACAAACTAATAGTTGCTTGATTCACATATGAAAATGTTGGTAATATTATTACTACCATTTATTACTAGGAAGCACAAACACAGACATAGGTACACATAAAGGTACGACACCCAAAATGAAGTGTTCATGCTTCCTAGACGTATTATGAGTTATGACTATAAAAAATTAGGTTGACTCTGACCTAACACCACGAGTCCCATCAAAAGTACAGAAACCAATCTCGGAGCAGATTTTTTGTGGTTGTGCCTATAAAATCCCACCAGTAAAGTAGAAGTTAGTTCATTGCAAGGGATTCCAGGATAAGTTGTCCAAGTAAAATAGAAAATTAGAATCACATTTTACCCACACATTTTATTCTAAATGGAAGAATGGTGACATTCAACAAATTTCATAAGAAAGTGAAAACTGGGGCTTAAATATATACCTCAGTTACCAGCATGTCCAGTATGGTTTTCCCATATTGTGCAACCACTGTCTTGCATTCTTGGCTTACAATCCCAGATGCTCCAATCGCATGATTAATTTGAGTAACAACAGTCTGAGAATATGCAATTATACAATAATATATATCACAAATTGCTAGACTTCAATAGGTACATAAAAGCAGAATCACAGAAAAGCATGGCCAAGAGAGCCATGAAACTCCCTTAAGATGTGAAAAATCTTTAGCTAAAATAAACTTTTGGTCCCTGTAAATTTGGGCCAGTTTCAATATCATCCTTTTGTGTCACTTTAGTCATCCTCATTTATATTTGATTTCAATATTTTCTTTTCCATTAAAATTTGGACAGAATTTGCAGACTTTGCAAATGGAAATTAGCACACATTAATATTTACATGTCCCCCAAGTTGGTGCCACATCACGTTTCAAACAAAAATCCCATTTATTTTGACCTCTATCTTGTGGATGGAGTGGGCATCAAATACCAGCCAGGACTTGGAGCACGTGGTGATGTGATGTCAACCCCCACCAGCAACAACTTCATTGAGCCTATTCACTATCACTTGATCCACCACCTTTCGAAACTCAAAGTGGCCCTACCAAGAGAGATAAAGGGGGTGACAACCAAACAGTGAAGTTTGCTTGACTGGGAGTTGGGTACCTCGAGTTGGTGAGTGTGGGATTATGCAGTGGCTTTGGGGTTAATTTGGGAGACCTTGATGGGTTGAGGTGTTATGGTTTGGCAGTGAATGGGTCTTGAGGGTTTGTTGGCTGAAGCAAGCAGAGGAATGAGGGGACTTTTATAGTAGACAACAGTAATTTGGGGATTTAAGTAGGTGATTTGGGTATGCTTTGGATCAGTTCAATGGGTTGGTTTTGGAGGTTTTTCATAGTAGAGAGGCGACATGTGGCAGATAGGGGATTGTTGGTAGTATTTTGGAATGTATCGGTTTGGTAGTTGGGTTAAAGGGTGGCCATGTGGCGCGAGTGTCACTGCTGTGGGTATGATTTTGTCGCAGCAACGTTCCTGTGGATGAAATTGTTCAGTAGAAATGCTGCTGTGTGTGGTTTGGTAGTTTTGTGTATGGATGTTCAGTATGGATAGATTTGGCCGAGAGAGAAAGGGCTTGAGCCCAAAAAACCCTCATTTTTAGGAAATCACTCCAAATATGTGGGCAAGCAGCGGCCAAGGCCAAGGCAGCTCCCGTGGGCAGGCAGCCAAGGCCAAGGCAGCCCCCATGGGCAAGCAGCCAAGGCCAGGCATGCAGCATGAATGGAGAAGGATAGTTAAGTGGTGGTGGCGAGCTTAACAATGTGGGACCAAATTGGGTTCCGCAGTTGTATTTGATGTTGTGAATGGTATTGGTGAAGCTTTGGTTTGGTGGTGATGATTGGGTTGTGGGTATATTGTTTCCTTGTGTGTAGGTGATGAATTTGGCAATCAATTGGCTGTGAGGGTGGCACTTTACAGTGGCTTGAGCTCTCACTCTCTCACTCCTACTTTCCTTTATCTCTCTTTCACATAGGCAATTTGTGGCATGGTGAGTGGTGGTTTGGTGATTGGGAAGTAGCAGTTTAGCAATAGTGTGGCCATGGGTGTGACTGGCACTGAGGGATGTTGGTTGGCCATGAGAGAGGAAAAATGAAAATAAAACATAAAATTTTGATGCAACATAGGTGACATGGCACAACTAAGGTGATGTTGTGTCATATTTGCCATTTCATCAAGTTAAGTTTGGGAATAAGTCTAGAGGCACAAATAATGGGACAGATGATTTCTGTTTGCCAGCAAATTTCATCCAAATGTTAACAGTAAGGATAATATTAAAATCAAATCAAAATGAGTACTGAAGTGACACACAAAAAATTGTACAGGGATGGGATTGATACTGGCCCAAGTGTACAGAGAACAAAAATCTTTTGTAGCAATAATAACAAATATTTTATATTAGATGGTGGTCTTTGGGGCCATGAGTATTCTAGCTCAACCGGTTGGCATCTCCTGGTGTTTCTAACAAAGACATCTAAGGTTCAAATACCCCCTCCCTTGTTGTAAATTATGAAAAGAAAAAAATGGTGGCATTCGGAAATATTCTTACCAAAAGAGAACCAAGGTCAACTTCTCCTTTTTTGGGGCTCATCCTAGATTAAATATATTATTCTTTTTTACTTAGTAAATGAAACAATAACCCTTATCAATATTGTTTTAGGAAAAAAAAAAACGGATTTACAAAGAAATCTATATACATATGAATAGATAGGCAGAAATCCAGAAATGCCAGAACTCAACTAATAAAAATACACCCTACACGAATATCTCATGTTCTGCTTTTCAATAGAGAACAGAACTCCTTGCAGAGAAATAAGAATGGATATGGATGCCCAGAATACATACTGTTGGGCCTGCTAACAGAGATGTTCCAGAATCAGCAATTGCTGAACAACCATCACCACAAAATCCTGAAAATGAGATGCTTAATATTTAATACAATAAATTGTTTTATCTAAACCATCAAAAACAATAATAACAAATACTGTCTCCAAATAACAAGAAGACAAATACAATCTTGATATATTACCAGTTGTTTCACCACCAACTAGTACATCATCCAAATCAAACTGCAAATAAAAGAAAAAAATAATTTAACAATTAAACATTTAAAAGGAAGATAATGAATAGAGCATGGAGAATAGTGAATATGGATAATGATATTCTGGGGGGCTAACCTGCCAATAGCCTTTCTGAGTCACAGGAACATAGGTGTGCTCACCGCTATAATGATCAGAATCAACCCCACCAAACACAATCTCACCCCCTTCTTCCCCTTCAATATTGCGGTTTAACCAAAATGAAAAAACAGGCTCTTGTACAAGACCTTGATCAACCATATTATACCTATGAGAATGGCAAATACACGCAGTTATAACAAAAACAACAATAATACCAATAATTCTGAAGGCAACACTAAAAACAATAAGATGACAATTCAAAATCTGAGAGAAGATATTTGCAAAAGCACCAAGTCAATTAAGATGGTAAACCATGCACATTTTATAATATAGATTCAAACTCTAATCAAGTTATTATAAAGTACATTAGCAGCTGAGATGCCGTGACTTACCAAACAGGAACAGCATTCCCAACTGAGATCTCTTGAAATCCAAGTCCAAGTATACCATCAAACTTGGCTGCCAAGAATGTGATACTCGGCTCCCTGGTTGCCTCAATAAAATCCTAATGACCAGTAGCATTTGTATAGGTCAACCCCCAACTCCAATGCTGAACTGAAGACAACCAAAATGCACATTTTATCAAAAGTTACCTGATTCTTAACAGCCAGATCACCAAGTTTGACATGGTCCTGGCTAAAGAAACCTGAGATTGCTCCAGTTCCATAATGGATCTCAGCAGTTTTACCTACATAAGAAATGATATCATGAATCATTTTGTCACCCATACTAGCAACAAATGAGCCAAACCCTTTTTAAATTGACTAATAAACTATGTACTAATATTTTTTTGTATTCTTAATTCTCATTCTATGAAACAGAAAGTAACTTCAGAAAGGTTCTGCAATTACTTCACTGTTCATATTCCAGTGACGAAATGGCTGAAGGGTTATTTCAGCCATCTATCATTTCATTTTCACATCACACGTGCTCCTTCGCTGGTGGAACATAGTGCTATAACAAATTTTCCTGGGCTATATATGCATGGATGCATTCATACAACCTAAATTCTAAGGTAGGTGGAGTAAAATATGTTAGAATGGTGAACTGTTGGAGATACATCACCCTCCACATTTGTGATTCAGTTATACAGAGAATATTTAGCACTCAAAAACTAGACAACTAAGAAAAATACAAATTACAGGAATGTTGTACAAACAAGAGCAGAACTTGTTATAATTGTGTCTCACTCAAGATTGGTTGTTCAACTAGTTAATCTTTTAATTTTCTTTCTGTAATGAACCTTCTGTATCACTTTAATCTAGACTCAAGAAATTTGTCGGCTAAAAGTATGTCCCATCCTTCATAAATAATCCATTTATAGACAACAATGAAGATGAGGAGTGCAAAAAGGAGAAAGGAATTAGAACTGATAAACTAAATGGAACTAAACTCCTTGAACCAAGGATAAAAAGCATACCATTCTTTTGGTAGCTACTTGATTGGCCAGACTTATACTTTGAGTGAAAAAAGCAAGCAACCTGCACCCAAACATAAATGCACATATTTTTCTCCTTCCCAACAAATTGCAAAGAAAATCCATTAGTATTTTAAAGATACTTACTGAGAAATAACATTTGGACGAGGGTACCCAAAGATTAGAACTTCCCGTGTCAAATATCACAGTGAATTTTTGTGCAGGTGTGCCAATACCAATCTCACCATAATACTGAGCATCCATATAGTTCTTTAGTTCAACAATACTAGCATCCTCAGAGTCTCCAAGATGACCATTGAGATAATATTTTTTGGTAGGAGCTCTTAGTTTCGCCTGTTCCTTAGAGTCAATTCGTCCAGCAAGCCGGTTGCTTTGATCTAATTTCTTCTTTTTCAGTCCAATTCTGATCAACCCATCATTTGATGCAGAAAAAACAGTCGGGCACAGAAGTAACAAGAGAAGAAGACTGGCCAAACTGGCTCTATATTTGGTATTCATTTTGAGAACTGTAAAATAAACAGTACACAATTCTTTCTTAGAGATCAGCCAGAAAAGGCTACCCAAAACTTATGCCAATTATGAAAAACCAATGACATCAACTCTGCTCAATCCGTGAGAATATATATTGACTGAAAAGGAATTAGAACTTTTCAACTTGCACATTTATCATATCCGGTCCTCAGAGAACAAAAATCTCAAATTAGCAGGGCAGGTTACAATCATGTGGCTTAGTCAAGCCAATTCTTTTCATCTTTTGGTTTTGGAAATCAAATAACAGTAAACTCAATGTTTCAAATATATTCATTTCTCTTACTCCAGATTCCCACAATCCAAGAAAAGAATAACAGAAAATCGCAAAACCATTAGCATGCAAAGTGGACCTTAACTGTAGAATCTGATAGAATTCAGACAACAAAATTATGGAAAGAATTATTAACAGACTTTTTCTTCAGCATGAACATCAAACCACCAGTAAAAGATACACCAGACCAAAAATATATTAAATATCATACAAAATCTTTTAAATTACAATTTCAACCAAATACAAAATATTCCATGGCACTCAAAAGGTAAAAAAGGGAGATAAATAAAAATGGTACATGAGCATTATTTAACATAGTACACATTAAGAGTCTTGTTTGGTTCAGCACAAAAAGTTTCAAGGAAAAACTTTTGTTAAAAAAAAAAAAAACCTAGTGCAAAACGAATGGAAAAACACCCAGTAGAGAAAACGCATTTACTTAGTAAAATTGAGATTTCCCAGGTCGAGCTTCTACAAAAATCTCTGTTATTTTATTATATTTTCTCATCAGCCAAACGAAGATTTTCAACTCCCAAAAAAAACTCCTTAGGAGAGTATGAATTTCAACTAGAACATCATAACCTCACAGCAAATAAAGGATCAAATACCATAAATTTAACCAGCAAAATCGTGCGTATATATATATAAAAAACTTAGATGAAAACAAAAAGAATTCGAATGAATGGAAAATTTGAAACATACCCGAAATTGCTACGAAGGAAGCAGAGAAGAAGGTGAAGATAGAAACGGACCACAGACGAAACTAATACTAATAAGTCAAGAGGTACTAAACTAAAACTTGTGAGGGAGCGGATTCTCTGGTTCAACAGTAGGTAAGTCCCATATTTTTGACCGTCCGTCGGATTGGGAGCTTTTACATCGAACGGTTGAGGAGTTAGTTAACATTTTAGTGGGGTTTTTGAGTGACGTGGGGGGTTTTGACTGGTTGGTTGTTAACAGTGAACTAGACTAAAAGTGCCGCTATTTTTTCAGCTCAACCACCAGTCTTGTTTTGAAGTAGAGTGATGGTGACTTCGGTTCCTGACCGTTGGATGTCCTTGTAACGGGGTAGCTGTGTCATGGGTGTAACGTCATAACGGGGAAAATGTGTATTGGGCCTTATATTTGATGATTACATTTGAGGCCCAGGATTAGACCCATGGGCCTTTATAAAAGAATTATTGGTTTTTTGTTTTATGGAATTTTATTGGTCATTGGGTGGCTTAAAATATATAACGAGCACTCGATCTAATTTGTTGGATGATGGGCCTTCATTTGTTTCATGTACAGCCACTTGCCCATTAGACCTTTGGAGTACACACTTGTCATCTGTATTCCGCATACATAAATTCTAAAACATATCCAATTTCACATAGTTGCAAACTTACGATGCACGTAAGTAAGGATTTTGTTAATAATTATCATAGGATAATGGTTAAAATGTATTTAATGCTTTATTAAATAATATTTTTTTATAAATAAAGTCAAATTGTACACATATATCCAAAATAAACACACACATAAGCACAAGAAATTTGTGTGTGTAAACCAATAAATCATTAACATCTTTTTTTTTTTTTTTTTGGAAAAGTGTACATTATAGTTCATAATTAAGCATTTATTAATCTTTAACATGTGCTTTTAGGGCACTCATTAACATGACCCCAAATAAAATTATTTTTACATTGGTCATGTGGATGACTAAATTTCAAATTTGAAATAAAGTCAAACAAGTAAAATAGTTTCACAAATGCAAATTTGTATAGATTAATGTGTGCTACAATTTTTTGTGATTACAAAGAGTGATCATTTGATTTGATCTTCTTGAAAAATTTGTTAATTGGAATTGTGGTAATGTGATTTTGACTTGAACACTAAATATCCTTTAATTTGGCTGAAAGATGGATTGAAGACCCTTCAAATATAATTACAATGAATCTCTAGCTATGAGCTTGTTAAAAATTCTTTGTTCTTCTTGCGTTCTTCGTCTTTGAATGTTTGTGATAGAAGTTCTTCGATGCTTTGGAGGCTTGAATCAGTAGAATTTCAGTGATTTGTGGTTTGTTAAGGTTTTGGAAGCTTTTGAGCTTGATTCCAGTGAATTTTGAGATCTAGGAAGATGATTTGGTTAATTTCCCTTCGAATGTTCTTCGTATTTGAAGTTTTGTGGCATAAGTTCTTCGAGGTTTTGGAGGCTTGAATCCGTAGAGCTTCAGCAATTTGTGATTTCTTGAAATTTCTGAAGGCTTTTGGGCTTAATTCTAGCAAACTTTAAGGTCTAGGCAGGTAGTTTGGATGATTCTATTTCGAATGTTCTTTGTATTTGAAGGTTGAAGTTCTTGAAGTTCCTAGAAGCTTTAAGGCTTTATTCCAACAGAGTTTTTATACTTCTGAATCTTAGTGTCTTCCAAGATCTCTTCCAACATGTCTTCCAAGATGCGTTGGTGTCTTGGTCTCTATGTAGAAATGCCTTAGGAAGGCTTTTATTTATAGGAATTTGGGGGCCCGTGAGCGACACATGGTGAAGTTTGATTGGTGACATGTGTTACAATTTGACTGGAGGAGCTTTAAGATTTTTTTTCTCCAAGACACGTGGCATCTTTTGATTGGCCAAAATGTTTTGATTTTCAAAATAACACATGTCAACACCCGATTGGACTACCTATATTATTACTTACATGCGTCAGGCTGCTTATGTCATTTCTTACATGCGCCGATTTGTGATTATATTTTTATGCATTTTATATCTCTATTTCAACGACACTTGACAAATTTCTGTTGGTTTCTGAATAGTGATAGCAAAACCTAATAGAAGTATGTGGCGCTTTATAATTTGCCGTACTTTATAGACTTAGTAGTATGATGTGTTACCTTGTGATAGGTTGAGAATTTCCCTCTCTACAAGTCTATTATTGACATTCAAATTATCATTCACCAATCACAAACACATTAATTAATAGTAAAATTAAGTATGATTCTATATATATATATATATATATATTTTTTTTTTTTTTTTGCTTAAATCTTCCTCTTATATGTTATAAATAGAATTCACTAGTAGATTCTTTATTTCATCACAAAATACTTCATCACTTACTAATTAAACAAGCTAATTCCTGCTTCTTTCATTTTTCTTAAAAGTTTTTACTCTTCTAAGAGGAAATTAAAGCCACTATAATAAACGTGTGCAAAATGAAAGGTAGATACTATATTGAAAATAGAATTACCAATGCACACACTTGATGCGATAGTCACTCCACAAATATAAGTGTTTGTGGGGTGTGAGGGGCAAGGGTTAGGGTTTAAATCTCT
This sequence comes from Castanopsis chinensis, assembly GCA_032878915.1. NCBI lineage: Eukaryota > Viridiplantae > Streptophyta > Magnoliopsida > Fagales > Fagaceae > Castanopsis > Castanopsis chinensis. The sequence goes on along the minus strand of JAVQMG010000126.1, from coordinate 9,588,770 downwards.
AAAAATAAGTTTCACACATATATACACTTAGATTAAATTAGAGTAGAATTTATATCTTTTATATATATATATATATATATATATATAGAATTGTGATAAGGTTCAATACCCACTACAAGCAATTATTCTATTTTCATCTCACAAAAAATTTTACTTTTTCATCTTTTACTTTTAAACGTTTTTTATTCGGTCGTTGAAATAGAAAGTTGCTTTTTTAAATTCTAAACTTCAGTCATTAAAAGTTGTTGCATGTGATGCACTAATCTCAAATAAACATCTACATGTCTTCGTAGGAAGTTAATTTGTTATACAGATTCTGAAAAAAAAAAATGTAATGTTTCCATCTCTGATTTTTTGTCATATGGAACTTCCATTTTAATATATTATCATTATTAAATATAGAAAAATGGTTGTCTATGTATTTGCCTTACTCAACGGGCCGACCTAAAGTTAGGGGTAGCAACTGCTTTATATTTCATTGCTGAAATTGGTCCTAATCAAGAGGAACATAATCTGACATTCTTTAACTATATCTGATCTTGCTCAACGTTTGATATTTCCAAATTTCTTATCCTAATGATCATACTAGTTAGTTATGCTTGCCCCTTTTAAATTTTAGTGCAATTCTCTTATCTAGTAGAGTATCATAATTCTTAATTTATTAAAGAAAGAGGCAATTCCCTTATCTAGTATCATAATTCTTGTCAAAATATGTTCAGAGAAATAAAATTTTTTTTTTTTTTTTTAAAAAAGGTTCAAATTAAAAAAAGAAGAAATTAAAACTACGAATCCTCTAAGAAAGTGGTAGATCCATCATCCATGGAAGAAAGTTAGACAGACCGACATGCAGCAAGGCTTAACCTATAGCTGGACACCTTTGAGCTATTGGGTATCAAATCCAGTAATTATTGGGCTTGCTAATTAGTGGTTAGGCTTAGGCATGAAACAAAAGTAGGTGAGGCTGAGCCTAGGTGGGTTGGGCAGGACTTGCTAAATTATTGGCAAAATGATGCCAGTTCAGCTTTTAACCAACTTGTCCTTTGGAGATGAGCCTTCATCACTTGGGCAAGCTCACTATAGCATTTACATGTCACAAAAATTTAGCATCAAAACCCTAATATACATGTAAAAGACTAAAAGTGGAACCTAATTATCTCACCATATTGTCAACCTAGCTAGAATGAACAGTTAATGGAGCTAAACACAAGGAAAAACTTCACCATGTTTCTGGTGCATGTTACCTCTCTCTCACAAGAGGGTGGACCTCACACCATATTGTCAACCTAGCTAGAATGAACAGTTAATGGAGTTAAACACAAGGAAAAACTTCACCATGTTTCCGGTGCATGTTACCTCTCTCTTACAATGGGTTAGGTTTGGGGCTATTTTTGAACACGTGTCACCATTTGATTGAGTCTAGTGCACTAACTACTAGGGGTGTCCATGCAAACCAAAGACTCGCAGGAACTGACCAACCCGACCGAAACCGACCTGTCATGGTCAGGCTGACATCTCTGACGAGTTGGTGACGGGTCTCAACTGCCAGAACTCGACTCCGGCAAGTCGAGTGACAGGTTTCGTCCTCAAAATCCCAAGCCACCTGACCCGCTCGACAAAAACTCAAAGAATGGCGAAAATCACCTAGATCTAGCGACAATCTAGCTTTTCTCAACTCCGATCCGACAACGTTTGAGCTTCCTTCACTCATATCAGCTTAAATCCGACCAAGATCTGGTCTCTTCCTTACTCAAATTCGACGAATCCAACCTAGATCTACTCAAACTGGCCAAAACTTTGGTAAGCTCAACTCCAACTTGGCCAAATTTTCATAAATCCGAAGGAATCTTGCCTAACTCTCGTTAGATTCAACTAGATTTCGGCCAAAAGTCGGCGAATCGGAAAACCCAAAATCGACCGATTCACACGCGAAAACCGATACGACCCGACCCGGTTGATCTAAAACTTTAGTTGGGTTGGTTGCGGGTCGAAATCTTCCCCACTTGATACTTTCAGGTCGAGTTCGGGTTGGGCACAAACCTGACCTGGCCCAACCTATGGACACCCATACTGACTACACTTGACTTAAACAAAGTTCTACAATAATTACTTAGAATACCACCAAGGCCGGCCCTAGGCCTAGGCCACCGCCTAGGGCCCCCTAGTAGTGGAAGGCCCCAAATTTTGGGGTAAAAATTGATATATCTATAAAAAAAAAAAATAAAAAAAAAAAATAAAAAATTGGAGATATAGGGAAAATAATAGTTTTATAATTTCCCTCTACTTTTAAGAAGTCCCAAAGTATTGAATAATGCTAAAGATAATATAACTTTGAATACATGGGTCTTACAAATAAAGTAATGCTATAGTTTTACAAACTATTTTACAACATTTTTACAAATTGTTGTTGTGGCCAAATTCTTACTAGTTCTCATCTGGGCCTATCGATAACATCACTTTTTTATTTATCTATAATTATTTACCACATCATTAGTTTGTAAAAACTTTTGTAAAAGAATTTATATCTCTAGCATTTTATCTTATAAATATATGTGTTACTAATTGCAAGAAATAATTTAGATAGGGAATGTTAGAAATATTATTAATTTTATTTAAAAATTTTACAAATTGATGTGACAATTAATATGATATGTGGATGTCAATAACCTATTAAATGCATTTTTGAATTATTTTTTGTAGTTAATAATACATCTTTGTAAGCCTCATGTTGTAAAATTTATAATATCTCTAACATCATTCATTCAAAAACTTGTTTACTATCTTCTTGAAGTATCACTAATTGTATTCATTTCTACATCATTTAAAGTTTTTTCTTAGTAAAATTTGTTATAACTTTAGCATTTTTCCAAAAGAAAAAAACATATTACAAAATAAAAGGAATAGATTTTTGTTATAAAAAATTATGATATTAAATACTAGTTTTATATTATTTAAGTGATAACAAAAAGACTCCATTTAGATATTTTGTCTTAGGTCTCCAAATTTGTTGGACCGCCTCTGAATACCACATCCCAATGCCTAATCATAACTTGTGCACAACCATAAGATTCATTCTTAAACGGGAAAGGCATTATATGAAATTGTTACACAAGATATCATATCTCATTTTAAATGTTATAATCAAGGTTGTCAAATCTGGACCGAACCGGCCGGTCCAACCGAGTTAACCGAAAACCAGATTGAAATTCAGTTTTTTAAGCAAGCAGAACCAGATTTCAAACAAATCCTATGAACCGCTTGACCCACGGTTGGACCATCTAGTTCATCATGGTCCTACTAAGATTAGAACTTCGGCTTAATTGGGTTAGCTTTAGAGTCTTACCACTAGGCTATACTGGAGTGTTGGTGCTCTAAGTGAAAACTAAATATACTTAATATAAACTTAACAGAATTCACACCAATAAATTAAATAAACTTTCATTACTACTTTTATTTTATATCATAACTAATATTCATAATATTTTATTATATTAAATATTTTAATTAGCCATCTCTAAAAGGGAGTATATAAATATATTCATACTTTTATACTTCAAAAATTAATTATAATTTTTAAAGTATTTTTTCATGCTTTATTATTTTTCTTTTATTAAATTTCTTTAAAATATGCTTCAAAATCATTTAATTTTCCCCTTATATATAATTTTATAAATATAATATCAATATTTGTAATTAATTAATTAATTAATTAATAAGATAATTATGACATCATCGCGGTTCGACATCGGTTGGACCTCGGTCTCAATTGAACCTTGGTCCGACCTTAAAAATCTTGAACCTCTCTCATTACCGATTCTGTGAACGGTCCAGGTTTGAAAATCATGGTTATAATAGGGTAGATGAATAGGAGTGGTATACTAGCTGTAGTACTGACACCATAAGGCAAGCTACTAGTTCTCTGGCTATAATTATATAAAGATTAGGCATTGTTCTCTGGCTATAAGAGAATTAGCATTAGTATGTGTAAAATCTTGCAAATTAGAAAAAGTTGCTTATTTTACACAATTTGAGAAAAAAACCCCCACAACAGTGGTGGTAAAAATGTGCATTTATGCACAATAACTATAGTAACCGTGCATATATGCACATTACTGTAGCTCTTCTATTTATTATTTTATATTTTTTCCTCTCTCCTCGATCATCTCTCATCTAATGATCTCTCCTCTCTCATTCGATCTCTCTCTTCCTCTGCCCTTTTAATCCTTCTATCTTCTCTTAAATCTAACAACAAATCATAAAATTCTTCAAACTTGATCTAAATCAAGATCCCAAATTCATCAAACCCTCTCCTTAAAAAAAAAAATCATCAAACCCATATAAATAATCAAACCGAAATTGCAAACGAAGAAAAAGAAAATGCAAAAATAGTAGAAGAACAAGCGTCACTAATGGCGGCTTCAGTGTTCCTCAGCAGCAACTCAAAGCCTTTGAGTAGAAAGAGATAGCGATCAGATATGGTTGGCTTGTGGGTTAAAGATGGTGGGGCCATGGATAATTGTGCAATTAAAAAAAACGTGAGAAAAATATTATTTAAATAAAATGTGTAGAATAGACAAACCGATGTAAGTGTTTTGTAAAAATGAGTATGTAAAATACAAAAAACAGATTTTTTGTGTAAAATAGAAGGTAAATTTGCATCTACTGATGTGGATGCTCTAATTATATAAAGATTAGGCATTGTTATCTACCCTTTTATAAAATAATCGCAGAGTAAATCCTTCTAAATTGTCCTTCCCCTCTCGTAGGCTCGTAGCCTTTCATATCTTTCCAAAATGTCTATACATGTGATTCTTTGCGACGGGATTTCAAAATCGCTTTTATTGTTGAAAAACTTCGTGGTTTGGCATCAGACTATAATCAAGATTATAAAGTTTAGAACAGCTTCTAATTAATTTCTTCATTACTCGTACAACAATGATATTACATCATGGACTTGTTAGCATGAGAACGACGCGTGACATATATTAGAGAACAGTTCTTTATGCATGCATGCATGGAAAGAGATCAAAATCATAATGGTATTGAATTATTCCAATAAATGGAAGAAGTTCAACAAAAACAGGCAGACCCAATGAAGTGTTTGAAACGCCTAAAGTAATTGAAATTCAAGCTAGGAATAAAAAAAAGTAGGACAAGAATATATATATATATTTTAAATTTTTCGCTAGGCTAGCTAGGATAGAAATCGACAAGGCACTCTTCTTTCAATTTTCAACTTATCAAAAACAAAACTACTAGTGCTTCGTTATTAATTTGATTGAAACGATATGGACAATGACTGAGGAAAAAAAAAAAAAAAAAAAGTGGAAAGAGATCTTTGTATGTACGAGTTAACCATATTGAGCAAAAAAAATTTAAAGAAAATGAACAAGTTAACCACTCTGGAGTGAGATAAAATGGGTAAAGACAAGAACCAAGAGTGTGACTCTCTTACTTTATTTACGTGTCAAACAAACCCCATCCTTTCTAACAACTCTTTTAGACGGTTTTGTTGACTCCTTTTTCATTGACTGCCACTGCCATATGATACACGCAAACGCAGTGCCAATAAAGAATAATTCTCTTTCTTATTCGATCCTCAACGTTCTCTACTTCTCCTCCATTGTTTTTATCTTTTTCCATGTTCTTTTCCTTTTGGCTCTGCCTTCTCTTATGTTTAGGAACAAAGCAAAGCAGACTGAAGACAAACCGCCCTTCCTTTTGAATTTCCATGATTCGTTCAAAACAAAGGAACTTTAATACGCATTCTTCTAGTTATTTCTTTCTTTTCCTTTTTGACTTTGCTTTGACATACAATTTTTGGAACATATTATTCAAAATAACAAAGAATCTGGAAACTATGCTTAATCCAAAGGCAAAACTAATTGAAGAAAAGAAGAAGAAAGTATTCTCTCTTTTTCTGAGCCCCCCCCCCCCCAAAAAAAGGAAATTAATAAACTTCCACAAAAAAAAAAAAAAAAAAAAAAAAAAAAAAAAAATCTTTGTGAGAGCAAAGTAGCCTCAGCTTAGTTGCCTTGGAAACTTGAATTGTTGATTTTATTGTTGCCATTGCTATTGCTGTTGCTAGTAGTTATGTTTCCATTGCTGTTGGAGGTGGTAGTGAGGCTGGTATTATTGTTACCAATGTTGTTTGGATGAGCACCACCGCCAATAATAGAAGTGATGGCGGCTGCTAGAGCTGCAGTGAAGTTTGGGTCCGATGCAATGGCAGCAGTGGCTGCACTCACAGTGTCAGAAAGTGATGAGTTCTGCTGCCCTTGGTTCGTTGGCAATGCTTGTAATTGAGCAGGGTCCATATCTTGGGACATCTGAAGGCCAGAGAATTTTGATTGGTTATAAAGTGCTTGACCAAAAATTTGAGGTAGCAATGAGGGCGAGGCATTGGAAAAATTCTGGGTTGGGTTTGGGAATGGGATTTGGAATTGGTTTTGTGGCCTTTGGAATTGTAAAGGGTTAGGGGACTGAGTTAGGTCCAATGTAACAGTTGGGAACGGGGCTGAGGCTGAGATTGTTGCCATGCTAGAGGAGCATGGTAGAAGTGTCCTGGTCAGGAAATTTGAGTTCATTAGTCCATCAGCACTAGACATAGACCCCGAGAGCAACATTCGTGCTGCTGATGAAGTTGTGGATGCCATTGCCATTGCAGCTGGGGGCAAAGGATGGTTGTGATTGCCCTCGTATGTGGTTATCAGGATTGTCCGATCTTCCGCACATCTTTGTACCTGTTTAATAATCAAACATCAAAACTATTAGCATTAATTAAGGAAACACAGTTTTAAGATTGAATGTTCAGCAAAGAAACATCAGCATGGGAGTATGTGCACTTCCATTATTTTCTCAATCCTTTAAAGTCAAAAACAGATTTTAGCTTGCAAATTTTTATTTATTTGTTTTTCTTTTTAAGTACACTTCCACTATTTTCTCAATCCTTTAAAGTCAAAAACTGGTTTTAGCTTGCAAATTTATATTTAATTTTTTTTTTTTAATAATTTGATAGTTAAGATGGGAGATGTAAACTTCTGAATACCTTTATTTCACCAAAAAATACTAGTTGAGCTAAAAGACTTTCAGCAAAATTTAACATATAGTCTTCTTAAAAATGAAATATAAAACTTTTTACTAGTTCTCTAGGAGAACACAGAAATTAGTGAGGCATAGATCGAGCAGATAAAGATTTAATAGAGCAATAATTTACGGTCAAAATTTTCCATAAGATATAGTAAAAGACTGAGAGAAAACATACTTGTTTTCGAACTGGGCAACCAGCAGCCATGGTGCATCGATAATAAGCTCGAGGACAAGGGTTTCCCTTAGCCATCTTCTGCCCATATTTTCGCCATTGGCATCCATCAGTGATCTAAAAACCAACAAATTAAAGTAATTTCCAGTCAGTCAACTACAAGAATCAAATTCATCAATTTAACCACAATTGGCTAAAAAAACACACTCTTAAATATATGCCACCTACCATAGGCGCCTCTGATCGAGCTCGAACTGAAACACGTGCTTTCCTCATTGTGGCCTCCGTTTGATCAACATTTTTAGGGGAATTGAATCTAGGAACTTTGTTTGGACCCCATCCTTGTGAAGTTTGACCAGCTGGGCTTTCCTCTCTCCCATTATCTCCTCTACCATATTCCTTCTTGTTTTCCTGATCATACACAAGCCGCTCCTCACTAATTCCATCCTTTATCATTCCGATCTTCTTTGAGGCCAACTCTCCGTTGTTACCGGGCGATCCTGACCGTTCCAGGCTTCTTCCTTCCGATGAAGAGACCGAATTCTCATCAGTATCACCATTAGCAGCCAGCCCAAGATCCATGAACTGTCTAGGCACAATTAGTCCTCCATTATTTTTTCCCTCTACTACTTTCTCATCTACCCTACCATTTTCTTCGGTGTTTTCAGCTTTTGGGGCCTGCATAAGAGTCATCAAATGCATCTGGAGAGCATTGTAATTAATAGTAACCTGATTAAGCATCTCTTTTAGTCGCTGATTCTCCCCCTTCATTCGCTCAAGCTCAGCTTTATTAACAACTAGCTGAATAAAACACAAAAGATAGTGATCCAAAATCAGCTCCAAAACTTAAAGATGAACGTAAATCCATCAAATCTAAGACCAACCCATCATAGAATTCAAAAAGTTTTCTCATTTCCTTACCTCACTGTTAGCTCTTTTATCTTCCACGTTCGGTGATATGCCATCGTCCACCATGGATTGGTCGCTACTAGTGTTCGTAGTAAGAAGATTCAAACCAGTCTATAAAACAAAAACAAATTCAATTCAATCCCTTCAACTGTTTGAGAAAAAAAAAACCTGTAATACAGTAAAGAATTATGGTACTGAACAAAACTATATATTCACGTACGTTTACGTTAAACTCTAACGTAGTCGGACGGTCTAAGTCGTCTTTTTTATCGGCATGATCGGTGGAGGGGGCAGCCTTTTTGTCATGGTCTTTCTCGGCGAAGAAGTCCATCTCATCGATGACCGTTCGTTTGTCATCGGACGGTGGAGGTGAATCATGGAGATTGGAGCAGTTAAGGTTGACTGGGAATTGGATAGTGGAGGGAGGTGACCTATTATTGAGTGTAGCATCCATGGCAGTAAGTTTACGCTTGAAATTGTTGTGGTTGTTAATGTTGTCCTCGGGGAATGAGTTGAGTACTATTGGCTGGTGGAGATAGAAGCCAATTGGATCTAAATCAATGGAGAGTCCACCTCCTTTGGCCATAAATCCAAGAGAGAAATAGAGAAAGATGTATCAGTCTTTAAACGGTGCAATGGACTCGGCAATAAAAGGGGGGCTGAGACTTTAGAAAGAAGACCAATGAGTATAGTGTGGTGCGTAGAGTTGAATATTGTATTAGATTTGGATGGAGAGAAAATGAAGGGATTTGAAGAGGTAAGGTTGCAGTACTTTCGTGGCTTGCTTTTAAGAAGTCCACAATTTCCTTTTTCGGCTGAGTATTACTATTTTGTTCTTTTGAAAAATGTGACAATTCTATATTTTTCGGCCATAATTTACTTTTTGTGGAAAAATAAAAGGAGCACGTGAAAAAGCTATTTATTATGGGATAAATTATCTATACAAATAAAAAAAAATATTAATAATCTCAAACTTTGTTGAGTTGACTAGTTTTTGTTCAGGTTTAATATTAACCTCATTTTTTTTATTTATTACTAACAATCTGACATGTTTTATTTTATTTTTTTTGTGTTTCTAGACTTTCTTCTTTTTTTTTGAGTTCTTATAAAAGTTCTTAGTTAATGATCTTTATTGAGCAAAATTATTGTTTCTCTAAAAAGAATTAAGGTTTAAGAAATAATGATTTTAATCATTTACTTAACATTATGAAATTTTTATCGTTTCTCTAAAAAGAATGAGTGGTTGAGAAAAAATGATTTTTATCATTTAATGAACACTAGTTTGTAACCCTATGCATATGCATGAATACATTAAAGATATACAATAAGATGCATAATACAATTCTAATATATATAATTTAAATACTATTGATAGTCATTTTTATATTTTGTTAACTCTTTAAAAAAAATTGTAAGGATATTATTAGGTATAAAATGTAAATTGTCCATGTTTTTAAAAAAAAATTATTGTGAAGCATTTTTTTTTTTAGGATTCATTTATTTTAGACTCTTTGATTTTTGTATTTATAACTCATTTAGATAAATATTTATGATGTGGTCTCACATTTGATTCTAAAAAGAAAAAATAAAATTCTTTGAGAATAAATAAGTTAGGATACATGGTACAAAATTGAAATTCTAATTTAGAATTCTAATTTGAGTTTTTCTCGCCTATTATTAGATAGATAGATTATGAAATGAGTCAATTAGATTCATATCTCCATTTAAAATTAAAATAATTCATAAAAATAATACTATTAGTTAAAATTTATTTAAATGTTAACACAAAAAAATGACTGATAATTTTTTAAAATTGTATTCCTAAAATTGCAATTTACTCCACTCATTTTATAAGTGATTGATTAAATTTTAAAAATTGCATTCCTATAATTAAAGCAAGAAAAAGGAGTTTAAGAGTTCATCGTTACAATAGGAAATAAAGAATTTAAACTTGGATGCTTTCATCAAAAATACCAAAATATGTCAGATAAATTACAAGGTTCTTGACATTTATTTTTACTATTATATAAAAATCAAAAGCCATATATTACAATTATTTCAAAATCAAATATATTTTTAATAATTTTTCTTTAAAAAATTATATTTATGATGCTTTTACTTTAATTTTAGTTCAAACGATAGAATATCAATAAAAAAAAAATAAAAAAAAAAACATTGCTGAAGGTTATTATGTCCTCTTCTTTAAGGTTACTCATTTACTAAAAAAGAATGATAATAATATTAAGGAAGATTTTAAGATATTTTTTTCTCCTTTTTGTTTGGGGTGTTGAATACGATATTGAATATAATGGTTTTGGAAGATGCTTTTTTTAATTGAGAAAATGAAAGCCGGATTCCCATTTCAACAGAGCTATCTCATTTAATTCTACCAACAAACGAGTGATGACACATGGATGCGTTTGCACCATATAATTTTCAAATTGTACTAAAATCATCATCTTATAATATATATTTTGACAAGATACTCCCATGTCTTATTGCATTATTTATTTTCAGCATGAATATTGCACGATTCTTTTTTTAAAATAGACATAGACATTGACATAGTGGCTGAGGTAATCACGTCCACCAATTCAGCCATCGCGAAGTGGAGCCCACACGGATGGTGAGGGGCCCACATGAGGAAAATTGTTTGATTTATTGAGCATGATGTTTTGGTCATCACATTTCTTATTAAACTGTTGGCTTGTTGGTTAGTTTTTGCTCTTAGTTTTCTAATCCCGAAGAGTGAAAACAGAGTATGTTTTTTTTTTTTTGGTTTCAAGGTACGTGTGCACTATACATAATAAATTAATAACAAAGTTTTAGTCAGATGGAGTTGGAGTTGTTATCAATTATTATTTTGGCATTTTATCTATACTATTATTTAAGGTATTTTTTATTTGAATTTCTTATATTTTTAGTTTAAAAATGTCCATATACTCCTATGTTTTAAGTTTTTCATCTACTCCTATGTTTAAGTAAATATAAAACTACTCTTTTAACAAAAAAAAAAAAATAGTAAATATAAAATTATAGGACAATCTGGTAAAAATGTAACTCTAATTCCCACTAAAAAATTGCCTAAAAAATAGGACAACTTTCCTGTTAATTTTTAAATTACTTTATCCACTTATAAATTATATTTCAAAAAATAAATTATATATATAAAATTAAAAAAACATAGTTTTTTTTCTCTACAAAATAGGACCACTAAAAAAAAGTTTCATCTCCTTTTAATTTTCAAATTGCTTTATCTGCTTATAAATTAGATTTTCAAAATAAAAATTATATATATATATAATAAAAAAAAAAATTTTCTACAAAATAAGATCACTTAAAAAAAACCTTATATCACGCGCAAAGCGCATGTGATGAGGCTATTATATTATTAACAGCTTGCAGCTTAAATTGTGTTATTAAATTATTGTGAAAATATTATAACCATAATTTTATGAGAAAATTTAGGAACACGATTTTTTTTACCATAATTTTGACATGTTAGACTTTGTTTATTGGAAAAAAATTGTGAATTTATGTGAAAATAATAAGTAATCCACGTTAGAATTGTAATAAAAAAAATAAAACTATATTCAAAATATTTTTACAATCGGTTTATAACAAATTGTATATAAAAAATTATTATGAACCGGTAGTAATCTGCCACTTAAAAATTGTTATGATAATTTGGCCGACCTAGAATTACACTCAAAAAAGAAATTGTGCCCTAGTTACATTGTTTGTGTTAGAATTACCCAAATGTCCATCATTGGGGGGTGTATTTATGGTCAAAGTGTGCGGTGGAAGGAGATTGACGCGTTCCAAAAATTCACCGTCCCGATTGGCCCGGTGCCACTCACTCATGAAAAAGAGTAGTCTGAGTCAACGGTTTGAAGGGGACTTGGGGCCCACCAAGTGATGACTGGAAAAGTGGGGTCCCTCTCCTTCATTGTTAAATTTGACTTGGACACGTTGCAGGATCCAGACCAAGCTTAGCGGGTAGACTCCGTCGACTCATTTGGTTTTGGACCGAATCCTTTGCTTTTATTTTATGCTCAATTTATTTTTGTCCATTTCCATCTCCATCTTCTGTGGGAATTAATTAATTTATTATGGACATTTGGATCTCTTCCAGTCTTGTACTATAATTTATTACTACTTTTTTAATACTGTGAGGTAAATTACAATTTTGGTTCAATTCTGTTTTGGATCAAATTTGAAAAAGTAAACAAAAATCAAGTATAAATTGATTTTTTTAAGGCTAAATAATAATAATAATAATAAATAATAAAATTAACCACAAATAAAAAATTGAAATTAAAAAAAAAAAACCTAGAATTTCTCGTAAATTGTCGATCCGATTTCTCTTTTAAAAATTTGTCTTTGTTGCTAGTATTTTTTTACTCTTCGATTTGGTCGGTTAGTATGAATTTTTTAATATTCTATATAAGCCCTGTAGGTAATTGATTTTTTTTTTTTTTTTTGAAACACTGTAACTAATTGATTTGAAAGCAACTTATCTAATTATCTAGCTACTTGATCTACAATAATTAGACATAGTAAATGATCCATAAGGTCATATTGATTGATTGTCCAAATGCAATGAATTAGAAATTAGTTTGTCAAAATTTGACGTCTACGAAACATTGGACCATCAATATCAGCATGTTCCATAATTGAATGGACCCGTTAATCAACTGGATCAAATAGGAATATGTCCTGCCAATTGATTTTTTAACAACATCAATAACAATATATTGATGCCAAATAATAAATAATATATATTAATAATATATTATATACAGTGATCCTTCTTCAACATATACGGTGGCTTTTCAAGCGTTTTTATCTTGGGTTCAAACTTCAATCTCTTTAGTTTTATTTATTTATTTTATTACATTTTAAGTGAGGGAAGGAATTTAAACTAGAACGTTTTAGTTGGAAAAATAATTTAAAACCCCATTTAACTTTTTTTTTTTCTAAGAAGAAACCCCATTTAATTTAAAGATCATTGGTCTTAACATAAAAATGGTGATAGCCACTCCAAAGTGTTAATTGAGGTGGTAATTAATTAATAGCGATCTCACAATTTTTTGACACTCCAAAATGTTAATTGAGGTGATAATTCATTAATAGTGTTCTCACAATTTTTCGACACTCAAAGTTGTATTACTCATAAAAGTTATATGCTTCATTTAATTCATTTAATATGCAAATCATAATTTTATAAAAAAGAAAAGCAAATTAGAATATTAAAATGAAATTAAATTTGGCCTTTTCTTTTTAGAAGAGAAACATAACTGATATTATTAATGTAAACCAACTATTTCAGCCTGAAATACAGAATGAAACTAAGAAGGAACAGCCTCCATACATACAATAAAATTTGTTATGTTTTTGGAAAACCTAGCTAGATTATGAACAACCTTGTTATTTTCACTCCTAATATAAGAGTAACGAAATTGAGAAAAACGTCTAGCAAAGAACCTTGCATCTTGAGTCAAAGGATCAAAAGGAACTAGAGAAACAGACTCCCTAGCCAATGCCTTGATAGACAATTCAGAATCTCCCTCTAAGACAACCTTCTCTAGTCCAAGTTCTAAGCCTAACTCAAGAGCTTGAGTGTCAGCAAGAGCTTCAATCTGTTCCACCCTGTATGCTTGGGGAAGTTGCTGAGATAAAGAGACTAAAACTGAACCTTGTCAATTCCGGATGACAACACCTATACTTGATTTATTCTCATCCTTAAAAGTAGCTCTGTCAAAGTTGATCTTGTACAAATCAATTGGAGGTGATTTTTCACTAAATTAAGGTTATGTGTTACCAGGTGAATAAGTTATGAATTGTTCACATGTTTGTGATCTTACTTGTGTTTGTGGTATGTGAATGTTACACATTTAGTTCACCAAAAAAAAAAAAAGAATGTTACGCATTTTACAAGGTGCTTTCGTCATGCGAATCCTTTTTACAAAATTTTCAAAATATTTAAATACTCTTAATTAAGATTTTATTTCCAAAAGGTGTAACACATCAAACAACGAATTCACTCATATGATTCTCTACTAATTTGAATAAAATTCTAAAAAAAAAAAATTAAAAGAAATTTTTATTATTTATTTTAAGTGATTTTAATAGTTTTCTATATTTCTATTTTATAAAAGAAAATATAGCATAATTTTTGCAGGTAGCTTAAAACAATATTTCCCTTTTCTTTTATTTTTATTATTTATTTTATTGTTCACTTACGATAAGATGATAAGCGGCATCTTTTTTCTTTTATTTTTTTTTTTCATATCATTTTTAATTAACAAGGCCATAATGTGGGCGTATTTTAGCCAATTTTTTGAAATTTTAAAAAACATTTAAACATAGACTTAAGCATATAGTATAAGTTAAACCCCTAGTTCATAAGCTTAATAGTGAACAATCGTGCATAAAAGATAGAACCGAATTTGGCTTGATTATTAACGATTAACGAAATAGACAACAGCTCATATTAGCAAATAAATTATCTATAAAATAAATAAACTAAATGAGGAGAAAAGGTCCCTTTAAAGTCAAGTCCCAATTCCTCACTACTACTACTAGCATATATATAATTTGTTTTCAGCATGATCATTATCATTTTCATTGTCAAAAGAATGCAATGAGAGTTATGTTATTTATAATTTGCAGTATGGTAGATCCAGATTCATACTCGATTGATCGGGTACTTGCTTCCATAACCTGGTGAATTCGAAGTCTAATGGCCTGTTTGGAAGTTTAGAGAGGAGAGGAGAGTAGAGAAGAATAGAGGAAAATGATTATTATTCACCTTGTTTGGATGTTTTTAAAATTAAGTAAGGGAGATGAGAGTAATTAGTCCTTTCATTTGTAATTTTATTAATATAGTAAGGGCAAATTTAGTAATTCATTTGGTCAAGCATTTTTATCCTCTATTCTCCCTCCAAATCTCTTTAATTTGGGGGAATTAAAAATGAGGGGTTAGAGAGAGTTAAAATTCCTTCAAATCTCTTCTCTTTCTTCCTTAAAAAACTTCCAAACAAGAGTTAAAAGTCAGTGAGATGGGCCACATTTGTTTAAAACTTTAAAGCGCAAATTAAAGTCAAAAAGAGCAAATGGGTCTCTTCCTCTATCCCCATTTTTCAGCTTTCTCTGTTCACGTTCCTTTTAATCCACACAGCACAAGTTGCCCTTTTTCTCACTGAGCATGAGTCACGTGACTTGTTATAATAGTAATCAAGTATGATTCATTTAGTTGCTTTCCCATTATAATCTATGCATGTAAAGTTTTGATTATTGATTATAGGTTACCAAATGATTGAAATTTGTTTATGTAAGTTTGTAAATAAATATATCAGATTATAATTTGAAATTTATTGACAGCAAAATTAGTCCATTTTATAATATATAAAAAATTATATATAATTTTCAACAATATAAGGTTGGTGAATTTAGTTTTTAAAATTAAGTTCATACATAAAAATTATTTTATCTAATTAATTCAAATGATAAAATTTCAATGATAATTTAATTATTAATTATTAGCTTTGGTTTGTGAAGGGATAATTTTTTATAACCCTAGTGGCGTTTAAATTATATATATGGTAATAGAATAAATTTATTAAGTAGTTTTTGAAAAAGTTTAAGAAAATTAATCAAGTTTGAACATGTCATATAGCTTTCAACTAAGCTCAAGTTTGATTTGTGTCCAAAATAAAATTTAGTAAACAAGTCTTTTTTTTAAAAAAAATAATAATAATAATAAACAAGTTCTAAACTTTCAAATACTTAACTCGCCTTAACTTTATGAACCTAATTATTTTGGGGGTAAATCAGGTGTTTGCTTATGAATATCAACTATATATTCATCCCCTTATTTTATTTTAAAAAAATATAAATTAGAATATTCTTTCACCAAAAAAATAAAACAAAAACTTTTCGTTCGGTGACAAATTCATGAAAGTTACGTAGATCGACAAATTACCGATTAAATTCAAACTCTGTGTCTGTTATATTTATATAGATTCAATTTTTAATTATTTCACTTAAGAGGTATCATTCAACCTTGATAACTTGACTCTACTTTTAAGTATTAACAAGTAGGGAGTAGAATTCATATGACCGAAGAATTTAGTACTTTCTAAAGACATATTATTTACTCTACAATAATGCTAACCAATTGTTCATGGATGTGTGCATTAACTTGTTGGTTTTGTTTCTTTTTCGCTTTTGATTTCTATGTGGAAGAAGAATGAAAAAGAGGGGCGGCAGCCTAAAACTGAAGTAAAGATAGACAGATAGATCTGTTCAAAAAGATAAGGTAACACAAAAAGTGAGAAATAAGTCCTCTAATGACTATTGTGCATGGAAAAAGAACAGGAACAAAAACGTGATTCAATTAATTTAGATCTTTCTAGTCATTTGCAAAGCTGTATGTACTGTTAATCGGTGTTCTTTTAATTTAGAAAGTGAGCGCAGCTAATTGCCACTAGACAGTGTTCTGTTCCTCTTTAATTGCCATAACAATCATTTTAAATACATCTCTCTCTCTCTCATCAGCAGAATTTATGGCTTGTTTGGATGTTTAAAAATGGAGGGAGAGTGGAGAGGGAGTAGAGTAGAGGGAGGGAGAGTAATTTAATACCCTTGTTTGAAAGATTTTAAAGGAAAGAAGGAGAGGGATTTGGAGGGGTTTCCACTCCCTCTAACCCATCATTTTTAATTCCCTCAAATTGGAGAGATTTGGAGAAAGAGTAGAGGATAAAAATGCTTGACCAAATGAATTATCAAATTTGTCCTTACTATATTAACAAAATTACAAATGAAAAAACTAATTACTCCCCTCCCCCTTACTTAATTTTAAAAACATCCAAACAATGTGGAGGATAATCATTCCCTTCTACTCTCCTTTCCACTACTCTCCTCCTCTTTACTCTCCTCTATTCTCCTCTCTCTCTAAACTTCCAAACAAGCCATTAATTTAAGCACGACAAATTCATTGCCTGTTGTTTGAAGGCCTAATTCTTATTTTTCTATTAAAAAAAATCATTAACAATTGTGGCAACAGAGAGAAAACGTGGTAACATATGGGCCATATCTCAATTGTTGTTAAAACTTTAAAACCCTGTTGAACTTAAAAGACATGGGCCGCTGGATACTGTAGAGACTCTATAGAAGGCACGGGTCATAGGAAAAATAGTCTTTCCGTAAAAGCGTGGTGACATTAGCAGCAATTTGATTGAATTTAAATGTGATTATTATTGTTTTTTATTATAGATACATGAATATTGATTTGTGGTATCAACTCCATTATATATAATTACTACACTTCTTATCTCATCCCTTATCTCATCTTTTTTCTCCTCTCTCTCTCTCTCTCTCTCTCTCTCTCTCTCTCTCTCTCTCTCTCTCTCTCTCTCTATATATATATATATATATATATATATATATATGTATGTGTGTGTGTTTCGCAAAACAAAAAAAAAAAATTTATTACTTTTTATCATCAAAACACAGATTGATTTATGGTGTCTGTGTGACTTTTTATTATTATTATTATTATTATTATTATTATTATTATTATTATACAAGATAAAAATTATACTCTAATATAATATAATTTAAATGTATATGTGTGTATATGTGTGTAACAATAGTTATACTTGTAGAATAACTATATCAATTTTGTTTACGAAACTAAACTAGCTATGGTCCACAAATAGCACAATTTTGAAGACTAGAATTCCGACCTTTGCCTTTCACACTCCACAATAGCACTTATACTTGTAGAATAACTATATCAATTTTGTTTACGAAGTTTGAACTCCGATTGATGTTTACCAACTAAACTAGCTATGGTCCACAAATATAAATGCCATTTATTTTTAGACAAGTCTTCTTTTTTCTTTCTGTGGTCCGTGTCTTTATTAGATTGGTAAGTAGTAGCAGCCCACATCTTAATAAAATTCAACCCGTATTAAATTCTGAAACAATTAATTTAATTACTTACATACAATATATGTGGTTTAGTACTCCACTTCTTCTTCTTTTGTTCAATAGTTATGCCAATGGAGGTAGGGATGGCAATGGGGCGGGGCGGGGCGGGGCCGGGCTAGGTGTGGCGGGGCGGGGCCGAAGGATGGGGTCTTCGTCCCTGCCCCGCATGGTTTTGTCTTACCCCAACTTTGCCCCACCCCACATGATAGGGAAAAATTTCTCACCCCATTCCTGCCCCTTGGAGCCCCGCGAAGCCTCGCCCCACCCCATAAAACTCTAATTTTTGATAAATTACCCTACAATTAGTACAATTTTTTTAATGAAACCAATTTCTTTAATAAAAATATATTTGAAATTACAACTAAATTTATCCCATCAAAGCAAATCAATTTTTAGAAAAAAATTGAATAATATATCCAAGCATTTAACAAGACAATCACAAAGAAAAAAAAATCCTCATTATATAATGCATAACAAAATAAATGCAGAGAATCACATTGGGTAAAATAAAATAAGCTAATATTGATATGTTTGTTTAAATAGTAGTATTTTAGGGTATGAAAAATTTACAATTATAATCCTTAGCAATGCGGGCGGGACAGGGACAGGGAGAGGCGAGGGCCGCAAGGTGGGGTGGGTCTAACAAGTCTAAACCCATCCTCGTCCCGCCCCTTAGTGTAAGGCTAAAATCTTGCCACATTCCTGCCCTACCACATTTGCAAGGCGGGAAAAATCCACGTGAGGCGAAGCGAGGAGGGGCCGGTTAATCAGGGCAGGGAAAAATTGCCATTCCTAAATGGAGGTGGGAAATTTGAATTTTGAATATCTTTGTGGAAAATAGTAAGAGGTGCTAATTGAGTTATAAATCTCTTACTCGTAGTCTAGTACTTGATGAAAAAGAAAAATGTTTCATTAATTAAATTCTTGCGTAACTAACACCATGCAACTCTCTCTCTCTCTCTCTCTCTCTCTCTCTCTCTCTCTCTCTCTCTCTCTCTCTCTCTCTCTCTCTCTCTCATGTGTGGATATAGTTTTATTTTCTTCTAATGTTGAAGAAACTATTAATATGACATAAATGCATACTATTTGTGTATTTTAATAAAATAGTTGGATTCATAATAAATTTAATAATTTTGAGATTACAAGATTTATCGTGAAATTATTATTTTTAAGTCAAAATTAATGATAAAATTATGTTGATTGGACCCCCCCAAAAAAAAAATCTCTAGTTGTAACTTCCTCTTATCCAAGTTAAGGGCCATAATAATTTTGGTGAGTGAGAGATATAGAAAATGTGAGATGTGTAATATAGAATGGTTTACTTAAAAAATCTATGAGATATAATTTTATATTTTGTTTATGTTATTTTGATGACAAAGAAAGGTACTTGTCTGATAAGGTTTTGAGCTCAATTACTTGTGTAGAGTATATTTGACATAGATGATGAATCAATTTTAGTTTTTACAAAAAAAAAAAAAAAAATAAAAAATAAATAAAAATAAAAAGGGCAAGATAAAAATGGAAAATAAAAGAAAATAAAAACATAATTAATAAAATTTGTTGTATCTTTATCATCATGTACACTAATACTTAAAAAATTGATATGACAATAAATATAATTGATGTCACCTCAACAACATAATAAATAAATATTGAATTATATTTTTATGATTTGTCGCACATTAATTTGTAAAATGTATGTAGTAAAATTTATAGTATCCTAATAATCAATTTTTCCCCTAAGAAAAGATAAAGTTTATAAGTGTTTAAACTAACTTAATAGTTAAAATAATCATTTTTAGGCGGGTTCAGATTAACACTTTTTAAGCATGAATTCATTATTAATGCCTTAAATATATATGTGTAATGTGTGTGTAGCAGATTAATTTGAAGATGCACATCACAGGCTTACTGTCCAAAATGAGCATTACCAAGATAATATTTGCAGGAAAATTATTAGGTACTCCTGAAATACCATAAATGCGTAATCTCCTCTCTCACATGACTAGTGAGTCCCACATGAATTTAATTAGTAAGATACACCATTCATGTAGGAGGAGGAAGTAAGCATTTGTGGTACTCTGAGAGTACATAATAATTTTTCACATTTGTATTATTTAATTTGTATAAATAGAATCATTATCAAGAGTTTTTTTTAACTCTGTGGTATCATCTACTCTAATTTAGAATAAAAATCATAGCTCCAATCTTTCCTCCTCAATATTAGTTTTGAAAGTAAGTTTGAAAGTCTCAATATTAGTTATAACTATTGCAGTGGCAGCACGGCATGGGCACTTGGGCGAGGCCTTGCACGCCTCGTGGGTACGAGCCAATTTTGCTGGAGTGCGGGACGATCATAAAAAGCTTTATATAGAAGATTGGCTTAAGGAATAAAAAGAACTAGATTCTCAAAAAAGAAAGAGGGAAGAAAGCGAAATTAGAGAAGACTGAGATTTCTATGACTTTCAATAAGGGTACACGTTGCAGCTTTGGAAGTTGAATAATTAAAAAAAATAAAAGCCAGATTTAAAGATAACTAAGAAAGATATAAGTAGAAGTTTAAAAAGAAAACAAAAAATCTAAGACTTAAGACGTGCAAAGTCCTTTTTTTTTTTTAATTTAATTAATCACATTCTAGAGTCTTGAACTTATAACTAAATATTTAATTGTACAATTTATGGACCGCTTGGTGGGAAAAGAATCAAAAGATACGTTTCAGAAACATTTGATTTTCATGTTAGAAACGTGGGACAAACGTGTATGCTTTTATGCTAAGTTGAGGCATCATTTTCAACACTTTCAATTAATATTTCGAATATTAAAAAAATACTATCTATATTGTATAAACAATTAACCATTGTTTACCAAAAAAACAAATAATTAACCATCAGACTCTAAAATAATACTCAATAAAATATCTCCGGTCAACGTTCAAACTGTTTTCTCGGAAGATTCAAATCACTTGGATGACCATTTTTATTTTATTTATTTTTGAGAGGATGACCAGTTAACCATGTGCAGCTTAGAAGAAATTATAGGAAAATAGCAATCTATTTCCAAAAGGAGTTTTTGTAGAGCTGTCTTAATTACTTACTATATGTATATATATATATATATATATATATTGAATTTTAAGGATTAATATAAAAGAAGGTAAACAAAAAAATCCATCATCCCCTGTCAACCCAACTGCGGATATGTCCTCCCACTTGTTTCATTAGTCTTGTCCTTCAAACTAATGGAAGAGTCATTCCAAACCCACGTGATGAGACTTATGTGTCTCCGTGTTTAATCCATAGCATATCCTTGGGTAGGAGGCAAATATTTATGCAAGGTACTATTGCACGCTCTAAAAAAAAGAGCTAATTATATTTGTGCTTATAATGGTAAAAGGATTAGTTAAATTGTAATTAAAATTTTTTGTAATCTCTTGTAAATCTAAAATCCACTTACTAAATATTTGATGTGAGGCTCAATAAACACGTCTATACAAAACGCACTCAAACACAATTTGGCGTATCATTCAAAGCCTTATCAGTTGGTTTGAGATATTTATTTGTAGATAGTTTCACTGAGAATAGTGCCTAAATGTACATCCATCATGTGGACTAATTCTCAAAAAAACTTGGTCAAAGTTTTCAATATAACCGCAATGCTAGCTCTGTAGAAGTGGCTTTTGAAGGAAAAGAAGAGACGTGAGTCTAAACACAAATCTTCATAAACTTGAAAAGAGAAAGAAGAAAGGGGAGCCTCAATAAATGTCTGCCTTAGACCACTATACCACTGTGACATAATTTGCACCTTTTGCAAGCTAACATATATTACGTTCACACCCTAAAAAAAAACATATATTACGTTCAAGTCATTCATCATATTAAAGCAATATTATAGTTATATATGGCTTTCAACACATAAAATTGACACTCCAAGTATTAAGTAAAGGCTTTAGGTGTTATTATCACCGAAAAAGAAAAAGAAAAAAGGCTTAATTACGGTAAAAGTAAACCATATCTAGGTTCTTAACGGAAAGCAAATTATCATTATGTCAGCAGATTTATCTTTGTTCAATTAAATATGATGACATAGTATGAATAAAGGATTCCATTAAAGAAAATTTGTTGGTTAGATAATACAAAAATTCTCATACAAAATGCTGTTGTTCGTTGCAGATATAGCACACCTTTGACGTAGACAAAGCGAAATAGTTCACGCTTCACAGTTCACACACACACAAAGTAACAAGTCATACGCTTCAACAATTGGCACCGACATGTGATGTGATCACTGATTTCCAAGAAGATTTTAGATCTCGGCTGACAGAGGAGCTCAGGGCATAGTACCAAACGAAATATCTCTATTATAATATATATATATATATATATATATATATATTTATTTATTTATTTGTTTATTTATAAGAGTTTAATAAATTTAGCATAGTGGCCCAATGATATTCAAGCTTGAGCTAACTCCGCTCTGGTTATCGTTGACTTACATGGATTTATATATATATATATATATATATAATTATCATGCATTAACAAAGTTTATACGGTTAAATATTAGTATTAATATATCATGTTGAATATTTTAGTATAAATGCAGAAGTGAAAGCATAAAGAATAGAACATGAAGATGAAAAATACTTGATGGGCTCTTGATGAACTATATGTGTAGTACATGACGTGCGCTGGGCCCTTAAAGCCTTTTACAGGAGCCTGGTTGCAGCCCATTTGTGGCCCATTTGGATTACTGTGGTTTTTCACTTGATCTACACGCTTAGGCCTAAAAGAAAATACCATACATAACTATAAATACCCCAAAACCCTCACAAGCCAAGGTATGCATAATTAATTCCACTCTAGCATTCTAGTTTTGGAAAGAAAGTTCATTGACTTGACCTTCGGAGGGTTTTTGGCCGGCACCACCCCGGTGCTCTCCCCCAGGTTTTTTTCTCGTTGTTTGTAGGTTCTTGTTCCGCTCTTATGAGGATCGTGCAGCTCACTGGTGAACTACGGCATCATCAGAACACAATAACACATAAGAGTTACGTAGTTCAGCCTAACGGCCTACATTCACGGAAGAAACCCTAAAAGGCTATATCAATAATATATTAGACTGTAGTACAAATCTTGTGTTACAATGAATCATAACATGTTTATATATAGTAGACTAAACTCTAAACTAATAGACTTCTAGTACAAGTAAGAGACTTGACTTGCATACAAAGTAAAAATAAGTTTAGGCTTATACTAATGGGCTAATATATCTCTAACACATACCAAACACGCATGAAATTTGTGGCCTCACGTTTAAAGTAATGCCATAGAAAGTAAAGCTAGGTTTGGATAGCTGAACGCGTACAGCGTTCAGCATTTCTAGCTTTTTTTTTTTTTTTTCTCTCTCTCTCTCCTGCGCACGAGTTTCAACAGGGGACAATGAGTGCTGTTCATTACTATGCCGATACTGTTCATGCACTGTTCATGAACAGTACACACACTTTTCAGCCATTTTTAATTAAAAATGAGACCCGCGGTACTATTCACACATTTAAAAATTATTTTGTTACAGTGTTTTTAGTTTTCAGTTGTATCCAAACGGACTCTAAATATATTATCCTTTTATTATTTAATTTGAAAGGTTTGCATGTTATTCATACTTTTCAAGTACATTCAACATGTCTCCCCTTTTTTGGGGGAGAGGGGTTGATTTTCTACTTTTTCACAGTAGTATGATTCATTAACTAATATGTATAAACCCTAACACTTATTTGTGTTGCGGTGGAAACAAGAATAAATTTTCACACTCTCACCTGCGCAAAACTTTAAATAGCATAATATAATAATATTGCAGATCCAAAACCAAAAAACGATTTAGTACAGCGATCAATAACAAAATACTAAATAACGCTGAAACGTGCACAAACTAATAATTGAAATTCAACTATATTTAGAACAAGTAATCTAATTAGCTTGTTTTAAATTCCCACAAGTTGGAAGCATTATGCCAAAAGTACTACATGTTGGCGATTCAATTGGTGGATCTATAAAATATCAAAGTAGAGACACTACAAAAAAAGCAGGCTATTGCGGCGGTCCAGAAGCGCCGCTAAAGCCCAAAAAAGCGCCGCTAAAGGTACCTATAGCCTTTAGCGGCGGGTGCTATTGCGGCGGTCAAACCCGCCAGTGCTCCAGTGCCGCTGTAGGTATATTGCGGCGGTCACTAAAAACGCCGCTATAGATATACCTTTTAGTGGCGGTCAAGGGTTTATTGCGGCGGGGAAAAAGTGCCGCTAAAGAGGTTTAGAATTCGGGCCAATAGAACTTTTAGCGGCGGGTCAAGCCCGCCGCTGAAGGTAGACACATATAGCGGCGGTCAAAAACCGCCGCTATAGGTTGACCTTTAGCGGCGTTTCTAGACCGCCGCTATATGTCCCAACCTACAGCGGCGGTCAATAAGCGCCGCTATAAATGAACTTTGTCCACTTTAGTTGAACATCTATAGCGGCGCTTCTGGACCGCCGCTATATGTCCTAACTTATAGCGGCGGTCAATAAGCGCCGCTATAAGTGAAGTTTGGCCACTTTCGTTGAACATCTATAGCGGCGCTTCTGGACCGCCGCTATATGTCCTAACCTATAGCGGCGGTCCAGAAGCGCCGCTATAAGTGAAGTTTGGCCACTTTCGTTGAACATCTATAGCGGCGGTCCAGAAGCGCCGCTATAGATGTTCAGTTTATACATAAATGTACACCTTTAGCGGCGTTTTTTGACCGCCGCTGTAGGTCTTTTTTTTTTTTTTTTCCCCTGGTCAGTTTTAAAATCACTGTTTGCTATTAAAAAATGATTCATAAACCTGTTGGAAAGAACCTGTAATAGTTTACATCTACTAACATAATACCACAAATGTAATTAACACCATAAATATCTCAAAACTAACATAATATTAACATAGAAATATATACATAACATTGTTTAGAACCACCATCATAAGATTAACAAAAAATGATGTGGTCCTTTGAATAAAATAAGTGCTGAAGTTAATCTAATACTATAATGAAAGTTCGAAAGTGATATACAAAAATATCCTTCAACACTATCAAAAAATGTGGTTCTTCTTCCATTCTTTGTACACAAAAAAGTTCACCAACACCAAGATAAAACTTATGAGGTGTTTGGTTGATGAGATGCGGCTGATGATCTGGGGAGAGCTGGAGATTGTTGGGGTAGAGGAGCATCCTACATACAAAGTACAATTACTCAATAAGTGCGTATAAATGGAATAAAATGACAAAAAAATATTACGAAGGCAAAAATGAGAACAAGTTAAATGAAGACATTAAAATTGTTTTAAACCTCTAACAACCATTTTAAAATTGACATCCTAAAAGTCATTTATCATACCTGATGGCATTGTGAAGAAATTTGTTGCATTTGTTGAAGCATGTGCGCCATTCTTTGCTCCATTTCTTCAAAATGACTAAGTTTTTCTTTCATTTCATCAAAACCTGCTAGTTTCTCCTCCATAGTAGCCAAGGAAGCCTTCAATTGTGCAACTTCATTGTCCCTTGTTTGACTTGAGTGCATTTCACTGTCTGTGAGAGCAGCCTTGCTACTTCGACCACTTGGGGTTGGACCAAATCCTACCCCTCGAATGCGACCTTTGCGCTCCTTACCCATCACTTTAGCATACACATCATCTGCTGACCATGCAATACTACCACTCGTGTCAGATGACTGCAAATGATTTGAATCGTCAGCCAACAATTCCTGCATTTTGTCCTGATATTTGAGTTTGAACAAAACAAAAATAAGTTAGCAATCATATAGTTAAAATGACCTCACAACATATATATACATGTATATAGGATGGGACAAGCAAGCACCAATATATATATATTCTTAAATAAAGGTTATACTGGTTGGGTGGTGATTATATAAAATTATCACGCTAATATTATAAAGCAGAACATGGCATTAGTTGCATAGTGGAAGTTTTATCATTTTATGGGCATTGACCAAATATTTATTTATTTATTTTGATACAATAGAAACCCGTTGTGTTCAAATGCTTACTTAATATGCATACATTAAGAAAATAAAACCCTTCCTCGTAGAAAAGGAAAATAGAAATGACAATTGACAGACAAATTGATAATTAGTTAATAAAACAAAGGGGATTACTTGGCAATTGGCATGCATTCTAACTTTTCAATTAATCATTATTATTAGCGTCCACACAGTAGTTAGCATAATAAATTCCAACATGATCAGATGATGGAAGGTACCAAGAAATTTAAGAGAGAGAGAGAGAGAAGCAAAAAGGGACACAAATCCTCCCATGTGAGTCTGATTTGGGGACAAAGCAAAGAAAGGTGGGCTCTTACAAGTTAGAAGCAGTTCACATGGGAGGGAGGATGACATATGATTTTTCTTAGCCCTCTTTCTTTCACAACTCATCCTCCCCCTAAGTCCTACACTCCTACATCTTCCCACTATATTCCCCCTATCCAATATATATATATATATATATATATATATAATTTTTATCTTTCTAATAAGATATCCTCCTATATATGCAACTAGTCCACAATACAATAATACGCATACACAACTTGACGAGTAATAGAGCATGATCTTATACCATTCTAATTCATCATGACCCTACCCCCACCTTGACCCTAACCCATTTGATTCCGTAATTTCTTTCCTTGAAGAAATTAATCCAACCTTAAAACAACTGTTTTTCCTTTTGTGGGGGGGGGGGGGGCGGGGTTAACCAATAGTTTTTTTTAAAAAAGAAATTCTTTGGTAGCTCCTATATTCCTATGATCTAATTTCTTTTTGCTGAACCCATTAATTGATCCTAATTTCTTTGGTAGCATGAGCTTATACTAATATCTTTAGTCCCTCATATTTATATACCCAACAATGATAAAAGTGGGATAATATATTGAGGTATGATATTAGTTTCCGTCCTAGTTTCCGTCCAAATGAGATGGGATAATATATATTTTTAATGGTGGATCTCAGGTTGGTGTTACTTGCACCCGCCCTCTCCCTCCCTTTTGTTACAACTAAACAAAATAAATATTGCTTCATCTACTTCCTTTACTTTCCTCTCAAACAAACACCAGTTTGCTTTCTTTCATTTCATTGTTTTTCTCCAAGTCTGTTTGATGTCAACATTTTGTCATGGTAAGAGAAATTTGTGGTGTAAATTGTGTTTTTAACAAAGCAGCAGATAACACATGCAAAACTTTCTTTCTTTATTGGTACTATTTTTATATGTGGCCCCTCTCACGGTCTCTGGGTCCAGACCTTTTCCATGTTAGATAATACGACATCATCCCATCCCAATCCTAATCCAATGTTCAGTAATAATGTAAATAGAAAAGTGGTACCCATTTTCAAACTGTTTGATTGAATAGCATTCTTAAGCATGCTTAATGGAATTTGTCGTTATGACTACTTCTTCCTTTTAGAAGCCAACAACTCTAGCATATGACTCTCAAAATCATGCAAGGTACTAGTAGTTAAGAAATGCAAAAATTACTCACCATTTTTTGTTGCACAACAGGATTAACTGCAGTTCCATCTTTACGAGTATGTACAATTTGATATAATACTGCACGCTCTACAGGACGTCCATCAGTTTTTGCCTACATTATGAACAACATATTTATGTAGTGATCAATATTGGTTGCACATAAACTTAGGAGAAGTCAAAATGCATTTAAAAAATAGTCATAATACTTATTACCTTTTTTGCAGCGTGCATAGCAAAGCCCAAAGAACCAGCAGTATGTATGTCATCCTGTTTAGAACGACGCTCCTTATTCTTGTCCGACTCTATCTGCATTCAACAAAATTACATATTTATATACAATATGCTTTAAATATCTAACATTTAACTTCACTTGCTAAAGTCAATACAATCAGAGTTTCATAATTGGAGTAATTTTCTGACAGCTAATAGGAATGATGAAAGTGCATTGGACCCATCAATAAGGACATATTGGACCCATCAATGGTATCAGAGTTCTCCCAAAAAAGAAGGAAAGTAGAACTGCACTAGGAAATACACTTTGCTATGGCATCCCTAAATCTAATCAGTGACTAGATTTTATTGTTATTGGCTACTAATAATACTATCAACTTTAGTCTAAAATTTATGAAATTTATTAGTTAAAAAACTTCAACACCGTTGTCAAGTTAGGAAACTTCCAACAAACAAAGTATATATGTCAAATAAAATAATCCTAAGTACGGAGTACAGCACCTCGTTACTTGTTTTAATTGTTACACGGTACCTACCATCAAGTTGTTTCCAGTGCATACTTACTTATTAGTACAAAATAATCCACGTGAGCTTCAAATAATATTAAAAACAAAAGCAACCCCAGCAGCAAAAAGAGAAAGATGTTCAAATCAAAACTATGAAAAATTAAACATGAAATGGTTGTTAAAGAGATGGAGAGATTGTAGAGAATAAAAAAGCAAAAAAAGTAAAGAAGGAATGAGAGAGAGAAAGGTGGAACCTGCAATCAATAAAGGTTCTAGCTAATCCTATCTAAAAGCAATCCAATATGTATTAATCATTCTCCTTTACGTATGATCCATGATGAAAAAGAGAGAAAAACAAACATACCACTGCATCATCAGTGTACCAATGATCAACAAGTACATCCCAATCTTCTGGTATACATCCACTGGGTTTCTTGTTCTTCACCTGTGCTTTGTTTCTTGAATTCGGAATATAATGGTCCTTCTTCAGCCTACACTTATGATCCCTCCAAGCCTTCCCAATTTTTTGTAAAGTAAATGTCTTCAAAGCCGCATATGCTTTAGGATCAACAGGAACTTGGTACTTTCGCTACAATCAAATAATTGAGTTATCAAATTACGAATGTTTTCATGCTAAAATACTTATGTAACACCTACTACAAAATGTCATAATTACAATTATTCTAACTTCTTTCATACCTCTACAACACGCCAACACTCTTCTTTTAGTTCTTCTGGCATGACCCTCCAATCAAGATATTTAATCGGGCACATGTGGGGCTTTCGCGCAATCGTACCCAAGAAACCAGTAAAAGTCCTCGCCCCGTCCTCAACTGGCTGATGCATACTATTTAGCGGCAACTCAATTTCTTCGTCAGAGGGAAGATCCCAAATATCCAAGTACTTGGTTGGCCCACGAGTGACACGTACAGCTGGCTGGGCATCTGATCCTAAAAGGAGACAATATCAACCAATGTCAAACAACAAAGCATGCAAATAGTCACCAAAGGAAAGCAAGTGTATATGCATGCATCCATGATATGTATTCGCAGAATCATTTAAAGATATGCTATTGCTTTCTTTTACACAACCATGATTTAAAAAAAAAAAAAAAAAAAAATCAAGTGTATATGCATGCATCACAGTTTTCCAATGGCAGATGAGAGACTGACTTCTTAAAATAAGAAGATACTAGGACAGAAAGGAAAGCAATTCTAAGAGGAAACTCGTTTACTTTGGTCTAGATCCTATTCCTTGATATGTATAAAAAGAAACTAAACTAAGGCCATTTTTTAAAGAAGCTATTTGTGATTAGGCAAGGAGAATAGGTCTTCCTTCAACTCAGGAAGCAAGTAGGAAATAGGAAGTACAACATAAAGAAATGGATCATAATATTAAACTCCACTAAATCTTTGGTCAATCATTTATATGACAAAAAGGCCAAATTATGATATAGGAGGGTCTTTGTGCCCAATTATTAATAAAATATTTTAGCAAACACCATTTGCATTGGAAATATAAAAAACTATCAAAAAAATCATTTTTTTTTTCATTTTCCCTAAAATGTTTTTAAAAAATTATTTTTTAAACTAATGTCCTTAAGGAATCCATTAATTTTTCTCAATAAAGGAAGAAATGTTTTGCTATTTATATAGACTAACACAATTACACAAACAACAATTATCAAGGGAAAAAAAAATCTTAGACCGTATTACTATTCAAAAAAAAGGGGAAAAAAGGTATTGTAAAAGAATATTTAATAAACTCACCAAGCAAATTGCCGAGTTTAGAAAAATGTTTTCCAGAATACAGCTAGCGATCAAAGACTGTAAAACTTTATCTTTGAACTTTAGAAAAATTAGCTTTAAGCATGTTAAATGGCATTGCAATACGTGTTGCCAATGCTTTAGCAAAGAAGGCAAAGTCCCTTGAGGAATTAGCAGGTCTGGTTAGACTGGTTAGAAGATGTACCAGATGATGCTTCTCTCCCTTTGAATTTCAAGATTCATCTTAATTTTTCAGCAATAAAATGACAGTCTTGATTCTCAAAAAATAAATTAATAAATTCAGCAAGCAACAAGTGCATTACATAGTTGACAACATACGATTAGCTTCCTAGATTAGTGCAATGTATCATTAATCATTAGCATCATGAGTTTGTAAAGATATCGATTAGATTAACAAAATTATTAATTGGAGATTAGGAGGTTTTTAAAAGCACAAGGCATTAAAATAGAAGAATAAATTAAATAATCTTCTCGTTGGCAGAAACTACCAGTCTTTAACTACCAACTTTAACTACCATCTTTGTGGTTGGTAATTAACAACTATCACTCTCGATCCTACATGTAATTGTTAGAGGAATATTATAAAATGTAAAAGATGCCGCGTTAAGAGTTCATGTCTTATCTCTAATTTTTTTTTTCCCCTAATAAGTGCTCTTCTCTCTTTGATTTTACAATGAAGGATTGCTCCAATCCGAGAGGTTGCATTTGCACTTATCATAAATACTAAGAAAAAAGGTTAATGAGCATAGTAATTATCACTTAAAATTTGTTGTGAAATTACTATGAACATAGTATTTCTTGAAAGTTTGAACAGAATAAAAGATAATTATACTTTCCATTAATTTGTAAAATCAGTGGAATGGGTTAGGTGATTGATCCGCTTCTTAATTGGTGCCTTGAAATCTCCTTGCAACAAGGAATCTCTATCTATATAAGTGTGTGAATTGTGATAAATAATTCAATATAGTGGCCTTCAAAAGAAGCAACACCATTGTAGTGCTTCTTTTAAACGGCTAGAAAGGCCCCGCTTTGCGGAGTAATTATAATTTCCAAATACCTAAATCTTTTGCCCAACAAGTCACCAACACTAGTCATTTTCAATATGATTTATTAGAGCTTATTTAAAAAGCACATTGCTCATCTTATTTTCTTCTGAATTTTGGTTTTTGGAATTGAAGAGTAGAAGATAGAATCGCCTTTGGTGAACCAAAACTGATGAGTCAACCTTTTTTTTTGGTTAAAGATGAGTCAACCTTAAATGCGTAATTTCTATTATTTTTTCTAAGCTAGAAAGTAACATACTAACACTAAGTACTAAACACTAAAATAGTGAAACCCTTAGGAGGAGCAAAGGTTAGTACTTAGTATTCATGAAGCAAGCAAAAAGGTCAAAAAAGTTCCCTATTTAAAAATGGGTAAAAAAAGTGAAAACTATCCCTGCCACAAACCCACCATTTTTTTTTTTTGATGAACCAAACCCACCGTATTGTGTGAAGCTAGTCATTGCTTATTCACAATGTGTTGACTGTAGATTAATAAACATTACAAGTTTGAACTTTGAACCTAATATTAAATGTTAAGAATTGTTTATATATTGTTATTACGAGCAAGAGCTGAATTCAATTTCATCTCAATTATATATTACATGTTTAACTTTGTATTTTCTTTAACAAAATCAAAAGTAAAACCATTCAACAAAATACACAATTTGAAACCAGTTTCTATCTATGATGATTATAAATGTACCCAACCCATATGGAATTTTAGAAAGCACCAGATAGTCTTGGCCTATCCACACACTACTAGCTTATAAATTTGGTTTCATTTTTGCCACCACGTTCAACTTATAACATATAACTACTACTACTGCTAGAGAGGTACAAAAAGTCATTTTTTAGGACTTCGAAAGTTCAAGCTAGCAAGCAATCTCTTTGAGTCTTAGCAGTGCTTTCACATAAAGAAAAAAACAAAGAAATTGCAAAACTAAATATGTCAAAGCAAACAAACCTTTTTTTCCTCTATTTATTTATAACGAAGATAAAAATTAAAAATTATAGTCTAGACTTCCCACCCAACTCATAGTTGTCATTTGGATTTTTAGCTTATTTATTTTTGTACAATTTTCTAAAGTCTTGCTTTTTTTTTTAATACTATACTTTTACACTCTGTAAACAAAATCAACCAAAAACTAATATTAAGCCCATTTAAGATATTATTTTTTAGATATCTTCTTCTTCCTTTAAAAAAAGAAAAGAAAAACCATAATAGTTTATAAGTAGTAGGACATTAGTTGGACCTACCTTAGCTATGAAAGTTCGATGGGAACTATAAACACATGAAAATTGACGAGAGTGGACAACCTTTCATTTTATATGAGCACACAAATAAAAGACACAGTTTGAAGGAATCAAAAACCTAAAAGCGAAAGGGTAAAATTGACATCTCAAGAGCAACCAAAAAGGAAGATGCTACCAGCTTGGTTGTGAACCAGAAATGTTTTAGAGGTGCAGCTATTTTTATAAAATAAATAAATTACGTATTAGATGTACACCATAAATAAATGGAAAGGGAGAGGGCATCAAAGAAACTTTTTAGCAGTAAATGGGAAAAGGTCGCTTCAAAGTTAATAAACAACAATTACAATTTACCTAAACTCAAAAGGCAATGCAATAAAGAAATGAAGAATAAGACAAACTGCATAACCAACACTGAAATACAACATACCTTGACTAAATCTGCCCATACCTTCGTGGTTTCAATGCTAAACTTTTGAGTAAAAAACACATACCTTGTGTAGACGTTTCGTGTGTTTCTTGGTCTCCCACTTCATCCGCATTTTGTGAAGCAGCTCTTTCCAATGTTAGACTCTTGGAACGAGTGCGCAGTTTTGTCTTTCGCCTTGTCATTTCAACTGTCAAAGTCTAAAATAAACAACTATATAAGCACAATGACAAGTAATGGTACAAGTAATTGAAAATACAACAACTCCAACTACTTTCAACACTAAAACAACACAAATTACCCACTAGTCATGCAATTCAACTTTAGAATTTAACAAATACAATGTTGTGGACTTAAGTCAAGATAATAGGTTTTAGAATTTAAAAAATAATAATAATAATTTCAGGTCCCAATTAAATAACATGTTATAAAATTACTATGAAGTTCATTAGAATAACAAAATTACTATATACTTCAAACAAAGTTTGTATTTGTCACTTTAACATTCATCCATTCTATGAAGTTCAATGTAAACTACTACAACACAACTCAATTAAGTGTTAAAGAGACCTTTTAGTTTTAATTTTTTTTTTCCTATTAAGCAATAATGAATTTCGTTAAAGAATGTGCAAGAAGGGGCACAAGCTAGAGTAATATAAAAGTATTACCTAGAGTCATCATCACTAGAGTCATCATCACTGGACCCATCATCATTGGACTCATCGTCATTAGACTCATAAACATCATCACTAAGCTCTTCATCATCGATAAAGTCTTGTTCAAACATTTCATCCTCACTAATCAACGTTCTATCATAAATGGTTCCTTCTTCATCAACTCGAGCCCAAGTATGGTTGTCATTTGCATCATCACATGCATCATCAAGAGTTACACTATAAGGGACATTCTCCATATAGGTATCCACCTCATCATCATCATCTATAGCTTTAATACCAACATCAAATACCTCCCTAGGTTTTGTTTGGACCACCACCACCCAATCTTTATGTCTCACATCCTCCACGTAAAACACTTGCGAAGCTTGAGATGCTAATACATACGGTTCGTCAATCAATCGATCACCCTTGTGTATCAATCTTGAAAAATTGACAAGGGGAAAGCCAAAGTCATCTTTTTTGTATCCTCTCCCACTAATAACGTCAGCCCATTCACATTTGAATAATACATATCGATACTTATCAGAGTAGTTCAACTCAATAATATCGATTAGTACACCATAATAAGTAGCACCACCTTCCGTAACAACACTAACTCCACTATTTTGAGTTTTCCTATTTGTTTCACAATCTTTGGTGCGAAACTTCAAACCATTTATGACATAACGTTTGAACCGTTTTGCTTCATTATCTGGATATCGAGCAAACCATCTAACTTTATCAGAGAGTTCATTTCTCTTAGAGGCATCCATTGACATCACCTATTATAGAGGAAGACTTTTATTATAAGTATGCTATCTAAAGTGTTACAACCCAAAATATAACCGAATACATATGTATATATGCTTTACTTACATATTCCCTAAACCAACTGCAGAATTCCTCTATGTGCTTCTTTTGAATAACATCATCAGTTATGTGGGCAGGAAAACCAGCCTTGATCTCTTCTATGTGTACACTTCAAAGCCGCATAAACGTGTTAGTGTTAATCTAGAGTATTATATTGGAATTCCGTTAAAGGATACGCAAGGACATATTACTTACTCGCGAAATGGAGTGATTTCTTCACAATTGAATAGCACATAACGATGTGCTTGGATCCATGAATTTGAATCTAATGTAATGCTCACCACTGCACCCATGGATTCCTCGACATTCCTTACAGGCCGATTGAATGCAGTTTCAACAGATTTAAAATAGCGTGAGCAGAATGTTAAGCATTCCTCTGCTATATACCCTTCTGCAATGGAGCCTTCTGGATAAGTTTTATTATGGACATAAGACTTAAGTCTTGACAAGTACCTATTGGAAAACCCAAGATCAACAGCGAGAAATTGGTAAGTTAAATGAAACCAAATAGACCAAGTTAACATATGTGTTACCTCTCTATGGGATACATCCAACGGTAATGAACTGGGCCAGCAACTTTGGCTTCGCTAGCCAAATGCATGACTAGATGTACCATCACTGTAAAGAAAGAGGGAGGAAATATCCTTTCCAACTCACACAATGTCACTGCAATTCTCTTCTCAAGAGCCCCAAGTTCCTCCACATTTAATACTTTGGAACATATCTCCCTAAAGAAACAAGATAAGTCAATTAATGCCCTACTCACTTCAGGGGGCAAAGATCCACGTATTGCTATTGGAAAAAGCTGCTGCATTAAGATGTGATTATCATGGCTCTTCATCCCACTAATCTTGCGTTCTTTGAGTTTAATGCAACGTGAAATGTTTGAAGAATATCCATCTGGCACTCTTACATGTTTCAAAACTTGCAAAAACCCATCCTTTTCACTAGCATTCATATGGTAGCAAGCATGTGGCATACGTGTCTGATCATTGCCAACCTTTTCCAAGTGAAGTTCACTTCTTATACCCATATCCTTTAAATCTTGGCGTGCCTTCAAGTTATCCTTTGTCTTGCCATCCAAATTCAACAATGTGCCAATTATATTATCCACTACATTCTTCTCAATGTGCATCACGTCAAGATTGTGACGCAACACATGGTCCTCCCAATAAGGCAAGGTGAAAAATATACTTCTCTTCTTCCACCTAGTTAAGGCATCCTCCCCTCTTTTTCTTTTATTGGTCAAATTAACTTTTTTCTTCCCAAACACATGATCGGCTACAGCATCCGTTTGTAACCTGATTTCCTCTCCTGATATTGTAATAGGAGCTGCTCTCATATCAACATGCCCATCAAATGAGTTTTTTTGCTTACGGAATTTATGATCTCTATCCAAGAATCGCCTATGTCCAATGTAACTAAATTTCCTTCCATATCTTAACCAACGAGACTGACTATCATAGTTACAAGAGGGACATGCAAGAGCACCTTTCGTACTCCAACCCGAGATATCACCATATGCAGGAAAATCATTTATGGTCCACAATAATGCAGCATGCATTTGGAATGATTTTTTGGAAGACACATCAAACGTTTCTACTCCAACATCCCATAACTCCTTCAATTCTTCTACTAGGGGCTGTAAATACACATCTATATCGTTCCCGGGTGAGGATGGACCAGGAATCAATAAGGATAGCATGAAATAAGACCTTTTCATGCACATCCATGGAGGGAGATTGTATGGAATTAAAATGACAGGCCATGTACTATGAGTACTACTCATATTTCCATACGGGTTGAATCCATCAGCTGCTAATCCAAGCCTTACATTACGAGGCTCAGATGAGAACTCTATATACTTAGAGTCAAATGATTTCCAAGCTTCAGAATCAGCAGGATGCCTCATTAACCCGTCATTCACTCGACCATTGGCATGCCACTGCATGTGATTGGCTGTTTGAGGAGACATAAATAGTCGCTTCAATCTTGGCTTTAAGGGAAACCACCGTAGGATCTTTGCAGCTTTCTTTTTTCTTCTCTTGGAGGGAACATTAGTACTTTGTTGACCTTTAGACTCATTGGTTTCCCATCTTGAAAGGTTACAGTTTGGACAAGCTTCAAGGTTCGCATTGTCCTTCCAATATAAAATACAATCTTTAGGACAAGCATGAATCTTCTCATAGCTCAAGCCCAGATCCTTAATAATCTTCTTAGCCTCATAACAATCTTTTGGCAACTTAGCATTTGAAGGAAGAAAATCAACCAAAAATTCCAGCAGCATGGTAAATGATTTGTTGGTCCAACCATTAAGACACTTCATGTGGTACAAATGCACAATGGCTGACAATTTGCTAAAATGCTTACAACCTTCATAACATGGTTGATTAGCATCTTCAAGCAATTTCATAAATTGAAGTGCATCTTCATTAGGACCTTTTGCAGGACCTTCTGTGGGTTGGTGCACACTAGGACCTTCTTCCGTTGGCCCAGATGCCATATCTTGTATGGGAAACATGTCATGCAACATGTCACGAAGATCGGCATACTCTATTGGGTTTTGTTGGACATGACTATTAGGAGTTTCAGTAGAAGTCTTTGCAGACGATGATTCCCCATTAAAAATCCAAGGGTTATAACCCCTACAAATCCCTTTTGACACTAAGTGAGCCTGTACAGTATCTACGGGCAAAGAAGTTGTATGCACACATTTTTTACACGGACATGAAATCGTTCCATCCGGGTGTGCATGGTTAGATGCAAAATTCAGAAACTGTTGGACTCCATCTAAATATTCTTGTGACCTTCTATTGGTAAGTTTCATCCAACTCTTATCCATTGCTATAACGTGGATTACAAGAAATACCTATAATATGATTTCATGAAAACACAAATCAAGAGTTAACACACATTTCATTTACACAATTACACCTTAATTTAAGAAAGAAATCATCTTTAATCATTCACGTTTAGCTATGTTCCTAAAAAAACAATGAATTTAAATGCATAGAGAAGTTATCAAGACATTTAGTAACTATAACATCATTACTAGCAATATTTTTTAGGAATGGACATCTCTTTAAATATGCAATTCCATTTTAGCATTCCACGTGTGCAAAAAAGATAGAGAGACACCCTTAAAATGAATTCATCAATTACGAACAACTCAACAACAATCATTTTTCAATTACACAAAACAATCAACACTCCCAATATCAGCTAAAACCACCTTATTACTCCATGCAAGCCACCTGCTTGCCTCAATTCAACAACCCACCACAAACAGAGAGAGAGAGAGAGAGAGAGAGAGAGAGAGAGAAAGTACCTTAAATCTTTCACGAACTTCACTTGCTTCGATCACACGAACTTATAGTGCCTCTTCTTTTTGCAATCTACCAACATGAAAATAATATATATAAACCCAAGTTAATTCTCAAACTTGACTAACAAGAGCATTAAAACCCCATCAATTTCCAAATACTGAAATGGGTATTCAAAATTTGCATAAATAATCTAATATAATAAATAAATAAAAAAAGGTCAATGCAACTACTAGAGACTAATATATTCGTGTCATAGGCCAAAAACCAGTCAAAACTAAGAACCGTTGGCAAATCTGATTTTGTCTTTGGTCTGGTTTTTAAAACCATGAATGCATGTTCTTAGGGCATACGTTTGTAAAACCCTAGATACATTGTCACTTGCATATTACCCACAAAGTTTGGAACAAACTAGTGTATAACATTTGTACAACAATTATTGGTTTTTATCGAGACTTATTAATAACATAATATATTAACTGGTTTGGATGAGGACATTGGTGAGAACTGCATGATAAAGTTTTGGCCTCTCTGCTGGACTTTGAAGTTGATTTATTTGCTTGTAGAGACTTAGAGTGTGTAAGAGGGCAGAGGAGAGAAGTGGAAGAATGACTGTAGGAGAATTCAAGAATATGTAGCCTGTCTAGTGGATAAGAGAGCTCTCTAAATCTTGGCCTAAAAATAAGCATGAATAAGCATGAATACGTTTTAAACCCCATAATTCAGATTGGTTTTAAAAATTAATTGGCTAATGTCCACTTACACTCATAATTCATGGACTTTGCTCGTATGTGTTTGTTTGTTCTAATGTCCACTTACACTCAGTGCTCAGTGACAGTGTCATGCTCACTGCCTCAAGGCTCATGTGAAAAACTTCACAAGTGCCGTGGTTGTCCTTTGGTAATTTGGTGTGGGAAGAGTGAGTTTTAACTAAGGGTGGTCAAAATCAATGTCAAACTTCAAACAGTATCATTGGTGGGTATGGGGTTATTTTTAAGAAAAATTTACTAATGAAAGTGCACACAACAGTAAACTATTATTTTAAGAAAAATTTATCGAAAATTAAAAAAGTATTACAGTTTTTTTAATTTGTTATAAAATATTTTTAAAAATAGATAGTTTAACCGGATCATTCTTTAAAGATAGACTAGGGGTTTATTGGTCTAGCTTTAAAAGGAAGGAAAAAAACATAAATCATACTAATGTTTTAAGTTTCACTAGTTACAGAAAAAGGAGAGACTCTCCTATGAATCGACCTCATAGCAGCTTCAAACCTTCAGTTACATGATATACTTTCACTTTCTGAACTAGTAAAATGCCAAATGCAATGAGGCAAAAGGAAGAGGGGAAAAAATTGTTTACAATTGTCTAAATAATATTTATCGGAAAATATTAATAAAATAAATATATGTTTAAACAAAACAACATTATATAGTTATTTCAAGACATATTTATTTTATTAAGAAATTATTTCAACCCAAATCACATCACGTTGTTTTGTTTAAGTATTTTTTATTAATGACAACATAGTAAATGGGTATATGATTTGAACTGAAATAATTTTTATAAAAAGCATTTATAATTTAATTTAAACCTTCTACAATTGTTTATTTGAAACCAATCTGAATTAGGGGTTTAAAACGTATTCATGCTTATTTTTAGTTTAAGATTTTTAATATTAGTTTAATATTAAAATAATAATATTATTCCCATAAAAAAAAAATAATGATAATATTAATATTATATAAAAAAAGAGATTCAAAATAATAATTGAATTGAAATGAAATGAAATAAAATAAAATATCTTAACAAAATGATAATCTCTGAATAGGGAGTAGAAAAAGCCATAAAACGCCATATATCATTCTGACTATCAAATCTCCACCCTTCCTTCCTTATCACACTCACACATATATCTCTCTCTCTCTATCTCTCTTCCTCTTCCATTTTTCTTCCTCACCATCTACTGGATAAGAGAGCTCTCAATTCAAACCACCATGTTAATGGTTATGCCTTCTTCATTATCCAATTTCTGATGAACTCCACCGCTCCCAACACCATTACTTGCACCTTCTTTTAATTTACACTTCTAATTTACCTTATAGTTTTTCACATTGTTGGTCTAGCTTATTACTAGCTCTAAATTGGTACTCTTTTACTTCATAACCTTAAAAAGTGCATTAAATAAAACACCCTTTACTCTCAATACTTATAACAAGCTCTAGAGACTTTCTGGTCTGCTACCTGGTAATTACTCCGAAGCTCCATATATAAAATTTGAAAGAAACTTCCTCCACCTTTTTTTATTTATTTATTATATTTTATCTTTGAGCTAATTTATCTATACTATTTTATTTTGGCCTATGACACGAATACATTAAATAATCTAATTGAATTCAAACACTTGGTTGTTTAGAATTTAATCGCTCTTATCTTATTGGTCAATGCAACTAAGAATTTGAATTTGATTAGGAAAAACCTAATATACTGCACCTAAGAGACTATATCTAAGTTTAATTCTTTATCAAATCAAAATCAGTTTATACTCTATACCCCATAAAATTGCCATGTGAAAGATCATTTCCTAAAAACAAGATACGCCAACCTAAAACGCTTGTGGCTTTCTACTTTTAGGGTAAACATGAATGGTTCTATCAAAAAAGAAAAAGAATGGTTCTATAAAAAAAAAAAAAAAGAATCAAGCACGGTTTTTATTCTTGTTTAATTTTAATCTGAAACAAATCTATACCACTAATCTATACTACTTACAAACTAAATTACCCTTACAAACAAACGTAAGAATTAAAAAGTTTACAAATTTTAATTATTAAGGGGAAAAAAAGTCATATTACAAATTTTTAAAATCCTTCAGTTTAGATAAACTTCTAATCTCCCATTACAAAAATTCAAATCTCTTTAAGTTTATCACAACTAAAATTTTGGGGATATTTAATTCAAAAACCGTTTGAAACTTCTCCTATATTTGAGTTTTAATTCAGTTTCTCATCTATTTAACAATTATCACTAATCTCTATCCCTCTTACTTTTTTTTTTTTCTCATGCCAAATTCAGAAATTAAAATCACGTATCACTACAAAAAAAACAAGTGAGTTATCAAACGATTACATTTTGTATATTTATAGCCTTTATGTTTAGAAAAAATTTTACTTAAATTTAGCCAAATCAAAGTGGGCTGTACACTTATATAACTCAATAGGAGTGTAACGACAATAAATGTTATATGCTTTAAATTTTAAATATTATGACTTTAAGATCATATATACATTGTTTTAATAAAGTTGGATTTAGAATATTTACACTCAACCTAAACTTGTCTTTTACCATTGCGTAATTGCACCAAACTGGATTGAATAGGAATTAGTGGACAAAATAAGACCTAATAGGACTAAATGGGACCTAGCAGACTGAATAGGACCAAATATACATAATAGGACCAAATAAAATCAAATGGACTGAATAGGACCGAATAGAACTGCAATGGACCGAATAACTGAATAAAACCGCGTAGGACCAAATAGATTGAATAGGACCGAAATGGACCAAATAAGGCCTAGGAAGACTAAAGTAGACTGAATTAGACCGAATAGAACCAAAGTGCACCCAATCAGACTGAATAGGACCCAATAGACCGAATTGATCGAATAGGACCGAAGTGGAATGAATAGCACTATTTGTCATTTTTTTTTTTGAATAATTTACTTTTGAAATTAGGGAAATACTTAATGCAAGCTAAAATCCATAGTTATAGACTTATAGCCCAATCAAAATATAAAGTGGGCTCCAGCCAAAAACAAAAAATAAAAACCAGAAAAAGTACAATGTTAAAAAAAAATTCCCACTTGTTTTTAAAAAAAAGTTAGCTCAAACTAACTACAAACCAAACTTTCTCATACCAACAACATATTTGCTCCCCTACACACTAACCCTTTCATTTGCACTAACTGGATGTAAAGCCAAACACTTCCAAAAAAACCCAGATACCAAATTACTTCAAATTAACTATTCAACTGTCATTTCCCAAACCAATTTCACATTCAGTCCCATACACACCATCCCTTTCATTTGCACTAACTGGATGCAAAGCCAAACATTTCCTCAAAACCCAGGTACCAAATTAGCTCAAACTAAACCAACATCACAATAATTCCCATACACACTAACCCTTTATTTGCAAAAACTCAAAAGAAAAACGAAAACCAAACAATTTTCACCAAAACCCAGATAACAAAATCAGCTCAAAACAACAAAAGTTAAAAAAGCACAAAATGTATCCCATCTCACCAATATCACATTCAGTCCCAATAGCCAACACAGTAGCCAAGTACTTGGTATCCGAACCCCACTTCTTCAAAAAAATTTTAAACTTTTTTCATATAAACACGAAAATGATTTGAGTTTCTAAAATTCAATTGTATAGATACCTCCAAATGGGGTATCCACAGCACATCTAGGGCTTGCAAAGTTGGCGAAATGCGCTCTTGGGTTCTTCGTATTGCCACGGAAGAACCTGCAAAATCCCACAAAATGAAAATAAGATACTAGAGTAACAAGTTTGTACCCTATGCATAAATCTCCCACATATATACTTAGACTTAGCCAAGTCAACCCTGAAAGATTTTTTTTTTTTTTATAAGTAACCCTGAAGGAGTTATATAATTTATCTTTGATTACACATATGAGTTTAAGAATATTAATTAACATGAGCGTATAAGAGGTTCATCCCCCCCCCCTTCCCCCTCTCCCTACGGTCCCCTGTGCTTTTAAAAGAATCAAATCAGCAAGAAAAATGTCAATTCTTCTAGACACCTTTTCTTGATCCAGTAGTATGATTCTGTTGAGAATTGAGATTCCAAAGATCTTTTTTTTGTATTTTTTTTTTTTT
Organism: Castanopsis chinensis; assembly: GCA_032878915.1. Taxonomy (NCBI): domain Eukaryota; kingdom Viridiplantae; phylum Streptophyta; class Magnoliopsida; order Fagales; family Fagaceae; genus Castanopsis; species Castanopsis chinensis. The sequence goes on along the minus strand of JAVQMG010000126.1, from coordinate 9,546,059 downwards.
TTTGCAAAATGGACCGTTACAGAACGATGCCAAGAGAGCTTCAAACCTAACCAAATTAGTAGACCAAGCACTTACTTTAGAGTAACAAAATGCACAAATGCACACGTATTCAACTTTAACCACCTATGGGTTACACTACGGTTCTACCCTTAACAAATAGTTCAATCTTAATAAACATCTTCTTGATCAGGAACAAATAGCAGTCTTGTAATTGTATTTGAATTAGTTAACAAACTACTCATTACATGAGAATTTATGTCAATGCTGAGCATTATTTGGATAATAATAATCCCATGCCTGTCTTAAAGAATCTCCTACAGAAACTTTTATATAATGCCCCATACATTAGATAAGGTGGTCAATGTCAAAGATATAACAGAACTTATCATGAGTAGATTCAGTACATTAAAAACAAAGTCCTTGGCCAAGACATCTAAATCCACCTACAAGGGAGGCAGGGGCAACAGCAGCACCGAGGAGATGTGACAGTATTGGCAATAGGGACATACAGACCAGACCATGACTTCACTGCACCTCACTAGACATAAACTGAACTCATACTGAAGAAAGTTGCAAACCATACCTAGTCTCTCTCTGAAAAAAATCAATTTGGTTTGAAAGCAGGTACCATGACCAGCCCAAGGTAAGCCATTAGGCTCGACCAAATATAATCAAGCCATTAACATTTATTTCAGGTCTGTTTGGGTGCTAAACATATAAAAAAAAGTTATTCCCAGAAGAGCAAGAATCAGCATTTAAATAAAGGACTGACCGAAGACTAGATTATCATTTGATCCTGAAAAGAGATCTCACCATATTAAAACAAATACATTTCCATATTCATCGATAGTTTTTGTTTTGTTGTGTTTTTTTATTTTATTTTTTGCATTTACCAGAAAACAAATACTAACAAAAATTGAAAACTTACAGGATGTCTGGGATCAGCAAGCATGGGGAAGAGACCTCTGACTATAAGTGATTGCCTTGCCTGCCAATCACCAAAAAGAATTAAAATCATCGGCTAAGACATAAAGAGAAGGTACAAAGTAAATGACCATGAAACTTCAACAATTTAAGAGAGCATAAAAAAGCAGGAACAGAGAAGAGTCAGTGTTTCAGGAAATTAGTTTAGGAACAAAGAGTTAAAACCATAGATGGCAACATCCAAGTTTTACAGTAAATCAAGGCAATATTGATAGTACACTGTGGCATACTATGTCATTATAAGATTACAAAATTGCAGTGTAATAATCCACAGTGACTACTAAATAAGGTTATATAAAAGGAATATTACATTAGAGGGATAGCTTTCCCACAAATGATACGACAGACTACATGGTTGGTCCTGAACAAGAAAAAAAAAAAAAGATGATAAACCTGAGCTTCAAAACCAACAGTAGAAGGGGAAGGTAACCCGTACATCAAAAATGCATAAGAGATAAAAATTCCAATATGGTACTCTGCCCCCTACATGGCCATTGAACTAGTAACTTTTCTGGCTAATAATCAGATGCTGCACATTATACTAATCAACTCCTTAAAAACTACATGACCTTTAAGGCCTTCCCAAGAAGCATACCGCACTCATAAGAGAGGGAAAACTCCTGCACGGCTCATCCCCCACCCTCCTCCCCTCCCTCCATTTTCCCATTTAACCCTTTTCTAGGAGGTTCAGGAAACCTAACTGTGATAAATAAGCAGAAACTAACATGCCACAACCCATTGTGGTGTAATTCCTTAACAATGACTCAGTTAAATGAGTATTATTTTAAAATGTCCCACATTGATCAGAACAAAGTATGATCCCACAACTAGGATGATAAAACACTAAAGGGACAAACACTCACTCTACCTGGGCCTTCCTTTTTGTATTGTCTGTCTAAGTTCCCTCTACATAAATTACATTTCAAAAGGCACAAACTCAAATTGGATCAATTTTCCAAGATAAATTAAAACACGACCAAATAGTCATAGCAAAATTTAATTGAGTTACCTCCACTTGTTCGGCAGTTGTAATATTCAAGCATTACACCATCTTCACCAGACAACGTGGATGCAGTTTTCTTTGCTAGCTTAGGATCCTCGTATCGTGTACCAGCTATCTGCCAAGCTCTTGATATAAGCCTACACACATTTGTCCAAACAAACTAAGTATTCAGAATTCTTTATTTGATTTTATTATAATTATTCAAACACCTGTTAATTTATTAGAACATATCAAATACAATTAGATTGAAACATGGATATGAGAGTAAAGATATCAGTTTAGATGGAAAAAGCAAATGTAACATTAGGATTTCAACATGGCTTGACAAGCTTATTGAGATACAACCTAGGGTTCAGCAAGTTCAGCAAAGGGTAACGCCTTTCCTCAGGAATATCTTCAATCTTTTTCCTGAAGTTCACACCAACAAAAAAAAAATAAATAAATAATAATAAAAAAAATAAATAAATAAACAACAAAGACCAAAAGAAATCCAAGTTGTAATGGCTTAACAACTGCCAACTACCACCACATCAAAAACAAAATCAAAAGAAAGTTTCAAAGAAATTCCTATTATTTTTTTCATGAACAAAACATAAATTTATTCCTAATGTACTCTAGCTCAAATGGCCATTTTCAAAAGGTGTGGTCTTGGCTTAAGATCCATGTGGGGTTTGTAAAACTTAGCCATCAAGATATTTTTTTAAAACAAAATTGACCATCTTACTATCATTTCACAACATTTATTTATATATATATAGTCAATGAACTCTTACTCAAATGTCACTTCCTTTTCCTACAAAAACTATGCAGATGCTAAAAACTCACTGGATGCCTGGGTTTTTAACTTAACAATAAAAAAATACTATGCTTTTTATATGTATGGCTTACATACACTGTTGGTCCCTAAATTTTAAAGTGATTGCTTTTATTCTCTTAGATGACGTGTCCAAACTAAAAACTAACACATTGTGACTGTATTAAACACATTAGGGACTAAAATCAATCACTTTAGGTTTGTTTCTGAAAAGAATGTTTTATTGAGTAAAGAAACAGGAGCGCACCAGTACACAGAATATACTTAAGGTACAGCACAACTAAAATCTAAAGTTACAATGACCAATGAGATCTCATAAGTTTGAAAAAGAAAAAAGTCTTGTTGCTGCCATCCATTCATACAAAGTTCTGAAAATCTGCAGTTTCAAATCTAAAATAGTCCATTCACATCCCTCAAAATTTCTAGCATTCATTTCTATCCAAATGCACCACATCAAGCAATACGGGATGGCCTTCCTAATCTCATTATTATTATGTTTACCAAAAAAGCCTTGCCAACAAGCTAGTAAGTCTACAATCCCTCTGGGCACCACCCACTAAACCTCAAAGAGGCTAATTATCATATTCCACATGTCTCTAGCAAACAGACAATGAAGAAGAAAATGATTAATTTATCCCCCAACCTCTCTTGCTCACACAACACCAACTCACCAAAATAAATTTTCTTTTCCTCAAGTTATCTGCTGTTAAGATTTTCCACAAAGACAAAGTCCAGATAAAGAAAGCAAGACATGTTCACACTTTAAGGCTTCTAAATACTTTTCCAAGGGAATAGTAATCTCAAAGCCTTCAATACATTGCTCATAGTGGGGAAATGTAATACACCCATAGACGGGTGATATGTGTGTCTATATATATATATATATATATATATATATATTGCTAAGTAATGTACGAAATTTTAATATTAAAAAAAAAAAAAAATAAAAACCAAGTGCGCGAGAAGTGTATAGTGAAAAACAAGAATAAGAAGGCAAAACTAAACTCCACAAAAGGAGAGTACAGAAAAAGAAAAACTTAATGTCAAGAATAGACCATTCACAATCCTCAAAGCATCTAGCATTCCACTTCCTCTAAATGTATATGTGTGTATATATAAATATATATATATATATATATATGAAAATGTTAATTTTTTATTATTCAGAGACTGTCCAAGAGTAGTTGCTATATTGAGAAGTACTAAAATCAGTGATAGCTGACCCTTGAAACTGTGCAATCTTAGTTTCTTGGATGGACCTCAACCTCTCACAATGCTAGCTATAAACCAAGCATTTAAAAAAATATAAAAAATAGAAAGAAAAAGAAAGATGATATAGCACAAACAATTCAAAGAACATAAATAGTTAGAATCAATGCTTCAGTTTATGTACAAAAGCACCATGAAGACTCTTATCAAGAGGCTTCATGTACTTCACATGAATTTCTAAGAAAAAGTATCCCACAGCTAGCAGACAGATGTTCAGAGCATGTAAGCACAAAGTGAAAGCAATGACTAGAAGCTTTGAAGAGAATAAGGAAACAGGAAAGAAAAGGAAAATACATGAGAATCATTAAAGATAAATAAATAAAATAAGTGTGAAAGGTGTCGAAAATGAACAAGATCAGGAAAAAAAAATACCATTAAAAAGCACATGATTGAAACATAGAACAAATATATGTCATTTCTAGATTCAGCAAATTACCTAATAAGTAATAACAGAAAGAAGTGCCTCAATATAATTGGGTGAGAAAACTCGGTGTAGAGGTGCTATTCTATTAAAAATAGCAAGAGCAGAGAGGATGTGGTGGACTGGTTTCTAGTAAGAAACTATGAGGTAGCAAAGAGAGAGGAAAAATCTAGAGAGATGAGACAGGGAGAGTGAGCACTAAGAGGCTTACTGATCAGACTTGTAAGATTCCATCAACTATTTGTGTTTAGAAATCAGTATGCACATATTAAGGTATTGTGCCATCAAATATTGTCATATTTTATGAATTGTATTCTTTGTAGTACAAAGGTGTGTCTCCTAAATAGTTCAACCTACAAATACTATTACAATTCCAGTGGTTGACCATCATCCAAGCTTAGAGTAAACAAAAATCCCCGTTATACTTGTAAAGGATAAACAATACCATATATTCTAGGACATAGAAACCCTTTCATTCATAATAAAGTGACTATATTTTACGTTATCCGTCAACCCACTACAACCCTTCTCCTTTTTCTAGGCTTGGGACTAACTGAGCACAAAATATTTGATGCCAAACAGTCACACAGACATAGGAGGAATTAGGCCACACAAACCCATGACGCTGAAAAAACAAATCCCCACTACTCCTTTTTGCAAAATGACATTAAGATATATAGTTAAATGTTGCATATGCTCAAAGGATTAATATTTGAGAATAAAATTTAGTTCTCTAACTCTTTTTCAGATACAACAAAGACAAATGATCCCACAGACTCAAGTCCATGATAAGAAGCCATAAATTGTGTAAATTAAAGCGTATCAACACTTGAGTTTCATGAAACTTTGAGCAAGAGCTGGCTAAGCTATTATTTGAGGCCTTCATGACTCCTTATGACCAACTTGAGACGATGAGATAAAAATCTCTATGGCAAAATTACCATGTTTCCTCTCCTAAAAACATCATAAGCTCCTTACTTTCTATATAAGCACAAGCTGAGATCACTATTCCTCAAGCAAGACATGTTCACACTTTAGCACTAGGGGGCTAAGGCTTTATAACATGATCTAACCTCAAAGTCCTATCAAGCAGACAGCTTCCATAAAAGCTTATCCTTTCCATGACCTCACACAGATGCAGAGTAAATTAAATCCAAGAAAAATGGACTCCAACTCTCAATCTTGTACTTTTTGTATAAATTCAACTCCCAACGAATAAAGTCATTGAAAAATTGGATGTGATCTGTTATTGAAGCTTCCTTATCACGTGTTACACAAAACAATTTAGGGAAGGACTCCATCAAAGACACATCACCACACCAAACGTCCAGCTAAAACTTAACTCTGGTTCCATCTCCTACCCCAGACATAATGAAACTCGAAACTTAATTAGCCCAACCCCTCTATACATTTGCATTCGCTAATCCCATTAAAAAATAAAATAAAAAATACATTAGCAATACTAAACAAGGCGAGAAGAGTTCATATCAGAATATCAATTGGGTTTGGTAAATCAATGAAAACAAAACAAATCCGTGAAAATCAAAAGCAATTACCTGTGGGTTAGAATGGGAGAGAATCTAGGGTTACGAAACGCCAGAGCCGAAGAAACTTCTTCATTTTTGTTAGTTGTTGGTGAGAGAGAGAGAGGCCGATGAGATAGTACAAAGAGGGATGAGCAGTTAGGGTTAGAAATGATGAGAGAAATGGGTCGGGCTAGACCTGACCCATTTGTTTTTGGACCTAACTAGGCTCGATTTTTGGGTGGTGGTGGCTGTGGTTGTGGGTGGTGGTGGCTGTGGTTGTGGGTGGTGGTGGCTTTGGCTGTGGGTTCGTAGGTAGTGGTAGAGAAGAGAGTGTCTGTGCGAGAGAGAGTGTGTGTGACTAAGGAAATTGGGTAAAAACGAAAACGCGCTAAAAATGAAATAGAACAAAAAAAACAGAGGGAAAGTAATTTTAGCAGGCAATTGCAGGGTCTATTGCGGCGGGTAATTTGCCCGCCGCTATATCTACCCAGATGGCCACTAAAACAGGCCTATTACGGCGGGTAATTGGGCCCGCCACAATAGTACGCCGGTATACATGAGACCTATTGCGGCGGGCATTGGCCCGCCGCAATAGGTCTCACGTATACCGGTGGGCGGAAAACCCGCCGCAATAGGCAACATATTGCGGCGGTTTTGGCACCCGCCGCAATAGGTCCGCCGCAAAAAATTAGTTTTTTTGTAGTGAGAGTTCGATCACATTCGGTTTCGTAGGTAGGCTAGTATCTGTGTATTTGTTTTTTTGTCTGCAGGCAATGTGTTCCATATTACGCACTGCTCCATGGGATTAATATTTCAGAAATCCAAGTTTAAGGGACTCGTGAGACATGTGAAAGCACAACTCTCTCTCTCTCTCTCTCTCTCTCTCTCTCTCTCTCTCTCTCTCTCTCTCTCTCTCTCTCTCTCTCTCTCTCTCTCTCTAGGATTCTTATATATAGTAGCCAGCACATGTCAAATATGTCATCTCAATATTTCAACCAAATAAATTTAATTGGCCAGCAGGTTAAGTGGGACAGATTTTTGGCTTTTCAACCTACAGTCCTTAAAAATGGTTGACAATGTTTCAACATTTTGGATCATGATTTGAATTTTTTGATACAGTCCAAAGTATTATTTAAAGATTCCAAGTCGCAAAAGTTATCCATTTGATCAATTTGCTCACATGCTTGTTTATTTCTTTACCTAAACCTTTCCGCTTCACATTATACAGCACAGGAGAAAGATAAGACTTAAGAGAGAAGATAAAGCTGCGCATTTATGTAAAGAGGCCTATTTCCAAAAAGGTTAGTTGCCTCATATATTTTTTTGCTGACCCATTAATTGTGAACTGCACGTTCAGTCTGGGCTAGTTTGGTAGATGCAATCACCGCCATTGAAAAAAAATTCAAGGAGATGAACTAATTCATTTTTGGTCTCTCTTCTACCAAACTCAACAATTTCGTCTCTGTTTGGCAAGAAGAGCGAATTGAGAATTTAGAATTTAGGTATGCTAGGATATTACAAATTTATTCATTATACCCATTTGATGCGAGATGCAAAGGCATCATGAAATAGAACACGTCTCCTCCTAAAAAATAAGAAACAAAATACATTTGCTTTTGAAAATAACCTAAAATCTATGAGAATTCCTTGAATTCTCAATGAGAAAGAGTATGAAATCTACTAGAAAATAGAAAGACAAAAGTTCGAATTTTATTAATTGAATAATTGTTAAAAAAACGTATACAGACTAAGGGGCCTCTTTAAGGGCTTTATAAAACTTGACATATAAGAAAATATATTCTAAACTAACTCGTAATTAGTACCTAACCATAATAGGAACCAAATTTAACCTAACAAAAATAATAAAAACACCTAAAAACAAGGAAATAATAAACCTAAACCTAAAATAACGTTTTTATATAAAAATACCTAATTAAAAAAAAATTTAATTGTAGATTATGTGCTACATCAGACCCCACCAATTGAAATAAGCACGTCCTTAAGTTGATAGTTAAGACCTAAAGTCTTCTGTGCCAAGAGAACAAATACTTTGAATACTTCATCTTTTTTGTATTCTTACCAAACTTGAAATTCATCATTTGGACAACTTGAACTTCTCATCCCTTAATCTTCATGCAATTGAAAATATTTACCAAATAAGATTCAATGATCAAATCAAATCTTTTCACCCTAATAAAATCAATAAACTTTGTTTCAATGTCTCCCATTAAAATAATAGGAGTTTTAATGTTGCAATCATCTAACTTGATTTCATTGAAATCGTTGACAACTTCCTCTATAATTTCTTCTTTAATGGTCTCTACTATCTCGACTTCAAGATCTTTATGTGTGCTAGGATCTTCATTAATTTCCTCCACATTAATCTTGATTTCAGGATCTTCTATAATAATGCCTTCATTAATTTCCTCATAAATCTCTATATTTTTTTCTTTGAATTCAACATAATCTTCAAGAACAATATTTACTTGAACATGCAATTCTTCCTTTAATGGTGACATATATGGCTCTTCAAAATAATTTAAGTATGAACTTCATGGCAAATAATAATCTTGTATTGTATATGACAGGATTTCTTCACAATCCGTATGATAAAATTTGATAGCAAGCATCTTTTTCATCCTTGGCCATGAACAAATTTTGTCTTTACTATGTCAGATTCTATCAAATTGTACTCGTTCTCACCAACGTAAGGCATACTCACCAAGTTTATACAAAGCAAGTCCAACTTTTCTCTTACAATAAATATTCTCATAGTCAAATAAATCCTCTAGATCAAGCAACTAGTCAAGAAAATTTTCTTTATAAAAATAACCATTAAAACTCACAATTTTTCTATAAAATCCGTATGAAATTTGCTTACTAATAGGTTGCTCGTGAGTTATGTCTTTGCGATAATTATCCTTATTGTTTCCATGCTCTAATGACGGCATCCTAGTAAACATATTTGTGAGTGCTAGCTGTACGTCACGTAATTCTTGCTAAGTATTCTATCATCGGAATTGCTACCATCTCATACGTTGGCCAACAGACCAAGATAAGTCAAGGCTCTGATACCAACTAATATTGCGGAAGATTGAAGAAAGTACACATGATACTCTCTTTGATGGACAAACACTAAACTATTAGTTTCTAGGTAGTTAACCTTGAATTCACAAGGTGATAAAACTGGAATTCACCAGAGAAGAAGATTGACAAAACGTCTGCATTTTATTGATAATAATCTAAAAACTAAATTATCTTTGGAGACTACAATGTTTTTAAATAGTAAAAACAAAACCTAGGGCAACTAGAAATCCCAAGGCATCTACGAAAGCATATGAAACCCTAATTTAACTAAAAAACATTAAAAACGCCTAAAACAAATAAATAAATCACTTAAACCTGAAATAACAAAAATTACATAAAAACACTAAAGTTAAATAATTACATAAATTAAATATTAAACCGTGTCCTACATTAGACCCCTCCACTTGAAACAAACTCATTCTCGAGTTGACGGTTGAAATCTAAAATCTTTCGCTCCTAATAAATAAATACTTTAATGCATTAATGAATTGATCCGAATTTGAAATTTGAATTCTTCATAAAGTGTAGCATAAAATTTATTCTCATCTACCTTTAATTTATTTACAACATCAATCAACAAAAGATTGAAAATGGAATTAAAATTTTCTACTCCAAGAAAATCAACATATTGTGTAGCCAATTTCAACAAATCAACCAAAACCCAAGGATTGTGATTTGTAGACTTATCCTCATATTTAACCTTAATTGCATCTTCCACAATATTCTTCATCAAGTTTTTGGCAAGTGGTATCTTCAATTTTCAATTCTATAACTTGTTGAAAATCTTGATCGTTTTTAACCACTTCAATTTTTTTTTAAGAAATAGGCTGCTTCTTCTTAGCAATCAAACTCTTTCCTTTACTTGACACATGGACTTGATTGTGATAATTTTGGTTTTGTATTTGACCTTTTATGTTTTGAACATATCGCTTTTCATATGAATATACAAATTTATAATCAACAGTTATATAATTTAGTATATCATAATAGTCAACCATAAATCAATTAATACCCTTTTCATTCTTTGCCAAGAGTAGATTGGATGCTTACCTCATTGCTTTCTATCTATTTGAATATCTTCCCACCATTCATCTACTTCATCATCCAATTTATTAGATGCAAGCCACACTTTTTCTTTATCACAAATCTTCCAAAAATTAAAATACTCTTCCAAATCAAGGAGCTAGTCAATAAAATCCAACTTTCACATATCTCTATCAAAGAATGAAATTTTCTTGTAGTTAGGAGTGTGTTGTTGAATATATTGATCATCGTTGTTATGATATGATTTCCTAGCAAGAAGAGTGTTAATCATTTGCTTGATTTCGCCTATGATTTGTTGACTCTTTTCACTAAATTTTTTATTCTCACCACAAACCTTAAAACTCGAGGAACTCAGATCTAGTGAGGACTAGGTTGTTGATGTTGTTACCGCCATCATTGTTGTAGTAGTCACTGTCTCGCCAGTTAGCCATTAGCCTAGGGTATGCCAAAATTCTGATACCAACTGATATAGGATGTAAAAGTGTCAAGAAGAAAAGCGCGTCTACTTCTAAAAAACAAGAAACAAAACACGTTTGCTTCTGAAAATAACCTCAAATCTACGAGAATTCCTTGAATCCACAAGGATCCTTGAATCCACCAGAAAATAGAAATACAAAAGTCTGAATTTTATTAATTAAATGATTATTAAAAAAATGTGTACAGATTTAGGGGTCTATTTAAGGGCTTCATAAAACTTGATAAACAAGAAAATATATTCTAAAATAACTCTTAATTAATATATAACCATAACAGGAACCAAATTTGACCTTAAAAAAATATTAAAAACACCTAAAAACAAGGAAAATATAACCCTAAATAACGTTTTTGTACAAAAATACCAAAATTAAATAATTACAAAAATTAAATTGTAGATTATGTCTTATGTCACCATTTTATAAACTAACGTATTCATTTTAAATAATCATAATAATAATAAATATCAATCAAATTTATTATCATGTTATTTTATAATTTTTTATAATAAAATTGAAAATATTTATAATATTTCTTATTATACAAAAATGGAAAATTATAGGTTACTCACCTGTGGTTTGGTCCGAATTTAAGTTATTTATCTGTGGTTTAAAATTAGGCTCTTCACCTACCTGAAGTAAACCCTACTAGGGTTCCGTTACCTACCTCGTTACTTTCTACATTAAAAAATAAAAAAACATAACAGCATAAACTAGAAGAAGATCAAAACGTGGCATCTGTAGAAATTTAAAAATTTGGCTCAAGAACTCTATAGAACAAGATAAACTCTAAAAAATATGAGTTGTATACAATTAAGAGGCAAAAGAAAAAAACAACCATCTGTATACAACAACTCTGTAGACTGTAGCTAGATCAAGCAAAATTAAAAAGAAGACAAGAAATCAAGCCCCACAACCCCACTGTGAGAAGATAAGAAATAACTGCTGCAAAATAAGAAAACAATCCTAGTTTTTAAAAACCTCGGTATTCAAAGGAAAACAACAAACCTATCTCTACCGTTACTCTATCACAAACTTCACAATTCAGAAAAACCACTAAAAACTCTTTGCAAGAAAATAAAAACCCCATAATTAAAAAAAAAAATCAATTAATAAAAAACAAAGAAATCAGAGAAAAGCAAATGGACAGAGAAGAACCATCGTTTCTATTTCCATCACTGTTTCTATTTCTTTTTCTGTTTGTTTTTTCTCTTTATTGAATACCAAAATTTTTGTTCAAGTAGCTATTTTTGAGTCTTTGATGGCAAAAGTTAATCTTTGAGCGAATTTTGTCTTCTATTGAAGTTTTGGAGCCAAGGTTCTAAATTTTTACAAATGCCTCTTTTTGATCTTCTTTTGTTTGATTTTGTTATGTTTTAACATAAAAAGTAATGAGGTGGGTTATGGAACCCTAACGGAAATTACCTTAATTGGGTAAAGTGCCAAATTTTAAACCACAAGTAGGCAAATTAAATTTGGGCTAAACCGCAAATGGGTAATCTGTAATTTTCCCTAAAAAAAAATCATACTTTAGCAATGAACTTTGGGGATGGGGCAACAAAAAGTGAGTTTTTGAACACGGAGATCTCTATAGATAAAGATTAATAATGATATTTAGATCTCAAAATAATATTAAAAAAATATATTAATTGATAGTGACATATAGAAACATATCCACTAATTCAAGGTCCTTTTATAGTATCTCAAATGTTTTTGAGGATATGATACTCAACGAGAACTTACTATTTAATGTGATATGAATTACTAACAAACTTGTGGGTTCTAGTTAACCTAACAAATAAAGTTTCTAATAGTTGAATAAGAGATTTGAGGTTCAATCCATGCTTATACCAAAAACTGATTGGTGTTTTGATATGATGATAAAGAGCTATCATCATAAATAAACACCATTATTGCCAATCCAAAAAGACACAAAAATAAAAGAAGAGAAATATACATTATCATATGACATGGTATATTTCCTTAATATATATATGACACAGTATAATTTACCATCCGATTTATCAGAGACACTATTTTATTTGACCCTATCACACTAACATGAAAAATAAATAAATAATATTTCTCTCTCTCTCTCTATGTGTGTGTGTGTGTGTGTGTGGATGCACTAATCAATATAAAGTTAGTTAATGGTGTGATAAAATGATTGTTATATATAATGCCATTATTAATGCAGATACCACAACCATGGAAAAGCATGGATATTATAGGATTCCCTTCCATTTATATAAAATGGTAGATTGTGGGTTCCAATTAGCTCAACTGGTAAAGTCTCTGATGATTGTATAAGAGATCTGAGGTTCAATCCTCACCTATACCAACAACTAATTGGTGTCTTAGTATGATGATAAAGAGCTATCATCAAGAGCAGACGCCATAGGTTGAAACTCTCTAAAAAAAAAATGGTAGATTAATATTTTAGGTAATGACTCATAATTGGTTCTATAAATAATATGATTTGTTTCGACATATTTTATATTATTTAATACATAAGTAGATGAATAGATCAATGAGGTCAAAATTTTTAGTTGACTCTACAAACAATCCAAATTGGGCATTTGAGCTTATCTTGGGATTGAGATTCGAAGCAATGCAATTGTACCATGCAAGTATCCCTTCTCTCTCTCTCACAAAAACTTTTACCACACCCACTTTTTAGCTTTAACTTTATAACTATTTTTTACTTTATTTTATTCAATGGTTGAGATTGAAAATTGTTTTTCTCAACTTTCATCTCAACCATCCAATGCTATTGCATCAACTGCAATATCCTAGGTATTGCACCTGGTCTTAATTCCTTATCTTGCAAAACCTAGAAGAATTTCCCATGGCCATTTTTTTTTTTATTATTTTTTTTATGCAATTCAATTCCATAACTAACTTGGTAAGATTTTTGATTCAATGAGAGGAAAAGTTGAAGCTCGAAGAGTAAGAAGCAAGGAACTTCGTATTAATCACAACTTGTTTTGACATAATATGGATGGCAATAAACCACATCATGAAATAATCTACAAAAGGAAGCAATTGATTCTATGCTTTCAATTAGTCAAGTTATTAAAGTTTACTCTGACCATTTGATGTCTTATTGGATATAGCTCATGGCTCCCTACCTATCCCCGCTTTTGTGAAAGTCAACTTCAATGTCGAAATCAAGTTGGGAGAAGAATCTATTGCAGCTATCGACAGGAAATTAAAGGGAAATTATCTTTGTATGGATAGAAATAATAGAAGACCAAGATTGTAGCAGAGAAATGGAATATTTTTAGGTACTTTCAGAGTATAATGAAATAATGCTTTTCTACTCTCACATTCATAATAAATCATACTATAAATTTAATAAGTAAACATCACTATGAATGTCAGAAGATAAAGTATCATTCACCATATTCCGAAAGTACCTAAGATTTACTCTAAAGAAAGCAACAAAATTGAGTAGTAAACATATAAATTTTTGTTAGGTTCTAAGACCTTAAGAATTAATGTATTAGAATTTCAATTTGTATTGTGTTGGCAAATCATGATCAAAACATAGAGTCTAAGTTTAGGCTTGCTCAAAATATGATTTTATTGTAAAGTTGGAATTGAGTGATTGTAGAAATTAGTGGACAAATTCTGTAAGGCTCGATCAATCAAAAATTAGATTCGATCGATCGAGAATTGTGCAGAATTAATTTTCTATAGAATTTTCAACTTAGCCCAAGCCTATTTGACGTGTAGGGTTTTATATTTTACTTCTCATATAAAAAAAAAAGACCCTAGCTACGTTTTAGAGGCTTTTGATGTGCTGTATGTTGAATCTCGTGTGAGATCTAGAGGTGTAGGGCTGGCAATTTTTCCCCACCCTGCTTGACTCGCCTCGACCCGCTTCGCCCCGTGCGGGTTTTCCCCGCCCTACAAAGGTGATGGGGCGAGATTTTAGACCCGCACTACAGGGCGAGGCGGGGATGGGTTTACACTTTTTAAACCCACCCCATACCCGCCCCGCCCCTCATTAATAAGGGTTAAGTTGCAATTTTTTCATATTCTAAGACCCTACTATTTAAACAAAAATATCATCATCTTATTTTATTCTACCTAACATGGTTCTACCTCTTTTTTCTCTCTAGCAAAGTTGGAAGTAAGAGACCAACATCATCATCTTATTAGGAGTTTGAATTATTTTATTGTGTCATACTATGAAATTTTTTTTTGTGACATTGTCTTGTTAAACATTTAGATAATATTATTTAGTTTTTGCTAAAAATTAGTTTGATTTGATAGGATAAATTTATTTATAATTTCAAGTATATTTTTAATATTGAAACATGTCATTTTGTTTGAAAAAATGGTAATAGTTATAGGGAAAATTAACAAGAAATAAAGTTTTATTGTGTAGGGCGGGGCTTCACGGGGCCTTAAGGGGTGGGGATGGGGCAAGAAATTTTCCCCGTCATGCGGGGCGGGGCTGGGATGGGGCAAGAAAAATCTGTACGGGGTAGGGGCGAAGATCTCATCCTTCGGCCCCGCCCCGCCCCATTGTCATCCTTATTCATACACACTTAAGGTTATCAAGATCAAGGTTGATGTCAAGAGTTTGGTGATCACTTAAGTTGCTGCATAAGAACTTAACGAAGATTTGAAATCTTTGAGTGAAGTCTCAAGTTACAAGTATGAAAACTTGTGGTTGTAGTGGATCAAAAGAAAGAAGTAACTTATGGACTCGGAACTGTCATGTGGCCATGGTAGTAAGTTTTCTACTCAAGGTAGCAATAGGATGTTAGTGGTCTAAGTCTTATTGTACAAACTTCAATTCTTTCATTGTGGATTTGTTTTACCTTGAGAATAGCTAGATTAAATCCTCTCCAAGTTTTTTACTGGTTTTGTTTTCCTGGATCATCATATCTTTGTGTTCTTTATATTTTTCTGCATTATATTTATGTTACACATATTAGTTTAACCTAATGTCAATTAACAAACTTGTTAATCAACTTGGCTTAATATTAGGTTAATCATATTATGTTAAGGGGTCTAAATCTTTACAATTTTAATGAGGATAGTTAGGTTAAATTCTTCCCAAGTTTTTTACCAGTTTGGTTTTCCTAGGTCATTAGATCTTTGTGTTCTTTATATTTTTCCGAATTATATTTATGTTACACATATTGGTTTAACTTAGTGTTAATTAACAAACTTGTTAATCAACTTGGCTTAATATTAGATTAATCATATTGTGTTAAGAGGTCTAAATCTTTAAAATTTTTAATGAGATTCTCTCAATGTAATACAACCATTCCAAAGCTCTTTATAGGCAATGGAAAATATCAATGCCAATCTATTTTGAACACCTTAACTATCTCATCAGTAAAACACACATCCAGATAAGCTAATTTTGCTGCCCATTATATAATTAAATCGGTTTTTTTTTGTCACTATGTGCAAAAGATACTCATCTCTTCTATCCGTTATTTTTGCCTAAGGAATTAAGAGCAAGATGGTCCTAGTTCCCCCTCTTTCGTAATCATTGTCCTTTTAGTACTAAGTTTTATTCAGCAAAAAAAAAAAAAAAACAAAAAAAAAAAAGAAAGAAAACAAACCAAATTTGTAGTTGAAACAATTCCCAATTCTTTGGCAAGACTGCCATAGTAAGCACGAACTTAAGGAAAAACGAAACAAAAGAGGTAGTATGAAAGAGAACAAGTGATGATGCTGGACTAGGTCCTTTTGGAAATTGATGTTATCTAATCTAACTAGTATATTTCATTTAAATCGCTGGACCTGGTTGTTTATTTTTCTATTTTAGAGCATCCACATCAGTGGACGCAAACTTCTTGTCTATTTTACAAGAAAAAAACCTTTTTTTTTTTTTTTTTTTTTTTTTATTTTACACACTCATTTTTACAAAATACTCACATTAGTTTATCTATTCTACACATTTATTTAATAAAATATTCATTCTTTTACAATTTTTTATTATTCCCTCTCTCACTGCCCCTTTCTCTCACAGAGCCACAGTCCATCACTACCAACAATCACTCCACACCCAGCCATCATCATCACCACCCAACTAGCATCATCAAGAAAACCAATCCACTCGATCCGAAACCCATTCAATCCCAAATCCATTAATCACCCACCTAGCCCGAAACCCAGTCAAGCCAAATCATCACCCACCCAATCGGCAGCAAGATCATCAAAACCCACCAATGAACCAGAAAAAACAAGCCGATCAAGATCAAAACCCATCGACCCACACCCACAATCAACCAAAAAACCAGAAAAAAAAAAAAAAAAACCAGCAACTAACAGATCGGAGCGAGATCGACGCATCCGGCCTGAGCAAGATCAACACCTCACAGCACCACCACCTCCTCATGATGGCCGTCATCATGCACTCCATCCTTGCTTCTGAGTCCCTCCCCCTCACCCCATTTACTCTTGAAGGGATTCGACGTGATCGAAGCTTATTTTCTTGTGAATGATTGGTGGACTGATGTGAGATCGATGAGACTGAGGGAAAGATAAAATGAGAGAGAGGTGAGAGTGAGAAGCTGTAAAAGTGAGGTGAAGGAGAGAGAAAAAAATCTAAAATAGTAGATACACGACTTATAGTAGCTGTGCATATATGCACGGTTACTGTAGCAAATGTGCAAATATGCACACTTTTAGAGGCACTAATGTGGAGCATTTTTTAGGTAAAATGTGTAAAATGAGTACCTTTTTGTATTTTAGAAGACTATACATGATTTGATGCGGTTGCTCTTAGTCCTCTAGTCAGTTTTTTATCAATTGCCAGTGAAAGATCATTATTACACAAACAAATGCGTATAAGATTTATTAATGCTCGTTTTTGCAAATCCGTACCCAAAAGTCCATAAGATGGAACGCCAAACAAAAAACAAGGCCTAGAAGCCCAAGAGGAAGAAAGCCCAATAAAGAAAGAAATGCAAGTGAAAGTGATTTGTAGCAGAATACAGATCTGTTGCAGAATACAAATCTGTTGAAGAATACAGTTCTTCAACAAAATGGCTCGACAGAATAAGGCAAATTGGGTTCAAGACCCGTTTGATCCAATAAAGAGTATCTCGCCCATAAAGGCCCATATCCTTTTGTATAAAAGGATCGGAGTGAAAACTAATATGAAGAAATACGATGGAAAGAATCAATGAACAACAGAAAGAGTTCTCAGTAGGAATTGCATGAAGGAAAGAAAAGCTAAACCAAAGGAAATGATGAACAGATCAAGAAACGCATGAAGAAATAAGACAAAGCCAGTAGCAAAAAACGTGTGAAGGAGAAAGAAAACAAAATCAGAGAAAAGACGAAAGAAAACAAGGCAAACCCAAGAGTCCATATCCTTTTACACAAAGAATAAAAACGAGTAGAAGAGACACACAACAAAACGAAACAATAGCAGTTTGATACAGCAAAAACAGCGTGAGAATGAAATAAGAAAAAAGCAGAGGATAGTGGAGCAAGCACACAAGAGCTGTAGCACCACCAACTTATATTCAGGCAATACAAGGGAGGTACGTCCACAATCAAAGGATTCAAATGGTATGGTTTGGTGGAGGGAAGAAAAAGGGTCTATATTTGGTTTCTAGCCGTGGCTTCTTTTGAGAATATACCTTGTTAGGATGGTATCTTACCCAACTAGGATGATATCTTACCCAAAAGAGATAGTAGATGGCTGGAACCATTTGATGTATGCCATAGAGGTAGGTGGTGAGGTAATTTAATCCTTATACATTTGAATCTAGAGTGAAAGGCATATAGCAAGAACAAACAAAAGAGAATTTTGCCTTAGAATAAGTAATGGTGGAGTGAGAATGTACTGAGCAATGGTAGTGATTGGTCAACCAATAGGTTGGTGGATAGTCCTGAAGGAATGCCCACAATAAACCAAAAAACAGTTGGTGAAGCTTACGAGTAAAAGGGAGAAATCTCATGGAATCAATTCACTATAAAAGGGGTAAGTAGCCATAGATGAAAGAAGGGGGGAGAGACCCACGGCAGAAGCAATAGTAAACAAGAAAGAAAGAAAGGAGAAAAGAAAACAAAAAAGATAGAAAGTGGTAAAAAGAAGAGAGAAAACACAGCACTTTCTTTTTAATGATATTTGTTGTATCAGTTATTCTGCAATGGTATCTTTATTTGACATATCAGTTGGTCTGTTGTGGTATGTTTATTTACTTTATTAATTATTATGCTGTAACACTTTTTATCATATTTGTTGTACTAGTTGTTATACTAGCTAAACCTTTTTTGTTGAAGCTTTCTTTTATTTCTTTGTTATTACGTGTTTTACTTTTAATACGAACTAATCATTATTCTGTCATTAGCGCGCGCGCACACACATTATAGTTCATATTCTGCAAAGTTTATTTTATATAAGTGAATACATATGCAAAAAGTGAATACATATAAATATATATACGAATACATGTATGTATATGTTTGAGAATATGCTAACCTATGTAAACTAAAGTTTGGTTGATGGGTATTTTCTTTGGGCTTGAGAGTTGTTCACGTGCAAAAAGTAGAAAAGTATTTTTGTAGTAGAAATTGAAGAGTAGTCATTCAAGTTTCAGAAAAGTGCAAAAAACTTTACTATACAACAAAAAGTTAAGGAAAGTTAGTTCCACAGTAGAAGCTGAAATGATGTTCCTTTTGCAGTAGAGATGGAGAAAAGTCACTCATGTTGCAAAAAATTGCTGAAAAATATACTGCACAACAAAAAGTTAAGAAAAGTCAGGTTTGGGCCAGAAACTAGGGAAATATTCCTTTTGTGGTCGAAACAGTGAATAAGCCTAGTTTGTATCGTCATCCCTTAGACTTTAGACTCAATGTTTGCGCACAAACTAAAGTAGCAGAATAGTACATTAGAGCCCATTCTGCGGAATGTCAAACCCAACTTCCTTCTTAGAGAAAGCCTAGACTAAACGTTATCTAATAACATCAAGACATATGTCTAAGGTACAAAAAGTGTAAAAACAACCCTCAACAAGACTCCAAAACATGCACCCTTTTTTCTTTTCTTTTTTGCTTAGTCAAGGAAATGTACTTGATAAACAATAATCCGTTCAATTTGTGCATAGGATATTGCCAGGCAAGAGACCAAATATATTAGAGAAAAGTGGCAGGCCTAATGCCATCCCTTTCATTCATTGGATTGAAGATCACTCGTCCACTAGTGATGTTTTCACCATCTGCTTCAAGATTCAACTTGGGCTTAAGCCTCCATCAAAGGCTTAAGTTTCCCAAGCCAACTTACAACAACCTACCCTGCCTAACAATTACATTACCATGATAACGATGCCCATCAAAACCCAAGGCACTAAAGCTTTCCCAAGATAATTCAGACCCAAATACTATGAAACGTTTCGGCCACAAATGAAGAAATTAATTCTAGTGTTAGGATTTGTCAAAATTAAGATATTTAACCCCATTCACACGGGAAATAATCTAGAGATTGTTTATTTCCCAAGGAAACTCATAGTGACTTGACAAACCTATAGTCCCCCATCCAACAAGTGACTTGCAACTTAGTATATATTCTCTATCCTTACAAAATTTCAAGAAGATTAAAAATTATTAGCTATTTTATTAATCAAATTTTTAAATTTTGAGTTTTTGCAGTATAAAATATACATAAAGAGTAAATTTATAAAATAAATAGTAAATAGCACCCATTTGACATGAACTTGACATGTGTTTTAAGAACATAAAGAATATGCAATTTAATAATTAGATTTTTAAAATATATAATAATGTTAATTTGTTTAGTGAGAATTGAAGTCTTAAGCTACAATTTGTAGCTAGATTTTGCCTTATTTTTATTGAAAGTGAATTTTGAAAATTAAATGTTGGATTGCATGTTCTTATGATATCCTTCATGCTTACAAAAATTCAAGAAAATCAAAGATCAATGGTTATGTAATCAATAAAATGTTTAAATTTCAAGTTTTTGTAATCTAAAATTATGCATAAAGAGTAAGTGTATTGACTAAATAGTAAATATTTGATTTGAATGAAATTTGATATGTGTATTAAAAACATAAAGAACATGTAATCCAACAGTTAAATTTTCAAAATTTACATCAAATACAAAGACATGCGAGGAGTTTGAAAGGTTTTTTTTTCCAAATCTTGTCTTTCACATAATTACAAAGTAAACTAAATCATTTTGGAAATTAATATTCCCACATCAAGTAAATCCTCAAAGTTGCATCCATTATTACCAAAAGAGAAACAAACATCATACTTGGGGTTTGAATACGTCCACTAAAACGAAGGCTGGTATTCAAGGTAGAAGTGCATGTGTCAAGACATACTTATGCAGATACAAGGTAGAAGTGCATATGACAAGACATACTTATGCAGATAAGTAACGAGTCATCCAAGATTGGAAGCGAGACCAAGCCAGCTCAGCTGAAGCTTCATCCTCATCAGGCAATCCCATGCCCTTCCTCCTCTTCAGACCTTCTGGAGACCTGTTCATGAATGCATGTGCATTGCCTGGATAAATGTGTACCTCATATGGAACTCCTGATGCTTTCAACTTCTCCTCCAAAGCCTTGGCAGCCTGAAATTCAATATTTAAAGACAATGGGCATGCAAAGCCAAGAAAAAAAAGAGACCCTTCTCTCTCTCTCTCTCTCATGGAAGCTTCCATTCAAATTTTTTAGTGATCACTATTCTAGCAGTACCATCAATTACAAATTATGCATCGCCATCATTCATTTTTTCCGGAGTTAAATTTGAGGTTTTAGAGTTTACCGTGTATCCTAATTTAGGACGGAGCCAGGATACCAAATGAGAGATAGTGGAAGTATGAAACCATTTTTTTTTTTAGAAAATCCAAATTTGTATCTATTTAGTATTAACAAAATAGCAATAAATGAAAAGACATAAGAGAAAGAGAGAGAAAGAAACAAATGAGAGAAAGTGGGTGTGGGTGATACGGCACGAGCATGACGACATCAACAGAAATGTATCATATAGGGTGGCCCTGTGTGTGGCTTGTACTGCTATGCAATCGAAGCAAAGGAGGAGAAGAGACTATTTCTATTCAATTGGTATCAATATCATAGTTTCAAAAATTAAACTAGTCAAAGTACAAGAAAGAAGATAGGTTCAAGGTTTTAAGGTCGGATCAAAATTCAACCAAAGTTCAAAACATGATGATGTAACAATTATTTTAATAATCATTTAATATGAAAAAATAAAATAAATGTGTAAAAAGTATTTAAAGAATTACAAATATATCTTTCACGGTTTATTACAAATATTAAGTAAATATTTTAATATTATTAAAAAATTTAATAAATTTATACAACACAAAATATCTATAAAATTTGAACTTATTTATAATATAATATAATACAATTAAATAGAACTAAAAATTCAAAGTTAATATATAAATATATCTGTAAACTAAGCACATGAATTCAAGAGGCAAAAGGAGGAGGGAAAAAAAAGTAATGCTAGGGTGGGCTCACCACAATCTCCAATTAATCTTTTGTTAATGACATGGTATACTTATTTGTGAATGTTGTAAAATTATTGTAAATTTTGTTGTGTTTATAGCATTACTAAAAATTGTCCCTTCAACTCTTCAAGTCATCTCTCCTCCCTAGGATCGAGACTTACTAAATTTTTTTGAAAAAAATAGTTAAATTAAAAAAAAAAATCATTTCCAAGACAACAATATCAGCCCAGTTAATTGTCTCTTTTGACTTTTCCATTTTTCTCTTTAAAAAAAAAAAAAAAAAGCATTAGTTTCTTTTACCATCTCACCCCCCCTTTCTCAGTCTCTCATGCCCTCAGTTTCTCTCACCCTCTCTCTCTCAGGGATTATACAAGGGGGCCAAGACTCAGTAATATATATGGTATTTAAAAAATATTTTAAAAAATCTGGGTGCCAAGGAATGGCTCCGTCCCTGTCCTGATCAACACTCAAGCTCTCCTTTAATCCTTATATTCTAGCTCTCATAGTTTTTATTAATTGTCCCTCACTTCACTTCCTCCCAACTATCTTAGTTCCAAACCGAAATGACTTATCATTCTATCGAAAATTTTGCAAGGTTTTAAAAGCCTTGAAGCTGCAGAGAGTTGCCATTGTTTAACAATAAAGTAGAAATCTTTGGTCACTTTACTAAAAGTAAAATGAATAACACATGGATTTTGTTAGGTTTTTGCACATGTACAATGGCTAAAACCTAAGGGCGAGAAAAGATATTTAAACAAAAACTGCCTAGTATCAACAACTCAGCCATGAACAACGAGAAATTTTAACATAAAGGGAAGCTAACCAAGAATGATTAATACTAAGAGCAACCAAGAAAAAGAAAATGCCATACCGTCACATCTGAAAAGCCAACGAAGTTATCAAGCTCCCCAAAATGGGCCTGAACAGGAGCCTTAGCCTGGGCAGGGTCTGCAAGTTCTGATGAAGGAACTCCATAAAAAGCAACAACAGCATCAACCTCAGGTGCGAGAACAGAACTTGCAATAGAGAGAGCACCCCCCATGCAAAAACCAGTTACACCCACCTATTGCAATGAAGCTATAAGTTTGCTTCTTCAAAATTTTAATATTATTGAGATATCTGCATCTTCAGCAATGTAAATGAGGATAATACATGGAACTAATTAATGACATATTTCGGGGAATAACACCGTAGTAAAAATGCCAAAAGGCAATTAATGTCAGGCACTATGTTTTTGGTCCAACTTATATAAACCAAATTCTCATCGGCTAGAAGCCTTTCGACGAACTCAGTTTCAACATGTGAGACGGAAAGCTAACCAAGCAGCACATACTTTAGCGCGACATGCAAAAGGAATTAGTGAATCTGTAACTTGGATAGAGGAAAGCCCACCCTTCCTTGATTCCCTAGTGTTTCGAGAAGCTATGTAACTTATCCTCTTCTACTCAATAAAGCTTCATTATTTCCCATAAAAAATTAAAAATAATTATAAAATTGAGCAACTACTTAACCATATAAATAGTCCTTATAAATCGACTTCTATGTGGGCCAATCATTTAAAATTCTCTTCATTTAGTTCAAACTCTCCTCAAATCTGTGGCTTTTGGAACCAAAAAAGAAGAAGCGTAGCATTATTATGTCAAAAACTCATCAAAGAACACTCATATTGACCAGAGCCCTCGCAGTTTGCCTCATTAATGCAACAAAACTAAGGCGACAAACTTGAAGGAAACCTCAAAGCAACCTCTACAAAACCTCAACTTAAGGCCAATCTTAGGACCAAGCATGGTGCTCAAAAACTTTCACATACTACAGCTTGGCAATACATATGAAAGGCAAGCAGTGGGATGGGATAACCACAAATTCAAAGATAGCTGATCCCTAAGGAACATGTTATCAGAGCAGCTAGAATATGCTTGTACAAAGTTATTATTATAATCCAGCAAAAATCAGTCTGTTTTTTCTTTTGCTTTTTTTTTTTATAAATTTTTATCCGGCAAGTAAACAACAGCCACACCTTCTTTGAACCATTTGCTTTAAGCCAGTTAACTGAAGCACGGATATCCTTCACGGCACCTTGCCAATCAAGACCATCCATCAAGTGTTGTGCTTCTGCGACATCCAAACCAACCTTTCCCCGATACAAACTGATGCAAAAAATAAAAGGTACACAGCATTCAAATGAATCAAACAAACAGTATGGCAAAATTATGACATTGACAAATATAATTTTTTATTTCTTTTAAAAAGAAAAATTTCTATTATTTTAACAGGCACAGATGGCTTACTCTGGGATAAGTGCTTTAAACCCAGGGCCAAGTTGAGAAATTTTCTCAGCATGGTTTTTGATTTCAAAGTCAACACCCCACCACTCTTGAAGCACAACAATCCCCGGAGCATCTTCTTTGCCAACCACATATGCATCAAATGCCTGGTCAAGTATGAAAATAATAATAGATAAAAATGAACGAAGATCAACTAAAAGCTAACAATGCAAAAAAAAAAAAAAAAAAAAAAAAAAAAAAAAAAAAAAAAAAAACCATCGTGCATAATTCAATAAAATTAAGAATATTCAGCTATACTGTGGGCTTTTGGTAGGCAAAAAAGCTTCGTAACATGGCATGATACTTTGAGTTGACACACTAGGCTAATTCTTATCCTTTGTGAACAATATATATTAGCACATTATAAACACATCCCACATCCCATCAAATCTAGAAACATTACCTCACACCCGCACAGCATATAATTTTTGGTAACATAATCTCTAACTAACGTGAAGCACTAATTATAAGTTGTATAGGTTATGGACTATGGGAAAAAGAAGAAGGAAGATGCTTAAAAATTAACTTCCAACCATAAGTGCTTCTAATCAATCCCAACCCTTTTACCATATTCTTCATGACATCCACACACATAGTGAAATATCTAATACTTGATTCATAGCCACCATTAGAGGGAACAACAAGTGTCCATTTGGGTTAAGTGTTTGAAAATGTGATTTTGAAAAAAATAGCAAGTTTAGAAGGTGCATTGAAAACACTCTTTGTAAAAAGGCAATTAAGCATTTGGTAAAATCTATGAAAAGTATTGTTGCTGTGAAGAATTGTAATGTGAAAACATAATTTTTTGGTGACTTCAAAAAAGCACTCCCATGAGCTGCAATTTGAAAAGGCACTCCCCCCCCCCCCCCCCTCCTTCAGTTTTAAAATCACAGTTTTCTCAAAAACACAAAACCAATCGCAAATTTTGTTTCTTTTTTTTTTTTTTTTTTCATTTTCATTTTAGAATTAAAAAAAAAAAAAAAAAAAAAAAAAAAAAAAAAACGAAATCGCAATACCAAATGAATCCCAAATCACTTTTCAGTTATCATTTGGGCATTGCCAGAGGATGACTGTGGAGTTGTAATAGCTCAATGATTTCCTAGATAAAATCAATGATCATGAATGAGAGGCTTGAAAAAAAATATATACAAATAAATTTGGAGCATTGCCACAATTTATTGAGGAGCATCAATATCAAAACTTCTCTTTGAAAAATTATTGATATGGTTTCAATTACTCCTGACAATGTCCGATATGGCAATAATTTTTCTTTCTTTCTAGTTTCATTGTATGCACTTCAATATCTCCATATAAGATCACGGTTAGTCATACTCATATACTCAGATGCTATGTAATTCACAATGTAATTTGGTTAGCAATACAAAATCCTAATAACAATGCAGAAAACTCTCTCTCAACCTATTAATAAGACCCATTTCATTCTACTCCAACACATACAACTCTAGTAAAAATACAACCCAATAATCAAAACCACCCAAAAAAATTAAAAATTAAAACCCAAATTCAATATATATATAATCCCACTAAGAAGACACAAACACATTATTCAAAACCACCTAACAAGTTTTAAACGGCCTGGGCTGGCCCTTGAGAAACACTTAGGCCTTTGCCTAGGGTCCCCAGTAAAAATAGGCCCCATATATTTAAAATTAATAATTAGTTTTTTATTAAAAAAAAATAAAAGAAAAAAGGTGAGCTCCTTGCCTCCTTCACTTCAAGAAGGCCCCAAAATTGTTGGATAATAGAAATCCAACTCATTTGAGTTGCTAAATTGGTTAACAAAATTAAAATTAAGCGAGTGTATCAAATTATTATTAATGATCAATTTCCCAAAACAACTTAATATATTAATTTTTTTATTAATCTCTCCCACATTGTAGACTGTCAATATTAACCATCCAATTCCAATCTCTTACATGGTCACACACCAACCAATATCTCTCTCCCTCAACACCAAAATCAAATTTGGAAATTAGATTTCAACTATCCTTCACCATATATAATTTTATTCAATGTAAACTAAAACTCATTTTATAACTTCGTAAGAGCCTTGTACAAATCTCTCACGAATTATCAAAAAACTCATTTAGAAAAATTTACAACTAAATGTTAGAAAAAACTTATATTAAAAAAAGTAATTAATAATTTTGCATATCAAAATCCAAGAAAAATGAAATTACAATATAAGATTGATTAAATAATATTTCAAAAAACTTTAGAACTGTTGCCTAGGCGTCAAATTGTCTCGAGCCCTGCAAACGGCCAAACCCCAACACGGCAACACACAATCTCAAACACCAATGTCAATAAGAAATCAAAAACCCATTAATCAAAACAACCAAATAAGGCAGACCCATAATTCAAAATACTACGGTTATATCAAATTCAAATGAAAGACTCACAGTGTCTTCTCTCTGAATCTGGATTTTCTTGAAGGGAGAAGAGGAGGCCATTGATCGGACTTGGAAGCGAGAAGCGGAGGAGGGAGAGAGCGTCCGAACAAGTGAGAAGGTTGAGAGGGAAGGCTTGAAGTTAGGGAATAGTCTGGATGTTGTGAAAATGGCAGCTAACATAATTCACACTCACTTTTTTTATTTGCTAAATTACTTCACTCCCAACTCACTCAACCTGTCAACCATAGTTCTGTGCGCATTTATTCTATATGGGCAAGACAAGCTATGTTTACTAGGACTAAATTGCAATTGCAACCTTAAAATTCGGTGTAATTTTTATTTTACCTCACAAAATTTTCAATTTTAGATTCGTATACCTAATGTTACATATTGTTTGGATTAAGCCATTTCCTTTGTGCATCGTGTTAAGTGTCATCTCAACTCAAGATTACATAGTTTTATGAGTCAAAATTTTAAAATATTAAGGGAGCAAAATCAAAATTACCCCAAACTTTGAAGATGTAAACTACAATGTCATTAAAATAATATTTAAAATGTCTTTAATAGGGTTTAAAACAGCTTAATTTTGAATAATAATAAAAAATACATCGCTTTGAGCTTAGTTGGCACTTAACAATCATCTCATCACAACATATTGACGAAATTATTTAAATCCAAATAATACATAATTTTAGGATACAAATCCAAATTTTGATAATTTAGAGGGTTAAATTATTCTAAATTTTAAGGATACAAATTACAATTTAATCTATATTATATATGTTATGTTTTCCAATTAAATTCAAACTTATGTTACAAATATATTATTTTTCTCAAGATAAATGCAATTCAATCCAATTAAGATTATTCTATGTTCACTATTTTTTGTACTCTCCAAATTACTACTAAGATGTCATTAACATTAGTCTTAACAATTAAAAAAAAAATAAGAACACAAAATAGTAATAATAATAATAATAATAATAGTAGTAGTAGTAGCAGCAGCAGCAGAAAAAGATAATTAAAATTACTTAAAATAAGAAAATTATTAAATACTATCAAAGTAAAACAACATGATACCCTCACCTCACACATAAAGGGTGTATTCAAATATAAACTTAATCAATGAGAGGAGGGCAGAGCCCTGTACATGAGTGGGCCCCCGCCCCCCCCCCAATTTGAGATTTCATATATATAGTTATTTTTTGTTTTCAAACGTTAGCCTACAAAAATAAGAGTTCCCCTCCCCCCTCCCCCCATAATATTTGAATTAGTCTAATAATACTCTTAAAAAAAATTAGTCTAATAGATATAAAGACATAACTTTATTTTTTGTTATAAAATGGGTTCTTATATCTGTTACATATTTGATAAGATTTGGCACTACTTATGTTTGGATATATTTTTTTTCAACCTATTATGTGGTAATTAACAGGTCATTGACTCATTAAAAAAATATTGTTACTAAAACTACACATGAAATTTCTCTTTAATTGCCACATAATAGGTTAAAGTAAGATAGCTCTAAATATTCGGAGTATAACTTATTCCTCTTAGTTTTGGATCATTCATATTTTTTAAAATTATATATATATATATATATATATATATATAAACTTATCAAATAAAAAAAGTGTGTGTATATATATGTGTGTGAGTATAAAAAAAAAGTGTGTGTGTGTATATATGCGTGTGGGAGGGGGTTGTCTTGATAAATATATTAGTACCGCAACTTGGCCCCCTCAAACAAAAATTCTTAGCTTCCCAATGAGAACGATCATTATTATTATTGGTATGTAACCTCATGTTTATGCATGAGTACAATTAAAAACAATCAAAATTGCACAGTTCAAAATATAATTTTTTTTAAAAGAATGTTCAAATTATACATGGTATTAGCTTACACATTTTTTAAACCATAAATTTCTAAAATATGTAATTATTTCTCATATTATATATATATATATATATATATATATATATATGATTTAAAATCTAATTAGATTTGAACTCTTTGATTTTTATACTCAATAATTCACTTGGCACAATAAAAAATTAGATGAAACGTGAGATGCAAAATTGAGAATCCAAGTAAAATGTAATTGGATTTTTTTTTTTTTTTTTTTTTTAGTTTTGGCTTTTAATATATATGTAGGTATGTAAATTATTATTATTATTATTATTATTATTATTATTATTATTTTAGTGTAGAGAGCCATTTATTATGTGAGAGGAAGGAGTATCAAATTACTCTACTCCCAAAATAATAAAATTTATTCCTTAACAAGGTTAGAACTGATTTCCCCAAAAATTAGCGCACTATCATCCTACCAAGTCCTGGTTGATCATCAAGCCTTGTGCATGCAAGTGGTATTTCTTATCTTCACGCTTTGTTCGATCTTGTTTGATAGATTCCAAATAATCAAAACTATGATGGCCTATGATTTAAGATCAAAGAGTGCTAGATTTACTGTTTTAGTTCGAATGCACATAGGTTGACTGAATGACATGTCATTTTTATGTTTTTCTTAGACCTGTTGGAGGAATGGGCGACATGAAATGGTGGTGACTACCGTACTATAAAAGATTGATCCCACCTAGTATCTGAGAATATGGTTAATAGAACAACTCTTATCATATAATTTTCATTTTTTTATAATGTAATTAAGATCCCAAGTCACATAATTTTTTTGTTTGTATCTAAGAATAAAGTTTTTAAAGTATTTTCAATCAATAAAATGAAAATTCTTTTATTGTATGATTTTCTTATTCTTTCATAATTTAATTAAGTGGTGACTCTAAAATTATAACCCATAATTTAGGAGGTACAATATTCGTGGTCAGGTCAACATTTTGAGCTCTAAAAACTTGAAAATCAATGAACTTCTATCAGAATGCAAGTTCCACACTTGTTTTGCTTGTATTGCCTCATTAAATTTAACCAAATCTTGGAATCCCAATCCTCCATCCAATTTGTGTTTACATAAGGTTTCCCATTTCTTCTGGTGAATCTTTCTATGATCACCACGCTCCCCCCACCAAAACTTCCAGACAGCATTTCAATGTCATGGCATAGTCCCATTGGTAATTTGAAACAACTCATTGCAAAAGTTGAAATAACTTGTACGACTGCTTTTAACAAAACTTCTCTTCCTACTTTAGATAATAATTTTTCCCGTACCAAATAAGAGCATTCACATCAGCTCGTGTAAAATTCTCATCTATTTTACACCAAAAAACTTATTTTTTCTAATTTACACACTCACTTTTACAATACACCCACATCAGTTCATCTATTTTACACATCTTCTAATTAAATAATCAATTTTTTCACATTTTTTATTATTTTTCCCAACGAACCCCGTATAACACGCGCGCGCTCTCTCTCTGTTTCTCATTTCTGATTTTGCTCTCTCTCTCTCCACACCCATCTCTCCCTCTCCATCAACGCTCCCTCTCCATCAGCTCTCCCTCTCCCTCTCCCTCTCCGATCCACCATCTCGGATCAACGGTCCTCTCCATCAACTCTCCCTCTCCGATCCACCATCCCCGCGGCTCCGATCTGTCTGTGTATCACTTTTTTTTTTTTTTTTTTTTTTTAAGTGTATCTTTGTTGTTTGTCTGTGTGGGTGTGTTTGTGTATCTCTGTGAGTTTTTTTTTTTGTTTTTGAGCAAGTGCCTCTGTTGATTTGTCTGGATGTTGAAGAGGCTGTTGGGCACAGAGAAGAAAGAGAAAAAAACGAGTGAACGGAAATTAATAAATTATTGTATAAACGAGCTACAGTGCCCGTGTAAATTTACAAGGGCACTATAGCAACGTGAATAATATTGATGATTTTAGATAAGTTTGCACCCATTGATGTGGGCAGTTTTTTGATCAAAATGTGTAAAATTAATAATTTTTTTATCATTTTACACATTTATGCACCATTATGCATTCACTGATGTGAATGCTCTTACAAATTTAACTACGATGGAGCTGTGTTTGCATAGATGGGAGAAGCTGGAATTGGTGTCATAGTTAGGAATGAAATGGGAGAAGTGATGGTGTCCTGAGATGAAAGGATTCATATGCCAATTGGCGTCGAAATGGTCAAGGCTTTGGTTGCGAGGAGAGCAGCAATTTTCTCTATGGAATTGGGTCTGCATTAGGTTATTATTGAAGGTGATTTAGAAATTTTTTTTAAAGCATTATCTAGAAGGTGTTCGGATTGATCTTGTATTGGTCATGCATATTGTCAAAGACTGTAAGTCTATTTTGGGTTTTTTACAAACCTATTCTTTCTATCATATTAGAAGGCAGGGTAATTCTGTTCTCCATGCCTTAACTAAAAGAGTTAGGAAGTTTTCTTTTCTTTTAGTTTGGATGGAGTCTATTCTACCAGAGATTTCTTATTTAGTTCATGTTGATGTATTTCCATAGTTCGTTTATTAATAAAACTAGATGATATTTTCTCTCAAAAAAAAGGGTCAACATTTTGAGAAATAATTAAACATGATCCTGCTTATTCAGATAGGCTTGGTCCAATATACCAACAATGGATCAAGGTAGGACATTGTAATTTAACTTGTACTTTTTGGAATTTCCAACGGAGACGTCCATGGTTAAAATCTCCCTCAGCCATCTATCAAATTATCCAAAAAATCAAGATTAAGATATAAATTTCATTAAGTAAATATGTTAATTTATGTTGGGAAAGGGGAGAAAAATAACAAACAAAACTATCGTGTTGGGCATTCTTCATTTTTTTTCAAATATTGATTTTTAAAAAAAATAAATTAACAAACGAGTTTAAGTAAATATATTTAAACAAAAGAGGCAGTTATTAGGATATTAGTGTTGGTATATTTCATTTCAATTTTTCATGTATTTTTCTTATTAATATTTCCATTATAATGTGCAAAATTGTGGGCTACATTGTATTGGTTTGAGAGGTCAAAGTGCTAAAGTTGGTACTGTGATGTGAAAAATCTCAGTTGAGTGAGATTGTAAGTGTCAAGCAAAATGGAAGGCGAATTCCATTTTTTTGAAAGATAGTTGAACAAGTAATCTTGCCTCCCTCTTGGTCCAGCGAGATTAACAAAACATGAGAAATATTTTTCGTTATAATTTCTCTAATATGCTTGTCCAATCAAGCGCTCTCATATACCATTCTAACCCACAAAATTCATCAAGCAATTCCCATACCGAAGAGCTGGAGAGTGACCTTTTACCTTTAGAGCAAAAATTCATTTACTCTCTCTACCTTCTCCCTCTCTAATTTCCAAATCCTTTGAGAGGATATTAAAACCTTACACACTCGCTAAACCCTTAAGTGTTCATTTTTGCTGTTTGAGAATCATTGGAACAATCCTAAAATCTCCCATAGGTCTTGGAGTGGCCAAGGAAACTATGGCCTGTTTGGAAGTTTAGAGAGGGAGGAGATTGGAGAATACAGGGGAGTAGAGGGGAGAAGAGTAGTGGGAAGAAGAGTAGAGGAGAATAGTTATCTTCCATCTTGTTTGGATGTTTTAAAAATTAATGGCCTGTTTGGAAGTTTAGAAATGGAGGATAGTAGAGGGGAGGAGAGTAGTGGGGAGAAGAGTAAAGAGGAATGGTTATCCTCCACCTTATTTAGATGTTTTTAAAATTAGTAAGGGAGAAAGGAGTAATTAACCCTTCATCTTATTTGAATGTTTTAAAATTATGATGGAAATGAGAGAAAATGATTTAAATAGACAAATTTACTCTTATTTGAAAATATATTTTTAATCTAATTAATAAAGCAAAATCTTTTTTTTTGTTTTTATTTGTTCTTTCGCTGTTTAGGTGCCAAGAAAAAAGAAAATTTCAAGATTTCAACTCTTAAATATTTTTTTCTTCTTTATTATTAATTTTATTTTTTCACTACAAGATTTTCAACTACCTACTTATATAGTAATAGCTTGGTAAAAATGGCTTTGCATAGAGCAACGAATTGAACAGAGGAGATTTCCCAGTCGACGAAATCGCCGATTCCTTCTAGTCCAGCACCAGCGGCAATATCAATTCGGGTCAGATGACTCGGAGCGAATCCTAGTGGGCGTTGATGAACTTTGTCGAGCAGTGCACAAAGTCAGAGATTCCTCCTCCGGAGACTTCTGCTGCTATCGCCGCCGATGTGGTTTCGCTGGTGGAATCGTCCTTGTCGAAACTAGACAAATTCGACGAACTCCTTCATCTGTCGTCGAATCCATTTTCGATGGCTGCCGTTGATTCCGATGAGTACCGCGCAGATCTCTGTTAGATTGGATTGTTTTTCTTCCTATTCTTGGATTCTGAAAATTGATGAATTTATTTTTGTTTTTATCTTCAATCATGAAGCAGCATGTTGATCAATTAAAAATAATATACAACAACCTAGACTTGGTGATGTGTTTGATTCTTGAGAATTTGCTTTGAAAGGTTTTCAAAATCAAATAATTGATCATCAGTTTAGTTACTGAGGAAAATAATTTTTTAATTAGGTTTTTTAATTAGTAATTACTGTGGAAAATAATTTTTTAATTATTAGTTACTGAGGAAAAGAAAAGAAGGAACTATGTTAATTTTTTGGTTTGTAATTTTGTAAATTTAGAAAGGGTAAATTGGAGAATTCATTTGGTCAATAATTTATCTAATCTACTCTCCCTTCAAATCTCTCCAATTTGGGGGGATTAAAAATGAGGAGTTAGAGGTAGTTGAAACCTATCCCCCTTCTTTCTTAAAAAAACTTCCAAACAAGATAATTGAATTACTTTCCCTTCCTTTACTCTACTCCCCCCTCCCCTTTTTTTTTTAACTTCCAAACAGGCCATAAGTAAGGACGAGGGGAGTAATTAGTCTTTTCATTTGTAATTTTGTTAATATAGTAAGGGCAAATTTGGTAATTCATTTGGTCAAGTATTTTTATCTTTCACTTTCCCTTCAAATCTCTCCAATTTGGGAGAATTAAAAATGAGGGGTTAGAAGTAGTTCAAATACCTCCAAATCCCTCCCCCTTCTTCCTGAAAAAAAAAATTCAAATAAGGTAATTTAATTATTCTCCCTCTTTCTTCTCTACTTCCCATCCTTTTTCCAACATCCAAACATAGTATTAGTCTTGCGATGATTGACAGCTCAATTGTGATACTGATGACTAGTAAGGAAAAAAATATTATTGGAATCAGTTGCGCGCAAAGAGTGGAGAGCACGAATACGCGAGTGTCATTTAATTGCTTTGTAAATGAGGTGTATTGAAATTTTCTTGTTAGTAAATTGGTTTGGTGCGATAGGCCCTAGAGAGTTTTCTCAACTTGATTGTGTGTTTTTCTCCTCGAAAACACTTTGTGGAGTTTGGGTACTTGTGTTGTTGGTTGGGATTCACTTTTACAATTATTTATCATGCATATGTTAATTGGCTAATCACATTAACAATTGGGCTTAATTTTGTAATTAGCTCAAAATTAATGCAAGCCATAAAATTGGGTTCTGAAGTATGTTTTCTTATAAACAAAACACAAAGATAAGACTTTTCCATTTTGAATTTACCTTTTTACCAATTCTTATTATTATTGGGATTTAAAAAAATGGATATGTCCATATATTATAAATTTCAAAGTAAGTTTTAATTAAATTTATATATTTCCTATTTGCATTTGGCAATTAATGAGTTAGTTCCATCCTTCGTCCAACACTACAAAAGTGAAGAAATTGCATTAAATCGAACTAAATAATTTTTTTATTGACAATTATAATGATTATCCAATATTTTTTTAAGAAACAATGATTATCTATAAATCATCATTACCATTTAAAAAAAAAAAAATTTACTATTCTCGTTTGATCCATGTGGCCTCTCCATCGATCATGAATAGGATGTCGATCCGAACAACCATATTTTGTGAGTGCAATTTCCATTTAGGTTATGATTCTCTTATGTAGAGTGTAGAAACTTTTTTTATTTTTTTTATTTTAAAGAGAGTTTCAACTCATGGCGTCTACTCCTGATGATAGTTCTTTATTATCAGACTAAGACACCAATCGGTTTTTGGTTTACATAATAGGAATTGAACCCCAAATCTTTTATTCAACCATCATAGATTTTACTAGTTGAGTTAATTGGAACCCACCATTATATAGAATATTGATTACAATATAACACTAGAGGAAAACACCATGGGATATGATGAACGCAATAAATGTCATTGTCGAGATGAACACAGTAAAGACCATCGTCCACAAGGACCCAGCTTGGATGAAGGAAGAAAGTCATAAAGAAAGCATCAATATCTTGATGATTACAGATCAGCAAGGTGATCGTTGGGATCCCCATTAAGGTCCACATTGAATGGGCCAAAAACGTTACAAAGAAGACACTTAATCCACCATCAAAGGAAAGCAACAGCTAGAAGAAAAATGTGTATATATAGGCACCTAAAAACTAAACAAGGTACGCATATAGATATTCTACTCAGTTTAAACCCCTACAACTACATTCTCTATCTTTAAAGAGCCATATTCGTTGATTTTATCATCGGAGACCCCGTGGCTGGCATCGCACTGGTGACTAACCTGAGAGGGTCCCCTTTCTTCATTCTAAACTTTTGCATGAACTTGGACGAGCTCGTGCTGATCCATCTAGACAAATCTACTAACTAACGATTTCTGCATCATCAGTTTGGCGTCATCTGTGGGAATAACAATTTCATAAGATTCATTCAATCCGAAGGTCCAAATGGAGTCCAACATACCACAAGATTTTGCAGCACTAGCGCTATAAATCCAGACATTCACAGTTAGCATGGAGGAGCTTACCAAGCAAAACCAGACGATGAGATTGTAGTTACAATAGAGGAAAATCGTTCACCCACGAGGACTGGGATGAACCAAAATGACGATGGAGATAGCCACAGAAGAGACGACCACTAACAATCGAACACTTTTGACGAAGCAAATTTGAACCTCTTCAGGGAAATGAGGAGAGAGATAGAGGAGCTAAGGAATGCAATAAGGGAAAAGCCGGATCGGAATCTAGATGGGATGGTCAGAAGGATGGATTCACCTTTCACCATGAAAGTCCTAGAGTGCCCTATGCCCTCGAAGTTTTGCCTTCTGTAACTTGAGTCATTCAACAGTTTGAAGGATTCACTGGACCATATTACCACTTTCAAGACGACCCTGAGTTTACAGCAACCCCCAGACAAGATATTGTGTCACTCATTTCCTACCACTCTTAAGGGAGCAGCATAAGTGTGGATTAGTAAGTTGGCGACATCGTTCATCAACAACTTTGAACAACTGGGAAACTCTTTTATACGCCATTTTGTGGGTGGACAATGCCAGAAAAGGCCTGCAGACCATCTACTCACCATGAGGCAAGAGGGGAAGGAGGCCTTAAGATCGTATGTGAAACGTTTCACTAGAGAGGTCCTAGACGTTGGTGAAGCAGGCGACAAGGTGCAATTGACCATCTTCAAAGCTGAGTTGAAATCCAGAGAGTTCATGGTCACTCTCATGAAAAGTCCCCCTCAAACGATGGCAAAAATGCTGTTGAAAGCCCAGAAGTTTATGAACGCCAAAAATGCCCTAGTCGCAATAAGGGAGGAGGATAAGCCCAAAGAGAAAGAGGGCAAAAGAGAAGACTGAAGGGGATGTAAGA
Source organism: Castanopsis chinensis (assembly GCA_032878915.1). Taxonomy (NCBI): domain Eukaryota; kingdom Viridiplantae; phylum Streptophyta; class Magnoliopsida; order Fagales; family Fagaceae; genus Castanopsis; species Castanopsis chinensis. The sequence continues at coordinate 9,509,577 of JAVQMG010000126.1, read as the reverse complement.
GAGAAAGGGGGGATCACCAAAGTTCTGACAGAAACAAGCAGAGAGATGATAAAGCATCTTGGATGGTAAAATTTTCCTCTCTAGTTATGTCTGTTGATAAATTCTTAATGTAGATTAAGGACGATCATTACCTCAAGTGGCCGAAGTCGCTACACTCATTGCCTAATATGCGTGATAAGAGAAAATATTGCCACTTCCACAAAGACCATTGCCATTACACTAAAGATTGCAGAGACTTGAAGGAACAGATTGAGGAACTCATTCAAAAGGGGAAGCCACAAAAGTTCGAGAAGAAGGGGGAATCCAATAGACCCAGGAATGACAAAAGGGAGAAGCATGAACATGTTCCCAGGGATGAAGACAGTGCGCTTAATCGTTCATAAAGTGCGATAGGAGAAATAAAGATGATCACAGAAGGACCATCCATAGGCGGATCCTTTAAATCCCTTAAGAAGTCACAGCAAAGGCAGGTAAATAGTGTCCACAAGTTACCGCCCCTAAAACAGTGAAGAAAAACAGAGAGGGATATTCAGTTCTTTAAAGAAGCTGCTAGAGGTGTAAAACAACCCCATGACGACCCTTTATTTATCATGCTCATGATGGAAGAATTAAACACCAGCAGATCCTCATAGATAATGGCAATTCTATAGATATTATCTACCTCTCTACCGTCTAGCGACTGAAGGTAGATCCCAAAAGGTTATAACCCTTTGAATAGCCCTTCGTCAGTTTTAGCGGAGATCGGGTATACCCTAAAGCCATAGTAGCACTGGTGATCACATTAGGGTCTCACCCTCAACAATTAACTCGTCAACATGGACGATATGCTTGTCAAGAACGAGGAGGAAGACATGCACCTGGACGACCTTGAGGAGACCTTTATGACCCTCAGATAGTACCAGATGAAGTTAAATCCCAACAAATGCACTTTTGGGGTTGCATCCAGAAAGTTCCTAGGGTTCATGGTGTCCTAGCGGGGGATAGAAGCTAACCTAGAAAAAGTGCGAGCTATATTAGAGATGACAGCACTGAGAATAGTGAAAGAAGTCCAAAAGTTAACTAGGAGGATCGCGACTCTCAAAAGGTTCGTCTCTAAAGTTACGGACAAGTGCATGCCTTTCTTCAAGACCCTAAAGCAAGCTTTTACTTGGACGGAGGAGTGCAAAAAAGAATTCTAATAATTGAAGCATTATCTAAGTAACCCTCCACTCTTGAGCCCGTCGAAGGAAGGGGAAAACCTGCTTTTGTACTTAGTAGTGTCAAACATTGCTGTGAGTGCAACTTTGATTCAATAAGAGAATAGAGTGCAACTCTCGGGTTATTATGTCAGCAAAGCTTTCCAGGGAGCTGAGGCAAAGTATCCACGGATTGGAAAGATCGTCTTTGCCCTAATCTTTGCCTCTTGAAAGCTTCGTCCCTACTTTCAGGCAAACTATATTTTGGTAATGACTGACCAGCCAATCAGGAAATCGATGAACAAGCCCGAAACTGCAAGAAGAATGGTACAATGGGCAGTTAAGCTCAGCTAGTTCAACATCGAGTACCACCCTAAGATAGCGATCAAAGCACAAGCATCAGCAGACTTCGTTGTCGAGTTCACAATTCTAGACAAAAAGACCCGCGATGAATCAGGGATATGAATGATCCAAACCGATGGGTCGTCAGCCCGAAAAAGAGGGGAAGTGTGGGTCATCATCAATACCCCAGAAGGAAACATCCTCAAGTATAGAGTGCAACTTCAATTCCCCGTTACCAACAATGAAGTAGAATACAAGGCCATATTGATAGGGCTTAGAATCGGGAGAGCTTTAGGTGCCAGACACCTACTCTTGCGAAGTGATTCCAAGTCAGTGATAGGGCAGATAAAAGCAGATGAAGTAGCGAGGCAAGCATCGTCGGAAGAGGGAATGGTGTCACCAAATTTGAAAATAGTAGTGCAAAAGCACCCTAGCATTAAAGAGTTCCACACTTTTGCGATTCAGAACCAAAACAGTTGGATGAATTCAATTCTCTCTTTCTGCCAAGACAGACGACTTCTAGCTGACGTCGATGAAGCCAAGAAGGTTAGAAAATGAGCAACTAGGTTCACGATCCTGAATGACGCCTTGTACAAAAGGAGGTTCTTCATGCCCTGCCTAAAGTGCGTTAAAGAAGATGAAGCTAAGTATATCCTAGAGGAAGTCCACGAAGGAATATAGATCACATGGGCCCGAGATCCCTAGTAAGCAAGATCATCAGAACAGGTTATTTCTGGCCTACCATGCAAAAAGACATGAGGGAGTTTGTTGGACAGTGCAACAAGTGCTAGAGGTTCGGGAATGTCCAGTGAGTCCCAAGAGAAAAGATGACGGCCATAACTTCTTCGTGGCCATTTGCTCAATGGGGGATAGACATTATAGGCCCATTACCTCAAGGTAAAAGATAGGTAAAGTTCTTACTAGTTACAATTGACTATTTTACAAAATGGGTTGAAGCGAAAGCATTACTAACTATAAAAGAGGCAAAGATCCTGAACTTTGTGTGGAGAAACATTGTGTGCAGGTTCGGAATACCAAGGACAATAATATTAGACAACGGATGCCAGTTCAACAGTTAAGACTTCAGAAACTTCTGCTCAGGATTTAGAATCAAGAACCAATTTTCTTCCCCTAGACATCCATAATCCAACGGACAGACGGAAATGATGAATTAGACATTGTTAAAGATCATCAAAGTTCGATTGGAGCAGGTGAAAGGAACATGGCTGGAAGAACTTCCAAACGTCTTGTGGGCATACAGAACCACCATGAGAACCCTAATAGGAGAAACGCCGTTCAGACTCACCTATGACACTGAAGCAGTAATACCAGTCGAAGTAGAAGTCACCAACATAAGAAGAGAAGTTTTCCACAAGGATAGCAATGATGATTAATTGAAGGTCAACCTGGACTACTTGGATGAAGTGAGAGAGGAAGTGTCTTAAAAGATGGCAAAGTATTAGTAGAAGATGATCGAGTACTACAACAAGAGAGTGAAGCTCAGAAGACTTGACATAGGAGACTTTGTCCTACTTAGAGTCATACCAACCATGAAGGATTCAACACAGGGAAAACTCGGACCAACCTAGGAAGGACCTTACAAAGTCGTCCATTATTCAAGACAAGGAAGCTACCATCTAGAGTCAATGGATGGGAAAAAATTACCGCGACCATGGAACATTGAGCATTTGAAAAAGTATTATCAATAGAGATAAGGTACCAGTGTATTCATGAAAGTAACATTTCCATTCGAAATAAAGAAATAAAAATACTATTCAGCGAATATTCTAGCAGATTGTGGGTAAATATAAAACTAAAAAAAAAGGCTAAATGACAAAATTCCTAGATAGATGTACATCACTAACGAAGCCAAGTGATAAGATTCCTTAAATAGATGTAAATCACCCAAAAATGACTAAGTGATAAAATTCCTAGAGGGATGTACATCACTGACGAAGCCAAGTGATAAGATTCCTTAAATAAATGTAAATCAACCAAAAAATGGCTAAGTGATAAAATTCCTAGAGGGATGTACATCACTAACAAAGCCAAGTGATAAAATTCCTTAAATGGATGCAAATCACCCCAAAAATGGCTAAGTGATAAAATTCCTAGACCTATGTACATCATTGACGAAGCCAAGTGATAAGATTCCTTAAATGGATGTAAATCACCCAAAAATGGCTAAGTGAAAAAAAATCCTAGACAGATGTACATCACTGACACAAATCATATGAAAATGACAAAGTCAAGTTTCTTCGTAAACACAAGAACGGAGAGGTGAAAACCAAGGATGAATAAAAGAATGGCAGAACAACCGTCAAAGGTAAGATAAAATGAATAATGGCATAAACATATAATCAACGAGAAGATTGGTCCTCAGTTAATATCTAAAGCCCAAAAACATACTGGGCACCTTAAAAAAAAAAAGAAAAAAAAAAGAAAAAAAAAGAAAGGAAAATGCAAAAGAAAATTTTGATAAACAGGGAAATAGCTAAACAGCAGCCTCGTCACCACCAACTGCATCAATAGGAGCGTTCTTGAGTTCACGACCATTTCCCCTTAGAGCATTCTTTTCGGGAACAGCAGCAGTAGCCTGGTAAGCCTCGTCAATCTCTATTTCTTTATAGACCTCCTCGAAGTCCAAGTTCACCAGAAAGATGCTTGATAAGATATCATTAGAGGAGTTCAAAGCCCTTGTAATACCAACTGAAGAGCACAGTGATGAACTTCTCAGTCTATTGAAAGGCTTGAATAGCTTTGGCAGCTACAGTCTTGACTTTCTAGTTCACAGCCTAGAGTTGCTCGTCCTTCTCCACAATTAGTTTCTTCTCAACCTTCAAGTTGTCAGCCAGAGCCTTAGCCTTCTCCTTGGCAGTATTAGCTTCGTCCATAGTAAAGATGAGATCCCTCCTTAGCTTAGCATTCTCGACTTCTAGAGCCTCCACTTTGGACCCTGTTGACATTGCCTTCGCCTTATGGCCTAAGTACTCAGTCGTGATGTGGATCGTCTCTCCCAGCCCCTGAAAAAGAGATTATATAAAAAATGATATCTTCAGCCTCAAGAGCCAAACCTCAATAAAAAGAAGAAACGTGTGATATGTGTACATCACTTGGACAAGCTTATGGATGTGATGACTCACGATCTTGTTGGAAGGATACCTGAAAACACCTTGAGGTCCTCGGTAGTAAAAGCATCCTGCGCCCTCGTCAGGGCTAGGTCAACGTCATCCTAGACGCTTGTCGACTAGGAACCCACCTTCTCCTTACCCTTGTCCACGGTCCTTTGTCTCTTTCGACGAAGGGTAATTTCCTCTACCAAAGTCGCAAGAGAAGCGGTCGTCGTAGCTTCAGGGACAGAGGTTACAAGAGTGATCGGAGTACCTTTGTCAACCACTCGCACCACCTTCTTCCCCAAACTCGAGAAGGGTTCGTTCTTCCTAGCCCTCATCTTGGCGTACATCTCTTGGTTAAATTTGGTCGTCATCTCTACAAGGAAGAAAGATTTTTTTTAAAAAAAAAAGGAAAAGAAAAAGAAAAAGAAAGAAAACTCACTCTTTTCCTCAATTTCAATAGCACGCAAGACAAAGGAAGAAGGCTTCGGGCCAAGTTAGTGACGAGCCAAAGTCCTAGGGTCGACAAGATCGTCAAAATCATCTATTGTCTTCACGTATTCAGTAGCAACCTTGACGTGCATCTTGTACCTACTTTTAAGCTTGGGGCGCTTCTTAACTGTAAATACACAATAAGTAAGAGATCAGTGACAAAGTAAGAAGGAGATAAGGAAGTAAATGAACTAGAAAAGGATAATCAGAAGGACAGCGCACCTAGATTTGGGGCCCTTCAACAATGAAGAAACCTAGGAACTTTGCCCCATTAATCATCAGAGAGAGTCTTCCATCCATCTCCAGATATAAAAAAGAACCTTGACTTCCAATTTCGGAAGGGCGATAGATGATTAGTGATGATCCCAACCTTCCTGACCTAAGGCACGAGTTCGTAATACCCGTACTCCTTTAACTCCTTCAGACGATATAAGTGAACAAACTCATCCAGTCTGATCTTGTCCCCCTCGGTGACGACCATCTAAATTTCCATACAGCTAACCACTATCCTCCACGAGTTTGGCATAAGTTACCCGGGATCAATTTTGAAATGATTCTAAAGATCTATGATAAAGGGATGGACGAGAAACTTAAGGCCGCACTGGAAAGCGGCCTCATAATGAACTAGCAAAGGATAATCAGAAGGACAGCTCACCTAGATTTGGGGCCCTCCAACGATGAAGCAACCTAGGAACTTCGCCCCATTAATCATTAAAGAGAGTCTTCCATCCATCTCCAAATACAAAAAAGAACCTTGATTTACAATTTCGGAAGGGCGATAGATGATTAGTGATGATCCCAGCCTTCCTGACCTAAGGCACGAGTTCGTAATACCAGTACTCCTTTAACTCCTTTAGACGACACAAGTGAACAAACTCATCCAGTCTGATCTTGTCCCCCTCGGTGACGACCATCCAAATTTCCATACAGCTAACCACTATCCTCCCCGAGTTTGGCATAAGTTACCCGGGATCAATTTTGAAATGATTCTAAAGATCTATGATAAAGGGATGGACGGGAAACCTAAGGCCGCACTGGAAAGCGGCCTCATAAAAGCACACTTCTCCAAGCGAGAAATGGCAAGATTTTTCCCTTTCATGGGGAAGACGAACCCTAACCCCCTCGGGAAATTGGAATCTATCTTTGAACCTAAAGAGGGTATCAGTGCCTAGAGCGCACTTCTCCCTGAGGGCATGGAAAGCCCTAATCTTCCTTCGACCAGAAGCAGCGGTATCCACTTCTACCTCAATGTGATCGTTGCTAGACAACAACCCAGTCTCTAATTCGCTAGACCTCACCTTAGACATAACTCCCCGCTCACCCACCAATTCCTCAAACCAATTTATAGACTAGTGTAGTAAAGGGAACAAATCGGGCAACACAAAACCTAAACCGTTGTCCCTAGATACAAATCCTTCAATTGGAGGGCAATGGGTAGGGAAAGAACCTAAAGATGCCCCTAGGCATGCAAAAAGAAATGAAATATAGGGATAGAGTTGCCTAACTGCAGAATCTTCAAACATGAAATCCAAAGAAAAGAAGGGGTATGGATTACTATCCCTAAACAGAATAAGAAAATGTAAATGGATGTTGCTACAGAAAGAGAAAGGAAAAGAAGATCGGACCTCAAAGTGTCAAGCTCAGTAAGGAGAGAAAAACCACAAGTTGAAAAGCTCAAAAAAAGCACAATAGTAAGAAAATGGTGAGAGGTGAAAAGGTGAAGAAGAAGAAGGAAAAAGTAAGAAGTTTTTTAAAAACCGAGCTTGGAAAATTGAAAACTAGCGGAAAAACTAGAAGCCCCTCGAACCAAACAAAGACATCCACCACTAGGACGTGGCCACGACAAGTACAACTCCGCCACTACGCATTAGATGCGAATGAAATGGAATCCCAAGAGTCACGTCTGAACAAGAAACCTTCCATATTCTTATGGTCACCGTCACACATAAGGACGACTTCAGAATAGGGGGGCAACTGATGGACCTAATAAATGTCATCGTCCAGACTATTAAAGGAAAGCAACGACTAGAAGAAAAATGTGTATATATAGGCACCTAAAAACTAAACAAGGTACACATACATATATTCTACTCAGTTTAAACCCCTACAACTAAATTCTCTATTTCTAAAGAGCCATATTCATTGACTTTAACATCGGAGACTCCGTGGCTGACATCGCACTAGTGACCAACCTGAGAGGTCCCCTTTCTTCTTTCTAAACTTGGATGAGCCTGTGCTGATCCATTTGGATGAATCTACTAACTGACGATTTCCGCATCATCAAGATACATCCAATTATAGGATTTACAAATTTATTCACAGGGATGGAGGGAAGTTTGAACCAAAGGGGACCATGAAGACCATGAGACCATCCACCTTCTTGAATGTTGCTCGAATATAATTAAATATTTGAAAGTTTACATTCAAATAATTCATAGTTAGTCTCACTAAAATTGAAAACTTGAGATTTCAAACTAAATGTTGTTATAAAGAATCTAAAAGATAAAATGGTCATTTCAATCATATTTCTTAGCTGCCAGTGTCTCACTTGACGGCCGTGTATACGAGTCCAATAGTGGACGGCTTGCTTTTGCTAACAGAGGAGAACTTCATTGTGTAAAATCCAAATTTCAATTTTTCATGGTGTAAAATCTAAACAACTTCAAAATTTAGTAGTGTACTTTGTAATTCCCCCCCCCCCCCCAAAAAAAACACATAGGGCGGTTGGAGGGCTTTTGCTAATGGTTGGGAACTTCAAGATGTAAAATTTAACTTTTCAAATTTCAGCGTGTAAAATCCAAATAACCCCAACTTTAGGGGTGTACTTCACAATTTTTCAAAAGAAAAATGCTAAAAATACTATAAGTTTTATCAGCAAAAAATGACCAAATACCATCTTTGGTTGAAATAATTTGTGTTCTACCATTGTTTGAGATATAATTAGAGATCTACCACCTTTTTATAACTTGAGTTCCATAAAAATTGCTATGGTGGCACCCACTAACCTGGATTATTTTAATTAAAAAATTCCATGCGGAACTAGAGGTTGTGAAACTCAAGTTGTTTGTAATGTATTTCAAGTTTATAAAACTTGTGTACCATAAAACTGAGGTCCATATTTCTAAATTACAGCAAATTTATGGTGTGTCCCTCTTTCAGCTTTTCTTCTTTCACTATCAGCCAAATATTCGTTCAATTATACTTCTACAACAATGAAGAAAGTTATCATTGTGAATAGCATGATCTTTTTGTTGAAAGCATAGCTTGCGTTTGCCTCCATAAGAGACAGAGAAAGCTAGAGTGATGGTTCTAGAAGTAGAACTCAATTTTAAAGAAAGTGTGTTTGTCAGTGAGTGATAGAGAAAGTGTGTGTGTGTGTGTGTGTGAGTTAGTGAGTCGGTGAGTGTTTGATGAAAGTGTGGGTGGAACTCAATTTTATAGTAAGTGAGTTCCACCCTTCATTGAGCTCTAGTTTGTACCACTTAAGTTCTAGTGGCTTTTTATATTTCTTTAATTCTAGGTCAGCTTGTGCCTTTATGTCAATTGTTTTTTGGAATTCGATTTTCAAAAACTTGAGTTCCATGCAGAACTGGACATTTTTGAACTCAAGTTTCAAAACAGTGGTATATTTCTAATTATTTCTTAAATAATGCTAAATGCAAATCATTTTAGCCAAAGCTAGTATTTGGCATTTTTTGCCAAGTTTTACCATATAGAAGTAGAACTTACAAACTGATATGTCAACAAATATGATTGGTTGGCTTTAACTACCTAATAAATGAATGTATAAATTTTTTTTCTTATAATGTTTTGTGACAAATCAATTTGTAACTATGTAATAAAATTGTTGTATCTCTAGTGATGAGTCAGGAATTTATGATCGTCATTAAGCTATAATCGTCATTAAGCTAAAATTGCCATTAACGAAGAGAAGACGTCACACATTTATTATGCTCATTGATGACAAAGCGTAGCGAAACAATGGTCACAAAGTGAGTTGTGAACTGCAGACAAAGATTTTGTAATGCACTAGTCATTAAGCATAAATACAACTATTCATTGCCCATTAATGAGGCACACAAATATAAAAGAGAAAAGAAGAGAAGTTAAAGGTACACACAACTACTCTACAAAAATCACTCTCTAGTCTATTCTTTATAAAGTATTTCTCCCTTATTGACTTAAGCATTGGAGGCGCTTTGACTAACGCCACACCGGCATGTTATTCTTCCACCTAGTTCATTTTGTAGGTTTTCCTCCAACAGAGACGACCCCAATCACACTTCGTCCATCCACTACGACGATGAGCTCAACTGTTGATTTCTTGCATCATTAGTTTGGTGCCGTTTGTGAGAATCGCTAATCATTCAAGCCACCTTTCCTAGTGAAAAAAGAGCTCCTTGAAATACAAGGTGGAGTCAGAGGCTGAACAATAGCCAGAAGCTGTGCAACAGCAACAAATCCAGGCCCTCCTAGCTAATGTGGAAGAGCTGACTCTCCAGAATGAAGAGTTGCGAAAGACAATGGAATCCCAAAATGCAGAACGTTAGTGAATAGTTGAAAACCACAATGAAGAAGAATCAAACTCCCAAGCCAATAGGGGAGATAGGACCTCAGAAGGAGATTCCTCTAGGGTGGAGAATGTGCTTCGTAACATGAGGAAGGAGATGGATGAATTAAGGAGTGCCATGAAGGACAAAGGTGGGAGAATTTGGATGGGATGATTTGAAGGACGGACTCACCATTCACCATTGAAGTACTGAAACATCCCCTCCCATCGAAATTCTGTCTCTCACAGCTGGAATCATATGACGGTTCCAAGGATCCCTTGGATCACATTGAATCATTCAAGACACTGATGCTATTGCAGATGACCCCAGATGGGGTGATGTGCAGGGCATTCCCAACGATGCTGAAAAGAGCAGTCAGAGTATGGTTCAGCAGGATACCCCCAGTAACTATTGCAAATTTTGAACAATTTAGCAAGGGTTTTGTTCGTCATTTCATTGGGGGGGCAAAGACACAAGAAGCCAACTAGTCATCCTCTCAACATTTAACAGGCAGAAGAAGAATCACTAAGACAGTACATGAATCGATTCAATAAGGAGCTACTACAAGTAGACGAAGCTGAAGATCAAATCATCCTAACAACTTTCTAGACAGGGTTGCTACTTGGAGATTTTTTCGTCTCAATCACCAAAAGCCCATAAAAAACGGTCGCGGAGTTGCTTCGAAAAGCTCAGAAGTACATGAATGCAGAAGATGCAATGCTTGCAAAAGAAATGAAAGAAAAAGGAAGAAAGAAGAAGGAACAAGCAGTAATCGTGATAAGAAGATGGAGACACTAAGTGTTGAGCTGACCACATGAAAAAAGAAGGAACTTCTGGATAGGAGGCCAAAGTACACTAACTTTACCCCTCTAATAATGCCAATTAAGCAAGTATTGATGCAGATAAGGGATGATCCCTCCCTGCAATGGCTGAAGCCAATTAGTGCTCCAACAGAAAAAAAAAAAAAAAAAAAAAAAGACAAGAACAAGTACTGTAGGTTCCACCGGGACCATGGGCATCACATCGACGAGTGTAAACATTTAAAAGACATGGTGGAGACTTTAATTTGTTAAGGGAGGTTACAGAAATATGTCAGGAAAATGGAACCCTACAGGTACCAACGAAAGGACGATAAAGACAAAAATCGAGAAGTAGGAGATAACAAACCTTCTACAGGGTAGATATAGACGATCTTAGGACGATTGATGGTAGGCGAAACACTGAAGTCCCTGAAAAAAGCTGATAGGAAAGAAATAAATAGTGTCCATTCACGGCTTTTTTTAGTGAAGATGCCAATGAGGGACGAACCTAATATCGTTTTCTCAGAGAGAGGAGGTCACGACATTAGACAACCCCATGATGATCCACTGGTAATCATGCTCAGAGTAGAAGAATTTAACATCCATTAGGTACTTATTGACAACAAAATCTTAGTAGACATCATTTACTTACCTGCATTTCAGCAGATGAAACTGGATAAGAGAAGGATCAGGCCTTTCACCTCTCCTCTGGTGAGTTTCACGGGGGATAGAATCGTCCCCAGAGGCATCGTCACTCTAACCGTGATTGAAGGCACTTACCTAGCACAAATCACCAAGGAAATTCATTTCCTCATAATTGACTGCCCCTCAACATACAACATCATCTTGGGAAGACTTGTACTCAATAGGCTAAGAGCAGCAATGTCAACATATTACTTGAAGGTGAAATTCCCAACAGCCCATGGGGTAGGAGAAATAAGAGGAGATCAAGTTCTGGCAAGAGAGTGCTACCAAGCTGCCTTAACATTTGGGGAGAACCACACATGGGTGATCAATGAACTAGAACCCATCTTCGAATCAGAAAAAATACAAGAAGTTGAGGTCGTTCAAGGAGATTCATCAAAAGTATTGAAGATAGGATCAACACTTCCTACTTTAGAAAAAGTGAAGATGGTTTCCCTCTTGAGGGCAAAACAAGATGTGTTCGCTTGGAAACACGAGGATATGCCTAGGATTGATAGGAAGATCATACAAAATCGTCTCAACGTTAGCCAAAAATGCAAACCTATGTAGCAGAAGTAGAGAATATTTGCACCAGAGCGCAACAGAGCAGTACCTGAAGAAGTAAAGAAGCTACTGGAAGCTGGTTTCATCAGGGAAGTCTTCTACCCAAATTGGCTAGCAAATGTGGTAATGGTAAAAAAGAGCAATGGCAAATAGGGGATGTGCATTGATTTCACAAACTTGAACTACGTCTGCCTGAAGGATAACTTCCCCTTGCTAAGGATTGATCAACTAGTAGACTCAAATGTTGGACACAAGCTCTTAAATTTCATGGACGCATTTTCTAGATACAACTAAATCTTCATGGATGAAGAAGATCAAGAAAAGACCTCATTCGTTACCAGCCAAGGCTTGTACTACTACAAATTTATGCCCTTTGGATTGAAGAACGCAGGGGCCACATACCAAAGATTGGTGAATCGCATGTTCTCTCACCAAATTGGAAGGAATGTGGAAGTATATGTAGACAATATGCTGGTGAAAAGTAAGGACAAAGCCAACCTCTTGGACAATCTAAGAGAAACCTTCAGCATACTATATAAGTACAATATGAAATTAAACCATGCAAAGTGTGTTTTTACTGTTTCTTCAGGGAAATTCTTGGGATTCATGGTGTCCCAATGAGGCATAGAGGCAAATCTAGACAAAGTAAAGGCAATAATCGAGCTTAAATCACCAAAAACAACGAAGGAGGTTGAGAGCTTGATAGGAAAGGTTGCAGCTCTAAACAGATTCATCTCCAGGGCAACAGACAAGTGCATGCCATTCTTCAAAGTCCTGAAAAAGGCCTTTTAGTGGATTGACGAATGTGAAGAAGCCCTTATAAAATTAAAAGAGTAACTGATGAAGCCACCATTGCTAAGTCCCTTCGTGATAGGAGAAGAATTGTACCTTTACTTAGCAGTGTCTAACATTGCAGTAAGTTCGGCACTGATCAGAGAAGAAGAAAATGTCCAAAAGACAGTCTACTATACTAGCCAAGTATTATAGGGAGTAGAGGCAAATTACCCAAGGATGAGAAAGATAGCTTTTGCATTGGTGGTCGCTTCTAGGAAACTCTGTCCTTACTTCCAAGCATACTCCATCGTCGTCATGATAGACCAACCAATAAGAAGAACGAGGAACAAGATAGATGCAGCAGGACAACTCATCCAATGGGCAATCAAACTGGGCTAATTTGACATCAAATATTGGCCTCGAGCAAAGATATTCGTCTTTCTTGATAACATCTCAGTCATTAGTGGACATCTACACCACCATATAAGAAATGATAATCCGCCAAGAATTAGACACTAATTGTGCCGGGGCAAGGTGCAAATACGCAAAAAGTTCCCCAACGAAAGGGTGAACAGGAAGACAAAGACCGTTGGTGAAATCTACCTCGTAGAAACAAACTTCATTAGCATAAAAGTGACAGGCCCTATCCTCGTCACTAGGAATCCTAATTTTAACTGAATCAGGAAATTGAAACCTATCCCTGATTTGCTTCTCATCTTTTCCTGAGAGGGCACATGGGACATTCCAAGCTTTATTAGGAGTAGAGGGGGATGTAAGCTTAGGAACCTCGCAATCATCAGACGAGGATAAACCCGTTTCCAACTCACTAGACCTAACTTCCCTGGACATTTTTAGTACCTAGCCACTCTAGCAGAACAAGAAACCAGAGAAATAAAGAGGAAAGGACAAATCTATACGGATAGTACTCCCCCACGAAGAAACTAACCAACTTAAGGCACTCTCCCTCCACAACCTCAAGCAAACAACCTAAGCGAGCAAAAAGAAAACAACTAAGGGACAATCGACTATAACAAAAGAGTAATATACCATGGAAGAATAAAAAGAGAGAGGAGTACGAAGCACTTACCAGGAAACACAGAACTGAAAAAGAAAGCTTCAGGAAGAGACAAACCCTAAAATGCCAACTGAACAAGGAAAGATTACAAAGAAAAGGAAATAGGAGGGAAAAATGCGAAATGAGTGGCCAAGACGTGCGCGGGAAAGCTGAGAAAAGTTTGCACGTCAGACACATCCTGACCGTGCACGTGGCCATCAACGAATTAAACATCAACTCACTATAAATGCATCTTACACGGAATACAAAGCATCAAACAACTATGTTTTCATCTCTTCTAACAGACGAAAATTCAAACAAGGGAGCAACTAATGAGTCAAAAATTTATGACCATCATTAAGCTAAGATCGTCATCAACCAAGAGAAGACATTATGCATTTATTACGCTCATTGACGACAAAGCGTAATAGATGAAGCAACGGCCACAAAGTGAGCTGTGAAATTTAGACAAAGATTTTGTAACGCACTAGTCGTTGAGCATAAATACAGCTATTCATTGCCTATTAATGAGGCACACAACTGTAAAAGGGAAAAGAACAGAAGTTAAAGGTACACACAAATACTCTACAAAAATCACTTTCCAGTCTATTCTTTCTAAAATCTTTCTCCTTTATTGACTTAAGCATCTAAGGCGGTTTGCCTAACGCCATACTGGTGTGTTACTCTTCCACCCAGTTAATTTTGCAGGTTTTCCTCCAACAGAGGCCCCAATCATAGCTTCGTCCGTCCCCTATGACGAAGAGCTCAATTGCCAATTTCTTGCATCATCATCTAGCATCACTATTTTTTAAATCATAAGTAGATAATAAAAAATTTACTTTAAAAAAAAACTTCTTTGGTGAATAATTCCCCTTTAATGAGAAAGATGATAGGAAGAAACATATACAAAAGAGATTTGGACCATTCATATCTCAAACTGAACCAGCAAGGATCAATCTGGGAGATCCGAGATGTTTAAAAGCATGTGATTTGTATATGAAGTTTTGTTTTATTATTATATGTATAGGTTTTCACAAAGTAGGTTTCTGGTCAAGTGGATAAATGATTTTTTTTGGATAAATACAATGGGATTTTAACTTTTAATATCCACATTATAATAAATAAATGATCTTTGGATTCAGATCCTCTAGATTTTTTAAAGTATCCTACCAAATATATTCCCTTAAATCATAACAATTCTTTTATAATTTAAGGTCTAGATTCTGCCATGCCACATTTCACTAACAATAATCTTAAACTTTTTTGTTTGTAACATTATTTTATTATTTTAAGAGTATTATTAGTGGAATTCTGACATGGTAAAATTTAAACCCTTAAATCATAAAAGAGTGGTTAGAATTTAAAGAAATCTATTTAGTAGAGCACTCTAGAAAAATTAGAGGATCTAAATCCATGATCTTTATCATTATGCTAAAATAGTAAAATACTAATTAGATCTTCTCCAAAAGAAAAATACCAATTAGTTTATTTTTTATAAATGTGGTTTAAATTTCAAATCTCTAATTATTAGACAATTGAAGGGGGTATGCACAGGGAAGCCAAGGGAATTACAAAGGAGCTATGGTAGTTCATTAGATAAGACAACAGCATCTTGAAATTGGGTGGATAGCACCACCTCCCGGTCTCTATAAGATAAAATGTCCATGGGGCAATTGATGGGCATAGAGGGCCATCTAGTGTGGGTGTGGTAATCCGAGACAGCAGGGGCATGGTTGTAGTAGCAAAGAACAAGGGGATGAATGGAACGTATGCAGCATAAACTGTTGAAGCTTTTGCAGTTGAAGAAGGTATCCTCCTAGCTCGTCAAAGGGGGCTCAATCACGTTGTCATTGAGTCAGACAACCTCTCAATAGTCCAAGCTGTCAATACAAACTCAAACATGGGAGAGCTGGGTGCAATTATCCTAGGAATCACAGGCTTGCTATGGACTTTTAGAAGGTGGCAACTGAAGCATTTGAAGAGGGAATTTAATGGGGCTGCGCATGAATTAGCTCAAATTGCAAAAACAGTGGGGGCTAATCAGACATGGGAGGGAACAGAACCTCCAATGTTGCAACGTCTTCTCATCATAGATAGGGAGAATTGTTGAGCTGTATTAGTCTTGGTTTTTTTCTCTTTGTTTGTATTGCAGAATTCTTTCAGTTTAACGAGAATTGAGTTTCCCTTTCAAAAAAAAAAAAAAAAAAAAAATTTACTAATTGATTTGACTAAAAGCAGTCGTTACCCAACTCATTTTAAACCACCGGTGAACAAAGGAGATGTATCTGCTTTTGAATGACAATTGAGCACAGTCACAACGGCACGTGATATAGTTGCTACAAAAGGGCTGCAACAATCAGCATTTTATGCTTTGTTTGTTGTTGTTGTTGATGTTTTTTTTTTATTTTAATTTTTTTTTATTTTTAATAGTGAAATAAAAGAAAGAGAAATAATTGTACATCTTTTTTTTTTTTTTTAATTTTTTTAATAATTACACTCTTTATCACTTAAATAAGATAGCAATCAGTTTTTAATATTGACACTACAAAAAAAAAAAGGTTTTATAGCCGCGTTTTTAAAATGTGGCTATAGGACGATTTGGTCTATAGTTGCATTTTTTTAGGCCATGTTTGAACGTGACTATAGGTTTGCAGGGTTATGACAAAATTTGAATTTTAATGATCTGTTTGGTAATGTTATTCTAATAAGGTTATATAAGTGTTGTGAAAATACGTGTAAATGAAAAAGAATTGTGAAAATATAAATAACACAACTAAACAAGTTTTAAATTTCTTATTCAACTATAATAAACTTTATAAATTAAATTGACTAGAACTATTTTTTTTTAATACGATAGAAAAATGATTATACTTACCACGTGGCAGTACTTCCCAAGAACATTGTCGTTATGCTTCAAGAGCAATGGTACTGTGCAACAATAATTCAAAGATTTCAATGACAGCAGTTAATGATAAGGAATTGGTGGCAGATACATAAAGTGGTAGTGATGCTTACGAAGATGTAAAACTAAAATCTCACTGGAATTCTGTTCTTTTTCTCTTCATGGTGAACGCTACCACCTCTCTCCCTCTGTTTGAGAAAATCCCTCGTAAAAATACCATACAGAGAGGGTTTGATATCATTATCTTCTTTCTTCTTCTTTTACTCCTTGTTTATCGTCTCTACTTCCTCAACCATTATAGTTTCACTTGGATCCTAGCCTTCCTATGCGAGTCATGGTTCACTTTCACTTGGGTTCTTGTCATCAGCACCAAATGGACTCTTGTGGACTACAACACCTATCCAGACCGCCTCTTGCAAAGGTAACAAATATCATCTTGTCAACAATTCTCTAATCTTCAATCATGCTATGATTTTAATGATTACACTATCATTTTGCATTGCTTTTCCTTCATCGTGGTGAAATCTCTGTTGTGTCATTTTTGCTATGAATTTTACTTGGTTTGAAGCATATATAAATGATTTTTTATGTTGCTCCTAACTTGTAATTTGTGATTTTTTCATATAAGGGTACCCGAAGTTGAACTTCCCTCAGTGGACATGTTTGTCACAACCGCAGACCCAGTGCTGGAACCACCTATCATCACCGTGAACACTGTGCTCTCTTTGTTGGCAGTTGATTACCCTTCTCACAAGCTAGCTTGCTATGTATCTGATGATGGCTGTTCTCCTCTCACCTATTACTCTCTTGTCGAGGCCTCAAAGTTTGCCAAGCTTTGGGTTCCATTTTGTAACAGGTACAATGTTCAAGTGAGAGCTCCTTTTAGATACTTTTCAGGTGATGATTTCACAATGTCCAGTGGCAGTGAGACGTCAGGTAACTTTCAACAAGAGTGGAAACGGATGAAGGTAATGTGAAGATGTAGTTATACTTAGATCTGAAGATTATTATCTTAAATCTAAAAAATTGGAATATCTTAGAGAGCATATGTTGGCAATGGTATCTTAATACAATAAATCTAACCGACACAACATTATCTACAATTATCTACAATTATTGAGGTGAAGTAGTGAATCAAGATGCGGAGGGAATTAGTTTTGTCTCTAATACAAGGGACTACTGAGATACGGAATGCCTTATCTTCTTGTTTGTTGACTTGTTTGTTGACTTGTTTATCTTTCATGTTTTGTAGGATGAGTATGAACAGCTTTGTGTAAAAATAGAGGATGCCGTCCAAAACCAAAACATTGTGCCATGTGATTTAACAGCTTTCTCCGAAATAGACAGCAAAAATCATCCAACCATACTCAAGGTATTGTTTTATTGTGTCGGCAGTTAGGCTTTCTTCCACTGCGTGCATGCATACAGCATTAGGAGAAATTATATTATCTTTCTCGTAGACAACATCATTTGTCCATTCTTCAGCTAAATACTTTTCACTCCTTTTAAATTGTTGAGTTAGAAAAAAGTTTTAAACAGAAATTAACTACTGACTTAATAATTTTAAATAAGTGAGTCATTTAGTGAATAAGTAACATGGTTCACTATGTAAACGGTATAATTTCTCTAGCATTAGACGGTATTCCGGATCAATATGCTATCATTTTCGGACACGCATCATCTTTAGTGTAAAAAATAGAAAATGCTAGAAATACTAATGTTTTTGCAAATTGTTGATGTAATAAGCAGTTTAAATAAATGAAAAAAGTAATATTAGTGATGGATTTAAATGAGAACTAATAAGAATTAGTTATAACAACAATTTGTAAAAATATTGTAAAATAATTTATTGTTGTAACATTACTTGTAAAATAATATGGAAAATGTTAAAACTACAAACTATTTTGCAATTTTTTTTACAGAGTACTAATGTAGTGAGTGATTATTTTTATTTTTATTTTTATTTTGATAGAAGTAGATTGGTTATTTTTAGTTAGTGTACATAAATTTATTTTATTGATATTTAGATATATAACACCACTTAAATTTATCATCTTAGGCAACTATATTGAGCCAGCCCTAAGATGTAAATACACACTATAAATAGGAGTGTAATTTGCAAACTTTAGGAATGTAGTTTGCAATTTATCCTAAAATTTTTAATGATTTTAGCATTTTCCAAAATTTAATGATGATAACCGGTTAAAAAAAAAAAGAGTTAGTCTACTATTTTTCTCATCTCCGAAAGGGTCAACGAGATATTAGACTAATAAAAACTCAACTCAATTGAAAATCATAAGCACCTTGGGGGAAAAATGTTGGCTTTAAATTTTGTAAATTAATATTATATATGGAAGATTGTCAATATTAGTCACCTAATCTTTTAGGTTTTACATGGGCACACACTAGACAATTTCTATCTCTTTCTTAACACCATCAAAAGTTACAACAATGCATCTCTTATTTAATTAAGGTAAAGAAAACATCTTTTCTTGAAAAATAATAAATTATTGTTTCTTTTTATTAAACCTTACGTTTGAATCAAGACATTTGATTTTCTATATAAAATTAAATTTAGTTTGCATAGCATTAATTCATCAAATTAAACTTTGTTTAGTTGGTGTTACATAGATTTATTTTATTGATATTTAAATATAAAACACCACTTAAATTTATCATCTTAGGCCCTAACTCTATCGAGCCAGCCCTAAGATGTATGTACACACTATGTATATGTATATATACCCTTGAACAAAAATCCATGGTTAACACTGAATCAAAGTGCACAAACTCAAAGTGAATTCAGATTTACGTTAAGAATCACTAGTAAAATGGTAATGAAGCCTAGTATACCATCTAAAAGGCATATTTGGGTTTTGTTATTGTAGGTTATATGGGAGAACAAGGAATGTCGTTTAGATAGGTTGCCAGGTTTGGTCTATCTATCCAGAGAGAAGAGGCCAAATCATTCACATCGTTATAAAGCGGGTGCTATGAACGTTTTAGTAAGATGTTTCTTATGCCAAAGAAATTTCAAAAACTCTTATATGATTTTTTAAACCTAATATCTTTGATATTTATTTAATTTCCATTTTATTTTTTTTTATATTGTGAGTAGACCAGAGTCTCTGGGTTGATGACAAATGCCCCCTACATGCTGAATGTAGACTGCGATATGTATGCCAATAATCCAAAGATTGTTCTTCATGCAATGTGCCTCCTACTTAGCTCGAATAGTGAAAAAGAAATAGCATTTGTTCAGTTCTCAAATGCTTTCTATGATGGATTAAAGGACGATCCTTATGGCAATCAATTTGTGGTTTTGCTTGAAGTGAGTCAAATTTTCAAGTCTTCACAAACAAGAGTCTTTTTCCTTTTCTCTCCTAACTACAAACAATGTAATTTGACCATATATAGATTATAGCGTGCTATATATGCACTAACGAAAAGTACTCACTAATTGGTTTGATTTGGTATGGCTAGTATATGGCATGCGGATTTTCTGGACTGCAAGGAATCTTCTATGGGGGAACAGGGTGTTTTCATAGAAGAAAAGTTATATATGGCTTACAGCTAGATGATATAGATTCAGTAAATGGTAAGAAAATAAATTTAAATTTTCGTTTACCATTCCTTTACGAACAAAGTATATAGAAAATTTATTTTTAATAGTTTTATGTGAATTAATTTTATCGGTAACACTAGAAATGATAAGCATAAGGTTAGTTATGTAATTTTTTATTCTTTTTTTTGGTTTTTAAATTTTTTATAGCATCATCAACTGTATATATATTTTAATACATTGGGTTTGGCAGAGGAAATACTAAAAAGAGTTGGGAGTTCAAAGGAGTTGATGAAATCAGTTGCTCATGCTTTAAAGGGAAAGACAAATTCACCAGATCATCTTTCGAACTCAATTGACACAGCATACCAAGTTTCCAGTTGTGGGTATGAGCATGGTACTAGCTGGGGTAGACAGGTTAGAGAATAAAATTAATGGTACTAAGTACTAACTATGCATTATATATTTATATTTATATATATATATTTTTATTTTTATATCAGACATAATATTGAAACCATTGATATTCATATCTAAAATTTCCCTCAGTTTTAAATTCTAGTTATCACTATTAGAAACACCTGGAATTGGTAGTCCTTATTATATTAATGGATAGTTTTTTTTTTTTAAAAAAATTACTCTTTCTATTTTATGGTGGAATTAATTTTGTCAAAAATCTTGTAGTGTAGTGCCATTGGCTATTAGTATTTTATATAAACAGATTTAGAGTCGAATCCTCCACTCTCATTGTTGCAAACATTCAATTTTTTTTTTTTTTGAAATCTAGTTTGACATGATATTATTCATACTTTTGTTATTTTTTTTTCTTTTGGTTGGGCCACTCTCATTATTATTATTATTTTTTCTAGCTGGGCTGGTTATATGGATCCACAACAGAGGATATTCTCACTGGGCTAAGGATTCATAGTAGAGGTTGGAAGTCAGCTTTTCTAAGCCCCAAACCACAAGGCTTTTTAGGGTGTGCACCTTCTAGTGGGCCTACCGCAATGACCCAACAGAAGAGGTGGGCTACTGGTCTGCTTGAAGTTCTCTTAAGCAAAAACTGTCCCATAATGGCCACTCTTTTTGCAAAGCTCCATTGGAGGCAGTGCTTGGCCTATCTATGGATCTTTATGTGGGGCTTACGCTCTATCCCAGAGTTATGCTATACTTTTCTGCCCGCGTATTGTATCATCACAAACTCCCATTTCTTGCCCAAGGTACCTTCCCATGTATTTTGTTCTTTTTATGTACATTTAAGTAGTTTAACATCTTTTTTTTTTTTTAGCTAAACAAGTAGTTTAATATCTTATATCATGCATAATGATCATGTTCATCATATAGTAATAGAATACATGTGGAATAAGTCCAAATTTGACAAATCATATTGATGTTGTGACAATGAAAATATAAATCACTCATTTTTCATGTCATTAACAGAGGTCAATCAACTTAATACAGCTATTTACATTATTGGAAGCTAAAACTGTGTTCATGCAGGTCCAAGAGCAAGCCTTTTACATAACAATAGTTGTTTTTATCATCTACCACCTTTACACTCTATCCGAGTACCTAAGAGCTGGCCTCTCAGTTCGATCTTGGTGGAACAACCAGAGAATGGCGAGAATAACCACAATGACTGCATGGTTGTTTGGATTTCTAAGTGTCATTCTCAAACTCTTAAGAATATCCGAGACAGTCTTTGAAGTTACAAAGAAAGACAAATCCACTTTTAGTAATAGCGCTCATGATATAGATGCCGGTAGGTTCACATTTGACGAGTCCCCAATTTTTGTGCTAGGCACAACCATTTTAATGGTGCACTTGACTGCGCTCGTTGTGAGCTTGTTAAATCTGCAATCGCCAGCTCATGATGGGCTTGGTTCAGGGCTAGGCGAGGTCTTGTGTAGTGTGTGGTTGGTGCTTTGCTTCTGGCCATTTTTGAAAGGACTATTTGGGAAAGGAAAGCATGGAATTCCCTTATCCACTATATGCAAGTCAGCTGCAATAGTGTTATTATTTCTACACTTGTGTAGAATGAGTTGAGACTTTGGTCATGAAATTATTTTGTTTTCTCACAGTGGGTTGAGACTTTGTCCTTGAAATTATAAACTCAAAGTGGATTGAAACTTTAATTTAGAAAATCAAAAGCTGTACTAAGTTGTTAGTCATTGAAGTAGGTGATTTAGGGTATGTACCTCCTTGATGAGGAAGGTATTTTTAAGGGTCAGTATGTATTTGTTCAATCCACTGAGCTGGAATAGGGAATAAGTTTTTATCCTTGGTTCCTAGGTTCTGAATGGCCCTCCAAAGAATCGTGGTAATAACTTTCTCTTATATGTTGGTATCATAAAACTCGATGTCCCATTTGACTTAAGGCCAATCTTAGGACCAAGCATGGTGCTCAAAAACTTTCACATACTACAGCTTGGCAATACATATGAAAGGCAAGCAGTGGGATGGGATAATCACAAATTCAAAGATAGCTGATCCCTAAGGACCATGTTATCAGAGCAGCTAGACTATGCTTGTACAAAGTTATTATAATCCAGCAAAAATCAGTCTGTTTTTTCTTTTGCTTTTTTTATAAATTTTTACCCGGCAAGTAAACAACAGCCACAACTTCTTTGAACCATTTGCTTTAAGCCAGTTAACTGAAGCACGGATATCCTTCACGGCACCTTGCCAATCAAGACCATCCACCAAGTGTTGTGCTTCTGCGACATCCAAACCAACCTTTCCTCGATACAAACTGATGCAAAAAATAAAAGGTACACAGCATTCAAATGAATCAAACAAACAGTATGGCAAAATTATGACATTGACAAATATAATTTTCTATTTCTTTTAAAAAGAAAAATTTCTCTTATTTTAACAGGCACAGATGGCTTACTCTGTGATAAGTGCTTTAAATCCAGGGCCAAGTTGAGAAATTTTCTCAGCATGGTTTTTGATTTCAAAGTCAACACCCCACCACTCTTGAAGCACAACAATCCCAGGAGCATCTTCTTTGCCAACCACATATGCATAAATCCCTGGTCAAGTATGAAAATAATAATAAATAAAAATGAACGAAGATCAACTAAAAGCTAACAATGCAAAAAAAAAAAAAAAAAAACCATCGTGCATAATTCAATAAAATTAAGAATATTCAGCTATACTGTGGGCTTTTGGGAGGCAAAAAGGCTTCGTAACATGGCATGATACTTTGAGTTGACACACTAGGCTAATTCTTATCCTTTGTGATGAACAATATATATTAGCACATTATAAACACATGCCACATCCCATCAAATCTAGAAACATTACCTCACACCCGCACATCATATAATTTTTGGTAACATAATCTCTAACTAACGTGAAGCACTAATCCTAAGTTGTATAGGTTATGGACTATGGGAAAAAGAAGAAGGAAGATGCTTAAAAATTAACTTCCAACCATAAGTTCTTCTAATCAATCTCAACCCTTTTACCATATTCTTCATGACATCCACACACATAGTCAAATATCTAATACTTGATTCATAGCCACCATTAGAGGGAACAACAACAAGTGTCCGTTTGGGTTAAGTGTTTGAAAATGTGATTTTGAAAAACATAGCAATTTTAGAAGTTGCATTGAAAGCACTCTTTGTAAAAAGGCAATTAAGCATTTGGTAAAATCTATGAAAAGTATTGTTGCTGTGAAAAACTGTAATGTTAAAACATAATTTTTTGGCGACTTCAAAAAAGCACTCCCATGAGCTGCAATTTGAAAAGGCACTCCGGCCTCCCCCCGGTCCTTCAGTTTTAAAATCACAGTTTTCTCAAAAACACAAAACCAATCGCAAATTTTGTTTCTTTTTTTTTTTTTTTTTTTTTTTTTTTCATTTTCATTTTAGAATTTAAATTAAAAAAAAAAATGCAATTTGAAAAGGCACTCCCCCCCCTCCCCCGGTCCTTCAGTTTTAAAATCACAGTTTTCTCAAAAACACAAAACCAATCGCAAATTTTGTTTCTTTTTTTTTTTTTTTTTTTCATTTTCATTTTAGAATTTAAATTAAAAAAAAAAAAAAAAACGAAATCGCAATACCAAATGAATCCCAAATCACTTTTCAGTTATCACTTGGGCATTGCCAGAGGATGACTGTGGAGTTGGAATAGCTCAATGATTTCCTAGATAAAATCAATGATCATGAATGAGGGGCTTGAAAAAAAATATATACAAATAAATTTGGAGCATTGCCACAATTTATTGAGGAGCATCAATATCAAAACTTCTCTTTCAAAAATTATTGATATGGTTTCAATTACTCATGACAATGTCCGATATGGCAATAATTTTTCTTTCTTTCTAGTTTCATTGTATGCACTTCAATTTCTCCATATAAGATCATGGTTAGTCATACTTATGTACTCAGATGCTATGTAATTTACAATGTAATTTGGTTAGCAACACACAATCCTAATAACAATGCAGAAAACTCTCTCTCAACCCATTAATAAGACCCATATCAGTCTACTCCAACACATACAACTCCAGTAAAAATACAACCCAATAATCAAAACCACCCAAAAAAAATTAAAAATTAAAACCCAAATTCAATATATATATATAATCCCACTAAGAAGAAACAAACACATTATTCAAAACCATCTAACAAGTTTTAAACGGCCTGGGCTGGCCCTTGAGAAACACTTAGGCCATTGCCTAGGGTCCCCAATAAAAATAGGCCCCATATATTTAAAATTAATAATTAATTTTTTATTAAAAAAAGAAAAGAAAAGAAAAAAGGTGAGCTCCTTGCCTCCTTCACTTCAAGAAGGCCCCAAAATTGTTGGATAATAGAAATCCAACTCATTTGAGTTGCTAAATTGGTTAACAAAATTAAAATTAAGTGAGTGTATCAAATTATTATTAATGATCAATTTCCCATAACAACTTGATATATCAATTTTTTTTATTAATCTCTCCCACATTGTAGACTGTCAATATTAACCATCCCATTCCAATCTCTTACATGGTCACACACCAACCAATATGTCTCTCCCTCAACACCGAAAACAAATTTGGAAATTAGATTTCAACTATCCTTAACCATATATAATTTTATTCAATGTAAACTAAAACTCCTTTTATAACTTTGTAAGGGCCTTGTACAAATCTCTCACGAATTATCAAAAAACTCATTTAGAAAAATTTAAATATAAATGTTAGAAAAAACTTATATTAAAAAAAGTAATTAATAATTTTGCATATCAAAATGCAAGAAAAATGAAATTACAATATAACATTGATTAAATAATATTTCAAAAAACTTTAGAACTGTTGCCTAGGCGTCAAATTGTCTCGAGCCCTGCAAACGGCCAAACCCCAACACGGCAACACACAATCTCAAACACCAATGTCAATAAGAAATGAAAAACCCATTAATCAAAACAACCAAATAAGGCAGACCCATAATTAAAAATACTACAGTTATATCAAATTCAAATAAAAGACTCATAGTGTCTTCTCTCTGAATCTGGATTTTCTTGAAGGGAGAAGAGGAGGCCATTGATCGGACTTGGAAGCGAGAAGCGGAAGAGGGAGAGAGCGTCCGAACAAGTGAGAAGGTTGAGAGGGAAGGCTTGAAGTTAGGGAATAGTCTGGATGTTGTGAAAATGACAGCTAACATAATTCACACTCACTTTTTTATTTGCTTAATTACTTCACTCCCAACTCACTCAACTTGTCAACCACGGCTCTGCGTGCATTTATTCTATATGGCTATGGGCAAGACAAATTTTATATACTAGGACTAAGGCTGAGTTTGGTCTGATGAAAAATGTTTTTCGGGTGTAAAATATTTTTAGGTAAAAATATTTTTTGGAATGGAAAATATTTGTAGGTGTTTCGTGGTATTTTAAAAAATATTTTGGAAAATATGTTTTAGTGTTTGGTTGTGTTTTTGAAAATACCATAAAAAATATATTTTTTACTTGTTTCTCACATGTTCTCATATATTCTCGGCTTCCAAACAGATAATATCATTTCTCAATACAGAAACACAATACAAACAAAACCCAAAAAAAAAAAAAATTTCATCAAATCCAGTCAGAGAAGAACGAAGAGAGAGAGAGAGAGAGAGAGAGAGAGAGAGAGAGGCGACTGGGTTCAACGATGAGGCGAGATCGCGTGGCGGAGGCATCGTGAAGGCTCGATCTCGTCGGCGACTGGGTTTTTCGCGTTGAGGCGACTGGGTTTTTCGCGATCGATGATTGGCGATGGGCAATGATTTCGGGGTTTTCCGCAATCGGCAATGGTTTCATGGTTTCAGCGTTGAGGCATCGTTTTTCGCGATCGGCGATGGCGATGGTTTTAAGGTTTTTGGCGATCGGCGATGGTTTCATGGTTTCAGATCGGCGATGGCGAAGGCGCGATCTCGCCGGTGCGGGTTGGGGTGTGATCTCGCCCGCGCGAGTTGGGGCGCGATCTCTCTCTCTCTCTCTCTCTCTCTCTCTCTCTCTCTCTCTTTGCGCGTCTGAGTCTGAAAATGGTTTGAAGTGAAAGTTTTCACTTCAAACCATTTCCGTGGTCAAATCCTCTCTTTTATGGTCAAATGAAATGGTTTTCCGAAAAATTGTATTTTCTATGTGCAACTAAACATGTGGTGAGTTGTAAAATAATTTCCTGTAATAGTTTGAAGTCAAAACAAACGCAGCCTCAATTGTAATTACAACCTTAAAGTTCGGTGTAGTTTTTATTTTATCCCACAAAATTTTCAATTTTAGTTTCATATACCTAATGTTACATATTGTTTGGATTTAAGCCATTTCCTTTGTGCATCGTATTAAGTGTCATCTCAACTCAAGATTACATAGTTTTATGAGTCAAAATTTTAAAATATTAAGGGAGCAAAATCAAAATTACCCCAAACTTTGAAGATGTAAACTACAATGTCATTAAAATAATATTTAAAAATGTCTTTAATAGGGTTTAAAACAGCTTAATTTTGAATAATAATAAAAAATACATCGCTTTGAGCTTAGTTGGCACTTAACAATCATCTCATCACAACATATTGACGACATTATTTAAATCCAAATAATACATAATTTTTAGATACAAATCCAAATTTTGATAATTTAGAGGGTTAGATTATTCTAAATTTTAAGGATACAAATTACAATTTAATCTATATTGTATATATTATGTTTTCCAATTAAATTCAAACTTATGTTACAAATATATTATTTTTCTCAAGAGAAATACAATTCAATCCAATTAAGATTATTCTATGTTCACTAATTTTTGTACTCTCCAAATTACTACTAAGATGTCATTAACATTAGTCTTAACAATAAAAAAATAATAAGAACACATAATAATAATAATAATAATAATAATAATAATAATAATAATAATAATAAAAAGCAGTAAAAAGATAATTAAAATTACTTAAAATAAGAAAATTATTAGATACTCTCAAAGTAAAACAACATGATACCCTCGCCTCACACATAAAGGGTGTATTCAAATATAAACTTAATCAATGAGAGCAAGGGTAGAGCCATGCCTCCACACCCCCCCCCCCCCCCCCCAATAAAATATTTGAATTAGTCCAATAATGCTCTTAAAAAAAATTAGCCTAACAATTATAGAGACAACTTTATTTTTTGCAATTTTATTTTTATTATAAAATGTGCTCTTATATCTATTAAATATTTGATAAAGTTTGGCATTAAGTATGTTTGGATATATTTTTTTCAACCTATTATGTGGCAATTAACAAGTCATTGACTCATAAAAAAAATATTGTCACTAAAATTACTTATGAAATTTCTCTTTAATTGCCACATAATGGGTTAAAGTAAGATAACTCCAAATATGTTCGGAGCATAACTTATTCCTCTCAGTTTTGGATCATTCATATTTTTGAAAATTATATATATATATATATATATAAAACTTATCAAATAAAAAAAGTGTGTGTATATTTTTTTTGGAGAAAAACATAAGCGGGATATTATTAATAAATAAAGAAAACCAAGGTACATCCGATTGGAATACAACATCCAAATCACTGGGTAAATCCTCTACCCAAACACAGTATCAGCAGCTAAAACCGCTCGTCTAGCTAGGCCATAAGCCAGTCTATTCCCATCCCTTTTAATGTGTTGAAATTGACAATGCGTTGAAATTGACAATGCTGCAACAGCCTTCCCAACTTTTTTTGTTATATGGCCATAAAGAGAATAGCAACGATCTGCAACTTGCAAAGCCTGTATAACATGAAGACAATCTCCCTCAACCTGCACATAAAAAAAACTCAACTCCCTCGTAAAACAACTACTCGTTTAGCAGCCAAAGCCTCTGCCTTCTCCACCAACTGAACCCGCCCCACTTTCTGACTCAAGGCAGCCAACACATTACCCTCAAAGTCCCTACACACCACACCTAACCCAACTTGGTTGTAACCATCCAGAATTGCTGCATCAAAATTTATCTTATAGCATGCAGCTGGTAGAGGAGTCCATCGCACAAGAGATGGACGAACATTGCTCTGCGTCTCCTTACAGTGGACATGCCAAAACTCCTGAACCAGTTTCAGAGCACTATCACCAATTTCATGGAGCTGCCAGGTACGTTGATGAACTCTTATGCGCTTCCAACGCTCTCATAAACACCAAGCAGCCATGGCGAACTGAGCACACCGAAAACCCGACGCTACACTGAATAGAGTCTCCAAAATCTCCAAAAAAGATCTGCACTTCTTCTAAGTAAGAAACAAGAACGCAGGATCAGACAGCAACTGGAAAATAACATGTTTGTATCTCATACAAAACATACACAGCGAAAAAATAACAGATCTACTTTATTCATAAATGTTAACATGCACTATGTAAATTTTAGAATTTAGAACAAGAGAGTGTACCTTGGAGCGGTGAATTTCAAAATTAAAGATCAGTAGCACTTGGGAAGACTTTCAATCTTCACTCCAATTCCACTAACGCCCAAGAAGTGTAGTCTTTCAATCAGTTTTCAAAGGGAGAATATCAAAGTGTCTAACACTCACATACACACCACTTCACAATTGTGTTCTTTTCAATTCTCTATAGAAAATTTTGTATGTTTGTCCCTTTATATCTAACTGATTATTTAATTGGGCTAACCTTTTGGGCCTTTTCAATTGGGCTTAAGTGTGTGGCTTAGAGTGAGACCAAAAGCGACCAATAAGACACTAGCTCCAATGAGCCTTAGGCCTTTCTGTTAACTCTTGATAAGTCTAAAGTTACCATTAACTATATTTAATACCACTATAAAAATATAGTTGCACTCTAGGCCTTATTTATAAATTATATCTCAACATTTTATTGTACATGCAACCCCTTTATAAAATATTCGTAGTAATACAAAGTCATGAAAGAAGACTGTCACTTTGTAAATTACTATATCTTAATTCCTTGAGTACCCGGTTTAATCCTTCAAAGTTATTCAACATACGTTTATGTAATCTAATTCCATAAATATATACTTTAGTAACTTCTTACTAAAGTGGTTAGGCCTAACTCTTTGAATTACCAAACTCATTAAACTTATCTCAATGAAATATTTTATATCTCTATTAAGAGACTATGAATTCCATCTTGAGAATAAATATTTCATCAACACTAAATGTGGTTGCCCAACATACTAAAGTTTGATCGAAAATATAGATCTCACTCCTGATATATCAAAGCAACCTATACTTCATGATCAGGTCCATTATCCTCTCAAGATTAAGAGTTCATGTAAATATAAGTCGTGAGTTTATTATTCATTTGACAGTTGTTAGAAGAATAATAAATCTCACAGCGGTACAGTTCAATATGTCTTAACTTTTAAAATATATCAACATATCAACTAGAAATCTCTATTTCCATTATCAAGACAAATCATCTTAGTTGATATGTTATAGTCTTCGCAGATGAAATGTCCAATTTCATCACTGACTACGAACTACACTTTTGAGTTTACAAAGAACTTGTGATTTATATTTTCTATGACTTTTCACATAAATCACATATTATGCATCTCATGGATTATATGATAATGTCTCAATATTCATGTAACCATTATTTTGGATAATAATAAAACAACTTTATTAAACACAACATTAAGTCATACATAATGTTATACATAGCATCATACAATAGGATTTAAAGGCACTAATCCTAACAACAGCCACACAGACCGAGCTTGATCACAAAGCCATAAACAATGCAGTAGGGATTTCGATTGATCATTGCATCCTTCACATGTATCGTCGATTGGAATATGTCGAAGTCTCAGGTTTTGCTTGGTAGGAAGAGAATCTTTCGCAGCTCTCCACAAGAAATGGCAAACCTTTTTGGGAACTTTAAGTTTCCAAATCTTCTTCCAAATACTCTGTTCAGACAGGGGAGAAGAGGAACTCTACAAAACAGAGTTATTAGCCTCCATTAACATGCGATATGCACTTCGCACGCTATAGCTTCTAGACGAGGACAACAGCCAAATTAGAACATCTTCAATGACATCTTCACCCACATATATACCCCCTACCTTCTCAGCCTCCCAAGTTAGAAAACAAGCAGCCAATTTACCCGGATCCTAAACTTTAGAATTTGGATAAAACAACTCACTAACACGAACCACAGCAAAACCCACCCTTGGAGATATAATTTTACTACACCTTGGTTTAGGTAACCATTGATGATCCCAGACCTTAATTGTTTTGCCATTCCCAATCCTCCAAATTACACCCTTGTGAATTACCTCACGTGCTTGCATAATGCTTTTCCATGCATAAGAACTCTTTGGATGGATAGGAGCATCAAGTATACTACTTTCGGGAAAATATTTGGCACTAAAAACTTTATATAGAGTATCTTTATTATGAATTAAGCGCCAAACCTGTTTGGCCAACATAGCATTGTTGAATTTTTGGAGATCCTAAAGCCCCATACCGCCAATTGACTTGGAAGAACAAAGGGAACTCCACTTTACCCAATGAATCTTCTTAGTCTCACCATTACCCCACCAGAATTTCTGAATCATTGCCTCAATATCCTTACATAAACCCCCTAGTAATTTAAAAACATTCATAGAGTAAATTGGAATAGACTGAACCACAGTTTTTATCATGACCTCCTTACCAACTTGAGACAACAACTTCTCCTTCCACCCTTACATTCGAGCCCAAATTCTCTCTTTGATCATAGTGAAGCATGCTTTCTTATTCCCATCGACAAAAGAAGGCAACCCCGAATACTTATCATAATGATGAATAGCCGAGACCTGTAAAGCTACTTGGACAGCCATTTGAGAGGACTCTACATTATTCCTGCTAAAGAAAGAGTCGTTTTCTCCTTATTAATCATTTGACCGGATGCCACTTCATAGTACCCAAGCAACTCCTGAATTTTATGACATTCCTCCAGGGTAGATCTACAAAAAATCAGACAATCATCGGCAAAAAATAAATGTGTTAGTTTGGGACCATTCCTACAAATAGAGAAC
This sequence comes from Castanopsis chinensis, assembly GCA_032878915.1. Lineage (NCBI taxonomy): Eukaryota > Viridiplantae > Streptophyta > Magnoliopsida > Fagales > Fagaceae > Castanopsis > Castanopsis chinensis. Next base: position 9,478,062 of record JAVQMG010000126.1, on the reverse strand, counting down.
CCTTGAATATCTCCCCAGGTTGCCACATCACATAACAAGGCATTTAAACCCTCCACACAAAACAAGAATAAATAAGGAGAAAACGGGGTCTCCCTGCCTCAAACCCTTTGATGGTGTGATCATACCCTTTGGTTCACGATTCACAAGAATAGAGCACGAAACCGTTGTAATACACTCCATAATCAAGTCCACCCAAGATTCTTGAAATCCCAATTTAAGAAGAATTTGTTCAAGAAAAACCCATTCCACCCTATCATAAGCTTTGCTCATATCCAACTTCATAGCCATAAACCCCTTCTTCCCCGAACAAGTGATCTTCATATGATGTAAGGAATCAAAAGCAATTAAAATATTATCCGTAATCAATCTATCTACAATAAAAGCACTTTGTGTTTCTGAAATAATGGAATGAAGCATAGGCTTAAGATGATTGGCTAACACCTTACTGATAATTTTGTAAATCATATTACAAAGACTTATAGGTCTAAAATCAGTAACTTTCTCCAGATTTTGAACTTTAGGGATTAAAGTGATAAATGTATGATTAATAGATTTAAGAATAGATCCTGAATTTAAACTAGAAAGCATAGCCTGAGTAACATCTATACCTACATCTGTCCAGTATGTCTGATAGAACAACGGAGGCCTCCCACCCGGTCCAAGAGCTTTAAGTGGAGCCATTTGCCTCATTGCTTCACCCACCTCCTCACTAGTATACAGTTTACCCAATTCCGCTCTCATATCATCAGTAACCCTTAGTTGAACTCCATCCAAAATGCAATCTAAATCATGCGGATTAGAAGAGGTGAAAAGTTTAGAATAATACTCAATAAGGAAGGCTGAAACAGCCCTCTCATCCTCCTGCAATACTCCTTGGGCATCCCTCAAACCCTTAATAAAATTCTGCCTTTTCCTTTGTGTTGCAGACCCATGAAAAAAGCGAGTATTCTGATCCCCATCCTTCAACCATTGTAAGACCTCTGATGCCACATCTTTTCTTCCTTATCACATAAATCATGCAACTCTTTTTTCAAGTGATCAACCTCATCACAATTTCTAGATCTGACCGAATCCTCCTTAGTGTGCGTATATATATGTGTGTGAGTATATATAAAAAAAAATGTGTGTGTGTGTGTGTGTGTGTGCATGTGGGAGGGGGTTGTCTTGATAAATATATTAGCACCACAACTTGGCCCCCCTCAAACAAAAATTCTTGGCTACGCTTCTAAATGAGAGCCATCATTATTTTTATTGGTGTGAAACCTTATGTTTATGCACGAGTATAATTAAAAACAATCAAAATTACATTGTTCAAAATATATATATATTTTTTAAAGAAAATGTTCAAATTATACATGGTATTAGTTTACACATTTTTTAAATCATAAATTTCTAAAATATGTAGTTATTTCTCATATTATATATATATATATATATATATATGATTTAAAATCTAATTGGATTTAAACTCTTTGATTTTTGTACTTAATAATTCACTTGGTATAATAAAAAATTAGATGAGGCGCGGGATGCAAAATTGAGAATCCAAGTAAAATCAAATTGGATTTTTTTTTTTTTTTTTTTAGTTTTGGCTTTTAATATATATGTAGATATGTAAATTATTATTATTATTATTATTATTAGAAAAATGATATGGTCATAACATTTCTATAACATTTTTACAACAAATCCTACGTGGCAGGTTGTTACTAGTTGTTATTGTTAGGGCAAAAAAGTAATTTATGTGTTAGATTCAAATTTGAACCAATAACAACTAACCACTTATGATTTGTTGTAAAAATATTGTAGAAGTAACGTCTCTTTTATTATTATTATTATTATTTAGTGTAGAGAGCCATTTATTACGTGAGAGGAAGGAGTATCAAATTACTCTACTCCCAAAATAATAAAATTTATTCCTTAACGAGGTTAGAACTGATTTTCCCAAAAATTAGCACACTATCATCCTACCAAGTCCTGGTTGATCATCAAGCCCTGTGCATGCAAGTGGTATTTCTTATCCTTTCGCTTTGTTCGATCTTGTTTGATAGATTCCAAATAATCAAAACTATGATGGCCTATGATTTAAGATCAAAGAGTGCTAGATTTACTGTTTTAGTTCGAATGCGCATAGGTTGATTCGAATGACATGTCTTTTTATGTTTTTTCTAGACTTGATGGAGGAGTGGGTGACATGAAATGATGATGACTAACGTACTATAAAAGATTGATCCCACCTAGTATCTTAGAATATAGTTAATAGACCAACTCTTATCATATAATTTTCATTTTTTATAATGTAATTAAGATCCCAATTCATGTAATTTTTTTGTTTGTATCTAAGAATAAAGTTTTTTAAGTATTTTCAATCAATAAAATGAAAATTCTTTTATTGTATGATTTTCTTATTCTTTCATAATTTAATTAAGTGGTGACTCTAAAATTATAACCCATAATTTAATATTCGTGGTCATGTCAACATTTGAGCTCTAAAAACTTGGAAAAACAATGAACTTTTGTCAGAATGCAAGTTTGACACTTGTTTTGTTTGTATTGCATCATTAAATTTAACCAAATCTTTGAATCCCAATCCTCCATTCAATTTGTGTTTGCATAAGGTTTCCCAATTCTTCTAGTGAATCTTTCTATGATCACCACCCTCCCTCCACCAAAACTTCCAAACAAGCATTTCAATGTCAGTGGTGATGCCACGTGCAAGTTAGGGTGTTCCTAACTCAGGGTGTTCCTAGAAACACCCTGACTTGAAAAAAAAACCTAAATTTTTTTTTTTAAAATTTTTTATATTGCTTTGTATTAGGAACACCCTCAATCATAGAATTAGGAACACCATCAATCACTAAAGGCCTAAAGCAAACCTAAACTCAGTCCCTCAGAGCAACGCCCCTTGAGCCTCAAGCAAACAGACAGAGATCGGATCGGTCACAGGTCACTTGTCGAAGATCGGCCCAGACCAGATCGTTGTTGTCGCTCACTCGCCCCTCCATGTCGTCATCGCTTGTCGCTAACCCTTATTGGAGGACGAAGATTGGCAGATCGCTCGTCGCCTCGTCACTGCCTCAGCGGCCTCAGCCTTCAGGCCTCCTTGCTCGGCTGCTCCGATGCTCCCTCTCTCAAGGTATTTCATTTTACTAAGCTAACTTCTCTCTCTTTTTCTCTCTGACTCTCTCTCAGTCTCTCACTCTCTCTCTCTCTATCTGAACTGAAATGAAAATTATGAAATGAATGAATCTCTCTCTCTCTCTCTCTCTCTCTCTCTCTCTCTTTTGAACTGAGTCTATGATTAGCCGAACTTTAGCTTTATTAATATATTTTGTCTGTTTTTGACTTTTTGAATTTGGCTTTATCAGTTTATCTTATCCGTAGGTGTTGGTGTGTGTAGTGTTTTGGTGTTGTTGAGATATTAATTTTCTTTTAGTGTAATGTGTGATTGTAAAATTTTCTGATTGGCAGGGGGCATCAGGCATGAGGCGTGCTTGTGTGTTAAGTCGGGTGGGGGTAGATGGGCACATGGGGGGGGGGGGGCTGCACATTACACTGCTTTAGTGCTTTAATTATTGTACTGCACATGAGATGTGTAACGTGCACATCAGTGGCTCTTTTAGTGTAAACAATATAACAAATTAAAGCAATATAATTAATGACAAATAAATTAAAGCAATATAGTTTATTGTTAGGCTAAACAACAATAATTAAAACAGTATAGTTAACCAATACATTATAAAAGACAAACAAATTAAATTATGTTAAGCTAAATTTCAAAATATGAAAACTCGTAGAAGGCAATTGTAAATTTTATGTATTTGGGTGTTTTTTTTATTGTTGTTGTTGTCAATATATAAAATTTTCTTTTTATTAGATTGTGTAATTTATGCTTGTTGAGGAACGCTCTAAAAAAATATCTTGGAGTCACCACTGTTCAATGTCATGGCATAGTCCCATTGGTAATTTGAAACAACTCATTGCAAAAGTTGAAATAACTTGTACGACCGCTTTTAACAAAACTTCTCTTCCTACTTAAGTATTTTTCTTGGACCAGATTGTTACAAAGTTAACTACGATGGAGCTGTGTTTGCATAGATGGGAGAAGCCGGAATTGGTGTCATAGTTAGGAATGAAATGGGAGAAGTGATGGTGTCCTGAGCTGAAAGGATTCATATGCCAATAAGCATCGAAATGGTCAAGGCTCTGGTTACGAGGAGAGCAGCAATTTTCTCTATGGAATTGGGTCTGCATTGGGTTATTATTGAAGGTGATTTGAAAATTGTTTTTAAAGATTATCTAGAAGGTGGTCAAAGACTGTAAGTCTATTTTGGGTTTTTTACAAACCTATTCCTTCTCTCATACTAGAAGGCAGGGTAATTCTGTTGTTCATGCCTTAACTAAAAGAGTTAGGAAGTTTTCTTCTCTTTTAGTTTGGATGGAGTCTATTCTACTAGAGATTTCTTATTTAGTTCATGTTGATGTATTTCCATAGTTCGTTTATTAATAAAACTAGATGATATTTTCTCTCAAAAAAAAAAAAAAAGGTCAACACTTTGAGAAATAATTAAACATGATCTCGCTTATTTAGATAGGCTTGGTCCAATATACCAACAATGGATCAAGGTAGGACATTGTAATTTAACTAGTACTTTTTGAAATTTCCAATGGAAACGTCCATGGTTAAAACCCCCCTCAACCATCTATCAAATTATCCAAAAAATCAGTATTAAGATATAAATTTCATTAAGTAGATATGTTAATTTATGTTGGGAAAGGGGAGTAAAATAACAAACAAAACTATTGTGTTGGGAATTTTTCATTTTTTTTTTCAAATATTGATTTATTTCAATTTTTAAAAATAAATTAACAAACGAGGTTTTTTTTTTTTTTTTTGAGAAGGAAGACAACATATTGCTATTATTGATTTGTCAAAGTATGCATATCAGCATCTACAAGACTGTCGATATTCGATGGAACAGCCTCCATCCAAGGAGTAAAAGGAAAAGATAACCTAACTCTTTGGGCTAAAGCATGTGCTACCACATTGCTTTGCCTTACAATATGTGTGAAAGAGAAACCCCGCATGGAGCTTACATGAAGTAAAATATCTCTAAATATGTGACCAAGCGATGAGAAGTGCATACCACCCTTCAGCAGCCCTTTGATAACTAATTCGGAGTCACCTTCAAAGTGGGATTGTTGCAACCCAATTTCCTTTGCAAAGATCACAGCATGCCTTGCCGCCAACAACTCTAAACATTCCACAGAATGTGGTTTAATTATTTTTTCTGACATTGCCGCCACCACTAAACCATTTGCATCCCGCACCACCACCCCCACTCCCGCTTCAGCACACTCATTAAACATGGCACCATCAAAATTGACTTTGTACTAACCAGGTTTTGGAGGTATCCACCTGCGTCGCCTCACCAACTTAACTCTGACCGGAGGTTCATGGCTGGAATGGTACAGTTGCAGAAAATTGAGCACAGCTTCATTTATGCCGCTGAGAGGAAGAGTCTTTTCACCTAATCTTGTCTTATTTCTGTGAGTCCACACGAACCACGTTGTTGCAGCAAATAACTCACGCATTCTCGGCTTAGTCAACACCACATCCATTAAGTCTAGGAAGGAGCCTTGGTCTGCCATAGATTATTCACCCAGCTAAAGTCACGATCCCACACTTGTTTAACAGCCTCACAGCCCCACAAAGCATGTAACGTATCCTCATCAGCTCTTCCGCACAGATGGCAATGTGGCTCAGTCATGATTTTTCTCTTTACCAGATTTACTCTTGTCGGCAAACAATTTGTGCAAGCCTTCCAAAGGAAATGCTTTACTTTTCCTGGTACCTGCAATTTCCAAAGTTTTGTCCAAAATCCTGCAACCAGCTCTGTGTTTGAACTTGATGCCTCTTCTCTCCTTGCTTCATCACATAGTGCACGGTAACCCGATTTCACAGAGTAAATGCCATTCCTTTCAAAGGCCCAGTACAATGCATCAGCTTATGGGAAATCAACCAATGGCACAGCCTTAATCCGTGCTGCATCAACAGGCAACAAGCAAGAGTCAATTACTTGATTGTCCCACCCTCCCATTCTAGTATCCATCAATTCAGCCACTTTCATATTTTGATCCACCCCTAGAACCGAACCCAACACTCTCCCACTCGATGCATTAGGCAGCCAATTATCTTTGAAAACACATATAGACCTACCATCCCCCACTCTCCACTTTGCCCCCATGGAAATCACTTTTCTAGACTTTAAAATACTTTTCCAAGCGAATGACCCCCCTGCCTGCTTTGCATCAAAGATAGTACCATTTGGGAAGTATTTTGACTTAAATACACGATAAAATAAAGAGCTTTGATCATTAATAAGTCTCCATACCTGTTTTGCCAACATAGCATCATTGAACTTTGCTAACTCCTTAAAACCCAACCCTCCTTCTTTCTTTGGTTTTCAAAGTAATTCCCATTTTTTCCAGTGAATTTTCCTTCTATCTCCCCTTTGTCCTCACCAAAATTTTCGGATGAGCATCTCAATGTCCCTACATAACCCCATTGGAAGTTTGAAACATCCCAATGCAAATGTAGGTATTGCTTGAACCATTGCTTTTAACAACACCTCTTTTCCGGCTTGCGATAAGAGCTTCTCCTTCCACCCTTGTAATTTATTCCAAACCCGAACTTTAATGTAGTTCAAACTTCCACTTCTATTTCTCCCAACAACTGCCGGTAAGCCTAAATACTTTTCATATTGTTTTAACTCCAGAACCCCAAGAAGTTCTTTCACAGAATTTTTGACATCCTCACTAACTGACTTGCCAAAAAAGAGAGTAGTTTTCTCCTTGTTTATTTGTTGCCCAGATGCAGATTCATACACCTCTAAAATATTTTGGATGGATGTGACATCACCCATACTCGCTCTACAAAATAGCAGGCTGTCATCAGTAAAAAACAAATGAGAAATCTTTGGTCCAGACCTACATAGAGAGTATCCCTGAATTTTTCCTTCATGCACAGCATTATTAATCAACCCATTTAATCCTTCAGAACATAGCAGGAAAAGATATGGTGATAAAGGGTCCCCTTGTCTCAAACCCCTAGATGGAACAATATGCCCCCTAGGCTCCCCATTCACCATAATAGAAAAGGACACAGTACTCAAACATTCATAAATCCAACCCACCCATTTTTGATGAAATCCCATCCGGTCCATAATTCTTATCAAAAAGTTCCACTCAACCCTATCATAAGCTTTACTCATATCCAATTTCATAGCCATATAACCAGTTTTCCCGGCTTTCTTCTTATGCATGTGATGTAGAGTTTCAAACGCCACTAATATATTATCTGAGATAGCTTTATCAGACTGAAAAGCACTTTGCGGCTCAGAAATAATTTGTGGCAAGATTTTTTTTAACCTATTTGCTAGCACTTTGGATATTAGTTTGTACAAAATATTACAAAGAGCTATAGGTCTAAAATCAGAAACTTTCTCAGGACTTTTTACTTTTGGAATAAGAGTAAGGAACGTGTGATTCAAACTTGATGGTATTTTACCAGCATTCAGACAATCCCATACCGCCTCAGAAACTTCCTCTCCAATGCTTTGCCAGTAATGCTGGTAAAAGAGTGGAGGCATCCCATCCGGTCCCGGTGCTTTTAAAGGTGCCATTTGATTTAGTGCCAAATCAACCTCGGTATGAGTAAATTCTCCCACCAACTCCCTATTCATCTCCTCTGTTACTACCACCCTTGTGTGCTGCAATCCCTCCTCCATGTTACTCGGATTTGAGCTAGTGAAAAGCTCCTTGTAAAACTCCTCTAGCAATTCCGCCACATTATCATCACCCATGCACATGACACCCCTTGAATTTCTCAAACCCAAAATCTGGTTCCTCCTATACCTTTGGGAAGCTCTATGGTGAAAATACTTCGAATTTTTATCTCCCTCTTTTATCCAATGAGTTTTAGAACGTTGTTGCCACAATTTTTCTTCATTTACCAATAAGCTAGCTAATTCTTGTTTTAAAAGAACCAAGGCAGCCCCATCACCCCCATTTATCACCTCTCTCTCTCTACTTGCATCATCTGCTTTTTTTTCTCCACTATTTCCCATGTGATATTACTAAAACTACATCTGCTCCATTTTTTTAATTTTTCTTGGCACTTTTCAACTTTCTTTATCACCTTACCCATCGGCAACTCCCCCCCTCCCTCGCACCATGCTGTTGCCACTGTTCCATGACACCCTTCATCTTCAAGCCAAACTTGGTCGAATCGCCATGGCCTATTTAATTTTGCCGGCACCCCATTTGGATGTATAAGAAGTGGTTTGTGATCAGATGAGCCACACTTCAACACCCTAACTTATGCCGCTGGATACTTATCTAACCACTCAGTGGTTGCCACCCCTCTATCTAATCGTTCCCATATATAAACATCATTTGCACACTTCTTAAACCATGTAAATCTGCTTCCCACAAAACCCAAATCCATCAACCCACGTTCGTCCAACACATCCTGAAAATTTTGCATTTGAAGATATGGGCGTAACCTACCACCTTTTTTTTCCGACGATGTTGTAATCTCATTAAAATCCCCTGCAACAAGCCATGGAACCGAGAATCGATTTTGTAAGCTTCTTAACAAATCCCATATTTCCATCCTTCTTTATGTCTCCGGAGCACCATAAAATCCAGTAAATCTCCACTCATCGTCTCTACCTTTATTTATGAGAACATTAATGTGATTTAACGACGAAGATTCTACATCTACCATAACATCCTTCTTCCAAAAGAGGGCTAGACCACCCCCAAGCGAAACGTTTTGAACTCCAAAACAATCCCCCATCTGCAATTTTTCCTTTATTCCACCTAGCCTTGCATTAAGCAGCCATGTCTCGACTAAAAACACAACCGCGGGATCTTGTGCCTAGACCAAGTCACCGAGCTCTTGAACTGTCTAGCGGTTCCCAAGCCCCCGACAGTTCCAACATAAAATACTCATTGTCCTTGGCGGGCTGGCCACCAGCCTCCGCCACTCCATTATTTTGTTTTTTCTCGCCTCAAACAACTATCCTCTTCTTTGCTTGGGTTTCTGTCACACCGGAGCTTCTCTTTTGTCCTACCATAACATCCAAAGAGGCATTTTGAACAGACCTGGTCTGCAGAAGCCGCTTCCATGTACGGCCTTTCTTTTGGGTTTGGGAACATTGTAGCACCTCTTCACATTCCTCTGCCTGCCGAATTTCAATGTCATGCAAGTTAGGTAAGTCCCGCCTACTACTTTCCCCTAGGGCTGCTAAGGAATTGGGATTGATTACAACCTTCTTTTTTGATTCAAGCTCATTTAATCCCACGTCACCCTCAATGCTTGCTAGCACTAAATTTTTACATCCCACATCACCAACCTTACATGATGGCACTAAATTTTTAAATCCACCGTCCACCCCTTTAGCTCCTCTTGTAACTTGGTTTGTGTGGTTGTTACGTGACACCTCTCCCATTGAAACCGCAACCTCATTATTGGACACCGACCCACCCGTTTTCAATGCCTCCACATATTCATTTATTTCTCCATTTATATTCCCCAAATCCCGCTTCTCCATCACTACACCAGCTGCGCGATTTTTGTGAGAAGAATATAAATTTTGAGAGAATTTCGCACCTGCATTAACCTCCAGCAATTTTTCAGGAATTAACTTCACATTTAAACCAGCCCTTATTTGATCCGTAACGTAAGCATGAATGCTCTCACTGCCGGTCTCAGATTCCGTTGAAGCACCATCCACCACCGGCGCCGTCTGTGCTCTAGTAGCCTCTGCCATATGTTCATCATTCATCCTCGACCCACCGACTGATTCTCCCTCTAACCCCGACTTGTCTTAAAAACCAGGCACATAAATTACCTTCTGGGTTGATGGTCTATACGGTGGTGCTTTCAGAGAGGAACTGAATTGTTTCTGATCATCAGTAAGAGTACCCTTACTCTGAATCCATAATGGACAATCTTTATCAGCATGAGTCAACCTCCCACACCAATAACATAAGTTTGGGAGCCTTTCATATTTGAAAGGTATCCATGACTTTTTTCCTTCTTCAAAAGTTACTAATCTCCCTCAACACAACGGTAGGGAGATATCCAATCGAATCCTTACCCTGAAAAAACTACCCCCCTCCTCTGTTTCAGCCCCAGTAGACCGCACCACCTCCCTTACATTCCCGCAGACAGTTTCAGCCACTTCTGTAGACATATAGTGAATAGGTAGATCATGCTCTTGTACCCAAAACATTGCAGTCTTAAAACTCAAAGACTGCAATGGAACACTCTTATCGTACTTTTGAATACACACTAAATGTTTATCGAAACTCCATGGCTGACCTACCACAATCCAATTTACCTCACGTTCATCGTCAAACACAAACAACACCTTATGGTCATTCAGATTTTTAATCTTAAAACCATCGCTACATCTCCACAATAACTTGAAAGTCCTACCTACAGCCTCCATATTTAGGACTCTAGGAGTATAGAACTTTGCCGCTAGTATAAACTCATTCAATTTTGGAGCTTTTGGTAGGACAATGCCCTCGTTCTCCTTATCCGACAATGAGAGTTTGCCCCAAGATCTTGATAGTTCATCCATAATGTTGTCCCCACCGTTAGACTGATCTGACTTATCAAAATGTTTCCCACACCCCAACAAAAAAACCCCACAAGCTCCACCAGCACCTTAGCACTAGGGAGAACAGCACACACCTACGTAGAGGGACAGAATTTTCCACAACCTAAGAGAAGATGAGAACACCTTTCTTAGCGACAGGGAAACTTTCAAGCACCAAAAAAATGTTGCAACAAACGAGTTTAAGTAAATATATTTAAACAAAAGAAGAAGTTATTAGGATATTAGTGTTGGTATATTTCATTTCAATTTTTCATGTATTTTTCTTATTAATATTTCCATTATAATGTGCAAGACCGTGGGCTACATTGTATTGGTTTGAGAGGTCAAAGTGCTAAAGTTGGTACTGTAATGTGAAAAATCGCTGTTGAGTGAGATTGTAAGTGTCAAGCAAAATGACAGGCGAATTCCATTTTTTTGAAAAATAGTTGAACGATTAATCTTGCCTGCCTCTCGGTCCAGCGAGATTAACAAAACATGAGAAATATTTGTTGTTATAATTTCTCTAATATGCTTGTCCAATCAAGCGCTCTCATATACCATTCTAACCCACAAGATTTATCATGCAATTCCCATACTGAAGAGCTGGAGAGTAACCTTTTACCTTAGAGCAAAAATTCATTTTCTCTCTCTACCTTCTCCCTCTCTAATTTCCAAATCTTTTGAGAGGATATTAAAACCTTACACACACTAAATCCTTAAGCGTTCATTTTCGCTGTTTGGTGTTGAGAATCATTGGAACAATCCTAAAATCTCCCATAGGTCTTGGAGTGGCCAAGGAAACTTATGTGGCCTGTTTGGAAGTTTAGAGAGGAAGAAGAGTAGAAGGGAGTAGAGGAGAGGAGAGCAGTGGGGAGGAGAGTAGAGGAGAATGATTATCCTCTATCTTGTTTGGATATTTTTAAAATTAAATAAGGGGGAAGAAAGTAATTAATCTTTTCATTTGTAATTTTATTAATATAGTAAAGCAAATTTGGTAATTCTTTTGGTCAAGCATTTTTATCTTCCACTTTGCCTCCAAATCTCTCCAATTTGGGAGAATTAAAAATGAGAGGTTAGAAGTAATTCAAACCGCTTCAAAGCCCTCCAAAGTCCTCCCCCTCATTTCTTAAAAAAAATCCAAATAAGGTAATTTAATTACTCTCCCTCCCTCTACTCTACTTCCCCTTCTTTTTCTAACATTCAAACATAGCATTAGTCTTGTGATGATTGACAGCTCAATTGTGATACTGATGACTAGTAAGGAAAAAATATTTTTGGAATCAGTTGCGAGCAAGAGTGGAGAGCACGAATACACGAATGTCATTTAATAGCTTTGTAAATGAGGTGTATTGAAACTTTTCTTCTTAGTAAATTGGTTTGGTGCTATAGGCCCTAGAGAGTTTTCTCAACCTGATTGTTTTTCTCCTCGAAAACACTTTGTGGAGTTTGGGTACTTGTGTTGTTGGTTGGGATTCTTTTACAACTTTACAATTATGTATCATGCTATGTTAATTGACTAATCACATTAACAATTGGGCTTAATTTTGTAATTAGCTCAAAATTAATGCAAGCCGTAAAATTGGGTTCTGAAGTATGTTTTCTTATAAACAAAACACAAAGATAAGACTTTTCCATTTAGTATCTACATTTTTACCAAATTATTTTTTATTGGGATTTTAAAAAAATGGATATATCCATATATTATAAATTTCAAAGTAAGTTTTAATTGAATTTATATATTTCCTATTTGCATTTGGCAGTTAATGAGTTAGTTCCAACCTTCGTTCAACACTACAAAAGTGCAGAAATTGCATTAAATCGAACTAAATCATTTTTTTATTGATAATTATAATGATTATCCAATATTTTTTTTTTAAGAAACAATGATTATCTATAGATCATTATTACCATTTTTTAAAATTAAAAACAAAATTTTACGATTCTCGTTTGATCCATGTGGCCTCTCCATTGATTATGCATAGGATCTCGATCCTAACAACCATCTTTTGTGAGTGCAATTTCCATTTAGGTTATGATTCTCTTATGTAGAGTGTAGAAAATTTTTTTAAAGAGAATTTCAACTCATGGCTTCCACTCCTCATGATTGCTCTTTATTATCAGACTAAGACACCAATCAGTTTTTAGTTTACATAGTAGGAATTGAACTCCAAATCTTTTATTCAATTATCATAGACTTTACTAGTTGAGTTAATTGGAACCCATCACTATATAGAACATTGATTACAATATAACACTAGAGGAATATACCATGGGATATGATGAACCCAATAAACGTCATTGTTTAGACAAACCCAGTAAAGACCATCGTCCACAAGGACCCAGCTTGGATGAAGGAAGAAAGTCATAAAGAAAGCATTCAATATCTCGATGATTACATATCAGCAAGGAGACTGTTGGGATCCCCCTCAAGGTCCACATAGAATGGGCCAAAAACGTTACAAAGAAGACACTTAATCCACCATTAAAGGAAAGCAACGGCTAGAAGAAAAATGTGTATATATAGGCACCTAATAACTGAACAAGGTACGCATACAGATATTCTACTTAGTTTAAACCCCTACAACTACATTCTCTATCTCTAAAGATCCATATTCGTTGACTTTATCATCGGAGACTCCATGGCTAGCATTGCACTGGTGACTAACCTGAGAGGGTCCCCTTTCTTCATTCTAAACTTTGCAGGAACTTGAACGAGCCTGTGCTGATCCATCTAGACGAATCTACTAACTAATGATTTCTGCATCATCAGTTTGGCGCCGTTTGTGGGAATGACAATTTCACAAGATTCATTCAATCCGAAGGTCCAAATGGAGTCCAACACGCCACAAGATTCTGCAGCACTAGCACTACAAATCCAGACACTCATAGTCAATGTGGAGGAGCTTACCAGGCAAAACCAGGAGATGAGATTGTAGTTACAACAGGAGGAAAATCGTTCACCTACGAGGAATGGGATGAACTAGAATGACGATGGAGATAGCCATAGAAGAGACGACCACCGACAACAGAACACTTTTGACGAAGCAAATTTGAACCTCCTCAAGGAAATGAGGAGAGAGATGGAGAAGCTGAGGAATGAAATGAGGGAAAAGATGGATCGGAATCTAGATGGGATGTTAGAAGGGTGGATTCACCTTTCACCATGAAAGTCTAGGAGTGCCCTATGCCCCCAAAGTTTTTTCTTCCATAACTTGAGTCATTCAACGGTTTGAAGGATTTGCTAGACCACATTACCACTTTCAAGGTGACCCTGAGTTTACAACAACCCCTAGACAAGATATTATGTCGCTCCTTTCCTACCATTCTCAATGGAGCAGCACTAGTGTGGATTAGTAAGTTGGTGACATTGTCCATCGACAACTTTGAACAACTGGGAAACTTTTTTGAATGCCATTTTGTGGGTGGACAATGCTAGAAAATGCCTACAGACCATCTACTCATCATCAGGCAAGGGCGAAGGAGACCCTAAAATCGTATGTGAAGCGTTTCACTAGAGAGGTCCTAGAAGTTGATGAAGCAGATCATAAGGTGAAATTGACCACCTTCAAAGCCGACTTGAAATCTAGAGAGTTCGTGGTCGTTCTCACAAAAAGTCCCCCTTAGACAATGGTAGAAATGCTGTTGAAAGCCCAAAAGTACATGAACGCCAAAGACTCCCTAACCGCAATAGGGGAGGAGGATAAGCCTAGAGAGAAATAGGGCAAAAGAGAAGACCGAAGGGGACATAAGAGAGAAAAGGGGGATCGCCAGAGTTCAAACAGAAACAAGCAGAGAGATGATAAAGTGTCCCAGACGGTAAAATTTACCCCTCTAGTTATGCCTGTTGATAAATTCTCAATGTAGATTAAGGTTGATCATTACCTCAAGTAGCTGAAGCCAATGCACTCATTGCCCAATGTGCATGACAAGATAAAATATTGCCACTTCCACAAAGACCATGGCAATTGCATTGAAGATTGTAGAGACTTGAAGGAACAGATTGAGGAACTCATTCGAAAAAGGAAGCTACAATAGTTTGTGAAAAAGGGGGAATCCAAAAGACCCAAGAATGACAACAGGGAGAAGCATGAACATGTTCCCAACGACAAAGATAGTGCACTCAATCTTCTATAAAGTGAGATAGGAGAAATAAAGACGATCATAGGAGGACCATCCACAGGCGGATACTTTAAATCCTTTAAAAAGTCACAACAAAGGTAGGTAAACAACGTCCACAGGTTACCACCCCTAAATCAGTGAAGAAAAATAGAGAGGGATATCTTGCTCTTGAAAGAAAATGCTAGAGGTGTAAAACAACCCCATGACAACCCTTTAGTTATCATATTCATGATAGAAGGATTCAGCACCAGGCAGATCCTCATAAGTAATGGCAGCTCTGTAGATATTATCTACCTCTCCACCTTCCAGCAGCTGAAGGTAGATCCCAAAAGGTTACGACCCTTTAAATCCCCCTTCGTCAGTTTCAGCGAAGATCGGGTATACCCTAAAGGCATAGTAGCACTGGCGGTCACAGTAGGGTCTCACCCCCAACAATTAACTCGTCAACTTGACTTCTTGATAGTAGATTGCCCATCCTCGTACAATGTGATTATCAGAAGGCCCACACTCATACGCTAGAAAGTAGCAACATCCACATAATGCCTGAAGTTGAAATTCTTGATAGAGTATGGTGTGGGTGAGGTAAAAGGAGATCAAGTGCTGGCTAAGGAATGTTACCAAGCAGTATTAGTTACGAAGGAGAACCATACATGGACAATTGAGGAGAAAGAAGAGGGGAAAGTCGAAGCCTTGGAAGCTGTGGAACTAGTAGACAGAGAGCCAACAAAGACCACGAAGATAGGGACGAACTTGAGCGCCCAGAAAAAGAGAAAGCTAGTTCAATTCCTTAAGAGAAATTTGGTTATTTTTGCATGGAGTCATGAGGACATGCCAGACATAGCAACTAAAGTAATCGAGCACCATCTAAATGTAGACCTTGAGAGGAAGCCAGTCCAGCAAAGATGACAAGTTTTTGCCCTTGAACAAAATAAAGTCATCACAGACAAGGTAAACAAGTTGTTGGCAGCTAGTTTTATCCTAGAAGTCTACTATCTAGATTGATTGGCTAACGTCATTTTAGTAAAGAAGGCCAATGAGAAATGGAGAGTGTCATGGACTTCACGGACCTGAATAAGGCATTCCCAAAAGACAGCTTCCCTCTGTCAAGAATAGATCAGCTTGGGGAATCCACGGTAGGGCACAGGCTCCTCACGTTCATGAATACAGTCTTAGGATACAACCAAATCAAGATGTTAGAAGAAGTCCAAGAGAAGACTGCCTTCATCACCAGCCAAAGGCTCTACTACTATAAGGTAATGCACTCTGGACTAAAGAATGTAGGGCGACTTACTAGAAGTTAGTCAACAAAATGTTTGATAAACAGATTGGGAAAAACATGGAGGTATACATGGACGATATGCTCATCAAGTGCGAGGAGGAAGACACGCACCTGGACGACCTCGACAAGACCTTCACGACCTTCAGACAGTACCAGATGAAGTTGAATCCGAGTATATGCACTTTTGGGGTCTCGTCCAGAAAATTCCTAGAGTTCATGGTGTTGGAAAATCTGGTTTTGTATCTCATACAAAAAACACAGCGAAAGCAACAAATATAAATCTATTTCATTCATGATTGATAACATGCATTACGTAAATTTCAGAATTTAAGAACAAGAGAGAGTACCTTGGTGTGGTGAAATTCAAAAATATATATATATATATATATATTAGAAGTATTTGGGAACACTTTTAATCTTCACTCCAATTCCACTTTAAGTCCAAGAAGTGTGGTCTATCAATCAGTTTCCAAGGGAGAATAATCGAGTGGCTTCACTCACATATACACACCAATTGACAATGATGTCTCTCTTTCTCTAATAAAAAATTTTGTATGTTTCTTCGTTTATAACTAACTGATTATCTAATTGGGTTGGCCTATTGGGCCTTTCCAATTGAGCTTTAGTGTGTGGCTTGGAGTGGGACCAAAAGGGACCAATAAAACACTAGCTCCAATAAGCCTTGGGTTTTTTTGTCAACTCTTGACAAGTCTAAAGTTACCATTAATTATATTTAATATCACTACATAAATATAACTACACTCTAGGCCTTATTAATAAATTATATCTCAAGACTTTATTATACATGCAACTTCTTCATAAAATATTCGTAGTAATTCAAAGTCATGAATGTAGACTGCCACTTTGAAGATTACTACATCTTAATCCTTGAGTACTCGGTTTAATCCTTTAAGTTATTCATTATATATTTATGAAATCCAATTTCATAAATATATACTTTAGTAACTCCTTACTAAAGTGGTTAGGCCTAACACTATGAATAACTAAATCTATTAAACTTATCTCAAAGGAATATTTTATATCTCCTTTAAAAGATTATGAATTCCATCTTAAAAATATATATTCCATCAACACTAAATGTGACTACTTAACATACTAAGGTTTTGATTGGGATTTTAAATCTTAATCCTGATATATCAAAGCAACCTACATTTTATGATCAGGTCCATTATCCTCTCAGGATTAAGAGTTCATGCAAATAGAAGTCGTAAAATTTATTATTTATTTGACAGTCATTAAGAGAATAATAAATCTCAAAGCGGTCTAGTTCAATATGTCTTAACTTTTAAAACATATCAGCATATCAACTAAAAGTATTCACTTCCATGATCAAGACAAATCATCTTAGTTGATACGTTATAGTCTTTGCAGATGAAATGCCCAATTTCATCATTGACTACGAACTATAATTCTGAATTTACAAAAAACTTGTAATTTATATCTTTTGTGACTTTTCATATAAATCACATACTATGTACCTTAAGGACTATATGATAATATCCAAATATTCATGTTACCATTATTTTAGATAATAAAAATAACTTTATTAATTACAACATTAAGTTATATATAATGTCATATATAATATTATACAATAGGATTTAAGGGCACACATCCTAACACATGGTGTCCCAGCGAGGGATAGAAGCTAACCTAGAAAAAGTGTGAGCCCTATTAGAGATGACATCGCCAAGAATAGTGAAAGAAGTCTAGAAGTTAACTAGGAGTGATTAAATCCTACTGTATGATGCTATGCATGACATTATGTATGACTTAATGTTGTGTTTAATAAATTTATTTTATTATTATCTAAAATAATAGTAACAAAATCATTGAGACATTATCATATAGTCCATGAGATGCATAGTATGTGATTTATGTGAAAAGTCACAAAAGATATAAATTACAAGTTTTTTATAAACTCAAAATTTATAGTTCGTAGTCGGTGATGAAATTGGGCATTTCATCTACGAAGGCTATAATGTATCAACTAAGATGATTTGTCTTAATTATGGAAGTAAAGACTTCTGGTTGATATGTTGATATGTATTTAAGAGTTAAGATATATTGAATTGGATCGCTATGAGATTTATTATTCTCCTAACGATTGTTAAATGAATAATAAATCTCACGACTTCTATTTGCATGAACTCTTAATCCTGAGAGAATAATGGATTTGATCATGAGGTATAAGTTGCTTTGATATATCAAGAGTGAGATCTAAAGTAACGGTCAAAATATTAATATGTTGGGCAACCGCATTTAGTGTTGATGGAATATATATTCACAAGATAGAATTCATAATCTCTTAACGGAGATATAGAATATTCCATTGAGATAAGTTTAATGGGTTCAGTTATTCAGAGAGTTAGGCCTAACCACTTTGGTAAGAAATTACTAAAGTATATATTTATGAAATTGGATTTCATAAATATATAATGAATAATTTTAAAGGATTAAACCGGGTACTCAAGGATAAGATGTAATAATTTTCAAAGTGGCAGTCTATATTCATGACTTTGTATTATTACGAATATTTTATGAAGGGGTTGCGTGTATAATAAAGTCTTGGGATATAATTTATTAATAAGGCCTAAAGTGCAATTATATTTATATATTGGTATTAAATATAATTAATGGTAACTTTGGACTTGTCAAGAGTTGACAGAAAATCTTAAGGCCCATTGGAGCTAGTGTCTTATTAGTCCATTTTGATCCAACTTCAAGCCACACATTGAAGCCCAATTGGAAAGGCCCAATAGACCAGCCCAATTAGATAATCAGTTAGTTATAAAGGGAGAAATATACATAATTTTTTTAGAGAGAATAAAAAAAAGAAGAGACATTATTGTGAAGTGGTGTGTATGTGTGAGTGAAGCCATTCAATAATTCTCCATTGGAAACTGATTGAGAGACCACACTTCTTGGGCTTAAAGTGAAATTGGAGTGAAGATTAAAAGTGTTCCCAAGTACTTCTAATATTTTGTTTTGAATTTCACCACACCAAGGTGCGCTATTTTATTCTCAAATTTTGAAATTTACATAGTGCATGTTGTGAATCATGAATGAAATAGATCATTATTTGTTACTTCCGCTGTGTGTTTTGTATGAGATACAAAATCAGATTTTCCAACAATTGGTATTAGAGCCAGGTTTTCATATCATGTTTGTATAATGTGTGATTGAATTTTAGAATTTAAAAAAATGTTATCTTTGTGTTTCAATTTTCTATATCATTTGGATATAACGAAGAGAATTGCATCACTTGTATATATATATATCCGTGTCTTCACAAGGATATATTGTTATTGAAGAGGAGCCGTATATTAACAAAAGTAGTTATTGACTATAACTACTCTCAAGGGTAGTTATTTGTGTGAAGCCGTGTCTTAATTGGAACCATGCCAAACCAATAGAAGTTTATGGCTTCAATAACTATCAAGTGCGTGAATGACATTCTTGAACTTTAATGCATGGATTGCATGGCTTGAATTTATTGCATGGCTTGGCTATTCAAGCATTCAATTGTCTTGCATGCATTAATATAAAGGATTCCTTATGCATGTATCATTCGTATATAAGATTACATATAATAATAATAATAATAATAATAATGTAATAATTATATATTACATATATCAATCCGTATATTATATTATATATAATATAATATGAATTTTTAAATGTAATATGAGTTTATATTACATTATATATATTTATATATGTTAATGCTAGTTGAATGAAATTTATTCCTAATGAGATTAGGATTATGTTTTCAAAGTGTCTAGCATTATTATGGTTCTTGATTTTAAAAACCCTTAATTTAAAATATCTAGTGGGAGAGAGATACAAAGGTTGTATCTCATGGCCTCCATTATTGGTTCATAGTTGTGTGAAATATATACTTTGTCTTTGCCTCGAGCTTAGCATTCCATGCAGAGAGTATTTATTTCATGGTCCTACAAGATTGAATTTCTTGGTTTTTGGTGGTTTGATAAACACCTTGTCTTAGCTTCAAGCTTTGCATTCTATGCGAACGGTGTTTTTATCATGGTATTACAAAATAAGCCTGTTAAAGGGATGAAATGTGGCTACATATGATTCTAGATAATGGTATACACTAGACTAAGTATTATAGTATTCTCTATGCTGAGTTCTTGCTATTATTACTTAGAGGCTAAATGTAAAATGATATATTATTAGTGTTTGATAAGAGTTATCATGATAGCACTAATAATGAGAATAGTTCTCAATCAATCATAGTATTTAATGTTCACTCTATGCAGAGGGATATTGAATATGAGATTGGGTTGTCGTTGCATATATTATTTTATGGTTTTATAAAGGTTCCATGTTATATGCTTATATGCTAAATTGATAATGTCCAGTTTACTTATTATATTCTTATTTATTATTTTTAGATTTAAATCATGGCATCATTTAGCCCACTTATTGCTATTCTTAATCAAAACAAACTGACTGAATCCAATTATGTTAACTGGAAAAGAAATTTGGACATTGTTCTTACTGTTGAAGAGCACAAATATGTGCTTACTCAACCATGTCCTAACTTTCTTTCATTAGATGCTCCTCTTAAGGAAAAACAACGATATGATCATTGGTAGAAATCTAATGAGATGACTAAGTGTTATATCCTAGCATCTATTTCAAATGCTCTACAACATCAAATGCAGGATGTAGAACTTGCTTCGGACATAATGCTTAGTCTGAAGGAGATGTTTGGTGAGCAAGGTCGTTCTACAAGGCACGAAACTATGAGGTAGATTTATAATATCAAAATGGCTGAAGGTACTTCAGTGAGGGAGCATTGTCTTAGGATGATCTCTAATCTGAATACATTGGAAGTTTTAGGTGCCAATATTGATGGAGAATTCTAAGTGGATATGATACTCCAGTCACTACTAGAATCATTCAAGGAATTCAGACTCAATTATAATATGAACAAAAAGATTTATTTATTGTCTGAATTAATGAACGAATTGGTAGCGGCAGAAGGCATCTTTGGTTCTTTTAGTGTTGCAGCCAATGTTGGTAAAGTTTCTGATTCTCAACCTAAGTCAAAAGGCAAGGGTAAGAAGAAGAAGGACTTCACTAAGCAAAATGGTAAATAAATTTCGTTAGGAGTTGCCAACAAAGGAAAGAAAACTAAAGGAAAGTGTTTTCATTGTGGTGCCAAGAATAAGGGTATGAAAAGTTTATTTCTTCTTGAAATATATTTGGTACAGAATCCCACAGATTCCTTATGTGTGGATTCAGGTTGTACTAACAATATCTGTAATTCTTTACAAGGGTTCCAAGAGACCAGAAAGTTGAATAAGGAGAACTATTTCTTACTTTGGCTGATGGGAGCAGGATTCCGTTGTAACTGTTGGAGTGTTTAATTTATGCTTTAAATCTAGAGTTTTAATATTGGAAGATTGTTTGAGTGTACCTAATGTTCGTAAGAATTTAATTTCTGCAACTTAGTTAGGTAAACATGGATATTGTGTTATCCTGAAAGACAATGTTGTAATAAAGAAGGATAAAATGTTTATCTGTTCTGGCAATATTGTGAATAATCTTTATATTTTGACTCCTGACAAGCTTGAATTATACAATTCTAAATTAGATAGTAGTTCTCATGTAAAATCATTAAAGAGAAAATTTACTTTTACTTGTGAAGCATATCTTTGGCACTTGCGTTTGGGTCATATTAATTCAAACAGAATTCAAAGACTTATCAAAGATGAACTCTTAGAGCCTAAGGACTTTGATGGTTTTTCAGTTTGCGAATCTTGTTTGGTAGGTAAAATGACCAAACGACCTTTTAATGCAAAAGGTAGAAGAGACCAAGATTTACTAGAACTAGTACATTCAGATGTATGTGGTCCTATGTCAATCCAAGCAAGAGGTGGCTATGAGTATTTCATTACTTTCACTGATAATTACTCTAGATTTGGCTGTGTACCTAATAAAACGGAAGTCCGAAGCCTTTGAAAAGTTCAAAGAGTTTAGGTCTAAAGTTGAGAATCGATTGGGTAAACGCATAAAGGCCATTCGATCTGATCGAGATGGCGAATACCTTTTTGGTGACTTCAAGGATTACTTGACTGAAAATGAGATTATATCCCAGTTGATTGTCTCTGGAACTCCACAACAAAATGGTGTAGCAGAAAGAAGGTATAGGATTCTTTTAGATATGGTTAGGTCTATGTTGAGTTATTCGACTCTACCAATTTCCTTTTGGGGATATGCCTTAAATATTGCAATGTATCTTCTGAATTTAGTACCTTAGAAGTTTGTTCCTAAAACACCTGTAGAGTTGTGGAATAAGCGTAAGCCTAGTATGAGACACCTCCACATTTGGGATTGTCCAACACATGTGCTGAAAGGAAAGTCTGACAAGTTACAGTCTAAAATAGAAGTGATTTTCTTTATAGGGTATCCAAAAGGAACTATTGGAGGTTTATTCTATAGTCATAAGAATAATAAAGCGTTTGTTAGTACAAATGCCAAATTCTTAGAAAATGACTATATGAATATTTTTACTCTTAGAAGTAGAGTTGTCTTGGCTGAGATGAAAGAACCTGTAGTTGAACAACTAATAGGTGAAACTAGGAATGATGTGGCTGTATTGGATACACCACGAGACATTACTCATGAGATGACTAGTACATAGGTGCCTCGCCATAGTGGGAGAATTGTTCGGCCTCCGATAAGATTTATAGGTTTGAGAGAAACTTATGAAGCAATTTCAGAAAAGGCTGAATTGGATCCTTACACTTATGATGAAGTAATAAATGATGTAGATGCATATCATTGGGTCCAAGCTATAAAATCTGAATTAAATTCTATGTATTCCGATCATTTATGGGATCTTGTAAAGGCGTCTAATGGCATTAAACCTGTTGGTTGCAAATATGTTTACAAAAGGAAGAGAGAGATAGATGGAAAGGATGAGACCTTTAAAGCAAGACTAGTGGCGAAAGGGTATACACAAAAAGAAGGTATTGATTATGATGAAACTTTTTCGCCAGTAGCCATGTTTAAGTCTATCAAAATTCTCTTATCCATTGCTACTCATTATGATTATGAGATTTAGCAAATGGATGTCAAGACTGCATTTCTTAATGACAATCTTGAAGAAGAAATATACATGTTGCAACCGGAAGGTTTCATAGCAAAGAACCAAGAGTATATGGTATACAAGTTGAAAATGTCCATTTATGGACTTAAACAAGCATCTAGGTCATAGAATATCAGATTTGATTAAGCAATCAAGTTATTTGATTTTGAATAAAATCTTAATGAACCATGTGTGTACAAAAGACATTGAGATAAAGTAGTAATGTTCCTAGTGCTTTATGTTGATGATATTTTACTCATTGAAAATGATTTAAGGGTAATGTCATCAGTAAAGGTTTGGTTGTCAAGCCAATTTGATATGAAGGACTTGGGTGAGGCTAACTTTAATCTAGGGATTAAGCTTTGGCGAGATCGTAAAAGTAAGATGTTAGGTCTATCACAAACTGGGTATATAGATAAGGTCCTAGAATGGTTTAGCATACAAAACTCCAAGAAAGGATTGCTTCCTTTTAGACATAGAGTTCCTCTGTCTGATGACCAAAGGCCTAAGACTCAAGAGAAAGAAAATATGATGAGACAAGTTCCTTATGCTTCTGCAGTGGGAAGTCTCATGTATGCCATGATTTTTACTAGACCAGATATTTATTATTCAGTTGGCATGGTCAGCCGATATTAATCAAATCTAGGACCAAAACATTGGCAAGCTGTAAAGCATATTCTCAAGTATCTACGAATAACGAGAAATTAAATGCTTGTTTACCATAGTGAGGACTTGATTCCCATTGGCTATACAGATTCAGATTTTCAATTGGATCTAAATTTCAAAAAATCCATTTCAGGATGTGTTTTCATCTTGGGAGGTGGAGCCATAAGTTAGAGGAATGTTAAGCAATTTTGTATTACGGACTCCACCATGGAAGCTGAATATATTGCTGCTTGTGAGGCAGCAAAGGAAGCTGTTTGGCTTAAGAAATTCCTTTCTGATCTTGGTGTTGTGAGAATGGAGCAAGTTCCCTTCATATTGTTTTGCGACAATAGTGGAGCGGTGGCACAATCCAAAGATCCAAGGAATCACAAAAAAGGAAAGCACATTGAAAGAAAGTACCACATTATTCGAGACTTTGTTGCTCGAGGAGATGTAGTAGTAGAAAAGATTGAAAATGCAAATAATCTAACAGATCCCTTTACCAAAGACTTGCCTCAAAGGACTTTCGAGTCACATTTAGAAGGAATGGAAGTTAGATTATTGCACAATAGTCTTTAGGACAAGTGAGAGATTGTTAAGATGTGCGCCCTTAAATCCTATTGTATGATGATATGTATGACATTATGTATGACTTAATGTTGTGTTTAATAAATTTGTTTTATTATTATCTAAAATAATGGTAACATGAACATTGGGACATTATCATTTAATCCATGAGATACATAGTATGTGATTTATGTGAAAAGTCACAAAAGATATAAATCATAAGTTCTTTGTAAACTCAAAATTTATAGGTCGTAGTTGGTAATGAAATTTGGCATTTCATCTGTGAAGACTATAACGTATCAACTAAGATGATTTGTCTTGATTATGGAAGTAGAGACTTCTAGTTGATATGTTAATATGTTTTAAGAGTTAAGACATATTGAACTGGACTGCTATGAGATTTATTATTCTCCTAACAACTGTCAAATGGATAATAAATCTCACGACTTCTATTTGCATAAACTCTTAATCCTAAGAGAATAATGGACCTGATCATGAGGTGTAGGTTGCTTTGATATATCAGGAGTGATATCTAAAGTAACGGTCAAAACCTTAGTATGTTGGGCAGCCACATTTAGTGTCGATGGAACATATATTCTCAAAATGGAATTTATAATCTCTTAGCAGAGAGTTGTGCCTAACCACTTTGGTAAGAAATTACTAAAGTATATATTAACGAAATTGGATTTCATAAATATATAATGAATAACTTTAAAGGATTAAACCGGGTACTCAAGGATAAGATGTAGTAATTTTCAAAGTGGCAGTCTATATTCATGATTTTGTATTACTACGAATATTTTATGAAGGGGTTATGTGTACAATAAAGTCTTGGGATATAATTTATTAATAAGACGTAAAGTACAATTATATTTATAAAGTGGTATTAAATATAATTAATGGTAACTTTGGATTTGTCAAGAGTTGATAGAAAAGCCTAAGGCCCATTGAAGTTAGTGTCTTATTGGTCCTTTTTGGTCTCACTTCAAGCCACACACTAAAACCCAATTGGAAAAGCCCAATAGGCCAACCTAATTAGATAATCATTTAGTTATAAAGGGAGAAACATACATAATTTTTTTTAGAGAAAGAGAGACATCATTGTGAAATGGTGTGTATGTGTGAGTGAAGCCACTCGATAATTCTCTCTTGGAAACTGATTGAGAGATCACACTTCTTGGGCGTAAAATGGAATTGGAGTGAACATTAAAAGTGTTCCCGAGTACTTTTAATATTTTGTTTTGAATTTCACCACACTAAGGTACACTATCTTGTTCTTAAATTCTGAAATTTACATAATGCATGTTGTCAATTCTGAATAAAATAGATCATTGTTTGTTGTTTCCGCTGTGTGTCTTGAATGAGATAAAAAACCAGATTTTTTAACAGATCACAGCTCTCAACAGGTTCGTATCTAAAGTTATGGATAAGTGCATGCCTTTCTTCAAGACCTTAAAGTAAGCTTTTACTTGAGCAGAGGAGTGTGAAAAAGCATTCTAATAATTGAAGCACTATCGAAGTAACCCTTTACTCTTGAGCCCGTCGAAATAAGGGAAAAAGCTGTTTTTGTTCTTAGCAATGTCAAACACCACCGTGAGTGCAGCTTTGATTCAAAAAGAGAATAGAATGCAACTCTCGGTTTATTATGTCAGCCAAGCCTTCTAGGGAGCTGAGGCAAAATATCCACAGATTGAGAAGATCGTCTTTGCCCTAATCGTCTCCTCTCGAAAGCTACGTCCCTACTTTTAGGCAAACCATATTTTGGTAATGACTGACCAGCCAATCAGGAAATCGATGCACAAGCTCGAAACTGCAAGAAGAATGGTACAATGGGCAGTTAAGCTCAACTAGTTTGACATTGAGTACCACTCCAAGATAGTGATCAAAGCAAAAGCATCAATAGACTTTGTTGTTGAGTTCACAATTCCAGACAAAGAGACCCGCAATGAATCAGGGATGTGAACGATCCAAATCGAGGATTCGCCAGCTCGAAAAAGAGGGGAAGTGAGGGTCATCATCAATACCCCAGAAGGAAACGTCCTCAGGTACGGAGTGCAACTTCAATTCCCCGTTACTAACAATGAAGCAGAATACGAGGCCATATAAACGAGGCTTAGAATCGGGAGAGCTTTCGGTGCCAGGCACCTACTCCTACGAAGTGATTCCATGTTGGTGATAGGGTAGATAAAAGGTGAATATAAAGCAAAGGAGGACAGAATGCAGAAATACCTCAGGTTGACAAACGACCTAACCCAAGAGTTTGATCAGGTAGATTTCACATAGGTCCTTAGAAACCAGAACTCAGAAGCAGATGAAATAGTGAGGCAAGCATCGTCGAAAGAGGGAATGATGTCACCAGATTTGAAAATAGAAGTGTAAAAGCACCCTAGCATTAAAGAGTTCCACACTTTTGCGATTCAGAACCAAAATAGTTGGACAACTCTGATTCTCTCTTTCCCCCGAGACAGATGACTTCTAGCTAACGTTGATGAATCCAAAAAGGTCAGAGAACACATGCAGAAATATGCGGAGATCACATGGGCCTGAGATGAAGCTAAGTATATCCTAGAGGAAGTCCACGAAGGAATATGTGGAGATCACATGGGCCTGAGATCCCTAGTATGCAAGATCATTTGAACAGGTTATTTTTGGCCTACCATGCAGAAAGATGCAAAGGAGTTTGTTGGACGGTGCGATAAGTGCTAGAGGTTCGGGAATGTCTAGCGAGTCCCAACAGAAAAGATGACGGCCATAGCTTCCTCGTGGCCATTTGCTCAATGAGGGATAAACATCATGGGCCCATTACCTCAAGGTATAAGACAGGTAAAGTTCTCACTAGTTGCAATTGACTATTTTACAAAATGGGTTAAAGCGGAAGCACTACCAATTATAACGGAGGCAAAGATCCAGAACTTTGTGTGAAGAAACATAGTTTATAGGTTCGGAATACCAAGGACAATAATTTCAGGAAAATAGACACCATTTCGACAGTTAAGACTTCAGAAACTTCTGCTCAGGTATTAGAATCAAGAACCAATTTTCTTCCCCAAGACATCCACAAGCCAATGGACAGACGGAAGTGACGAAATGAACGCTGTTAAAGATCATCAAAGTTAGATTGGAGGAGGCGAAAGGAACATGGCCGGAAGAACTTCCAAATGTCTTGTGGGCATACAGAACCACTATGAGAGCTCTGACAGGAGAAACGTCGTTCAGACTCACCTACGACATCGAAGCAGTAATACCAGTCGAAGTAGGAGTCATCAGCATAAGAAGAGAAGTTTTCCACAAGGATAGCAATGACGATCAATTGAAGGTCAACCTGGACTACTTGGACGAAGTGAGAGACGAAGTGTTTCAGAAGATGGTAAAGTATCAGCAAAAGATGACTAAGTACTACAAGAAGAGAGTGAATCTCAGAAGACTTGACACAGGAGACCTTGTCCTACTCAGAGTCATACCAACCATGAAGGATTCAACACAGGGAAAGCTTAGACCAACTTGGGAAGGACCCTACAAAGTCGTCCACTATTCAAGACAAGAAAGTTACCATATGAAGTCAATGGACGAGAACAAATTACCTCGACCATGGAACATTGAGTATTTGAAAAAGTATTATCAATAGAGATAAAGTACCAGTGTATTCACAAAAGTAACATTTCCATTCGAAATAAAGAAATAAAAATACTATTCAGTGAATATTCCAATAGATTGTGGGTAAATGTAAAAAAAAGAAGGCCAAATGATAAAATTCCTAGATGGATGTACATCACTAACGAAGCCAAGTGATAAGATTCCTTAAATAGATGTAAATCACCCAAAAATGGCTAAGTGATAAAATTCCTAGGGGGATGTACATCACTAACAAAGCCAAATGATGAGATTTCTTAAATAAATGTAAATCACCCAAAAATGGCTAAGTGATGAAATTCTTAGACGAATGTACATCACTGATGAAGTCAAGTGATAAGATTCCTTAAATGGATGTAAATCACCCAAAAAATGGCTAAGTGATAAAATTCCTAGACCTATGTACATCATTGACAAAGTCAAGTGATAAGATTCCTTAAATGGATGTAAATCACCCAAAAATGGCTAAGTGAAAAAAATTTCTAGACGGATGTACATCACTGACATAAATCATATGAAATGACATAGTCAAGTTTCTTCGCAAACACAAGAACGGAGAGGTGACAACCAAGGATGAATAAAAGAAAGGCAAAACAACCATCAAAGGTAAGATAAAATGAATAATGGCATAAACTAATAATCAACGAGAAGATTGGTCCTTGGTTAATATTTAAAGCCCAAAAACATATTGGGCACCTTAAAAAAAAAAGAGAAAGGAAAATGCAAAAGAAAATTTTGATAAACAGGGAAATAGCTAAACAGCAGCCTCGTCATCACCAGTTGCATCAATAGGAGTGTTCTTGAGTTCACGACCATTTCCCTTTGGAGCATTCTTTTCGGGAATAGTAGCAGTAGTCTAGGAAGCCTCATCAATCTCCATTTCTTTATAGACCTCCTCGAAGTCCAAGTTCTCCAAGTTCACTCCAGAAGGATGCTTGATAAGATATCATTGGAGGAATTAAAAGCCCTTGTAATACCAACTGAAGAGCACAGTGATGTACTCCTCGGTCTGTTGAAAGGCTTGAACAGCTTGGCAGCTACAGTCTTGACTTTCTAGTTCGCAGCCTGGAGTTACTCATCCTTCTCCATAATTAGCTACTTCTTAACCTTCAAGTCGTCAGTTAGAGCCTTAGCCTTCTCATTGGCGGTATTAGCTTCGTACATAGCAAAGATGAGATCCCTCTTCAGCTTAGCATTCTCGACTTCTAGAGCCTTCACTTTGGACCTCGTTGACACTGCCTTCGCCTTATGGCCTAAGTACTTAGACGTGATGTGGATCATCTCTCCCAACACTTGAAAAAGAGATTATGTAAAACATGAAATCTTTAACCTCAAGCGCCAAACCACAACAAAAAAGAAGAAATGTGTGATATGTGTACATCACCTGGACAAGCTTATGGATGTGATAACTCATGATCTTGTTGGAAGGGATACCCAAAAACACCTTGAGGTCTTTGGCAGTAAAAGCATCCTGTGCCCTCGTCAAGGCTAGGTCAACGTCGTCCTAGACGCTTGCTGACTAGGAACCCACCTTCTCCTTACCCTTGTCCACGGTCCTTTGTCTCTATGAACGAAGGGTAATTTCCTCCACCGAAGTAGCAGAAGAAGCCGTCCTCATAGCTTCGAGGACAGAGGTTACAAGAGTGATCAGAGTTCCTTTCTCGTCCACCCGCACCACCTTTTTCCCTAAACTTGAGAAGGGTTCATTCTTCCTAGCCCTCATCTTGGCGTACATCTCTTGGTTAAATTTGGTCGTCATCTGTACAAGGAACAAAGATTTTTTTTTTTTAAAAAGGAAAAGAAAAAGAAAAAGAAAGAAGACTCACTCTTTTTCTCAATTTCAATAGCATGCAAGAAAAAGGAAGAAGGCTCTGAGCCAAGATAGTAACGAGCCAAAGTCCTAGGGTTGACAAGATCGTCAGAATCATCTATTGTCTTCGCGTATTCAATAGCAGCCTTGACGTGCATCTTGTACCTACTTTTAAGCTTGGGGCATTTCTTAACTGTAAACACACAATAAACAAGAGATCAATGGCAAAGTAAGAAGGAGAAAAGGAAGCAAATGAACTAGCAAAGGATAATCAGAAGGATGGTGCACCTAGACTTGGGGCCTTCCAATAATTAAGCAACCTAGGAACTTCGCCCCATAAATCATCAGAGAGAGTCTCCCATCCATCTCCAAATACAAAAAGAACCTTGACTTCCAATTTTGGAAGGACGACAGAAGACCAGTGATGATCCTATCCTTCCTGACCCAAGGCACGAGTTCATAATACCCGTACTTCTTTGACTCCTTTAGACGATACAGGTGAACAAACTCATCCAGCCTGATCATGTCCCCCTCGATGACGACCATCCAAATTTTCATACAACTAACCACAATCCTCCACGAATTCGGCATAAGTTACTTGGGAGCAATTTCGAAATGATTCAAAAGCTCCATGATGAAGGGGTGGACGAGAAACCTAAGGCCGCACTGGAAAGCAGCCTCATAAAAGCACATTTCTCCAAGCGAGAAAAGGCATGCTTTTTCCCTTTTATAGGGAAGATGAACCCCAACCCCCTCGGGAAATTGGAATCTATCTTTGAACCTAAAGAGGGCATCAGTGTCTAGAGTGCACTCCTCCCTGAGGGCATGGAAAGCCCTAATCTCCCTTCGACCAAAAGCAATAGTATCCACCTCCACCTCAATGTGATCGTTGCTAGATGACAACCTAGTCTCTAATTCACTAGACCTCACCTCAGACATAGCTTCCCGCTCACCCACCAATTCCTCAAACCAATTTATAGACTGGCATAGTAAAGGGAACAAATCGGGCAACACAAAACCTAAATCGTTGTCCCTAGATACAAATCCTTCAATTGGGGGGCACCAAGTACAAAAAGAACCTAAAGATGCCCTTAAGCATGCAAAAAGAAATGAAATTGAAGGACAGAGTTGCCTAACCACAGAATTCCCAAACATGAAATCCCAAGAAAAGAGGGGGTATGAATTACTATCCCTAAACAGAATAAGAAAAGGCAAATGAATATTGCTACAGAAAGAAAAAGGAAAAGAAGATCGTACCTCAAAGTGTCAAGCTAAGTAAGGAGAGAAACACCAAAGGTTGAAAAGCTCAGAAAAAGCGTAGTAGTAAGAAAGTGGTGAGAGGTGAAAAGGTGAAGAATAAGAAGGAAAAAGTGAGAAGTTTTTTAAAAATAGAGCCTGGAAAACTGAAAACCAGTGAAAAAACCAAAAGCCCCTCAAACCAAAAAAAGACATCCACCACTAGGAGCACGCCACGTGGCCACAACAAGTACGCCGCCGCCACTATGCATTAGATGTGAATGAAACGGAATCCCAAGAGTCACGTCTGAACAAGAAACCTTCCATACTCTTATGGTTGTCATCACACATAAGGACGACCTAAGAATAGGGGGGCAACTGATGGACCTAATAAATGTCATCATCCAGACGAACCTAGTAAAGACCATCGTCCACAAAGACCCAGCTTAGACGAAGGAGGAAAGTCATAAAGAAAGCATTCAATATCTCAACGGTTATAGATCAGCAAGGAGACCGTTGGGATCCCTATCAAGGTCCACATTGAGTGGGCCAAAAACATTACAAAGAAGACACTTAATCCACCATTAAAGGAAAGCAACGACTAGAAGAAAAATGTATATATATAGGCACCTAAAAACTGAACAAGGTACACATACAGATATTCTACTCAGTTTAAACCCCTACAACTACATTCTCTATCTCTAAAGAGCCATATTCACTGATTTTATCATCAGAGACTCTGTGGCCGGCATTGCACCGGTGATTAACCTGAGAGGGTCCCCTTTCTTCTTTCTAAACTTTGTAGGAACTTAGATGAGCCGGTGCTGATCCATTTGGATGAATCCACTAATTGATGATTTCCACATCATTAAGATACATCCAATTATAGGATTTACACATTTATTCACGGGGATGGAGGAAAGTTTGAACCAAGGGGGACCATGAAGACCCTAAGACCATCCAATTTCTTAAATGTTGCTCGAATATATAAATAAATATTTGAAAGTTTGGATTTAAATAATTCATATTTATTCTCACTAAAATTGAAAACTTGAGATTTCAAACTAAATGTTGTTCTAAAGAATCTAAAAGATAAAATCGTCATTTCAGTCAAATTTCTTAGCTGTTAGTGTCTCACTTGACAGCCATGTATGCGAGTCCAATAGTGGAGGGCTTACTTTTGCTAACAGTGGGGAACTTCATTGTGTAAAGTCCAAAATTTTAAATTTTAATGTGTAAAATCTAAACAATTCCAAAATTTAGTAGTGTACTTTGTAATTTACCCCCAAAAAAAACACATAGGGCAGTTGGAGGGCTGCTTTTGCTAACAATTGGGAACTTCAAGATGTAAAATTTAATTTTCAAATTTTAGGGTGTAAAATCCAAATAACCCTAGCTTTATGGGTGTACTTCACAATTTTCCAAAAGAAAAATGCTAAAAATACTATAAGTTTTATTGGCAAAAATGGCCAAATACCATCTTTGGTTGAAATAATTTGTGTTCTATCGTTGTTTGAGATATAATTAGAGATCTACCACCTTTTTAAAACTCGAGTTCCATAAAAATTGCCATGGTGACACCTGCTAACCTGGATTATTTTGTTTAAAAAATTCCATGCGAAACTCGAGGTTGTGAAACTCAAGTTGTTTGTAATGTATTTCGAATTTATAAAACGTGTCTACCATAAAACTAAGGTCCATATTTCTAAATTACAGCAAATTTATGTTGTGTCCCTTTTTCAGCTTTTCTTCTTTCACTATCAACCAAATATAATTTCAACTATACTTCTACAACAATGAAGAAAGTTATCATTGTGGATAGCATGATATTTTGGTTGAAAGCATAGCTTGCATTTGCCTCCATAAGGGACAGAGAGAGCTAGAGTGATGGTTCTAGAAGTGGAACTCAATTTTAAAGAAAGTGTGTTTGTCAGTAAGTGATAGAGAAAGTGTGTGTGTGTGTGTGTGTGTGTGTTAGTGAGTGTTTGGTGAAAGTGTATGTGTGGAACTCAATTTTAAAGTAAGTGAGTTCCACCCTTCATAGAGCTCTAGTTTGTACCACTCAAGTTCCAGTGGCTTTTTATATTTTTTTTTAATTCTAGGTCAGCCTGTGCCTTCATGTCAATTTATTTTTTTGGAACTCGATTTTCATAAATTTGAGTTCCATGTAGAACTTGACCTTTTTGAACTCAAGTTTCAAAATAGTGGTATATTACTAATTATTTCTTAAATAATTGTAAAATGCAAATTATTTTAGCCAAAGTTGGTATTTGAAATTTTTTGCCAAGTTCTACCACATAGAATTAGAACTTACAAATTGATATGACAACAAATATGATTGGTAGGCTTTAACTACCTAATAAATGAATGTATAAATTTTTTCTTTTACTGTTTTCTGACAAATCAATTTGTAACTATGTAATAAAATTATTGTATCTCTAGTGATGAGTTAGGAATTTATGACCGGCATTAAGCTAAGATCGTCATTAACCAAGAGAAGAAGTTAAAATTTATTATGCTCATTGATGACAAAGTGTAACAGACGGAGCAACGGCCACAAAGTGAGCTGTGAACTTTAGACAAAGATTTTGTAACGCACTAGTCGTTGAGCATAAATACAACTATTCATTCCCATTAATGGGGCACACAACTATAAAAGAGAAAAGAATAGAAGTTAAAGGTACACAAAAATACCCTACAAAAATCATTCTTGCCAGGCCACAAACGCGTTGACCCCTTGTGATAACTTAGATTAATTAAATTAGCCCAGTTATTAATTAATCAAATTAAACATGCAATATCACGTGGCAGCACAAACAAATCACCATACTAAGTAATGCAGCGGAAATTAAATAACACGGTGATTTGTTCACGAATGGGGAAAACTTTACGGCAAAAACCCCGCCGGGTGATTTAAGGTCACCACTCCCGAAACTCCACTATTATCACAACAAGCAGTTACAAGCAAGGAATCCCAGTACCTCACCAACCTATAGTTAAACTCTTACCTCAATACCCAATTGGACTTGTTCTGTAGTGACAGTTTCTCCTTTCAATGCATGGCTCCCAAGTACGTGACTAACCAGATGCGCGGATCCCAGTACACGACTTCAAATACCAACTAGAGAGAGAGAATTGTTGGCTGCAAAGTTCTTCAAATCATCAGAGATGAACTAGGGCACGAACTTTGTCTTTCAGATCACAAATTGCATGAACAAGAAGTTCTGAATGAATGTGCAACTTGCATCATAATTGACGGCCCTTAAAATAATCCTTTTATATGTCTAGGGTTAGGAGAAAAGAAGTCCCAAAGACACACTCACGGATTGGACTTGAAACAGAACTGGAAATCTATTTTCTTTAATTCTCGACAGATAGAGGTGTCGAGAGGTGTCGAGGCTCGGGGAAAAACAGCTTCTTAAAGCTCGATATATGCATGTGTCGAGGTAGGTGTCGAGCTTTAAAAACTGGCACTTCCTTGCTTGTTTCTTGGATAGACTTTGACGGCTTCAACACTTAATCTTGAACCCAAGTTTCTTGAAGTGTTTAACCCATCCTAAATCTACCCAATTACAAGTAAAGTGCGTTTTGTCTAAGGATAAGCCAATTACATAAAATAGCGACATATGTTCACAGATTTGAACTACATATGTCCTAACAATTCTCTAGTCTATTCTCTCTAAAATCTTTCTCCCTTACTGACTTAAGCATCAGAGGCGGTTTGACTAATGCCACACCGGCGTGTTATTCTTCCACCTAGTTCATTTTGCAGGTTTTCCTCCAATAGAGAAGGCTACAATCATAGCTTCGTCCATCCACTACGATAAGGAGCTCAACTGCTGATTTCTTGCATCATTAGTTTGGCATCGTTTGTGGGAATCGCTAATCATTCAAGCCACCTTTCCTAGTGACAAAAGAGTTCCTCGAAATACAAGATGGAGTCAGAGGTTGCACAACAACTAGAAGCTGTGCAACAACAACAAATCCAAGCCCACTTGGCTAATGTGGAAAAGCTGAGTCGCCAGAATGAAGAGTTTTGAAAGACAGTGGAATCCCAAAATGTAGAACGTTAGCGAATAGTTGAAAACCACAATGAAGAAGAATCAAACTCCCAAGCCAATAGGCGAGACAAGATCTCAGGAGGAGATTCCTCTAGGGTCGAGAATGAGCTTCACAACATGAGGAAGGAGATGGACGAATTAAGGAGTGCCACGAAGGACAAAGGCAGGGAGAATTTGGATGGGATTATTCGAAGGACGGACTCACCATTCACCACTGAAGTATTGAACCATCCCCTCCCACTAAAATTCTGTCTCCTAGAGCAGGAATCATATGACGGTTCCAAGGATCCCTTAGATCACATTGAATCATTCAAGACACTGATGCTGTTGCAGATGCCCCAGATGAGGTGATGTGCAGGGCATTCCCAACAATGCTGAAAAGAGCAGCCAGAGTATGGTTTAGCAAGATACCCCAGGAACTATTGCAAATTTTGAACAACTTAACAAGGGTTTTGTTCGTTATTTCATTGGGGGGCAAAGACACAAGAAGCCAACTGGTCATCTCCTTAACATTCAACAGACAGAAGGAGAATCACTAAGACAGTACATGACTCGATTCAATAAGGAGCTACTGCAGGTAGACGAAGCTAAAGATCAAATCATCCTAACAACTTTCCAGGTAGGGTTGCTGCCTGAAGATTTTTTCTTCTAAATCACCAAAAGCCCACCAAAAACGGTTGCAGAGTTGCTTCGAAAAGCTCAGAAGTACGTGAATGCAGAAGATGCAGTGCTTGCAAAATAAATGAAAGGAAAAAGGAAGAGAGATGAAGTAACAAGCAACAATTGCGATAAGAAAAAGGAGATATGAAGTGTTGAGCAGACCACAGGAAAAAAGAAGGAACTTTCGGATAGGAGGCCAAAGTTCACTAACTTCACCCTTCTAATAATGCCAATTAACCAAGTATTGATGCAAATAAAGGATGATGCCTCCTTGCAATGGCCGAAGCCACTCAGTTCTCTAGTAGAAAGAAGAGACAAGAACAAGTACTATAGGTTCCACTGGGACCATGGGCATTGCACCGACGAGTGTAGACATTTAAAAGGCCAGATGGACACTTTAATCTGGCAAGGGAAGTTACAAAAGTATGTTAGGAAAATGGAGCCCTACAGGTACCAATGGAAGGACAATAAAGACAGAAATCGAAAAGTAGGAGATAGCAAACCTTCTACAGGGGAGATAAAGACGATTTTAGGAGGATTGACGGTAGGCGAAATGCTAAAGTCCTTGAAAACAGCCTATGGAAAGAAATAAATAGTGTCCATTCATGGCCCCCTTTAGTGAAGATGCCAAGGAGTGACGAACCTGATATCGTCTTTTCAGAGAGAGACGATCGTTGCATTAGACAACCCCATGATGATTCACTGGTTATCATGTTTAGAGTAGAAGAATTCAACATCCACTAGGTACTTATTGACAATGGAATCTCAGCAGACATCATTTTCTTACCTGCGTTTCAGCAGATGAAATTGGACAAGAGAAGGATCAGGCCTTTCACCTCTCCTCTGGTGAGTTTCACTGGGGATAGAATCGTCCCCAAGGGCATTGTCACTCTAACCGTAATTGCAAGTACTTGCCCAGCACAAATCACCAAGGAAATTGATTTCCTCATAGTTGACTACCCCTCAACATACAACATTATCTTGGGAAGACCTGCACTTAATATACTAAGAGCAGCAACGTCAACATATTACTTAATGGTGAAATTCCCAACAACCCATGGGTAGGAGAAATAATACGAGATCAAGTTCTAGTAAGAGAGTGCTACCAAGCTGTCTTAACATTTGGGGAAAACCACACATGGGTAATCAATGAACCAGAGCCCATCTTCGAATCAGAAACACTACAAGAAGTTGAGGTCATCCTAGGAGATTTGTCAAAAGTATTGAAGATAGGATCAACACTTTCAACTCTGGAAAAATAGAAGATGGTTTCCCTCTTGAGGGCAAAACAAGATGTGTTCGAGTGGAAACATGAGGATATGCCTAGGATTGATAGCAGATTATACAGCATCGTCTCAACTTTAACCCAAAATGCAAACTTGTGCAGCAGAAGCAGAGAATATTTGCACCAGAGTGCAATAAAACAATAATTGAAGAAGTAAAGAAGCCACTGGAAGCTGGTTTCATCAGGGAAGTCGTTTACCCAAATTGGCTAGCAAATGTTGTAATGGTAAAAAAGAGCAATGGAAAATGGAGGATGTGCATTGATTTCACAGACTTGAACCAGGCCTGCTCGAAGGATAGCTTCCCCTTGCCAAGGATTGATCCACTAGTAAACTCAACTGCTGGACATAAGCTCTTAAGTTTCATGGATGCATTTTCTGGATACAACTAGATCCTCATGGACGAAGAAGATCAAGAGAAGACCTCGTTCGTCACTAGCCAAGGGTTGTACTACTACAAAGGTATGCCCTTTGGATTGAAGAACGTAGGGGCCACATACCAAAGATTGGTGAATCACATGTTCTCTCACCAAATTAGAAGGAATGTGGAAGTATACATAGACGATATGCTGGTGAAAAGCAAGGACGAAGCCAACCACTTGAACGATCTAAGAGAAACCTTCAACACGCTACATAAGTACAATACGAAATTAAACCTTGCAAAGTGTGTTTTTTGCTATTTCTTCAGGGAAATTCTTGGGATTCATGGTGTCCCAATGAGGCATAGAGGCAAATCCAAACAAAGTGA
Source organism: Castanopsis chinensis (assembly GCA_032878915.1). Classification (NCBI taxonomy): domain Eukaryota; kingdom Viridiplantae; phylum Streptophyta; class Magnoliopsida; order Fagales; family Fagaceae; genus Castanopsis; species Castanopsis chinensis. The sequence goes on along the minus strand of JAVQMG010000126.1, from coordinate 9,440,201 downwards.
AGGCAATAATCGAGCTTAAATCACCAAAAACAATGAAGGAGGTTCAGAGCTTGACAGAAAAGGTCGCAGCTCTAAACAGATTTATCTCCAGGGCAATAGACAAGTGCATGCCATTCTTCAAGGTCTTGAAAAAGGCCTTTTAGTAGAGTGACGAATGTGAAGAAGCCCTTGAAAAATTAAAAGAGTATCTAATGAAGCCACCATTGTTAAGTCCCTTAGTGATGGGAGAAGAATTGTACCTCTACTTAGTAATGTTTAACACTGCAATAAGTTCGACATTGATCAGTGAAGAAGAAAATGTCCAAAAGCCAGTCTACTATACCAGCCAGGCATTCTAAGGAGTAGAGGCAAATTACCCAAGGTTGGAAAAGATAGCATTCGCATTGGTGGTCGCTTCTAGGAAACTTCGTCCTTACTTCCAAGCACACTCTATTGTCGTTATGACAGACCGACCAATAAGAAAAATGAGGAACAAGATATATGCAGCAGGACAACTCATCCAATGGGCAATCGAACTAGGTCAATTCGACATCAAATATTGGCCTCGAGCAGCAATCAAAGCCCAAGTACTGGCGGACTTCATTGCAAAATTCATGTACCCCTACAAGGAAGAAGAACTCCCCATGGAAACATGGACAGTTCAAATAGATTAGTCTGTCACGAAGAAAGTAGGAAGGGTAGGAGTTGTGCTAATAGGATTAAGTCTAGCAAAAGCTCTCAGAGCAAAGAATCTTATTGCCCAAGTTGATTCTTAGCTCATAATTGGATAGGTGAAAGGAGATTATGAGGCCAAAGAAGAGAGAATGCAAAAGTACCTTAGATCGTTTAACAACTCTCGCAACACTTTGACAGCCTAGACTTTGTGCAAATCCCTCGGGCCAAAAATGCAGAAGCTGACTTCCTAGCCAGATTGGCCTCGTCAGACGACTACAATGTGCCCTCTGTGCTATGTATAGAGATAAGGGGGCAACCAAGCACAAAAGGTGAGTAGGTTCTGAAGATAAAAGAGCAAGACGACTGGATGACTCCCATAGTTCGTTATTTGAAAGAAGGATGGCTCCCTGAAGATAAAACGGAGGCAAGGAAGATACAAATCAGACCAATCCACTTCGTCATTATTGATGATATATTGTACATACAAGGTTATTCACTCCCATACTTAAGATGTGCTAACTTAGAAGAAGCGGATTATGTGCTCTATGAGATACACAAAGGAATTTGTGGAAATCATGCTTGAGTAAGGTCTTTAGCAAGAAAGACACTTAGAGCCGGATACTAGTGGCCGACTTTACAGAAGGACGCACACGACCTTGTCAGAGCATGCGATAAGTGTCAACATTTTCAAAATGTCCAAACAAGACCAGGAGAGACTATGACATCCGTATCTTCGCCATGGTCCTTCGCCCAATGGGGGATTGATATTATGGGCCCATTCCCTTTAAGGAAGAAGTAATTCAGATTTATGATCGTCGCAGCTAATTACTTCACAAAATCGGTAGAAGCAGAACAAGTAGCGACAATAACAGAGGCTAAAATCACCAGCCTTGTGAGGAAAAATATCATCTGTAGGTTTGGAGTCCTACTCATCATAATATTATACAATGGAAAGCAGTTTGACAATCCCAAGTTTCGAAAATTTTTCCAAGACTTAAGAATCAAGAACCACTACTCTTCTCGAAGACATCCTCAAGCTAATGGTCTGACAGAAGTGGCGAACAAAAGCTTGCTCAAAATTATCAAAACTTAGCTTGAGGGGGCAAAGGGGGCATGGTTTGAAGAACTTAGCTTAAGCTAAGATCGTTATTAACCAAGAGAAGATGTTACACATTTATTATGGTCATTGACGAAAAAGCGTAATGGGCGGAGCAACGGCCACAAAGTGAGTTGTGAACTTCAGACAAAGATTTTGTAACGCTAGCCGTTGAGCATAAATACAGCTATTCATTGCCCATTAATGAGGCACACAACTGTAAAAGAGAAACGAACAGAAGTTAAAGGTACACACAAATACTCTACACAAATCACTCTCGAGTCTATTCTTTCTAAAATCTTTCTCCTTTATTAACTTAAGCATCTGAGATGGTTTGGCTAACGCCACACCAGTGTGTTACTCTTCCACTTAGTTCATTTTGCAAGTTTTCCCTCAACAGAGACAACTCCAATCACAGCTTTGTCCATCCACTACGACGAGGAGCTCAACTGCCGATTTTTTGCATCATCATCTAGCGTCACTGTTTTTTAAATCATAAGTAGATAACTTAAAAAAAAAAACTTCTTTGGTGAATAATTCCTCTTTATTAAATCATAAGAAGATAATAAAAAATTTACTTATAAAAAAAAAAAAAAAAAAAAAAAAAAAAAAAACTTCTTTGGTGAATGATTCCTCTTTAATGAGAAAGATGAAAGGAAGAAACACATACAAAAGAGATTTGGGCCTTTCATATCTCAAACTGAACAGCAAGGATCAATCTGGGAGGTCCGAGACGTTTAAAAGCATGTGATTTGTATATGTAGTTTTGTTTTATTTTTATTTTTATAATTATATGTATAGGTTTTCACAAAGTAGGTTTCTAGTCAAGTGGATAAATGATTTTTTTTTTTAATAAATAGAATAGGATTTTAACTTTTAATATCTACATTATAATAAATAAATGATCTTTGGATTCAGGTTCAGATTCCCTAGATTTTTTAGAGTGTTCTACCAAATAGATTCCCTTAAATCATAACAATTCTTTTATGAATTAAGAGTCTAGATTCTGCCATGACACATTCCACTAACAATAATCTTAAATTTTTTATTTATTTATAATATTATTTTATTACTTTAAGAGTATTGTTAGTGAAATTCTGACATGGTAAAATCTAAATCTTTAAATCATAAAAGAGCAGTTAAGATTTAAAGAAATCTATTTGATAAAACACTCTAGGAAAATTAGAGGATCTAAATCCATGATCTTTATCATTTTCTAAAATAATAAAACGCCAATTAGATCTTCTCTAGAATAAAATACCAATTACTTTATTTTTTATAAACATTGTTTAAATTTCAAATCTCTAATTATTAGACAACAATAATTTTACTAATTGATTTGACTAAAAGCGACCGTTACCCAACTCATTTCAAACCACCGGTGAACAATGGAGATGTATCTGCTTTTGAATGACTATTGAGAACAGTCACAACGGCACGTGATTTAAATGCAACAAAAGGGTTGCAACAACCAGCATTTTATGCTTTGTTTGTTGTTGTTTTTATTATTTATTATTTTTAATAGTGGAATAAAAGAAAGAGAAATAATTGTCCTTTTTTTTATTTTTATTTTTTTAATAATTATTCTTTTTATTACTTAAATAAGATATCAATCAATTTGTAGTATTGACAAAATTTGAATTTTAAATACCCGTTTGTAATGTTATTCTAGTAACGTTATTTAAGTGTTGTAAAAATACGTGTGGGTGAAAAAAAATTGTGAAAATACAAACAACACAACCAAACAAGTTTTACGTCTCTTATTTAACGATAATGAACTTTACCAATTAAATTAACTACAATCATTTTTTTTTAATAGGGCAGAAAAATGATTATACATACCACGTGGCAGTACTTCCCAAGAACATTGTCGTAATGCTTCAAGAGCAATGGTACTGTGCAACAATAATTCAAAGATTTCAATAACAGCAGTTAATGATAAGGAATGAGTGGCAGATAAATGAAGTGGTAGTGATGCTTACGAAGATGTAAAACTAAAATCTCACTGGAATTCTTTTCTTTCTCTCTTCATGGCGAACGCTACCACCTCTCTCCCTCTGTTTGAGAAAATCCCTCGTAAAAATACCACACAGAGAGGGTTTGATATCATTATCTTCTTTCTTCTTCTTTTACTCCTTGTTTATCGTCTCTACTTCCTCAACCATTATGGTTTCACTTGGATCCTAGCCTTCCTATGCGAGTCATGGTTCACTTTCACTTGGGTTCTTGTCATCAGCACCAAATGGACTCTTGTGGACTACAACACCTATCCAGACCGCCTCTTGCAAAGGTAACAAATATCGTCTTGTCAACAATTCTCTAATCTTCAATCATGCTATGATTTTAATGATTACAGAATCATTTTGCATTGCTTTTCCTTCATCGCGGTGAAACCTCTGTCGTGTCATTTTTGCTATGAATTTTACTTGGTTTGAAGCATATATGAATGATTTTTTATGTTGCTTCTGACTTTTAATTTGTGATTTTTTCATATAAGGGTACCCGAAGTTGAACTTCCCTCAGTGGACATGTTTGTCACAACCGAAGACCCAGTGCTGGAACCACCTATCATCACCGTGAACACTGTGCTCTCTTTGTTGGCAGTTGATTACCCTTCTCACAAGCTAGCTTGCTATGTATCTGATGATGGCTGTTCTCCTCTCACCTATTACTCTCTTGTCGAAGCCTCAAAGTTTGCCAAGCTTTGGGTTCCATTTTGTAACAAGTACAATGTTCAAGTGAGAGCTCCTTTTAGATACTTTTCAGGTGATGATTTCACAAAGTCCAGTGGCAGTGATACGTCAAGTAACTTTCAACAAGAGTGGAAACGGATGATGGTAATTTGAAGGTGTAGTTAGAATTGGATCCGAAGATTATTATGCATCTTCCCAACCTTATCAAATTTCAAGATTTCATCAAGTTTTCATCTTGAATTTGGGAGAGAGAGTGTTAGAGATATATTAGCCCATTAGTACAAGTTCAAGTCTAATTCTATTTTGTGTGCAAGTCAAGTCTTCTATTTGTACTAGAAGTCTATTAGTCTAGAGTTTAGTCTACTATATATACACATGTTATGGTTCATTGAAACATAGGACTTGTACTATATTCTAATATATTATTAATGTAGTCCTTTAGGATTTCTTCTGTGAATATAGGCCGTTAGACTGAACTACGCAACCTTTGTGTGTTATTATGTTCTATACTTTATACTTTTTCTTCCGCATCTATACTAATATATTCAACCTGATGTATCAATGCTAATACTTAACAATTATCTTAAATCTAAACAGTTAGAATATCTTAGAGAGCATATGCTGTCAATGGTATCTTAATACAATAAATCTAACTGGCACAACATTTTCTACAATTATTTACAATTATTGAGGTGAAATAGTGAATCAAGATGTGGACGGAATTAGTTTTGTCCCTAATACAAGGGACAACAGAGATACGGAATGCCTTATCTTCTAGTTTGTTGACTTGTTTGTCTTTCATGTTTTGTAGGATGAGTATGAACAGCTTTGTGTAAAAATAGAGGATGCCGTCCAAAACCAAAACATCGTGCCATGTGATTTAACGGCTTTCTCCGAAATAGACAGCAAAAATCATCCAACCATACTCAGGGTACTGTTTTATAGTGTTGGCAGTTAGGCTATCTTCCGGTGCGTGCATGCGTACAGCATTAGGAGAAATTATTATATCTTCCTAGTAGATCATTTTTCCATTGTTCCAAAAAAGCTTTTCACCCGTTTTAAATTTCTGAGTTAGAAAAAAGTTTTAAACAAAAACTAACATTGACTCAGCAATTTTAAATAAGTGAGTCATTTAGTGAAATGATGAATAAGTGACGCGATCCACTATATATACAATATAATTTCTCTATTATTAGGTGGTACTTTGGATCAATATGCTATCATTTTCGGACACGTGTCATCTTTAGCGTAAAAAATAGAAAATGCTAGAAATACTAATGTTTTTACAAATTGTTGATGTAATAAGTAGCTATTAATAAATGAAAAAAGTAATATTCCTATTAGTGATGGGTTCAGATGAGAACCAATAAAAATTAGTCACAATAATAATTTGTAAAAATGCTGTAAAATAATTTATAGTTGTAACATTACTTATAATATAATATGAAAAATGTTAAAACTACAAACTATTTTATAATTTTTTTTACAAAGTGCTAATGTAGTGAGTGATTATTTTTATTTCTATTTTGATAAAAGTAGAATGGTTATGTTTAGTTAGTGTACATAAATTTACTTTATTGATATTAATTTAGATATAAAACACCACTTAAATTTATCATCTTAGGCAACTCTATTGAGCTAGCCCTAAGATGTAAATACACACGGAGTGTAGTTTGCAAACTTTAGGAGTGTAGTTAAAATTTATCCTAAAATTTTTAATGACTTTAGTAGTTTCCAAAATTTAATGATAATAACTGGTTTTTTTTTTTTTTTTAAAAGAGTTAGTCTACTATTTTTCTCACCTACACAAGGGTCAACGAGATATTAGACTAATAAAAACTCAACTCAATTGAAAACCATAAGCACCTTGGGGGAAAAAAAGTTGGCTTTAAATTTCATAAATTAATATTATATATGGAAGATTGTCAATATTAGTCACCTAATCTTTTACATGGCCACACACTAGACAATTTCTATCTCTTTCTTAACACCATCAAAAGTTATAACAATGCATCATCTTATTTAATTAAGGTAAAGTAAACATCTTTTCTTAAAAAATAATTAATTTTTGTTTCTTTTTATTAAACCTTACGTTTGAATAAGGATATTTGATTTTCTATATAAAATTAAATTTAGTTTGCATAGTATTAATTCATCAAATTAAACTTTGTTTAGTTAGTGTTACATAGATTTATTTTATTGATATTTAAATATAGAACACCACTTAAATTTATCATCTAATTAGTCCCTAACTCTATCGAGCCAGCCCTAAGGTGTATATACACACTATGTATATGTATATATACCCTTGAACAAAAATCCATGGTTAACACTGAATCAAAGTGCACAAACTCAAAGTGAATTCAAATTTACGTTAAGAACACTAGTAAAATGGTAATGAAGCCTAGTATACCATCTAAAAGGCTTATTTGGGTTTTGTTATTGTAGGTTATATGGGAGAACAAGGAAGGTCTTTTAGATGGGTTGCCAGGTTTGGTCTATCTATCCAGAGAGAAGAGGCCAAATCATTCACATCGGTATAAAGCGGGTGCTATGAACGTTTTAGTAAGATGTTACTTATGCCAAAGAAATTTCAAAAACTCTTATATGATTTTTATAAAACCTAATAGGGTTGATATTTATTTGATTTCCATTTTATTGTTTTTATATTGTGAGTAGACCAGAGTCTCTGGGTTGATGACAAATGCCCCCTACATGCTGAATGTAGACTGCGATATGTATGCCAATAATCCAAAGATTGTTCTTCATGCAATGTGCCTCCTACTTGGCTCGAATAGTGAAAAAGAAATAGCATTTGTTCAGTTCACACAGGCTTTTTATGATGGATTAAAGGACGATCCTTATGGCAATCAATTGGTGGTTATGCGTGAAGTGAGTCATATTTTCAAATCTTCACAAACAGGAGTCTATTTCCTTTTTCTCTCCCAACTACAAACAATGTAATTTGTACCATATATAGATTATAGTGTGCTATATATGCACTAACGAAAAGTACTCACTAATTGGTTTGGTATTGCTAGTATATGGCATGCGGATTTTCTGGACTGCAAGGATTCTTCTATGGGGGAACTGGATGTTTTCATAGAAGAAAAGTTATATATGGCTTACAGCTAGATAATATAGATTCAGTAAATGGTAAGAAAATAAATTTAAATTTTCATCCCTTGTCTCATCTCCCTTCTCCTATATATATGTGTGTGTGTTTTTTTTTTTTTTAAAAGATACTCAGTGTTATTGATTTGTCCCACATTGGAAAGGTGTGGCATTGAGAAGGGATTTATCACTTGCTTCATAACACTAATTGCCGAATGCAGTTTTGGTGTTGGCATATGATTGTATTCCCTTATTTCATCTTCCTTTCCCTATATATATATATATATATATATGTGTGTGTGTGTGTGTGTGTGTGTTTCTCAAAAAAAAAAAAAAAAATTAAATAGAAAATAGAAAACTTATTTTTAATAGTTTTATGTGAATTAATTTTGTTGGTAGCACTAGAAATAATAAGCATAAGGTTAGTTATGCAATTTTTTTTTCTTTTTTTTTTTTGGTTTTTAAATTTTTTATAGCATCATCAACTGCATATATATTTTAATACATTGGGTTTGGAAGAGGAAATACTAAAAGAGTTGGGAGTTCAAAGGAGTTGATGAAATCAGTTGCTCATGCTTTGAAGGGAAAGACAAATTCGCCAGATTATCTTTCAAACTCAATTGACACAGCATACCAAGTTGCCAGTTGTGGGTATGAGCATGGCACTAGCTGGGGTAGACAGGTTAGAGAATAAAATTAATGGTATTAACTACTAACTATGCATTATATATTTACATTTTTATGTTATTTTATTTTTATATAAGACATAATATTGAAACCATTGATATTCATATCTAAAATTTCCCTCATTTTAAAATTCTGGTCATCACTGTTAGAAACACCTGGAATTGGTAGTCCTCATTATATTAATGGATAGTTTTTTTTTTAATTTCTCTTTCTATTTTATGGTGGAATTAATTTAGTCAAAAATCTTGTAGCTTAGTGTCATTGCCTATTAGTATTTTATAGAAACAAATTTAGAGTCGAATCCTCACTCTCATTGTTGTAAGCATTCAACTTTTTTTTTTTTTTTTTTGAAATCTAGTTTGACATGATATTATTCATACTTTTGTTAATTTTTTTTCTTTTGGTTGGGCCACTCTCATCATTATTATTATTTTTTCTAGATGGGTTGGTTATATGGATCCACAATAGAGGATATTCTCACTGGGCTAAGGATTCATAGTAAAGGTTGGAAGTCAGCTTTTCTAAGCCCCAACCCACAGGGCTTTTTAGGATGTGCACCTTCTGGTGGGCCTGCTGCAATGACCCAACAGAAGAGGTGGGCTACCGGTCTGCTTGAAGTTCTCTTAAGCAAAGACTGTCCCATATTGGCCACCCTTTTTGCAAAGCTCCATTGGAGGCAGTGCTAGGCCTATCTATGGGTCTTCACGTGGGGCCTACGCTCTATCCCAGAGTTATGCTATGCTTTTCTGCCCGCGTATTGTATCATCACAAACTCCCATTTCTTGCCCAAGGTACCTTCGCATGCATTTTATTCTTTTTATGTCCATTTAAGTAGTTTAATATCTTTTTTTTTTTTTTGCCTAAACAAGTAGTTTAATATCTTCTATCATGCATAATGATCATGTTCATCATATACTAATAGAATACGTGTGGAATAAGTCCAAATTTGACAAATCATATTATGCTGTGACAATAAAAATATAAATCACTCATTTTTCATATCATTAATAGAGGTCAATCAACTTGATACAGCTATTTACATGATTGGAAGCTAAAACTGTGTTCATGCAGGTCCAAGAGCAAGCCTTTTATATAGCAATAGTTGTTTTTGTCGTCTACCACCTTTACACTCTATCTGAGTACCTAAGAGCTGGCCTCTCAGTCCGATCTTGGTGGAACAACCAGAGAATGGCAAGAATAACCACAATGACTGCATGGTTGTTCGGATTTCTAAGTGTCATTCTCAAACTCTTAAGAATATCCGAGACAGCCTTTGAAGTTACAAAGAAAGACAAATCCACTTCTAGTAATGGCGCTCATGATGTAGATGCCGGTAGGTTCACCTTTGACGAGTCCTCAATTTTTGTGCCAGGCACAACCACTTTAATGGTGCACTTGACTGTGCTCGTTGTGAGCTTGTTAAATATGCAACCGCCAGCTCATGATGGGCTTGGTTCAGGCCTAGGCGAGGTCTTGTGTAGTGTGTGGTTGGTGCTATGCTTCTGGCCATTTTTGAAAGGACTATTTGGGAAAGGAAAGCATGGAATTCCCTTATCCACTATATGCAAGTCAGCTGCATTAGTGTTATTATTTCTACACTTGTGTAGAATGACTATAATGGGTTGAGACTTTGGTCATGAAATTATTTTGTTTTCTCACAGTGGGTTGAGACTTTGTCCTCGAAATTATAAACTCAAAATGGATTGAAACTTTAATTTAGAAAATCAAAAGCTGTACTAAGTTGTTAGTCATTGAAGTAGGTGATTTAGGGTATGTTCCTCCTTGATGAGGAAGGTATTTTTAAGGGTCAGTATGGATTTGTTCAATCCACTGAGCTGGAATAGGGATTAAGTTTTTATCCTTGGTTCATAGGTTCTGAATGGCCCTCCAAAGAATCGTGGTAATAATTTTCTCTTATATGTTGGTATCATAAAACTCGATGTTCCATTTGACTTGTTTGTTGTTCATATGTACTCAAATCTAATAACTTGAGGTTATCTACTCGAAAATTTCTTCACCGTTTTACTTTGACGAGATCTGAATGTATATTATGTGCTATCATGCATCATATGCCATCAATTAACTTTGCTACTACTTTCATGTACTTAACATGGATCCTGTAACACCAATGCCCTCAAAGTTACCTCGCAAAAGTAAGAGCATTGAGTATTATGTAGGAACTTTGATGTTTCATCAAAACCATAATATATGTGAAGTAGCTATTTCAAATTTGAATATGGTTGCTCTATTTTGATTCCCTCCTCTGAACCTTGAGTTCTGTAGGAGCATTTTGTCTTGTTGCTGATGCAATTTTCTGTTGGAAATAATGCCAAAAAAAAAAAAAAATTGTGATTTTGTAAACAACAAGAACAAACATAACAAATATTGTTTAATGTGTTAATAAATAAATAAATATTAAAAATACTCACAGAATGGATAAAAACAGAATGATGAGTGAATAAATAAAAACAATTAAATATACTCATAAATTGGATGAAATAGAATTATTAATGCAAACCTAACTTGGGATTGTGTTTGCGCTATTTCCTTAAGAAATAGCTCGTCCTTAAGATGTTGAAAATTATATTTTAGGAGAAGACATAATGCATAAAAAAAAAAAAAAAAAAAAAAGACTTTTGTGACTTTGTAAACATAAACAAAAAATATTAAAAATAATATTTAATGTGTTAATATATTAAAAAAATTAATAATACTAGCTCACATAATTGATGAAAATAGAATGATGTGTAAATAAATAAGAGCAATTAAGTATACTCAAAGACATAGACCGATGAAAACATAATAATTGACGCAAATCTAATCAAATATAGTGTTTGTCACTATTTCCTTAAGACATATTTCGTTTGTAATAAATTGTGTTTTGAGTCTCTTGTATGGGTGCTTGTTTTCTAATATACAATGGTCATAACACACATAAGAAGCACAATAGTCTTCATGCACATTTGGGTGACTATATATGTACAAAAATGAGAGTGCACGAATAATTGAAATGAATTAGGGACACTATTTATACACGCATTTGTACTAGTTTTAGAAGATTGAAAGTTACGTGCTTAGATTTTAGAAGCCTACAATAGTTTCCTATCAATTTTAAATAATCAATAATAAATTGGACAGTTATTTTGTCAATATTTATATACATGGTAATAATGGTTTTGAGCATAGAGCATCAAATGCATCAAAAATCAATTGTAAGAGGCAAAGAAAGGTAAGCGTACGATGTTGCTAGTGGATTGGACAAAAGAAACAGAGAGGTGGAAGGGTGATCCGACTATATATATATATATATATATATATATAAAAGAACACCAATATACAAGTAGATAAATATGACTCACATAATGATGATTCTTATAATGAAGCACAAGTTCTCTAATTTTATACCATTCAAATTTGATATTATTCTAATTACTATCTTAAATTAAATGAATTTCTATCACTAAAATAAAAATAAAATTTTCAATATTTATGGTTTATACCTTTCATTTCAGTTTTAATTCCTATGTTAGCCATAAATGATAGATACTAGGCATTGTGTGTATATCAACATGTGTAGGAAGGCTCAGACAGCTATAGCAGGATTTGGGTAGGGATATATGAATAACAATAATGTTGCTTCAATTACAATCGAATATATTAGTATTTGTGGAATTGTTTTTTTAATAAAATGGTGTTTCTAAGAGTTCTAAATAATTTTACCTCTTAGACCAAAAAAAATGCTCCGTGAATACAAGGAAGCTATAATATTTTATATTAGTCCCAATATATCGGCTCGAATGCATCAAGTGATTCAAATTAGATAACGCATTCAAAACCAAATGGATAGAGTCGTATCAAACAAAATAAATAGTGATTATATAAATATCTAGGAGAAAATTTGCCTTTGCCCATTTCATGCAAAAAAAATAGCGTGTTGCCTCCTTTCTCAAACTAATTAGAGAAATGCTTATCTTTTGAAACTCGATTTTCTCAAAATCGACTTAAAAAAAAAAAAAAAAATTCTGGAGCCCTATAGTAGCGTTTTAAGGAGCCTATAGTGATATTTTAAGGACTTATAATGCCGTTTTGGAACTCGAACTCCATGAACTCAAATTCCATGTAAGTTTTTCTTTGTTTTTTACCTATAATTCGAGTTCATAGAGCTCAAGTTCCAAAACGCCACTATAGGCTCCTTAAAACACCATTATAGGGCTTAACTCGATTTTGAGAAAATTAAGTTTCAAAAGAGGAGCATTTCTGGGAAAGAGGGCAACACACTAATTTTTTTTGCATGAAATGGGCAAAAGCCCATTTTCGCCTAAAAATCTAGGCATAATTCTCTTGGCTTTAACATGGGTTCTGCATGTTGTTGAAAGTATGTCACGTATCGATGATTCTCCTCGATTTCTCTTCCTCCTCTTTTGGACTATTTTGTAAGGTCGAATTTATTCAATCATGTGTTGGTTTTATTCTGTGCCAAATTTACTTGCAATTCAGCAATTAGATACTATGTATTTAAGTGTGAATCATGTAAGGGTTGTGTGTGAGAGAGTGTAAAGAATTCAAGTTTGTGTGCATTCAAAGAACTTCTTGCGACTAGAACTTGCGAGTGACTAACGACTGATAACTCGCCAAAATACCACGTGTGAAGCATGCAGGAAGCTAAAAGGTTACGACAGTTGGAGCACTACAGCACAAAAAAGGACATTTTAGCCAGCCAGTTATTTCGCAAATGAATCTCATGACTCATCCCAGTCGCGAGTTAGTCCTCAGATACCCTGTTTTGCAGGAAAATAACTTTTCACATTCCTCACTTACCCTACTATAAATACCCTTATACCCACGAAATGTTAAGAGCTCCCAAAAAGAATTTTAAGAGAAAAACCCTAGAGAACAACAAGATTGACTCATCCACAATCTTATATCTTTAATTCTTAAATTCCTCTACTGTCACCCTCTCTATTGACATACCCTTGAGAGGTTTATTAGTCAAATCCTTATCTCACCATACCCATATCAGTGAGGAGGTTATTTGGTGCTTAGGAAGTAGTTCAGAGAGGACCAATTCACTTGGTTGATGCAATGGGCTTATTGCGAGATCCAGAAAGTTAGGGAAGACACGGTTTAGACTTAATCTTGTTGGAGCAAGAAGCTTGGAGGGCTTAGGTGCATTGGGTAGATTAGGCTTGGAGGGTCTGTTACTATTTGTGTATACCAACTTTATTCTCTAGTGGGTCATTTTACTGCTTGGAGAGCGGCACAGAGGTTTTTCATCGAGTTCCTCGGTTTCTTCTTTAATAACACGTGCCAGTATTATCTTTGTGTTTGCATCTCTCTAACCCTTACTCTTTCATTTTAATTGCTACTGTGTTGTGATTAATTACCATTTAGAGTAGGTTTTTTATTTGTGCATTGATTGTACTTTTCATTCTGCACTTTTGTTGTTTAAGTATAAGCTTGTGTTTGTTAATTTGAAATTGGGAGTCTAAACATTAACTAGTGTTTTATACACCAAGTGATCTTTCAATTGGTATTGGAGTGGCTATGCTTTGTCAGATTTCTATATCCTAAGTGTGATTCTTGACCCTACAATGGATAGGTCTCAATCCCTAAATGCACCTCCCTTCTTTGATGGGAGCAATTACACCTTTTAGAAAGTGCATATGTTTGCATTTTTGTGCTCTATTGATGAGTGTGTATGGAATGCGATTGAGAATGGATGGACTAGGCTAGAGGCTGCAAAATCTACTTGGGATAAGGCAATCCTTGCAAAGGCCAATGCTAATAGTAAAGCTTTGAATTCTATATTTTGTGGTGTCTCACTCGATGAATTCCACAGGTGTTAACATGCTACAATTGCCAAGGAGGCATGGGAAATTTAGGAGACCATATATGAAGGCACAAAGAAGGTGAAAGACACCTAGTGTCAAATGCTCACCACTCGCTTCGAAGAACTAAAGATGAGTGAAGATGAGTTGTTCGACTCCTTTTATGGGAAGTTGAATGAAGTGGTTATTGGCAAATTCAACTAGGTGAAAAGACGGAGGACTCCAAGGTTGTAAGGAAGATCTTACGATCATTGCCAGAGAGCTTTCATGCCAAGGTCACTGCAATTTAAGAGAGCAAAGATCTTGATGAGATTAAGATTCAAGAACTCATTGGTTCTCCTCAAACTTATGAGCTATCTCTACCTTCATAAAGGAAGAGCAAATTTTTTGCGCTTAAGACAATCAATGAGAGAGTGGAAGCTCAAGACTCCTCGGATAAGGATGAGGTTGAAAAGGAAGTGGCATACCTTGTAAAGAACTTTCGTAAGTTCTTAAAATTCAAGAAGGATGGGAAGTCTTTTGAGAAGAAGAAATTCTCAATGTTCAAGAAGAATAAGAAAGCCAAAGATTCTACTCCATCTCAAGCGGTCACGTGCTATGAGTGCAAAGGGCATAGGCATGAAGAAAGAATGCCCCACTTATTTGAAGGCAAAGGGTAAAGTATTTGCTACTACCCTTAGTGACTCGTACAACTCCAATTTGGATTTGGAAGAAAGTTGTGAGAGAGAAGGAAACTACTCCGCATTTATGGCTATCACACTCGTGGACTCCTCAGAAGATTTGAGCACTCTCGTGGAAGAGCTCGGTGAGCACACCAAAATGGAGTTTATGGGGGTTGGAGAGGAATCTGATGACGAAGATGAAGAATACATCTATGAAGGAGCAAAGGGATTGCAAGAATCCTATAATTCTCTTCTTGGGAAGACCGGAGAATATGCTAGAGTGGCTAAGGTAGCCATTAGAAAAATGAAGAAAGCAGAACAAGACTGCAAGAGCGTACTTGTGAGGTACAAAGAGACAAAATGTGAAGTTGAGAAGCTAAATGAAGAGCTAACGGATGCCTATTCTTGGATTAAGTTTCTTGAGCTTAAGGTTATTCAAGCTAATACCAAAGTGGAGCGGGTTGCTTCAAAGAAACTTGATGAGGTGCTTGCTTATCAAAAGTCCTCCTATGATAGAAGTGGCTTAGGATACACCGGAGAAAGTAACTCAAGTGCTAATGTGTCCAAGGAGATAAAGTTTGTTAAAGACAAGGAACCAATGGTACCAACTCCACTTGTTGAGAATGTGAATGTTGAGAAGAAGCCAAATGTAATTGCTCAAAAGGTTTTGACAAAGCCTCCAAATCCACTTGTGGCCAAACCCAAAGAAAAAGAGAAGTCTCTTCCAAAGTCATAAAGAGGTCCTCAAATTCATCATTTTTGCCATCATTATAGAGTCCGAGGACATACTAGGCCAAATTGCCACAAGCTTCACGCATTGAAGAATGCGGGTTCTCAAAGGCCAAGAGGACAAGGAAATGGCAAGGGAAACCACAAGCAATCAAAAGGGCGAGAAGTCGATCCCAGAATTGGTGATGTGATGAAGATGATAGACACCATCACTTATTGTTTGGCAAACTTCATCTTAAGGTTTGAGAATCGTAACTCAAGTACCCAAGGCTCTAAGGACATCACCCCAAACACACATGTCGTGTGGATGAAGAAGAGCACTCATGCGTAAGCATTAGAACATGTCCATGCATTAATTCTTTCGATATGTTGTGACATTGTTTGGTTGTTTGCTTATGTTTTCATTCTAGCATGTTTTTATTGTTTTTGTTTGTTTCTAAAGCTTTGAATGTTCGTTCTTTTTTTATCAATCTTTACTTACTTTGTGTCAAAAATCCAAAAACACATAAAAGTAGAAAATCCAAAAAGTTTGATCGGCATTATTATGTTTTGTTAAATGCATGTTTAGCTTTGTACCTCTGTACAAATGGCTTAGTGCATTTATGAGCTTAGCTTGTTCTTTATGCACTTGTATCTTTGTGAGAAAAATCTTGACATCTGTGTGATTGTTGTAAATAGATCTTCAAACTCGTCATGAATGATCAGTCAATAGTTTTGTTGATCTTGAGACATGCATAGACTTGTGCCTATATATCTTCCCACTCTTTTATGTTTGGGGAAAACTACATTTTCGTCATTATATTTTCACGTGATTCTCATTTTGGTCCCTATCTTTTATTTTCACTGCTTTTAGTCCATATTTAGAAAAACGCCTTTTATTTTAGTTCTTTTCGTCAGTGCCCTAACAACAAAGTCTTACGTGATAGACGAAACTATTAAAATAATAATAAAAAATTTTATTTTGCCATTAAAAAAGGCCACGTCAGCATCTAAATTAAAAAAAAAAAATGATTTATTAATTCTAACCAAAAGAAAAATTTTAAACCAGAATTAAAAACCAAAAATCATATGAATTGAGATCTAAGTGTGACTTGAACAAGAACAACAATAACACAAACCTAGATATAAGAACACAAACCCAGAAATTAAAATCCAAAAACACCATTTTCTCAAACCCAGCAAAATCATCAAATCCTAAAGCTCCAAAGTACCAAATCAATCCAAAAACACAACACAACCAATCCAAACAAATAGATCTCAAACTTAGAAAAGCCCATCTCAATCAAGTTGAACCTAGCAAACCCACACTACAAAACACGGGGGCCTGAGGCCACGTTTTTCTGGGCCGCGTTTGCAAAAACGCGGCCCAAGACCCTTGTTTGAGCTATGTGCATTGGACGCAGCCCAACATCAAGTCTGTAGCCGCATGAATTTGGGTTCCAACTGTGTTTGAATGGATTGGGCTGAAGCCGCGTTTTTAAACTGCAGCTTCAGACCCTTGAAGCCCCGTTTATGTAAACACGGCTTGAAGCACCCCTGAAGCTGCGTTTATGTAAACGGGGCTACAGGACCAAGTATAAATGAAAAAAAAAAAATAAAAATCCCTTCGGGTACCAACTATCAAACACCAAAAAAACAAAAACTCTCTGTCTCTTCCCTTCAAACCCTAAGCTACTCCCACTAACAGTCACCACCGACCCTACACACCGGCGCCAACAAAGGCCAGTTGTCCATTGTTCCCACGCCTCCCACCACCACCATTGTAAGTCTCCCTTATCTCTCTCTCTATAGATATCGACATTTTTTTTTTTCTGTAGAAACAATTAGATTTCTATGTATTTGTTTTTTGGGTTTAAGGTTTCAATTTTGTGTTTAGGGTTTCGATTTTAGGCTTAGGTTTTCGATTTTTGGTTTAGGGTTTCGATTTTAGGTTTATGGTTTCAATTTTCGATTTGGGGTTTCGATTTATTGTTTTTTAGATTTGACAGAAACAAGGTAGGAAAATCATACTAACGATGTCTCTTTCTCTCCCTCTTTCGCATTTGGCTTTTGTCGCTGGTCTTGGATTTGTAAGGGAGGGATGGGGGTTTGTGGATTGGGTTTCTTAGGAGTGGGCCACCGTGTTTGTTCTAAGTCCGTGGGTTTCATGGGTTAATTTTAGTTGGGTTGTGGTTCTAATTTGGGTCTAGGTGGCGGTGGTTGGTGGTTCCGATCTGGGTTTGATTTATGGCTTGCTTTGTGGTTTGGTTTGTGATTTATTGGTGGGTTTGGTCACTGTGATTGGCTTGCATCAAACGTGGTGGTTGATGGGTTTGGGTGTTTGGATTATAGGGTAAATTGAGTACACCCCAAACTGAGATTGAGGTGAAGTCGTGAATTCTCTCCTCTCTTATTCTTTTTTATTTCACTTTCTTATAAGTTTCTTTCAAGGGTGAATTCTCTCCTCTTTTATTTCACATAAAGTCAGTGGAATGCCATGCATTCAAGTCATGGCATTCAAAATAGCTAAGTCAGTGTGTTTGAGAGTTGTAAGATGTTTTCTTTTTGCTTTTTTGATCTCAGCCACACTCGTCTTGCCTCTCTATTGTGAAACATTCACTTATTGTTGGCTGGCTACTTTTTAAGGAGTTTGTTGTAGCAAACTTGGCTAATATTAGTCAATTCTTAGATTTGAAAGTTTGGTTCATTTATTAAATAAATGAATATAAATAAGATTTTATCTAGCTAAACACTATATCCTCCTAAATAAGATTTTATCTTGACTGCAAATATGATTGCAAAGTTTAAGCTTCAATTTCCAACCAACAAATATTCCTCTTCTCAATCTGTAACATCCCTTTTGGTTATTCAGCTTATTTGTTCATTAATCATGAACAATATTTGCATTTGTCACCTATACGTTTATTTTAGCTTTTCTTTTGAATGCCCATTTGATAATTTCTTCAATGAAATGTTCTTGACGTTTTGCTTTTCTGGATTTCTGAATTATATGTATGTCCTGGGCAGTTGCTATATTTGGATTTTCTGTAATGCTCTTGTGTTATTGGATGCAGATAAGGAAATGATATAAAGGGTGTTTTCAAATAGCAGTTTTCATGATTTGGGCTGGAAGCATTGTAAGCATGGAGATCTCTACCTAACAAGAGAATTCTGATCCCAACAATGTTTCAGGTTTTTTGCAGAATATTCTTAATCATATGATTGATCCTTTTTTGTTTTTTTATGTTTGTCATTAGAAGCAAAGAGTATTTTTTGACAGAGAACTTAGAGGTTGCAATAGCAAATCATGGATCTTTCTTCATGATAACATCTGCACAATACAATCATGGCAGTACTTTATCCCCCTGACAAAATTTGGTTGCTTTTTTTTTTTTGGTTGAAAATGAAATTATGCTTTTATCAAAATGTTTCTGTTGAATCATTTAGTTTGATGAATACTGGTCATGTTATTCTTATAAAATGAAGAAGCTTGTCTTATATGATGCTCTTAAAAGCCAAAATGTAAGGCAATACATAAGTCTTGAGGAACAACGATTAAGCCTTATCTATTTGTAAAAATGTTAGAAAGATTTTCGATTAATATTTTTATGTATATTTGTCAATGACCTCTAGCTGAAATAGGACTCTCTCATGCTTCTAAAATATGCGAGTCTATGCACTGGTGCTTCTCTCTTGCACACCTTTTGAGTAATTATTTAAAAAAAAGTGTGTTTAAAAATAAGATGCATATCAATATGATATTATGATCCAACAAAGAAAATTATTGATATTCTATCATTGACCTTGCTGAAAATCATTTTGTAAGGAAAAATGCTGAAATGTATCTGCAATGCATGGTTGAAAAGTTATAAAGCAATTTACGAAAGAATTATATCACATTGAGTGTTAAAGAAAAAAAAAACATTAGTCATTTTTATAAAGTAATAGGTGAGCCTTGTATGTCGGATTGGGTGTCAATGCATTGTATCAACTGTAGATGCCCACAACCCAATGCTTAAAATGGATACCATCCTTTAATATCATCTTGTTACCGCTTTATCTTAATACATGGTTATTTTGTTCTGTTTCTACTTTGATTTTAATGGTGATTTGCATATGCATTACATTCAATTGATGACCATAGAATGTGGACCTTCAATCATATGACAAATGTATTCACTTTCACTGCTCATTTGTTCTCTAGTTCTACCCAATAATATAGCACTTCTTGGTGGTTCTACTATTTCCAGTTTCAATTTAGAGACCTTGTGAAGCTCGTATATATTCATCTCTTTTTTTTAATATAGATCATCTATTTAATTGTTCCAATCTTTTGTTTTTATTGATTTTTTTGAGAAGGTGTGCTTTATCAATGTATTACTAAGCTTTTTTGGTTTATGAACATGCTGTAACATCTTGATGCTTATTGTATCATTCCATTAATGCTTAATGCTAATCAATTTGTGGTTGCATTCTACTTTTTTTTCTTTTTTTCTTTTTAATATCTGAACATAGATTTCCCACAGTGCATAACTTTATGATATGATTGTAGCTTTTTCTTGCCTAAATATATACTAGCCTCTGAGCACGCACGTAAGCGCGTGCTCAGAGGCTCTTCTATTTTTTGGGTAAGGGTTAATTTAGACCATTTATTATAATTTGAGATTCCTACATTTTTCAATCACAAAAAAAAAAACCTAGGGGTGTGATGAAAAATTATTTTAATTATGCGTTAGCAGGTGAAATAATTTTTCATCACACCCCTAAGTTTTTTTTTTTTGTGATTGAAAAATGTAGGAATCTCAAATTATAATAAATGCTCTAAATTAATCCTTACCAAAAAAAATAGAAGAGCCTCTGAGCACACGCTCAAGCGCGTGCTCAGAGGCTAGTTTTTAATAAAGTATTAAATGGTGCTTTAACCTTAACAAAAGGCTAATACAATTGGGAATTAACAAATGGCTAATAAGCGGTTGTGTTTTCAGTTTGGGAAGTTTCTACTTTGTTTATGGGAACAAAAATGGTTTGTTTAATTTTGGTGTTTTTGTTTTAAGTTTGTGATGGCGGGAGGGAATTAAAAGCTAAAAGGGTCGGTTAGTAAAAGAGTCAATATATAGTTGATGGAGAGAAAAAGTGGGGGTTCTTGAGAGAGGTGAACATGGGGTTATAGATTTCTCCGTTTTTCATGTAACCACTGATAACTTTTCTATGTAAAACTTACGGTGCTTAGAGAGTCTGTTACATTGGGTTTGTTTTTATCTTGCGTAGAGCAAACACGGTAAAAAACTAACAATAATAATATTAGTAATAGGCTAATAGCAATCATGAAGACTATTAGAGTACTTACTAATAATACAAAGGAAATAGCGATAATACTATAAAGTACTATAGACTTACTTCATGATTGGTTGTTGAGAAGAAAAAAAAAATAATACTATAAAGTATTATTAAAGCTGGTTTAACAAAAACCCAATAGGAATATCCAAATTCACGTTTAAGTTCAAATTCACATTTTCCTTTCTTTTTTTTTTTTTCTTTTTTTTTTAATCTCTTCCATATTTTAGGGAAAAAAAAAAGACTTCTACTATAAAACCACTACTATAACTTCTTCATCCATATCCTTATATTTAGGCACTAACATATCTGATTTTGAAAGAAAATAAAAGGCTAAATTTTAGGAAAATTTAAAAGATTAAGGTTGTGTGTACGTAAACCTGAGAGAGATAAAAGAATTAGGGTTAAACCAAGTATTTTAAAATAAAAAAATTTAATCAACAAACCAAAGTTAGAATTTAACTCTATCATGGACTCTTTAAAATCTAATCACCTATCATGGACTATTTAAAATCTAGTCACCACATCATCAACTATTTAAATAAATAAAATAAAATAAAATAAAATTTAACGCCAAAAACATATACAATGATGGTAAAAAAAAAAAAAAAAAAAAAACTTTAACGCCAAAAACATATACAATGAAGGTTAAAAAAGAAAAAAAAAAATTCTTAAAAAGAAAAAAAAAATGTAGAAGGAAAAAAAGAAGAAGTGAGGAAATAGAAGATAAAGATTTTTTTAGAATTTAACTCTAATCACCACATCATCAACTATTTAAATAAATAACTAAATAAAAAAAATAAAATTTAACGCCAAAAACATATACAATAAGGGTAAAAAATAAAAATAAAAACTTTAACGCCAAAAACATATACAATGATGGTAAAAAAAAATTCTTAAAAAGAAAAAAAAAATACATAGAAGGAAAAAAAAAAAGCGAGGAAAAACATATACAATGATGGTAAAAAAGAAAAGAAAAAGTAGAACTCAAAGAAAGTCATTCATAAACCAAAGAAAAGAAAACAAAGAGGAACTTGCAAAAGATAGAACCTGAAAAATTGTTGGTTGAATGCTTCTTTTGTAGCATAAGACAACCCTGTCTTTAAATCACAATACCTAAAGATGTTTGAATTTTTTGTTGGTTGAATGCTTCAGTCGCCTTCTTCATGTATGTTGAGACTCGATGTTTGAATTTTTTGTTTAAAACTCTTTGCTTCTCTTATCAACCTTTTCCTTGCTTACCCATATGAAGGTAGTTAGTATCATTCTTAAAGTAAATCAAATTATGAATGCCAGTTAGAACAAATTGTCAACAAATTATAAGTTTCTAGTAAAGAATATCCTAAAGATTGATGCAGTTAATTAGTGCTATAAAAGTGAGCATATTTACCACTACAAAATGAACTATGATCTGACTTACAACGCTAGGTGTTCATTTTATATTTTCTCAAAGATATGATATTTACCAAATTAGGTGATTATTCATGTCATATTTTCTCCAAGACTTGAACTATTTATTTCACTGAATGATCTTGTAATTCTTACAAGACTTTCTGACTGAAAATATTGACAAATGCTTGCTTTTTATGACTGTACTTGCCATAAAGTACTTAAATGTTGTGATATTCTGCAACTCTCCATATTTAAATGAAATTTCCTTTAGGACTTGCTGAACAAAATCACATGATAAAGTTCAAGTAGCCTTGTGTGACTTTCATAACTGACATTTTTCATTAATCAAGTCCACAGCTAAGGCTGGAGAGTCTGTTACGTCAATCCTGCAATAAATACTATGCAGATTGTGGATCTCCAGATCCAAAATGGGTGTAAGTTATTATACCCGTCTAACTCTATTATGGTTCACTTCTGGTAGCAATCGTAGTTGACTTCATTAGAAAATTACTTAAAATTATTTTAAGTCCAAAGTTCTCTTATTCTTATTTAACAATATCCTTTTGCTTCTTGAGCTGACTAGTTCTGGGTTGCAACTATATGTCATGATGTAAGACTCATATTTAATTTGGAATTAACATCAGTTTGTTTAGAGGGATAATGTAAACCACATCTTTTATTTGGAGAATTTAGCATGCTGGGAAACTTCACATATTAGAAAACAATGATAGTTAATGACAAGTAATTGTATAGTATTATAGTGTGAGAAAGAAAAAGAAAAAAAACTGCTCTAGCACTGTGAGGTGGGATAACATAGGAAATTTGTTGTTTTTCGTACCTGCAGTATCCTTTGTGACCAAGCTTGCATCCTACGGATACTACCATCTCAATATTGATTTGAAGAGTACATTTTTCTACCTGACCTACATATTACAAAATTGTTAACATTTTCATCTACTCATGCTTTTAATGCACATAATGTTACTCAAGTTTTTTATGGACAAATCAATAGCTCATATTCACTTGTGTCCTAATTATTTCATCTGGTTAATGTCAGATCTTTAAGTCTTGGAGTATTTATTTGTATCAAGTGTTCGGGTGTACATAGAAGCCTTGGCATGGATATTTCAAAGGTATGGTTTCTAGTACTTCTTAACAGTCTTGTAAAGTATAGCAACAATAACCGCTACATCAACAAAACCTTAAGGCTTGTCTGGCCCTACATCAAGTTGCTCCTAAAAAACTTTTTAGGCTCTTTTGGCAAGTTTTTGTCCTTGTTTGGAAAATTTAAAAGAACTTTTAGGTAGCTAAAAGAGATTTAAAGCTGTTTTTGAAAAGTTGGGTTTTTGAAACTAATACCCTTAAGTGCTTTTAAGATCTACTAGTTGCATATCCATGCAATGCGTGAGAATAGATAATATCTTGTGATTGTGGTATAATGTATAATTTGTTCTCATAAAATTTGTTGAAGATAATTTGTTCTCCCTAAAAATTAAACAATTTCTAGAAACAATTTCCATCTTGAATAGACATCTGATGTGAAAAAAAAGGGCAATATAAGGTTGTTAGTGGTTTATAAGTGCATCATATTACAGTTGCAAAAACTCTGTAGCTCAGCCAGTAGTATGTCAATTTTAATAAGTGATTTATGAGAATTTTTTAGGATTTCAATTGCAGATTCATTTACAATTGGAAAGGCTGATATACTCTCTCTCTCTCTCTCTCTCTCTCTCTCTCTCTCTCTGTGTGTGATAGTGTCAGGCATTAGATGTTCTAATTTGATCTGAAAATGTGCCAGGTTCTGTCGGTGAACTTAGATGAATGGACCAATGAAGAAGTTGATACTTTGGAAAGTTTGGGTGGAAATATTGTGGTAAACAAGAAGTATGAAGCTCATGTCCCAAACAGCCTTAAAAAACCAAAACCAAACTCCTCTATAGAGGACCGCTTTGATTTTATTAGGTATGGAACTATAATACTTGTCAAAATTTTGTATAAGAAACCTATCCTATTCTAAATTTGAAACATTCTTGAATACTCAGGAGAAAATATGAGCTGCACTAATTTTTGAACTCTGATGAAAATATGTTCTGCCTCTACCCACCATCTCATAAAAGGAGTGGTTCATCCCCAAGCAGTTCTTCAAGCAAAAACTCAATGCAAGATAAGAAACAATACAAGAAACAAGTAACCAGAAATCGTATTGGGCATGCATTTCGTAACAGCTGGGGAAGAAAAGACTCTAAGACGAGAAGCCCACAGGTAAATGACCATTCCATTTCTTTTCTTATCAGGTATCCACAGAAGTTTGGATGCACTTTTGTCTTTGCAGCTGGTTATGGAAATTCAATATGCTACTTGAAATTGCATTTTCTTTTTTAAACATTTGGTTGAAGATTTGATGCTTTTCAAGCACCAAAACACTCATTTGATAAACATGCTGGCTGTTTTAAAATATTTGTAAATTGCAAGTTTTGATATTCAAAGGTATCTGCACACACTCACAGACGAGGAAGTAGGGACCGATGAAAAACTATCAAACAAAAGGTTAAATGATAGTCACATACAATACAATTGTTTGTGCAACTGGCCATGACTGTCAATAGATATATAAGCAAGCCCAGTTGAGTTAGTTCAAGTCACTCATGTCCATAATCCTTTTCTCTTTAGAGAATTCAATTCAAGACATTCGACACAAATAAGTACTACTATTTTGTGGAGTTGGAAGTGTAATTTTCAAATAATGTCTTATAGACTCAAAAATCCATATTTGTAGTATTGAGATATTTGTCCCACCCCCAAGTGATAAATGATTGATTACAGAAGTCTACGATCGTGTTTTAAATGATTGATTACAAAAGTCTACGGTCGCGTTTTTAAAACGCGGCCTTTTTTCTGGGGATAAAGCCATGTTTTTAAAAACGCGGCCTTTTTTCTGGGGATAAAGCCACGTTTTTAAAAACATGGCTTTAGCTTAAACTATGGCCGCGTTTTAAACGCGGCTAATTTGCTCTTCTGGGCCATTTTAATTTGACATGTAGCCACGCTTTAAACGCGGCTATAGATTGACCTATAGCCACGGTTTCAAAAAACGTGGCCATTGATCCAGGTCTACAGCCACGGCTATAAAACCGTGGCCATTGGACCTGGCCTATAGCCACAGCTAGAAAAACGTGGCCATAGACCCCTCAGGTCTATAGTTACGTATTTTAGGCCATGGGTAAAAACATGGCCTAAAAAAACGCGGCTATAGACCAAATCATGCTATAGCCATGTTTTAAAAACGCGGCTATAGAACTTTTTTTTTGTAGTGCCACCTCAAGCAAGTTGGATTTTAATTAAACAGAGCCTCACATCAAACCCACTTCGCTCAACTTCACTCACATCCTCCACAGCTGCTCCAACTCCAAGCAAGACCTCAAAGCCTACACTATCCACCCGTACCACGAAAGCGCCGTCAAAGATCACGGCCTCAGAAAGGAGCATTCAGAAGGGTGTTTTCATTGTTAACAGACACATCTTCATGCCCATTAATTGTGGCAGCGTGTTTAGCTTTTTGGTTAGTGTTGCAGGTTCCATCAACACCTGTGTAGGGGTAGCTGGCTTTAGATGTGAGGCCATGATTGTCTTGGATGAATTGAAAGGCGTTGTCCATCAACCCCCCCTTCACAGCCTTGATCTACGCCACTAGTGTCACAGTCAAGCAAATCTTGCTCAGATAAAGAGATTAATTTGCCAGTTGTTAGCTGAGTAATTCCTTCCGTTGCAGTTACTACTAAAAATGCCTAGCAATAACCTGTTGTTTGAAAAAAAAAATTAAAGAAAAAAGAAGAAGAAGAGAGTAAGAAAACATTTGGTTAGTATTGTTCCCTAAAAGAGTCTGATACTAACCACATTGTCCTTGGTCCTTGATCGGTGTCACGGCTCATTTCTGAGTTTGAGATTTTTTTTGTTTGGAACTTGAGTACTATGGAAAAATTTTGAAAATTTTTTACGGTACTTGTATTCATGGAACTCGAGTACCACAAAAAAATTTAAAAATTTTTTTGAGTACATTTTTTTAAAGAACTTGAGTTTTTGGAACTTGAACAAACTCAAGTTTCAAAAAAGTGATAGATTCCTTTATATTTCCAAAACAGTGGTATATTGCTAATTGTTTTTGGGAAACAATGGTAGTGGGCTACTTTTGCCTATGACAAAAAATATGATTGGTAGGCTTCAACTGCCTAAAAAATGAATGTATAAATTTGTCTTTTTAATTATTTGTGACAAATCAATTTGTAACTATGTAATAAAATGGTTGTATCTCTAGCATCACTATTTTTTAAATCATAAGTAGATAATAAGAAATCTACTTAAAAAAAATGACAGGCCATGAACACATTGACCCCTTGTGATTAATTAAATTGATTAATTAGCCGAGTTATTAATTAATCAAGTTAACATGCAAATTCACGTGGCAGCACAAACAAATCACCAAAACTAAAGTATGCAGCGGAAAATAAATGACACGGTGATTTGTTTACGAATGGAGAAAATCTGACAGCAAAAACTCCACCGGGTGATTTAAGGTCACCACTCCCGAAACTCCACTATTATCACAACAAGCGATTACAAGCAAGGAATTCGAGTACCTTACCAACTTACAGTTGAACCCTTACCACAATACCCAATTGGACTTGTTCTGTAGTGATAGTTTCTCCTCTTGATGCACGGCTCCGAGTACGTGATTAACCAATTTGATGCGCGGATCCCAGTATGCGGCTTACTCCTTTGCACGAATCCTAGTACGTGACTAACTCCACAGCAACTCTTTGATTGTTGTAGTTGATTTGCAGCAGCTTCACATAGAAACACCAATAAGATCTTCAATGTTGGTGCAAGAGACTTTGCTTGGTTACAAAACCCAAAGGCGTACAAGAAACGCAGCAAGAACTCTTTCTTCTGTAGGAGAAGGCTATGGTTTCAAAAAGAAAACCTTATGAAGCTCTCTAGGGTTAGGTTTTTCTTTTTCCACCTCCTTTAAATAGGAATTTAATGGGCTCTCTTATTCCAAAAAGGTTTACACAAACCTTGAGTTTTCCTAATTTAATAAGAATTATACAAACCCATAAACAATTAGCCTTTTAGAGTAAAAACGTTGCTGGCTATAATCTGACTCCCGTAAGCTCGATCGATTGAGACATCTGTCGAGCTTTAATGAATCTCGACAGATCGAGATTCTATTGAGGAGGTATCGAGACCTGTAGTTTGCACTTTTCTTGAGCAGTTCTTGAGTAATCTTCATGTCTTCAATTTAACCACTTGTAATGATCATCTTGAAGCTACTTAGATTTACCCAAATACAAGTAAAGTGCGTTTTGTCAAAGGATATGTCAATTACATAAAAATATGTCCCCAACAAAAAAAAAAAACTTCTTTGGTGAATAATTCCGCTTTAATGAGAAAGACAAAAGGATGAAATACATACAAAAGAGATTTGGGCCATTCATATCTCAAACTGAACCAGCAAGGATTAATTTGGGTGCTCTGTGACCTTTAAAAGCATGTGATTTATATATGTAGTTTTTATTTTTATTTTTATTTTTTTATAATTATATGTGTAGGTTTTGACAAAGTAGGCTTCTAGTCAAGTGGATAAATGATTTTGTTGGGTTAAAATGGATTGAACCATTGCAATTAATTAATTAATTACCCAAGTTAATTAATTAGATCAAATTTCATGCAATAGCATGACAGCATAAACAAATCACCAAATTATCAAAATACAGTAAAAAAAAATAAATTTGACACAGATAATTTGTTTACGAATGGAGAAAACTACCCAGGTAAAACTCCACCAGGTGATTTTAAGGTCACCACTCCCAAGAATCCATTATTATCAATCACAAGCGGTTACAAGTATAAAGAATCTTACCATGCCCTTTGGCCTATCCCGAAATACCAGCCTACAGTTGAACCCTTACCCTAATACCGAATTGAACTTGTATTAAAGCGGAAATCTTTCTTTTAATGTACGAATCCCAGTACGTGACTTACTAATGTGCATGAATCCTAGTACATGACTAACTCCAACAACTTGAAAAGGTTGTTGAATGCAAAGTTCATCAGTTCATCAACAATGAAGATTAGGAAGCTCATTAGTCACAAAACACTTGGCGTAAAGACGCAGTAGTTTCTTTCAAAAAGAATAATGAATTGGGGCACTTTTTGCATACGCGGCAGCCTAATTTATGTCTAAGGTTGTGAAATAAGAAACCCTATACAAATATTTTAGCATGGGCCAAAAATTAGATCTGGAAGTTCTGATTTCGTAAGTCTTGACAGAAACAGCTTGTGTCGAGCTTCAATTATAAACCTCGATAGAAGTCTTTCTATCGAGATTGCTGTCAAGATTTAATGAATAGCTTTTCTTCATTTGTTTCTTAGTTAGATCTTTATGGGTTTAACACTTGACCTGAACAACATGTTTCTTGAAGTCTTAAACCCATCCTAGATCTATCCAACCACACGTAAAGAACATTTTGTCAAAGAATTAGCCAATTACATAAAATATGTCTCTAGCAGATTTTTTTTTTTTTTTTTTTTTGGGATAAATACAATAGGATTTTAACTTTTAATATCCACATTTTAGTAAATGATCTTTATCATTATGCTAAAATACCAATTAGATCTTCTTTAAAAAAAAAACCAATTAGTTAATTTTTTTATAAACATAGTTTAAAATTCAAAACTCTAATTGGCATTTTAGCATAATGATAAAGATCATTTACTAAAATGCCAATTAGTTAATTTTTTTATAAACATAGTTTAAATTTCAAATCTCTAATTATTAGACAACAAAAATTTTACTAATTAATTTGACTAAAAGCCACCATTACCCAACTCATTTCAAACCACCGATGAACAAAGGAGATGTATTTGCTTTTTAATGACAGCGAAAATAGTCAAATAGCACCTTTTTGCAAACTATTTTGCAATTTACTACTATTTTACAAATATGTAGGGATCTACCATATTTTGGGTACTTAATTTTTAGCGAAATCGAGTTTTTTATGGTACTCAAATTTCATGAACTTGAGTACCATAAAAAATTTTAAAAATTTTTCAAAGTATATTTTTTCAAAGAACTCGAGTTTTTAGAACTCAAGTTTCACGACAAACTCAAGTTTCACAAACTTGAGTTTTAAAAAAGTGGTAAATCCCTGCATATTTCCAAAACAGTGGTAGATTACTAATTTTTTTTTTTTTTTTTTTTGCTAAATAGTAGTAATGGGCTCTTTTGCCTTTGAATGACTATTGAGCACAGTCACAACGACACGTGATATAAATGCTACAAAAGGGCTGCAACAATCAGCATTTATGCTTTCTTTGTTGTTGTTTTTATTTTTTATTATTTTTCCATAGTGAAATAAAAGAAAGAGAAATAATTGTACATTTTTTTGTTTTTTATTTTAATTTTCTAATAATTATACTTTATATCATCAGAATAAGATATCAATCAGTTTTTAGTGTAGACAAAATTTGAACTTTAAGAGCCTGTTTAGTAATGATTTTCTAATAACGTTGTTTAAGTGTTATGAAAATACGTGTGGGTGAAAAAGTGTTGTGAAAATACGGGTGAAATTTGGTGAACAACATCTTTTTAGGAAAACATTTGGTGAATAGCATGCACTTGAAAGTATTTAGTAAGTTAGACTATTTTTGGAACTCAAGTTTGACAAACTCAAGTTCCAACCCAAAATCGAGTTTACTAAACTCAATTTACTCTTCGATAGTTCAACTGACGTGGATTAAAAACAAAAAACACCTTTCTAAGCATTTCATTACATAGCTTTTCCAAGTTCTTTTAGTGAACCCAACAGTTGCCTCACCCTCAATGGGCATCCCTATTATAACTTCCACATCTTGCAGTGTGATCGTCATCTCACCATGTGGAAGGTGGAAAGAATGGGTCTCTAGGTGCCATCGCTTTGCAAATGCAGTGATCAATGCATGATCAAGCTTTATGGATGGGACCATGTGCAGACGCTCTAAACCAAACAACCTCACTATGGCAATCACACGCTCATCTACCATAGGATCTTGATGTGTCAACTCTTCATGGCGACATTGAAAATTTAGTGTGCCAAGAGGATCCTGCAAATATTATAACAATAAATAAATATCTTATACTTTGATCAAGTATGTAAAATGCCATTAAAGAACAACTCAACACCCAAAAGTAATAGTATACTCTATAAGTTTATTTTCAAATCAATTTTAGGTTTCTTCTATCACTTCACAAAAAAGTTAATAAATTACCAAATACTATTATGCGAAAATTTTTACCTGGCCTCCAGGGTTCCAAAGTAACTCAGATTGATGATTCACTTGTTCTGTCAAAACATTACGATCAATGGGCCTAGGATCTACCGCCATGCTGTAAAAAGTTTTTATATCATATCAATTAGAAATAAAAGAGAGGAAAAATAAAAGACACAAGATCTACGCATAAATGTGCGAAGTATGAGAGGAAAAAGAAATGACATAGGATTTATTTTAAACCACACAATATATAAAATATCAACTAAAATCCTTTAAATTTACAACTTCAATAATCAAAGTAATAAAATCCAAAAGGAAGTAAGGTAAAAAACAAGAAGATCTAAACTTTCTTTCCAAGACTTATGTACATTTTCTCAGCAACCCTAACAAAAGTAAATACATATAATCCCTAAAAGAAAAAGAAAAAAAAAAAAAGTGGCAATCTTTTTCACATTTTGCTCTATTTGGAGTAATGGATTTTGTTTTGTTGACCGTTTGAATAGATCTAGAATATTTGAAAAAACAACAAACAGGCCAATAAAACTAAAAAGTAGAGAAAAAAAAATCACAAAATTAAACCAACCCTAGAAGGAAATCAGCAAACCAAAAGGCCCTAACGAAGAAATTCAAGCATAAACTACAAATTACACTAAAATTAAACATTACCAGAATCTGAATCATCTACCTTATTATTTATGTAACCAAGCATAAACCCAACATTAAAATATGATTAGTAAACAAACCCAGTTATTAATTACAAGCAGAACAAAGAAAATGAGCTTCCAAATTAGACTTACCTTGCAGGCATGGCCAAGGTCAGAAATGTGAGGAATGCTAGTGTATTTAGACAATGTATGATTGAGAGAGACCAGAGCGAGAGAGAGGGACACGTGACTGAGAGAGAGATCAGAGAGAGAGAGGGACACTATGACTGTTGCGAAAAATCAAAGGGACATTGTGAAGGAATCCTGGTGTATTTAAATGATGTGTGACTGAGAGAGACCGGAGCAAGAGAGAGGGATGCGTCACTAAGAGAGATCGGAGAGAGAGAGGGACGTCGTGACTGCTGGGAAGAATCAAAAACTAAAAGTGGTATAGTGCCCTAGAAATTGAGTTTATTAATCTTGGTTTCCATTTAAAAAAATAATCGAACTCGTGTTTACTACAGTCGAGTTCTACCTGGGTTATTTTTTTTAACCGCATGAAACTCGAGTTTACAAAACTCGAGTTCCACGTGATTTTAAAAAAATAATAATAATAATAATTCCACGTTAGATTTATATTGGTCAGACATCGAGTATAGTAAAGTTGATTTTGAGGTGGAACTCGAGTTTGCCAAACTTGAGTTCCAAAAACAGTTCAACTAACTAAATAAGTTCAAGTGCATGCTAGTCACCGAATTTTTTCCTAAAATTGTACTAATTACCAAATTTTTCCTAGAAATACGTATTGTGTTGTTTAAACAACAAAAACTGTTGTTTAAACAACACAACCAAACAGGTCTTAAATCTCTTATTCAACGATCATAAATTTTATTAGTTAAACTAACTAGAAGCATACTTTTTTTTTTTTTTTTTTTTTAAATACGGGTAGAAAAACATGGTTTTAAAAACTGATATAGTCAAAGAACCGAGAAAGAGACTGGTTTTCGGTTTTATGGTTCGACCGGGGTCAAACTGATGGTCAAACCAATGATGTCATAAATAATTTAATTAATTATTTTTAACTTATAAAAATCTAAAGTGTAATTAATTAATTATATGTATATTTAAGTTTGATAATGTTAATAAGTTTTTATAATTTTAATAATGTTAATAATCTTATGCCTAATTTTTATAATAAATATTATTTAAATATTAAAAATAATCTACTATATACGTTCACACGTTGTTAAAAGCCACGAAGATAGTAGTACATAAATTGTGAAGCATGACAATACTGAGATTTATTAGTGCTGCACGTGCCTAAGAAGTAAGAATATTGTAAATAAGGTGGAATATAGACAGGTCGATCACATTAAGGATTGGACGGTGGGGATTAAATGATCTTATACGGCTAGGGTTTGATTCATAAGTATAAAAGCAACACTTCACTACTTCAGTGCCGCCACTCTTCACAAAAGTAAAAAATCATTCCTCTGTTATTTGATTCTTTAAGAAAATAAAAAAAGAAAAATATCTGGCCACACGGTTTCAAATGGATTGAGGCTAATGTATGTATTAATTGTGGTCTCTCTTCTCCAAATCCAAACAAGCCTAGGTCTTTCTATCACTCTGTGTCTATGGGTCTTTTTTCCCTCTTTCTCTAAAGATTTGTGACGCATGGGTAGGATCACAGCTCCAAAAAGCTAGCTTTAAGGGGAAAAAAATGAGAGTGAGAGAGAGACTAAGAGAGGCATGAGCGTTTTTAGATTAGTTTTGGTTTTTAACCTAACCAGCCAATAATCGGTTCAACCATACTGGTTCCCAGTTTTGATGGTTGAATCGGCCAGTTCTTGACTATTTTCAATTTTTGATTGATTTTTAGTTTTTAATTATGATCAGACCGGATTAGTGACCAGTTCCCGGTTGAACTGGTTAGATCGGCCGATCTGATTTGATTTTTAAAACTATGTAGAAGAATTAGTGGGAGATAAATAAAGTGGTGGTGATGCTTATTGAAGTCACATACAAGCTCGAAGGTTCTGTTAGGTTCGAAGACCTTAGGGACTAATGTATTAGAACTTCTATGTATATTGCGTTAGCAAACCATGATCAAAACATTTAGTCTAGGTTTAGGTTTACTCAAAGTATGTTTTTATTATAAAGTTGGAATCGAGTGATTGCAAAAATTAGTGGACAAATTCTGTAAGGCTCGATCAATCAAAAATTAGATTTGATCAATCGAGAATCGTGCAGAATTAATTTTCTGCAGAATTTCAAACTCAGCCCAAGCCCATTTGATGTATAGGGTTTTATGTTTTATTTCTCATACAAAAAGAAAAACCCTAGCTATGAATTAGAGGCTTATGATGTGCTGTGTGTTGAATATCTTGTGAGATCTAGAGGTGTTTACCTTCATAACACATTTAGGGATATCAAGATCAAGATTGATATCAAGAGCTTGGTGATCACTTCAGTTGTTGCATAAAGAACTTAACGAAGACCTGAAATCTTTGAGTGGAGTCTCAAAGTCACAAGTAGGAGAACTTGTGATTACTATGGATCAAAAGAAAAAAGTAGTTTGTGGACTCGGAGCTGTCACGTGGTCGTGGTAGTAAGTTTTCTATTCGAGATAGCAATAGAATGTTAGTGGTCTAAGTTCTATTGTATAAATTTCAATTCTTTCATAGTGGATTCATTTTCCCTTGAGGATAGTTAGGTTAAATCCTTCATAGGTTTTTGATCAGTTTGGTTTTCTAGGGTCATCAGATCTTTGTGTTCTTTATTTTTCCGCATTATATTTATTTTACACATATTGGTTTAACCTAGTGTTAATTAACAAACTTGTTAATCAACTTGGCGTAATATTAGGTTAATCATACTATGTTAATGGGTCTAAAACTTTACAAGTGGTATCAGAGCAGGTTAACTCTAGTGTTTGAACCCTTTGGTCTAAAAGGTGATCCTTGAACCTTGCTGTCATAAATTCTTTGAAGTTATTTTTAATAAAAATCCAACTTGTCTACTTTTGGTTTATATGGCTTGTTGCATGTGTTAAGTCTTTCCTTCAGCATCTGGTTATAATTGCATGTGACGATAATTATGTGTGTTATACAACTTTAACTGCCTTAAAGGCACGTGATTCTTGTCTTTGGTATTTGGATAGTGGTTGTTCCAAGCATATGACTAGAAATAAAGCTTTATTCAAGACACTATTTGAAGGAAATATTGGGATAGTCACTTTCGGAGATGGAAGCAAATTTGTGATCAGAGACATTGGAATTGTGGACATTCCAGGATTGCTGGTATTTGAAGATGTCTAGTACATTGATGGGTTGAAGGCCAACTTACTTAGCTTTAGTCAGATTTGTGACAATGGTTTAAATGTTCTCTTTACTAAGTATGAATGTGAAATACTTGATGGAGGAGGTGACTGTATGTGTATTGGTGTTAGGATAGCTAATAAATGTTATGGTCTAACACCAAGTATAAGCAAGTTAACTTATGGCATCAACGGTTGGAGCATGCAAGTCACAAGCAATTAGAGAAGATCTCCAAGTGTGAAGCAGTTATCGATTTACCAAAATTTAAAAAGATTGAGAAGTGCATATGTGGACCATGTCAGATGGGTAAACAAGTGAAGTCCAAACATCCGTCTGTAAGTGAAATTCAAACCTCAAGACCTTTGTAGTTGTTCCACATTAATCCCATGGGTCCTACCAGAGTTTAGAGTTTAGGTGGAAAGTAAGTATATTTTAGTTGTTGTGGATGACTTCACTAGATATACTTGGGTTGTGCTTTTGAGAGATAAGGCTGAGGCTCCTAAAAAGATGATATACTTGTGCAAAAAATTGCAAGTAGAAAAGGATACTGTGGTAGCCAGAATTAAAAGTGATCATGGGAGAGAATTTGAGAACACTAAATTGGCTACCTTCTGCAATGATCAAGGCACTCATTAAGAGTTCTCTTCACCGAAGACACCACAATAGAATGGAATAATGGAACGGAAGAATAGGGTTATTCAAGCGATGGCTCGTGTGATGCTAAACAACAAGAAGCCTGTTGTTGGAAAGAACACTATATGTCATACTTTCAACCGAGTGTATTTCAACCTGATTATAAAAAAACTCCATTTGAACTCTAGAGAGGAAAGAAGACTATTGTCAAATCTTTCAGAATATTTGGTAGTGATTGCTATGTTTTGCGTGATAGGGAGAATCTAGAAAAGTTTGATGCAAAGAGTGACAGGGGATATTTTCGGGATATTCTTCCACTGATAGAGCATATAGAGTGTACAATCTAAGAACTAAGGTAGTCATGGAATCTTCAAATGTTGTGATCAATAATAAAATATCTTCAGAATCTCATTCACAAGACACTCCTCTAGTTAGGAAGCATAGTGATGAAGAACTACAGTTGATAAATGATGCTGTTGCAGAACCATCAGTTTCAGAACCATCTACACCTATTCGTGAAATCCAACAAGAACAAAATGAGCCTAGTTTTTCATTTAAGCAAAAAGGTACCTCCACATCCTTGGCCAAAGGTCCATCTTTAAGAGTAAAACTAAATCACCTTGTTACAAATATATTGGGTAGTCTGAATGATAACATGAGGTTGAGCTCTAAAGAATTGAATGTAAATACTCACTCATGCTATCTATCCCAATTCGAACCGAAGAAAGTGGGTGAAGCACTTCAAGATGCTGATTGGATAAATTCTATGCATGAAGAACTTCATCAATTTGTTCAAAATGATGTGTGGGAGTTAGTTCCTAGACCAAAGGGAGTGAATGTGATAGGAACCAAGTGGATTTATAAGAACAAGTCAGATGAACATGGTACAGTTGTTAGAAACAAATCAAGACTTATTGCTCAAAAATACACGCAAGTGGAAGGGATTGATTTTGATGAGACTTATGCACCTATAGCAAGATTGGAATCCATTAGGATACTCTTGGCCATATCTAGTCATTTGATTTCAAGTTGTACCAATTGGATGTTAAGAGTGCATTTTTGAATGGGATGTTGCAAGAAGGGGTGTATGTTGAACAACCAAAGGGTTTTGTTGATCCTTACAGATCGGATGATGTCTACAAGTTAAAGAGAGCACTCTACAAGTTGAAACAAGCTCCCAAGGTATGGTATGATAGGTTGACTGCATATCTCACTGAGCATGGATTCAGGGGAGGATATGCAGATTTTACTCTCTTCATACGAAAGGATAAGAATTATTTTGTAGTAAGTCAAATTTATGTTGATGATATTATTTTTGGTGCTACTAATGATTCTCTTACTATGTCTTTTGTAGATGAAATGAAGAAGATGTTTGAAATGAGTATGATTGATGAACTAACTTATTTCTTGGGATTGTAGGTGAAGCAAACGAATTCTGGAATTTACATCAACCAAGCAAATTATGCTAGAAATCTTGTCAAGAGATTTGGACTTGAAAATGCTGCACATGTTAGAACATTGATGGTTGCAAATGCAAAGCTAACCAATGATCCTTCAAGTGAGTCTGTTGATGTTACTCTATATAGAAGCATGATTGGTTGTATTTTATACTTAATTGTTAGTCAACCAAATATTGATTTTAGTGTTGGTGTGTGTTCTAGGTTTCAATCTAATCCTAAGGTTTCTCATTTGAATGCTGTTAAAAGAATCATACAATATGTTAGTGGAACTTGTGATTTTGAATTGTTTTATAGCAAAGAGTTGAATATGTCTCTTGCTGGATACTCGATGTAGATTGGGTTGGCAATGCCGATAATAGAAAAAGCACTACTGGTGGGTGTTTTTATGTGGGGGCCAATCTTGTCGCTTGGATGAGTAAAAAGCAAAATTTTGTTTCTCTGTCAACTGTAGAAGCAAAATATATTGCTGCTGGAAGTTGTTGTTCACAGCTTCTTTGGATGAAAAAACTTTTAGGTGATTATGGGATATCACAAGACACCATGGTAGTCTATTGTGATAATTCAAGTGCTATCGACATCTCTAAGAATCATGTTCAACATTCTAGGACTAAGCACATAGAGATTAGGTATCACTTTATTATGGATCTGGTTGAACGAAAAATTGTGACTCCGGAATATATCCCTATTGAATGTCAGAATGCTGACATCTTTACCAAACCTCTTGATAGAATTAAGTTCGAGACACTTCGTCAAGTGATTGGTGTGATTATGTGTCTCTAGTCACCCTTAGCACTCTTGGTCCTTGTGCTTCATCTTAATATTCCTTGTGACCATTTTCTTTTGTTGTTTTGTTTTCATTTTTTGCTTTTAGGAATTGCATTGTATTACATTCATGCATTTCATGATAGGTTGTTTTTTATTTTTCCAAAAAATAAATAAATAAAGGAAAAGGAAAAATGGTTTTTGCATTATATATCTTGGATTTTGTAATCAAGGTTGGCCATAGTATTTTTACATAACATGCTTGTGTACCTTGTTTAGGCCAGATAAGCTTAATTTTACTGCACTTTGTTAGTTTTGGCTATATAGTGCATGTTGTGTGGAAATTGTTTATAGTTTTTGATCACATGATCTTGATTTTGAAGTCACATGCTTTTGATTGCAAGGACTAAAAAATCCTAAGAGAAAGACAGAAATAACTATCTCACTAATATTTACTAACCAATCATGAACACCTTAGTGCATATCATAAGATTTTGTGCTCGAGAAAGTGTAGTACATGCATAAAAAGAACATAAGGTATAGCCTCGGATTAATACTAAAATTGGGGTGTACATTATTGCACTATAATAAATTCATAATGGAATAAACTTGGTGTGTACATTATTTGGCTTAAATATCAATTTAACAATGAAATAAAATTGGTGTGTACATGATGAGGCAAAACAAGAAACTTCCATAATTGCAAGCTTGTTTTCTAGGAGATGTGAGAGTTATATGATGTAACTCTTTAGGTGATATTCACTTTCAAACTTATATGATGAATTCTGTAGAAAATGTGATTGATTACTATCTACTTATCACCTCACATGTATGTTATGCTTTTGCTAGTTGCACACACTACACAAGTTGTTCCTTGCTAAACTTAGTACATGATATTGTGTGTGAATGTGTTTTGGCCATCCAAGATTATATGTTCCTTGATGTTAATGCAAAATGTGTTTAATGTTTGATTTTTGGGGACAAATTGTGTGAAAATCTTGTTTGTGGAAGATCTGGGTTAAATTCAAGTGTTTTTGAAAAACTTTTTATCTCATAATCATGCATTTCATTCATGAAATATTGTGCTTTGAGGAGTTTTTGCATAAAATTGCACTATTTTTCAAAAATGTGAATTTTCCAGATTTTCGATCAATCGATTAAACCTGTTTTTTGACCGATTGAAAATGCGTTAAAAGTTTAGGTTTGAATTTGCCTATTTTGATTGGTGCTTGATTAATCGAATCTATTTTTCAATTGATCGAACCTAAATCTCGATCGATCGAAATTCAAGAAGGGACTTTTTAAAAAGCTTTTTCTTTCACTTGTTCTTCATTTATTCAAAAGCTTTTCAAACAATTTTCTCACACATTGTCTTCGACCAATCCAATCTAAAGCCGTTTTTGTCATTTTTCCTCCACAAATTTCTCAAGGGTTTTTGTCTTCATGTACTTGTAAGTCTCTTTTACTCTTTCTTTTTCAACTTAATCACATTTTTCATGCATTTTTCTTGGAAATTTTGAACATAGGATTTTTGGAGTTTTTTTATTTTAGGGTTGTTTTTATTCAATTTCAATCACTAGGTTTTTGTTCCTAGATCATATACATGTGATTCTCATGTATTAATTTGGTTAATTTGGTGTTTTAAGAACAATTGAAATTTCTAAGGCTTGAAACTTGGTGAAATTGTGGTTTTTGTTCAA
The DNA here is from genome assembly GCA_032878915.1 of Castanopsis chinensis. Taxonomy (NCBI): domain Eukaryota; kingdom Viridiplantae; phylum Streptophyta; class Magnoliopsida; order Fagales; family Fagaceae; genus Castanopsis; species Castanopsis chinensis. The sequence goes on along the minus strand of JAVQMG010000126.1, from coordinate 9,401,207 downwards.
TTGGGCTAAAATTGATGAAATTGACTTGTGTTATTGATTGATTATGTCATTATATAATGTTTTCTAACTAGTGTAATGATTAAGTGATCAATTTTGTTCATTTTTGAAAATGGGTTTTTCAAAATTTGGGGTTTTTGCTCTAAAAATTCTGTGTTCAAGTCAATTGATGGTTTATAAAGTAAAATTGAACAAATTTCAATGCATTAGAGCATACGTCATATGTGTATTCATTACATGCATCATGTAGATTGTTATTTAATTGAGATTTTTGTGCTCTAACCCTCTCTAATGCAGTCTGCCCTTGTGTTTCTTTCTTTGCTTATGTTTTCCTTTTTGTCTACTCTCTTAGCATCATGGTTAGGAAAACTAGAGCAAACAAGAAAGCCACCACCACCTCTACCCCTGTTTTTGAGAGTGATAGGTTTAGAACTGAGAAAAACAAAGAAACCTATGAGAAGCTTAACATCTATAGGTTGGTTTAGGCTGAGCATAAGGTGATTTTAGATGAGTTAGATTCAGAGATTAGGAGGAACTTTGAAAGTCAGGGTTGGTTACCTCTCTTAGATGTAGAGCATCCTCCTCTAGCTTATTTGATTAAAGAGTTCTATTCAAACCTCTTTGTCCACTCCGATGATTCCAACACTCAGTTTGTGAAGAGTTGGATAAGGGGTGAAGAGTATGTCATTACACCCGAGGTAGTGATCTCTGCTCTTGGTGTACCTTGGGTACGGCAGCTTGTTTATCCTTACACTGAGACCCCTCCTCTTGATGATATTATGTCCTTACTCAGCGGTACTACCATTAGATGGGGTACTGATCCTTGGATCACCTCTCATGAGCTTACTGAGCTCAATCATCTATTTTTCCAAATATATTGTCATTACATTTTGCCTATTTCTTACTTACACATTATTCCTCTTAAGAGATGTGTGTTTTTGTATGCTCTCGTCACCGATGCTCCTATGAGTTTTCCTACTCTTTTCATTCGTTCTTTGATTGAGGTTCATAGGAGTAGTGCAAAATCTCATGGTCTTTTCTTTCCTGGTTTCATTCATAGGATTTCATTAGACTTAGGTTTAGAGGATTTTCCTACATCTGAGCTTGTCCATATTATTGCTTCCATAGGTGCCACCTTCCTTAGGCAAAGAGCGGCTTAGATGAAAGCTAGCTCTAAACGCGCTAGAGTAGAGTCTTCCATAGGTGATGCATCTCGGTTTCCTTCTTCAAGCAATCTTTCTGTTGAGGAGTTTGTTGATCCCACCGTCACTATTGATCCTCCACCTTTTTCTTCAAGTTATCCATCCATTTGGAGTATGTTGGATACTGTCATGACTGTTTAGGTGGCGCATGGACAGATTTTGTTGGATGTGCTCATGAAGCTTTAGGCTTTGCCTGCTGATTTGGCTGGTGCTCAACAGTCTTCTCCGCCACCTCCTTTTGATGATGAGTTATGATTGGCCTTTGACAATTCGTCACAAAAAGGGGGAGTACATATGCATGGGGATAGGGGGAGTTTTTGTTAGATTGTATCTAGGAGCTTCATGATGTATTTGTTTTTTTTATGAGTTGTATATGTTAGTGAGAGACACTATGCTTTATGCTTTATGCTTTATGCTTTATGCTTTATGCTTTATGCTTTGTTTCTTGTTTCACATATGCTGCATTGGTTATTGATTTATATTATGAGGCTATTAATGGTATATATCTTTTATTTTATGTTTTGTGAAAGTAAGAATTTACTTTGGTTTACTTGTATTTTCCATACATACGTTTATGTGTTTGTTGAAGTGTTTTAGGAATATACAGGTTAATTCAGTCATGACTACTGTCTACACTGGCAACTGATAGATAGTAGTTAGGTTGAATTGTGTTTAGGGCATTTTAATTTTAAATGGGCTGTTTTGTACCTTTGAGCATTTTCATGTGTGTGATATGTTTTGTCACAGATTGTCAAAGGGGGAGATTTTTAGGTTCTAAGACCTTAGGGACTAATGTATTGAACTTTAATTTGCATTGTTTTGGCAAACCATGATCAAAACATAGAGTCTAGGTTTAGTTTTGCTCAAAGTATGTTTTTATTGTAAAGTTGGAATTGAGTGATTGCAGAAATTAGTGGACAAATTCTGCAAGGCTCAATCAATCAAAAATTTGATTCGATCGATTGAGAATTGTGCAGAATTAATTTTCTGTTGAATTTCCAACTCAGCGTAAGCCCGTTTGACGTATAGGGTTTTATGTTTTACTTCTTATATAAAAAGAAAAACCGTAGCTACGTTTTAGAGGCTTTTGATGTGCTATGTGTTGAATCTCTTGTGAGATCTAAAGGTGTTTACCTTCATACACACTTAGGATTATCAAGATCAAGATTGATGTTAAGAGCTTGGTGATCACTTCAGTTGCTGCATAAAGAACTTAACGAAGATCTAAAATCTTTGAGTAGAGTCTCAAAGTCACAAGTAGGAGAACTTGTAGTTGCTGTGGATCAAAAGAAAGAGGTAGTCCGTGGACTCGGAGCTGTCACGTGGTCATAGTAGTAAGTTTTCTACTCGAAGTAGCAATAGGATGTTAGTGGTCTAAGTTCTATTGTATAAACTTTAATTCTACATATTGGATCTATTTTACCTTGAGAATAGCTAGGTTAAATCCTCTCTAAGATTTTTATTGGTTTGGTTTTCCTGGGTCATCAGATTTTTGTGTTCTTTATTTTTCTGCATTATATTTATTTTACACATATTGGTTTAACCTAGTGTTAATTAGCAAAATTTTTAATCAAATTTGCTTAATATTAGGTTAATCATACTATGTTAAGGGTCTAAAAATTTATAGGTTCAACAATGGAGGAAATGAACTCACAGAGAGAGAGAGAGAGAGAGAGAGAGAGAGAGAGTAAACATTGTAAAGCTTGTGTGAATGATTTCATATATATAAATATTTGACTCTGCTTCCTTATATATCAGAAATAGAGTAACCACTTGGATAACAAGATGAACTATATATGTCGACTAAGTTCATCTTGGATAAGAAGTAATGAAATTGTTTATGCCCAAGTGCCTTAGTGAAGAAATCTACAATTTGGTGAAGTGACAGTCTATCTCTATATGCTTTGTTCTTTCATGGAAAACTGGATTTGCAGTAATATAGATAGCTGCCTTGCTATCACAATAAAGAGAAGCTACATGATTGTACTCTAGTCAAAAACTCTTAAGTAGAGTTATCAACCAAACAATTTCACTTGTGACTGTAGCCATTGATCTGTACTTAGACTTTACTGAAGATCTTGATACAACTTGTTGCTTTTTACACTTATAGGAATTCAAAAACTCACTAAGAAAGACACAAAAGCCTGATATAGACCTTATAATATTTGGACATGCTGCCCAGTCAATATCACATTAGGCCTTAAGCTTCAATTTTGAGCTTGCAGAAAGAAACAAACCTTGACCTGGTGTCTTCTTTAGGTATTTAAGAATTCTATAAGCTGCTTGTAAGTGTGGCACTTTGGGAGAACTCATGAACTGACTAAGTTTGTGTACTGAGTAGCATATGTCTGATCTAGTGAGTGTCAAATAGAGCAATTTACCTATCAACCTTCTGTACAAGGAAGAATTAGGAACATACTCACCTATTGAACTACTGAATTTGGCAGATTGTGCAATGGCACATTAGCAGGCTTGCTAGCTATCAAACCTGTATCAGACAACAACTCCAAGGTAAATTTTCTTTGACATAAGCTAATACCCTTCTCAGTTCTAGCAACTTCAAGGCCTAAGAAATACTTCAAAGTGCCAATATCTTTTAGCTTGAATTTGTTGTCTAGAAAAAGCTTGAAGGTGTTGATAGCATCCACATTATTGCTAGCTATAAGAATGTCATCAACATACACTAGAAAAATGACGATTGAACCTTTGTGGACCTTGGTGAAGACAAAATAGTCAGATTTGGATTGGATGAAACCATCAGCAATGATAGTAACAAACAACTTAGCAAACCATTGTCTGCTAGCTTGCTTGAGACCATAGAGAGACTTTGTGAGCTTACACACCTCCCCCTTGCTGCCAAATCCAAATGGAGGAACCATGTACACTTCCTCATATAAATCCCTATGGAGAAAGGCATTGTTGACATCTAATTGAGAAAGACGCCAACCATAAACAGTAGCAAGAGCCAACAATGTTCTAACAATGACAAACTTCACCATAGGAGAGAAAGTCTCATAATAATCAATGCCCTCAACCTGAGTGAATCCCTTAGCAACTAGTCTTGCCTTGTATCCCTCAACAAACCCATCTACCTTAAGTTTAATTCTGTACACCCACTTGCATCAAATAGGAACCTTGCTACGAGGAAGTTTGGTTATAACCCAAGTGTTGTTAGCTTGAAGAGCATCAATCTCAGCCTTCATGGCAGCTTGCCATAAAGGACTAGTCAAGGCTTGTGCATAAGAGGTAAGTTCCTTGGCAATAGTTAAAGCAATGGCAAAAGTCTTATGTGAAGTAGACAATCTATTTTATAAAAGAGTCGAAGATAGAGGGTAAAGAATACTTGGATTGTCAGAAACAGAAGAATCATGAGATTGAGGTAGAGAAGCAGTGGCCAACACATGAGTAGATGCAAGATTACAATGATGGTCATAAAGATATAAAGGTGGTTTATCAGGCCGAGAAGATCTTCTAACAAGTGGTAACTCAGGTACAGGAGAAGAAACGGGATCAAGAAGTTCATTATGATCAGAATGAACAAGAACAGATAGAGAAGGAGTTAAATTAGAATGTACAAGGTCAGAAAATTCATCTAGAGGAACAGCAAGATCAACAGAAGAGAAACGAAAGGAAAATTTTGCAGAAACATTAGGAATAATATCTGGAACTGAATTTTGAGGTGGAAAAATAAGAGAAGAGTCGAGAGTAAAAGGTATGACAGATTTAGAAGTCCAATGTTTGAAAGGGAAAATGAACTCCTTAAAAATGACATCCCTAGACAAGAAAACAGTCTTAGAAGCTAAATCATACAATTTATAACCTTTGGTACCAAAAATATAGCCAATGCAAATGCATGCTTTAGCTCTAGGATCAAATTTTATTCCATGTCTAGTTAAGGTTGAAGCATAACACAGACAACCAAAAGACTTAAGATGATTATAGGTAGGTGGATGACCCAAGAGTTTCTCACAAGGAGTAAGATTTTGTAACAATGGACTAGGAAGCCTTTTAATGAGATATGTTGCCGTCAAAACAAAATCTCCCCAATATTTCAAAGGCAAATTAGCCTGAAATCTTAAGGCTCTAGCAACATTTAAAAGATGCCTATGTTTTCATTCAATCACAGCATTTTGCTATGGAGTTTCAACACATGACAATTGATGAATGATACCCTTTGAAACATAAAAAGAAGAAAGGGAAAATTCAGGTCCATTGTCAGACCTAAACACTTTGATAGGAACATTAAATTGTGTTAAAATCATGTGAAAGAAGGATTGAATCAAGGTAGAAGCATTAGACTTATGCTTCAAGAAATATACCCAAGTACACCTGCTGTGATCATCAACCAAGGTAAGAAAATATCTTGATCCATTCAGGGAAGGAGTGGAATAGGGTCTCCAAATGTCAGCATGAACCAAATCAAAGCAAGATAAAGAAATGCTAGAAGAATGAGTAAAATCAATATATGTTGTTTAGCTAAAGGACAAATGTGACAATCAAAAGGCTTAGTATTATTGCAAGATTTGATCTTAGGTACAATATTATTCAACAAAGTGAATTTTTGTGAAGATGGATGACCTAATTTATAGTGCCATATCCTAAAAGCACTATTAGAAGAATCAAGATTACAACAATTAACACTTTTGCCATGAAAACAGGATGACAACATTGACAAAGCCTTAGAAACAGAATCTGGTAGAGTGACCTGTGGAGTGCCATGCAATGTGTAAAGGCCACCTTGTTTTTTACCTAACCCAATCATCTTCCAATGTTGTAAGTCCTGGAGAAAACAATAATTGGAGAGAAATATACAGCAACAAGAAGAATTTTGGGTTAGTTTTCTAATAGAAATAAGGTTGAAAGAAAAACTAGGAATACAAAGAACATTCTCTAAGAGTAAAAAAGCAGAAACTTGAACAATGCCTATATGAGTCACCTTAACCATATTACCATTAGGTAATCTAACAGAAATCTGAACTGAAGAAGTAATGGACTTGAAAAAATGAAGAGAGTGGACCATGTGGTTAGTAGCTCCACTGTCAAGAATCCAATCAGTGGAGCCTATATGTGAAGTATTGACACTTGAAGAAAAAACTGAATACTTAAAGGATGGAGAAAACCAGATACCTGATAGCTCTTAACCTTAAGAACCAAATGGAGGTTGAGAAACAAGAAGAGGCTGAGTTATGATGCTAGAAACCTAATGAGTAGTGGCCAAACTTTCTTTTGGAAGGGCTTAAGTACCAAAATGACATTGTGAATTCAGCAAACGAGCCAGTTATTGATACTCAGCTCTAGTGAGGGAGACAGGTTCATTGGAACTATCATCAGCTGCAACCAGATTGCTTGCAAAGGTTTGAGGCTTGGTCTTGAACTTGTACCCAGGAGGATAACCATGTAGTTTGTAACACTTATCAACTACATGTCCCATGGCACCACAGTGAGTGCATTGAGGTCTGCCAGCCCTTGACTTATTGAAATTCTTGGCATTGCTACCAAACTTGGATCCTAATGCTGCCAGTGCAGCTGCTGCTTCAGGCTTAACCTTCTTACTAGAACCCACTTTTCTTTGCTTCTCATCTTGAAGCAAAAGAGAGAAAACCTTACCCAAAGGAGGTATAGGATCCATAAGAAGAATCTAACCTTTGACAGCTGCATAAGTCTCATTAAACCCCCTTAAGAAAGACATAGTACAATCCTCTACTTGATGACCACAAGTACGTGTCTTATAATTGGTAAATTCATCCCAAAGATCCTTAAATTTGGTGTAGTATGCATTGATGGTTAAGTCTTCTTGAGTCAAAGAACTAATCTCTTTTCTCAACTCAAAGATTCTAGGCTCATTGCCTTGCCCATAACTGTATTGCAAGTCAATACACACATCTCTGGCAATCTTGAAATACACTATACTTGGTTGTAAATCCTTAGAAATAGAATTAAATAGCCAGACCAAGACTGTGCTGATGCATTTACACCAGGTTGTGTAATAGGGATGATTAACAGATTGAGGCTTAGGAATGGAGCCATCTATGAATCCTAGTTTGGTCTTGGCATCCAAAGAGATGAGGATTGCCCTACTCCAAGTGTTATAATTCTCCTTAGTAAGAGGTTGAACTACCAATGAAACACTAGGATTATCACCACTGGATAGGAAATAGGGATTGGAGCTATTTCCCCAAGGGTGGATACTAGGGGTAGTAGCACTAGAAGTACTTTCAGTCATACTTAGTGTAATGATGAAGATTCAAAGTCCCAAACAAAAATTGGCAAATGAAAATCAAGAATTGATTTTCTAGAGAATTCTTCAAAGAAACAAGCAATGAATGTTGTGATATGATGTGCAATCAGATCAAATCAAGATACAATCTATAATCTTGATGAAATCACAACAGAAAACTACAAATTGGGAATTGAAAACCTAAGATCGAAAAATCAATTTCCAATTATGAAGAAAAGAATCTAGATTTCAATATGCTAAAGAAATCAAGATCTTGAAGATGATGAACTTAGTGCAAGAATCAACAGAAATACAATGAAGAAAATTTCTAGTTGATCTGAAGGAGAAGCACCAAGAAATCAAAATACGAAATTGAACTAGGAAGAATCAGAGAATACTAGACTTGAACAAATTTCTGAACTAGTTCAACTCTGATACCATATTGAAATCACATACAAGCTTGAAGGTTCAACAATGGAGAAAATGAACTCACACAAAGAGAGAGAGAGAGTGAACATTGTAAAGCTTGTGTGAATGATTTCACATATATAAATATCTGACTTTGCTTTCTTATATATCAAAAATAGAGTAACCACCTGGCTAACAATCAAGTCAACCAATACAAACATGATAAGTGGCAGATGCCTAACTAACTAAGTGTGCTCTGTAAAAAACACCTGTATAATGCACTACAACTCTATGCTACTGTAGCTTAGCACTACTATATACAATCTAGCACTTCTATGGGTCTGTTTGGATAGAGTTTATTGTTGAAAGCTGAAAACTGAAAACTAAAAACATTGTAGCAAAATAATTTTTAAATGTGTGAATAGTACTACGGGACCCATTTTTAATAAAAAATTGTTAAAAACGTACGTGAACAGTGCACGCACAGTGCGCGCACAGTACGCACACAGTACGCGCATAGTGCACACCTGCCACTTTGTCTCCCAGCAGAACCGGGAAAAAAAATAAAATAAAAAATAAAGCAAAATGTGAACGCAGCTTGCATAAGCTGGATCCAAACCGCACCTATATACAAAACTACAATACAGAACTACAAGACTCAAATATCTCTTTAGCAAATATCTACAAGACTCAAATATCTACAAGATATTTAACAATGCTTACGAAGATGTAAAACTAAAATCTCACTGGTATTCTTTTCTTTTTCCCTTCGTGGCGAACGCTACCACCTCTCTCTGTCTATTTGAGAAAATCCCTCGTAAAAATACTATACAGAGAGGGTTTGACATCATCATCTTCTTTCTTCTTCTTTTACTCCTTGTTTATCGTCTCTACTTCCTCAACCATTATGGTTTCACTTGGATCCTAGCCTTCCTATGCGAGTCATGGTTCACTTTCACTTGGGTTCTTGTCATCAGCACCAAATGGACTCTTGTGGACTACAACACCTATCCAGACCGCCTCTTGCAAAGGTAACAAATATCATCTTGTCAACAATTCTCTAATCTTCAATCATGCTATGATTTTAATGATTACACTATCATTTTGCATTGCTTTTCGTTCATCGTGGTGAAATCTCTGATGTGTCATTTTTTCTATGAATTTTACTTGGTTTGAAGCATATATAAATGATTTTTTATGTTGCTCCTAACTTTTAATTTGTGATTTTTTCATATAAGGGTACCCGAAGTTGAACTTCCCTCAGTGGACATGTTTGTCACAACTGCAGACCCAGTGCTGGAACCACCTATCATCACCGTGAACACTGTGCTCTCTTTGTTGGCAGTTGATTACCCTTCTCACAAGCTAGCTTGCTATGTATCTGATGATGGCTGTTCTCCTCTCACCTATTACTCTCTTGTCGAGGCCTCAAAGTTTGCCAAGCTTTGGGTTCCATTTTGTAACAAGTACAATGTTCAAGTGAGAGCTCCTTTTAGATACTTTTCAGGTGATGATTTCACAGAGTCCAGTGGCAGTGATACGTCAAGTAACTTTCAACAAGAGTGGAAACGGATGAAGGTAATTTGAAGGTGTAGTTAGACTTAGATCTGAAGATTCTTATCTTAAATCTAAAAAATTGGAATATCTTAGAAAGCATATGTTGTCAATGGTATCTTAATACAATAAATCTAACCGACACAACATTTTCTACAATTATTGAGGTGAAATAGTGAATCAAGATGCGGAGGGAATTAGTTTTGTCTCTAATACAAGGGACTACAGAGATACGGAATGCCTTATCTTCTTGTTTGTTGACTTGTTTGTCTTTCATGTTTTGTAGGATGAGTATGAACAGCTTTGTGTAAAAATAGAGGATGCTGTCCAAAACCAAAACATCGTGCCATGTGATTTAATGGCTTTCTCTGAAATAGACAGCAAAAATCATCCAACCATACTCAAGGTACTATTTTATTGTGTCGGCAGTTAGGCTTTCTTCCAGTGCGTGCATGCATACAGAATTGGGAGAAATTATAATATCTTCCTAGTAGACAACATCATTTGTCAATTCTTCAGCTAACAAATTTTCACTTGTTTTAAATTGTTGAGTTAAAAAAAAGTTTTAAACATAAATTAATTATTGACTCAACAATTTTAAATGAGTCATTTAGTGAATGAGTGACGTGGTCACTTAGATGGTATAATTTCTCTAGCATTAGACGGTATTCCGGATCAATATGCTATCATTTACGAACACGCGTCATCTTTAATGTAAAAAACAGAAAATGCTAGAAATACTAATGTTTTTACAAATTGTTGATATAATAAGCAGTTTAAATAAATGAAAAAAAAGTAATATTAATGATGGATTCAAATGAGAACTAATAAGAATTAGTTATAACAACAACTTGTAAAAATGTTATAAAATAATTTATTGTTGTAACATTACTTGTAAAATAATATGGAAAATATTAAAACTACAAACTATTTTACAATTTTTTTTACAGAGTACTAATGTAGTGAGTGATTATCTTTATTTTTATTTTTGTTTTGATAGAAGTAGATTGGTTATTTTTAGTTAGTGTACATAAATTTATTTTATTGATATTTAGATATAAAACACCACTTAAATTTATCATCTTAGGCAACTCTATTGAGCCAGCCCTAAGATGTAAATACACACTATAGATAGGAGTGTAATTTGCAAACTTTAGGAATGTAGTTTGCAATTTATCCTAAAATTTTTAATGACTTTAGCATTTTCCAAAATTTAATGATAATAACCGGTTAAAAAAAAAAAAGAAGAGTTAGTCTACTGTTTTTCTCATCTCCAAAAGGGTCAACGAGATATTAGACTAATAAAAACTCAACTCAATTGAAAATCATAAGCATCTTGGGGGGAAAAATATTGGCTTTAAATTTTGTAAATTAATATTATATATGGAAGATTGTCAATATTAGTCACCTAATCTTTTAGGTTTTACATGGGCACACACTAGACAATTTCTATCTCTTTCTTAACACCATCAAAAGTTATAACAATGCATCATCTTATTTAATTAAGGTAAAGAAAACATATTTTCTTAAAAAATAATAAATTTTTGTTTCTTTTTATTAAACCTTACGTTTGAATCAAGACATTTGATTTTCTATATAAAATTAAATTTAGTTTGCATAGCATTAATTCATCAAATTAAACTTTGTTTAGTTAGTGTTACATAGATTTATTTTATTGATATTTAAATATAAAACACTAGTTGAATTTATCATCTTAGGCCCTAACTCTATCGAGCCAGCCCTAAGATGTATATACACACTTTGTATATGTATATATACCCTTGAACAAAAATCCATGGTTAACACTGAATCAAAGTGCACAAACTCAAAGTGAATTCAAATTTACGTTAAGAATCACTAGTAAAATGGTAATGAAGCCTAGTATACCATCTAAAAGGCTTATTTGGGTTTTGTTATTGTAGGATATATGGGAGAACAAGGAAGGTCTTTTAGATGGGTTGCCAGGTTTGGTCTATCTATCCAGAGAGAAGAGGCCAAATCATTCACATCGTTATAAAGCGGGTGCTATGAACGTTTTAGTAAGATGTTTCTTATGCCAAAGAAATTTCAAAAACTCTTATATGATTTTTATAAAACCTAATAGCTTTGATATTTATTTAATTTCCATTTTATTGTTTTTATATTGTGAGTAGACCAGAGTCTCTGGGTTGATGACAAATGCCCCCTACATGCTGAATGTAGACTGTGATATGTATGCCAATAATCTAAGATTGTTCTTCATGCAATGTGCCTCCTACTTGGCTCGAATAGTGAAAAAGAAATAGCATTTGTTCAGTTCTCAAATGCTTTCTATGATGGATTAAAGGACGATCCTTATGGCAATCAATGGATGGTTATGCTTGAAGTGAGTCAAATTTTCAAATCTTCACAAACAAGAGTCTTTTTCCATTTCTCTCCTAACTACAAACAATGTAATTTGTACCATATATAGATTATAGCGTGCTATGTATGCACTAACGAAAAGGACTCACTAATTGGTTCGGTTTGGTATGGCTAGTATATGGCATGCGGATTTTCTGGACTGCAAGGATTCTTCTATGGGGGAACAGGGTGTTTTCACTTTCATAGAAGAAAAGTTATATATGGCTTACAGCTAGATAATATAGATTCAGTTAATGGTAAGAAAATAAATTTAAAATTTCATTTACCATTCATCTACAAAGAAAGTATATAGAAAATTTATTTTTAATAGTTTTATGTGAATTAATTTTATCGGTAACACTAGAAATGATAAGCATAAAGTTAGTTATGTAATCTTTTATTCTTTTTTTGTTTTTGGTTTTTAAATTTTTTATAGCATCATCAACTGTATATATATTTTAATACATTGGGTTTGGCAGAGGAAATACTAAAAAGAGTTGGGAGTTCAAAGGAGTTGATGAAATCAGTTGCTCATGGCTTGAAGCGAAAGACAAATTCACCATATCATCTTTCGAACTCAATTGACACAGCATACCAAGTTGCCGGTTGTGGGTATGAGCATGGTACTAGCTGGGGTAGACAGGTTAGAGAATAAAATTAATGGTACTAAGTACTAACAATGCATTATATATTTACATTTTTATTTTATTTTATTTTTATATAAGACATAATATTGAAACCTTTGATATTCATATCTAAAATTTCCCTCAGTTTTAAATTCTAGTTATCACTATTAGAAACACCTGGAATTGGTAGTCCTCATTATATTAATGGATAGTTTTTTTTTTTTTTAAATTACTCTTTCCATTTTATGGTGGAATTAATTTAGTCAAAAATCTTGTAGTGTCATTGCCTATTAGTATTTTATATAAACAGATTTAGAGTCGAATCCTCCACTCTCATTGTTGTAAACATTCAATATTTTTTTTTTTTTTTTTTGAAATCTAGTTTGACATGATATTATTCATACTTTTGTTAATTTTTTTTCTTTTGGTTGGGCCACTCTCATCATTATTATTATTTTTTCTAGCTAGGTTGGTTATATGGATCCACAACAGAGGATATCCTCACTGTGCTAAGGATTCATAGTAAAGGTTGGAAGTCAGCTTTTCTAAGCCCCAACCCACAGGCCTTTTTAGGGTGTGCACCTTCTGGTGGGCCTGCCGCAATGACCCAACAGAAGAGGTGGGCTACCGGTCTGCTTGAAGTTCTCTTAAGCAAAGACTGTCCCATATTGCTCCCCATATTGGCCACCCTTTTTGCAAAGCTCCATTCGAGGTAGTGCTTGGCCTATCTATTGGTCTTCACGTGGGGCCTATGCTCTATCCTAGAGTTATGCTATGCTTTTCTGCCCGCGTATTGTATCATCACAAACTCCCATTTCTTGCCCAAGGTACCTTCCCATGCATTTTATTCTTTTCATGTACATTTAAGTAGTTTAATATCTTTTTTTTTTTTTTTTTGGCTAAACAAGTAGTTTAATATCTTATATCATGCATAATGATCATGTTCATCATGTAGTAATAGAATACGTGTGGAATAAGTCCAAATTTGACAAATCATATTGATGCTGTGACAATGAAAACATAAATCACTCATTTTTCATATCATTAATAGAGGTCAATCAACTTGATACAGCTATTTACATGATTGGAAGCTAAAACTGTGTTCATGCAGGTCCAAGAGCAAGCCTTTTATATAGCAATAGTTGTTTTTGTCGTCTACCACCTTTACACTCTATCCGCGCGAGTACCTAAGAGCTGGCCTCTCAGTCCGATCTTGGTGGAACAACCAGAGAATGGCGAGAATAACCACAATGACTGCATGGTTGTTCGGATTTCTAAGTGTCATTCTCAAACTCTTAAGAATATCCGAGACAGTCTTTGAAGTTACAAAGAAAGACAAATCCACTTCTAGTAATGGCGCTCATGATGTAGATGCCGGTAGGTTCACCTCTGACAAGTCCCCAATTTTTGTTCCAGGCACAACCATTTTAATGGTGCACTTGACTACGCTCGTTGTGAGCTTGTTAAATCTGCAACCGCCAGCTCATGATGGGCTTGGTTCAGGGCTAGGCGAGGTCTTGTGTAGTGTGTGGTTGGTGCTATGCTTCTGGCCATTTTTGAAAGGACTATTTAAAAGGAAAGCATGGAATTCCCTTATCCACTATATGCAAGTCAGCTGCATTAGTGTTATTATTTCTACACTTGTGTAGAATGACTATAATGGGTTGAGACTTTGGTCGTGAAATTATTTTGTTTTCTCGCAGTGGGTTGAGACTTTGTCCTTGAAATTATAAACTCAAAATGGATTGAAACTTTAATTTAGAAAATCAAAAGCTGCACTAAGTTGTTAGTCATTGAAGTAGGTGATTTAGGGTATGTTCCTCCTTGATGAGGAGGGTTTTTTTAAGGGTCAGTATGGATTTTGTTCAATCCACTGAGCTGGCATAGGGATTTAGTTTTTATCCTTGGTTCATAGATTCTGAATGGCCCTCCAAAATATCGTGGTAATAATTTTCTCTTATATGTTGGTATTATAAAACTCGATGTCCCATTTGACTTGTTTGTTGTTCATATGTACTCAAATCTAACAACATGAGGTTATCTGCCTGAAAATTTCTTCACCGTTTTACTTTGACGGGATCTGAATGTATATTATGTGCTATCGTGCATCATATGCCATCAGTTAACTTTGCTACTACTTTCATGTACTTACATGGATCCTGTAACACCAATGCCCTCAAAGTTACCTCGCAAAAGTAAGAGCATTGAGTATTATGTATGGAACTTTGATGTTTCATCAAAACCATAATATATGTGAAGTAGCTATTTCAAATTTGAATTTGGTTGCTCTATTTTGATTCCCTCCTCTGAACCTTGAGTTCTGTAGGAGTATTTTGTCGTGTTGCTGGTGCAAGTTCCTGTTGGAAATAATGCAAACCAAAAAAAAAAAAAATTGTGATTTTGTAAACAACAACAAACATAACAAATATTGTTTAATGTGTTAATAAATAAATAAATATTAAAAATACTCACCGAATGGATAAAAACAGAATGATGAGTGAATAAATAAAAACAATTAAATATACTCAAAAATTGGATGAAATAGAATAATTGATGCAAACATAACTTGGGGCTGTATTTGCGCTATTTCCTTAAGAAATAGTTCGTCCTTAAGATGTTGAAAATTATTTTTTAGGAGAAGACATAATGCATAAAAAAAAGACTTTTGTGACTTTGTAATCATAAACAACAAATGTTAAAAATAATATTTAATGTGTTAATATATTAAAAAATTAATAATACTCACATAATTGATGAAATTAGAATGATGTGTAAATAAATAAGAACAGTTAAGTATACTCATAGACCGATGAAAACATAATAATTAACGCAAATCTAATCAAAGATAGTGTTGTCACTATTTCCTTAAGATTTATTTTGTCTGTAATAAATTAAGTTATGAGTCTTTTGCATGGGTGCTTGTTTTCTAAGATACAATTGTCATAACACACATAAGAAGCAAAGTAATCTCTATGCACATTAAACATATTTATTGATGGGACTGACGAATTCCCCTGCCCAAACAACCTCATTAAGAAAGATCGTCCACCCTACCACGACATGGACAAACACAGGCAAACCATTAACAAGAAGTTTTAATGACTCGATTAGTTACCAATTAGCTGTCATACCGTTGGAAACTCACCAACACCTGCATTAATGAGCCCTAACGCATTAAGAGAAAGGGCACTAAATACACAATTAAAGTCCCAACGGCTAGAAATAATGAAGCTATATATACAAATCCACCAGGACCAAACCGGGTATATACACTCAACTAAATTATATTCTAGTTGACCTCATTTTGATATTCTGAGCTCTCTTATTCCCTAAAAGGCTTCTATTACTGACTTTATCATCGAAGGTCCTATGGCAGGCACCACACCGGTGACTATCTGAGGAGAGCTTTCGTCTCATACCTTGCAAGCTCAGTGATGAGGATTTGATGATGTCTGGACGAACCTACACAGCTAACGATTTTGACATCATCAGCTTGGCGCCGTCTGTGGGGATGACATTTTCGGACTAAGATTCAAAAGCATAGTTCCAGTCATTTTCTTAGTTCAGATGGAGTCGAACCAAGATCCTGTGGCACTGGCTTTGCAGATCCAGGCACTTACAGCTAGTGTGGAAGAGTTCACCAAATAAAACCAAGAAATGAGGCAACGACTCCAATAGGAAGACAACCATTCCGAAACTCACTGGGTTGTCGAGGGAGACAGCCAAAGAAGGAGTGATCGCCGGCAAGCATCTACTTTAGAAGGACCAAGCTCGGAACTCCTTCAGGAAATGAGCAAGAAGATGGACATAAAGGATAAAACAAACCGAAGTCTAGATAGGATGTCTAGAACAACAGATTCACCCTTCACAACGGCAGTTCTAGAATGCCCAGTGTAGTCTAAGTTCTACCTACCTTAGCTTGAATCGTTCAACGGACTTAAAGACCCCCTAGACCATCTCAACACTTTCAAGATGACCTTAGGCCTTCAACATCCTCCTGATGAGATATTGTGCTGCTTCTTCCCTACCACTCTCAAAGGAGTTGCAAGGGAGTGGTTCACAAAGTTACCAACATTGTCTATCAATAATTTCGAGTAGTTAGGAAATTCCTCATACTTCACTTCGTCGGGGGACAGCGTTGATGGAGGCCAGCCAACCATCAACATACTATCAAACAAGGAGAAAAGGAGACTCGAAGGTCGTACATGAAACGTTTCACTAGAGAAACGTTAGAGGTTGACGAGGTTGATTACAAGGTGCAGTTAACAACCTTTAAAGTCAGGTTAAAATCTAGGGAGTTCGTGGTCTCACTCGCAAAGAATCCTCCAAAGACGATGGCAGAGATGCTCTTGAAGGGGCAGAAATACATGAATACCAAAGATACCCTAACGGCAATAAAAGATGTGGAGAAGTCCAACAATAAAGGAAGGAAGGAGGACGATCAGAGAGGACAAAAAAGGGAGTGTTCAGATCGTCAGAATAATGACGTGACTAAGAGGAAAGACGATAAATCTCCTCATACGGTAAAGTTCACTCCTTTAGTTATGCTTGTTAATAAAATCTTGGCGCAGATTAAAGATGAGCATTACCTCAAATGGCCGAGACCGTTGCACTCATCACCTATTGTACGTGACAAGAAGAAGTATTACCGTTTTCATAAAGATCACAGCCATTACACAAAAGATTGCAGGAAATTGAAGGAGTAGATTGAGGAACTCATACAAAAAGGGAAGTTACAAAGGTTTGTGAAGAAAGGAGAATCTAGCAGGTCTAGGAATGAAGACAAAGATAAACGTGAAGACTCTCTAAGAGACGAAGATCGCGCGTTCCAACGACCACCCAATGTGATCAGGGAGATAAAGACGATCACATGAGGGCCATCAATTGATGGGTCGTTTAGATCTTTTAAGAAGTCATACCAAAGGCAAGTGAACAACATTCATAGTACACTACCATTGAAGCATAAACGAACGGACAGGGACATGTTTTTCTCGGAAGAAGACGCCAGAGGAGTGAAGCAGCCATATGATGACCCCTTGGTCATAATGCTAACGATAGAAAGGTTCAACACCACAAGGTTCCTTGTAGATATTGGTAGCCCCGCAGTCATAATCTATCTCTCCTCCTTCCAGCAGCTGAAGTTAGATCCAGAAAGGTTGCGCCTTTTTGAGTCCCCTATCATCAACTTCAGCGGGGATAAGGTGTACCCTAAAGGCATAGTGACATTGACAGTCATGGCAGGGATGTATCCTCGACAATTAACTCATCGGTTAGACTTCCTCGTGGTAGATTGTCCCTCTTCATACAATGTGATCATTGGAAGGCCCATGCTCAATCGCTGGAAGATAGGCACGTCCACATATTGCCTGAAGGTAAAATTTTCAATGGAAAATGGTGTAGAGGAAGTAAAAAGAGATCAAGTACTAGCTAGAGAGTGCTACCAGGCAATGTTGGTAGTAAAAGAGAATCATACGTGGATGATTGAGGAGAAAGACGAGGAGAAGGTAAAAGCCCTAGAGACTATGAAGCTGGTAGATGGAGACCCTATGAAGACCACAAGAATAGGGACGACCATGAGCACGGACGTGTGGAAGAAACTAGTACAATTCCTCAAGGAGAACCTAGACATATTTGCCTAGAGCCATGAAGACATGCTCGACATATCCATAGAGATCATCAAGCACAAGCTAAATGTTAACCCCGAGAAGAAGCCCATCCAACAAAGATGACGAGTATTTGCTCCAGAAAGGAACCAAGCAATCATAGACAACATAAACAAACTACTGGTAGCAGGCTTCATCCGCAAGGTCTACAACCTAGACTGGCCAGCCAACGTCACCCTCATAAAGAAAACAAATAGGAAATGGAAGATGTGTGTGGACTTCACGGACCTGAACAAGGCCTACCCAACAGATAGCTTCCCCCTGCCAAGAATAGACCAGTTGGTAGATTCCATAGCAGGGCATAAGCTCCTAACCTTTATGGATGCATTCTCGGGGTATAGCCAGAGAAAAATGGTAGAGGAAGACCAAGAGAAAACTGCGTTCATAACAAGCCAGGGGCTCTACTGCTACAAGGTGATGCCCTTCACGTTGAAAAATGCAGGAGCAACCTACTAGAGGTTAGTAAACAAAATGTTCAGTCAGCAGATTGGGAGGAACATGGAGGTTTACGTGGATGACATGCTCGTCAAAGGCAAAGAAGAGTCAGCTCACCTAGACGACCTCCAAGAGACATTCACAACACTCAAACGGTACTAGATGAAGTTAAATCCTAGCAAATGCACCTTTGGGGTGGCGTCGGGGAAGTTCCTATGGTTTATGGTGTCCCAAAGGGGAATAAAGGTGAATTCAAAAAAGGTGTAGGCTATACTGGAGATGACATCCAGAAGCTCACAGGGAGAATAGTAGCGCTTAACAAGTTCGTCTCAAGAGCAATGAACAAATGCTTGCCATTCTTCAAAACTTTGAAGCAAGCCTTCACTTGGACGGATGAGTGTGAGGCGGCTTTCCATGAGCTCAAAAGCTACCTAAGCAATCCTCCCTTCTTGAGCCCATCCAAAGAGGGAGAAAACTTGTATGTGTACCTTAGCAATATCAGTCATTGTTGAAAGCGCTGCTCTGATTCAAGAGGAGGATGGAAGACAGCTCCTAGTTTATTATGTCAACCAGGCCTTCCAAGGGGCAAAAGCCAAGTACCCACACATAGATAAGATTGCATTCGCCATGATTATAGCCTCACATAAGCTGCACCCTTACTTCCAGGTGAATTCTATCTTAGTGATGACGGACTAATCTATAAAAAAGTCAATGTACAAGCCCAAGGCTGTAGGAAGGATGACCTAGTGGGCT
Source organism: Castanopsis chinensis (assembly GCA_032878915.1). Taxonomy (NCBI): domain Eukaryota; kingdom Viridiplantae; phylum Streptophyta; class Magnoliopsida; order Fagales; family Fagaceae; genus Castanopsis; species Castanopsis chinensis. The sequence continues at coordinate 9,381,970 of JAVQMG010000126.1, read as the reverse complement.
ATTGAGCTCAGCCAGTTCGATAGTGAATATCACCCCAAGATCGCTATCAAGGTGTAGGAATTGACGGATTTCATCGTAGAATTTATAATCCTTGATGAGGAGGGAGCTATGGACAAACTAGAGAGATGGACGATCCATACTGACGGTTCGTCAGTCTGAAATATGGCGGAGTAAGGGTTATCATCATCACACCAGAAGGAGAGACGCTCAAGTACGGAGTCCAGCTTACACTCCCGGTCATTAATAACAAAGCTGAATATAAGGGAGTACTGATGAGTTTAAAGGTCAGGAAGGCGCTAGGAATCATAAATTTACTCCTCGAGAGCGATTCCAAGCTTGTCGTTAGTTAAATAAAGAGGGAGTTCAAAGCAAAAGAGGAAAGGATGCAAAAGCACTTGAAGTTGACAAAAATTCTAGCATAGGATTTCAATCAAGTAGAGTTCAAATAGATCCCCAGAAGCCAGAATATGGGGATAGATGAGCTGGCAAAGTAGTCATCGTAAAAAATAGGGCCAACAAATACAGATCTAAAAATTGAAGTCTAGAAACATCCCAATATCGAAGAGGTCCCTACGTTTGCAATTTAGGGCAGAAATAGCTGGATAACCCCGATCCTGTCCTTCCTTCAAGACGAACGACTTCCACAAGACGCCAAAGAAACCAGGAAAGTAAGGAAGAGGGCAGCTCGGTTCATGATCCTAAATGGCACCTTGTACAAAAGAGGTTTCTCCATGCCTTACCTGAAGTGTGTCAATGAAGAGGAAGCAAATGGCCCGAGATCCCTCGTCATCAAAATTATCTGAACGGGCTAATTTGGCCTACCTTGCAGAAGGACGCAAATGAGTTTGTTAAGAAGTTTCATAAATGCTAGAGGTTTGGGAACGTCCAACGCATCCCATCTGAAAGACTGACGACAACAGCCTCCCCCTGGCCATTCGCCTAGTAGGGACTTGACATCATTGGACCATTACCCCAAGGTAAAAGATAGGTAAAATTTTTGCTAGTGGCTATTGATTATTTCACGAAATGGGTTGAATTAGAAGCACTAGCGACCATAACGGAGGCGAAGGAACTTTGTATGGAAGAATATAGTTTGCCGATTCGGGATACCATGGACGATCATATCGGACAACAAGCGACAGTTTGACAGTCAAGGTTTTAGGGACTTGCTCTAGATTAGGAATTAAGAACCGTTTCTCATCGCCCGTTCACCCCCAAGATAACGGACAGGCTAAAGTGACAAACCAGACCTTGCTTAAGATCATTAAGATTCAATTGGACAAGGCAAAGGGCTCATGGCTGGAAGAGTTGCCAAATGTTTTGTAAGCATACAGGACTACAGCAAGAACCCCGACAGAAGAGACCCCCTTCAGCCTCACCTATGGCACTGAAGCAGTAATCCTAGTTGAGGTAGGAGTCACTAGCTTAAGGCGAGAAATCTTTCAAGAAGGCATCAACTAGAAAGAACTAAGAATCAACCTGGATTGCTTAGACGAGTCTAGAGATTGAGCATCCCAAAAAATGGCAGCGTACCAACAAAAGATGTTCGAATGCTACAACAAGTGGGCAAAGCTTAGACGATTAAACATAGGAGATCTCATCCTACACAAGGCCACATCTGCTACCAAGGACCTAACCCAAAGGAAGCTTGGCCCAACCTGGGAATGGCCTTATAGAGTCACTCATTACTCCAAACAAGGCAGCTATCACTTAGAGACACTAGACGAGAGGAGACTACCGCGACCACGGAATATCGAGCATTTAAAACAATATTATCAGTAAATGTAATAAGACAAGTGTATTCATACTCAAGCAATAAAAGAATTATTCAACCAGTGTGATGTGTGCAGAACTTTAAAAAAAAAAAAAAAAAAAAAAAAAAAAAAAAAAAAAAAAGATGTCTAAGTAATAAGATTTCACCTTGATGGATGTAAGTTACAAACATATCTAAAAGTGACAAGATCCCTTTAATGGGTGTAAGTCGCCAAAAATTGTCATCATAACAAGATTCTGCCTTGACGGATGTAAGTTATAGACGTATCTAAAAGTGACAAGATCCCTTTAATGGGTGTAAGTCACCAAAAATTGTTATCGTAACAAGATTCCGTCTTGACGAATGTAAGTTATAGACGTAGTTAAAAGTGACAAGATCCCTTCAATGGGTGTAAGTCACCAAAAATTGTCATCGTAACAAGATTCCACCTTAACGGATGTAAGCTAATAACGAATCTAAAAGTGACAAGATCCCTTCAATGGGTGTAAGTCACCAAATATTATCATTATAACAAGATTCCACCTTGATGGATGTAAGTTACTGACAAATCTAAAAGTGACAAGATCCTTTCAATGGGTGTAAGTCACCAAAAATCGCCTAAGTAATAAGATTTCGCCTAGTTGGATGTAAGTTACTAACAAATTTCAAAGTGACAAGACCCCTTCAATGGGTGTGAGTCACCAAAAATTCCCTACGTAACAAGATTCCGCCTAGACGGATGTAAGTTATTGACGGATCTAAAAGTGACAAGACCCCTTCAATAGGTGAGTCACCAAAAAGTGCCTAAGTAGCGAGAATCTGCTTAGATGAATGTAAGTTATCAACGTATAAAAAAATGTGTGGCTAAAGGAAGCGACAAAGCAGACAAGGGTCACATACAGTAAATATATATATATATATATATATATATATATATATACACGACAATACAGGCAAGTAAACAGGTAAACATTGAATAATCAATTAAACGGAAAGCCCAAAAAACAGTGAGCATTGTCTTTGAATTAAAATATTGTTCTGAAAATAGAATCAAAAAGCCCAAAAAATACATTGGTCACCTGAAAGAAAATTAAAAAAAAAAAAAAAAAAGGTACATCAAATGTAAAAGAAGTTTAGGAGTATCACTAGCAGGAGTAGCAAATTGGGAGGCCTTGTCATTCGACATGTCCCGGTCCACCTCTTCTAGATCTAAACTCTCCAAGTCTATTCTAGTGGGATGCTTGACTAGGTACCAACGAAGGAGCTCAAAGCCCTTGTAGTACCAACTGAAGAGCACAGTGTTGTACTCTTCAGTTTGCTGGAAAGTGTCAACGGCCTTGGCAGCAATTGTCTTCAGCTTCTCCTTCATGACCTAGAGTTGCTCGTCCTTCTCCAGGGTCAGCTGCCTCTCTGCTCTGAGATCGTCCTTAGGACCTTGGCCTTCTCTTTAACGGTGTTGGCCTCATTCATGAGGAGATCAGATCCTTCTTGGGGTTCTCCACCGATTAAGCAACCTAAGGAGATCACCCCAAACTCGTCAGAGGGACTCTCCCACTCATCCCTAGACACAAACAAGAATCGGGACTTTCAATATCTGAACGATGAAGGCAGGTCCCTGACAATCCTAGTCCTCCTCTCCTAAGGTACCAATTCATAGTACCCATGTTTCTTGGACTCCTTTAAACGGTACATATAAGCAAGCTCGTCCACCTGAATCATGTCTCCTTTAGTGATGGCCAACCATATCTCCATACAGTTGACAACTATCCTTCATGAATTGGGCATAAATTGCCTGAAAGCAATATTGAAATGGCCTAGGAGCTCCATGATGAAAGGGTGGACAAAAAATTTAAGCCCGCTCAAGAAAACAACCTCATAGAAGTATACCTCCCCAGGCGAAAAGTGACAGGCTCGTTCCTCCTCGTGGGGAAAATTAACTGTAACCCTTTCAGGGAATTGGAATCTCTCTCTAAACCTGGAAAGCATTTTGGCATCTGAGCCACACACCTTCTCGAGAGCATGAAAGGCCCTAATTTGTCATGAGCCAGAAGCGGCGGTGTCCTCTTCCACCTCCACAGGATCGTCGCTAGACGACAACCCCGTCTTGAGTTCACTAGATCTCACCTTCAACATCGCTCTTCGCTCACTAGCTAGGTTCTCGAACCAATCTACTGACTGGCACAATAAGGGGAACAAATCAACCAACATTGCACTCAGGCTATTACCCTCAAAAACAAAGTTTTTAACTACGGGGGAGAAGGAACGGGAAGCACCTAAGGAAGCCCCCAAACACACATAAAAAAATGAAATTGAAGGGCAAGCTATCCTAACCTCAGAACCACTAACCATGGAAGCCTAAAAAACCAACAAAAAGGGGCAAAAATCCTAAAATCCATACCATTTATCAAAACCCAAAAACCCAAAATAACCAAAAACCCATACAATTCATCAAAATCCAAAATAGTTTAGAAAATCAGAAGTCTATACAACAAAAAGCAAAAAAAAGAAAAAGGAGGGAAAAATGACATACTTCAAAAGAAGCTACCACAGAAAGAGAAAGCTTGAGAAAATCGAAGCTTGGAGAAGAAACACAAAATCGCAGCTTGGAGAAGAAGAAACACAGAGCAATGATAGTGAAAAAGTGAGAGAAAATGAGAAAAGAAGGGAAGTTTAAAAACAAGGCCCTAAAAACCGAAAAACCAGAAGGAAACTCGAGGGTCACACAAGTGGGGCATTAACTCCGCCAATCAGGGCATGCCACGTGGCCACGACGTGAACAGCACTGCCACTACACATTAAATGCGGGACACAATCCCAAAAGTCGAGTCTGGGCAGAAAATCTTTCACATTCTATTGGTCGTCCTAACACACACCGACGACCACAGAACCTAGAGGGGCATTTGATGGGACCGACGAACCCCCCTGCCCAGACAACCTCATTAAGAAAGATCGTCCACCCTACCGCGATGTGGATGAACACAGGCAAGCCATTAATAAGAAGTTTTAATGACTCGATCCGTTACGAATTAGCTATCATACCGTTGGAAACTCATCAACACTTGCATTAACGAGCCCTGAAGCGTTACAAGAAGGGGCACTAAAGCCACAATTAAAGTCCCAACGGCTAGAAATAATGAAGCTATATGTACAAGTCCACTAGGACCAAATCAGGTATATACACTCAACTGAATTATATTTTTGTTGACCTCATTTTGATATTTCAAGCTCTCTTATTCCCTAAAAGGCTTCTATTATTGACTTTATTATTGGAGGCCCTGTGGCAAGCACTACACCGGTGACCATCACTACACTGGTGACCATTTGAGGAGAGCTTTCGTCTCATACCTTGCACGCTTGGTGACGAGGATTTGACGCTGTCTGGATGAACCTACACAGCTGACGATTTTGACACCATCATTTCTGTGTCTCTTTGGGTGACTATATGTACAAAAATGAGAATGCACACAATAATTGAAATGAATTAGGGACACTATTTATATAGGCACTTGTACTAGTTTTAGAAGAGTTTTCGAAGATTGAAAGTTATGTGTTTAGATTTTAGAACCCTAAAATAGCTTCCTATCAATTTTAAATAATTAATAATAAATGGGATAGTTATCTATATATGTATATAAAACCGAAACCTTTAAAACTCTCACAATTTTTCACGTTAGCACAATATTTAAATAAAATTATTATTTTTAGTTCAAACTTAACCAAGAGTAAAACTCTATCTCTCTAATAAGTTCAACTTAAATTCAAACTCATCATTATCATTTTTTTTAAAAACATTATTTTTGTTTAATCAAAATTTAACAAGGAGTGAAACACTATCTCTCTAAAAAGTCTAACTTAAACTCAAACTCAAACGTTGATAATCTATATAAAAAAAAAATTATGATAAGACTCAAAAAAGTAAAAGAAACTAACAATGAAAAAAAAGAGACTCACATTGATAATCGTGGGTTTGGTTTTTGAGTTAAAATTTCTACTAATTATTTGTTTATATTGTACATGCCAGATAAAGATGCAACCTATGTTTTCAAGCCTAGGAAATGATAAATTTTTATTTGGTATGTTATATATAAATTTGTTGAATTTGGTTTGGTTTTGAAGTAGAATTTGAGGATTTTATAAATTTTGAAGTTTTAAGTCTTGGGATTTTTGGTATTTGCGTCTCAGTAGGTTGATTTTAATTCTTCACCTTAAATGCTTTTTATTTAGTGAACATTTTTAGACCGTTTAAAATAATCCAATTAACCTAGTTATTTAGCAAAGTTATTAACTTAGGTAAATTATGCAAATCTATGTTAATGCAAATCTACGTTAACACAAATATATCATATCATGCAAAGCAACAGAAAAATAAAGAACACAATGATATGATGACCCAGGAAAACCAAACCGGTAAAAAATCTGGGGAGAATTTAACCTAGCTATTCTCAAGGTAAAACTGAATTCACTATGAAAGAATTGAAGTTTACACAATAGTGACTTAGGCCACTAACATCCTATTGCTATCTCGAGTAGGAAACTTACTACCACAACCACGTGACAGCTCCGAGTCTATAGACTACTTCTTTCTTGGATTCCCAGCAAGCACAAGCACTCCCGCTTGTAAATCTTTAAGCTCTTAATGCAGCAACTGAATGATCATCAAGTTCTTGACATAATCTTGATCCTTGATAACCCTAAGTATGTGTGAAGGCAAATACCTCTAGATCTCTCACAAAGATTCACACAAACAGCATTAACAACCCCTAAAAACGTGGTTAGGGTTTTCCCTTATATACCTAGGGCAAAACATAAAACCCTACACATAAAACGGGCTTGGGCTGAGTTGGAAAAATTTGCAGAAAAAAAAATTTGCATGACTTTCGATTGGTCGAGTTTAATTCTCGATCGATCGAGCCAGATAGAATTGCACAGTAAATTCCGCAGCAACTCGATTCCAACTTTACATAAAAGATACATAATTTGAGCAGTCTAAACAAAACTAAAACGTTTTAATCATGGTTTGCCAATATTACAGATTAGTGTTCTAATACATTTAAACATAAATGTCTTAGAACCTAACATTTAGGTTCATGTGATTTTTTGTTTTCTTATTAAAAGCTATATTTTGGTTGATTAATTATTTGTTTGGATTAATTTCAATTAATTATTATTTTTTAGAATGTCAATTTACTCATTGTTAGATTTTTTTTTTTTTTCAGAGTCAATATTTTTTCTGTGCATTGCACGGATTAGCAACTAATTTTGTCAATATTTAAATGCATGGTAATAATGTTTATGAGCATAGAGCATCAAATGCATCAAAAATCAATTGTATGAGGCAAAGAAAGGTAAGCGTACGATGTTGCTAGTGGGTTGGACAAAAGAACCAGAGAAGTGTAAGGGTGATTCGACTATATATATATATATATATATATATATATATATGTGAACACCAATATACAAGAAGATAAATATGACTCACACATAATGATGATTCTTATAAAGAAGCACAAGCTCTCTAATTTTTTTTATACCATTCAAATTTGACATTATTCTAATTATTATCTTAAATTAAATGAATTTCTATCACTAAAATAAAAAATAAAAATTTCAAAATTTATGGTTTATAACTTTCATTCCTGTTTTAATTCTTATATTAGCTATAAACGATGGATGCTAGGTGTTGTGTGTATAGACCTGTGCAGGAAGGCTCATACAGCTGCAGCAGGCTTTGGATAAGGATATATGAATAACAATGACATCTAAATAATTTTATCTCTTAGATAAAAAAAAATGCTCTGTGAATACAAGGAAGCTTTAATATTTTATATTAGTCCCAATATATCGGCTTGAATGCATCAAATTATATAACGTTTTCAAGACCAAATGAACAGAGTCGTATCAAACAAAATAAATAATGATTATATAATTCAGCAAAAAAATAAATAAATAAATTATGATTATATAAATATCTAGGCGTGATGCGCTTGGCTTTTACATGGGTTCTGCATGTCGGTGAGAGCCTGTCACGTACCGTTGAATTCTCCTCGATTTCTCTCCTCCATTTGTTCATGTTTCTTTTTTTCTTTTTTCTTTTTTTTTAATGAATTTACTGTTAACCAGTTCTAGTTGTCATAGACCATTCAGCAGAGGCTGCTTTTGGTGATAATACGTACCCGCTAGACAAAAAGAAAGACTCGGTCAAACCAGACATGATCTATACATTCTTTAATAGATATGAATTTTAATAATTATAATAGTTAATTTATTAATACTAACTACTAATCCATCCAATGCATTAAAAAAAACTTTAGAAAATATTATGTTTTATCTTATAATTAATTTTAAATATGAATTTTAATAATTATGATAATTAATAATATACATTCATTATGATTTAATAAAACTATTATTCTATCAATTTTAAAAAATATGATGTGATAAGATTTATAGATAATTTAAATTTAAGAAAAAAAGTTTTTGTATGTAAAATTATATATTTTATCATTTAAAGAAAATAGGATGTAACAAAGTTTGAATATAGAATAAAATTTAAATATAATTAAAAAATTATATTAAAATAATGATGTATAAAATGGTGAAGTATCAAACAATTATTTTTTTTTTTTTTTTGATTCTCAACTTAAGATTTCAATTAAGACAAAGGGAGTTCATACAAGATACATCATGCTGCACTTGTGCAGAAATTATGGGTGGCGTATCTTCCACCCAAATGACCCTATCCGATACAGATTTGGCATATCTTGCCATAATGTGAGCAGCAGAGTTAGACCCTCTGCCAACCTGAGAAACAGACCACGCATCAAAGCAACGGAGGTACACTCTCAGACCCTCTATGACTTTTTGGATGCAGCACGGAGCGACATTTTGGTCCCGGATTGAACTGACCACAGTTTGTGAGTCACTCTCAATAATGATCCTTTTGAGGCCGAGATCCCACGCAAGATGAATACCATCTTCGACTGCTTTAGCTTCGCTCTCCACAGCACCCAGTGGCAGCTCCCATTTTTTGCTCATTGCTCCCATTAGGAGACCATCTTCATTTCTTATCACCACCCCACTGCCACAGCTTCCAAGCTCGCTGAAAACCGCACCATCTGTATTGACCTTGTACCAGTCCTGCCTAGGAGGAGACCAAGGACGAGTGGGCTTTGGAGGGGGCCTCGGCTGTGATTGAAACTCCTGTTTTATTTCTTCTACATAGTCATCCACGGACCTGAGCAGCACCTCTTTGTTCTTACATTTTCCTTCATGCAGCGCCATATTTCTGTTACTCCATAGGCTCCACGCAGTCACCGCAAATTTAGTCCAATCAACCGTCGGTTGGAGCTCCAAAATCCCCCATACAATATCGATGAATTCACACAGAGGCTCTTGCAGCCTAGGGAGTATAAATTTAGTCCCGTTCCAGACCTCTTTTGCAAACTGACAGCTCCACAAAACATGTCCTGAAGTCTCGCTTTGACCACAAAGAGCACATTGGTCTTCACACTCCACTCCCCTACTCGTAAGGCGATTCTTAGTGGGAAGAATATTTTTACAAGCTCTCCACATAAAATGTTTTATTTTATTTGGACACTCCAGCTGCCAAATTACCTTCCAAATGGACCGCATCTTAGAGCTATCTGAACTACCCCCAGGGGCTGATCGCGAAGAGCCTTCTTTCAGCCATTTTTGTGCGACCAAGTAAGCACTTTTTACTGTAAATTTACCGTCTTTGGTCCATGCCCATACGAGAGAGTCTTCAGGCAGCCGAGAGCTTAATGGAATTCCCAGGACCACTTCAGCTTCATGAGGGAGGAAGGTATGTCTAACCTTAGCAATATCCCAACATCTACTATCAGCATCAATCAGGTCCGAGACCCACAAAGCAGCGTGTTGGGGCTGTCTTGGACTAAACACTTTAAACGTCTCCGGTCTTGGGATCCACTTGTCGTCCCATATTTTTACTTGTTTACCATTACCAATGTTCCACCGTGAGCCCCTCACCAACACTTCTTTGGCAGCCATTATGCTCCTCCAGGCATAAGAGGGTCTTCGGCCCAGCTGAGCATGAAGGAACGTAGCCTTAGCAAAATATTTTGCTTTGTACACTCTATGCACCAGGGAGTTAGGATTTGTCAGAATTCTCCAACCTTGCTTTGCTAAGAGGGCTAAATTGAAGGCCTTAAGATCCCTAAAGCCCATACCCCCCTCGGCCTTTGTCAAACATAATTTTTCCCAAGACACCCAAGCCATTTTCCTCTCCTTATCCTTCTGCCCCCACCAAAACTGACCCATCAAAGAATTTAGTTCCTTACACAGAGACTCAGGCAGCTTGAATACACTCATAGTGTATGTGGGTGTGGCTTGTGCCACTGCTTTGATAAGGACTTCACGGCCCGCATTTGACAGTAGTTTGCCCTTCCATCCTGCAATTTTCCGTCCCACTTGGTCTTTAATCCGGTTAAAAGCTTTCCTTTTCCCCCTTCCCACTAATGGAGGTAACCCAAGGTACTTTTCGTGATGTCTAACAATCTCCGCCCCGAACATTTGCTTGATATGGGCCTGCATCGCCCTATCCGTGTTCTTGCTGAAATATAAGGCCGTTTTTTCCTTGTTAATCTTTTGACCCGCCTCCCGCTCATAATCCTCCAGCACCTTTAGCACCCTATTACACTCCGCCATTGATGCTCTACAAAAAATGATGCTGTCATCCGCAAATAGCAAGTGTGAAATGCTTGGTGCCCCTCTACACGCTGCCACCCCTTTGATGAGCCCATCTTTCTCCTCTTTTTTCAGCATTGCCGACAGCCCCTCAGCACAGAGCAAGAATAAATACGGCGAAATAGGGTCACCTTGCCTCAGCCCTCTCGATGGAACAATTTTTCCCTTTGGTTCCCCGTTTATCAGCACAGAATATGATACCGTACACACACACATCATCATTAGCTCAATCCACTTCTCATGAAACCCCATTCTCCTCATTACAGCTTCAAGGTACGACCATTCAACCCTGTCGTAGGCCTTGCTCATATCAAGTTTCACTGCCATTAACGCTTCCTTACCTTTTCGTCTCTGATCAATACTATGCATTGTTTCAAATGCAACCAGCACATTGTCTGTTATCGATCTACCTGGCACAAAGGCACTTTGTGACTCATCTATCACCTCCCTAAGGATTCTCTTTAGCCTATTCGCCAATACTTTGGATATGGTTTTATACACCACATTACATAAGCTTATGGGCCTGAATTCTGTCATTTTTTGGGGGGAAACAACTTTCGGAATAAGACAAATATATGTTTCATTAAGCTCAGAGGGCATCACAGCAGAATTTAATACATCCAGCACACATTTAGTAACATCAGACCCAACTATATCCCAATATTGATGGAAGAAAATAGGTGACATACCGTCCGGGCCAGGGGCCTTTGTAGGGTGCATCTGCTTCAAGGCTTTCCACACCTCCTCCGCCTTAAACTCAGCCAGAAGTTCTTTATTCATGTCTGAAGTGACCCTGGGAGAAATTGCATCCAAACTTGCAGCTCCGTTGGAAGGATTGTCCGTCTTAAATAGGTTGGCAAAGTATTCTAGTATTATGGTGTCGATACCCCCTTGATCCTCTGTCCAAACCCCATTCTGATTTTGCAGTCCTTCAATTCGGTTTTTCCTTCTCCTTTGACTAGCTGTGGCATGAAAAAATTTCGTGTTCTTATCCCCCCATTTCAACCACGAAGCTCTAGACCTCTGCTTCCACATAATTTCCTCCCTAATTAGCACCTCATTGATTTCCTTCTTCAGGCATTTGATTTCCTCTGCTTTGTCAATGATTCCATCAATGGCTTCCAGGTGTTGGAGCTGGTTCCTTTTTTGTTTCAAGTTGTTATTCACGTTCCCAAAAACATTCCAATTCCACCTCTGCAGTTGTTCTTTGCAGCAATTCAATCTATCCGTGATTTTAAAATCCGGGTCGCATCGAAGAGGCTCCCACGCCTCCTCAATAACCTCTCTACACCCCGACTCCCTAATCCACATTGCCTCGAAGAAAAATCTCTTTCTTATCGGATTGCGAGGTTGGTACCGGCGTAGAAACAGGGTCAACAAAAGGTGATCCGAGACAGACATAGAGTAGTGATGCACACAAGCTTCAGGAAAACTTTCGATCCAGCTTTCACTAGCCACCATCCTATCCAGGCGCAGCTTTGTTCTTTGATTCCCTGCCCTTCCATTGCACCAAGTAAACCTCTGCCCCACAAACCCCAGGTCAAGCAATTTACACTTACCCAAGCACTCCCTAAAATTCTTCATTTGATCAGCATCCCTCTCCGGACCACCATACTTTTCATCGGACCGGGCGATTTCATTAAAATCTCCAAACACCACCCACGGCAATTGACTTTGCCTTTTCAAGATTTCCAGCAATTGCCAAGAGCTATAACGCTTGGCCGTATCAGGATGGCCATAGAAACCGGTGGCCCGCCACGGAGTTGAAAAAGAACTGTCGTGGATCTCAACATCGATGTGCGAGTTGGAGCAGCTCTTGAACCTTACATCAGTGCCCTCCCTCCACAACAGTGCCAGCCCACCACTGCGCCCATCACTCGGAACCGAGATACCCTGTGTGTAATCCAATTTTTTTTGTATTCCTTTAATCCTATTTGTGCCAGCCTTAGTCTCTGACAAAAAGACCAACAGGGGTTTTTTAACTCTCACATCATCAGAGAGTGTCCGAACTGCCAGGGAGGACCCCATTCCCCGACAGTTCCATGCAATGACACTCATTTGGCTCGGCGGTGCTGCTCAGCAGCCACCGCCACACCGCCAACCATTTGCTCCTCTCCATTCTTAATTTGTTGTTGTTTCTTACTACCTCTTCTACGTTTCAGGTCACATATATTTGGGTCTAATTCCTGAAGGGGAACTGGACCTTCACGTTTTTTGTTAATTGACTTACCTTCATCCTGGGCTGTTTTAACTTGGGCTGCTCTTGCTATTCTTTTCCAATGCCCACTCTGTGGGTTTAAAGATTCCGAAATCCAGCCCTTTTTTGCATCAAAACTCATTGCTATTGGGCCCGAAAAGGAGCCCTCCAACTTTGGCCCAATATTTTGGTTGGTACCGTCTATTGGCTCCTTCATTAATTCTCGTTCCTTCCGGACTTCGTGGGTGGGACCTGCCCCCACTTGCGTGTTATCCACATGCGCACCCTTGGCTTCAGACTCCTCAAAGCTTGATTGCCCTCCCTTGGTTTCCTTCTTCTCTACACTTCCTGTCACCTTTTGAGCCTTACCCAAGTCAAGCACAACTTCTGACATGGGCGTGGATTGGACACCTTCCATCATACTTCCTGCAGGATTGCAATCAAACTGACAAGGCGTCTCGGACACGCCACTGCCACCAGAACCCGAGGCCCCCTGGTTTATTTTTTCCGGTACCTTCATCGTCTCCCCCCCCGTTGTTCCGGCGCGTTGCATCATCACCCCACTACTTCCACCACGCCGAACTGGATCTCCCCTCAGCCACGCACCATATTGCAGCTGGTTTTCTTCTTCTGTTGGTTTTCCTAATTCCTGACTTTCAGTGCAATCCTTAAGAGCATGATTGAGGAACCCACACCTATAACAGAAATTGGGTAACCTCTCATATTTAAAGTTGACCCATTTTGATTCTCCCCCTTCGATGGTAATCTTCCTTCCACGAACCAATCGCCTTGTTACATCGATTCGCACCCGAACGCGCAGACACTTACCCCATTGAACCCCCGAATCTGGCACATCCACATCTATCACCTCTCCTAGGCTTGAACCGATAGTCCTTCCAGTTTCTTTCGTTCTGCTTTTCAGTGGTAAATTATAGATCTGAATCCAAAAGGGTACCCATTTGAGGTCTATCTCTCTTGGGGTTAACTCCCCGTCAAAATCTTGGATTACAACAAGTTGTTTCTCATAGCTCCAGGGGCACATATCCATCACTTTCTTTTTATCTTTTGCATCTCCGAACTCGACCAGAAAAACCTCCTCATCTAACTCCGATATTTGGACTCCTTTGTTAGTTTTCCACAACATTCTCAAATTTTTCCTCAAAGAATCCAAATATATGCTTCTCTGTGTTAGAACCTTCAAAATAGCACAGCTCTTTCCCACATCTCTTGCTGCTTTCGTGCTACTGCTATCGAGGTCTATCCTAACCTCTTCTTCCTCCGTAAACTTTAGCTTCTTCCATAATTCCTCTAGCTCCTCTGCCATACTTATCTCTACTTCCTTGTTGTTTCTCACAAGGGAAACGTAGCTCTCTCCACTAGAAACCGGACACAGGGGAAGAAGAGACACTCCCCACTACACCTGCCTCACTCAATGGAGACCAACCCCAACTCTCGCAAAAATTGCGAGACACTCTACTGCTACTATGCGCCTAGGCACAAGAGCACTTGTTTTACACCCCAGTATCAAACAATTATGTTTCATAATATGTATCGCTTTTGCTTTCGTATAGCTGCATGTGTTCATTTAAATATTGAAAATAAGCCGAGGAGGACCAACGTTCCCGACTAGTTATTTGGAATTTGTAATAATTGTGTCAGGAAAATTTTGTAAGTGAAATGACAGTTCTTTGTCTTTATGCGAAGGGCAAACTGATTTGAATCACACTGGACTTGCTTATGACAATAAAATATAAAAATCGTAATTAATCGCTTTATTAAAGACCTCTCTGTCATTTCATTTTGATAATTATATTGAGGGAAGGGGAATTTGAGGCTCTTAGCTTGTAGTAATTTAATCACTCCAGAGTATATAAGTACAAGAATAAAAGATATGGCTTGTATCTATACTTACAGTTAGTCGGGCTTCGGTTTTATTTGGTCAGATACAGCTTATGAGGTCTTAAAAACTATACAAAGAAAATATGATAAAAGAAGGTTTATATATAAAATATAATTTAAATACAATTAAAATATTATATTAAAATAATAATATAAAAAGTTGTGAAGTCTTAAAAACTTGTATTACATAATTTCATGAGGTCAAGACAATGTTTTGCTTTCAATTATGTTTGGCTTTCATATATATATATATATATATATATATATATATATATATATATATATATAATAGTTGCATGTGTTCATTTAAATATTGAAAATTAAGCTGAGGACGACCAACAGATTGACACTTATAATTTCCCGATTAGGCATTTGGCATTTGTGATAATGGTGTCAGGAAAAGTTTGTTTGTGCCAAGATAGCTCTTTGACTTTCTGGGAAAGGACAAATTGATTTGAATCACTCTTCCTTGATTATCATAAAAAAAATAAAATAAAAATCATAATCAATCACCTTATTAAAGACCTCTCTGCCATTTCTTTTTGATAATTTGATACTTACATTAAGGGAAGGATGACCACTAAACCATTTCAAATTTCACAAATTAAACACTCATCAGTCTATATTAAACCACAAATGCACAAATATAATTTATGTTCAATTAAATAGGCCCAGTTTTAATTTGTTACTTTTCCAACCATAAGATTTAATTTGTTACTTTTGAAATTATGGATTTCTTATATTCCAAAATTATAAGATTTTAAATATAATTTTTGCAAAAAAAAAAAAAAAACTATTTTTTTTTTTTTTAGTTTTGTTTAGTCTCTCATTTAATTACAAATAAATGAAAAAAAAAAAACTCAAATATAAATCTTAACTAACACCTAAATTCTGCAATTTATTATTATAAGTTCGCCATTTTAATAAATTCTTTAAAAAGAGGGAAAAAAAAAAAACTAGATTCTACATACTAAATTGTATTGCTTTTAGACCCCTTAAAACACAACTAGATTAACCTAGTTAATTAGCCAAGTGATTACATTGTCAAATTAAATAGATATAGGTTAACACAAATATATCATATCATTATAAAGTGAAGAAAAATAAAGAACACAACAATATGATAACCTAGGAAACCCAAACCGGTAAAATACCTGGAGAGAATGTAACTTAGCTATTCTCAAGGTAAAACAAATCCACTATGAAAGAATTGAATTTTACACAATAGCAACTTAGACCACTAACATCCTATTACTATCTCAAGTAGTAAACTTAATACCACAACCATATAACAGTTCTGAGTCCATAGACTACTTTTTTTTTGGATTTTCAGCAAGTACAAGCACTCCCGCTTGTGTATCTTTAAGCTCTTAATGCAACAACTGAATGATCATCAAGTTCTAGACATAATCTTAATTCTTGATAAACCTAAGTATATGTGAAGGCAAACACCCCTAGATCTCACAAGAGATTCATATACACAGCATAAACAATAACCTTAAAATGTGGCTATGGTTTTCTCTTTTATACCTAGGGCAAAACATAAAACCCTACACGTTAAACCGGGCTTGGGCTGAGTTGGAAACAACTTGCAAAAAAACAATCTGCACGAGCTTCAATCAATCGAGTCTAATTTTTGATCGATTGAGCCAGACAGATTTACATAGTACATTTAGCAATGCACTAAATTTCAACTTTACACACAAACATACTTTGAGAAAGTCTAAAAACAAGACTGAAAATTTTGATCATGGTTTGCCAACATTACAAATTCTAATACATTTAAACCTAAAGTACTAGAACCCAACAAACTCCCCCTTTAGCAATCTGTGACAAAACATAAATTAAACAAAGTGCTCAAAGTTACAAAAACAACCCATTACAAAACATTGCCTAACAAAAACAAATTCAACCTAACTACTATTTATCAATTGCAAGTGTAGACAGCAACGTGACTAAATCAACCTATATATTCCTGTAACACTTAACAAACACATAAACGCATAAGTGGAAAATACAAGTAAACAAAATAAATTCTTGATTTCACATAATCATAAACTATAAGACATATATCATGAATAACCTCATAAATATAAATTAATAAACAATGGAGCACAATGTGAAACAAGAAACAAAAATAAACATACCATAGTATCTCCCCCTATCATGGACAACCCAAAAACAATGTAAATACATGGTGAGACACCTAGATAAAATCTACATCTCCATAGCTCCAAAACAACAAAAAAAATCTCCCCCTATCAGCAATAACTCCTTTCCATATGTACTCCCCTTTTTTGCGACGAATTACCAAAAGGCACTCACTCATCATCAAAAGGTGATGGTGAAGATGACTACCTAACTCGTCAAATCCGCTCTCCAAGCCTAAAGCTCAGTAAGCACGTCCACCAAAATCTGACCATGAGCCGCTTGAACGGTCATGACAGTATCCAAATCACAACGAATGCTAGAAACATCCAAAGTAGATGGTGGAGGAGTAGCTGCAATAGTCGGATTGATATAATCATTAGTAGCTAGATCACTTGTAGAAGGAGGAGGATGAGGAGGAAGAGGAGGAGGTGCACTAGAGGAAGACTTTACTTTATGGCGTTTAGAGCTAGCTCGCATATGAGCAACCCTCTGCCTAAGAAATGTGATACCTATAGGAGCTATGATATGAACAGGCTCAGTCGCTGGAAACTCATCTAATTTTAGATGTAATAAAATCCAATGAATAAAAACAGGAAAGAATAGACCATGAGAAACAGAACTATTCCTATGAACCTCAATTAAAGAACAAATGAAAAGATGAGGAAACTCATAGAAGCATCTATGACAAGCGCATACAAAAATGCACATCACTCCAAAGGAATAGTGTGCAGATGAGAGATAGGCTAGATGGAATGACACAAAATCCAAAAAAAAAGATAATGAATCTTGGCCAACTCGTGAGAAGTGATTCAAGGATTAGAACCCCACTGGATAGAAGACCTAGTAAAATATGACATAATGTCATCAAGGGGTAGAGACTCATCGTAAGGATAAACAAGATGCTGAACCAAATGCACCCCAAGAGCAGCAGCCACTACCAAAGGAGTAATGATGTACTTTTCACCCCATATCTAACTTTTCACTAGAGTGTTGGAATCATAGGAATGGACATAGAGGTTCGAGTAGAACTCTCTAATCAAGGCAGCTGAAGGGGGATGTGAAATCTCCACCAAAAGAAGCCAACCCCTACTCTCAAAGTTTCTCCAAATCTCACCATCTAACTCATCTAACACTACTTTCCACTTAGCCCACATAGACCTAAGATTGTTCAGCTTCTCATATGTCTCTTGGTTTTTCTCACTCAAAACTCTCACTGTCAAAGGTGGGGGCAGAAGAAGAGAAGGATTTCCTATTTGCTCTAGTCTTCCTAGTCATGATGCTAAGGATCAAAAGGACAGACACAAAAGAGACAGAGAGAAAGAAAATAAAAAATCAAGGGCAAACTGCAAGTTAACACAAAAAAATATAGAAAATAACAATTTATATGATGCACGAACAATATCAACACATGATGCATGCTCTAATGCAGTGAGAATAGGTTCAATTGCACTTTAAAATCACAAAATTGGCTTAAGCATAGAGTTTATATCAAAAACTCCAAAATTTTGAAAAACCGACTTTCACAAATCTCAAAAAATTCATCAATTAATCATTACACAAGATAAATAACATAAAATAATGATTAAATCAATCAATCTAACAAGCCAATTTCATCAAATTAAGCTCAATTGAACAAAAACCCCAATTCGGGTAGTTTTAAGCCCTAGAAAATTAAAATTTTTCAAATTCAACAAATTGATCAAATTAATTCACAAAGATCAGATTTATATCATCCCACAACAAAAATCCATTGATCAATTTCCAAAGAAAAAGTTAATAACATCAAAATCCCCAATTTTCTTTAGGTTCGAAATATTCCCAATATGCATGAAACATGAAAATAAATGAAAAAGAAGGGGCAAAAGGGTCTTACCGGCTTTAGAAGACAAAAACCTTGCAAAAGATTTGAGAGAAAACGACAAAAATTTGAATTGACTCCTTGACCGATCGAAGAGAGAGAGAATAGCTTTTGAGAAAGTTAAAAAAAGTGATGAACACGTGAAAAGCTAAAGGTTTTAAAAACTCTCTATACCATTTTTGATTGATCAAGAATTAGATTTGATCGATAGAAAATTAAATTCGATCAATCCAGCATCAATTGAGAATCGATCGAGTAGGACAGATTCAAACCAAAATTTTAATCGCAATTTCGATTGATCGAAAAACACGCTTGATCGATTGAAAAACTGAATTTTATTTTTTGAAAAATAGACCATTTTAATGCATAAACTCCTCAAAGCATAGTATTTTGTGAATAAAATGCATGAGTACAAGATGAAAAGTTTTTCAAAAAACCGTTGTATTGAACCCAGGTCTACCAAAAATAAAATTTTCAATCAATTTTCCTTAAATTCTCAAACTACAAAATATTTTGCATAACAATCAAGGAAGTTTCAGTCTTGGATGGCCAAAACAAAATCACACATAATAACATGTACAAAGTTTAGCAAAGAGTAACTTGTGTAGTGTGTGCAACTAGCAAAAGCTTGAGATACATGTGAGGTGATATGTGAATAGAAATCAAGCACAATTTCTACAAAATTCATCACATAAATTTGAAAGAGACTATCACCTAAAGAGTTACATCATATAACTCCCATCTCTCCTAGAATAAAAGTTTGTAATCATGTAAGTTTCTTGATTTTGCCTTATAATGTACACACAAATTTTATTTGATGCAACAAGGTACATAAACAAACTAGTAAAGTGCAATAAATCCAAGAAAAAATAAAGTGCAATAAATAAATGTTATGCAATGCAATTCCTAGAACACAAAAACTCAATCAGCCACCTAGGCAACCAGTAAGGAGATTTGCAAGGCAGGCAACCACCAACCAAGTAGCTAGGCAGCCAACCAGCCACCCAGCTAGCCACCTAGGCAACCACCAAGGAGGTTACCCAAGCAGCCAACCATTCAAGCAGGCAACCAAGCAACCAATCAGCAAGCAAGGCAGTTAACAAGATTAGCAAATAAGAAGGCCAACTAGGCAACTACCATTTAAGCAAGGCACCCACCTGGACCAGTAAACAATGCAACCAAGTAGACAACTAGTCAACCAACAAGTGGGGTAGCTAGCCATTCAACAAGAAAGCCAACTACACATCAAGCAAGTCAACCAGCCACAAAAGCAAACCCTACACACAACCAACTAAAACATCTACTTCAGTTTCAAGTAGACCACCACCATCTGCAGTAGATTCAAGTAGACCACCACCATCTACAGTAGCTTCAAGCAGACCACCACCATCTGTAGCAGATTCAAGTAGACTATCACTAAGTAAAGCACCCACAACCTAATGGTTCTCATGCAGCTAGCCCGTCTCTCATACTTTGAAGGAAACATGGGACACAAGAAAACCTCTATCTCAGGTATATACACAAACACAAACACCACCCATTATACTTACATAAAACACTGGTTTAGATCTTGATATGGAGCTGCTATGTATTTTGCAGCCTCCAAAACGGTTGATACCACCAAGGGTAGTTGGGAGAAGTCATTTGTTCTCATATGGGAGAGGAGGTGGATTAGGAGCTGAGACATCTGGTGCAATGTTCTCATGAAGCAGGGGCAAGGGCAAGGTCTTTGGGAAATGAAGATTGGAGAATGTGCAAGCAAAAACTATACTTTACTTTTTTTGTTATTGTGCATGTCTGATAGTAGCATGTCACCACTTTTTTGATATTGTGCATAACTTTCAGCTGTAAAGTTATTTTGTTATTGTCTTAGTGGGGATAGAACTACCTATTATTGAAGTACTTTAGCAGTGTTTAGCCATTAATGTTAGGTGGAGTCCACTTGTTTTGAACAGTGCTTATTATATATGTATTGAATGGTACTCTTGCTTTAAAACATACTTCTTTATGCTTCTTTAATTGATGTAAATAGAATCTTGTGGGGTGCATGTGCAATTGCCCCTTATATAAAGAAGAACAGATTGCATACCCTATTCAAATTACAAGATCACATTACATAAAGAACACATTACAAGGCAGCATTACACATTACATAAACAAGGCAGCATGCTCTATTTAATTTACAAGATCACATTACATAAAGAACACATTACAAGGAAGCATTACACATTACATAAACAATGTAGCATTATATAAACAAGAACATATTACATAAAGAAGAACACATCACATAAAGAACACATTGCATACTCTATTCAAATAAACAACAACATTACATAGTGCCAAATACATGGTTACCACTTTTTTTTTTTTGGTGGTAGTACCCCAATTTATACTTATACAATAACTACAACAACTTGCCTTCAAGGTAGACTTAATGGCTTTGTTCCAAATTCTCCCATCCTTCCAAAAAACACGAAAAAAATAGCAAAAAACCCCTATGACACAACAAGTGCAAATTTGTACTTCTGTAACTTCTCTTTAGATATTCTCTCTCTAACCCACCTTTTTCTTCCCTTCGCTTGACTACTTTTTTCCTCTTAATAGCTGCTGATTCCCTGTCACTAGCCTCATTTTCCTTTTCCTCTACAATTCTTGCTTGATTCTTGTACATACTGAATATTGCAAGGACAATGGGTTATTCATAAAGCCAACAACCACCTAAAGTATTTACAAGTAGGTTCATCATCCTACAAACAAAATCAAATTAGGGTTATTCATAAAGCCAACAAGACCAGAAAATAAAAATAAAAAAAAGGAAAAAAATCTGAAAACCAACTGTTACTCACCACATCATAGTAGCTGCACCCATAAAACCTTCTCCCAAAATTGTTCAAGGTCAAAACAGTCTGTAGCCGACAATGGTCAGCAAAGCATGAATGGTGACTGGAACCCGAGTAATAACTTGAAGAAGACATGTTCAGATTTCACTTGGCAATTTGAGTACAGAGAGAAATGTGTTTGAGGATTTTTAGGGATCTTGATATAGAGGAAATGGGTTTGGGGTTCTACGGTAGAGAGAGGGAGAGAGCTCGTTCTTTTTTTAGGGTTCTATTTGGGTTCTAATTTTGGCTTATATAGTAAATGAGATTTTCTAACGGAAAGGGCAAAGATGGGTAATAGGGGTCTAACGGAGGCCACCATAGGTGGGTTAAGTGATAACTCTTAAACCACAGGTGGACAATGTTAAAACGGGTCAAACCATAGGTGGGTAAAGTACAATTTCTCCATTTATAAATCTAACTTTTATGCAGAATTTTGAATATAAAAACTTGAAATTTAAATATTGGATGAATGACATAGTTATTGATCCCAAATCATATTGAAAATTTTCATGCATATAAAGTATGAGAAATTTTTATTAATCTAATGTTAAATTTTTTGAACTTATCATCAAATAAAAACTATTTTGTGGTGTAACATAACTTAAAGTTACATCTGATGTAACTCTAAGTAACATTATACAACCTAATAATTTTTTATTGAATTAATATTTCAAAAATCTTACGATTAGATTATATATTTTTTATATGCTTAACATATATCAAATTTGGTACTTAATTAGATACTATTTATTATTCCAAAAATAATATCGATTATCATTGGTTGAAGAAATAGACTTGTTCTTGAAGAAAAGGACCTGTGTATATATATATATATATATATACACACACACACACACACACACACGCGCGGTGATATAAAGACGAATCAATTCTTTAAAAAAAAAAGAGTAATTAATATGAAAGTTAATTGCTTTATAAAATCAAATTTAAATTTTTAAGTGTTTGCTTTGATGTTACAATTAATAGTGTTTTGGAATATGCATAAACTCAGAGTATATTTGGTATATGTATTTAAACACATGTTTTTAGTTTTTAAACAAAATTATATATATTTTTACATATTTTTTTACTCACATATATTTTCAAAAAAAATTAAAAACCGTTATTTAAGTACAAGTACCAAATTGAACTTTCAAAAGTTTTAACTAAAAACAAAAAACAAAAAGAGTAAAACAAAGAAGAGGTCAAAAGCAGTTGCGGTATGCTAAGAATTTGGCGTCTTCCAAACCATGCTTGTTGATTGAACGTGAACAAAAGAGATTTGTTAATTTGACCCGTGTCTTTATGTGTTTTTCCCTTACGGCATACTGTCTTCTCACTCACGGAATAAGTCAATAATAATAATAATAATAGTAACGCGTGAGGATGAAATTCTGTTTGAGAAAGTTCTCTAGACCCTTCTTCTTGTTTGTATCGTGTGGTCCAGGAGAGTGAAGCATCACTGGTTATGTCATACCAATCACTTGCCCTACAAGAAACGAATTAAGTTGCAGAAAATAAGAAATCATTTCTGAGCTCCCCTTGGCCTTTGGTTTAACAAAACAACAAAAATAATGGAATAAGGGAAATGTTAATAAACATCGTGCTATGTTTGTTAAGGTTTCCTTATCGTGAGTTCTATGTAATAAAAAAAAGAGATAAATAAAATAAAAAGGCATAAAAATACTTATAATGCTAAATAAAAATAATATAAAGCTACAAAACAGACAAAAAATTGCCAAAAAGAGAGTCAAAAAAATTTGTTAACGAGTACTTTGAGGTGCCAAGACAACTCATAGAATAAAAGCAAAAGACAACTCTAGACTCGGGTGGTCCAGGACTTAGCTGTCTGTCAGTTTAAAAAAAAAAAAGGTTTTTGAATTTTAAGGACAATCCACTACTCGAATTGATCTAAAATTAAATTATTGCAGAGATTCATCTAGGGAATAGTTGCTACAAAGCAAATTCTCTCTAGATAAGCATGTTGTGATATTTTATTTCTCAATTGAATCAATTTAAAAAATACTTAAAATTAAGGATTTATCAATAGGTAATTTTTCAAAACAAAATATATAATTTTAAAATTTTAGTAAACAAAAAACTCTTTATTCTTCTTCAATTTCATATTGATATATTCAAAACATTAAGGAATGAGAATTAGGGATGGCAAAAAATATCTGACCTGTGAGTATCTAGCTTGACCCAACCCTAATGGAGCAGGTTTTACTCGACCCGTAAAACAATTGGGTCAAGTTTGAGTTTTTAAAATAAAACCCGAACAGGGTTCAGGTTAGGTTCGAGTTTTAGTAATACCCGACCAGTATATATAATATTAAAAATTAAAAAAAAAAAAAAACCTAAGTATAAATAAACATTTTTCCAACCCCAAATCCCTCAGACCCATTCACTCTCACCCTCTCTCTGTCTTGCCAAGCCGCCTCTCATTCTTTCCCTCAACCCTTACTCTCACTCTCACTTGAACAAGATCGCTACTGCTCACGTTGCTGGCGCTGCTACTCTTTGCATACCTCACCTGGCCAGCACCGTTCCATTCTCCATCTCTCCAGTCTCTCCTCCCTACCTCCCTCACCTTGCCATAGCCTGCCGATGCTGCTCCTCCTCTCTTACCTTGTCGGACCCTCCTCCACCTCACAAGGCCACAACTCTCTCATCTCCCTCACCTCGTTGTGAACTCAAGCTTTTGCAATGAAAATTGTTCTTTTTGGTCAAAGAATCAAATTTGTATTTTCTAGTTTAAGTGCTATTTTTGTTAAATAGGATCGGCTTGTTTGATTTGATATTGTAGGGTCTTCTTCTTCGAACCTAGGATTTATATGTTAATTCTTGTTTTTACTTTTGATGTGGGAAAACATTGTAATGAAAAAAAAAAAAAAAAAAAGGTTTTTGATCTATTGGTTGCTAAGAAAATAATGGGTTTTGTGGGTTTCCGATTTGTTCAGATCAGGATATCCTTTTCTTGAGTGTTCATTTTCCCCTACTGTTTGGTTGCTCCGAAAATCAGTATCAAGCAATTTTTTTTTATTAGGGCACGAAATGGGCCCTAAAGTAGCATGGCCCAATGGGGCTCGCAGGGCCCAACATGGCAGGTTTGGGGGTTCAAAAAAGCCCGTTTAATAAACGGGCCATGTTCGGGTCACAAGTGTAGGCCCGTTTAATAAGGCTAGCATTTCACATAAATGACTATAATCATGTGACTAACATCTAGGCGAAGTTACCATATATAATCCAACAAATTGAGAGAGAGAGAGAGAGAGAGAGAGAGAGAGAGAGAGAGAGAGAGAGAGAGAGAGAGAGAGAGAGAGAGAGAGAGAGAGAGAGAGGTTCAAGTTACACCTAGTGTAACCCTAAGTAATATTACACTACCCAATAACTTGTTATTAAATTCATATTTTAAAATCATACCATTAAATTACATGTTCTATATGTGCTTAACATGCATGTTAATTTTCATGTCAATTGAATGTTATTTACCATGCGATTCATAAACTCATCTTTTATGAATTATTTTAAATTACAAAAACTTAAATTTAAACAATTGATTGATAACATGACTATTGATCTTTGATCACCATGAAATTTTTCAAGCACAGAGAGTATATGAATATCATGTATTCTAATAGTAGATTTATCAAAATTTATATCCAATAATAAGTTATTAAGTGGTATAATATTGCTTAGAATTATATACACACGTCAACAAGAAGTTGTATATATGATATTATAAATAAATAGATAAAATTGTATGCATGATATCCAAAATTGATATAAAAATATCCACAATTTAACCTATAAAAACGGATGTGGAAAAAAAAGAAAAAAAGGGTGAAATAATGGATGAGTGAGAATAACAAAGCCGCGGATCTATGGTCACATACTTTTTATTTTTTGGCTGAATAAATGGCACTCGGCAGTACTGTTCTCTTTCGCCTCACATAAATAACCCTTTTCTGTGTATTGTACCATCAATGAGGGCATCAACGTGGGAAGCTAGTTGGATCAATGAAAATTGTCTACTCATTATGATTAATTATATTAAAAAAAGGAAACAGTAATATCGACATGTAAAATTCTCCACACTCCATTCCAAAGAGTTTGAAGACTGTGTGCCGACTCCTAATACACTGAATTTTCTATCATGGAGTAGGGACAATGGTGTAACAAAGGAGTAGGGACAATGCATGTAAAATCCACTCTATGTAAGAGGGACCACAATAAACGCGAGTCCTCACCTATCTCTGCCACATATATTTATGGCCATCAATGCAAATACCAGTCCAGCATAGTAGTAAGTAGTGCCGCTAAAATTGTATTCCTATCTACTCCATGGCCAATCCGATCGCTCTCCCTCTATATGAAAAAATCCCACGTAAAAACACTTTACAAAGAGTCTTTGATATCCTAATCTTCCTCCTTCTCCTTTCTCTTCTTATTTATCGTTTTCTCTTCCTCAAAAATCATGGTCTCACTTGGTTTCTTGCCTTCCTATGCGAGTCATGGTTCACCTTCACTTGGGCTCTCGTCATCAGCACCAAATGGAATCCTGTTGATTACAAAACACATCCAGACCGACTCTTACAACGGTAATTTATAACTTGTGGTGCCAATAATATGTGACTTAATTTTAGTTGCCACTACAATTTGTATTTGGCTGTTCTTCTTCTATATATTTTTATTACAATCTCTTTACCTAGTCAGGTGTCTAACATGATTGATTCATGTTCATAACTTTGATATAGGGTACCTGAACTTCCATCGGTGGACATGTTTGTGACAACTACGGACCCTGTGCTAGAACCACCTATCATCACAGTAAACACCGTGCTCTCTTTGTTGGCAATTGATTATCCAGCTCACAAGCTAGCTTGTTACGTATCAGATGATGGTTGTTCTCCAATCACTTACTACTCTCTCGTGGAAGCCTCAAAGTTTGCCAAGCTTTGGGTTCCATTCTGTAAGAAGTACAATATTCATGTTAGAGCCCCCTTTAGATACTTTTCTAGTAACCCTCAAACTTTCGGGGGTAGTTCAAGTGATTTTCAACAGGAATGGAAGAGAATGAAGGTAATCCAAATCTGGAAGTGTGTCTGAAAATTTATTTTCCATCTTAAATCACAAAATTGGTATATCTTATAAAAAAAAACTTTTTGTTTGCTATATTGACGTAATCTAATGGTAAGATTATTACAAATTTTGTTACATAACATTTATAAAGTCGTATAACATCAATCACAAATTTTATATATTATATTATTTAAGTCTATTGATCACGTTATTTGGCAGATCAATTTGTAAAAAATTAATCCGAAATAGTATATCATTTTTCAATTGTGAAATGGGACAACGATGAGATCTTTGCCTGCAATTTATATGCAAATTTGTTTGTCTTTTTCTTCTGTAGGATGAGTATGAGCGACTTAGCCACAAAATTGAGGATGCGGTCCAAAAGTCCGTGCCAAGTGATTTTACTGGAGACTTTGCAGAATTCTCGAACATAGAACGCAAAAACCATCCAGCTATTATCAAGGTAACATTAACTCCCAAATAAAGAAAAAACCAAAAAAACAAAAGAAGAAGAAGTAAAACTCAATGATTCAGGGGGAAAAAAAAAACACACAAAACAGAAAGAAATAAAGAAAAACATAAAAACAAAAACAAAAACAAAAACTCAGTCGAAGAGTTGGCTTATCCTTTCACAAAAGCCGCTTATATAAAGAGCATTTGAGAAGCGCATTTTGCGCTTCCCACGTCCTGCATTTGCATTTGCATTTTGTTTTGTTTTTTTTTTTTTGAGTCGTGATTGTTGACTTTTTTGTGTGAATAATGCATATCAGTTGGTCTCATACATTATTTACAAAATTCTCAAACCTTATTTTTTAACAATTTTTTTATTAAAATCAACTTCAATAATATTATTCACATATTTAAAAAATTTTTTATTATAATATTTTTTAATTTTTAATTGTATCCAAACCGATCCATATTAGAGTACATACTCATAGTGTATCAATTAACTCATCAATGTTCCATCAAAAAAAGAAATCAATTAACCAATGATTTCCAAATGGCAGCCGCCCCCTTTGACTATTGATCAGCCATCACTATTGTAGTTTGTCAGAATTTAATTTTGGACCTGTACCGTAGTCTGGCCTTGCTGACTCGTGAGACTTAAGTGTTTCCCTTCTTCTTCTTCTTCTTTTTTTATTTTTTTTTTATTTTTTATTAAATCATTTTAAAAAATATTTTATGAAAAAATAAAAAATAAAATAATTTTTTTAAATTTTTATAAAATTTTTTTTAAAATTAATAATTAATGTATACCCTAAAGATATACATTAATTGGGCCCTATTAAAATTACATGTAAATTCTGAAAGATATCTAGTGCATTGAATTTATTTAAAAAGTCAAAATGTAAAAATCACCTTTTAAGTTTCAACATTTATCATTTCAGTCTTTTAAATTTAGATTTTATCATTTCAGTCTTTTTAATTTTATTTTTTCTCAATTAAGTTCTATGTTAACCAGTCCTTAGTTGCTGCCGGTATTATTTTTTATTACTCTTTTATCAATTTTCAATTTTCACCCACAGCTCTTTCTTTAAAAAAAAAAAAAAAAGATTCACCTACAGCTTCTGCGTCAACTTGGTTCTATGTTGGAGCCTAAACTGGGTCCAATTTCTATATAGCAAAAAACCAACCAAACCCACGTTGTTGGCTTTGAAAACCTTGCCAGCACTTATCATTAACCCACCAGAAAATTTCATACCCACAAGAAAACCCAAGTCTCCAAGCCAAACCAAAAATGCAGTCGTCATTATTAAAGTATCAAACCACCTAAACCCACACCCATCACACATCATCGTTGATCCTCCAGGGAAATGAAAAGCCAGAGTTGTCCATCATAACCTCTTGGTCCACAAATCCTACAACAACAACAACCATAATTAATAAAGTGGCTCCACTCTGCAATAGAACAATGCCACAGAGGTAAGCATCCACCGCAAGGCCCAGCCAGTGTCGCCATGCATCTGATCTGTTTCTCCAACTACAGTTCCACCTCTCTTCTCCCTCTTTCCCCTTCTGGATCTCTCTTCTCCCTCTTTCCCCCTCTTTCTCCCTCTCAGTCTCTCAGTATCAAGTGGAGATTGAATAGTGTTATTCATTATTGTTCTCCAAATACAATGCCCTTTCTTTAGCTTATTTCTCTTTTTTTTTTTTTTTTTTTTTTAAATTTAAAATTAACATTTTCTTAAAATTAATAAATTAATTTTAAATTAAAAAAAATACATAACAGTGTGGTTTTGCTATAGATAATGGTAGCAATTAACGGATTGTTAACAAAAGACTTAATTGAGGAAAAATGAAACTTAGAGAACTGAAATGACAAAACTCAAACCTAGTTAGAAGATTGAAATAAAAAATGGTAAAATTTAGAGAATAAGTTTTGCATTTTGACCTGTTTAAAACATAAGAATGAATGTCATAACCATGAGACCATTTCCATGTGAAAGAAATGTTACATATGCATATGTTTGATATATGTATGATACTTTGTTCTGATTTATATTATTTTACAATAGGTTATATGGGAGAACAAGACAAGTCTTCTAGATGGATTGCCACATTTGGTTTATATATCAAGAGAGAAGCGACCAAAACATCCACATCATTACAAAGCAGGAGCCATGAATGTTCTCGTAAGATATTCTTTACGGACGATAAAATTTGTAGGATTTTATTTTAATAAATCTTATCACTCTTTATTGATGTATTGTAATTGACTAACACATTTTTCCCCTTTTTTGGAACCGTTTGTATCATATTTAGGCCAGAGTCTCTGGTTTGATGACGAATGCTCCCTATATGCTGAATGTAGACTGTGATATGTTTGTCAACAATCCAAAAACTGCTCTTCATGCAATGTGCCCACTACTGGGTTCCAAGAGTGAAGACAAAATTGCATTTTCTCAATTCCCACAAGTGTTCTATGGTGGATTAAAGGATGACCCATACGGCAATCAATTGGTGGTTTTATTTAAAGTGAGTCAAATTGAATCTTAATCTTACGAAATAAGTCTTTTCTTTTTTCTTTCATACTCTATAATTAAATAAACGTCAAATTTCATGGATATGTTACGTGACTAAAGGAAATTTAATAATATAAAGAATGTTATCATTTGATTAGTCAAGTACTTAACTGCCTTTTATATGCATATATAGTATATGGCGCATGGAATAGCAGGACTTCAAGGACCTTTTTATAGTGGAACAGGATGCTTTCTCAGTCGGAAAGTTATCTATGGTCTATCTCCAGATGATGTGGATTCAGTAAATGGTAAGTAAATTAATTTTGGATTTTAACCTACCAAAAAAAAAAAAAAAAAAATCGTCATTCTCTATTAACCATAATGGGGGTACAAACAAATACATGCTTGTTTCAATTTTCTTCAACTTCAATAAGCAACTAACTTGCAGTGACAACACGTGAACTTTTGGGTCCATTTGACAATCACTTCATCATCAGGGTGGAGATTTTCCTTTTTGTACTACTAATGTTTTATTTTTCTCTTTCCTTTTGGCAGAAAAAACGGCTAATAACATTCTTTCAAATTTTGGGAGTTCAAAGGAGTTGATCAAATCAGGTGCTAATGCTTTAAAAGGGAAGACAGATCCACCACCCAATCTATCGAATTCTATTCAGGCGTCATACCAAGTCAGTAGTTCTGGTTATGAGTATGGTACTAGTTGGGGTACAAAGGTCAGTAACATCAAAACAGCAATGCTAAATATGCCACTTTTTTCAAAACTGGTTACGGTGCTAAATAAGTTGTAATTATATGGCCATTATTGAATCTATTTTTAGTATCTACCAATAATTTTTTTTTTTAAAAAATTTAATCCCTAAATTTTTTCAACAAATATATACAAATCACGAATTAGGAGGACCATTAAACATATGCAAACCTTACTTTAAAAAATATTTGAAGTTTAGCCTACTGCATGGATCAATTTTAAGCATTAAGTTCTTTCAGCGTTTTTTTTTTTGATAAGGTGTTGAGCCAGTACATTTCGCTGAATATGTATTGGAAGGTGCACTTGTAGTTACTTCCCTTATTCTTTTTTTATTGGTTTAGTTTTTTTATTTTTATGGTCCAACTCTAATGATTGTGGGTGCGCCATTTTAGGTTGGCTGGAAATATGGATCGACCACAGAAGATATCCACACTGGACTAATGATCCATAAAAGAAGTTGGAGGTCAGTCCTTTTATCACCAAACCCACAGGCCTTTTTAGGGTGCGCACCCTCAGGTGGGCCTGCTGCAGCAACCCAACAAAAGAGGTGGGCCACAGGCCTACTTGAAGTTCTTTTTAGCAAAAGTTGTCCTATATTTGCTACTCTCTTTGAAGAGCTTCAAATTAGGCAATGTTTGGCATATTTATGGGTCCTCATGTGGGGCCTACGCTCCATCCCTGAGCTATGCTACGCTGCTTTGCCTGCGTATTGTCTCATCACCAACTCTCACTTCTTGCCCAAGGTGAGGACAAACCACAGCAAGCCTCTAATTTTTACTTTTGGATATATACACCTTCCAACGTCGACTAACTAATTTGTCTTTTTATTGCATGTTTCTGTTCGTATTTGCCACTAATATAAATTAATGATAGCTTATTTTTTGAGGGTGGGGAATTTTTCTTTTTCTTAAAACTCTAACTTTGGTGTGGCAAAATTAAGCCCCTTATTGACGTTTTCTTTCTTAGATGGAAAATAATATGAGGAGTAATTTTTAATAAAAAATTATCACCTTATAGAAAGAAATATACCATCTCAATTTGTTAGCTATTAAATTTAGGAACGAAATTGCCAATGAGTATTGTAGCTTAGTCAATTCGCACCTCTTGTGTCAAGATTAAAGTCCTCTCATCACCTATAGAATTATCAAAAAAAAAAAAAAATAATAATCATTTAAACTTAACAAATGCATTTAAAAGTCATTAAGCAACCCTAAACCATTACGTCGATGTTCATTTATAACAAGACATATAGAGCTACAATTGTGTCATGCCAAAACTTTGCGTTGTGTAAATTTTGTGCATGTCATCATTATTGCTTCTATAGTTTTTGCAAATGTGTTCCACACTACCACCAAAACAAAAATCATGTGCATATGGTAATCTCTATTCGAAGTAAAAAATTTTCCTATTGTCCAAAATTTGCATGATGAAGCTCATGAAACTATAATATATTCAAAATTAAGTTTATAGTTTTTATTTACTGTTTTTCCAACCTTGCATGAAACTATAATATACTCAAAATTAATTTTTTTTTTTTTTTACTGTTTATCCAACCTTAAAACGTGCATATGTATATTCAGGTGCAAGAACCAACACTATATGTACTAGCTGCTATCTTCGTCATTTACAACGTATACACTTTGTCCGAGTACCTAAGAAGCGGCCAATCAGTTCGAGCATGGTGGAATAATCAAAGAATGTCACGAATAAACACAATGGGTGCATGGTTATTCGCAGTTCTTTGTGTGATACTTAAGCTCTTAGGAATATCCGAGACAATCTTTGAAGTAACACAAAAAGACCAATCTAGCGATGATGCCAGTGATGCTGAAGCGGGAAGGTTCACCTTCAACGAGTCCCCAATTTTCTTGCCTGGTACAACCATTATGGTGGTGCACTTGACAGCATTGGTTGTGAGTTTATTAAAGTTGCAACCTCCAGCTCGTGATGGGCATGGGTCTGGTCTAGGGGAGGTATTTTGTAGTGTGTATTTGGTGTTATGCTTCTGGCCATTTTTGAAGGGATTATTTGGGAAAGGAAGACATGGGATTCCCTCATCTACAATATGCAAGTCAACTGCTTTAGCGTTACTTTTTGTGTACTTTTGTAGAAGAGCTACAATAGGTTGAGACTTTGGTCATGAAATTATTTTCTTTGCTCACTACGATTGAGGTTTTGGTCATGAAAATATGATGTTTCTCACAGTAGGTTCAAACTCAAATTTTGAAAATCAAAACTTGTATGAATTCTTGATGTGAGAGATATTATCGTTCAAGAGACTAAATCTACCGTAGGCGCCCATGTATTAACCTGTTTCCCCTCCATCCCTACCCCACCTCCCGAAGGATTATAGAATTTTTTTTTTTTTTTTTTTTCATTATGCTTTCCAATAAAGTTTAGTTTACCTTCGAATTGGTGTTTTAATAATATGTACTCTATTTTTTTTATTTTTTTTTATTTTATTTTTTTTTTTTTTATGAAAACATGTACTCTAATTTGAATAGCAAAAATTCCATACTTTAATTTTTCATTTTGCATTATTTACATCTATACGACGTACATGTTCGTTGTTATAAATAAACGTAGCTAACAATTTTATAAAGTCATTAACTCCAGTGCCTCATACTTATTACTTGTCCCAAACATTAAGTTCCAATGTATGCATAATACATTTAGATATAGGAATTGCTTGAGTCCTGACCAAGACTCCCCCCCCCCCTCCCTCTCTCTCCTTTCCACTTGTTCTTGGCAAATTTCCTTAATTTTTAAAACCAAATGATTTTTAAAAGACCTCCTACGGTTTTTAGGAAAAAGTTTTTTATTGGAAAAGGAAGACCCAAGGGTTTTGATTGTTCATTTGTTAAAACAATGGATTTCATGAAAACTTTTGAAGAAACTTTTCCATGAAAATCATTTTCACAATACAAGCAGCTTTAGGTGGTTTGGAAACACTCTTTGAGAAATACTTTTTTTTTTTTTTTTCTTTGTGAGTGTTCGAAAATCATTTGAAAAACAAGCTTTAAAAATCACTTTGAAAACTTCTTTTAGATCAATCTTTTTGGTGTGGGAATTATGGAATTTACAATACTAAGTAAAGAACTAGTACGCAAATCCATATTTAAAGAAGGGAAAATTTGTATAAAATCATGCTTGTATATATAAAATGGATCTATGAACCAAACATTAAGTTTACAATTGTTAGGACATATGTGGTTCAAGTTGCTTTGAACATATGTCATTATTTTATGTAATTAGTGTATCCTTTGACAAAACGTACTTTACTTGTGATTAGGTAAATTTAGGATGTGTTTAACGCTTTAAAAAACTGTGGTTCAAGATCAAGTATTGAAGTCATCAAGTCTGTCTAAGAAACAAGCTGAAAAGTACAAGTTCATTGAATCTCGACACCTAACTCGACATATGCATTTATCGAGATTTAAGAAATTGTTCAGCCCCGAGGCTCGACAGCTGCTCGACAGCACCTTGACACCTTTAGTTGTCGAGATTTAAGAAAAACAGATTTTAAGTTCTGTTTTGATTCTAATCCGTACTTATGTCTTTGGGACTTCTTTTCTTCTAACCCTAAACATATAAAATGGTTATTTTAAGGGCAGTCAAGATATACACAAGTTTTACAAGTATTGAGACATCCTTGAAAGAGCAATTTGTGACCTGAGACAAAGTTCATGCCATAGTTCATCTCTTGTGAAGAAGTTGCTGTGTAATGTGCACCGTAGGGTTTTGTAACTAAGTATCTTCTTGATCTTCATCGTATGGATAAATTGAAGAACTTTGCAGCCAACAACTCTCTCTAGTTGGTGAATTAAAGTTGCATACTGAGATCCGCGCAATTGGTTAGTCACGTACTGGGAGCCGTGCATCAAAAGAAGAAACTGTCACTATAGAACAAGTCCAATTGGGTATTGGGGTAAGGGTTCAACTGTAGGTTGGTAAGGTACTTGGATTCCTTTACTTATAACCGTTTGTTGTGATAATAGTGGAGTTTCGGGAGTGGTGACCTTAAATCACCCGGTGGGGTTTTTGCCGTGTAGGTTTTCCCCATTCGTAAACAAATCATCGTGTCATTTATTTTCCGCTGCATACTTTAGTTTATTGGTAATTTGTTTGTACTACCACGCAATTTGCATGATAATTTGATTAATTAATAACTAGGCTAATTAATCAACTTAATTCATTACAAGGGGTCAATGTATTTGTGGCCTTTCAACAATGTATGCATAATACATTTAGATATTGGAATTGCTTGAGTCCTGACCAAGACTCAAGCAATTTCAATATCTAAATATTCTACATCCATATATATGTAAATAAACTACCATCTAGCCTCCATGTACAAATTTAATTAGATCAGATCAAGAGAATAGCTACATGTAAAGATAAATCGATCCAACCAGTCAAGCTTATTATTCAAAAAACCATCACATATTATTCCAAGAGCCAACTAGATATAGAACATAATGGGTAAGTCATATAAGAACATGGGTAAGCCATATAATCAAAATAACATGTGAAGCAAGCATATTATGATATTCATGCATGCAAAGATGAATGGAGTAATGAACATATTCATATTACTATAAGAATTAGCATGATAGATATAAGCTTGAAATCAGATTCTAATCCTATCATGCATGGCGATACCCATTCATGTCAATGAAAACATGTTCAATCACATTCTTCATGCAAACAGACACTTTAATTAAGCAAAAACGAATTTGAAAGCAATGACAATAAGGGAGAATTTAGAGACTATACCCTTGGAGACCTTGATTTAGATTATGGGAATTGGATTTTGGAATTTTCTAGAGTATTTGGGAGAGTTTTAAGAGGATTTCAATGGATTTTTTTACGTGTTCAACCAGGAGTAGCGTTACATACAAGTGAGAGGGTACAAATGAACCCCTAGCTTAGATAAAAAAAAGTTATATATAAAATTATATATATTTGTTGTTTTGACCCCCTTAAAATAAAAATTTAAACACCTTAATCTTAAATTTTTTTAGACCTAGCTAAAATAAACTTGAATATGATTATCTTAGTACTACTTTCACAATATTTTCACAATAAAATTTAAGTGATAAGTTGTAACTGGTTTTATGTAGATCCACAATTAATCACTTTTTTATCTACCTTTAATAACTTACCATCTAGATTTTGTTGCGAATTTTTTTTTTTTTTGAAAGAATTGTGCTAGTAACACTGCTCTTAAAATATTTAATTTTATAAGAAAGAAAGAAAAAAAGTTTCAAAATTTTGCTCATTCATTAAAAATTAATAATAAACCTTCTCTTCAGGACTTTGGTATTAACAACAGATTGAGTTTTTTTTTTTTTTTTTTTCATTACACTTTTCTTCTTCATCAGCAACAAATTACACCACCGATACAACTAACAAATTTGCATCTACATTTGTGATTCTTTCTTTATTCTCTCTATTTCTCTTTCTTCCTTCTATGTTTTCTTAATTTTTCATCTGTTTGATAAAGTAGTTTAATTGGTGCTTTATAGGTAACACAAAAAGACCAATCTAATATGATGATGCCAGTGATGCTGAAGCGGGAAGACTCACCTTCAATGAGTCCCCAATTTTCGTGTCGGGTAAACCATTTTGGTGGTGCACTTGACAGCACTGGTTATGAGTTTGCTAAAGTTGCAACCACCACCAACTCGTGATGGGTATGGGTTAGGGCTAGGGGAGGTATTCTGTAGTGTGTATTTGGAGTTAAGCTTCTAGCCATTACGGATTGAGGTTTTGATCATGAAATTATGATGTTTCTCACATTAGGCTCAAACTAAAATTTAGAAATTCGAAAGTTGTAATAATATTCCTCAATGCATGAGAGATGTTATGGTTCAAGAGTTTAAATCTATCGAAGCACCCATGTATTTAATATGGTTCCCCCTCCATCTCAACCCTACCCCATGGAAAGATTATAGAAAAAAGAAAATTATTATTTATGATTACCAATAAAGTTTAGTTTCCCTTTGACTTGGTGTTATAATCATATATACTTTAATTTGACTAGCAGAAATTTCCTTCGTTAATTTGCCATTTAGCATTATCTGCATCTTCAAAATATATATGCCTTTTGTTATCAATAAACTTAGCTAATAATTTTATGTAGTCATTTACTCCAGTACATCTACTCCCACTTGTTGAAGATGAAGCCTCATCTGGGTTGAAGAATAGCTTGAGGAAGAAGAAGAAGTCAAAAGTTACCGTTGAGATTTGAAGGCAGTTTCTAATCTTATGAAACACACCATTCTACTAAAGGCATCTAATGCAAAATGCCCTGTTTTCATTTATGAATTGGATTGTGTATAACTCTGCCTAAATGGTGTCATGTGTGTGCCTTTAAAGAGCAGTTGAAAATGGCACAAAAATCAGTTGAGTAAACAGTTTCTTCTCCCTAGTTTCACGGAGCTAATCTGCATAATGTGGAACCTAAATTTATTCAGTTATTCTCATAAGCTTTGTACTATAAATAGTGAGATTAGATTCAGATTGTAAATGAGCAAGAAATATAATTTTTCTATTCATTCATTTTTTCAATCTCTCTCTCTCTCTCTCTCTCTCTCTCTCTCTCTATTATACTCAGAGTCAATATCTGTTTTGTTCTTCCTTCAATACATAATTTTGTTTCATAAGAAAAGTTTTCATTGTATCAAAGCCCATAAATCCTTCTCAGAATTCATCAATGGCAGCATTAAGCTCAAAAATGGCTTCTTCAACTTCTTCTTCAACATCTTCGTGTTCCTCAGTAAATGTGATCAATCAGCCACTTCTGCTTCTATCTAACATGGCGAATATGATGACTATCAAACTAGAAAACACAAAGTATATTGTGTGGAAGCATCAGATTTCAATGGTTTTAGAAACCTATTCTTTGTTTGAACTACTAGAAGAGCCAAAATTGATCCTTGATAAGTTCCTCAAGGATCTTTCTGGTGAATACACCTCAATCTTGAATCCAGAATACTTACTTTAGAGATCAACAGAGAAAACTTTGCTTACATTCATGAGCTCTACTCTGTCTTCTTCCATCTTAGCACTCATAATTGACTCCACTTTTGCTATGAAGGTCTGGAAAGTCTTGGAAAATAGGTTCTCATCCTTCTCTACATCTCACATAATGAACCTTAAAGGTAAACTGCATAATCTCAAGAAAGGAACAAATACTATGGATCTTTATCTACAGAAGATCAAAGTAGAGAGAGATAAACTACTAGCTGTTGGTGTGATCATTGATGATGAAGCACTATTGCATATTACAATTAAGGGCCTTCCTAAAGAGTACAATGCTTTTAGGTCTTCTATAGGACTAGAAGTACCCAGTTAAGCTTTGATGAACTCTCAACTATGCTAATGCAAAAGAGGAGTCTCTAAATGAAGGCTTCAAAGTCAAAGATCCTATCTTTGCTATGGCAGTAGTTGCTACCTCAAAACCTAATGGAAATAGCTACCATTAATACAATAAAGGAAGGGGTAGAGGGAACTATAACAATAGGGGTGGAAGAGGAGGTAGAGGTCCAAGTAATCAACCACCACAATACAATCAATTCACTCACTTCCAACAAGACCAGTCCAATTCTACTGTTGCTGGTCCAAGATCAAAGAGACCAATTTGTTAGATTTGTGGCAAGCTTGGACATTTAGCAATAGATTGCTATCATACAATGGATTATTCTTATCAAGGCAAGCATCCACCTACCAAACTTGCAGCAATGCCACTACATCCAATGATTGTCTTGCACAAGAGAAACCTTGTCTTGTTGATAGTGCAGCCACAAATCATGTTACTTCAAGCCTGAATCAACTCATCTTTCCCAAGCATCGCAATGGTCAAGACCACCTCACCGTTGGCAATGGGCAAAACCTACCTATCACCTATATAAATAACACTCTCATTCCTTCTTCCTATTCAACCATTCATCTAAATAATGTGCTTAGAGTTTCTTTCATTTCCTCAAATCTTGGTCTTGTCAATAAAATCTATCATGATGACAATGTTGGTGTTATTTTGATGAAAATATCCTTTCAATTTAGGCTTTGGCCACAAGGAAAGTACTCTACCAAGGCAAGAGTAATAATGGTGTTTATCCCATCTATCCTCACAAAGCTTCTCAACTCACTTTGTCTTCTAAAGTTTGTAACAATGCTACTAAGTCCACTATTTTCAATAAAACACTTTTGCAAATGAGGCTTGGTCATCCTTATGATCAAGTTCTCAAACTTCTTTTTCCTGATTTCAAGTCTATATTGAATAAGTACACTGATATGAATCATTCTCGTACACATTGCTTGTATGGTAAAATGCATAATCTTCCTTTTCCAAAATCTCAGTTTATTGCATCGTCTCCTTTTGAACTTATACACTCTAATGTGTGGGGTCCTGCACTTATGCAATCAATAAATGGATTTAGATATTATGCTTTATTTGTTGGTCACTTTATAAGTCTAAATCTGAAGTCTTTTCCAAGTTTGTTCTTTTTGAAGCCATGATTGAAACTCAATTCTTCTCCAAAATCAAATATTCAGATTTAATGGAGGTGGTGAATATACTTCATCTGCCTTTAAATCCTATCTTATTCTCTTGTCCTTACTCCCTACAACAAAATGGTTTGGTTAAGAGGAAACATAGGCACCTCATTGAAACCACAATAACTTTGTTATCTCAAGCCTTTAAATCCACTACTTACTGGTCATATGTTGTTCTTTCAGTAGTTTCACTAATAAACTTACTTCCCACTTATGTTTTGAACATTGTTTCCCCCTGGTACAAGCTCTATTCTTCTCATCCTGATCTATCATAGTTAAAAGTTTTTGGTATTGCATGTTATCCACATCTCAGACCTTACACTACTCATAAGCTTGAGCCTAGAATCAAGAAGTGCCTGTTCTTAGGATAATCCTCTAATGCTAAAGGGTATCTTTATCTTGATGTTCAATCTCGGTATCTTTACACCTCTAGGCATGTGTTGCTTAATGAGTCCAAATTTCCCTTCACTATTCTTTCTATTTCTTTTACTTCTTCATCTTCTCCAACTTCAGCTATATCACTTTGGTTATGAAATCTCCTTCATCTTCACTCTTCAAATCAACCTTCTTTATTGGGTCCTTATATACCACAATCTACTCCTTCTGTGACTGCCATGCCATCCACTCCTTCAATGCCTACTACACAATCCACTCCTCCTATGCCTGCTGCCCCATCTCTCCCTCACTCTACTCCATTGCATACTCTTATAGATACCTTACCTATTGTTCCTATCACTACTACTACATTAACTACAGTTTCCCCCACTGCTACTTCATCTACTCCTCCTATCATGCTTGAAATTTCCACTACCACTGTAACTAATTTGCATCCTCCTTCACAACCTACCACACAATCCAGTCCTCTTATGCTTGCTACCCCATCTCTCCCTCACTGTGCTCGATTGCATACTCCTATAGATACCTTACCTATTGTCCCTATCATTACTACTATATTACATGTAGTTTGACCCACTGCTACTTCATCTACTCCTCTTATCATGCCTGAAGTTTCCACTACCACTGTTACTAATCTGCATCCTCCTTCATTGCCTACCATACAGTCCACTCCTCCTATGCATGCTGCCCCATCTCTCCCTCACTCTACTCCATTGCTTACTATTATAGATACCTTACCTATTGTCCCTATCTCTACTGCAACATTACCTACAATTTCCCCCACTGCTATTTCATTTACTCCTCCTATAATGCCTGAAGTTTCCACTACCACTATCATTAATCTACATCCTAGACGGACTAGATCCAAGAGTGGCATTACTAAGCCTAACACCAAATTATGCTATAAAACTGTTTTGGACTACACCTACACAAAACCCCTATCCTTCAGAATTGCATCTAAATACCCCAAATAGTGTGAGGCAATGGACGCTAAGTTTCAGGCCTTCCATAAGCAAAACACTTGGACTTTAGTTCATGCTCCTTCTCATGCAAACTTGGTTGGCTATAAGTGGGTTTTTTAGCTTAAATTCAACAATGATGGCTCCATTCCTCATTATAAGGAAAGGCTTGTAGCAGAGGGCTTTCATCAACAGGTAGGCATAGACTACTCTGAAACTTTAGTCCAGTGATCAAGCCTGCTACTATAAGGCTTGTTTTGGCAATTGTTGTCAGTTGCAATTGGCTTTTACAACAACTAGATGTGTCTAATGCTTTCTTGCATGGATTTCTCAAGGAAGAGGTGTATATGCAACAGCCTCTTAGGTTTGTGGACCTTGCTCATCCAAGCTATGTGTGCAAACTGTATAAGTCCTTCTATGGTCTCAAACAAACCCTTTGGGCCTGGTTTGAGAGATTCACCTTTCATCTTCTCCATCTTGGATTCACTACTTCTATGGTTGACAATTCCCTTTTCATTTTTCATTCTACAAGTACCATCATCTATTTGCTACTATATGTAGATGATATAATTATAACTAGAAACAATTCTGCTCCGCTTATTGTAGCCTTAAGTACTATTTTTGAACTTAAGGATCTCGGATCACTCAATTATTTCTTGGGCATACAAATTTCTCACTCTAAATTTGGCATTACTCTCACTCAGTCCAAGTATGCTTCTGATGTCCTTCATAGATTTCATATGGAGAATTCGAAGCCTACTAAGACTCCATGCTGTCCATCCACCGGATTACTTTTTCAAGATGGTGTTTCTCTCTCTAATCCCACTAAGTATAGAAGTATGGTGGGTGTTATTCAGTACTTGACTTTTACACGTCCCGATCTTGCCTTTAGTGTTCACCAGCTTTGCCAATTTATGAGTAGACCCACATCTACTCACTTAAAAGCTGCAAAACGTGTTCTCCAATATGGCATTCTTTTTCACTTAGTCCATTGACTCTCAGCATTTTCAGAGGCAAACTGGGCTGGTGACCCCACTGACCATCACTCAACCACTGGAATTCTTGTTTCTTGGTCCCTCTTCTATCTTATGGTCTGCCAAAAAGCAGAGTACTGTATCTCATTCTTCCTCAAAGGCCGAATATCAGGCTTTATCCACCATAGCTTCGGAGATCTCTTGGCTTCGAATTTTGTTCAAGGAATTGCAAATTTTTCTTACTCATGTGCTTGTCCTTTGGTGTGATCTTTTATTGCTTTATTTTCTAATCTTTTTTTACGCTCTCACACAAAGCATATGGAAGTCGACTTTCATTATATTTGTGAGAAAGTTTTGCGCAGAGATTTATGTGTTCATTTTGTTTCTGGTAAAGATAATTTGGTAGACATCTTCACTAAACCCTTGCTTGCTCCTTTCCTTCATCAACGACACAAATTCCTGGTGGATTCTCCCTCCCGTCGTTTAAGGGGGGATGTTGAAGACGAAGTTTCATCTGGGTTGAAGAATAGCTCGAGGAAGAAGAAGAAGTCAGAAGTTATCGTTGAGATTTGAAGGCGGTTTCTAATCTGATGAAACGCACCGTTCTACTAAACGCATCTAATGCAAAATTCCCTATTTTCACTTATGCATTTG
Source organism: Castanopsis chinensis (assembly GCA_032878915.1). Lineage (NCBI taxonomy): Eukaryota > Viridiplantae > Streptophyta > Magnoliopsida > Fagales > Fagaceae > Castanopsis > Castanopsis chinensis. The sequence goes on along the minus strand of JAVQMG010000126.1, from coordinate 9,340,150 downwards.
ATTGTGTATAACTCAGCCTAAACGGTGTTGTGTGTGTGCCTTTGAAGAGCAGTTGAAGATGGCGCGAAAATCAGTTGAATAAACAATTTCTTCTCCCTGGTTTTACGGAGCTAATCCACATAATGTGGAACCTAAAGTTATTCAGTTATTCTCGTAAGTTTCGTACTATAAATAGTGAGATTAGCTTCAGATTGTAAATGAGCAAGAAATGCAATTTTTTTTATTCAGTCAATTCTCTCTCTCTCTCTCTCTCTCTCTCTCTCTCTCTCTCTCTCTCTCTCTCTCTCTCTCTCTCTCTCTCTCTCTCTCTCTCTCTCTCTCTCTCTCTCTCTCTGTTTTGTTCTTGCTTCAATACAGAATTCTGTTTCATAAAGAAAGTTTTCACCACCCTCCCTCTTTTGTGTTTGTTGTTTGCAAAAACTACTTTATGGACCTTAATTTTGACGACCAATTTCCTTATAGTTGCCACAAAACTAATTCTATCTATTTAATCTTAAGATGTTTCAACGTACATACCCTCATTTGACTCACATAAAATGCTGACATATTCAACATATTTTTGATATCCTCAATTTTAGGACTAATTCAATTTTGTTGTGTTAATTTTGTGTATATTTTTTGACTTTGTTCTAAACATATATCTCACGAAAAATGCCAACATACAAAAGTGTTGACTCATTTAATGGATTGTTTAGGTGTTGCTGAATCACAATAGATAATGATAACAGCAACAGTCATACAAAACCAAACAAAAAAGCAGAAGAGTACCTGGCCAAATGGAATTGGAAAAAATTCCAAAAAAGGAGTGTTATGACCCCGTTTTACCCTACCGTAAATTAAGGCTGTGTTTGGCTCAACTGAAATCATTTTCAGGAAAAGAAAATATTTTCGGGAATGTATTTTCTGGAAAGGAAAATATGTTTAGGTGTTTGGTAGCATTTTGGAAAATACTTTGGAAAATATTTTCAGGTGTTTGGTTGTAATCCTGAAAATATTATAAAAAATACATTTTTTATTTGTTGCTTACATTTTCTCACATTTTCTCAGCTTCCAAACAAACATGATCACCACCAAAAACAAAAGAAATAAAACCCAAAAAAAAAAAAAAATCAAATCTGGGATCGGCGATCGCCGATCGCGAGATCGGCGATCGCCGCCTCGCGAGATCGCGAGATCGACGATCGCGATCGCGACTCGCGATCGCAGGCGGCTGGCGATCTCGCGACGATCTCCGCGGCGATCGCGAGATCGTGCCGCGGCGATCACCGCCTCGCGAGATCGCCACTGGCGATCACGATCGCCGCCTCGCGATCGCGGCACCGGTGCAGTGGCGCGCGATCGCAGGCGGCGATCAGGCGATCTCTCTCTCTCTCTCGCGCGATCTCTCTCTCTCTCTCTCTCTCTCTCTCTCTCTTTGCGCGTCCCACGGAAATGATTTGAAGTGAAATTCAGGACTGAATTGATTTTCAGTCGTCTGAATGCAAATTTTCGGTCAAACTGAAAACCAATTCAGTTTGACCGAATTTTCCTTGATGAACCAAACACAAAATTTTCCGGAAAACAATTTCCGGAACTGAAATTCAATTGAAACAAACACAACCTAAGTTTTCTCAATACAAGAAAACCAAGAAAAAACCCTAGCTAGTTCCACCCCAATTTGTAATTGTTGTATCAAAAATGGTTCAGTAAGTGCCAAGAAAAATATCTCTATTTGAAGGACAAATTGCCACCCACTCAAAAACCTTCACGGGGCCAAAACTACTCAAATTGCGTCAAATCCAAGAATTATTTTAGAATAAAAAATGAAGTCTGACCATGTTTAACTAAGTTTGACCGAACTTTAACCAATTTTAACCATTTTTGACGGCCTATATTAAATTTAAGATCCGACCGTTTAGTCTTGCACTAAAGATATATAATTTTTTTCAATTGAATTTAAATCCAACTATGGATCACCAAATTGAGGGTGGCAAGCAATGATAATGTGCCACCACCCAGCCAAAGTTTTGGCTATTTTACCAAAGCAATTCTTGTACTAAACTCTTAAATTAAAACCCTAATCATAGTTGGATACATAGAGCCGGGCGAAAATGGGCCTTTGCCCTTTTAATGCAAAAAAATTAGCGTGTTGCCCCCTTTCCCAAACTAATTTGGAAAATGTCCTTTTTTTAAAACTCGATTTTCTCAAAATCGAGTTAAGCTCTATAGTAGCGCTTTAAGAAATCTATAATGACGTTTTAAGAAGTCTATAGCAGCATTTTGGAACTCAAGTTCCATAGACTCGAGTTATAGGTAAAAAAAAAAAAAAAAACTTACATGGAACTCGAGTTCATGAACCTCAAGTTCCAAAACGCCATTATAAGTCCTTAAAACATTACTATAGGTTTCTTAAAACGTCACTATAGATCTTTAAAACACCACTATAGATTCTTAAAATGTCACTTGCATGAATTTTTTTTTTTTTTCAAACTCGATTTTGAGAAAATCGAGTTTAAAAAAAAAAAAAAAAAAAAAAAAAGACATTTCCCTAATTAATTTGAAAAATGGGGCAAAACACTAATTTTTTTGCACGAAATGGGCTAAAGCCCATTTTCGCCCATAGAGTCGTATCAAACTATATATGATCTATTCATGCTTTAATAATTAAGGTAAATGAAAATGTTTCTATCAAAGAAAAAAAATGTTAGGTGTGCAATTATTTAGGGCAGTTGCACTTGGCGCAACATATAATATACCATTTACTTGCCAGTAATATATTAAGAATAGTATTTGTTACACACTTTGTTGAAGATTGTAACTTCAAGTCACAGTTTTAGCTATTTTATAAATGTGTTTGTAGCAAATTTTTCTCCTGTACTAACATGTCTTAATTTAAATATTGAAAACTAATCTGAGGAGAGGACCAACGTTTTGGCACTTATAATTGCCTGACCAATATTAAATATTAGATATTTGTAATTTGTAATTGTTGTATCAAAAAAGGTTCGTAAGTTCCAAGAAAAATATCTCTATTTGAAGGACAAATTGATTTGAATCACTCTCCCATATATATTTATTGTAAGGAGAAAAAAAAAACTTGTAATTAATATCATTTGATTAAAGACTTTTTTGTCACTTACTTTTGAAACCTCAAATTTAATTTGTTACTTTTGAAATTATAAGGTTTATTTTTTTTTAAATATCAAGGTTTAATTTATTACTTTTAAAATTATGGAGTTTAATTTGTTACTCAAGGTTTAAAATATAATTTCTCAATAATAATTTCAAAAGAATAAAAGAAAACCAGGGTTCTACCTACTTACATCAATCTTATGAGCAGAGATTATAATATATAAAATATGAAATAAAATCAATAAATAATGAACAACATTTTAAATTTTATCAACAACTATATAATCATGATAGGATTATGTAGAGCGGTATTTGTTTTAACCCAAGAAGTTTAGAAAAGACAATATAATATGTCACAGGTGGTAAATAGGAATCAAATAATTAATATATATATATATATATATATATATTATGATTTTTTTTGAGAAATTTTTTTTTTTTGAGAAATAATTACAATATGCTGCTAACTCGCTCGAAACCTTTCCCCCTAGACCCCCGAGTATTTTGTACATGGGGAAGTATCAATTCAGTTATAAGACCTTTAGCAAAGAAACCTATATATGATATGAAAGTTTTTTTTTTTGAGAAACTATATGATATGTATTTTTCTTTTTTTGATTTGAAAGAATCAAATCCTGAATTTTCATATTTAAATATGCAATTGTCATGATTAGTGCTTGCTGTTACAATTTAGTCTTTCAAAAAAACAAAAAAAAACAAAAAATCATCAAAATCTGATATATATATATATATATATATATATATATATATATAATAAGAATTTGGTGTCTTCCAAGCCATGTTGACCAAAAGATTTCTTACTTTCATCACCCGACGTTTTACTTGCATACGGCCACTCTCGGACTAAATAAATAATTAATTAATAATAGCTACACGCATGCTTCTTGTTGTCTGACCTCTCCTTGTCCTTCTCGATAATCAAAATCGTATAATCCAGAAGATTTAAAAAAAAGAAAACAAAAACCGGATATATATATATATATATATATATTTGAAAAAATATTTTTATAATTTTTTATAGAAAAAGAAAAAATCAAACTCATTTTGTTACAATTTTTTACATTTTCCTTGAAAGTAGTATTGAAATTTTCTTAAAATTATCTTTTAACAAATTCTGCAAAAGTATCTATTATCTGGACAATATTAATTAATAATGTTACATTCAGCTAACAATAAAAAATAAAAAATAAAAACAAAAAACAAGCTAACTGTATTGCACAGGAGGAATATAAATATTTATCATTAATGAGTAGGGTAATAGTAAAAGTTAAGGCACATTTAACATTTTATTATTTTTTACATATTTATTTTTAAAATAAATTTAAACTATGCCCAAATATGAAGAAAAAATCACATAATCCCTTAAATTGTAGGTTCAATGTTTAAACGGATAAATTAACAAAAAAAAGAGAGTGTATTTTTCTCTTTGAAAAGTGTCAATTACAATTCCTAATCAAATATTTATTATTTAAAAATAAATATTTTTATTCCTCAATGCTTAGGTATATTTAAAAAAGGAAGAAAACAAAAATTTAATATTTTAGGTGCAATACATTTAGTTTCTAAATTAAATTCAAATACTTGGTTGTATTGACTAATAAAATACAAACATTGTTATCATTCCTAAGAAGCAAGAACAATCAGATTAATTACAACCAGATATTTGAATATAATTGAATATCAAAATAAATTGTACCATACCTAAGTTTTATTTATTAAAATGAAAAAGAGAAAAAAAAAACTTAATTTAAGAACTTTTTAATTAAGGAAAAAAAAAGTATAACTTTACAAATGTCATACTACTTTAGGGCCAACCCTAGTCCTAGATCATGCCAACCCTAATTCTAAGCCACTTAGGCTATGGCCTAGTGCCCTGAACAATTAATGAACCCAAATGGGAAGTTTTATGCATTTTTTTAAAATTTAAAAATTGAGTGATATTAGAAATATTACAAATTTTACTATATATATATATATATATATATATATATAGGTCTTACAAATTGATGTATTCTCAATAACAAGAAGCAATTTAAATATTTATTTATCATCTTATTAAGTTGCTGCCAACTAGAGATGGCAATGGGGTGGGGTGGGGTGGGGTGGGGTTGGGTGGGGCGGGTTTAAAGGATGGGGTCTTCGCCCTTGCCCCGCATGGTTTTGTCTTACCCAATTCCCACACATGATGAGAAAAATTTTCTTGCTCCATCCTCACCCATTGGGGCCCTGCGAAACCCCACCCCACCCCATCCCACCCCACCCCATAAAACTCTACTTCTTATTAATTAACCCGCAACTATTACAATTGTTTTTAATAAAATCTGTTTCCTCAATAAAAATATACTTAAAATTACAAATAAATTTATCCCATAAAATCAAACTAATTTTTAGTAAAAGTGTTTAACAAGACAATATCACAACAAAAACAAAAATCTCATAATACAAAATCAATTATTTAATAGTATATAAATTTGTTTATAATAAAGACAAACGAAAATGTTAAAATTGGTACCTTATTTCCAACCATGCTAGATGTAGGGGGCTCGGGTCAGGTTGATTAGCACCAGCACACTAAACTTAGGCCCAAGATCGGCCTGATTAGCCAAGGCTAGTCCAGGATTTTGAAGTTGGCCTAAACCCTGTAGGAATAGGCCCATCCCAACGATAAGTATGTCGGGATCTAAAGAGTATTGTTCAAAGAATTCCATAGTGTTCAAGCCGATCTAGGCACACTACCGATTGATAAGACAGTGGAATATCAATAAGGAAATGGTCTAATTCAGGTCGGCCCTCAAGTACTATTAGTGCCTTTGGGGAGTTCATTGTCGAATGCCATTTGGCCTCAGGAACAAATTTCGAGAGAATCTTCAGAAAACTGATTGTTTCTAAGGATTCTAGGTAAAAGTGGGATTGCATGGGAACTAGTGAAAAAGTAATGATTTGAATCCCGCTAAGGGGAAACTATATAAGGGGAGTAAGGGTAGACAGGAAGGGGGTGGGTTTTGGTGGAGGAGGTGAGAGAAAAAGTGAGAAGAAAAAGGAGAGAGGGAGAAGAAATAAAGGGGTCGAAAGAGTGGAAGTTTATTGAAAGTAAGAAGAAAAATTAAAGGGCAAAGGAATGTTGGGCTTGAAACCACAGGGATAATAGAAATTGGACTGTCCAGGCTATGTTTGGAGCAAAACCCGTAAGATTGTGAGAAAATCCACCAAAAAATAAATTGGGAGCCTAAATCCACTGTCCTAGAAAGTATCATTCACAGGTTTAGGATATAATAATTGATACCGTCTGTGGGAATCCTACTCAGCAAGAGGCTTCGAGCTAGCTTGACATCGTCCAAGTATGGAGGGTTTGCATGCTGATGAAGGATCAATTGGAGGAAACCATTCGAGGGCTTCGTCAAGTGGTTAAAGGAGGTTAGAGAGGGAGTGTAGAAGAGAACAATAATGCATGCAAGAAGGGCATTAGACCAAAATCGATTCTGACAAAGGATCTTCGAAAGGGGAACAAACTAAGTCTTACATTCCCATGCAATCTTATTACAGCAACTGGGAATGAGAGCTGGAGAATTTACGAAATCATGTTAAGAATTGGAGATTGAGTTGAGAGGCCAACACCGTAGAAGGGACCATGAGGAGTCATCTGATGACCTCGACTAGACAGGGAGAGAGTCGTCTCATGGTGGCGGTTCACGTCGGTCGACGGACAGATCTCACGAAACCATGGGGAATCGATAAGAATCTCCCCATCAAGCTAGGCACGAGCATCATAATGCCGTGCTGGATGCCATGAGCTGTGTGCTAAGGAGAGCTGCCTGGTCACCTTTGTTAGGACATATGTAGTTGTTCAAGCTTGTGAACATATGTCGCTATTTTATGTAATTGGCTTATCCTCAGACAAAACGCACTTTACTTGTAATTGGGTAGATCTAGGATGTGTTAAACACTTCAAGAAACAGTGGTTCAAGATTAAGTGTTGAAGCCGTCAAAGTCTGTCCAAGCTACAAGCAAGGAAGTGCTGGTTTTTAAATCTCGACACCTACCTCGACAGATACATCTATCGAGATTTAAAGAAGCTGTTAAGCCCGAGCCTCGACAGCTGTCTCGACACCTCTAGACACCTCTATCTGTCGAGAATTAAAGAAAACAGATTTCCAGGTCTGTTTCAAGTCCAATCCGTGTGTGTGTCTTTGGGACTTCTTTTCTCCTAACCCTAGACATATAAAAGGATTATTTTAAGGGCCGTCAAAGTAAGCAACAAGCAGAATTCACAAGATACAAGTTGCTTCTTCTCTTTCATGCAAATTGTGATCTGTGAGACAAAGTTCGTGCCCTAGTTCATCTCTGATGATTTGAAGAACTTTGCAGCCAACATTCCTTCTTCCTTAAAGTTGGTGAGTGAGTCACGTACTTGGATTCGTGCAAAGGAGTAAGACGCGTACTGGGATCCGCGCATCACATTGGTTAGTCACGTACTTGGGAGCCGTGCATTGAACTGGAGAAACTGTCACTACAGAACAAGTCCAATTGGGTATTGGGGTAAGAGTTCAACTGTAGGTTGGTGAGGTACTGGGATTCCTTACTTGTAACTGCTTGTTGTGATAATAGTGGAGTTTCGGGAGTGGTGACCTTAAATCACCCGGTGGGGTTTTTGCCTTAGGGTTTTCCCCATTCGTGAACAAATCACCGTGTTATTTATTTTCCGCTGCATAACTTAGTTTCGGTGATTTGTTTGTGCTGCCACGTAAATGTGCATGTTAATTTGATTAATTAATAACTGGGCTAATTTAATTAATCTTAATTATCACAAGGGGTCAACGCGTTTGTGGCATGTCAACCTTTTCCTAATGAAATAGAATGTACTGAAATTCCAAGGTGTTTCACCCGCCCTTCATTTACTATTTATAATGAAAAAACTGATTCGGTGGAGCACATTAGCCATTATATTCAAATGATGTCGCTTTATTCATAAAACAATGGGTTGGTGTGCAAAGTGTTCCTCTCCATCCTTGAGCCCATGGTAATGAGGTGGTTTAATGGTTTAAGAAAAGGCTCCATTCATAATGTGCATTTTGTAACCCTTACGACTTGGACCCTTGTTCCCCAATGATGCTCAAACTCTAAAGCCCAAGACCAGTTTAGAGCTCAATTAGATGTTAAATTGACATGAGGAGTGCCAAAATGGAAAATATAACCTTTTAAATGAGTAAAAATCTATTTTTGGAAATAAAATGACCAAGTGACCCTCGGCCTGCGTACGTGAGTTGAGGCTTGCTTACACTGGTCAAAGCATGTGTACGTAACTAGGGTTTCAGAAGCATAAGAAAAACAAGTTTTCTGCAATAATGGCTAAGGTTTGGAATGAATCCCACATCATTTGGGAGCCATTCCAAACCCCATTTTCTCAACTATAAAAAATCCTTGCTCGGTACATTTTCAAAACACACAGAAATTCCATAGGAAAACCTTAGATTCACTAGAAAATATTGAATCAAAAGGGAGTTTTTTCACAAAACACCCTTAAGTTAATTTTTTTTGATTGAGACCTTTTCTGGCCCTAATCCTTTTAGTTTAATATTGCTAATCACTATTTTTTTGAATTGTGATAGATTTGACTGAGGGGAATAGTAAAAAATCAAGCCTAGGAGCTTTTGCTTTAAGGTATTCATTCTCACGCTCACTTTTTCCTTTTCTATCTTTCTTTTTAGTTTTAATCCTATTTCTTTGTGTAGTTTAGGTTTTTATATGCTTGCTTAGGTTAGTTTTATAGTTATGTTTGTGTTCTGGGCATGCTAGATAGTTAGAATTAGGGTTTTTTGTTTGTGCTCTGTTTTCTATTTTAGGTTTCCGAGTTAGGGTTTTTGAGCGAGTCCCACGCATACATGCCATACGCATGCTTACGCAGGTGCTTGCCTAGAAACCTCAATCCAGATTTCTTGTTTGTTTGATTTGTTCGTTTCACATGTTTTATCCCTCTTCTTTTAAAGCCTTTTTCACATGTTTATACATTTATGCCTCTATCTTACATCTTTTTGTTTTTAACATGTGTAGATTAGGGTGTTATGTTTATCTTTTGTTTTGATGCCATAAACATGCATTCACATGTCCATTCATGGTGCCATAGGTGCTTAAATGCTACAAGGTAAGTAAGGCAAGTCATGCATTCACATAAACATGCATGTTTTTTGTATAATCCTCGTTTGATATATGTGTATGAAGTTAATTCCTTGTTCATAAAATGATTTACTTGCTATTGATGATATGCTTACTGCCATGTTTGGGGTTGCTTTCATGTTTAGATGTATGATAGGTTTTTCACATGTTAGATAAATGCTAGGGTTTCTTTTCTATGTTTGGCTTTCTTTTGTTTGGTGGATAGATAAGTCTGTTTATTTGGATGAAAGATGCCATGTTGTATGCTAGATGCATGTTAATGTGTGTGTGAGTCTAGAATATGAGTGTTAAGTTAGTTTTTAATAGGGTTAAGGTATAAGACACAATAATGAGAGGCTAACCTTAGGGTTGGGCAATCTTGGGTGCCTAACACCTTCCCAAGAGTGTACCTAAACTCCGAACCTATATCTCTAGTAGTAAGATCAAAAGGTCCTTCCTCGAAGGGACGCTATATATGGGGTTTCTAGACCATTGCAAAAACTAGGTGGCGACTCCATTGGGGATTGTGAGTTTAATTCCTATATGTCTTGTTTCTCAACCTTAATAAAAATTATTTCTATACTTGTTTTGCACACACATCACTTCATTCTCTTTTGTCCCTTAACCTTAGTTGGTGATGAGTGGGAAGATGGAAGGCTCAATTTGGGCCCAAATTTTCTGAAGTTCATCCCACTAACTTATAATCGATGTCATCACCTATAATGAGCTTTGAGTACGTTAAAGGTTTGCTACCAATGGGGTCCACTTAGGCCCTTGGTTGGAATTATAGCCCACCAAGTTGTGGGTAACCTTATCTATCCCTTTGGCCTAAGGGAACCTACCCACACTAGATAGATCCTAGACCCTATCATAAAGGATACCCTTTATATATCTCTTGTTTGTTCAACCAAATACCATGTGTTCACCTAATTCTAAAGGATAAATAAAAGGTATAAAAATGGAATTAATGCCCCTAAAGTTATGGTATACCCTAAAATGTAGTGGGATAAAAGAAAAGAGTTCTCACATATAAGAGGCTTGTCCCTAAATCGAAAGACATATCTTAACTTGAAAGTTTCATAAGACCATAGCTTAATTGCTATCATAGGCCGAAGTGGAAAAGTTCCTTTTGAAAAAGAGGACTTTGGGCCTAAGATAACAAATATGCTATGGACTTAGTATTCAACATCCTTCAAAGCCAAAAATGAAACTCCCTAATAATGAGAATTTCATAGACTTTAGGAGGAAGGCTACAATGTATTCTAGCTATAGGGCTATTTCAAGAAAAAAAAAATGATGAAATAATGAATAAAAATGAAAAGCCCAAAGGTGAGGAATACATTGTAAGCCCAAGTTTAAGACAAATGATTCAAAAATATCTAAGCGCATTCTAATGAAAGCTTATGAGAGTAAGACAAGAGCTTTATTGTAAATGGACTAAAGCCCAATGAAATAAGGGGTAGGATCCATGAGAGGAAAGGGAGTGACATTGTAATTGGGGCTCCATTAAAATGAACTTAAGAATTTTCTAAGAGCATCTAAAATTAGAAGGAACCTTTTAATTGGGACATGAACTTAATAAAATAGGGCTTCTTTTCAGGCATCATTGCCCTGCCAAAGTCAAGAAAACACGTCCCCACTCCCATTTAGATTCAAGAGAAAGAAAGGCACTTGATCAAGATAGAGGAACCACACCAAGAAGAAGAAACTCCCCAAGAAACAATGACTACCTCCATCGAAGCCCTAATGGCACAAAGGATCCTTAAGGCTTTGGACAAACATAAAGAAGCCCTTAAGAGAATGGGAGGGCATTTCACTAGGTTGGAAGAATCTAAGCTCAAGAAGCCTCCACATGTGGAAATCCATGATGATAAGGAGGAAGATAAAGAATGGGACGAAAAGGACAAAGTGGAATATGAAAGAAACAAGCAATTTGTGAAGCTCACCGCGGAAACCGTAGCTATGAGGGAAAAGATAGAGAAGATGCAACTTGCCTTCCATAAGGCGCAAGGAATGGATGATTACCTCTATAATATGGGGGGAGTAAGCTCAAAGGCTCCTATTGCACTATCTTCGAAGTTCAAAATCTCTGATACGAAAATATTTGATGGGATTGGGGTTCCAAAGCAACACATAAGAAGATACTTAAGCATTGTTGAAATGAAAGGGCTAGATGAGAAACAAACTTTCCATGCATTTCCCCTCTCACTCACAAGAGGTGCATCAAGGTGGTACTATAGCCTTGATCCAAGCAAAACTAAGGTGTGAAATGAACTAAAGGACTTGTTTGTGGATCAATTCATCTTCAACACTATGATTGATGTGACTCTTAGGGATTTAGAGACTACCAAGCAAGGTGTCAGGGAGACATTTTTTTGAATACATGACTAGATGGAAGACCAAGGCATTTAGAATAGTCAATAGGCCAAATGAGAAAGACCAAATCAACATGATCATCAAGAACTTGCTTCTGACTTATAATAGTAGGCTTTTGTCATCGCCTATTAGCTCATTTGGAACACTATGCAATTGTGGTACAAGAATTGAAGACGCCATCAACAATGGGAAATTGGAAAAAGGGTGAGAGTAAGCCTCCAACCAAGAAACATATGGAGGGGAAAAAACCACCACCAAGGCATCTAATCTTGTAAATTTAAGTGCCATTATACCCTTACAAACACTAGCCTACCCAAAGAAAGCTTGCCGAGAATTCTCCGACCTAGGAATGACCCTCACACAAGCATATCAAAACCTATCCTTTAAAGGATTCATCAAACCCCTAGACCCTACACCCATGCCTAATCCAATACCTCCCACTTGGAACCTCAATGAATATTGCCACTACCACAAAAAATCCGACCACAAAACCTACAATTGCTTTCGGCTCAAACACGAGATGCAAGATCTTATAGACAATGGAACCCTCCCAAATCCCAACATCATCACCAAACCCAACATTAGAAAGAACCCTTTGCCTGATTACCATAGGGCTTCTCATCTATATCAAAATTGGGTGCAAATAGATGAAGTTGAATGAGATTGCTCGAAGTTGATAGAGACCATAAATGTCGATATCAATGCCGTGGAAGTTCAAGGAATATGGGATGAAGAAGATGAAGCCTTGAAGGAGGCGGTAGCAATATGGGGAATACTTCCCAAAGGGGTGATGGAATTGAAGAAAAGAGTCTTGAAGGACAATGTAGCAAATATCACTAGGAGTGGGAAGCACTACAAGCCATCCTTTTTGGAAAAGGATCATCTTGGTAGAGATTTATGAGAAGGGCCTAAGCCCACAGAACCAAAGAAGACAAAGAAGAAAAGGATAGGGCTTTAATGCAATTGAAGAAGACTTAAGCTCATATATTCGTATGGGGCCTGCTCATGACCACTCAAAAGTATTGTAAGGCTTTCTTGGATGCCTTGAACGGGAAAAAAGTACCTAGAGGAACTACACCATAAGAAGTTTTGCCTCTTATGGGGGTCGAGGGCTCCTTACACCCCCTCCTTGCCTTTGTGATGAAGATCTCCCTCCTAAAGGAATGACTCACACAAGACCCTTGCAAATCACCATTGAATGCATGGGTGCCAAGGTTTCAATGGTTCTTATTGACAATGGTTCCACCTTGAATGTTTTTCCTTTTAAGACCGCCCTCACTATTAGACTAGACATGGAGATCATCATTCCTTCTCCTTTGACTGTACAACACTTCAAGGAAGGTCATGGGTACATTTCAAGGCTCCTTGTAAGATTCGGCCAATGGAAAAGCTTGGCTTTACCCCAATGGGGAAATCCCCTCCTTACTACACCAAAAGATGAAGATCCCATGGAAAAGAGGGATCGCCATAGTGCTTGGAGATGGTGAGATCCTAGCATTAGTTTGTGGACTCGAGGAAGGAGGGAGTGAGCTTCAAATGAGTAGTTTTGAGTTCGTGAATATGGCTAACTATGGGTTGAAGGATGACAAGTATGCTGCTGATTTGTTCTCATATAGTAGCCACGAAGTGATTGTAATAATGAAGAACATGGGATACATGCCTGGTATGGGCATTGGAAAAGAAGAAAATGGGGTAGTTGAGTTCCCCAATATCAAGTCTCAAGTGACCAAAAAGGGTCTAGGATTCTTTGAAGGTTGCAAAGGAATCAAGAAAAACCATGGCACTCTCAATGGGAACTTCGTGAAAGAAAAAGGAGACTTCTCCTATTGTGGCTTCCTCGAACCTTGGGTAGGTAATGATGGAAGGGTGTATCCAGGTTGGGAGATGTTCTTTAATGAAAAACTCAATTTTAGGGAGAAGCTTACTGTGGTGATCAAAGAGATGAAAGAAGAGGTCAATTAGGTGAACTGCATAGATGCTGAAGAAATGAAGACCATGATGAAGACGAGTATGGATGTGTTCACCATCACCAATGACGAGCCAAGTGATCTTTTCAAATTCGTCAAGCTTATTATGGGGCCCTTTAATAATTGGATTTAGGTTGAGTTTTTTGAGACCATGAGAAAAAGTTTTGTAATACAAGTTCCAACGTACTTTTCAATATTTTTCAATATGATGAATTCTGATTTTGCTTACTTTGATGTGTCCCATAACATTAAAATTCTGCACTTAAATGATCCAAATGAATTTGAAAATGAAATTAGTAAACAATTGGAAAAGAAAATTGACCCTATGGAACCAACTCTTGAAACTATTAATTTGGGCAATGATGATAAGCCACGCTTAATTAAAATTGGCTCAACTCTAAATGAAAAAGAAAGGAAAGATCTCCAAGAACTCTTCATGTTAAGAACAAAGACATCAAAGATAAACAAAACAAAAATCTATTCCTAAACATGCATTAGACCTAACAAAAAACAAGAACAACATCAAAACATGTTCATCACTATATCAAATCATTTAACTTTCCAATCAAAACATGATAAGACAAAAAAAATAAATAAAACCAAATAAAACGAAACATATTTCTAAACATGGATAACATATAAATCAACTAAGAACAACAAAAAAACACAAATTATGAAAGAACAAAATCAAGGAAAAGCCATGAAGAGATACTCACCTTGCTATGGGACATAAACTTGATTGATATTTAACTAGCCCCTCAATGCCTACACAACAAGATTGAATGATTATCAAAGAAATCAAGTATATCAATGGTTCATTAGTAATCACAACTCAAAATACAAAGACATTCTTGAAAAGATTGTTTGAAAAAGGTTTCGAAAGAGATTAGAAAATAATTTGCTGCCTTAAAACCAACTAAAGAGAGGTTTTATTTTGTAAAAAACGTGCCAAGGGGCTGCCTTAGGGTTTTAAAAAGAGAAAATAGGGTTTTAGATAAGATGGAGGCCAAAAAATCACTCTCTCTAGCTAGGGTTTTAGTTTGGAGGCATAAAGATGTATTTATATGTTAAAACTAGGGTTTTTAGGCTTATTTTTAGGGTTTCAGACGTTCCAAAAGGTCTAGGGGTTGAGCCCCATCAAAGAGGGACACTTCGGGCGCTAAAACATGAAGTTCTGAGGTTCTAGAATGAGCCATGCGTCTGTAACTTTGCGTATGCATACGCAGGTTTGTGCATTCGTTCTCACAGCTCTGATGTTCTGACTTCAAACTGTCATAACTCACTCAATTTAAGTCTAAATTAGGCAAAATTTCTATTCAAATTGAAGCCCAGGATGTTGAAGTTCCAATGGAATAAACTTCATTGAAAAATACTTTGTGGATCAAAAGTTATGGTCAAAAAAATGAGTAAAGGTCATTTTTCAGTAATGTTTTCAAAGCGATTTGATCAATTTTGAGTTGTGATGACTTCCAAACTATCAAAATAACTTCAATTACCTTTTGTAGACATGTTAAGCTCATCATTGGGACTAGGAACTAAAGTTTATTAACTTGGTACAAAATGAGGTGTCTACAAATGCCCTTCTTTTGGTTATACTTGCTTCGTAAGTGTAGTCAAAAGCCTGAAGAGAAGAACCATTTTGTAGGTTAATAAACTTTAAGTCTTGTTGGAATATCTGGTTTTGTATCTCATATAAAACATACAGCAAAAGCAACAAATAAGGGTCTATTTCATTCATGATTAATAACATGCATTATGTAAATTTTAGAATTTAAAAACAAGATAACGTATCTTGGTGCGGTGAAATTCAAAACCAAAGATCGAAGTACTCGGGAACACTTTTAATCTTCATTCCAATTCCACTTTACGCCAAAGATGTGTGGTCTCTCAATCAGTTTTCAAAGGGAGAATGAAAGTGTGCCTAACTCTCTCTTTTTTTTTTTTTTTTTTTTTTTCTCTCTAATAAAAAATTTTGTATATTTCTCCCTTTATAACTAATTGATTATCTAATTGGGCTGGCCTATTGGGCCTTTCCAAAAGGGACTAATAAGACACTAGCTCCAATGGGCCTTGGGCTTTTCTGTCAACTCTTGATAAGTCCAAAGTTACCATTAATTATATTTAATACCACTATATAAATATAATTGCACTCTAGGCCTTATTAACAAATTATATCCCAAGACTTTATTACACATGCAACCATTTCATAAAATATTCGTAGTAACACAAAGTCATGAATGTAGACTGCCACTTTGTAAATTATTACATCTTATCCTTGAGTACCTGGTTTAAACCTTTAAAATTATTCATTATATATTTATGAAATCTAATTTCATAAATATATACTTTACTAACTCTTTACTAAAGTAGTTAGGCCTAACACTTTGAATAACCAAACTCATTAAACTTATCTTAAGTGAATATTTTATATCTCCACCAAGAGACTATGAATTCCATATTAAGAATATATGTTCTATCAACACTAAATGTGGCTGCCCAACATACTGAGGTTTTGACCGTTACTTTAGATCTCACTCTTGATATATCAAAGCAACCTACACCTCATGATCAGGTCCATTATTCTCTTAGGATTAAGAGTTCATGCAAATAGAAGTCAGGAGATTTATTATTCATTTGACAGTCGTTAGGAGAATAATAAATCTCATAACGGTCTAGTTCCATATGTCTTAACTCTTAAAACATATCAACATATCAACTAGAAGTCTCTACTTCCATGATTAAGACAAATCATCTTAGTTGATACGATTTAGTCTTAGCAGATGAAATGCCCAATTTCATCACTGACTATGAACTATAAATTCTTAGTTTACAAAGAACTTGTGATTTATATCTTCTGTGACTTTTCACATAAATCACATACTATGCATCTCACGGACTATATGATAATGTCACAATATTCATGTTACCATTATTTTAGATAATAATAAAATAATTTTATTAGACACAACATTAAGTTATACATAATGTCATACATAGTATCATATAATAGGATTTAAAGGCACACATCCTAACAAGTCTGCAGGTTAATAAACTTTAGGTTAATCACACACAACATAAACATACAAGCAAACAAGCAAACATAGGGCATGGGTGTAAAATCCAATCACTGGATTCTGCAGGTCCCTATTCTTTTCAGTTTGTTATTTAGAACCTTGGGTAAAATGGAAAAACAAAGAGCAGCTACTATCGCAAGCTAAAAAGAAAACCCATCTACACAAAATCAACACGACATCATGAACCCAACAAGAATGGCTACTATCCTAAGCCAAAAACATATCAATACATCATCAACACAACATCAACACGACATCATGAACACAACAAGAACGGCTACTATCCTAAGCCGAAAACAAATCAAAACAGCATCAATGAATACTATCCTAAGCCAAAGAACACACAGAACACATCATGTTATCAACAAATCATCACAACATCATAAACATATCAACACAACATCATAAGCATAACATCATAAGCACACCAACACAATATCATATCATCATAAAAAAACTCAAAAGACTCATCATCACACATCAAGGAAATCATCATTGAAGACACACATCATTTATCTCCAAAAAAATTCATTATTTAAGGAAATCAACATCATTCAAATCTATCTATTTTTGAAAACTTTCTTCTATTTTTAAAATGTCTCTTGGATTTTTGAAACTTGAAATTTTTTCTTTTGAAATTCTCCTTAAACTTTTGAAATTTTTGATTTTCTTCTTAAGTGCCAATCTCTCACTTGAATATTTTTTGAAAGTCTCTTTCGAACTATGAATTTTTTCTTCTCAAGTGACATCCTTCTTGAAGTTTAGAACTCCTCTTTGGAGCTTTGAAATTTTTTTAATCTTTTAAAATTTTCACAATGATTAGATCACATCAACACAACGGATCACATTAGGTTTGGTTTAAACACATCAGGACAGAACCAGGGCACAACAAGTTACATCAGGTTTTATCCAAACACATTAGGATAGAACCAATCATAACAGGTCACATCAGGTTTGGTTCAAACTCATCAGGATGGAACCTAACAAAACATTTCACATCAAGTTTTGTCCAAACACATCAGGACTAAACTAATCGTAGTAGGTCACATCAGGTTAGGTCCAAACACATCAAGATAGAACCAATTACAACGAGTCACATCAGGACGGAACCAAGCACAACATATCACATTAGGTTAGGTCTAAACACATCAAGACTAAACCATAGACACCACATGTCACATCATTCCTCTTAATCTTCTTTTCATCTCTTATTTCCTTTTTTTATCATTTTTTTTCTATTCATCATTTATTTTTCTCCTGTCATCTTTTCTTTCTTTCTACTCATCTTTTTTTCTCTCTCTTCCGTCTTCTTTTCTTTTATTTTCTCTCTTCATCTCCATCCTTTGTTTTTCTTCTCTCATTTTCCAAGTCCTCAATTTCTTTTTGGATCTACATCTTTCATTTTATTTTCAACATCCCACCTATTTTAAAAATTTTCTTTCCCATTTTTGTTTTTTGACTTCTAAAAGTGCATTTTCTATTTAGAGCATTAGCAAAGAAGAGTTGATCAGACCATGGGTCCATTGCATTCTTTTCTTCTTATGGGGCACATATTTACACAACACATCATTCATTCACTTCATTGTTATTATTATGCACCTTTTGCCTTTGGATCACCATCAACTCCTTGGAATTCCTAACACCCTCTAGATGAAGATAAAGATCAAAGATAGTTGGAAGAAACTCTAGATCAAAGAAGTTCTAAGCACAACATGAGTTTTGAGACAAATGGATATTTATGAACATAACAAGTTGAAAGCGACTCCAAACTAAAGAAGCTTCAAGCATGACAAGAGTTTAGAGATAGTAAAGCACAACATGATTTGAATACAAAGAGGACCTTGAAGAAAGTTTGTAGTTGAAGAAAGGAGGTAAAGAAACAAGGGATGATGGATCTAGATGATTTTGCATATTAATGTATATTCTCTTTGAACTAGTTTTTCATGAATTACCCACCATCTTCATTGATTAGCCCAAACATGAATTTAAAATTCGATCATCTCTAGTCAACTCAATCATTGTCCTTGTTTGAACATGCACACCATACTTTTCTCATTTCTCTCTTCTTGTATTCTCTTAAATCAACTCATCTCTCATGTATGATCCATTTTCTCCTCATCATGGTTGCTTTAGCTTGGAGCTAGTCTCATCTTCCCTTGTATGGTCATCCCTTTTTCATTCTCATTCATGGATTGCCCCTAACTTGGAGTGAGTTCCTTGTTGTTCTTTCTTCACTTCTTTTCAAGGTGACATAATTTTTGCCTAGGCTGCCCTTTTAGGTTTTCAACCTAGTGGGCCTTCTTTCTTTTCTTCTCACTCCTAAGGCTAAGCTTTCCAACATTTGTAGGGCTAAACAATCTTAACTGATGTGAGAGGACTTGTTTATGAACTATAATGAGGTTGGGATTCTAAGGCTTGAGAAAGAAATGGTATTTAAGGCTCAAATTCAATTTTATTCTCAGGTATTCTAATTGCCAAGAATTACTACTCATCTCATGCTTACATTGTTTTCATCCATTTTCCTTGTCCATTTTGATTCTCACTTCCATTTCCTTTTCCTTTCTTTTTTTCTTCTATCTCTTCCTTTCCTTTTTTTTTTTTTTTTTTTTTTCCTTTTTTTCTTATCTTTTCTTTTCTCTCTTTTTCTTTTTCTATGCCCCTTGTTAGGAAAATGGTTATCCTTTCACTTATAAATAATCCTCACATCCCTCTATCATTCATCTACAAAATTTGGCCCTAGTATAGGATTGATCCTTTCCAATATTAGAGTATGCCCTTAGTGGTAAGGGTAAACATTTCAAATCACCATCTCTTAAGAACATGCCCCTAGTGTAGGGGGTAATCTCTTGGCATGGGTATAAAGAAGGAATTCATCTAGGCTCAACAAGGTTAGCAAGGGAGAATAATCTCTCATTGTAAAAAGGGTAGCAGAAAAATGGCCTCGCATCCCTTTAACCTTGATTGCTTAGCCTTTCCAAACCTAGGTTAGCCTTTTCATCTCATAAAGCTCTCATCATTGTAGTGTCATCCATGTGAAACAAGTTATTTATTCAATTTCTCTTTCCCATCTTTGAACTCACTCATGTCTTGTGCTTCAAGGAATCTCTCATCATTCATCCTTCTCACTCTTGTGTACTCTCTCTCACTTGATTGAAGTCTTTTTTTTTTCTTTCTCTTTATCTCTTGCCCTCTTTCTCACTTTCATGCTTGGTCTTTATGATCAAATGAACTAAAATAATCTTAACTTTTGATTCCTTATTTGGATTAACCAATGTGTTAGGTTTTAGGATTCATTCATTTCAAAGATAGTAAAAGGAGATCACATGATACACATTATATTTGAATGGTCATCTTTATTGAAAGTGAAACAACATTGATTTGAAAATTCAAAAGAACACGATTCAACATGATAAGAGGAAATACTCGACAACACAACAAGGGAAAGACTCAACAACACAGTAAGGGAAAGACTCAAATAAACTTAACAAATTAGAGACACGACAATTGAAAAAGAATCAACAAAATTCAAATGGCTCATCCTCTATCAAAGGTGTTCACATGGACCAAATCTCTTAAGCACATACCATTATTCATCTTGCTTCATCTACGAAATCTTGGCTTAGCAATCACCCCACCATCAATCAAGTCTTGAATCTCATGCTTCAACTTAAAGCAATTATTTGTCTTGTGTCCTAACTTTTGGTAAAAAACGCAATACTTATTCATGTTCCAAGTGCTTGGGATTGGAACTGGAAGAAGAGTAGGTACAAGTGGCTTAAGGTAATCCTTCTTAGATAAGATTTCAAGGGCCTCTGATAATGACATGTGAATGTCATCAAATTCCCTTCTCTTTTTAGGGGTGTCTTTGGCAATAACTTTCTTTCTTTCTTTCTTTTGGCATGCCAAAAACATCATTGGCTTGTGAGCCATGTATTTCTTCAAGCCTTTGTAGTTGAGTGCTTATATCCTTTATTAGTTCCTCCATGCGAGCAAGTATCTTGCTCATGATGTTGATAATTTCATTCGTGCTCGCCATTGCTTCTTGGCATCTTTCTTAGTGAGTAGATCTTGAAAAGGCTAGGGATGTGCTTTGAGATTATCATAATTGTCCTTGAAAATAAATCCGATCAAATAACCATGTGCTCCCAATGTCTTTTAAAGTTTTGGACCCATCAACCTTTCTTGCTTTCTTCAAAATGTGGACTACATGTATGCCTTATTCGTATTCTACGTCTTGTATCATTTCATTATCTTGAATTTAGAAATAGAATGAGATACACCAATCTTTCAAAATTCATGTTTTTTCCTATACTTAAAGTCCAATTACGTCATTCACACTTCTTACTTTCTCATATTTCCTCACTTGGATCCAAGCCTAACATTCATTTTTCTTTTTTCTTTTTTTTTTTTTTTTTTTTGGGTTTTTCCTTTGGGCTTTGAATCCAATTACAAGCCACTCATCTCCCCCGTTCATCCTTATTTGGGCTTAAGCATTGGTTGTTCATGAATTTTGCAAGGTTAGTCCACATCCTGTGTGTTAGGACATACGTGAATCATGTTAGGAAAATTTTTCAATTTTTTGTAATTGGCTAATCCTTTGACAAAATACACTGTACTTGTAATTGGGTAGATCTAGGATGGGTTTAGTACTTCAAGAAACATGTTGTTCAAGTCTTGTATTAAATCCATGAATATTGAACCAAGAAAAAAGTGAAGAGAAGTTGTTCATTAAAGTTGGATAGATAGCTCGACAGCTGTCAACAGATAGCTATCCGTTGAGGTCTCAACAGCTGTTGATAGATAGCTATCTATTGAGAATTACGAAATCAGAATTTCCATATCTGATTTTCGGCCTATGCTGAAATGTATGTGTAGGGTTTCTTTTCTCACAACCCTAGACATATATAA
Organism: Castanopsis chinensis; assembly: GCA_032878915.1. Classification (NCBI taxonomy): domain Eukaryota; kingdom Viridiplantae; phylum Streptophyta; class Magnoliopsida; order Fagales; family Fagaceae; genus Castanopsis; species Castanopsis chinensis. Next base: position 9,318,543 of record JAVQMG010000126.1, on the reverse strand, counting down.
GGCTTATTTTAAAGGCCGTCACATAAGAGAATACAAAGAGAACATATGCAAAAGGTGACCAAGTGCCTTATTTTCTCTGAAATAAGCTACTGCATCTTTAGGCCTTAGGGTTTTGTAACCAAGTGCTTCCTGATCTTCATTGTTGATGAAGTGAAAAACTTTACAGCCAACATTCTTCTTCCACAAGTTGGTGAGTGAGTCACGTACTGAGATTCGTGCAAAAAAGTTAGTCACGTACAGGTATCCGTGCATTGAAAGGGTGGCGTTCATATATTGAAGAGTTCAGAGGTTCTAAAGCGGTAGATGGTTTCTACTATAAGTTCATCTACGGGGATTGTAGAGTCTAGGGACAAAGTACTAGACTTGAAACTTTTCTTTACTATAATGAATTGCTTTTTGGGAAGGTTTTCCCCCCAATTTTGTATTGTGAAACTAGTTTGTTTCCTTGGTTTTTCCGGGTCATCATATCCTGTCTTATTTAGTTTTCCGCTACATGATATTGACATAATATTGATGTTAGTTTTTTTAACAAGGATTATTCATAATAATCTAATTAATAACTTGGGTTTAAAACTTGTTAATTTTATCAACTGGGGTCTAAATTTCCCAACATTGTGCTCTATTAGGCTTTATAAAAATGGTCTCATCAATGAATTCAAACACAAAAATCTATGCCCCATTTATAATGCAAGCCCATCATGCTTTGGAAAATTTCTTTTCTTATGAAAAGATTGTTTGAACTTATATTTAAAATGAGCCATGGCATTTAGAAGTCCACATCTTTTCTTTCTTTTTTTGATTTTTTTTAAGAGAAAAAAGTGACCAAGCTTTATGTTAACAAATCAAAATATTTTACTTGTCCCATTACAAAGCCCATCTTGAATGTTCACTTCTCTCCTCATGAGGGCCTTGCCCCTAATTTCAAAAGTTTGATCCATTTTTATCTTTCATTCTCGAATGGGCCTTGCCCCTAGTTCAAAGAGTTTGGTCAATTGGTTCAAAAAGATTTCATCTTCTAAACCTCATTGGGCTCTTAGTGAGCCTACCCATGTCTTTGGGTTTTAGGGTTTCAAAATTTTCCTAAAACATGGATGGGTCCAACATCTTTTCAATAAAGTCTATGACAAACTCATGATCTTGGGCTATCTTTTCAATAAACTTTGAAAAAGATTTTTGAATTTTGATCCAAAATCTAGGGTATGTTATGACTTTATGGCTCAATGTCTTCCTCCAAAGTCTATGGTATACTCGTGATCTTGGGCCCCCTTGATTTGACCTTTTTTGAATGGGCTCAAAACTTAGGGTATATCTTCGCTTTATGGCTCACAACAGAGGAATCACCGCTTAGCTTTTGCAATGGTCTAGGAACTATATATTTAGCGTCCTTCCGAGGAAAGATCTTTTGATCTTACTACCAGAGATATAGGTTCGGAGTAAAGATACTATCTTAGGAGGGTGTTAGACACCCAAAACCGCCCAACCCTAAGGTTGGCTTCCCATCATTGTGTCTTATGTCTTAACCCTACTAAAGGCACACTCAATACTTGCATCTAGCTCATCCACACACTAATCATGCATCTAGCAACCAATATGGCATCAAACATCCCTAACCATACTTCTGCCTTGCTCATAAACAAAGCCTACCATACATTTAATCATGCATAACATATCACCATAGACCTTAGCATGTTACTATTATACATATCATATCCAAGGTAGCACATAGGCATAGAAAGATCCATGCAAACATGTCATTGCATCTATACTTCAAGAAGAACTCAACCAAACAAACATATTTATCTCCATCATCAAGGCAAAATCATATTCAAAGATGCATGGGAATGTGAATGCATGACTTACCTCACTTTCCTTGCAACAAAACATCACCTATGGCATTCATGAATGAACATGTGAATGCATATTCATGGCAGCAGAACAAGAAAACATAAGACAAACCCTAATTTAATCATGTGAAAAATCAAACATGAATCAACATGTGAATGCGTATTCATGGCAGCAAAACAAGAAAACCTATGACAAACCCTAATTTAAACATGTGAAAAATCAAACGAATAACAAGCATGTGAAACAAAATATTAAAACCACAAATATTTGAAAAATGATCCAAGATAGAAGTATTGCATGTGGAATAAAAAAAAAATTAGAAAAATTAAGGTTTCTGGACAAGATCATGCGCACGCATGAACAAGCCTGTGTGCCTATAATCAAGCTTGCGTACACAGCCAAGATTATGCACACGTGAGTTTTAACCTAGAAACCCTATCAACACAGAAACTAAATCAAAGCTTCAAAACGATAAATCTAACAACCTATCATGCTTTAAAACATAAAAAATACACAACCTAAACAAAGAACAAAGACATCAAAGATAACAAAAGAAAAATCTATTCCTAAACATGCATTGGATCTAACAACAAACAAGAACAACATAAAAACATGTTCACCAATATATCATATCATTTAACTTTCCAATCAAAGCATAATGTGACAAAAAAAAAATCAAACAAAACGAAACATATTTCTAAACATGGATAGCATATAAATTAACTAAGAAAAAAAAAACAAATTATAAAAGAACCAAATCAAGGAAAAGCCATGAAGAAAGACTCACCTTGCTATGGGACACAAACTTGATTGATATTTAACTAGTTCTTCAATGCCTACGCAACAAGATTGAATGATAATCAAAGGAATCAACTATATCAATAGTTCATTAGCAATCACAACTCAAAATAAAAGGACATATTTAAAAAGATTGTTGAAAAAGGTTTTAAAAGAGATTAGAAAATAGTTTGCTGCCTTAGAACTAACTAAAAAGAGGTTTTATTTTGTCCAAAATGGGCTAAGGGGACTTCCTTAGGGTTTTCTAAAGAGAAAATAGGGTTTTAGAGAAGTTGGAGGCCAAACAATCACTCTCTCTAGCTAGGGATTTAGTTTGGAGGCATAAGGATGTATTTATATATTAAAACTAGGATTTTCAAGCTTATTTTTAGGTTCCAAAAGGTCTAGGGGCTAGGCCCCATCAAAGAGGGAGGCTTTGGGCCCTAAAACATAAAGTTCTGAGGTTTTGGAATGGGCTTTGCGTACGCAGCTTTGTGCATGCTTATGCACAACTCCAATAGCCCAACTTCAAATGGTCATAACTCACTCAATTTAAGTCCAAAGTAGGTAAAATATGTGTTCAAATTGAAGCTCAAGATGTCTACTTTTCAATACAATAAACATTACTCAAAATTTATTTGCAAATCAAAAGTTATGGTCAAAATAGTTAGCAAAGGTCATTTGTCATCAGTGTTTTCAAAGCAATTTTGAGTTGTGAATACTTCCAAACTATCAAAATAGCTCAAATTACCTTTTGTAGACATGTCACGCTCATCATTGGGACTGAGGCTTAAATTTTATTAACCGGGTTCAAAATGAGGTGTATACAGCCCTAAGGATGACTTTCCTTTCCCTCATATTGATGTCTTAGTGAAAAACACGACAGCAAGTGCCTTGATGTCTTTCATGGATGGTTTTTCAGGTTACAACCAAATCAAGATGGCTCTCAAGGACATGAACAAAATCACCTTCACTACTAAATGGGGAATCTATTGTTATACGGTAATGTAGTTTGGCCTCAAGAATGCTAGGGCAACTTACCAAAGGATGGCCACCCCCTTGTTACATGATATGATGCATAATGAAGTAAAGGTGTATGTCAATGATATGATAGTGAAACATAAGGATAGAAAAAGTCACACCATAAACTTGAGGAAGTTCTTCGAAAGGATTAAAGAATATAGATTGAGATTGAACCCATAAAAGTGCACCTTTGGAATTATTACTGGAAAGTTGTTAGGGTTTCTAGTGAGTGATAGAGGGGTAGAAGTTGACCCATCCAAGATTAAAACCATGTTGAGATGCCTCCACCCAAAAGTGAGAAAGAGATAAGAGATTTCTTGAGTCGACTACAATACAATAGTTGACCATTACCAAGCTCACTTCCACTTGTGAGGCCATCTTCAAACTCCTAAGGAAGAATGAACCACATATATGGAACGATGAGTGCCAAAAAGCCTTTGAACTTATCAAAGAATATCTCCTCCACCCACCTATCTTAGTGCCCCCACAACATGGAAAACCCTTACCCCTATAACTCTCTATCATACGGGCTATGGTTGGAAGTATGTTTGCATAAAAAGATGTGAGAAGAATGAGGGGGCCATATATTACTTGAACAAGAGGTTCTATGATTATGAGACTAGGTACACTCCCATAGAAAAGTGTTTTGCACTTGTTTGGGCCGTACATAAATTGAGACATTATTTTACCCTTCTAAATATGGGGGGTAGCATGAATGGAACCATTGAAGTATCTCTTTAAAAAACCTGCTTTGAGTGGAAGATTTTTAAGATGGTTGATCTTATTGGCAGAGTTTGAATTGAAGTATGTGGCTACAAAAACTATTAAAGGAAGCGTCGTGATAGATTGTTGTGCCAAGAATCCTATAGAGGGAGAAGATGGTAAAGAAGACTTTCCAGATGAGGACATTTTGGATGTTGAGTTAGGGACATGGAAGATTTACTTTGACGGAGCCGTAAACCAATATATGAATGGGATAGGAATATTCTTGATCACTCTCGAGAGATCTCACATACCTTTGGCAATCAAATTGAACTTTGAAGCAACTAATAACATAACTGAATATGAAGCTTGTATTTTTGGAATGGAAGTTCTTCGAAAATTGGGGGTAAAGGAGACTGAAGTCTTTAGGGATTCAACTTTGGTTATAGCTTAATTGCAAAAGTTATGGAAGGTGAAAGAGGAACATTTAAAGCCTTATCAACAATACTTGGAGGACTTGAACAAGACCTTTGGCAGAATCGAATACACAATCATTCCTAGAGCTCAAAATCAATTTGCGGATGTCTTAGCTACCTTAGCCTTTATGGATGAGGTACCTGAGGGAGTGTGGACACGACCTGTGGAGATTGAGCAAGGTTATGAGGAAGTGCACAAAAGGAAGACCAAAGCTTCAGTAATGACCATAGAGGAAGAGAAAGTTCCGTGGTACTATGACATCATGAAGTTCTTGGAACTAAGAGCTTATTCAGATGGTACCAACCAAAGAGAATGATGTTCCATTAGGATGATGGAAACTCAATACATCCTATGTGGGGGGACACAACGCTATAGAAGATCCTATGATGGCATACACCTTTGTTTCTTGAAGAGGGAAGAAGCCGAGAAAGTAATAGAAGAAGTTCATCAAGGGATTTGTGGCCCTCATATGAATGGAAGAATGTTAGCCAAGATGATCCTAAGGATGTGGTACTTCTGGAATACAATGGGGACCAATTGTGTGAACTATGTGAAGAGTTGCCATGATTATCAGACGCATGCCAACTTGAACCATGTACCACCTAGTGAATTTTATAGCATGACTTCTCCATGGCCATTCTCGATTTGGGGCATAGGTGTGATTAGAAGGATAGCTCCTAAGGCTTCAAATGGGCATGAATACATTTTGGTAGCAATTGACTATTTCACCAAGTGGGTGGAGGCAGCCTTCTATTCTGTATTGAAGGCTAAGCATGTGGCATGGTTCTTAGTAAACAACATCATATGCCGGTTTAGGGTGCCCCAAGAGATCATTTCTAAAAACGGTTCCCACTTTGAGGGGGAGATTCGAAGGATCATGGAGTTGTACAACATTAAGCATCACAAGTCTTCACTGTATCTACCACAAGCTAATGGGGCCGTAGAAGTAGCCAATAAGAATGTAAAGAACATCCTAGCAAAGATGGTAGTGACATACAAAAATTGGGCTGAGAAGCTTCTGTTTGCCTTATGGGGTTGTAGAACGTCTATTCGTGCATCAACTTGGGCAACACCTTCCTCTTTGGTTTATGGTAGTGAGGTGGTGCTTCCTATTGAGGTGTAGATACAATCTTTGAGGGTATTGGTAGAAGCCAAGGTCCTAGAAGAGGATAAGGCTAAGATGAGATATGAACAATTGGCTTTGATAGATGAGAAGAGGGCTAGGGCACAATATCACACACAAGGGTACCAAAAAAGGATTGCTAGAGCATTCAACAAGAAAGTGAAACCAAAAACCTTAAATAAGGGGACTTGGTCCTAAAGGTGCTTAGAGATGAGACTTTTGACCCAAGAGGAAAGATGAAGCCATGGTGGTCTAGGCCTTTTATCATTAAGAAGATCATGTCTAGAGGTGCTACAAGAATCACAAATTTAGATAGGGAAGAGATGCTTCTCCCTTAAGGCAAAAGAACCCCGCTAGATTGAAAACTCGAAAGGGCAATCTAGGCAAAAGTTAGGAGAAATGATCATGGCCATGGAGAAAATTCTTGAAGAGACGTCATGGGCAAAAATTACATGGCAAAGGAAAAAGAAAAGAAGAAAAAAAAAAGAATAAATAAAAAAGAATAAATGAGATGACAATAAGCAAAGATAATAAAAGGAAATTCTCTCATTGCTCAAATTAAAGGATAATAAGATTGTTTTCATAGGGGATTTGGACAATTCCAATCCTTTATTAAATTCAAAAACAAAAACATGAAAATCATAAAAGTGTAGAAAAGTAAAATATGGGGCATATTAGGGTGGTCACTCAGTCCTCCTTGCTTTCTTGCTAGTCCTCTTATAAGCTTTCTCATCCCTCAAAATCCACTTCATGTCATCCTCCAACCATTGCTTGTACCTTGCAGTGGGGTAGATGTATTTGGGAGGAATAATGTCTTTCGTCATCCTACGATGTGGCCAAGCCTCACCGATCTTGCCCAAGATCCTATTAGTGAACACCGCGGTGTGGAACGCACCTTCATCATCAGGGGCTCCTTGACGTTCTCCAAATTGCCTTGAGATATGACAAGTGGAGTAGTAAGAACATCAACGAAGCCCAACTAAAGTCACATGGTGGTCCTTGCAGCAATTATGGGCCATGCTTGAGATATGCCACTATTCCACGAACCACTGAATGTTGATCTCCTTAAGGCGACCCATAAGCTCCATGTACACCTCAAAGCTCATGTCACTTTGATAAAGTTGGTGATCTCTAAGATGATTAGGAAGGTAAGTGTTGAGGGGTACAGTAGGGGGTTGAAGACACCGAAGCCTCTCTTGTAGCTATATCTAAAAATAAAAAATAAATAAAAAAAGATAGGGAAAAGAAGAGAAAAGGAAAGAAGAAAGAAAGGTGGAGAGCATGAGTGAGAAAAAATAAAGATGATGAAAGATGTTATAAGGTGCCTTGATGGGTTGAAAATCGAAACCCATGCAAAATTAGAGGAATCTCGCTAGGTTAAGAACCTAGGAAAAAGTTAGGGATTATCCCTGAAGAGGAAGAGGACTTCCCACGAAAAGCTTGCTTCCTTCCTATGAAAGTCATCCAAACCATTGAGGGTTTTCCCAAGATCGAGTCCACTGGATTACCTCTCCTAAGCTTATAAGCCACCATGCACATCTGAAGGTCCATACAATATGATTTTTGGACCAAGAAATACCTTGCAAGGGCACATAAGCAAAAGACATGGAGAAAGTATGATCATGGCCTCTCACCCTTAGGAAAGGCTAAACCAGAAAAGTACTCAAAGACTAACCTAAGGTTGAGCTTGCTAAAAACACACCATTTATTTATCGTGGCAGCAGGGACACCTAACACAAATCATAGCAAGGAAGGATGATCCTCCCCATGGTAGGGAAGATGAGATCATCAATCTTCAATTCACCCATGATAGCAGCAAATTCCTCGATAATATGGCATAGTTTTATTTCGTTGAAGTGGAATACATTCCGAGAAGGAACCCAATAGTTGGTAGCATCACAAAGAAGAGGTTCATCCACTTTGATTTGATGGTAGGGAAAGATGCAAGAAAGACCATAGGGAGCGATGGAATTCTTGAAATCAGGACCAAGCTTCTTAATCCAAGTGGAGACATCAAGAGGAGAATTTTCTTCCATTGGGGGACCTCAAAAAAATGTTCTCTAGGTTGGAAATACGTTGGTAAGGGTTTTAGACATAAACAACTACTTTTATACTTAAGTCAGTTAGGGTTTTTTTGATTCGCAGCCCACATACGCAAAGTCAACCCTGTGTACACAAAGTCAAAGCTACGTACGCAAGCTCATCTTCACGTATGCATGGCACTTGGTAGAAGCCCATGTTCCCTTGTTTTGAGTAGAGTTTTTCTACTCCAAAGCATTCTTAAGGTTCTTGTGACCTAAAGAATCATTCAAGACACGTTTCAAGCACAAGATTTCAAGCATTAAAGAAGCAAAGTTGTGTAGAAACATACAATGTATCATTATTTTGTAAATTAAGTGCCAACTTCCAATCAAAAGCATTAACGTAAACCGATGTTTTTAATACAATCCTTTGTCTTAAACTTAACCCCAAATGTTGCTAAAGGGGAATGAAAAGCATTAAAAGCAAAAAAGAAGAAGAAAGAAACTGTGTGTTGTATATGTGTCTTGAACTGTAGGTGAATAATGGTGCCGCCTCTTCCTTGGTTGGTAGCTAGGAGTCGCCTCTGAGTCCTCCTCACCACCATCACCATCATCATCATCACCACCACTTGGATGGACCACTCCTCTAGGACCGCATAGCTCCCTCGAGTAGTTGATCATCTCTAACTTGAGATTCCCGGCCAGCCACACCAATTCCTCATGCTTTTGGATAGTGGGCTGCAATTCAAAGAAATAAGGGTTAGTGATTGAAACGAATAGAGAAATTTGGCAAAAAGAGAAAGGGCAAAGGGAAGAAAGAACTCAGTGCTCGAGTGTTGGGAGGGAAAGGATCGCCTATGGTGACAGGCCACAAACGTTGACCCATTGTGATAAATTAGATTAATTAATTAGTCCAGTTATTAATTAATCAAATTAACATATAATATCACGTGGTAGCACAAACAAATCACCAAAAATAAGTTATGCAGCGAAAAATTAAATGACACGGTGATTTGTTTACGAATAGGAAAAACCTTACGGCAAAAATCCCACCGGGTGATTTAAGGTCACCACTCCCGAAACTCCACTATTATCACAACAAGCGGTTACAAGCAAGGAATCCCAAGTACCTTACCAACCTACAGTTGAACCCTTACCCCAATACCCAATTGGACTTGCTCTGTAGTGACAATTTCTCCTTTTGATGCACGACTCCCAAGTACATGACTAACCAGATGCGCGGATCCCAGTACGCGACTTCAAACACCAACTAGAGAGAGAAAATTGTTGGCTACAAAGTTCTTCAAATCATCAGAGATGAACTAGGGCACGAACTTTGTCTTTCAGATCACAAATTGCATGAGCAAGAAGTTCTCAATGCTTGTGCAACTTGCATCATCTTTTACGGCCCTTAAAACAATCCTTTTATATGCCTAGGGTTATGAGAAAAGAAGTCCCAAAGACACATTCACGGATTGGACTTGAAACAGAACTAAAAATCTGTTTTCTTTAATTCTCGACAGATGGAGGTGTTGAGGATCTGTCTAGGAGCTGTCGAGGCTCGGGGCAAGACAGCTTCTTAAAGCTCGATAGATGCATGTGTCGAGGTAGGTGTCGAGGTAGGTGTCGAGCTTTAGTAACTTGCACTTCCTTGCTTGTTTCTTGGACAGACTTTGATGGCTTCAACACTAAAACTTGAAACACTGTTTCTTGAGGTGTTAAACACATCCTAGATCTACCCAATTATAAGTAAAGTGCGTTTTGTCTAAGGATAAGCCAATTACATAAAATAGCGACATATGTTCACAAACTTGAACTACATATGTCCTAACAATCTCCTCCTTTGGCAATCCGTGACAAAACCACAACAAACAAATGAAGATATGAAAGAAGTCATAAAACACTTTAACTCATATTTCAAATGTTACACACAGTAAAATCTATCCTAACACAAACTCTTGAAAAACTTTGCAAGAAGAGAGTTTATGGCAAGTAGACTTTGACAACCTGTATTTCTAAAACACTTATAAAAAAATACATCAAGGCATCTTTGTGTGAAACAGAAATAATAGATTGTGCACAAGTAAAGAAACATGTGTATAAAGACAGAAAAGAAACAACACATGTAAAGGTAGGTGAAAGAAAAACATACATCATCATATATATCAAGAAAATAAGTACAATGTATGTCAATACATGATCAATGTATCTCTATAAAGATAGAAAAGAAAAAAATACATATGATCACCTCACTACATCCCTCAATCCACACTCCCCCTATCAAAAATGTCCAATGCTAACACTCTCTCTAAGCATGACTACTCTCATACCAAAACTACTCCCCCTTTTTGTCACGAGTGACAAAGGGTAGAGTGTCATGTAGACATCTCAGCAGAAGAGCTCGCATCTCCATCATCATCATCCTTAGAAGCATCATCGTCATCACCATCATCATCAGCCTCAGTCTCAATCGACACATGAGGTGGCGGAGGAGAAGCCTCTGGAGCAAAGCCGCCCATGGTCGCCTGTCACCTGGCAATGCGACCAACACGAACGTTAACCTGATACAACTCCGAAGAGAGTGTATCTAGGCGAGCATCCATGCGTTGAAGCTGCGCCATGATGTCTCCTAAGGTGACATCGCCCGAGGAAGAAGCAGCAGACGCTCGAGCTGATATGGAGGTAGTCGGACGGGAGGAAGGAGTGGCACCGTCGGACTGTCTCGATCGAAACTGTGCCTCGCTACGTTTTACGGTAGCAGCGTCTATGGCAGACATGACATGGTAAGGATCGGACGAAGTGAATGGGATGGAAAAATGGCGAAGAATCCTCGTGATAGCAGAAGGGAAAATGAGCTTATCACGGGTGGCTTTCAATATTGGAAGATAAATATTGAAAGGAAAGAACGTATGCATGAAAAATGCATGAACATGCGACATGCAACAATAAAAATATCATGGGCTCAGCCCAATCCAAACCTAACAGCATTCAACAGATAGGCACACATCCAAATGCATGAAAATACAATTAGAATGCTAATGTGATGCAATGCATGTGGTTTTGAAGATCAAAACTAGAAAACCAACCCAAAATTTTCATGAAAACTTCAATAATTTTGAAAAATCCCAAAAGTTTTCATAAACACAAAACCTAGGGTTTTAAAAATATGAAATGCATGAAAATGAAGGAAAATATGCTTACCAAGTGATGAGGATCGAGAAAAACACTTGAGAAAGCCTTTGAAAGAGGTTTGGAGAGAGAGAGAAGTGTTTTGAGAGAGAGAACAGGTTCTGTCGAGGAAGAGAGATCGAGCGAAATGATTGAGAAATCGCGAAGAATCAATTTATAGACCATTAGTAATTCTCGACAGCTGCAGGTATCGAGAGGTATCGAGCCTGCTATCGAGACAGCTATCGAGAAATTACACTTCGACAGATGCAGCTATCGAGGTCATGTGTCGAGAAAGAAGAATCAACCATGAAGGAACCTCGATTGATCCAGAAGCTATCGAGCAGATAGAAAGTTTCTCGATCGATCCACCAGGTGTCGAGAATGTGTCGAGACTGCGTTAAGAAAAAGTCTAAGAAGCTCGACAGACAGCTAGCTATTGAGAGGTGTCGAGGAGGTGTCGAGATGCCTTTAAAAACAGTTTTTCAAAAGAAGAAAAACACAGACATGAATGTAATCATGCATGCAACTCAACCAAAGATCCAAGCAACACATTAAGCTCTCAAAATCATCTCTCAACAAGAATTTTAAACACATGTATCTCAAAACATGCACACGCACACACACACTAAACAAGTCTAACCAATTTTATATTTCAAAAATAAGTCCAGACAGTTTAGTGAGCATACATTAACGCATGTAAACCTTGTGATGGCCAAATTACATTGTACCTGCACATGTATCAAGAATAGCAAAGAATATTGCGTGTTGTGTGTGAAAACATCGCAAGATTGTATAAGTGTCTCAATGTTATGATGATTTGAGATATGAGAAAATCACTTTAACTCACACACAATCATAACTGCTTGATGGGGACTATCACCTTTGAGGTACATCCTATAACTCCTGCATCTCCTAGAAAACACGCTTGCAACCATATTTTAAAGCATTTTTGATCTTTTTGCTTTTTATTTCTTTGCATATTTTCTTTTATTAAGCATATCATGCATGGGCACACAAGAGAAAGAAAAGAAATACCCAATTATGTTAAGCTTATGACATTGCACTTTTGCTATGCCGAAGCATACAGATGTCATCTTATGATTGGCGAGTAACAGTGGTGAGATGGTTATTTATGCCTTTCTCTTAGGATTTTCTAGTTCAACCCGTCAAAAAGAGTGATATGAGTGTTAAGAAAAAGAGATCACTCAACCTTACTCATCACAAACAAAGAGCTACAAGGCTCACTTGCTTAGTTGTGCAGAAGAATGCTCATCTAAGCTACACATGATATAAAGTTTAGAAAACTCTGTTTCAATGACCATTTCAAAAGTTCACATGAACCAATGCACACAAACACACACTGTTTTTGTATTTTTCAATTTTTTTCAAATTTTTTTTTTATTTTTATCAGAAGAGCAAAAATAAAACATTAAACTGAAAACACACAAACAAAAACAAGCTAAAGAAAGCAAAACAATGCATAAAACTAGACTAACTCAAAACAGTAAAGAAACACACAAGTAATGCAACACAAAAAAACAGGAAGAGAGAAGAAAAAGTGACTGCTATCACTTAGATCCCTTTGCCTTCCACACCTTGGAAGAACCTTTCCTTTTCGTCGACCCTTAAGCCGGTGAAGGAGGGGAGGAATATGAACCGTTCAAGTTCGAGAGGAACATGAGGGCTTTAAGAATGTCTCCAAGAGGAGCAAGAGAAGTCTGAAACTGATTCTGGCTCCCAGATGCTATCATGCCATTGCTTTGTTGAGTGGCAAGCCACTTATAGCAATTTGGTCGTGAATGACCGGCAACACCACAATGATAGCAGAGATGCGGCTTCTTTTGTTTAGACTTTTGAGAGATAGTCTTCTTGGTCCTAGGGTTTCTAGTTTTCCTTTTCTCAATTTTAGGGGGTGCTCCTAGGATGGACTTGCCCTTGTCTACGTTCTCACTAGCTAATTCAGTTTTAACATTTTTATCCTCAGTTTTAATGTTATTAGCAGGTGGAACAAACACAGTTGTACTAGCAGTAGGAGTATTAGAGAGAGAGAATTCATACCCCAATATAGTACGATCTGAAGAAGATTTCTGAGCACTCAACATCTCATCTAGCTTTGCACTTGACGTCCTCTCTAATTGTGCTCTGACTTGAAACAGCTCCTCTTCAAGCTTCTTGGTCCTCTCAGTCAAGAAATTATTTTCGAACCTCAGTGCTCCAATGGTCTGATTTGCTTCATCAACCTTTGTGGACATCTCCTCACGGTCGAGTTCCACATCACTGAGTTTCTTGGTGGCCAGCCTATAGAGTTTCTCATGCTTCTCTGAAAGTTTGTATAGTTTCTCATAGGTGGTATGGATATCATCTTGATCATCCATAATCTCACACTTGGAATCCATCAGTTCCTTCTCTTCATCCACTTCTTTAGTAACCCCATCAGTAGGATTAACAGTGGCAGTGAAGGCATTCAAGATTTCGTCATCTTCATCTTCGGAATCATCGTCGGGCTCCGTGTCGCTTAAGGTAACAGCAAGTGCCTTGCTCTTCCCTATGCTCTTAAGGTACGTAGGACACTCTTGTTTCATGTGCCCGAAGCCTTGACACCCAAAGCATTTTGGCCCAGCAAGAACAGTGTACTGACCGCTATCCTTAACTTCCTTCTTCCCTTTATCTGAATTCTTGAGTTGTGAAGAACTGGATTGTCTACGATCTTTGTTGAAGCCCTTTCCATTGGCATTCTTCATGAATTTCTTGAATTGCCTTATGATGTAGGACTTCATCTTGGAATCTTCATCATCTGAAGAATCATCTGTATCACTGCTCTTGGCCTTTAGTACCAAGCTCTTGCCCTTGCTTGACTTGCCTAACCTAGTCAGCCCTAACTCATAGGTTTGCAAATTTCCAACCAGCTCAGTCAGAGGAATTCTGTCAATATCCTTCGATTCCTCGATCGCCGTGATCTTAGCATGGAATTTCTCGGGCAGCGATCTAAGCACTTTCCTTACTATCTTGGGTTTAGGAATGATTTCCCCAAGATTGAAGGCTGAGTTTACTATGTCCTTGAGCTTGGCATAGAACTCATCAAACGACTCATCCTCCTCTATCTTAATTTCTTCAAAGCGTGTGGTGAGCCTCTGTAGCTTTGAATCTTTGACAGCCTTGGTGCCCTCATAGGTTGTCTGTAGAATGGTCCATGCTACCTTAGCAGTTTCAGTTGAGGAAATTTTCTTGAACTCCTCATTGGTGATTGCACTGAATAGGGCAGTCAATACTCTGCTATTGAAGTTTGTCGCCTTGATCTTAGCATCATCCCAGTCGGCCGGTGCTTCTGTAGGCTTGGTCCAGCCTATCTCTATAGCTTGCCACACTTTCTCATCTAAAGACTGCAAGAAAGCTCTCATGCGTACTTTCCAGTATGCATAGTTAGTGCCTTCGAATAAAGGAGGTATAATAAAAGATTGACCTCTATCCATGATAGCAGGGGTCAATGGATCACACACAAAGATTAAACCCTAATCAGAGTGTGCGAGCTCTGATACCACTTGACAGGCCACAAACGTTGACCCCTTGTGATAAATTAGATTAATTAATTTGCCCAGTTATTAATTAATCAAATTAACATACAATATCACATGGTAGTACAAACAAATAACCAAAACTAAGTTATGCAGCGGAAAATTAAATGACACGGTGATTTGTTTACGAATGGGGAAAACCTTACGGCAAAAACCCCATCGGGTGATTTAAGGTCACCACTCCCGAAACTCCACTATTATCACAACAAGCGGTTACAAGCAAGGAATCCTAAGTACCTTACCAACCTACAGTTGAACCCTTACCCCAATACCCAATTGGACTTGCTCTGTAGTGACAGTTTCTCCTTTTGATGCATTGCTCCCAAGTACGTGACTAACCAGATGCGCGGATCCCAGTATGCGACTTCAAACACCAACTAGAGAGAGAAAATTTTTGGCTGCAAAGTTCTTCAAATCATCAGAGATGAACTAGGGCACGAACTTTGTCTTTCAGATTACAAATTGCATGGACAAGAAGTTCTCAATGCTTGTGCAACTTGCATCATCTTTTACGGCCCTTAAAACAATCCTTTTATATGTCTAGGGTTATGAGAAAGGAAGTCCCAAAGACACATTCACGGATTGGACTTGAAACAGAACTGAAAATCTATTTTCTTTAATTTTCGACAGATGGAGGTTTCGAGGATCTGTCGAGGAGCTGTCGAGGCTCAGGGCAAGACAGCTTCTTAAAGCTCGATAGATGCATGTGTCGAGGTAGGTGTCGAGCTTTAGTAACTTGCACTTCCTTGCTTGTTTCTTGGACAGACTTTGATGGCTTCAACACTGAAACTTGAAACACTGTTTCTTGAGGTATTAAACACATCCTAGATATACCCAATTACAAGTAAAGTGCGTTTTGTCTAAGGATAAGCCAATTACATAAAATAGCAATATATGTTCACAAACTTGAACTACATATGTCCTAACATATGGCATTAGGATTACGAGGCATGACATGCTCCCGAGCAAAGCCATCTAAGCCATATGCATATATTGTCCAAGGGAGATGTGGAGGATCAATGGGCTCACCGGCAACAGGTCCCCCCTATTACAATTTCCCACATTATAAGTCATGACAAAAAAAAAAGAAGAAAAAAGAAAAACAGATTGAGCATATACCTGAACAGTAAAGGAAGGCATAAGGTGAGTGATGTTGAACTCCTTATAGTCCAACCCCTTAAAAAGTCACTCGGCATAGGAAACGCCGCTCCCCCATGAGTCGTATTTAGCATCAGTCATAGAGTGTGGGGCAAGCATGAACTCAGGATGGTCCATCATAATCTGTGGTTCATCTTTACTCACCAGCTGGCATTGCACCCTTTTTGCTAGATATAGTGCCTTCAAGCCTACTCCTTCAAGGGGTCAAGTAATCTCCGAAGTAATGAAATCTGCAGGCTCCAAGTCTTGAGTAGTATGAAGGGGCTGGCTAACCTATGGGGCCCAGTTTACCTATAATGGCACAAGGTTAGAAGAAGGGTATTCTAAAGGAAATGCATGAAGAAGCATGAACAAGTAGAACTCTTAAACTTACCTCATTTGAAGTTAGCCCCGCAAGGTGGGCCCTCACTTAAAGAAAATCCTTCAGAACTAGGTCGGTGCCTAGAGTTATGAGGCCATACCTAACAACCCATCGCTGTAAAAAAAAGAACAAGCCACAGGTTAGATGCAAGATGATAGTTTGCAAAGACCACAGTTTGCAAGGTGATAGTTTGCAAGATAATGCAGTTTGCAAGACTACAAGCTACAAATGAAATGTAAGAAACGGAAAGAGAACTAATCTCAAGGAGCTTCCAAGGCCCTACAAGCTGCCACAAAGTGCCCTGGCTGAGAGTGTCGAGGGTGGAGTAAAGATAAGCAAGACATGCTTGCCCCCAATTGGCCCTCCAAAGTCTTGAAAGAGAGTTAGCCACCTCCAAGACACCGTTTGCCCACCATTGGCAAAGAGGTTAGCCCTCAACAAGTGGAGAAGGGAAGCCCTACTTATATGGACACACTCCTTCATAGTCCTTTGTGGTAGGAACATGTAATCCGACACCAAGTCAAAGTAGCAAATGGTCTTAGTGGAGTACTTCGTCCCCAATATGTTGAGACCCCACTGGATGCCCAAAACACTGTCAAAACTGATGATGGCCCCTTTGAAGTTAAGGCCAGTCATGCGGTAAAAGACGTAAAGAGTCACCGTCATCTCCCGCTCAGCAATATGAAAGGTGTGGGTAGTATCCCACCACCTCTCAATGAAGCACTACAACAAGGTAGCAATTGCAGACTTCTCTAGAAGAAGACCAATGATAGGCTCAAAGCCCGCCTCCTAGATATAGCCCTTGGTTTTGGGGATAAGAAGGTTGTACCACTTCACCAACTCATTAGTGCTTCCCTTACCAACATAAGGGGATGATGACTGTGCAAAAAAAGAAAAAAAATTAGATCCCTAATTCAAACAGAATTTGGAAAATATGATGTTTTGACGCAATAATGAAGATAAAAAGAGGGATATAGTGATAGTCGGATGCAAAAATGACAAAAAGGTGTGTTAGAATTGCATGTGGAAGTGAAACAGATTTTGAAAATGGGTAGAGCAGAGCTTGTCTATGTGAGACAATTAAGTGAAAATGGGCAGAGCAGAGCTTCTGCCAAGTGTCTCACATACACAGGTCAAAGCCTACATACACAGACAAGACCATGCGTACGCAAGCCCATTCCCACATACGCAGAGCCTTAAGAACAGACCTACATACGCAAGAAGAGAGTTGCGTACACATGAATTCCAGCTGTGTACGTAGGCCCGAGTCCATGCACGTAAAAGCACAGATAGAAGTAGTTCTTCAATATTTTCAATCATGCATCATCCAAAATCAATCCTAAACATGTTCTTGCCCCTCCTAAGGTGTCTAGTTTTGATCTAAACCCATCTCACAATAAAACCCAATCATTTACATGGCTAGAAACATATTAAAACGGAAGATTAGAGAGAAAATTTGAAAATGAGAAAGAGTCTAAACACTTGCAGATTCAGCCATGGGAATGTGATTCTCTAGCTGTTATGTCAATGGTGGAGGCCCTACCAACCTCGTTGCTCCACTCTAGCAAGTGAGATGGAATGCATCAAAAGATAGGATGTAGGACGACTTCTTGGCCTTAGGTTCCATTGGAGAAGATGATGAGGGAATGAGAGAAAATGAAAAAGTGAAAGGGTTTGAGAAAATGAGAGAGTTAGAAAGTGAGAGAAAGAAAGAGGAGAATGAGGTTTTTGTACTTTGTAGAGAGGAAAAAAGAGAGTTATGGAGAATATGATGATGTGAGGGAGATGAAGAGAATGAAGAAGAAAAAGAAACGGTTGGTAACCGTTGGGAAAAATGAAAAGGCGAGAACACACATGATGGCTAAACTACTTGTAGTTTAGGCCTCACCCCTAAACTACATGTAGTTTAGTCAGGAACAGTAAAAAAGAAAAAAAAATCTTTCTTTCAAAAAAGAAGGGACATCTCAAGATTACCCCAATTAGGCACAAAATTATCAAAGGATTCCCCAGTGAGTGGTAAAGGAAGTAGAAGCCTCTTCCCTCGATCAAGCACATCAAGAACCATCCCCAATGGTTCAAGCATATCGAGAACACCATCCCCATGAAGGAAGTAAAAGAATCTTCCCTAGCAGATCAAGCATATCAAGAACACTATCCTTAGTAAGGAAGTAAAAGATTCTTCCTCAAATGGATCAAACCAATCATACATCATCCTCAGTGAAGAAGCAGAAGACTCTTCCTCAATAGTTCAAGCATATCGAGCATCATCCCCATGGAAGAGGCAGAAGATTATTCCCCGATGGACCTAAGCACATTAAAGAAATCCCTAGTAAGGAAGAAGATCTTCCCCAAAGCAATCCCTAGTAAGGAATCGAAGATTTTTCCCTAGTGAGTCTCATACACCAAAAAAATCCCTAGTGAGGAAGCAAAAGATTCTTCCTCAAAGTCCTTCGTGAACCATGAAGGAAGCAAAAGATTATTCCCTAGTGGATCACACATCTACACTACTCCTTAGCAAGTCTATCCATACTACTCCTCAGCAAGTTTCTCATTCCTAAGCAAGTCATGAGAGGCAAAAGATTTCTTCCCATGCACATCTACTCCTTAGTGAGTTTTCACCATTCCTAGTGTATCCAACAGTCAAGGCTACTCATGCACATATCCTCTGGGAATTAAACATGCAGGCACAATAGAAAAAAGTAGAGACAGTTATAAAGAAAGAGACCAAGGTCAACCCGAGGCAAGAGTTTCACTAGAAAAGGTAGAGAAAGAAGTGAAGAAGACAAAAGGAACAAGTCACCTAGAAAAGTTTGAGGCAAGAGCCCCGGATGGACACCACAAAGACTATATCCTTTTTTTGTTTGTTGGGTTAGCTCATAAGAGCACCCTTGTTTGCTTGTTTTTTCTTTTTAGTGACTCTAGGATAGTGAGTCACTTGCCATTTGCTTATAGGTGGAAAAATAGGTTCTGGGCTAGTGAGCCTGTTGTTACTCGTTTTCTGAGTAACAAAAGTGAGACTTCAGACATACGAATCCTAAGTAGCTCTTCAAAGTTGCACCTCGTCCCATGTATGTGTGATGTGTGTCATGTGTATGGGTTGGAACCGAGCTGTCAAATCAAAATGTTTTCTCTCTTATTCTTTTGATTCCGTTAGCGAAGTTCACGAATCAAAAGAGGGGTATCTATAGACACTGCATTTTGTACTCCTTACGACTCGAGCCCTCGTTCCTAATGATGCTCAAACTTCAAGGCCCAAGGCTAGTTTAGAGCCTAATAAGATGTTAAATTGACTTAAGAAGTTCTAAATGGAAAATATAACTTTTTAAATGAGCAAAAATCTATTTTGGAAATTAAATGACCAAAATGGCCCTTGGCCTACGTACATGGGTCGCGGCTTGTGTAAATGAGCCAAAGCATGCGTACCCAGGCACATTCCTCCATACGCAGCTAGGGTTTCAGAAGCATAAGAAAGGCAAGTTTTCTACAATAATGGTTGAGGTTTGGAATAAATCCCACATTGTCTAGGACTCGTTCCAAACCCCATTTTTTTAACTATTAAAAGCCTTACATGGTACATTTTCAAAACATATAGAAATCTCACGAGAAGAACCTGAAATTCACAAGAAAATGGTGAATCAAAAAGGAGTTTTTTACAAAACACCCACAAGTCAATTTTGTTTTATTGGGACCTTTTCTAGCCTTAATCCTTTCAATTTAACGTTGTTAATCATTATTTGAGTGAGTCCCATGCACTCATGCCATAAGCTTGTATACGTAGGTTAAATCCTGCGTACGTAGGCTTTTAGCAACGTGCGCAGGTGCTTGCCTAGAAACCCTAATCTAGATTTCTTGTTTGTTTGATTTGTTTGTTTCACATTATTTATCTCTCTTCTTTTAAAGCCTTTTTCACATTTTTATACTTTTATGCCTTTGTCTTATATGATTTTTTTTTTTTTTTTAACATGCTTAGATTATGGTTTTATGATTGCCTTTTGTTTTGATGCCATGAACATGCATTCACATGTCCATTCATGGTGCCAGAGGTGTTGAGATGTTGCAAGCTAAGTCATGCATTCAAATAAACATGCATGTTGTTTGTTTAATTCTCCTTTGATATATGTGTATGAAGTTAATGTCTTGTTCATAAAATGATATGCTTGCTGCCATGTTTGAGGCTGCTGCCTTGTTTAGATGTGTGATAGGTTTTTCACATGTTAGATGAATGTTAGGGTTTCTTTTGTATGTTTGGCTCTCATTTGTTTGGTGGATAGATAAGTATGTTTGTTTGGATAAAAGATGCCATGTTGTATGCTAGATACATGTCAATGTGCGTGTGAGTCTAGAATATGAGCGTTGAGTTAGTTTTTAATAGGGTTAAGGTATAAGACACAATGATGGGAGGCCAACCTTAGGGTTGGGCAATCTTTGGTGCTTAACACCTTCCCAAGAGTGTACCTAAACTCCAAACCCATATCTCCGATAGTAAGATCAAAAGTTCCTTCCTAGAAGGGACGTTATATATGTGGTTCCTAGACCATTGCAAAAACTAGGTGACAACTCCAAAACGACCCATTGTGTCCACAAGAGGGGTACCAAACTCTGTTGTGGGGTCATCAGTACCCCTTGGCCTCTTCCTACGTTGATGGGGTAGAGGGGAGTGGATTGCTTTGGTGTTGGTTGAGGAGCAGCATGGCTCTTGACGAGCTGTGCCCCCAGGAACCAACAGTCTAAAGCCATGGTGCGTTGCTGAAACATCCCTGCAGTCGGAATATGTACTACCCTACTGTGAAATACCATGTCAGCCAAACCATCATGAACGGGTTCAAGCGAGCCTTGCCAAACTCTTCTAGGCCCTTAGCGTCTAGCCTCACCACTTGTAAGTCTGTGTGGTAGAAATCTTGGTAGCCGAATGTCTAGGTAGGACAAGAGGGGACTGTCGACTATTAAAGCACCTAAAGAATCTTGGTAGCTGGTGTATGAGGGCACGCAACTGAGAATCAAATAAGATGCTCTTAGCTGCCCATCGTAGTGCTTGAAAATTTCCGAACTCATGACAAAGTTAAGCTCCCGAGCCCATACAATGCTTAGGTTAAGCTAAAAGTTTTTGGAAACTGCATTGAGAAATAGTGAACAAGTCAATAATAATAATAATAATAATAATAATAATAATAATAATAATAATAATAATAATAATAATAATAATAATAATAATAATAATAATAATAACATTAACAAAACAAATGTACAAAACGTGAACAAAAAAGGGAAGCTTAAAGCAAAAATGTGCATGGTAGGTTCATACTAAAGAATCGGAAAAGAAGATACCGACCTATCTGGTGAGGAGAGGTCGGGCAGGTGAGTTTGTCGTTGTGCCTATTCTCGCTCACCCTCATAAACTCCCCCGCAAAGTTCCCATTGGAGTCAAGAAGATATGATATCAACCTAACCATGGTATTTCAGGTCTGAAGGTAATACCCGTTCTTCAAGCTTCCCCAAATAGCGTATAGGAAATTAATATCATGATGTGTGAGGTTTAGGCCATATAGACAATTAATATGCCCCACACAGTTTACTACCCTATAAAATTTGGGTAGACATTGGTCGAGGCTAAGCTCATAAAAACTAAGAGCCCTAAGTAATAGGGGATCTATTGGAATCTAACCCCACCCTATAGTATAAACATTAAGGGGGAAAAGACTACATAAGGCAATCTTTGGTCTTTTATATCTCCCTCATGACAGTATGATATATTCACATCACGAGGGATATTAAACCTAGTCTTGAAGGATTCTATTTTTCGCTTTAGTGTTTAAAAGATATGAAAAACCAATTTTTCCTATAAAGATTACTACAAAAGATATAGGAGGAAGAAGACTTACTGAGTAACTTCTTGATGGTAGGGATGGTCTTCGAAAGAAATTTAAGGGCTCAGGAAGAGAGAAGAAGGAGGATTCTAAACTTGAAAGAAACTGAAGAAAGTTATAACATGTACTATGACAGTATTTATAGGAACAAAGGTCATTTAATGCAACTGAAACAAATTAATTAATACTTGCCGTTGTTTCTTTTCACGCTTGCCTCGGTAATTGAAGCGTCAGACCATCTCGACCGTCTGATGTAACAAATATTGCCACGCGGGCACAAAGATCAAGTTGTCACATCTACTTTATCAATTGAGTAATGATTGGCCTTCCCGAGATATAATCATCATTTTTTTAAAACTTAACTGATCACCGAAGCAGGAATCGTCAATCCCATCTCCATTTCATGAAAACAGGATTGTAGGAGGCTATTGTGAAGGGCTTGGGCTAGGGTGATCAGTACTGGCCCACTAAACTTAGGCCCAAGATTGGCTTGAGTAGCCAAGGCTAGCCCAGGAGAATGAAGTTGGCCCAAATCCTGTAGGAATAGGTCCAGCCCAATGATAAGTATGTTAGGATCTAAAGAGTATTGTTCGGGGAATTCCATAGTGTTGGGGCCAATCTAGGCACACTACCGATTGACAAGACAGTGGAAGATCAACAAGGAAATGGTCTAATTCAAGTCGGCCCCTGAGTACTATTAGTACCTTTGAGGAGTTTGTTGTCAAACGCTATTTGGCGTCAGGAACAAATTTCAATAAAATCTTCAAATCATGATTGTTTCTAGGGATTCTGGGTAAAAGTGGGATTGCATGGGAATTGGTGAAAAATAAATGATTTTAATCCTACTAAGGGGAGACCATATAAGGGGAGTGAAGGCAAACAAGAAGGAGGTGGGTTTTGGTGGGGGAGGGAAAAGAAACAGAGGGCAAGGGCATGTTAGGCTTGAAACCACAGGGATAACAGAAATTGGACTGTCCAGGCTGTGTTTGGAGTAAAACCTGTAGGACTATGAGGAAACCCACCAACAAATAAATTGGGAGCCTAAATCCATTGTCTTAGAAAGTATCATTCACAGTTTTGGGGTACCACACTAGAGAAAAAAAAAAAAAAAGTCTTGTTGGGTAGAATAAAATAAGTTGATGATATGTTTGTTTAAAGAGTAGGGTTTTAGGGTATGAAAAAAATTATAGTTTTACCCTTATCAATATAGGGTAGGGTGGGGTGGGGTGGGGTGGGGTAGGGTGGGGCGGGTCTAAAAATCTCGCCCCATCCCCACCCCACCACCTTTGCCAGGCGAAGAAAACTTGCGTGGAGCGAAGTGGGTAGGTGCGCATCAAGTGGGGCGAGACAAAATTTCCACCCCTACCACCAACCATATTTATTGCTAGGTACCAAATCAGTTTATAAGTATTTTTGTAGTAATTGATTTAGCATTTTTCCAATTGCCACATGTCACTTTTAATATATTTTTTTTAAGAATAAATTTTAATATGTTTGTAATTTTAAACTAGGTTGTAGTTGCGAATCTATTTCATTGTGAATATGCATCCTGCACTAGTAAAACTAGTGTGCAACTCGTGTATATGTACAAATACAATTAAAAACAATCACAATTATATGGTTCAGATTATTCATTTTTTCTAGACAATGTTCAAATTATACATAATATTGGCTTACACATTTTTTAAACCATACAATTCTGAAATATGTAATGTTTCTCATCATATATATATATATATATATATATATGATTTAGAATTTAATTGGATTTAGACACTTTGCTTTTTGTATTTAATAATTTACTTGCAACAAAAATTAATAAATTAAATGGACTCGTGGTGCAAAATTAGACTCCAATTAAAAATAAAAAAATGATTATAACTATTGATAAAATATTGATGCTATTTTAATTAGTAAAGGTATGGCATAGCTATGAAACTATTATATAAGAAAATATGAAAAGAGAATGAAGAGAAAAAGAGATAATATAAGAAAGAAGAAATTTATGGAAAGTCCTAATGGTTACAGTATACTTTTAAATATTACAATAAATCAGTTAAATGAAATATAATATAAATCCTAAGGTTACATGAATATATATATATTTTTTTGGTTGAAAACCTAAGCTTACATGACTTAAACTATAAGTTGGATTATAATTTCTTCATCTGCATTTAAAGCAGGGTTATGGATAGTTTATTCGTATTATAAATATGATTATACATAAAGAATTGATACTAAAGTTATATAAACTTGGATATTAATTGACAAGAGTCTTGTGGCTCAAATAGCCAGCACCTTTGTCATTCCAAGACATCTAGAATTCAAATCAAAAGAGTCAGTACCATATCGGAAACTGTTTCGATTTGATCATAGATACGAAATATTTTGATGCCTGTTGATACCGGTGTACCGTTTTGAGATTATTGCTAATTATATACATAATATTACATTCTAACCCAACCTAACATCGTAATTGTAAAATTATAATATATATATATATATATATATATATTCAGGTACTTATATAGATTTTTTTTTTTTTTTTTTTGCCTTGAATATATTCCTAAAAAAATGTAGTTTTATAATGAAAAATATATAGAAAGTAAAAAAAGTAAAAATAAAATGAAGGCTTAATTCTTGAACAATAAGTAAAAATGTCATATCATATCAGTACAATTCAATCAACTAAAAAAATAAAGAAAAAAGCTTAAATTTTAAATTTCAGAAAGACTATGGCTGTCATTCACATTGAAAATGGCAAAACCCAAAGCTTTTTTAAAGCTCGTAACACCCTCCCATCAAACACATGTCCTCGAAACTCACTTATAATATATATTTTATAAATTTTGCATTGAGAAGAGCACAGGTCAGTGTACAAAACAAGAAGGAAAGAAATTTGTCATGCCTTCCAGCTAGATCTTCAGTACACCCACAAGAAAAACATGTAAAACAGAGGAGAAGAAGAAGAAGTAGGGGTGAGAAGAGGGTTGTAAAACTAAAACAGTGCAAGAAGGAGAAACAGAAGGTCCCAAGGCTGAAAGCGGTGACGAGACCATTTTCTTGGTTTTTTCTTTTTTAGTGGTATATTTTTCTGGTTTTTTCTTTACCCCCCGAATCAAATTTACTAGCCGGAACACCTGATTTTCTCCAATAAGGCTGGTACAGTTCGGTACTGGCCGAAATTTGAAGCAGAACAAAACGTAAGTGTTTCTGTACCGATTCACCAACTGGTAAGAAAAATACTGGCCGTACCAGCCGGTATTGACTTTTTTGATTCAAATCATCTCTCTTCCGTTATAATTATTGAAATATCAACAACAAAAAAATGGACACTAATTAAGATTGGACCTTATAATCTTTTTTGAAGTAATTTAATCTT
Organism: Castanopsis chinensis; assembly: GCA_032878915.1. Classification (NCBI taxonomy): domain Eukaryota; kingdom Viridiplantae; phylum Streptophyta; class Magnoliopsida; order Fagales; family Fagaceae; genus Castanopsis; species Castanopsis chinensis. Next base: position 9,293,067 of record JAVQMG010000126.1, on the reverse strand, counting down.
CACTATTTCCATTCAAATAATAATAATAATGAAAAAAAAAAAAAAAAAATCAACAAGTATACCCACTTCTATAGCTTGCCTGACAATGACATGCATCTAAATGGTCACAAATTAGTGTTCATGAATGATCCCACTATTGCTTCGCTTTTTAGAATGATTTATTTTTTTTCATTGGAATGATGACTTCAATACATAAAAACACTCTTCATGAGATACCTACGTGGCAAACTAGTTGGATCAAAGAAAAGAATTTGTTTGAATTAACGCTTCAAAACACTAGATCTATTGTGATGCTAGCACATATCATCATCGCAATAGGTTTAATGCAATGGAAACATTACGCGGAAGGTTTACCAAGGAAAACTGTCCACTCATTAATTAACAAGTGGTTTTTTACTCTTTTTTTCCACTTTTAAATTATTTGGCAACTAAACATTCACAATTGGTCTATAAAAAGAAAAAAAAAATTAACATTAGGGATTCTCCATACTCTACTGAGTCCATTCCAAATAGTTCGAACCCTGTGTACTCAGTCCTACGATATCAAATGTGCTGTCATCACCAACTAGTAACAAAGAATCCCGAGGGACCCATGCCTATGAAATCCATGCGTATGCACGTAAGACAGAGGGCAAAAGCGCAAGTTATCATCACTTTTGTGCTACGAAGAGATTTATTATGTATCATATACATGAGTCATTCCTCTCACATGAGAGTAAACCTCACATTTGTGAAAAGATTAAAAAAAATATGTGAGGGCAGATGTGTCAGAATATGATTTTGGGCTTTGGGCCTGATCCGATGGTATTGGCTCGTCCAAGGAGGAGTTAATGCTAAATGAAGAATACCGTACTTAAAAACCAATGAGCAAATTGTTGTGGAAGAGGCTGGCGGGAATGGTCCGAGGAGAGATACATCCTCGGCCAACTAAAGGAAAATCATATAATGTGTTGCTATGGTTGGAAGGAGGTTCTAGAGGGTTTGGTGGATGAGGATGTGCACGAGAAGGTCACAGAAAGGAGGAAATTAAATAGCAAATATCTTGGATAAAGCTGCTATCACCGCATTAAAGGTTCTACACCTAACTCCTTGGCCACATTAATGAGGAAGTAACATTTGAACAGGTGGGGATCAGCCTTACAGCTATCGCTTGAAGACTTTAGGGAGAGAGTGGATGGGAAAATATCTGTTTAATGGTGATCTGATCCACACGCAGGAGACGATAAATAATAAAGGATGATATAAAAGAGGAAAGAAGACCAACAAAAAATAAAAAGGAAAAGAAGGAGGAGAGATACACCATTATCATTTGTAATCGATCTTTGATAATAATAGAAGCATTACATACCATCCTCGGCCGGCGTCCGAGGAGAGATTTTACATAAAATCAACTCTTTGTTTGTGAGTTGTGAATCTAGCCTATTATCTTTGTTCTGTAGACGTCCAAAAATCTAGGTTTTAAGCCCATTCTCTACAAAAATTCATTGTTTTAGGCCTTTTGGGCCTGTCCCCTTTATACACGTGAGTCCCGGTACAAATTGTGTACTTACAAAATATATTTAATATATATAGTTGAAAGATAAAGTAATTTGAATGGGTCAACATTTTACTTTAACAGAAGCGGTAAGATTAAAAAAACGGAGTTAAGAATGAAATTGATTAAAAATAGTAAATTAATATAACTAATAAAAATCTAAAAATAAGTTCAATATAATATAGTATTATACAAATAAAAACAGTAATATATTGTTTAAACATATCATCAATTAAATGCTATTAACAAAATAATCAAATATATGTTACTCAAGAAAATTAAATTAAAAATAAATTCAAATATAATAATTTTATAAAATAAAGATAAGAATAAAAAGTATACTTTTTTTTTTGGAGAGTTTTAGTCTATAACATCCATTCCTGATAATAGTTCTTTATCATCAAACCAAGACACCAATCGATTTTTAGTATAGACGAGTATTAAACCTCAGATCACATATTTAACTATTATAAACTTTACTAATTGAGCTAACTAAAATCCACCAAAAGAAATTATACCTTTTTTGACAATAGACAATTCACCCATGTCGTGTACCACTTTTATTATGTTTAATTGAATGGATGTCCCATTATAAATGGGAAAAAGCAAAACCTTTAACATATTTGTAAAATATAAAAATAATTGAAAAATATTTTTTTTCAAATTTAAAATGTGAATTGAATCATAAAATATATGAAATTTTAGTAGAATGATTTTTCGGGCTTGGTTGAGAGAGAAGTAATTTTTAAATCTCAATACTTATATAAGTGAGAGGTTAAGTGCTTATTTGGTACAACCTATTTTCAGCTTTTTAAAAATTAAGATTATTTGAAACAATCTAGAAAAAAAGTGAATTAAAAAAATATACTATGAGAAAAAAGTCATTTGAAACCATGTTACTAAACAAGTACGGAACTAATAATAGGGTTTTTTTTTTGGGGGGTAAGTTTAATTTTTTTTTTTTTTGAACGAGATTGGAGGGTAGCTAATGTATGATATTCTTAATTGAATAAGGTGGACAAGACATATTTTGTAGGAGCTAGCCTGGTCAAAACTGACATTTCAGGATTTCAATTGATACGATTTTAAAAATTCATTTCTTGATTTGAAACTAGCAAACTATAAATTTTAATTTGTAACAATCTTAAACGTCATGGTTCAATTTGAAATTTTTAAAACCATATAGTTCATTTTGAAATTATAATTTGAAATGTAATATATTAATTTTTGCCTCATATCATTTATTTTCTCTTTTCTTTCTTAAATTTGATTTCTTATAAATTGGAAAAATCTGAAATAAAATCATTTTAGAGGTAGAGACTTTGACTTTGACACTCTTAATATATCCTATAGTCTATACTTGTATCATAAATCTTTATTGCCGCTTTGCATGCAAGTGAATCACTGTTAGCAACAATAAATAGGTCATTAAGCAATGATAATGTGACATTAGATATATAAAATATAAAAAAATAAAATAAAAATTTTAATCTGGTAAACTTGTAATTGATTATACATTAAACACTGAATGAATCTATTACATGAATTTGTAGTCAATATGCTTTTGAATCGACTCTTACGTGAGGACCAATATACTTTTATTTAGTACAATTTTTTTTTTTGTATACGCAGTCCATTTTTGTATTATTGTATATCAACCATCATAATAAATATTGTTAGGTTCTAAATATTTAAGTATATATGTTTAGGTTCTAAATGATTTATATGTTGGCAAACTGAATTCATAAACTTGTCTAGGAATAGATATTAGTGTCTATGAAGTGCTCTAGACATCCCTCAAAGCACTACAAGTAATAATTCAAGAATGTAAAAGTTTCAAGTTCAGGATTTGAAAACCAGGTTGGCTCGACCAATTGAGAAAAGCCTTCGATCAATTGAGATGCAATCTGCAGATTTTTTTTTTTTTTTTTTTTAAGCCCAATAGCCCATTAAATGTTTAGGGTTTCAATCCAACTTACTTGGTATATAAGGAAAACACTAAAGCACTTTTTTCAAGTCTTGGAGAGCTAATCTTTTGAGATCTGAAATGTTCTGTGCTTCTACTCTTTCAAGAATTTGCCAAAGTTCATTCTCATATAACAGGTACTAGTGGAATAAAGTTGTAGCTCAAGCTTTAGATATCAAGCGTACTGAAGATCAAAGGCATGAACTTCTTGGAGCAGATCCACATCAAAGAAGTTTGAGGGTTTCAGAGTCATATTTAAGTTTAGAACAAATTAAATATTCTTGATAGTAAACTTTTATTAGATATAATGGATTGTTTTTCTTGGGATAGTTCCCCCTATGTTTTTTACCTTGAAACTGTTTTATTTCATTGGTTTTCCTTAATCAGCATATTTGTATCTTATTTACTTTTCTGCGACATAATATGTGTACGTGGAAGTTAGAGTATCAAGACAATGTAAGAGAATGAGTGATGAATCTAACTGTACATTTAAGTGAAAAAGCTTAAGAACAATAAAAAAGGGAACTTTAACACTTTAATGTTTAGAGAAATGCAATGCTAAACCAAGAATGTAAGGAAGGCATGAGAAAATATGTGGAAAACCCTTTGAAAGGGATAAAAAACCACTGGTGAGTGAAGGGGATTGGAGAATGTCGCTCACTCTTAGAGCTCTATATTATGTAAAAGTCAAGGTTTTCATACATTGGCGATGTTCCTCTTATAGTACGAGAAATGTTGTTAAGTGATAATAGCTTAATTTTGCATATATATATATATATATATATATCATTATTAGAAAAGTATTACCATACTTATTTTGAGTTAATTCATTCATTTTATAGTTGATTTTGGAATAATGCTAAATAATCAATTTTGTGCTTAATTGAATTTTAATGCGTGAATTTGTCTTTTGTAGGATAATGAAATTAAATAAGTGGATTTGTGCAAAAAAGAAAGCTAATGGACTTTAATTTTACAAGGGCCATGATGAAGTCAAAGAAAGCCAACCCAATTAAATTCAAGTCCAATTGGAGCAAGGAATAAAAAGAAATTTGCACCTAATCCAAGTCTAATTCAGAATTAGGATTCCAGCTTGCACACCAGCTAGTATTTGGAGCATAAGCTTAGATATCCAATCAAGATTATTCAAGTTGGGTTGGAAAGCTAACTTAAAGGGTTACAACTTTTTAGTTTACCAAAAGTCCGAATTCTGAAGTTAAATGGGCCAAAAATGTCGGTTAAGTGAAGCCTAAAAACCTGATATTTTCTCCAAACGAGAATTCAACTTGTAATAGGATTCTTTGTCCTATTTAAAGGTTCTTTAGGACAAAATTCAGAGGATAACTGCTGTAGAACATAATTTAGGTTTTCTTAAAGTTTCTTTACAGTTTTTAGAGTTTTATTTGTATTATGGCTTGCTAAAAGCCTTACTAAGGCAAGGGGTAAAACCCAACCATTTAATGGTATGTTCTTAACAATTATTTATTGGTTTTAATGCTTATATTTTTATGTTTTTGATTGTTTTACCCATCTAGAAAAGTGTTTAGTTCTGTATAATCATTTGATTTATCGTAGACTCCAGGCACATTAAATGCTTAGTATTTCCTGCGAAGTAATTCACTAGTTTTGTTTTGCCTAAAATCAATCAATTGCATGAAACTACCTTAGACAATTAATTTTTTGAGTTTTTATTGTAAATCATCCGACTAAGATCATCCTTCGTATGAATTTTAGTTGAGTTATAAAATATATATTGTTAAGAGTACCAATAAATGTGTTGTTTGTGGATCTCTAAACCTTAGCGCTTTAATATATTGTTATTTTCTCTCAATTTAAATTACCTTCACTAAACTATCAAAAATCTCTTCAGTTAAACTTTATTATTTTAGTTTTATTCTCTTGTGGTTTGCTAATCAATTCCCTTTTCCCTGTGGATTCGACCTTGGACTTTCCGAGTTATTACTTTGTCACAATCCTGCACTTTGGAGCATTTTTTAAATCGCAGCAAGTTTTTGGCACCATTGCCGAGGACTTAGGCAATTAGAGAAGTGTTCCACTTTGTTTGGAGAGGTTTTTGACATTAAATCTCTTCACATATTTGGTAATATCCCTCCAACTCTTTTCTTTTTTAAGTAGTTTAGCTTTCTTTTAGAGTTTTTCTTTTATTTTTACTTCTCTTTATTGTTAAGGGTTTTTGTTTTATTTTACTTTCTATTCTTTTTTCTTTCTTGGTTTAATATTGCATGCATGTTTGGTGTCGTGATAGTGATAATCACTTGGTTAGAATTGAGTCTAATAATTTCTTTGGCAATTTATTTGATTCTTTCACACATTCTGATACACTTGATATTATGGCGGACTTAAAGAGTAATCATGATGATGAGAATAATTTAAATAATGAAAACTTCCATGCTCACCAACCCATTAGAACTCTCAGGGATTATTTGCAACCTACTAGGAGTAGTGCACCATCATGCATCATTTTTCCAACTAATGCAAATAATTTTGATTTTAAGCCCGGTATGATTTCATTACTTCCGAAATTTCATGGCTTAGATTCTGAAAATCCTGACCTACACTTTAAGGAATTTGAGGAGGTATTTTCTACCTTCCATGACCAATCATATAATGAAAAGACCATTAGGTTGAAGTTGTTCCCTTTTACTCTTAAAGACAAGGCAAAAACTTGGCTTAATTCTTTGAGACCTGGGTTAATTGGTAGTTGGCAAGAGGTGCAATTTGAATTTTTAAAGAAATTTTTTTCCAATTCATAGGACTAATGCACTTAAAAGACAAATAATGAATTTTTCACAAAAAGATAATGAGACATTTTATCAATGTTGGAAAAGATTTAAAGATTTGCTTAATGCTTGACCACATCATGGCTATGAAACTTGGTGTATAATCAGTTTTTTCTATGAAAGTTTAACTCCAAAGATGCACCAATTTGTAGAGATGATGTGCAATGTAAAATTTTTGAATAAAGATCCTGATGAGGCTTTTGATTATTTTGATCTTTTAGTTGAAAAGGCCCAATCTTGGGATACCACTGATACTTCAGATAGGTCTAAAACATCCACCAACCCCTCTAGGGGTGGTAAGGAGCATCTTAAGGAAGATGATGACCTTAGTGCTAGGGTGGCTAGTCTAACTAGGAAGCTTGAAGCCATGGAATTAAGGAGCGACAATGGAATCAATATTGTGCCTAAAATTGATGAGGTTTGTAGAATTCGGGAGACCATGGAACACCCTACCAAAAAATGTCCTACAATTCCAGTTTTTAAAGAGGTGTTGCTTGATCAAGCAAATGCTATGAACATGGTGAAAAAATCATACCCTTCCCCCTATTCAGAGACATACAATTTAGGGTGGAGGAATCACCCAAATTTTAGTTGGAGGAATAATAATGTGGTTGCACCTCCTATACATGGTTCTTCAAATTTTGTCCCCTATAATCCCTCTCCAAAGAAGAGTCTTAAGGACACCTTGCAACAATTCATGCAAACTCAATCCACCAGTAATAATCAAACCTCACAAGCCATAAATGACATTATGATACTCTCACTAAATTGACCACATCCATGTGCATAATAGAAAAAGGTAAGTTTCCTTCTCAACCATAACCAAACCCCCAAGGTCAATTTTGGGTTGATGATTGTAGTTCCTCCAAAAATAAAATGAGTCAAGTTAAATCTATAACTACTCCTCATAGTGGAAAAATCATTGAGAAAGATATTCCTAAAAACAATACATATGATGAATCTTCCAAAATAAAGAGTAGTGATGAGGTCCTTGGGCCTAAATCTAATGAAATTGAAAGATGTTCTATCCCTGCTCCTTTTCCCCAAAGGTTGATTTCCCCTCAAAAAGTGAATCAAAATTTTGAAATCCTTGAAGTGCTTAAGTAAGTTAAAGTGAACATTCCTCCTTTGGATTCCATAAAGCAAATTCCATCATATGCTAAATTTTTGAAAGATTTGTGTACAGTTAAGCCTAAGCTTAATGTACATAAAAAGGAATTTTTGACTGAACAAGTTAGTGCAATCATTCAAAACAATAGACCTCCTAAGTTCGAAGATCTAGGTTGTCCTACTATTTCATGTGTGATTGGTAATTCAAAAATAGAGGAAGCTTTGCTTGATCTTAGGGCAAGTGTGAATCTTTTGTCGAATTCATTGTATGAGCAATTAGGCCTAGGCGAGTTAAAACCCACTTCCATAATTTTACAACTGTCCAATCGATCTATGATTGTTCCAAAGGAAGTACTTGAGGATGTTTTGGTTCAAGTGGACAAATTTTATTTTCCTATTGACTTTATTATTTTGGACATTCATCCTGTTTCTATTGCTAATTCTCAAATATCTATGATTTTAGGATGCCCATTTCTTGTAACTTCTAATGCATTGATAAATTGTAGAAGTGAGGTCTTGAAATTATCTTTTGGCAATATGACCCTTGAGCTTAATATTTTTAATAATTGTAAGTAAACTAGGGGTAAAGAGGATGTGCATGAAGTTAACTTGATTGACACAATTGTTCAAGACCAAACATTAGAAACTTTTTTAGTCAATTCATGTGATTGTAACTTTGATGAGAGTTCCAAAATTGCATACATTCATTGTCTCTTGGAATCTGCACAAGAATTGGAAGCGAGCAATTGTAAATTGAAATATGAGGAGTTGCCACCTTGTGAGATAAATTTGTTGCCATCTAGTAAGCAAGCACCTAAATGGGAGTTGAAGCCCTAGCCAAATGATCTCAAGTATACTTTCCTAGGAACCAATGAGACCTTTCCTATGGTAATATCTTCTGAACTTGACTCCTTGCAAGAATGTAAGTTATTAAATGTTTTGAGTAAACATAAGGGTGTTATAGAAAGGAACATGGCTAGCATAAAAGGACTTAGTCCATTGGTTTGTACTCATAGGATTTATTTAAAGGACAATGACAAACCATCTAGGGAGACTAAACAAATTTTGGAAAAGACGGTTAACCCAAATTGTAAAGATTGGTCTTTGAGGTTGAATGATGCACTCTGGGCATACCGCACTGCCTATAAAAATATTCTTGGTATGTCTCCTATAGAATAGTTTATGGTAAAGCTTGTCACTTGCCTGTGGAATTGGAACATAAATCATATTGGGCAATAAAGATGTTTAACTTTGACTTAGACAAGGCTAGTTCATTGAGAAAATTGCAATTGAATGAGTTGGAAGAAATTTGGCATGATGCATATGAGAATTCTAGGATTTCTAAAGAAAGAATGAAGGTTTTTCATGACAAACAAATTTTAAGGAAATCTTTTGAACCATCTCAAAAAGTTCTTTTGTATAATTCTAGGTTACATTGTTCCCTAGAAAATTGAGATCTAGATGGATTGGACCTTTCAATGTTAAAAATGTTTTCCCCCATGGTGCCATAGAAATTAAAAATCTTAAGAATGGTAACATATTTAAGGTGAATGGACAATTTCTTAAGCCATTTCTTGAGAATTTTTCACAAGAGGAGGAATCCATTAATTTCAAGGATCCCATTTATCAAGACTTGCCAAGCAATTAGCATTAGTATTTGTGTCGTAGTTTAGATTGTGTTTTTTTTTTTCCTTTCTATTATTTTTGTTGTTTTGTTTTCTAACCCTTTTTGCAGGTGTTAAAGTTTTTTTTTGTTCATTTCTATTTATCTCTTCAAGGTACTCTCTGTAATCTCTACTCTTAATTGTTTTTCCTTGTTAACATTGAGGACAATGTAAGTTTTAGGTAGGGGGGAGGACCTTGAGATGATTTGCATTTGTTTTTATTTTATTTTATTTTATTTTTGGGTTGTTTTTAGTGATTTTTGCTTTTGTTTTTGTTTTAGTCCAATTTTCAAAAAAAAGAAAAAAAGAAGTGTTGCTTTAGCAAGAGCTTTAAGTCAAAGTTCTTTATGCTACTTCTATCTAAAGAATTCCACTGTTTTTCATGCTCAGCTAGTATGAACATGCACTTTAGCCACATGAACATGTTTCTTGGTTGAGAGATAGAGATGACGTTGAAAATCTTGACAATAAAATAAGGAGACTATAACCCAAGTGAATTCTTGAGCCATTCATTTGTTTAGAAGGTTATTTTCTTTTGATCTCATTTTTCATTTGGAAGCACATAACTTTGTTGTTACTTAGTCTCATTATTCTCTGATTTGGTTGAATGCTAAGAATTCATCAATTTTATGCCACACTTGAATATGTTAAAGTCATGAATTTTGAAGAACTATCCCAATCCTTAAGAGATGATTTTAGGCCATCTTTGTTAATTTTGAGCCTTTATTATTTTCTTTCTTGATTCATTACCGCTAGTCACCCATTTAAGCCTATTTTAGCCATTCTTTCTCAAACCCTTTCCTAAAGTATTCCAAGAATGAATGCAATCAAATTTTCTTATTATAATAAATTTGTGGTGAAATAGTTGAAAGAAAAGGAGGACTCATTCAAAAAAAAAAAAAAAGAGTCATAAACAGACAAAGAAACATGTTGAAAAAAAAAAAAAAGGAATGTGAAAAAGAAAGAAAGTGAAAGTGCAATATTCAAGAAACTTGAGAGGGTAAATCAATTGTCGTATACTCAAAAAAAGTTTTCTCTCTAATTATTCTTGGGAACACTTTTTATTTTTACCCATATCCTTTTATAAATTCCTCCTATTTACCCAACACTACATCCCAATGAAAGTCCTATTTGATCTTAAGGAATGTATGGTTTGGATCTTGACATGACTAATCAATGTGTGTGGTGTAATATTCTTAGTGTTTGGCATCCTTTCATGATATTATATATATCCTTTATTTTGCTTCACCAATCTTTATCTTATTTATATGTGAGATAGTAGTCTTTGTTCTATATTATTTTGCTCACATATGTTTGAGATTGTTACACCCTTTTCAGAGTGATTTTATTTGTTGAGTGTTAACAACTGTGAGATTTGAGTTGAAGAATAACTTTATATCGAAATTCAAGCCATATTTTATCTTAAGACTAAGATTGTGTTTGTGTTGGCTAAACTATTTACACACTAAGTATTGATGGCATGTGGAATATCTTTGGTGGTTGTTAGTGTTTTGACCTTTGATTAACTATTTCTACTAAAGTAATAATTTTTTTTTTTTTTTTTTTTTTTTTGGTTGTGCCTTTGTCTCAATTTGCTTAAATTTTTTTTCAGCCAACATTTCCCCTCCTTTCCTCATAGCTAGCCCACATGTAGGGTTCGGATCCAAGCACATCAACATTCACACATGCCTTGGCAGGTTTTATGCGTTGGGAAATTTAGACCCTTGTTGATAGAATTAACAAGTTTTAAACCCAAGTTATTAATTAGATTTATCATGAATAAAACTCATTAAAACAAAAAAAACATCAATATCATGTTACAAATAATGCAGCGAGAAAATAAATAAGACAAAATATGATGACCTAGGAAAACCAATGAAACAAACTAGTTTCACAGTAAAAAAACCTGGGAGGAAATCTTCCCAAAAAGTAATCTACTATAGTAAAGAGAAGTTTCAGATCTAGTACAAAACCTTTGTTCCTAGACTCTATGATCCCCAAATATAAACTTACAGCAGAAACCTTCTACCGCTTCATAACCTCTGAACTCTTCAATATATGAACGTCACTCTTTGATGCACGGATCCTAATACATGACTAACTCCTTTGCACGAATCACAGTACATGACTCACACACCAACTTCAGGAAGAAGAATGTTGGCTACAAAGTTCTTCACTTCATCAACAATGAAGATCAAGAAGCACTAGATTACAAAACCCTAAGGTGTAAAGACGCAGTAGCTTCTTTCAGAAAAAATAAGACTTCGGTCACCTCTTGCATATGTTTTCCTTGTATTTTCTTATGAGACGACCTCTAAAATAAGCCTTATATATGTCTAGGGTTGTGAGAAAAGAAACCCTACATAAATACATAAGTATAGGCCAAAAATCAGATCTGAAAATTTTGATTTTCGTAACCTCGATAGATAGTATCCGTCGAGCCTCATTAAACCTCGATAGATAGCTATCTGCCGACCAGCTGTCGAGTTATTTGTCCGTAGGTGTTTAGCTATCTGTCCAACTTTAGTGAACAACTTTTCTTCACATGTTTCTTGGTCCAGTTTTCATGGCTTTAATACTAGACTTAAACAACATGTTCTTTGAAGTACTAAACACATCCTAGATCTACCCAATTACAAGTAAAATACGTTTTGTCAAAGGACTAGCCAATTACATAAAATGTTAACATATGTTTCTAACAACCAATCACATATGTCCTAAAAATCTCCCCCTTTGGCAATCCATGAAAAAACCACAACAAACAAATGAAGTATGAGAGGAGTCATAAAATACTCAACTCATACTCACTTGTTAAGTACAATAAAATCTATTCTAACACAAACTCTTCAAACACTTTGCAAGAAGAGAGTTTATGACAAGTAGACTTTGACAACCGGTATTTCTGAAACAAAACTCATCAAGGTATCTTTGTGTGAAGCAAAAATAATAGATTGCAAACAAGTAAAGAAACATGTATATAAAGAGAGAAAAGAAACAACACATGTAGAGGTAGGTGAAGAAGACATACATCATCATCATATGTATATAACAAGGATAAACACAATGTATATAAACATGGTCACAAGACCGGTGTACAAAAACAAGGAAGGAGGTATACACTCCCCCTAACAAGATGAAACACAACTCCCCCTTACAAGAGCACGTATTTCTCCCCCTAACAAGGGCATGTATTTCTCCCCCTAACAAGGGCATGTATTTCTCCCCCTAACTTGTAGAATCTTAAAAGGAAACAACAAATTCTCCAATTTTTATCTCCCCCTTTTTGTCATGATTGACAAAGGGTACAAGAAGTTCTAAAGCCTTACCTGAGAAACATAAAGATGATCAAGGGGGCACAAGGAATCCATAAAAATGCATGAATGTAATGAAATAAGATGCTATAGATGACAAGAACAAAAAAATATGCAAAATATGTGAAAAACAATGCACGCAATAGAATCTCGATCGATTGATAGGTGTCGAGAAGCTATCGAGCCAACCTCGATGGATCGAGAAGGTGTAGAGGATCTATCGAACAGATAGAAAAATTCTCGATGGGTCGAGAAGCTATTGAGATTGTAATAAGAAAAAGCTGAAGAGCTTAATAGATAGCCTAGCTGTCGAGAGGTGTTAAGAAGCTGTCAAGATTGCTTAAAAATAGTTTTTCAAAGAAGAGAAAAATACAAATATGAATGCAATCAAGCTTGCAACTCAACCAAGGATCTAAGCAACATTTTAATATCTCAAAATCATCCCTCAATAATAATTTTAAGCACATTGATCCCAAAAACACACACACACACACACACTAAACAAGTCTAATTGATTTTATATTTCAAAAACAAGTCAAGACAATTTAGTGAGCATACATTAACACATGTAAACCTTGTGATGATCAAATTACAGTGTACCTGCATATGTATCAAAAATAGCAAAGAGTTTTGCGTGTTGTGTGTGAAAACATCGCAAGATTACATAAGTGTCTCTATGTTATGACGATTTGAGGTATGAGTAAATCAATTTAACTCACACATGATCGTAACTATTTGATGGGGACTATCACCTTCAAGGTATATCCTATAACTCCCACATCTCCTAGAATTCACACTTGCAATTATGTTTTAAAGCATTTTGTTCTTTTTGCTTTTATTTTCTTTTTATTAAGCATATTATGCATGAGTTTATAAAAGAGAGAAAATAAATACTCAATTATGTTAAGTTTTTTGACATTGCACTTTTGCTATGCTGAAGCATACGGATGTCATTGACATTGCACTTTTGCTATGCCGAAGTATACAGATGTCATATCATGATTGGCGAATAATAGTGATGAGATGGTTATTTATGTCTTTCTCTTAGGAATTTCTGGTTCTTCCCGTCAAAAAGAGTGATATAAGTGTTAAGTACAAGAGATCACTTAACCTTACTCATCATAAATAAAGAGTCACAAAACTCGCTTGCTTAGTTATGCATAAAGATGCTCATCTAAGTTACAAAAGATACAAAGATTAGAAAACTCTGTTTCAATGGCCATTTTAAGGTTCACAAGAACTAATGTACACAAACACACACCGTTTTTCTATTTTTCTGATTTTTTCCTTTTTTTTTTTTTTTAAATTGAAAACAACACAAAATAAAAACTAAAAAAAAAAAAAAAAAAAAAACAGACAAACAACATGAAAGCATGAAAGAAAGATGCAGATGCATAAAAGCATGATTCCAAAAACAATGAAGAAATCAAGCAAAGAGAGTTCTACTTAAGATAGAAAGAATTAAAGTAAAGGAAAAACAGAAAAGACAATTAAGTCTTAGGCTCCTTTCTCACCCACACAGCACGAGTCTTTGGCCGTAAAGATAAAAAGACACGTGTCCTAGTATGTCTAGTAAAAAGCATAAAAGAATTAAGATTCTCCTGGAATTGAGTTAGAAACCCCAAAGTTTTTAATAACTCTATATACAAAGGTGTAGGTCCTTGAGAGGAAACTTGTGACCGTTTGGACACTTACTTTTGAGGATACAACTTAAAGCAATTAGGACGAATGTGTCCAGAAACACCACAATAGTAACAAACATGAGGTCTAATAAAGGATTTAGAATTAACCAAATCAATTTTGGATTTCATACCTTTATCACCTTTTTTCAGATTGAGGCACAATAACAGTTCTTGATCCAGAAGACGTGGAAGAAGAGGGGTCGGAGGAAATAACATATCTTAAGCCAGTCTTATCAGAACAGGGCTTTTGACCACTTAATACCTCATTAAGCTTCGCACTAGACATCTTCTTTATTTGAGTTCTAGCTTGACTAAGCTCAACCTTAAGATTCTTAACCTTCTCTGCTAATGAGGTATTCTCCACAACAAGAGTATCAACTAACCTTGTAGTCTCATCTAATTTGACTAATAGAATAGCTTTTTCAGTTTTTGCCTCATTGAGCTCTTTTCTACAAAGATGAGAAGTCTTTTCAGATTTTATGAATTTAGTGCATAGCTTATCATAGGCTTCCTGAAGGGTCATCTTCTTAGGTACTTCATCATCAGAAAAGTCCTCATTGTCACTAGCATTTTCCACAATCACCTTATCGGTTAAGGTAGCAAAGGCCATAATGTGACTACATTCATCCACATACTCATCAGAAGAGTCATTCTCAGTGTCACTCCAAGTAGCAATCAATCCTTTATCTTTTGACTTCTTGGTATTTTCCTTCATAAGATAGTTTGGATACTCTATCCTTATATGACCAAAACCTTTGCACTCATGGCATTGGATGAGGGGTTTCTCATTCTTACCCTTCTTAGAGGATTTAGATTTCCTAGGAGGCTTGCCCTTATCCTTTTTCCTAAATTGAAAAAGCTTGATAATCTCGTCAGTTATGAAAGTTAGATCCTCATCCTTATCATTATCTTCAGAGTCCTCAATCTCTTCCTCTATCAGAGCCAAATTTTTAGTCTTTCCACTGTTTCCATGGAGCCTAATTCCATCTTATAGCTTTAAAGGTTCCCTACAACCTCAGTCAAAGGAAGTTAATCAATGTCCTTTACTTCTTCAATGGCAAGGATCTTGGTATGGAATCTTTCAGGTAAAGACCTAAGGATTTTCCTAACAATTTTGAATTTTGCTATAGATTCTCCAAGGTTGAAAGCAAAATTCAAAATATCCTTGAGTTTAGCATAGAACTTATCAAAGGTCTCATCCTCCACCATCCTTATTTCTTCAAAACTACTAGTGAGTCTTTGAAGTTTCACAGTCTTTACTACCTTGGTTCCTTCATAGGTGGTCTCCAGAATGGTCCATGCTTCCATGGCAACTTCCGTGGATGATGTTTTCTTGAATTCCTCATTGGTTACCCCACAAAACAAAGCATTCAAGGCTCTACTGTTGAAATTTGCCACTGTGATTGTTGCATCATCCTAATCCACTGGCACTTTCTTTGGCTTAATCCAGCCAACTTCAATAGCTTGTCATACCTGTTCACCTAGAGCTTGCAAAAACACTTTCATACAAACTTTCTAGTATGCATAATTTGTGCCATCAAATAAAGGAGGAATCAAAAGAGATTGTCCACTATCCATGATAACGAGAGTCAAGGATCACACTTAGGAAATTAATCCAATCAGAGTGTACTCGTTCGGATACCACTTGTTGGAAAATTTAGACTCCAGTTGATAGAATTAACAAGTTTTAAACCCAAGTTGTTAATTAGATTTATTATGAATAAAACTTATTAAAACAAACAAAAATCAATATCATGTCACAAATAATGCAACGGTAAAATAAATAAGACAAGATATGATGACCTAGGAAAGCCAATGAAACAAACTAATTTCACAGTAAAAGAACCTGAGAGGGAACCTTCCCGAAAAGCAATCCACGATAATAAAGAGAAGTTTCATATCTAGTACAAAACCTTTGTCCCTAGACTCTACAATTCCCATAGATGAACTTACAGCAGAAACCTTCTACCACTTCAAAACCTATGAACTCCTCAATATATGAACGCCACCCTTTGATGCATAGATCCCAGTATGTGACTAACTCCTTTGCACGAATCCCAGTACATGACTTACACACCAACTTGAGGAAGAAGAATGTTGGCTACAAAGTTCTTTACTTTATCAACAATGAAGATCAAAAAGCATTTGGTTACAAAACCCTAAGGCACAAAGATGCAATAGCTTCTTTCAAAGAGAATAAAGCTCCGGTCACCTTTTGCATATGTTTTCCTTGTATTTTCATTTGAGACGGCCTCTAAAATAAGCTTTATATATGTCTAAGGTTGTGAGAAAAGAAACCCTAAACAAATACATAAGCATAGACCGCAAATCAGATCTGAAAATTGTGATTTTCTTAACATCGATTGTTAGGACATATGTAGTTCAAGTTGTTGACATATGTCACTATTTCATGTAATTGGCTTATCCTTTGACAAAACACACTTTACTTATAATTGGGTAGATTTAGGATGTGTTTAACGCTTCAAGAAACAGTGTTTCAAGATTAAGTGTTGAAGTCATCAAGTCTGTCCAAGAAACAAGCTGGAAAGTGCAAGTTACTAAAGCTCGACACCTGGTCTTGACACATGCATCTATCGAGCTTTAGAAGCTGTTTCAGCCCCAAGGCTCGATAGCTTCTCGACAGCTTCTCGACAGATCCTCGACACCTCTATCTGTCGAGATTTAAAGAAAACAGATTTTCAGTTCTGTTTTAATTCCAACCCATGAATGTATCTTTGGGACTTCTTTACTCCTAACTCTAGACATATAAAAGGATAATTTTTAGGGCCGTCAAAGTGATGCAAGTTACACAAGCATTGAGTAATTCTTATTCATGCAATTTGTGATCAAAGACAAAGTTCATGCCCTAGTTCATCTCTTGTGAAGAAGTTGATGTATAATGTGCACCGTAGGGTTTTGTAACCAAGCATCTTCCTAATCTTCATTGTGTGGATGATTTGAAGAAATTTACTGTCAACAACTCTCTCTCTAGTTGGTAAATTGAAGTTGCGTACTAGGATCCGCGCAATTGGTTAGTCACGTACTTGGGAGCCGTGCATCAAAAGGAGAAACTGTCACTACAGAACAAGTCCAATTGGGTATTAGGGTAAGGGTTCAATTGCAGGTTGGTAAGATACTCAGATTCCTTGCTTGTAATCGCTTGTTGTGATAATAGTGGAGTTTCGAGAGTGGTGACCTTAAATCACCCGGTGGGGTTTTTGCAGTCAGATTTTCCCCATTCGTAAACAAATCACCATGTATTTAATTTTCTACTGCATACTCTAGTTTTGGTGATTTGTTTGTGCTGCCACGTGATTTTGCATGTTAACTTGATTAATTAATAACTCGGCTAATTAATCAATTTAATTAATCACAAGGGGTCAACGCGTTTGTGGCCTATCAAGTGGTATCAGACCAGGCACACTCTGATTAGGATTTAATTCTTGTGTGTGATCCATTGACCCCTGTTAGTCATGGATAGAGGTAAATCTCTTATTATTCCTTCATTGTTTGATGGTACTAACTATGCATACTAGAAAGTACGCATGAGAGCTTTCTTGCAGTCATTAGATGAGAAGGTGTGGCAAGTTGTGGAGATAGGCTGGACCAAGCCTACAGAAGCGTCAGCCGATTGGGATGATGCCAAGATCAAGGCGGCAAATTTCAACAGCAGAGCATTGAATGCCCTTTTTAGTGCGGTCACCAATGAGGAGTTGAAGAAAATTTCCTCCACAGAAACTGCAAAGGAAGCATGGACCATTCTCCAAACAACCTACAAGGGAACCAAGGCTATCAAGGATTCAAAGTTACAGAGGCTCACCACAAGCTTTGAAGAAATTAAGATAGAGGAAGATGAGTCATTTGATGAGTTTTATGCAAAACTCAAAGACATAGTGAACTCAGCCTTCAATCTTGGGGAAACTATTCCTGAACCCAAGATAGTAAGGAAAGTGCTTAGATCTTTGCCCGAGAGATTCTATGCTAAGATCACGGTGATAGAGGAATCGGAGGATATTGACAAAATTCCTTTGACTGAGCTGGTTGAAAACTTGCAAACCTACGAGTCAGGGTTGACTAGGATACTCAAGTCAAGTAAGGGCAAGAGCATGGCACTAAAAGCCAAGAGCAGTAATACAGATGATTCTTCAGATGATGAAGATTCTAAAATGAAGTCCTATATTACCAGGCAATTCAAGAAATTCATGAAGAATGCAAATGGAAAAGGCTTCAACAAAGGCCGTAGGCAATCCAGTTCTTCTCAATTCAAGAACTCAGATAAAGGGAAGAAGGATGTCAAGGATGGCGGTCAGTACACTGTTCCCGCTGGACCGAAATGCTTTGGATGTCAAGGCTTTGGACACATGAAACAAGAGTGTCCAACGTACCATAAGAGCATTGGGAAGAGTAAGGCACTTGCTGTTACCTTAAGCGACACGGAGCTCGAGGATGATTCTGAAAATGAAGATGACGGAATCTTGAATGCATTCACTGCCACTGCTAATCCTACTGATGGGGTTACTGAAGAAGTGGATGAAGAAAAGGAATTAGTGGATGCCAAGTTTGAAACTATGGATGATCAAGATGATATCCATACCGCCTATAAGAAACTGTACAAGCTTTCTGAGAAGCATGAGAAACTCTATAGGCTGGCCACCAAGAAGCTCAATGATGTGGAACTTGACTGTGAGGAGCTTTTCACTAAGGTTGATGAAGCAAATCAGACCATTGGGGCACTGAGGTTCGAGAACAATTTCTTGGCTGAGAAGACCAAGAAACTTGAAGCGGAGCTATTTCAAGTAAGAGCACAATTGGAGAGGACATTAAGTGCGAAGCTAGATGAGATGCTAAGTGTTCAGAAATCTTCTTCGGATCGTACTGGATTGGGGTATGAGTTCTTTCTCTCTAATACTCCTTCTACTAGTACTACTGTTTTCGTTCCTCCTGCTAATAACATTAAAATTGAGGATAAAAATGTTAAAACTGAATTAGCTAGTGAGAACATAGACAAGGGCAAGTCTATCCTAGGAGCACCCCCTAAAGTTGAGAAAAGGGAAACTAGAAATCCTAGGACTAAGAAGGCTATCTCTCAAAAGCCCAAACAGAAGAAGCAGCATCTCTATTATCATTGTGGTGTTGCCGGTCATACTCGACCAAATTGCTACAAGTGGCTAGCCACTCAACAAAGCAATGGCATGATAGCATCTGGGAATAGAATCAGCTTCAGACCTCTCTTGCTCCTCTTGGAGACATTCTCAAAGCCCTCATGTTCCTTTCAAACCTGAACGGTTTAAACTCTTCCCCCTTATCACCGGTTCAAGGGTTGGCAAATAGGAAAGGTGCTTCCAAGGTGTGGAAGGAAAAGAACTCTAAGTGATTTTGTTCACTTCTTATTCTCTCTCCTTGTTTTACTGTGTTGCATTACTTGTGTGTTGCTTTACTGCTTTGAGTCAGTCTAGTTTTATGCATTGTTTTTGCTTTCTTCAAACTTGTTTTTGTTTGTGTGTTTTTAGTTTTGTGTTTTATTTTTGCTTTTCTGATAAAAATAAAAAAAATTGAAAAATACAAAAACAGTGTATGCTTGTGTACATTGGTTCTTGTGAACCTTAAAATGGCCATCGAAACAGAATTTTCTAAACTTTGTATCTCTTGTAGCTTAGATGAGCATATTTATACACAACTAAGCAAGTGAGCTTTATGGCTCTTTATTTGTGATGAGTAAGGTTAAGTGATCTCTTCTACTTAACACTCGTATCACTCTTTTTGACGGGTAGGACTAGAAAATCCTAAAAGAAAGGCATAAATAACCATCTCACCACTGTTACTCGCCAATCATAATTTGACATCTGTATGCTTCGGCATAGCAAAAGTGCAATATCAATGACATCCGTATACTTCGGCATAGCAAAAGTTCAATGTCAAAAGTTTACCATAATTGGGTATTTCTTTTCTCTCTCTCGTATGCTCATGCATGATATGCTTAATAAAAGAAAATATGCAAAGAAATAAAAGCAAAAAGAATAAAAATGCTTTGAAATATGGTTGCAAGCGTGTTTTCTAGGAGATGTGGGAGTTCTAGGATGTACCTCGAAGGTGATAGTCCCCATCAAATAGTTATAATTGTGTGTGAGTTAAAGTGATTTTCTCATATCTCAAATCGTCATAACATTGAGACACTTATGCAATCTTGCGATGTTTTCACACACAACACGCAATATTCTTTACTATTCTTGATACATGTGAAGATACAATGTGATTTGGCCATCACAAGGTTTACATGCGTTAATGTATGCTCACTAAACTATCTTAACTCACTTTTAAAATATAAAATTGGTTAGACTTGTTTAGTGTGTGTGTGCACGTGTTGGGATACATGTGCATTAAATTCTTGTTGAGAGATGTTTTTGAGAGCATAATGTGTTGCTTGGACCTTTGGTTGAGTTGTATGCGTGATTGCATTCATGTCTGTGTTTTTCCCCTTCTTGAAAAACTGTTTTTAAGCATCTCGACACCTCCTCGACACCTAGTTGTCTGTCGAGCTTCTTAGTCTATTTCTAATCGTAGTCTCGACACATTCTCGACACCTGGTGGATCGATCGAGAAACTTTCTGTTTGCTTGATAGATTCTTGACAGCTTCTGGATCAATCGAGATTCTTCAGTGGTTGATCTTTCTTTCTCGACACATGTCCTCGATAGCTATATCTGTCGACGTTCATTTTCTCGACACCTACCTCGATAGCTGTCTCAACACCTCTTGATACCTTCATCTGTCGAGAATTACTGAAGGGCTATATAATGATTCTGTCGCGATTTCTCTCATTTCGCTCGATCTCTCTCACTCGATACTTTGAGTATTCTCTCCCAAAACCGTTCTCACTCTCTCCAAACCTCTTCCTAAGGATTCTTCAAGTGTTTTTCTATATCTTCTTCACTTGGTAAGTTTCTGTCCTTCCATTCTTCATGCATTTCATGTTTTAAAAACCTAGGTTTTGAGGTTTTTGAAAATTTTTGGAGTTTTTCAAAATTGTTAAAGGTTTCATCAAATTTTTGGGTTGGTTTTATAGATTTGATCTTTAAAACTACATGCATTGCATCATATTAGCATTCTAATTGTATTTTCATGTATTTAGATGTGTGCAAACTTGTTATGTGCTGTTAGGTTTGGATTGGGCTGAGCCAATGATGTTTTTATATTGCATGTCACATGTTCATGCATTTCTCATGCATACGTTCTTTCTTTTCAATATTTCTCTCCCTATATTGAACTGTTTGGGACTTTTCTGTGTGTTTCTCTTCTTCTCCCTCTCTCTATGTTTACGTTAG
The DNA here is from genome assembly GCA_032878915.1 of Castanopsis chinensis. Lineage (NCBI taxonomy): Eukaryota > Viridiplantae > Streptophyta > Magnoliopsida > Fagales > Fagaceae > Castanopsis > Castanopsis chinensis. The sequence goes on along the minus strand of JAVQMG010000126.1, from coordinate 9,271,678 downwards.
TAGTGTCTATGGCACCTAAACATAAATCTATTCCATCCTAGAACCCTTTGCGTTCTATGGGATCTTCTTCTTCTGATTCCACTCCGTTGTCTATCCGATTCCGTGATGAGAAAGCTCAAAAGGACTTCTTGGAGAACTTCTCTAAACGAGGTATTCATTCGGAGCGCCACGTTGTCCTGGCAGACTTTGTCGACACTGACCTACCCGATGTCATTCACAGTCGGGCTTGGGAGTCACTGTGTGACGTCCCAGTCACATGTCCTCTCGTGCTGATACAGGAGTTTTACTCCAACATCCACAAGATTGATTCTTCAGTACCTCTCTTCTATTCTAGCGTTCGAGGTACGCGCTTTGCTGTTACTCCGGAGCTAGTCTCCGAGGTTCTTCACGTTCCGAGGGTGGATCATGCTGATTACCCCGGATGTGAGCGTCTATGGACTGTGTCCAAAGATGAGATGATCTCTGCGTTCTGTGAGCGCCCTTCCTCTTGGGGAGATCATTAGTACACACCATGTCGGCCTTTTGCTAAAGGTCCTCGTTTCCTTAACATGGTGATGACTTTTGTGTTGCACCCACTTTCTCATTACAACTCTATCACAGAGCCTCCTGCTCGGTTTTTGTTGTCTCTCTTAGAGCATCTCACTATAGATTTCTCTTTACACTTTATCTTCTTTATCATAGATGTCTATAGAGATACGGCCACCCGTGATAAGCTCATTTTCCCTTCCACTATTACGAGGATACTTCGCTGTTTTTCCATCCCATTCCCTTCATCCGATCCGTTTCATGTCATGTCTGCCATAGACGTCGCTACCGTAAAACGTAGCGAGGCACAGTTCAGATCGAGACAGTTGGATCCTACTGCTCCTCCCTCTCGTCCGACTACATTCAGATCTGCTCGAGCGACTTCTGCTCCTTCTTCTTCCTCGAGCGACGTCACTCTTGGAGACATCATGGTGTAGCTTCAGCGCATGGATGCTCACCTCGATACACTCTCCACAGAGTTGTATTATGTGAACGTTCGTGTTGGTCGCATCGCCAGGTAACAAGTGACCTTGGGCGACTTTGCTCCTAAGGCTTCTCCTCCGCCACTTCATGGTTCTTCTGAGACTAAGGTTGATGATGACGATGATGACGATGACGCTTCTGATGATGATGATGGAGATGCGAGCTTTTCTAATGAGATGTCTACTTGACACTCTACCCTTTATCACTCATGACAAAAAGGAGGAGTAGTTTTGGTGTATGAGAGTAGTCATACTTAGGGAGAGAGCTAGTATAGGACATTTTTGATAGGGGGAGTGTTGATATGAGGGATGTAGTGAGGATCATATGTATTTTTTTTCTTTTCTATCTTTTTAGAGATACATTGTATTGACATACATTGTACTTATTTCTTGATATATATGATGATGTATGTTTCTTTCATCTATCTCTCCATGTGTTGTTTCTTTTCTGTCTTTATACACATGTTTCTTTTACTTGTATGCAATTTATTATTTCTGCTTCACACAAAGATGCCTTGATGTGTTTTGTTTAAAAGTGTTTCAGAAATACATGTTGTAAAAGTCTACTTGCCATAAACTCTCTTATTGCAAAGTTTTTTAAGAGTTTGTGTAAGAATAGATTTTATTGTATTCAACAAGTGAATAGGAGTTAAAGTGTTTTATGACTTCTCTCATATCTTCATTTGTTTGTTGTGGTTTTGTCACAGATTGCCAAAGGGGGAGATTGTTAGGACATATGTAGTTCAAGTTGTTGACATATGTCACTATTTCATGTAATTGGCTTATCCTTTGACAAAACGCACTTTACTTGTAATTGAGTAGATTTAGGATGTGTTTAACGCTTCAAAAAACAGTGTTTCAAGATTAAGTGTTGAAGTCATCAAGTCTGTCCAAGAAACAAGCTGGAAAGTGCAAGTTACTAAAGCTCGACATCTGGTCTCGACATATGCATCTATCGAGCTTTAGAAGTTGTTTCAGCCCTGAGGCTCGACAACTTCTCGATAGATCCTCGACACCTCTATCTGTCGAGATTTAAAGAAAACAGATTTCCAGTTCTGTTTTAATTCCAATTCGTGAACGTGTCTTTGGGACTTCTTTACTCCTAACCCTAGACATATAAAAGGATTGTTTTAAGGGCCGTCAAAGTGATGCAAGTTGCACAAGCATTGAGTAATTTTTGTTTATGCAATTTGTGATCAAAGACAAAGTTCATGCCCTAGTTCATCTCTTGTGAAGAAGTTGCTGTGTAATGTGCACCGTAGGGTTTTGTAACCAAGCATCTTCTTGATCTTCATCGTGTGGATGATTTGAAGAACTTTGCAGCTAACAACTCTCTTTCGAGTTGATGAATTGAAGTCGTGTAATGGGATTCGCGCAATTGGTTAGTCACGTACTTGGGAGCTGTGCATCAAAAAGAGAAACTGTCACTACAGAATAAGTCCAATTGGGTATTGGGGTAAGGGTTTTGGGGTAAGGGTTCAACTATAGGTTGGTAAGGTACTCAGATTCTTTGCTTGTAATCGTTTGTTATGATAATAGTAGAGTTTTGGGAGTGGTGACCTTAAATCACCCAATGGGGTTTTTGCCGTCAGGTTTTTCCCTATTCGTAAACAAATCTCCGTGTCTTTTATTTTCCGCTGCATACTCTAGTTTTGGTGATTTGTTTGTGCTGCCACGTGATTTTGCATGTTAACTTGATTAATTAATAACTCGACTAATTAATCAATTTAATTAATCACAAGGGGTCAACGTGTTTGTGACCTATCATCGATAGATACTTCGATAGATAGTATCTGTCGAGCCTCATTAAACCTTGATAGATAGATATCTATGGAGTAGCTATCGACCTATCTATTCGTAGGTGTCGAGCTATCTGTCCAGCTTTAGTGAACAACTTTTCTTCACTTGTTTCTTGGTCCAGTTCTCATGGCTTTAATACTAGACTTGAACAATATGTTCCTTGAAGTATTAAACAAATCTTAGATCTACCCAATTACAAGTAAAATGTGTTTTGTCAAAGGATTAGCTAATTACATAAAATGTTGACATATGTTTCTAACAACTAATTACATATGTCCTAACATTATGTATAATATGTGTAATGAATGTTTAACCTAAATCTATATAATTGACTTAAATATCAACCTCGCAATAAAATTAGGTTAAACACTGTGCTTTCGGGGTCTAAAATCAGTGGTGGAGCCACTTGATGATTGAGGGGAGCCTAGACCCCCCCTAAAATTTTTGAAAAAAATTAAAAAATAATTTATATATATATATATATATATTTTTTTGGAAATATCATAAATAATTTGAAAATTTTTAAATAACCTTATCATTTTGGCCTCCCGTACTTGATAATGTACATATACATTTAAGAAAGTAAAAAAATAAACATAATTTTCATTTAAATAAAATACAATCCATAATACATATGTCAACCAATTGCAATAATTAAACATTTAGCATCTTTAAAATGAAATACATAGGTATTATAACAATTATCTCAATAAATAAAATGGAAAAGAATTGAGCTATAAAATATTGTATATTACTATTTTACATTTCATACACATAAATATATATATATATATATATATATATGGCCCCCCATAGATAAATTTTTGGCTCCGCTACTACTAAAAACTAACAAATAGTATTTGCCTTGGTGAATATTATAATTTCTATGATTAATATCACTTATTCTTTTATTCAACAAATCGATAGATCCAACTAATGAATGTGGATGAAGGCAAACGACAAAATGTTTGCTTAGGATAGCTTTAGAAAATTCTATAAATAAGGAGATGCCATCTGACTTTAATTTAGACTAGGCTAAAAAAAAAAAAAAAAAAAAAATCTTTGGTTTTGTATCCCCGTGTACTAGTCAAAGTAATTTGTTTTGGCTCTTGCAAATGATGCATGTTTCATGTATCTCCTAATTACTTCTAATGAATTTACTAAATCTCAGCAATAAAAAATAAAATAAGCAACTGATAAAAAAGACTCGGCTTGGGAGAATCAAATATTGATGAGAGGGATTTGAATATACAATTATATATATATATATATATATATATATATTTATATGTGTGTGTGTGTGTGTTTGTAGATTGATTAAATATTGGGCTTGGTTGAGAAAGAGGAGTAATCTTTAAATTCCATTACTTATATAAGTGAGAGGTTAAGTGCTTGTTTAGTATAACTTATTTTTCAACATTTTAAAACTTTTTAAAATGGGGAGTTGTTTGAAATACTGTATCTAGAAAAAAGTGAATTAAAAAAATTATACTAACAAAAGTTATAAAAGAACTTGTCATTAATATTATTTTATTGAATAATAAGCATTATATATATATATATATTAATTGTATATGAGTAATGCTACAATTACAAATTATTTTATAACATTTTTACAAATTATTATTGTGGCCAATAATTAATGGCTCACTAATAATCTTTTTCACAAACTTTTTTTTTTTTTTTTTTATCATTTGCCAATAATTACTAATTATATTAGCAATTTTTAACCAAGGGGCGATTTAGAGGGTCGGGAATGGTCAATTAATAGATGTTTGGAATCACCATTGGCTGCCTAACCCGACATGCAGAAAGGTCATCTCACCTAGGGCCGATTCTTTAGTAACTCGAGTTTGTGATCTATTTTATTCCAATACTAGGATTTGGGATCAAGGGCGATTAGCAGACTGCTTTCTCCCATGGGAAGTTGAGATTGGTGGCAAGGATTCATGTGTGTGAAGATTGGGATAAGGATATTTTGATTTGGCCTTTAACTTCGGATGACGAATATAGTGTCTGTAGAAGGCTATTTGGAAGATCAAGGTCCCAAATAAAATTCGGCATTTTGTATGGCATTTTGCAGAGGACTCTCTCCCTACTAAATAGAACTTGAGGACAAGGCATGTCCCAGTGGATGATATATGTGATGGATGTGGTGATCATTTGCATTGCTTATGGTTATGCGATCAAGCCAAGTTTGTTTGGAGGACAGGGTTCAATTTTTTTATTTCGAAAAGAGTTCAGGTCCATGCATGATCTTTTGGAGGAGGTGTTCAAGAATGGTTCGGGGTTCAGAATTGCTTTGTTTGCTTCAGTGGCTTGGTGTTTATGGCAGCGTTGTAACAGGTTGAAGGAATGCCAATCTTCTTGGCAACTTCATGAGATTGGTGAGAAGGCAAAGGAGTTGGTCCATGAATTCTGGGAGGTTCACAAACAAGAGATGAGGGTTCCTGTTTGACGCCCACCAGCCCGTTGGTCTCCACCTCCCGAAGCATCTTACAGAGGTAATTTCGATGCTGCTCTTTTTGATGGCTTGGAATGTGCTAGGATCAGGGCTGTGTTTCGGGACTCTTCAGGGAATGTTATTGCTGCTTTAAGTCAAAAAATTGGTTATACATCTTCGGTTTAGCTGGCTGAAGCTATGGCAGCAAGGAGGGTCATGGTCTTGGCCAAGGAATTAAGTCTGTTTGATGTTATTATAGAAGGGGATTGTCTCCAGGTTGTTCGAGCTTTGGAGAATTCTAGTTCGTGCAAGACTTTATTTGGTTATGTTATTGAATAAACCAAACAACTGGGGTGTACGTTGCGGCAATGTCAATTCCGATATGTCCGTCAGGATGGGAATAGGTAGACTCATAGCCTAACTCAAGGACCAGTTTTTTCTAGCTGACATGGATGTATGGATAAAAGATTTGCCTAGTGATCTAGAGGATGTACTCTAGTTTGATTTTGTTTAATTTTTTTTAATAAAACTTTACTTACCTTTTTCTCAAAATATATATATATATATATATATATATAGAAGTTTCCGCAATAGCATTTTTGAATTTTGATTGTGTATTTCAATTTAGATACAGGTCAACGATAACAATGTACAGCTGGATTCAACACCCAAAAATAAATAATAAATAAAAAACAGCTGATACTTTCTATTGCTTTCTTCCTACAGTCCAGGGAAAAACTTTCGCATGCAGCAGATGCATGTTTACTCTCTCTCACAAAGGGGTGGACCCCACACTCTCTCACAAGGGGGTGGACCCCACATGCATCTGCTGCATGTAATACCTTCTCCCGTCCAAACATCACGCCTTACGTCATAGATAGTCACAACTAACAAAGATAAAGAAAGACTTAGCCAAAAAAAAAAAAAAAAACTCAAAATCTCTCTGCAGATCATATTAAAAATTGTTCCCGAAATTGATGAATATATGGTGGCATTTATATATTGTAACCCGCAGTTCGAAACCCATCAACACCATTCCATTTTTTTTTTTTTAATTCCAATAAGTTTTAAATACATAAATTTCATAACATTTTTTTATAACTACTAGGGTATCATCCATAATGTGATTAATATAAAATTAAAAAAAAAAATGATATTAAAGATGGTCTCATATGAAAGTTATTTAATAATTACAATCTGCCACCTTGACATGTTAAAAAGTTATGAAATTTGTAGTATCGCAACCTTGTTGTAGTAAAAATAATCACTTTAATATATATATATATATATATATATATATATGAAAGTTGAAGCACAATTAGAACTTAAACTAGTTTTTAAGTGTTGTCTAGATTGCGCTAAACGTTCATTTTAATTTTCGTAATTTTGGTCTTAATTGACTTATTTATAATACTCAACACGAAAGCCAAGATATATAACTACCTCGCTTACCTAATAAATAATACCACCTTATCCAGGGGCAATGGCAAGTGTTAGTTAATCCAGGTGGTCACATGACCACCTTGACTTAAAAATATTTTTTATATACTTTAAAAAAAAATTTAATTTTAAATTAATATGGGTCTTTAACCACCCAAAAAAAAACCTTAAACACTCTAAATAACAATTTGAGCTCATCTATATGTATAATAATAAGTGAAACTGAGAGAAACTCAAATTAAAATTTCAAATTAGAGTTCTAATTTTGCGTCATGTATCCTAAATTATCTATTCTTAAAGAGTTTTATTTCTTAATTTTAGAATCAAATGTGGGATCACATCATAAATATTTATTCAAGTGAGTTATTAAATACAAAAACCAAAGAGTCTAGAATAAATGAATCGTAAAAAAAAAAAAAAAAGTGCTTCACAATAATAATAATAACTAGCCTCCGAGCACGCGCTCACGCACATGCTCAGAGGCTTTTATATTTTTTGGGTAAATATTAATAATTTGCATTTGTTATAATTTGGGATTTTTACTTTTTCAATTAAAAAAAATATAAGAATGTGATGAATACGTGGGATAAATTTTGTAGGTTGGAGAAGTTTTAAAACTAACAAAAAAGTGATCCTATTTGGTAGGGAGTTAGTGAGCAGATGTAGGAATTTAAATCAACATAAAAGTAAGAGTTTATTAGAAGCAAGAGGACAATTCAACGTAGAAGTAATAATTTATTATTTTTGTCAATTTACTATTTTAACCTTATTTTTAAGTTTTAGGTAGGGGCATTTTTTACTGTAAAAAAAACAGTAACTAACTTTCTTTTGCCAATTTACTATTTTAACCACATCTTTAAGTTGTTGGTTAATTAATTTAGGGGTAGTTTTGACAAGGAAAAAAAGTAATAACTAACTTTCTGAATCCTCTTAATATATAATAATAATAATAATAAATAAATAATTAAATAAAATATGGAAAATTTACATTTTATACCTAATAATATCTTTGCAAAATTTTTTAAAGAGTTAACAAAATATATAAATGACTATCCATAGTATTTAAATTATATATATATATATGAATTATATTATGCATCTTATTGTATAGTTTTAACTGTATCTGTGCATATGCATGTGGTTACAAGCTAGTTAAAAATAAAATTCAACCTCTCCAAAATTTTGGTCCATGGAATATTGAACCAAAAAATTGTAAGAAATGCTGTGTTCATAATATTTTTGTAATAAAGCATACGTAATAGGTTGTTAATGGTAGACAAAAAAATTAATTTCAATGGTAAGTTCAAATTAGAAGCAGTAAAAACTTACCACTTATAGGCTTTTTTTATGAAAGTATTACAAAAATATTGTGGATGTAGTACTTCTCAAAAATTTTCCAAGCAAACAAATTAGTCCAAAAGCCCAAATCAAACATTTAATTATGATTTTTTAAGTTGTGTTTTCAAATAGCATATTTTAAATCACTATTTTTTTAATAAAAAAATACACAGTTTTCAAATAGATAGTTTGTTAATGCTTGATTTAGTCTTGAACTAAATTTGTTGGATTTATATGACATTTTTTTTGAAAAGATAATGCATTTGGTTAATATTTTTACTTATTTAGGAAATATGTTGGTAATTGAGTGAGAGATTAGCAGCTTAATGATTACTTGCTTGTGTATATTGAAAAAGAAGTAGCTGATAACATTGATAGTGAAGCTATCATATTACACAACGATTTCAAAATATAAAAACTTATGAATGGAAATTTAAAATTTTATGTATTTGCTCGTATTTTTTTTTTTTGGTGATGTTAATATATTCAAGTTTTATTTTTATTTAAAAAATTTAAATTTAATTTTTTTAAAAACCATCCTGAAAAAAATTCCTAGAGCCATCATTAACCCTATCATCATCATTGTTGAATGTTTTCGTATATAAACACGAGTTACAAACTAGTAATTTATATATAATTTTTAAATATAAGGTTAATGAATTTAGTTTTTATAAATTCATAGAAAAAATTGTTTTATCTAATTAACATAAATAATATAATTTCAACTTATATTAAGCTATTAACTATTAGCATAGATTTGTGAATGGGTATAAAAGTTTAGTCATGGTTTTACTATATATGGGAAATGAATAACTTAATCAAGTAATTCATGAATAAGGTCTAGCCTATTCAAAAATAAAATGAATTAAACTTGAACATATAATCTTGTTTGATGATAACTTCGAGATTGTCTCATATTTGAAATGAAATGAAATGAAAAATTCAAAATTTTTTTTACTCTACTCAACTTAACTCTACTTGTTTGTGGCTTGAAGTATGGTACATAATATTGTATGTCTTTATGCACCCGATACTTCAAACAAAATTTAATGTCTTATCATCAACATATAAAAGAGTGAGAAAGTCGATCTATAGAGATAAAAATTGGACAATTAATTTCACATTTGTAGATGTGGTAGATTAGCTACAAATAAAAAACTAGTAAAAATTTATATATTCAACTATTATATATATATATATATATAAATGTTATGAAATTTTATATGTACGTAACATTGCTCATAAAGAATATAGGATCTAGGGTCATGTGCAGCGTGAGAGAGGACACACAAAACAAAAACACAAGATACCACGTCTCTGCCTTATGGTTGGCCATCGATTGAGGTACAACTGTACAAGATACAATTTAGCTCACTATGAATAAACACAATCTTATGGCCAAAACACATCAACTCTCTGCCACATGCATGATACATGGCCGTCATTGCAAATACAATAGCAGCTAGTCCACTATAAATGAACAAAATCCCGGAGGGTTAAACACCTGCACTACTGAAACACGCATTTATAGTGCCACCAAAATTGTCTTCCTCTCTACTCCATGGGCATGGCCAACCCGATCTCTCTCCCTCTATATGAAAAAATCCCACGCAAAAACACTTTACAAAGAGCCTTTGATAGCTTAATATTTCTCCTTCTCCTTTCTCTCCTTATTTTTCGTCTCCTCTTCCTCAACAATCATGGTCTCACTTGGCTCCTTGCTTTTCTATGCGAGTCATGGTTCACCTTCACTTGGGTTCTAATCATCAGCTCCAAATGGAATCCCGTAGAAACTAAAACGTACCCAGACCGCCTCTTGCAACAGTAAGACATAACATATTGTGCCAACGATAAATGACTTTTTGTTGCCACTATAATTCATCTATGGGTTATTTCAGAAGGGAAAAATATAAACACCAATAAAAGTAATTTTTTCAGGTTTGAAAATGCGACTTAAAAGTCTCCATTTTAGGGTATTTGATCAGCGTACAAAAAACACGACTTATTTATCATGAGTAGTGAAACAGTTACAAGTGTATACCGTCTTTACACACTGTTACTATTATATAAATCGTGCATATAATTCTGGATACGATGTCTACGAGTGTAAAAATATTTTCCTTTTACTATATTCTTTACTAGGTTATAGGTGTGTAATATGATTTATTGATCGATGTAACGTTGTTCATAACTTTGAATTCCAATTATCTTGATAAAGGGTAACTGAGCTTCCATCAGTGGACATGTTTGTGACAACTGCGGACCCTGTGCTAGAACCACCAATAATCACAGTAAACACCGTGCTCTCTTTGTTGGCAATTGATTATCCGTCTCACAAGCTAGCTTGCTACATATCGGATGATGGTTGTTCTCCAATCACTTACTACTCTCTTGTGGAAGCCTCAAAGTTTGCAAAGCTCTGGGTTCCATTTTGTAAGAAGTACAATATTCATGGTAGAGCCCCCTTTAGATACTTTTCCACTAACCCCCAAACGCTTGGTGGTAGTTCAAGTGATTTTCAACAGGAATGGAAAAGAATGAAGGTAATCTAAAGCTTAAGTTAGGTGTGAAAATTAATTTTCTATCATAAATCACAAAACTTGGTTTTTTTTTTTTTTTTTTTTTTTTTTTTTGAAGTTGGTATATTAGAGAATGCTTTTGTTTGATATATTATCAAATGGTAAAGCGATGAGATCGATGACTGCCTTTAATTTAATTATGTTCAAATTTGTTTGTCTTCATCATTTGTAGGATGAATATGAACGACTTAGCTGCAAAATTGAGGATGCTATCCACAAGTCCGTGCCTTGTGATCTTAGTGGGGACTTTGCAGAATTCTCTAATGTAGAACGCAAAAACCATCCAACTATTATCAAGGTGATTCCGAAAAAAAAAAAAAAAAAAACATTCAATTATAAAGTGGCTGCCGCCCACTTTTCTTCTTTTTAATCATTTCACAAAATCTGTCTATGTCACATTCGGTTCACTGTTTTTTCATATTATAATTAGTGCAACATCATTTTTATATTAATTAATTGCTAACAGTTTTACCATGCATCAAGTACAACATAGTGCATCGATTGTTGTAAAAAATATTATGAAATTTGTGGTTCATTAGACTTATTGTTTGTGATGATCTTTTAGTCTAAATGTAGCCGGCTCATGACTAGTGACCTGCTATTTCTATTATTAGAAATATATTAATCCATTAGTATAGGCTTAAACCTAATTCTACTTTGTATGCAAGCCAAGTCTCCTAATTGTATTGGAAGTTTATTAGTCTAGGATTTAGTTTACTTTGTGTACACATGTTATGATTTATTGCAATACAGGATTTTTGTATTACACTCTAATATATTATTGATGTAACTTTTTATGATTTCTGCCATGGATGTAGACTGTTAGGCTGAACCACGTAATTCTCGTGTATTATTGTGTTCTATAATTTATGCTTCCGCTTCTACATCCATACTATCATATTCAACATAGTGTATCAATGCTAATATTTAACTAACATCTATGATTTGTGGAAATTTAATTTTCTACTTTTATCCTAAGCTAGCCTTTCTGCCTTAGGAGACCTAAGGTTTGCCCGTTTCCAAACTATATATAAACCTTCATTTAAATTAATCTTACTGTAGGTAATATGGGAGAATAAGACACGTCTTCTAGATGAATTGCCACACTTGATCTATATATCAAGGGAGAAGCAGCCAAAGCATCCACATCATTATAAAGCAGGAGCCATGAATGTTCTAGTAAGATATTTTTTCATGGAAAATAAAATTCATAGAAATTTTAGCTTTTATATGAAACCTCCTAAAACTCCTTATCAATGTATTCTAATTGATCATCACCGCTTTCTGTTTAAACCGTTTGTACTATATATAGGCCAGGGTCTCTGGTTTGATGACAAATGCTCCTTACATGCTGAACGTAGACTGTGATATGTTTGTCAACAATCCTAAAGCTGCTCTTCATGCAATGTGCTTCTTATTGAGTCCCAACAGTGAAAAAGAAATCGCATTTGCTCAATTTCCACAAGTGTTCTATGATGGATTAAAGGATGATCCATATGCCAATCAGTTAGTGGTTTTGTATGAAGTGCGTCAAATTGAACCTTTATCTTACAAATTAAGACTTTTCTTTTTGTTTCCATCTATAAACAAAATGGAATGTCATAAATATGTTGTATGACTAAAGAAAGTATCCTAACAAAGAAATAATTCACTGATTGGTCAAGTATTAACTATTTTTTTCTTATATGCATAGTATCTGGGGCGTGGAGTAGCAGGACTTCAAGGACCTTTTTATGGTGGAACAGGATGCTTTCATAGAAGGAAAGTTATCTATAGTCTATCCCCAAAAAATGTAGATCCAGTAAATGGTAAGTAAATTAAATTTGGATTTTAACCTATATTCTGAAAACCTTCACAAGCAACTAAATCTTTTGTGGCAAGTGACAATATATGAACCATTGGGTCCAAGAGACATGCACTTCATTAATGGGGGTTTTCCTTGACTAATATTTCCTTTTTCTCTTTCCCCTTTGTCAGAAAAATTGATGGAATCTATTCTCTTCAATTTTGGGAGTTCAACGGAGCTAATCAATTCAGCTGCTAAAGCTTTGAAAGGGAGGACAGATACAGTGGCCAGTCTTCGAAATTCTATTCATGCAGCAAACCAAGTCTCTGGTTCCTGTTACGAGTATGGAACAAGTTGGGGTACAACGGTTAGTAACCAAAAAATGCAATGTTAGATTCACGATGTCTTTCTTTTTTTTTTTTTTTTCGAACATTCAATTACTATAACAAAAATTTTGGGTCCCTAAACTTAATCAACCAAAAATATGCAAATTTCAAATTGGGGAACGTAATTTGGTTGCTCAACCATACTTTACAAAACATTGAAAGTTAGCCTATTAAATGGATCAGTTTTAACGTTTATTTTCTTTCAAATTAAAAAAGCTCTAGGTAGCAAGTACATTTCACTGGATATATAGAGGAATGCTCATTTATATTTTAAATGCAAAAATTGTCAATGACAAAGATAAGAATATATCTTCTAAACTGGTTTGTATTCAACTTTATATGTCACACATTTTGAAAAATTCAATCTTGTACCTATGTTTTCCCTCATAAATTAAGTTTTAACTTCCTATTGTTATTTTAAAGTCTAGATTGAAATGACATTATTATTTAAGGACAAACTGTTATGGAATGTTTCCTATCTATATTCATGGAAGCTTACATATTATTAAGGACAAACATCTGCTAATTTTATTCTAATAAGTAGAGCCAAGTAACTTCATTTTCAAATTGAATGATGTGTCTTTCCTTGTTATTTTGTTTAGTAAGTTTTTGTTAATTTCTTTTTGTCCAACTCTGATGACTGTGGCTACCGGCCCTGATTCAGGTGGGCTGGAGATACGGATCGACAACAGAGGATATACACACAGGACTAATGATCCATAAAAGAGGTTGGAGATCCATATTCTGTACACCGGATCCACCAGCCTTTTTAGGGTGCGCGCCCTCAGGTGGACCTGCTGCAGCGACACAAATGAAGAGGTGGACCACAGGCCTACTTGAAATTCTTTTCAGCAAAAGTTGTCCCTTATTTGCCACACTCTTTGGAAAGCTTCAATTTAGGCAATGCGTAGCCTATCTTTGGATCCTCACGTGGGGCATGCGCCCTGTTTTTGAGCTATGCTATGCTGCTCTGCCAGCATATTGTATCTTTACCAACTCTCACTTCTTGCCCAAGGTGAGGGCAAACCTCAACCCTCCAATTTCATTGATTTATAAGTCTAAGTATGAATGTTTTGATAATTCACTAATTTGAGTTTCTTGCATGATTGTGGTCATATCTTTGTTTGATATTTCTTGCATGATCTATTTTTTTCGATGAAAATAATATGTGGTGTTAATCTTTAACAAAAGATAACTAGCTTATATAAAGCACTATAAAATCTAAGTCATCATATATGCAACCCTAATACTTACCTCCTTGTCCGCCAGGTGATAGCTTGCGTTGTTTCATTCTTGAACACATCATCGATATTTGTTCTATATTTATCCCTAAATGAGATTAGCAAAATTTGCATGATGAAGCTCATGAAACTATAATATATGCAAGATCTACATTACAGATTTTTTTTTTTTTTTTAAACTGTTTTTTCCAATCTTAAATATCCAGGTTCAAGAACCTATATTATATGTACTTGTTGCAATCTTCTTCATTTACAATATATCCACTTTATCCGAATATCTAAGAACCGGCGAGTCAATTCAAGCTTGGTGGAATAACCAAAGAATGTCAAGAATAAACACAGTGAATGCATGGTTATTCGGATTTCTAAGTGTCATGCTCAAGCTCTTAGGAATATCCGAGACAGTCTTTGAAGTAACACAGAAAGACCAATCTAGTGATGATGCCAATGATGTTGAAGCCGGAAGGTTCACCTTCGATGGGTCCCCAATTTTCCTGCCAGGTACAACCATTTTGCTGGTGCACCTAACTGCGTTGGTTGTGACCTTGTTAAAGTGGCAACCACCACCTCGTGATGGGCATGGGTCAGGGCTAGGGGAGGTCTTCTGCAGTGTGTATTTGGTGATATGCTTCTGGCCATTTTTGAAAGGTTTAGTTGGGAAAGGAAGACATGGAATTCCCTTATCCACCATATGGAAGTCAGCTGCTTTGGCATTATTTTTTGTGCACTTTTGCAGAAGGACTACAATGGATTGAGACTTTTGATCATGAAATTATTTTATTTTCTCATATGAGTTTAGGCTTTGGTCATTAAAGTATGATGTTACTACAGTAATTTCAAACTGAACTTTAGAAAATCAAAAGCTGTACGAAGTTAGCATCGTTGAAAATATGTGATCTTAGTTTATTTCCCCTCAAAGTTTCAATCCATTCCTCTGAATTGGATTAATTTTATTTCCTATTTTCACAAACAAAGTGGTTTCTAAACAACCCGCCGAAGGATTACAGTGAAACTTTGTTCTTTATGCATAGCCAAATAAAGGATTTTAGTGTTTTAATCGTATGTACTGTAATCTGACTAGTAATTTTTTTTTTTAACTGGTTAGAAATTTATCCTAAAGTTCTCCCCAGGAGATAGAACCCAAGACCCCCTTAAACCCCCCCAAACAAAGAAAAAGTACCCTACGTACGTTAATTTGCCGTTTTTCTTGATCAGTACCACATACGTAAATTTCTGTGCTCTCATGAGCAACAAATACGCTATCTGCCGTCAGTTAACTTAGCCAACTAGTTTAGGTAGTCAATTGTTGTTCAAAAAGTACTTTTTGGTGCTAATTTTTAGGACCAGTTTCATTTTATTTCTCCCCAGACTATGTGTATCTAGTATTGGTTGTTTAGAAATGTTTCCAACTTTCCATATTACCATGCTCACTAGTCAATTTATTCTCAAAAACTCTTGACAAGTTTAAGGAATTGCAGACATGTTGCCGACCCTCATTTCTTTTTAGTTCCCAAGAGTAAAAAAGAAATCACATATGCTCAATTCCCACAAGTATTCTATGATGGACTAAAGGATGACCCATACGACAATCAGTTTGATGCGGGATGCGGAAGCATCAAGAAGCAAAACACGTCTACCTTTAGAAAACAATAAATAAAACATGTTTGCTTCTAAAAATAACCTCGAATCCATGAGGGTTTCTTGAATCCACGAGTGTTCCTTGAATCCACAATGAGAAAGGGTCTGGAATCCACCAAAAAAATGGAATGACAAAAGTCTTAATTTTATTTATTGAATAATTGTTAAAAAAAAAAATGTGTTCAGACTTAAGGATCTATTTAAGGACTCCGTAAAACTTGACAGACAAGAAAATATATTCTAAAATAACTCCTAATTGATACCTAATTATAACAAGAACCAAATTTGACCTAAAAAGCATTAAATGCACCTAAAAACAAAGAAATAAATCACCTAAACCTAAAATAACATTTTTTACATAAAAATACCAAAAATAATAAATTACGATAATTAAAAAGTAAATTGTGTCATACATCAGACCCGTTCACTTAAAATAAACTTGTACTCGAGTTCATCTTTGAAATATTCCGCTCCAAATAACAAATACTTTGAAGGTCTGAGCCCCTTGATCTTCTTTCCATACTTGCAACTCATCAATGAAATTAAAAAAAAAAAAAAAATCAACTTGAATTTCTTTTTCCTTGGTCTTCATGTAATTGTAGAGATTTACCAAATAAGAATTGACAATTGAATCAAATCTATCAACCCAATAAAATCAATAAACTTTGTTTCGGTGTCTCCCACCAAAATAATAGAAGCTTGAACGTTGCAATCATCTAACTTGACTTCATTGAGATCGTTGACAACTTCCTCTATAATTTCTTCTTTGATGGGCTCTACTATCTCGACCTCAAAATCATTCTCTATAATAAGGTCTTCATTAATCTCCCCCACAATCTTGATTTCAAGTTCTTCTTCTATAACAATTCCTTCATTAATTTCCTCAAAAATCTCTATATTTTTTTCTTTGACTTCTACATAATCTTCAAGAACAACATTTACTTCAACATGCAATTCATCCTTTAATGGTGGAATATATGGCTCTTCAAAATAATTTAAGTATGAACTTCTTGGCCAATAATAATCTTGTGTTCTATACAACAAGATTTCTTCACAATCCAAAGGATAAAATTTGATAGCAAGCATCTTTTTCATCCTTGGCCATGAACAAATTTTGTCTTTACCTTGTTAGATTCTATTAGATTGTACTCGTTCCCACCAACATAAGGCGTACTATCTAAGTTTATACAAAGCAAGTTTAACTTTTTTTTCATCACAAATATTCTCAAAGTCAAATAAATCCTCTAGATCAAGTAACCAATCAAGAAATTCTACTTTATAAAAATAATCCTTAAAACTTGCAATTCTCTTATATGGCCTATATGCAATTTTCTTACCAATAGGTTACCCATCAATGAAGTCTCCGTGACAAATATCCCTATTGTTTCCATGCTCCAACGATGGCATCCTAACAAAAAAATTTGTGAGTGGTAGTAGTACGTCTTATAATACTTGCTAAGTTTTCTATCACTAATATTACTATTGTCTCATATATTAGCCACCAAACTAGGATAAGTTAAGGCACTGATACCAACTGATGTGGGAGGCGGAAGCATCAAAAGGAGAACACATCTACCTCTAGAAAATAAGAAACAAAATACTTATACTTCTAAAAATAACCTCGAATCCACATGGGTCTTTGAATCCAGAAGGAGAAAGGGTTTGGAATCCACTAGAAAATAGAAACACAAAAGTTTGAATTTTATTGATTGAATAATAGTTTAAAAAAAAAAAAAAACGTGTACAGAATTAAGGGCCTATTTAAAGGCTCCGTAAAACTTGACAGACAAAAAAAATATTCTAATATAACTCCTAATTAATACCTAACCATAATAGGAACCAAATTTGACCTAAAAACTATTAAATGCACCTAAAAATAAGGAAACAAATTACCTAAACCTAAAATAACATTTTGTACATAAAAATACCAAAATTAATAAATTACAATTATTAAATAGTAAATTGTGTCCTACATCAAACCCCTCCACTTGAAATAAACTTTTCCACGAGTTCATCTTTGTAATCTGAAATCTTCTGCTTCAAATAAAAAAATACTTTGAATGCCTGAGCCCCTTGATCTTCTTTCCATATTTGCAATTCATCAATGGAATAAGCAAATCAACTTGAATTATTTTTCCTTGGTCTTCATGTAATTGTAGAGATTTACCAAATAAGAACTAACAATTGAATCAAATCTATCAACCCCAATAAAATCAATAAAATTTGTTTCAGTGTCTCCCACCAAAATAAAAGAAGCTTGAATGTTGCAATCATCTAACTTGACTTCATCGAGATCATTGACAACTTCCTCTATAATATCTTCTTTGATGGGCTCTACTATCTCGACCTCAATATCTTTCTCTGTAATAAGGTCTTAATAAATCTCCCCCACAATCTTGATTTCAGGTTCTTCTTCTATAACAAGGCCTTCATTAATTTCCTCAAAAATCTCTATATTTTTTTTCTTTGACTTCTACATAATCTTCAAGAATAACATTTACTTCAACATGCAGTTATTCCTTTAATGGTGGAATATATGGCTTTTCGGAATAATCTATGTATGAACTACTTGGCCAATAATAATCTTCTATTGTATATGACGAGATTTCTTCACAATCCAAAAGATAAAATTTGATAGCCAGCATCTTTTTCATCCTTGGTCATGAATGAATTTTGTCTTTACCTTGTCAAATTCTATCAGATTGTACTCATTTCCACCAATGTAAGGCATGCTCTCTAAGTTTATACAAAGCAAGTGTAACATTTTTCTCATCACAAATATTCTCAAAGTCAAATAAATCCTTTAGATCAAGCAACCAGTCTAGAAAATCTATTTTATAAAAATATCCATTGAAACTTGCAATTCTCTTATAAGGCCTATATGAAATTTTCTTACCAATAGGTTGCCTATGAGTTACATCTCCGTGGCAGTTATTCCTATTGTTTCCATGCTCCAACGACAGCATCCTAGCAAAGGTATTTATGAGTGCTAGTTGTATGTCACGTAATACTTCCTAAGTTTTCTATCACAGGAATTACTACCGTCTCATATGTCAGCCACTAGACTAAGATAAGTCAAGACTCTGATACTAACTAATGTGGGAAGTAAAAGCGCTAAGAAGTAGAACATGTCTACCTCTAGAAAACACAAAACAAAACATGCTTGCTTTTGAAAATAACCTCAAATCCACAAGGGTTTCTTGAATCCATGAGGGCTCCTTGAATCCACAATGAGAAAGGGTCTAGAATCCACAAGAAAAAGAAAAGACAATAGTCTGAATTTTATTTATTGAATAAAAGTTAAAAAATCATGTATAGACTTAGGTGTCTATTTAAGGGCTCCATAAAACTTGACAAACAAGAAAACATATTCTAAAATAACTCCTAATTGATACTTAACTATAACAGGAACCAAATTTGGCCTAAAAAGAATTAAATGGACCTCAAAACAAGGAAATAAATCACCAAAAATAATAAATTACAATAATTAAATAGTAAATTGTGTCCTACATCAAACCCCTCCATTTAAAATAAACTCATCCTCGAGTTTATCTTTGAAATTTGAAATCTTCCGCTCCAAATAAACAAATACTTTGAATGCCTAAGCCCCTTGATCTTCTTTCCATACTTGCAACTCATCAATGGAATAAACAAATCAACTTGAAATTTCTTTTTCCTTGGTATTCTTGTAATTGTAGAAATTTACCAAATAAGAACTAACAATTGATTCAAATCTATCAACCCCAATAAAATCAATAAACTTTGTTTTGGTGTCTCCCGCCAAAATGTAGAAGCTTGAATGTTGCAATCATCTAACTTGACTTCATCAAGATCATTGACTACTTCCTCTATAATTTCTTCTTTAATGAGCTCTACTATCTCGGCCTCAAGATCTTTCTCTGTAATAACGTCTTCGTTAATCTTCCCTACAATCTTGATTTCTGGTTTTTCTTCTATAACAAGATCTTCATTAATTTCCTCAAAAATCTCTATATTTGTTTCTTTGACTTCTACATAATCTTCAAGAACAACATTTACTTCAACATGCAATTCTTCCTCTAATGATGGAATATATGGCTTTTCAAAATAAGTTAAGTATGAACTTCTTGGCCAATAATAATCTTGTATTATATACAACAAAATTTCTTCACAATCCAAAGGATAAAATTTGATAGCAAACATCTTTTTCATCCTTGGCCATGAACAAATTTTGTCTTTACCTTGTTGGATTCTATCAAATTGTACTCGCTCCCACCAATGTAAGGCATATTCTCTAAGTTTATACAAAGCAAGTTTAACTTTTTTCTCATCACAAATATTCTCAAAGTCAAATAAATCATCTAGATCAAGTAACCAATCAAGAAAATCTACTTTATAAAAATAACCATTAAAACTTGCAAATCTCTTATAAGTCCTATATAAAATTTTCTTAGCAATAGATTGCCCATGAGTTACGTCTCCGTGTCAATTATCCCTATTGTTTCCATGCTCCTACGACAGCATCCTAGCAAAGATATTTGTGAGTGCTAGATGTACGTCACGTAATTCTTGTTAAAGTTTTTGTCATCGAAATTGCTACCACCTCATACGTCAGCCACCATACCAAGATAATCAAGGCTTTGATACCAACTGATATGGGATGCGAAAGTGTTAAGAAGCAGAACACATCTACCTCTAGAAAACAAGAAACAAAATACATTTGCTTCTGAAAATAACCTCAAATCCACGAGGGTTCCTTGAATCCACCAAGAGAAAAGGTTTGCAATCCACCAGAAAATGGAAAGACAGAAGTCTGAATTTTATTGATTGAAAAATTGTTAAAAAAAACGTGTATAGGCTTAGGGGCCTATTTAAGGGTTCCGTAAAACTTGACAGATAAGAAAAAATATTCTAAAAAAACTTGACAAACAAGTAAATTGTGTTCTACATCACAATTCGTGGTTTTTTATGTAGTGTGTCAAATTGAACGTTTATCTTACAAAATAAGTCTTTTGTTTTTATTTCATTTAATAAACAACCTGAAATTTCATAGATATGTTGCTTGAATAAAGAAGATGTGCTAACAAAAAAGTAATTCACTAATTGATCAAGTAATTACCTGTATTTTGTTTATGTGCATAGTATCTAGGGCGTGGACTATCAGAACTTCAAGGGTCTTTTTATGATGGAAAATGATGTTTCCATAATAGGAATTTTTCAGTTTTGGCTTGAACGAATTTTGTTTCTTCCTTCTTCTTCTTTTTTTTACATGTTTTTTTATTTGTTTAATGCTTCAAAAATCATACCTCAATTGTTCTTGACCATTGGGTTCTCTTGGCTATTTGTCTACATAATTAGCTGATCAATTTTAATTTCCTACAAGGAAAAAAAAATACACGTAATGAGTATATTTTAGAGAAAATGCTCAAACTTTCATATTTATTCGTAATTAAATACAAAATAGATGTGATAGTGCCTACTAGATCTAGGATAATATTGTAATTTTAAGCAATTATTAGTGCGGCTAGAGCTCCCTTGCCAAATGGTTGATATGATTTTGACAATGCTATATTGATAGTAATAATGAAAAATAGGGACAATTGAGTATAAATGTAAATAATATACTTTCCAATAACCCCCAAACTTTCGGTGGTAGTTCAAGTTATTTTCAACAGGAATGGAAAAGAATAAAGGTAATTCAAAGCCAAAGTTATGTGTGAAAATTAATTTTCTATCTTAAATCACAAAAGTTGGTACATATTAGAGAATATATTTTGTTTGATATATTTTCAAATGGGACACGAATGAGATCTATGCCTACCTTTGATTATGTTTACAAATTGAACAAAATACCCTTGCAACCTCAAAAATGAACAAAATACTCCTAAAACTTCAAAATGACCAAAAATGCCCTCGAAATCTCTAAACTTACCAAAATACCCAAAAGCCTCTAAAATGGCAAAAATACCATAAAACTTCTAAATGACCAAAACATACCAAAACCTCTAAAATAACTAAAATTCCCTTGAAATCTCTACAAAAAAATATATCCTAAAATATTTGAAATGGCCAAAATATTCTTTAACTTCTAAAATGGCCAAAACATATCTTGAAACGTAAAAAAAATTATCAAAATATCCCTAAAAACACTAAATGACATAAAACAACCAGAAATTTTTGGTTATTTCAAAGGTTTCCGGTATTTTAGGCCAGTTTAAAAGTTTCAAGGAAGTTTAGTCATTTAGATGGTTTTGGGAGGTGTTTTTGGTCTTTTTACAAGTTTTGAGGTGTTTTTAGTTATTTTATAGGTTTAAGGGTTATTTTGGTCATTCAAGAAAATTATCGATGTATTTTTGGTTGTTTTGAAGTTTTTGGGGGTATTTTGGTCATTTTAATGGTTTCAAGGATATTTTGTCATTCTAGTGATTTTGGAGGTATTTTAAAGTTTTTTTTTTTTTTTTTTTTTGGTGGTCATTTTAGCGGTTTTAGAGGTTTGGTCATTCTAGTAGTTTTGAGAGTATTTTGGTCATTTTTTTAGGTTTCATGATATTTTTCACCATTTTAGAGGTTTCAATGTATTTTTGCTCATTATAGAGGCGTTGGGAGTATTTTGGCCATTTTAGAGGTTTCAAGGGTATTTGGTAATTTTAGAGGTTTTGAGAGTATTTTGGTAATTTTTAGAGGTTTCAAGGGTATTTTGGTAATTAAGATGTTTCAAGAGTATTTTGTTCATTTTGAAAGTTTTGAGAGGTATTTTGATCATTTTGAAGGTTTTTGGAATATTTGGGACATTCGTGGTGTATTTTAGTCATTTTAGAAGCTTAAATAATATCTTGATCATTTTAGAGGTTTTGGAGATATTTTAGAGGCTTTTTCATATTTTAATAATTTTCTAATAATTCTCATGAGTAAAATATTTTTTTTAATATGAGGAATTTTGTGAATTCAATAAATTATTACATTACAACCAATGAGTAATGTAAGCAGTGGCAAAGCCACATTGGGGCTAGGGGGCCCCTAGTTTTTTGAAATTTACATTACAACCCCTTTCCAAATTACAAATTAAAAAAAAAAAAAAATTGTTCATTAGGCCCATCTCAAATTTTGTTTTTTAATCAAATGAAATTTTTTTAATTAGAATGATAATCTAGATACAACAGATTCAATGCTCTCTCAAAATGTAATATTAGCACTCAAATTGTTGAACTAGTCTAATAAAACTTTAAAAGTGAAACCCAATAAAATCAATTTGGTAAAATATATATGATGAACTGGGAAAGCCTATGATGACAAGATATTTTGGAGTAAGCTATGAGGCGCCGTTTGATGAAGTAAGTGCACGTGACCGCATACGGTCTGGTAAGAATTTCTTTTGGCATGAGACTTTATTCAAGTCGGACCTTGACCTAACTTTTGAGGAGAATGGGGAACTATCTATTCCAAGACAGGGTTGTTTTATGTCCCTCTACTCTCCCTTTTTTTTTTTTTGATATGTGTTTGAACTAATTTTGCTCAATTTGTAGCATGTAATTGAACTTCTTAGTTAAAAACTAATTGCTCAATTTGTAGCATGTAATTGAATTTCTTAGTTACAAATAAATTGCTCAATTAGTATCATGTAATTGAACTTCTTAGTTAAAAACTAATTGCTCAATTTTTTTTTTTTTTCAACAGGCAACTAAACTTAGTATAGAAGACCTAGCTCCTAACATACTCCTTAAAAGGGTTCAAAGTAATCACATAATTCAAAGGGCTTTGGGTTTAACATGTGACTGAACTTAGTATAAAATACTAAGCTGCCTGCGTACCCCTTGAGAGAGATCAAGTCACCACGTAGTTCAAAAAGACTTTTCCTTTTTTTTTTTTTTTTTTTTTTTTTTTTTTTGCTCTAACTTTTGCCTAGGCCGCCTGTTCAAAGGTTTTCAACCTAGCGAGCTTTTAATACTCTAACTTTTGCTTATGTCACCTTTTAAAAGGTTTTCAACCTAGCAGGCTTTTTTTTTTTTTTTTTTTTTATGAACACTTTCAAAAGTAATGGAAGAACATCATGTACTTTTTAAGTGTTGAAGTAGGCAGTTTTAGGCTCTTACCAAGGAGCATTTCAAACTTCAAGTATAGTAATCTTTCAAGAATTTGTTGTTGATAGGGCCAATTCTCAAACCATCTTCAACAACCAACTTGTATGCGCCATTTGCATAAGCTTCTTGAACAACATATGGTTCATCCCATTTTGACACAAGCTTATTCTTGGTGCAATGAGTGATGATGATGGGTCTTTGCATAGCAAGGACCAAATCTCCAACTTGGAAAGATCAAGGACGAACCTTCTTCTTGAAAGTCTTAGAAATGCGAACTTGATAAGACTTAAGGTGTTGTTGTGCCTTAAGCCTTTTTTCATCCAAAGCTTTTAGTTCTTCAAGTCGTAGACGAACATTGTCCTCATTAGAAAGGCCTTCTTGAATGACAATTCTTAATAAAGGGATTTGGTGTTCAAGTGGCAAAACAGCTTCTATCCCATAAACAAGAGAGTAGGGTGTGGCTTGGGTCGGTGTTCGGTATGTTTTGTGATATGCCACAAAGCTTCTTCAACTCTTTCATGCCAATCTCTTTTTGACTTCCCAAAAACTTTCTTGAGAAGATTGCATAGAGTTTTGCTAAAGGCTTCTGCAAGACCATTAGCTGGAGCATTATACATAGAGGAGTTATGTTGCTTAAAACCAAAGTCATTGCAAAGCTTGTCCATCGACTTGTTGTAAAATTCTTTCCCATTATCAGTGATTATGTAATGAGGTACACCATATTTGAAGATGATATTTCTTTTGATGAAGTTCACAATAGTTTCTTTCTTCACTTCTCAAAATATAGTAGCTTTAGCCCATTCAGAAAAATAATCTGTTGTAGCCAGGATATATGAATATCCACTAGAAAACTTTGGAGTCAATGACTCAACCACATCTTATCCCCAAGCATCAAATGGCAATGAAGCTACAGTAGGATACAAGGGTTTTGGAGGTTGATGGATGAAATTTGCATGGAATTGACATGCTAAACATCTTTTTGCATAATCCATACAATCTTTGACCATAGTGGGCCAATAATAACCCATTCGCTTAATTTGAAAATGAAGTTCGAGACCAAATTGGTGACTACCATAAATTCTTGAATTAGCTTCTTCAAGTGCCTTGACAACTTCTTCATCAACCAAGCAACGAAGGGGAAGGCCGTCAAGTCTTTGAAAATGCAGGGAGGTGCCACCAAGTCTTTGAAGACGTAAGGGGATACCACCAAGATTTTAAACATGAAAGGTAGCACTACTTAGACTTTAAAGATGAGAGAGAAAACACATTTTAGAGATGCCAAGCGACATTCTCACAATGATATTTGCTTTCATGGTGACTTTGCATTCCTTTTGGAAGCAATGTCTTACAATGATGGTGACTTTCTCACAGTAACGATCGCCCAAAACTGTGATTATACTTAGTGTTACATACCAACTTACTTGTGTACCACTTAAGAGAGATTAATCATCACGTGGTTCAAGAAATATTTTTTTTTTGGAATGTGACTGAACTTAGCATAGAATATCAAGTTGCCTACATACCCTTTAAAAGGAATCAAGTCATCATGTAGTTCAAGAATATATATATATATATATATATATATATATTTTTTTTTTTTTTGTGTGAACACTTTAAAGAGTAATGGAAAAACATCATGCACCCTTTAAGTGCTGAGGTGGGCTATTTAGGCTCTTACCAAGGAGTGGTTCAAACTATAAGCATAATAATGCTTTAAGAACTTGCCATTGATAAGGCCAATTCTCAAAACGTCTTCAACTGTATCAGTGTTGATTTCCTTCAATTCATCAACTGTAGCTTGTATGCCTTCTTCAAATATAGGTGGAGCATCCTCAACGTTGTCTTCAGTAGGGGGCTCCTCTTTTGTGTCTTCAATGATTGTTACATGATTCATCAAAGTAATAACATCATCTTCAACATCTTGATTTGTGATCACCATTGTACACCTTTTTGCATTTAGGACTTTTCTAGTATTCACTTCCCAATGGTTCTACGTTTCATACAAGATGGAATGGAGCTTTAAATCTCATTTGAATCTAATTCAACAATAAGTGTGTCCTTAGCATCTCTAGGGAGGAAATTTTCCCTCCCATTCTTCTCTTGCCTTGCCTTCAAATCTTTTGAGAATTGAGAGGAGATTGAATGATTGAGCCTTGTGAGAGCTGAACCTTAAGCGCCAACTTGAGAAGGAGTTGAGTGACTGAGTCTTGTGAAAATAGAGCCTTGAGTGCCATTAATAGAGGTATCTTCTTGTGTCCCCAATCTATCAAAGACTGAGATATGGGAAATGGGTTTCCCAATGCGGTCAAAAACTGATGGTTTCTTTGATACGTTCGAAGATTGTTCTTCTTCCTCATATTTTGCCAAAATTACTGAAACACTACCTTTTTGGATGGGAATGTGAACAGGAGTTGGTGGGGTGTATCCAATTCCCGCCTTAGAACTTGTTACACTGAAACCTATAGCCTTTGACACCTTATGTTCTTCTTATCTAGAGGCTTCAAGAATGAGCTTACCCAACCACTTGGCTTCTTATGGTTATAACCAGCTTTAGCCATCAATCTATACGCGTTAGGGTCAAAACCCTTTTTGGTTCTTTTGGTGGGCAAAGTTCCATGCTCAACAATTGGTCCTTGGGATGGTCTTATAAACCCTTTCAACAGTTGACTTGAGGGTCTTGGTTTTGTGATTTTAGTAATTGGCAAGTTTAATCCTTGCAAATCCTTCGATATTGACTCCTCATCTCCTAAAAATAGGGATTGGCCTTCTTTTCTTTTGGCAACTGGAACATAGTGTAGCACAGGGGCTACTCTAGTTGCTTCTAAAGTATGATGCTTCTTCTCTTCTATTGAAGTCTCGGTTTGCTTGGTTTCCTTCTCCTCAATTGGCTTGGTTTTCTTTTCCTCAATTGGAGAGTTAATTCTTGAAGTTTTGGAAAGGAGATTTACTTCTTTGCTAGATGATGAAACAATGACTTGTGCTTCTTCTAGCATATCATCTTCTAAGTAAAATTTTGCATCAGCAAAATGTGATTTAGCTACGGTAAAGGGCTTGTGATCAGCTACTATCTTTTTGACTTGTCCATCTTGGAAATATTTAAAGCATTGATGATACGTAAATGGCACAACACCGTACTTATGCAACCATGGTCTTCCAATAAGCACTTTGTAAGTGGTCTTTGCATCAATGACATGAAAGAGCGCACTTGATTTCATTTCACCAATAAGCATATGAAGTCTAATCTTCCCAATAGTTCTTTGTCCACCTTGATTAAAGCCTTGAATCATCAATTTACTGGGAAGTAGTTCATCCAAGGAGATTCCAAGTTCTTTCAATATTTTAAGTGGAAGGATATTGACTGCAGATCCACCATCAATAAGAATACGATTGACTTGTTGTTCTCGTAAGTAGCCAGTCATAAATAAGGGACGATTATGAATCTTGGATCCCAACAAACAATCATCATTAGTGAAAATGATTGAAGACCACTATGCCCCATACACAATAGCTCGCTTTGTTTCTTCCTCACTATCTGAAGAGTCTTCTTCACCACTTACTTAATAACATGTAAGAGATGAAAAGATATAATTCTCGACAACTGGCACTAGGGAGAAAGGTATTTTCACCTCAATAGGCTCAAATGAGCCAAATTGTATGGTGAAAACAGTAGAAGTAGTTGTTGAGGCCACCATGGCTAAATTGGCAGTCGCAACTTCATCATCAAATGTGATTTTTCCTTGATAGGTTAGCTCCATGATTTTATCTTTCAACACAAAGCATTGCTCTATAGGGTGGCCTACAAGGCGATGATACTCGCAATACTTGGGATCATTTGTTTGGTCAGCCTCTTTAGGACGCTTCATCTTTGGCAGCTCAACCAACTTCAACTCAAGTAAATGATCCAACATATTGGAGATATCAAAATCAGGGAATGGATATTGTTTTTCTTGCATCTCTTGTAATGTTGGTCTTCTTCTTCTTTTATCTTAAGTAAGAGTAAACGTCTGTTCTTTTATCTTGGGCTTAACTGAAACTTTGAGAGGAGCAGTAGTTACAATCAAAGAATGCTTGTTTTCTGATTTAGAACGGAATTTGCCTCCTTTGTGAATATCTTGCCTTTCTCTCCCCTTGAGGGGTTCTTAAACAAGCGAGCTTTGGTGACCATTGGAAGCAATACTAAGCTCCATGTCATGGGCACGTGTTGCTAATTCTTCAAATTTTTTAGGCTTTATTCCTCGAAGGATATAGCTTATAGCCTAATTCATTCCTTGAATATACATCTCAATTGCAGACGACTCAGATAATTGATCCTTGCAATTAAGACTAAGGTTTCTCCACCGTTGAATGTAGTCAATGACCGGCTCTTCTTCCACTGCTTTGAATTGGTGTGCTCTATCATGCTAATAGTATGTCGAGTACTATAAAAACTGTTTAGGAATTCTCTCTCCATTTGATTCCAACTATCAATAGAGCTAGGCGCTAAATCACTATACCAATCAAACGCATTTCCTTTCAATGATTGAACAAATTGCTTGACCATGAGATCCCCATAAGTGCCAATATAGCCTTTACCTTTAAATTGTTGAAACTTTGATGGTTGATAGCTTTGTAGCATCCTCAAGAGATCTATCCTTTGAGTGTATGGTTTGGCATAGGCAATGGAAGATTGACTTCCACCCCCAACATGGTCTTTAATAGATTCTTTGATTAACTCCTTGAGTTGGTCAGAGGAGATAGACCTATCTGCAGAGAGTGTGAGATCCTTTATTGAACTCTCGGGTTTATCATTAGGGATTTGTTTTGATTAAGATTTTTCATCTTTACAATTCGTTCCAGATGTATTCCCTATCTTATCCATCAAGAAAGTTATTTGTGTGTCTCTCAATGCTTTCCTCTCTTTCATGGACCTCATTAGCTCTTCTAAAGTTTGGGCTATAATCAAGACTTGTTCCTCCAAAGATGTTGTGTTAATCATCATGACTAGCATGATAGATGAACTAATAGAGTAAGGAGATTCCCTAAGCTTGGAAGTAGGAATATTTTCTGAACAAGAGAATTTAGAGCCATCAAGTGATTCATTCTCTTCTTCAACAATTGGAACTTCTTGTGTAGGTTCTGGTGACAAAGCTAGTTGAGACAACATTTCTTCGACAAGGCTAGCTACATCTTTGCTTGCCCCCTGAGTAGATGAGGCTGTTTATGACTTCTCGGTTTCAGAAGTGTTGAAAACAGGCGAGGATTGGGGTATAGGTATTGTTTGAGCATAGACTTCTACAAGGGCTTTTATCCTTCCACTTGTCATGGGTCTAGTATAGGGAATATTAGAGTTTGAATCAAGTGTAGGATCAACTTCACTTGTTCCAAAAAGAGGGTTGTCGATTTGAGTCTTCTTTGAAGCCATATGGCTTCAAAGGATGTGACAAGTTAATGAAGAAGAGATGAGAGGTAGAGATGGTCCCACCAGCCATGCCAAAAATTTGTAAACACAAAATTTCCAAATTGCAAAAAATCAAACAATTGAAAAGAAATATGGTTTGTAAATTTAAATTTGTATTAACGAATAATGAGTATAATCTCTATTTTAATTATTTTACAAAAGAATATCCTCTGATTCTATCTTCATTGAACTTGACTTGAATAAGAAATCTTCTTGACTTTAGTTGGAAGATGGATTGAACGGTCTCCACAATAAATCTCTAGCTTTGAGCTTAATAAAGATTTATTGTTCTTCAAGTCTTCAAATGTGAAGGCTTTTGGGTTGAAGTTCTTTGGGGCTTTAGAGGCTTGATCCGTTGAGCTTCAAAGATTTAGGGTTTGTTGAAGTTTATGGAGGCTTTTTGTAGCTTAATTCCAATAGAACTTCAAAGAACTTCTTTGAATGTTCTTCATGTGTTCTTGAGGTAGAATTTCTCTAGAGTTTTGACGTCTTAGAAAAATTCCCCCCTAAAATGAGAGGGGATGTCCTCTATTTATAGTGATTTTAGAGGATAAGCTCTCCTTTAAATTGATATATTTGAAAATATGTAGTAGGCTCTTGATTGTTCCAAATTTTGCTTAGTCCAGATTTTGCTTAGAGATAATTATTTCTATTTATCTATTTTGATAATTATCACATGTTGATAAAGATAATAATCAACAAAGATAAATAATTATCTCTATTTAATTTATTTAGTTTAATAAAGATAATTATTCATCAATTTTGAATAGAAAATTAATCTTTATTTTATTCTATTTATTTTAATAAAAATAATTATCCAAAAACTTTGAATAGTGGATTTATCTTTATCTTGTGGGCCTAGTGACATGTGGCAAATTTCAATATGCCAATGTAATATCAAGTTGGATGACACATGTCATCATTTGATTTAGTTAATTTAATGACATATTAATCTAGAATTTGTCACTAAATTTTTGATGTGGCACTTTGTAATTGGTTTGATAATTTTTTGCCTCCTACAAGGAGACTGGATGTAAATGCTCTAAATATGCTATAAATGTTCTACTAGCCCTCTCTAAGATTTTGAGCGAGAAAAAAATACTAGTTTTGCTAATCATCTCTTAAAACATATTTTGGATTTCCTACAATTATAGAATTGGTTTAGAAAAGCCCAAAAAGTATTAATAGAAAGAGAAAAACGAAAACATCTAGCCCATTCCTGAGCCCAAAAACCCTTCCAAATTCAAATAATAATCCATCTTTACCAACCTCCAAAATTCCCAAATAAACAATATCCAGAAAACAAAAAACCTGGCCTTTCAATTTTTATCTCTGCAGTTTACTAGAAAAAAGAAAAATAATAAAATAAAAATAAAAATAAATAAAAATAAAAATTTCTCATTGAAAATAGTCTTATGCCGCCATAGTCTTCAAATCCTGGAGTCCTCAACAGTTGGCTGATTACTTACGCCTGCTTCCTGGTATCCCTCTATCTTTTATGTTTGACAATGCTAGTTTCTTTTGATCCCTAGGTATATGAGAAACCCAAACTAAAAGACTATAAAACGGTGTAATGGTTTGAAGTTTGAACTTTTGATAAACGTGTACTATATTGCTTTACAGCTTGCATTTTAATATTTTGATAACTTCAATTTTCTATTATTTTATGTGCTGTGGTGAGACCTGAGACTAGACTCACTTAAGTTTGTTACAGTTTTCTTCTTTTCTTTTTTTTAGTTTCTTTTATGATGCATGGTGATTTGTTATTTGATATTTTTATTGAGTTATTCTATTATCATAATTTTTAACTTTAGAGAATTTTGTTATATTAAGTTTGGCCCTCTGAATAAAATTTTTGGCTCTGCCACTTACTATTGTTATATTTCGTATTCAAAACTTACCAATTTCTCAACAATTTAAAAAAAAAAAAAAAAATGACATTTAGGAATATATATACTGGGTAGTAATGGGTTGAGTTGTAGAATTGTTTAAATGTATTTTTTTTTTATTATACCTAAATTTTAGTCTACACTTTGCTGTTCACATATTTTCTCTTTAATAAATTAATTATATAGCTAATTTACAAAAACAATCTTAACTATTGCACAATTTTATACTATATTGAATCCTCTAAAAAAGTCTCAAAGATGTGAAAGAGAGGTGATCCATAAAAAAAAAAGTTAAGAAAGAATTATAAATAATTTTAATACAATGAAAGAACATAAGACACAACTTAATTTATTGAGTTAAAAGTTGACCTATAAAATAAATTATTGGGTCACTTTTTTTTTTAATACTTACCTTGGTTCCCCTAGATTAATTTCCTGACTCCACCATTGAATGCAAGATCACCTCCATTTAAGAAAGTGTTGTGATTAAGGTAATGTAATATGTTTTATAGTCTTAGATTACAGTAATGTTAGAAAAAATTAAATGAATCAAACATTTTAATGTCACATGAAAGTAATGTGCATTACATAAATGACACATCACGGCGAACTAAACGTCCCATAGTTTAATATGTAATTAAAAAAGCATTATAGAATCTTGATTTGTTAGCCATTTTGTAAGGTCTTCTTTAATTTTCTTGCCACATTTTAGATTTTGATCAGTGTGTTTTTATGACCTGGATCATGTTTAGGGTCGAGTCTAATTGTCACATTAATGAAAGTATCAATGGGGGCTATCGGTGCATTCTCAATACTACCGCATCAATGGTATAAATGTATAATTGTACAAACAGATATGGTGACAAGAAATTGCATATAGGCAATTTTGGGCTTAGGTCCCGTCCCACAACTCCCACATTTTTCCAATATGGTTTTCATGCGGACTTGGACATCATATTGAGCAGAATTCTGGGCTTAGGTCCATGCCATAGGTTCATGAAGACCAAACTTGGGCTTTCAGACTTGTATCTGGCTCAACCCATTTTTGTGTAGTGGATGACCTTGATTTAACATTTTCTGTTTTTTAAGTTCTTCTGTATCTTCGGCTTAGTATTCACTGGATCACCCGATATTCCACTTGTTGTAGTTGTAGGAGGTTAAATCCATTTCATCTCCTCTTAAGCAATTGAGTCTATAGCAATATTTTTAGGGTTCAAATTCCCTTGTTCTTGCCATTTTTGAAGGAATTGTTTGGGAAAAGGAAAGCATGGAATTCCCATATCTTGATATCCACCATATGCAAGCTTTGGCATTACTTTTTCTACATTTATGTACAAAGGGCACAATAAGTTGAGACTTTCATCTTGAAAGTGTACTAATAGTGTTCTTTATGTTGTTCATGATTTCATTTCATTGAAAGAGTAGTACTTATTACTCTCGTGCAAAATATCTGCTTGACTTGCTAGTTAGACGCCTAAAATAGCGAATTGGGTTGGATAACGGATTGAAACATTTCCAACCTGCTACAACCCGACCCACCCATTTAATTATACATAAATAATAAATATATATATTAATTGAAATTGATCAACCATATATTCTCTATATAAAGTTAATCAATTCTCCTAATTAATTTTTACAGCTAATCAATAATCAATTCCTTATACAAAATATAAAAAGTCAACATTGAAACCCTAAAATTACTTTGACTGTATACTACATATGTTCTGTATTTAGCCTTCACCTTCAGCCACTTCCTCTCCCTCCCTCTTTCATGTTGTTTTGTCTTTTTCTTCCTCAAACTTTTTGAAGCCTTTTTTCTTTTTCGTCTTTTTTTTTTTTTTTTTTTTCAATTCTTCACCTTCCATCAACTGTGTACTCTCCTAGACAACAACAAAGGTAGTTGTTTTTATGTCTTGTATTACTTAGGGTATGTTTGGTAACTGTGTTTTCCTCTTATTTTATATTTTTCAAAAACAATTTTCTATTTTGGAAATTAAAAAACTTGTTTAGCAACTCAAAATGGATAGAAAACAAAAACTGTTCTCAAAACTCAATTTGTGAAGGAATTGAAAACATGCAGAAGGCTGTTTTCAATTTTTAGTTTTCAAAAGTCAAAGAAAAAACACGTATTTGATTTCAAAAATCTGTTTTATTTAATGAGTTAGCATTAGAGTTCAAATCCTAATAACTACACATGTTAATATCTTTTTTTTTTTTTCTTCAAAAAATTTTTTTTTTTTTAATTTCAACTAACCAAACATGTTTTTTATTTCAAAAATACAAGAAAATTATTTTTTCTTTATATTCCCAAAAACAAGTTTTTAAAAATAAAAAACAAAAATGGTTACCAAACATAACCTTAATGTTTGTATCTATATTTTTATTGAGTATGTTGTTTGTCTTTTTTATTTGGGTCCCATATATTCTTGTAAATCTTGAGATCATGCATACCATTTTAAAGTTTATTTGTTATGTTGGTAAGCTATTATTTTTTTGAATCCTTAATGTGACTTTGAGAATGTTAAGACTTTGGGTTTGTTGATTTAATATTACCAAGTGTGGAACGGTAGTTGGGATTCAGGAGATGGTGCACACTTTTAGGCATGCGCGAGGAAGGAAATATATCCACAAAACCTGGGTCAATGATAATATTTTCATTGTATGGAGCTCTTCATTGAGTTGAAGTAAAATTTGTGAGATTGAATTTTATTACTAATTTAATTGATGTTATCAAAAAAATAGAAATTTTGTACAATTTATTTGCCTATAATCTAATCTAATACTATATATAAAAGCAGAAGCCTTTTAACTAGGTGCTGACACGTAAGGAAACAAAGACCACTTAAAAATACTGTACGTTATGTTTGGAAGACTCACTTTCATTAAACGTTTATTTATAAAAACAACCACCAGCTTATCCAAAAAAACAAAAAAAATGCAAACCCTAAAACGCAAGCACCATATTTCACCCTGATTTCCATAGCCGCACAAATCAGGATACCGTCTCTTACACTTTGATTTCCACCATTTTGCTACAACTCCATAGCCACACGGATCAGAATATCGTGTTCCAGACCAACAAGCATACAAAAACAAGAGTGAAAATTGAAAAAGTTAGTGAAAATTGAAACTTGTTCATCCTCTACAAAAACAGGCGATTCAGAAGATCATTTAAAAGGTACGCAAGTTTTTTCCCCCTTTTTTTTGTTTTCTATGCAGTTACCGTTTCAAGGGTTTTGAAATCGATTTGGTGATATTTTCGTTTCTAGGGTTTTGAAATCGATTTGGTGATATTTGCCCCTCTTTATATTTTCATTTCTCGTGCCTCTTTCTCTACCTTTGTTGTTAAGGTTTTTTCGGTATATATTTAAAGTTTTTTCGTTTGTAGTTGCTCTGATTTGAAAATGGAAACTCTAGAACATAAAGAATAAGAAGGTATTGAATATTAAAATGCCTTTCTTCTTCCATGCCTTTCGTTTTTTTAAGAAGCACAAAGTTGGACATTTTCATTCAATATATAATTATATATGCACAAACGTAAATATTTCCAAAATCTCATCCAAAATATTTCCAAAAAAAAAAAAAAATTGAAGTAAATGTATAGGTTTGAATATTTGTGTAATGGTGTGTGTGAGATTTGAAACCAGGTATAGTAAACTTGCTATGTATGTACAAGTGTATCATGTAAAGGTTAGATTATATGCTTGCTGTGTTGTAAGAGATATTTCCCCTGTGTTCGGCTTTCTTGCTGCGATTGTCTTTTTGTATTTGCCTCTACTGTCTTCTCTCTTCACCTTCTGCTATGCTGTGATGAAAGATTTTTGTTCTTTTGATTCAGTCAATTAATTTACTCAGTTTTGGGGGCAATTATGTTAGATATACAATCATCTAAAATTAGTTTTATTATTTTGTAAGTCAAATCCAGAACACAATAAAATTAGATTCATAGTAACAAAATTCACAATATCAAGTAATATATTTGATGCAGGGATCTTTCACTAAGTGAAAATTAATAATTTTGCGTTATATATTTAAAGTTTTTCTTTAATTTCCAATTTATGCTTTGTGCAGATCTATGTTTTGTTGGTTTGTTCTCAAAAGAAAACGAAAAAAACAACATTGAATTGTAAAGTTGCTGTGTATAGTAAAGTTGCTGTGTGAGATTTGTAACCAGGTATGGTAAAGTTGCTGTGTATGTACAAGTGCAGTGTGTGAAGGTTAGATTATATAATTGCTGTGATGAAGAGATAATTCCATTGTGTTCGGCTTTCTTGCTGCTATTCTCCATTTGTATTTGCCTCTTCTGTCTTTACTCTTGACTTTTTGCTATGCGATGATGAAAGATTTTTGTTCTTTTGATTCAGTTAAATGATATCCTGGTTTGTTTATTATTTTGTAATTTAATTAAATAATATATTTGCAGTATATATTTAAATTTTTCTTTAATTTCCAATTTATTTTTACAATTTCTTGAGTCCTATTTGTTTGATAGTTGTATTGATTAAATTTTGTTTTTGTTTTACATTTTTTTGTCATGTTTGTTCTTTTTTTGGTTCAACCCTAAAATTTGAATTGATTTATGCTTTGTGCAGATCAATGTTTTATTGATTTTCATTATTCTTTCTTTATTGATATATGTCTTTATTAATATACATTTTTATCCTTTTTTTTTAATAGAAAGTAGAAACTGCTATTAAGGTAAGTTTCTTATTTCTTCATAAAAAAAAAATTGAAATAAGTTCTATTTGGATTGTGATTTTTTGTATCATAATTGTTTTTATAGGTTGGTAGAATTGCGGGCCAATCTGTAAAACCAAGATTAGTGCTGTTGCAAGGCCTTTGCTACCTAGCCTATGCTGCTATGCAGAAGGTTGGATTTCATGGAGCACAGGATTATCATTTCATATTCAAATTCACTTTGGTTTTCTTTATTTTTTTGCTAAAATTGAAAACTTTGTGCTAAAAGTACTATAGATAAAGGTAAAAGTTAACTAAAATAGTATGGTAAAACTCATGAAAAGTACCAAAAATGTAGTAGGACTCTTGAATAGTAGCAAAAATAAGCAGAATACTAAAATAACCTAGCTTTTTAAGCTGAAGCTAAACACACACTAAGTAAGGTTGTAGCGAAAGGCTATAATCAATTTTATAGCTAAACTTTCTCCATTTGATAATAGACAATTTTCACATCATCAAATTATACAAGAATATAATCTTACTAAAACAACAAAAGCTATGGTTAATGGGAAAGAAATGTTATAACAGCCACTTTGCTACTTTTACGTATCCTATACAAAACTTCAATGGTGACTAAAATTTATTGAGCATGTTCAACTAAAAGCAAGAAAAAAGGGTTTACTATTCTGATCGGTATGCTTGTTATTATAATTTATGTGCTTACAAAGTATAAAATTATTTTAATAATTTTAGACTATATTTTTTTTAAATGGCTTGGATTAGGGTTGAACCATGTACTTAAATATCTTACTTTAACACAAACACAAACCGTTATAGAAGGATTATATTTTCCCGAATTTTTACAAAATACAGAATGCTCATTAAATAATTAAAAAAAAGAAACTAATATTCACCTTTATAACTCTAAGTATTCAAATAATCTTTATATGTTTCCCTTATAGTTATATACCAAACAAGGTAATGGAATATTATTCATGTTTTATTCTAAATGGGCTAAATAATCACCCGTGGAGATGCTTTAATAGTAGAAAGCTCTTGTCACCCATCTCACCTACTTGTCCAAGAGTTGTGTGTTCAACTAATGGAAAACCCCAATATTAAGCGAGTAATTTTACACCATGCTTAAATAAGGTTTAAGTGGGCTGAGAGTAGGGGTGTTCATCAAACCGCGTAAACTACACAAACCGCAAAAACCGCCGCCAAAATGGCATAATCACACTGCACTACAAGTAATAGTGCACCACACCGCACCACACCCTCTCTATATATTAATATATTTAATTATTTTTAATATCAAATATATTATTAATAGTTTAATAACCCTAATTTTCAAAAAAAATAAAAATAAAATAAATAGTTTGATAATCCTAGCAATTGTGGATTAGGAAAGTCAGTCCAAAAAAAAGAAAAACTAGCTCAATAGTTTAAAACTTGGACCAAAACAAAGGGAAAAAATAGTTTTGGGCTAGGTAGAAAAAGCCCAAAATTTGAAAAATATATTAACTTCAAATCATTCAAATCACATTTTATACACCCCAACGCATATGTGACTGCAAAAATAAGGTGCGGTGTAGTTATGGTTTTAGCTAAACTGCACTGCAAAGTGCAGTGCTGAAAATGGCTTAAAACCCCTAGCCAAGAGAGTAGTGACTATACTTACAACTTGTAGGTACAGTACTACTAATGTTTTATTTTTCTCTTGCCCTTTGGCAGATAAAATGGCTAATAACATTCTTTCAAATTTTGGGAGGTTAAAGGAGTTGATCAAATCAGGTGCTAATGTTTTGAAAGGGAAGACAGATCCACCACCCAATGGTACTAGTGGTGGTACAAAGGTCAGTAATATAAAAGAGCAATGTTAAATATGCTACTTTTTTTAAAAACTTGTTATGGTGGTAAATAAGTTGTAATTATATGGTCGTTACTGAATCTATTTTTAGTATCTTCCAATAATTTAAAAAAATCAATCCCTAAATTTGTTCAACAAATATATACAAATCACGAATTAGGAGGACCATCAAATTATGTAAACCTTACTTTAAAAATTATTTGAAGTTTAGCCTATTGCATGGACAATTTTAGGCGTTAAGTTCTTTCAGTGTTTTTTTTTTTTTTTTTTTTTGATAAGGCATTGAGCCAATACGTTTCACTTTTTTCCTTTTAGAATACTAAGTATTTTTAACACATACACAGGGAGATGAGAGAATGTCTTAAAGAAATTGATAATGACATATATTCAAAAGGGTCTAACTCTTAGATATACAAAACAGACTTAACCAGTACATTTCGCTGAATATGTATTGGAAGGTGCACTTTCAATTACTTCGCTTATTCTTTTTTTTTCTTTTCTTTTTATTTATTTTTACAGTCCAACTCTAATGATTATGGGTGCCCCATTTTAGGTTGGCTGGAAATATGAATTGACCAAAGAAGATATCCACACAAGACTAATGATTCATAAAAGAGGTTGGAGGTCGGCCTTTTTATCACCAAACCCACCGGCCTTTTCAGGGTGTGCACCCTCAAGTGGGCCCTCTGCAGCAACCCAACAAAAGAGGTGGGCCACATGCCTACTTGAAATTCTTTTTAGCAAAAGTTGTCCTATATTTGCTATTCTCTCTTGAGAGCTTCAATTTAGGCAATGTTTGGCATATTTATGAGTCCTCATGTGGGGCCTATGCTCCATCCCCGAGCTATGCTATGCTGCTTTGCCTACGTATTGTCTCATCACCAACTCCCACTTCTTGCCCAAGGTGAGGACAAACCACAGCAAGCCTCTAATTTTACCTTTGCATATATGCACCTTCCAATGTCGACAAGCTAATTTGTCTTTATTGCATGTTTCTGTTCGTATTTGCCACTAAAATAAATTAATGATAGCTTTTTTGGCGGTGGGGATTTTTCTTTTTCTTAAGATACTGATTTTGGTGTGGCAAAACTAAAAAATTATATAAATTGTAGTGAGACTTTTGTGATTTTTGGGCTGGACTGCTTTCTGCTGTACTGAGGCCCAAGTGTTCTGGATAGGAGAGTTGGGACTGATTCAATTGCAACTCACCTTAGACCGACTTGTGCACAAACTATGCCCATTTTCTGCTGAAACTTTGGTCGCATGCCCATGGTAGGCAAAGCTGTTACAAAAGAGTTATGGCAGACAAGTATGAAAATAATAAAGACAGTATGCTTCCTGTTAGATGAAATAAATAAGGAATCCTTGAGAACAATATAGCGATAAGAAACACGTTATAAGCAAAATTGCAAAGACAAGAAAGGAAATAATTACAATAAATAATAAAAGCAAAAGGAAAAAGGCTAATTTGCCGTGTTCAGTTGTGTTACGGGACTAAGACCAAAGAAGGAAACCACTTCCTCAACGTGGATAACCTTGCAGGAGGATCCTTCTGTTAGAAATTATCCACTTTGAGGGAATGGGCCTGAATGACTTATGCCCTAAATTAATCTTTTATCCTCAACAGAGGGTAGGGTTTTAGAGGGAAAGAAGATATTAGCCTATTGGTGTATGTCTGCCATTCTACACTCTTTATTTCTCTTTCTACTTCTCCTCCTCTCTTTTTTTCTTTGTTTTGTTACTTTGATTCTTTCCCACTCTTTTTCTTTCTTTCTTAGTGCATACTTGTGTAGTGTTATGGTGATGATGGTGTTGTGATTCTCTCCTAGTGGTTGCTATCGTTGTGATGATGATACTATGCACGGCGAGAGCCCTTTATATACTGCCTATGTTACTAGTTTTTACTATTTTACCCTTTAACCACTTTTGTTCGGGTGTGGGTGTACTTCTAGACCACTTATTGATTTGTCAGCTGCTCGGCCACCACCACTTACTTGTGCTGGCCAAGCCATACCCCATTATCAAAAAAAAAAAAAAAAAAAATTTACTTTGTTTGCTTGTTCACTATGGCATTCCTATCCGTAACAAGATGGGCATTCTCTCTCTTACTATCCCTCATGGCATGCACCTAGTGATTCCAACTCATCTTCCCTCTTTTGAGTAGTATGTCATTCCAGTAGAACATTTCTCCCAAAAGGGTTTCAGCGGGAACCCCAAAATAAGCCTTCCCTTCTCCCCACCGCCAAACCATACCTTCTCTTACCTCTGACTCATGACCTACCACTCTTGTATTGACTGGGTATAGGTTGGTGGTGCATGGGCCTTTTGCGTGCTCCACTTCCATGTATGTCCAAAGCTTGTCTGCTGCTTATGCGTTTGCGATGGACTGGAGGCTCGTCTATGCATTCTGTCGCTCATTCTTAACCTTTTGTGGCATGAATTGTTTTCTGATCCTCCATTCTTTATGGCTTGCTCCCCCCCAAGTGTTGGGCCTTGCTTGATTGTGGGCTTTTCTCTCTTTTAGTCCACCATTTGTTTCTTTCGTTGGCTTGCCAGTATTCCTGCCATGCCATTCTATCAATCCTGCTGCGATGCTATTTGTTCCATGCTTGCTGGGCATTTTTCAGGCTTACCATATGCTCTTCCCTCAATTAGTTACAATGTCCTAATATTGTTATTGAGTTTATACTCATGTTAGTTTGGGCTATCTTGACCCATTACATTGCTTTTGAACTCCTTTGGCTCATTTCTTCCTCGTTAGGCATCCTT
The DNA here is from genome assembly GCA_032878915.1 of Castanopsis chinensis. NCBI lineage: Eukaryota > Viridiplantae > Streptophyta > Magnoliopsida > Fagales > Fagaceae > Castanopsis > Castanopsis chinensis. The sequence continues at coordinate 9,231,318 of JAVQMG010000126.1, read as the reverse complement.
GGCCCATTTTCTTTCCTTGGGTATCCTAGGCCCATTTCCAACTCTACATTCCCATGGGCTTTTTCTAACTCTTTTGGGATTTCCTAGCCCAATTACTATATCCTTCATCCTTGGGATTCATGGACTTTCCATTAACTCCTTATTTTCTAACTTCATTACCTCGAGCCTGCTGTGGTCCATTCTCACTTTTCTACATCACATAATACCCATGGGTTTACTGCTTTTTTCCTTTGGGCTCCTGTAGGCCCATTTGCTTTTCCCAAGGCCCATTTGTTTAATTTATAGGTCTAAGACTCATCATTCCTGCCATTCGGGTGTGATGGTTTTTTTTCTTTCAATCCACTAACTCTTTTCCTGCCCATATTGTTAGGCCTCTTCTTACTATTGGGCTTCTCCAAAATGATCATCAACATAAATTTGTGACAATGGTAGCTTGCTTAAATAAGCCCCTTATTGACGTTTTCTTACTTAGATGGAAAATAATAAGAGTACTAATTTTTAATAAAAAAATTATCACCTTATAGAAAGAAATATACTATCTTAATTTGTTAGCTATTAAATTTAGGAATGAAATTGCCAAGAATATTATAGCTTAGTAAATTCGCACCTTTTGTGTCAAGATTAAAATCCTCCCATCAACTATAGAATTATCAAAAAAAAAACTAATGATTTAAACTTAACAAATGCATTTAAAGGTCATTAAGCAACCCTAAACCATTACGTCGATGTTCATTTATAACAAGACATATAGAACTACAATTGTGTAATGCCAAAACTTTGCGTTGTATAAATCTTGTGCATGTCATCATTTTTGCTTCTATATTTTTTGCAAATGTGTTCCACACTTCCACCAAAACAAAAATCATGTGCATATGGTAATCTCTATTCGAAGTAATAAATTTTCCGATTGCCCAAAATTTGCATGATGAAGCTCATGAAGCTATAATATATTCAAAATTAAGTTTATAGTTTTTTTTTTTTTTTTTTTTTTACTGTTTTTCCAACCTTGCATGAAACTATAATATATCCAAAATTAAGTTTTTATAGTTTTTTTTTTTTTTTAATCCAACCTTAAAACGTGCATATGTATATTGAGGTGCTAGAACCAACACTATATGTACTAGTTACTATCTTTGTCATTTACAATGTATACACTTTATCGGCCGAAATGGCCAAATACCATCATTTTCCAGAAATTTGTAGTAAAAAAACACTATTTTGGAACTTAATAGGGAAATACCACTTTTCTAGAACTCGAGTTCCAAATGGTACTCTAGTTTATGAAACTCGAGTTCCTCATCAGTTCTGCCACCGTGGCACTACTGAGCTGGAATTTGTACGATTTAAAAAAATAATGTGGTACTCGAGCTTGGTAAACTCGAGTTCCATGCAACACAGTATGCGAGTATACCAAGCTCAAGTACCTATTATAAATAAAAATTTTTTTATGTTTATTTCTATGGTACTCAAGCTCAGCAAACTCGAGTACCTTGTAAGGAACTCGAGTTTAGTAAACTCGAGTTCCTTATAACTTTTTTTTTTGGAGGATAATCGACAAATAAACATAAACATAAAACTAAGTAGCTTTTTTATGTTTTTATTTATTTAAATAGAAGCATTATAAAATATAGAGATTTTAATTTCAAAATATGAATTAATTCCTACATTAATTAAAATTGTTCATTGTTTTTCTCATAAAAATTGTTCATTGTTTTCTGCATAAACTATTTCTAACATTCTGCATAAAATTATTTTCTTTTCAGCATTATTTAAAAAACTGTTCACTCTCTTTTTAGTGTAAATTATTCTCTGTTCACTATTTAAAAAATTGTTCACTGCTTTCTCATAAAACACCTAGTGAAATCGTGTTTTCTAAATTTAAACGCCAAATCTGAATGCTTTTTCATGTATGAATTTCACAATAATCGAATCTATTTTTCTGCATTGATAAAATCTATTTCTACATTAATAAAAAATTTTCTCTGCACATCATGTTTACTGTATATTCAAATCTGCATACTGCATTCATAAAATCGGTTTTCTGTATTAATTAAAAATTTCATTATTTTCTTATAAAAATTGTTCACTGTTTTCTACATAAACTATTTCTATGATTTTACATAAAACTATTTTCTGTTCAGCATTATTTAAAAAATTGTTCACTCTCTTTTCTGCGTAAGTTATTTTCTATTCACTATTTAAAAAATTGTTCACTATTTTCTCATAAAACACCTAGTGAAATCGTGTTTTCTAAATTTAAACGTCAAATCTGAATGCTTTTTCATGTATGAATTTCACAATAATCGAATCTATTTTTCTGCATTGATAAAATCTATTTCTACATTAATAAAATTCATTCTCTGCACATCATGTTTACTGTATATTCAAATCTGCTTACTACATTCATAAAATCGATTTTCTGTATTGATTAAAAATTTCATTATTTTCTTATAAAAATTGTTCACTGTTTTCTACATAAACTATTTCTATGATTTTGAATAAAATTATTTTCTGTTCAGCATTATTTAAAAAATTGTTCACTCTCTTTTCTGCGTAAGTTATTTTCTGTTCACTATTTAAAAAATTGTTCACTATTTTCTCATAAAACACCTAGTGAAATCGTGTTTTCTAAATTTAAACACCAAATCTGAGTGCTTTTTCAGCATTTTGAATTTCACAATAATTGAATCTATTTTTTTGCATTGATAAAATCTATTTCTACATTAATAAAATTTGCTCTCTGCACATCATATATATTGTATATTCGAATCTGCTTACTGCATTCATAAAATCTGTTTTCTGTATTAATTAAAACTGTTCATTGTTTTCTCATAAAAATTGTTCACTGTTTTCTCGAGAGTGGTGATCTTAAAATCAAACGGTAGAGTTTTTGTCGAGTTAGTTTTCTCCATTAAAAAAAAATCACCATGTCAATTTAATTTCCACTGCACTTAGTTTAATTGGTGATTTGTTTGTGTTACCATGCGCTTTGCATGTTAATTTGATTAATTAATAAACTTGGCTAATTAATCAATTAATTAATTATTTGGGTTCAATACGTTTTTGACCTATCAAATTTCGTTGAAAGTACAAAATCGTGAAAATTCAAGAGAAAATTGTGTACATTAGATGTACAAATCGTTCGAATTCGTAAAAATAATTTTTTTCGTTGAATGTATAAAATCTTGAAAGTACAAAATAAAATTGTGTAAATTAGATGTACAGATAGTTTGAATTTGTTGAAAAGTTTGGATTCGTTAAATGTACAAAATCGTGAAAATTAAATGGAAAACTATGTACTAATGTATTGATCATCCGAATTTGTTGAAAAATTCGAAATCGTTGAATGAACAAAATCGTGTAAACTCAATGGAAAATAAAAAAACGTACTAAATCGTTGAGCAACACATGCAGCATTGCGAACATCAGTATAGTCATGGTGGACATAAACAACAATGTCTAATGTTCATAAGTAGAAATTTTTGAAAATCATCATTACATGAGTCTCAGAAGTCTGAAATATCTCTTTCATCATCTAACGCAGTAACTTCATTAATAAACTTGATGGCTCCCTCTTGCGCCTTCCTCTTTAGATGCTTCCTAACTTTTTGGATTGCATGAAAACGGTCTAATCGCCTCTGCATTTGATTGTTCTCTTGTTCAAGATGAGCAAGTATGTTAGCAAGTTCATTTCTAGGTAACTCGGCTGAGCGTGCCTTTGGAACTCATAATTCATGCCATCGACAATACACCTCCAACTTACACATTTTCTCGTATAGGGTTGACCATGGTGCTTTTGCTATAATGAACTCTATTGCGGTGGTATCTGTACTTAGTTTTATAGGTTTGCCAACCATGATGTGCCCGACGCTTCCAAGACTCTCGTACGTGTATATTGGCAAATTAAGGAAATCTCTCTTCTTTCCAACCCATTTCCCTCCATAGTGGTTTGTGTATGTCTGTAGTTGTTGATCTACTAGAACTTGTAATAATCCATTTGTTGAAGTAGATCCAAACTTGTTTCACATTGTATGATTTGATGTTGAGGTGTTGCGACTCATAGCTTAGTTAATTTACGAAGTTAGTGGGGGTAGAAATAAGATCATTATTGTGGTGCATTTATACCTCATTTTATGTTCCAAGCATTATAATTTCAGTTATTAAGGTTTTTCATGCCAATACATGCTAGAAAAACACTACATGAATGGGATTTTAAATGTTCCCAATGTCACAGTGAGATTTAAAGATGTGGACAGTGGTTGCTGTGTTCTTGAACAAAGCATCATACTTAATTGACACAGTGCTATGTCCTTAGCACCAGGGTACAATTATTCATATATTTAAGTATTCATGTGAATGTGGATGATATGACTAGACAGTGTGTGAAATCGTGTCGAGTTGTTAAGCAGCACGTGTGAAACAATGGCATCTATTGGTGCATGTTATTCGTATGACTACAGTTGGTGCTACAGCAACGGGTTGGTGATGTGTTTTCAAAAAACTATTCATGCAATAGTTGGTGCTACATCATGTTTACTGTATATTCAAATCTGCTTACTGTATTCATAAAATCTGTTTTCTGCATTAATTAAAACTGTTCATTGTTTTCTCATAAAAATTGTTCATTGTTTTCTGCATAAACTATTTTTAGCATTTTGCATAAAATTATTTTCTATTCAGCATTATTTGAAAAATTGTTCACTGTTTTTTCTGCATAGCTTGTTCACTGTTCATTAGGTGTTTTATGATCTAGATGCTCTAATACCAATGACTACCCAAGAGAGAGCACAATAGTAATATGGAAGCATACACAATGATAAAATAGATAATAAAGAGGGTAAATAGCAAAATAAATATATTCAAAATAAGGTTAAAATAGAGTATGGAATATGAAAACAAAAACTAATAAAATCTTACTTGAATAAAAACTTCAGTCTTTGATAAACTTGAAAACAAACTGCTGTCTTTGATACAAGCTTGAAAATAAAACTGTCTGAAGAGAAAGGTTACAAGATTACAAGAGGGTTAGAGAGTACAAAAGTCTTTCTGAGGGAGAGGAAAGGGTATTACAAAAGGCTCTCTAAAACTTGGAACTTAAAAGCTAAGAATCTTAGAAATTTGTCTTCTGTCTTCATAGTCCGTCTTTTTTATGGGTGAAATGAACCATGGTAAAGAAACCTTAGTAGGTAAATTTGACTTAAGTTAATCTGTCGGTGGTATAGAAATTAGTATTGATGATTAATAGTCTGTCTACGTCTGTCTAGGAATCTTTCAGATCTTGGGAATCTATCAGATCTCTTTTTATGCATGCTAGTAAATAGTAGTAACTTGTGAACATCTGTCTGGACTGTCTTGATTTGTCTGGGAGCTATTCACGCTTGCTGGTGAATAGTGATCTGTCACCAATGAAATAGTGATTAGCCACCAGTGAATAGTGATCTATCGCCAATGAATAGTGATCTATCTGTCTGTCTTTCAATTTGTATCATTCTAAGATCCTTAACAATCTTTCTTTTCCCAAATAGCCTCTTTGCTGAAGGTATTGGACCATATACGGTTATCCTCTCATAAATCTTATTACTAATGAAATTAGACCATTCTTGAGCCAGAGCATCCAGATCATTAAGTGGTAAATAAGTATCTCCTGTATACCAGTTGTATGCAAGGATACAACCCTAATCATGAATAAGAACCAAAATGTGTGCTTGCCAAGCTTCCATATAATAACTACTATCCCAAGTTGGAAGAGTACTCCAGATAGTGATCTTCATATAATTAAGTTCTCCAATTTGTGTGGCTACTTCTTGGATGACTTTGGGAAATAAACTAATCTGAATTCTAGAAGTAATGATTAATTTGCTGATAAACCCTACTTCTAGCATTTCAGATAACCATAAAGTATCATGAATTACTGGATCTTCTGTCTCCGTATTGATAAGTAATCTCAGATAGAGATTGTATCTATCTTTTGTTCCTTCATAAACTCTGTTTGCTTCTCCAAAACTTTCATTCCATATAGCTTTATGAGATAGCCATATGTCGTCTGTCATGTCTTCTATTTTGATAAATGTTGTAGAGACTAATACTTTGAAAAGGTACATCCATCTATCATAAGAACTTGTTATGGCTTTATGGGTTAGTATATTCTGTTGGATTTCAAAGGGTAAGGTTCTAATGTCAAGTCTCGTTTTTTGCTACATCTTAGGTTGGAGCTTTGAAAAGCTTGTTCCCAAAAGATAGCTTTTAGGATACTATGATTCTGTCTTCGTGGAGCTTGAATCTCCAACCTCCTTACCAGGGAGTTGAAAACCAGATGCTTCAAGAAATGCACTGGTGTTAACAAGATGTAATTCCAAAGCCTTTCTGTCAATGTCCTTTTGTAAAGTCCTTTTAAAATGTTTTATAAGAAAATCATCTTTAAAATTTAAAGCATATATAATAAAAACAACTTTTTCTGTACACCTTTGTGCTCTTGCTGAGTAGTGGTGTAAAAGTAGCCATGATGATCAAGGTGACTGGAATTCAAAAACTTTACAAATTCTACCATGATTCTATATATGTGATAGTGAACAATTTATGCAATAAACAGAGAATAATTTACGCAAAAAAGAGAATAAACAATTTTTAAATAATGTTGAACATAAAATAATTTTATGCAAAATGCTAAAAATAGTTTATGCAGAAAACAGTGAACAAGTTTTATGAGAAAACAGTGAACAGTTTTAATTAATGCAGAAAACAGATTTTATGAATGTAGTAAGTAGATTCGAATATACAGTAATCATAATGTCCAAAGAACAAATTTTATTAATATAGAAATAGATTTTATCAATGCAGAAAAATAGATTCAATTATTGTGAAATTCAAACATGAAAAAGCATTCAGATTCGGCGTTTAAATTTAGAAAACACGATTTCACTAGGTGTTTTACGAGAAAATAGTGAATAATTTTTTAAATAGTGAACAGAGAATAATTTGTGCAGAAAAGAGAGTGAAATTTTTTTAAAATAATGCTGAACAAAAAATAATTTTATGCAAAATTGTAGAAATAGTTTATGCAGAAAACAGTGAACAATTTTTATGAAAAAACAATGAACAGTTTTAATTAATGCAGAAAACAGATTTTATGAATGCAGAAAGCAGATTTGAATATACAGTAAACATAATGTGCAAAGAGCAAATTTTATTAATGTACAAATAGATTTTATTAATGAAGAAAAATAGATTCAATTATTGTGAAATTCAAATGTGAAAAAACATTCATATTTGGCGTTTAAATTTAGAAAACACGATTTCACTAGGTGTTTTATGAGAAAACAGTGAACAGTTTTTTAAATAGTAAACAGAAAATAATTTATGCAGAAAAGAGAGTGAACAAGATAATGCTAAACAGAAAATAATTTTATGCAGAATGCTAGAAATAGTTTATGCAGAAAATAGAGAACAATTTTTATGAGAAAACAATAAAGAATTTTAATTAATATAGAAATTAATTCATATTTTGAAATTAAAATCTCTATATTTTATAATGCTTCAATTTAAATAAATAAAAACATAAAAAGCTACTTATTTTTATGTTGTCGATTATCCCAAAAAAAAAAGTTATAAGGAACTCGAGTTTACTAGACTCGAGTTCCTTACAAGATACTCGAGCTTGGTGAGCTCAAGTACCATAGAAATAAACATAAACATAATTTTATTTATAATAGGTACTCGAGCCTAGTATACTCGAATACTGTGTTGCATGGAACTCAAGTTTACCCAGCTCGAGTACCACATTATTTTTTTTAATCGCACAAATTCCAGCTCAGTAGTGCCATGGTGATGGAACTAATGAGGAACTCGAGTTTCATAAACTCGAGTACCATATGGAACTCAAGTTTCTGAAACTCGAGTTCTAGAAAAGTGGTATTTCCTTATTTAGTTTTGAAACAGTGTTTTTTTGCTACAAATTTTTGAAATGATGGTATTTGACCATTTTGGCCCACTTTATCCAAGTATCTAAGAAGCGGCCAATCAGTTTAAGCATGGTGGAATAATCAAAGAATGTCACGAATAAGCACAATGAATGCATGATTATTCAGATTTCTCAATGTGATGCTTAAGCTCTTAGGAATATCTGGGACAGTCTTTGAAGTAACACAAAAAGACCAGTCTAGTGATGATGCCAGTGATGCTAAAGCGGGAAGATTCACCTTCAATGAGTCCCCAATTTTCATGCCAGGTACAACCATTTTGGTGGTGCACTTGACAGCATTGGTTGTGAGTTTGCTAAAGTTGCAACCACCACAAGCTCGTGATGGGTATGGGTCAGGGCTAGGGGAGGTATATTGTAGTGTGTATTTGGTGTCAAGCATCTAGCCATTACGGATTGAGGTTTTGGTGTGAAATTATGATGTTTCTCACATTAGGCTCAAACTAAAATCTAGAAAGTCAAAAGTTGTAATAATATTCCTTAATGCGTGAGAGATATTATGGTTCAAGAGTTTAAATCTATCAAAACACCCATGTATTTAATATGGTTCCCCCTCCATCTCAACCACACCCCATGGAAGGATTATAGAAAAAAGAAAATTATTATTTATGATTACCAATAAAGTTTAGTTTCCCTTTGACTTGGTGTTATAATCATATATACTTTAATTTGACTAGCAGAAATTTCCTTTGTTAATTTGCCATTTAGAATTATCTGCATCTTCAAAACATATATGCTTTTTGTTATCAATAAACATAGCTAATAATGTTATGTAGTCATTTACTCCAGTACATCTACTCCCACTTGCTGAAGATAAAGCTTCATCTGGGTTGAAGAATAGCTCGAGGAAGAAGAAGTCAAAAGTTATCATTGAGATTTGAAGGCGGTTTCTAATCAGATGAAATGCATCGTTCTACTAAAGGTATCTAATGCAAAACGCCCCATTTTCACTTATGCATTTGACTGTGTATAACTTTGCCTAAACAGTGTCATGTGTGCATTTAAAGAGAAGTTAAAGATGGCGTGAAAATTAGTTGAGTAAACAGTTTCTTCTCCTTGGTTTCACGAAGCTGATCCGTATAATGTGGAACCTAAAGTTATTCAGTTATTCTCATAAGCTTTGTACTATAAATAGTGAGATTAGCTTCAGATTGTAAATGAGCAAGAACTACAATTTTTCTATTCATTCAGTTCTCTCTCTGTTATACATAGAGTCAATCTTTGTTTTGTTATTACTTCAACACAGAATTTTGTTTCATAAAGAAAGTTTTTATGGTATCAGAGCCCACAATCCCTACTCAGAATTCATCAAGGACAGCATCAAGCTCAACAATGGCTTCTTCAACTTCTTCTTCTACATCTTCAAATTCCTCATTAAATGTGATGAATCAGCCACTTTTGCTTCTGTCTAACATGGCAAATATGATGACAGTCAAACTAGACAACACAAATTATATTGTGTGGTGTAGACACTCGATTTTGCACTCATAATTTAATCTTGGAAGATGGATAGAATGACCATTCATATACCTTAAAAAATCATAATTGCATTACATGCATTAATTCATTCATTGCATATCATAAAAATGATCTTGAGATTCTAACGGTTGCAACGGTATGTCCGATTCCCAAATCGGACCGTCAGATTGAAAGGTATCATGAGATCAAGTTTTCACGGTTTGCATGCATTGTATGGGGTGAAGTCAATCAAGTGTGATTAATTGAAATTAATTTTGATTGGTTAATGATTAAAATTAGTTAAATGAATTTATGTGATTGGTAGAGAATTTTTCTTAAAATGAGATATGTTCATGGGATTAAAGCAAATAAGTTGATAATCTTTAAAGACTGTAAATAATTAGGCTTCTAGGATGATTATATTCAAAATAAATATTTTAAAATACAAATTATCACTTCAGAATGAGGTTTATCATGAAAATAACTCTTAAATTCATCCAAATACAGTTTTAGAATTGAAAAACACTTCAAAAACGTGCTAATGAAGTAGCAGATTTCATATTCACATTCCAAGGAACTTTTGGCATAGTAGAACTGAAACTTAGGACTAGGCTATTTCTGGAAAAGTTGTAGAGAATCGAATTTCCCTTTAGTTGTCAAAATTACATCTTAATCTGAATTTTGAGTAAAATTATACGATTAAAATACTAAAGCTTGTTCTAACTAGAAAATCAGCTTACTCTTATCCAAATCTCTTCTTTCTTTTTTTTTTTTTGGATTTTCCCCATACGTTTTTTTTTTTTTTTTTTTTAAGCATTCCAACCTCTATAAATAAGGAGGCCTCCCAACATTTAGCACTCTTTCTGACCCCCTATTTAAGGGCTCTTCTCTTCTTATTTTTCAATTCCTCTTTACATTAAAGACGTTTTGGAGGCTTTTGCTTTAGGAATTTCTTTTTTGTAAGTAAAGTATTTTAGGCTTCAAAGAGGTGAAAAAATTTCTTTGAATCCTAAAATATCCTTTCATGCAAGAGGTATTCTGCTTTTCTTCTTTCTTTTCTTCTTTCATTAATTTTGGTTATTATTTGATGCATGAATATGTTTAGCTTATTTTTTATTATGTTCTGTTCTTGATATGGTTACCATGCTTAAATACATTGCTAGAATTTTCTTTAACATGTGCTTAGGTGATTGTTTATTGTAACTCTTTTTCTTAAGTTTCAAAACTTGCAATGGCTAAAAAAATTTCTTTTATGAAATTTTAAAAAAAACTGGTCTGCATTTTTCAGATTTGATTTTCTTTAAACACAAAAACTGATTTTTTTAGATCTGATTTTTTAGTGCAAAACTGATCTGTATTTTTCAAATCTAATTTTTTTTAACACAAAAACTTATCTGTATTTTTCAGATTTGATTTATTTTAGTGTAAAACTGATCTATAATTTTCAGATTCAATTTTTTTAAAGACACAAAAACCGATCTATATTTTCATTAAATACAGATTTGATTTTTTTTAGAAAAATTTTTCTTTGTCATAAAATTGCAGAATTTGAAATTCAAAAGAAGGGATTGAATTTAGGTTAAATTTTTTTTTTTTGTGTGATGCATAATAAATTCACCTCATGAATTTGGATCCTTTTTCAAAAAGTTTTATTATTTTTTTGGTTTCTAAAAGTAGATCGAATTTTTCTTTGACAAACCTAAAATTTTTTTATCTTCAAAACAGATCTGATCCTTTTTTACAAAATTTTATTCTTTTTTTTTTTTTTTTTTACATAAAAACAGATCTGATCCTTTTTAATAAAAAATCTTATTATTTCTTTTACATAAAAACAGATCTGATTTTTCTTTACAAATAAAGTTTTTTAGTTTTCAAAACAAATCTGAATATTCTTTTTAAAAGAGGACATCATTTATAAGGCAAATTTATTTAAATTATCTTTTGTCAAGTGTCTGTCATATGTGTTCAACATATCATTCAACATCATGCAAAACAGGGTATACTGGTTATTAGATTCTAGAAGACCAAACTCTGTCTAAGCAAAATGGGTGCCTAACACCTTCCCATTCTGTAACCTAGACCCTGAGCTTAGGACTTTTGGTTAATAGATTAGTGTTTTGTCTTTTAATTTTGGTAGATTGTAACTAGGACCAAAACTTTGTATTCTTTTGCATAGATTGTAACTAGGACCCAAAGCCTTGTAAGGTTAATTTGCCAAAATTGTACTTGTCTTTATTCATTCAAAGACATTTAAAGTATTTTGATCATGTAATTTGTATTTATTTTTTCTTTTTCTTTTTGTATAAAAAAATAAGTGGTGACTCCACATTACTTACCCAAAAAGAGAGGTGCCCTTAAAAGCACTAAAATCTCTTTTTTGAGAGGACCCAATTTTTTTCAATCTCTCACAGTGGCGACTCTACTGGAGATGTTGAGGGCTAAGTTTCATGTTTGACTTTAAGTGACCAACTATATACTCTTGTCTTTTGCATGAATTTGAATGATGTTGTTGTTTGTTTATTTATGTCTTGAGATGTTTGTATGATATTTTTGTTTGTGTTGCCATGTTGATTGTTAAGAGCTTTCCTTAACTGTCATAGTGTACGCCATCAAAATAATAAATTTCTATGCACCCATCTCCACAATATGGTGGTAGTAACCATGGATCACTTGTCTTCATTAGATTCGGGTAGCCAGTGGCGAACTCACCAACTCATAGCCCAAAGTCACTAGATCACTTCTTGTTGACTATAAAGAATAGACCATGCCGTTCAGACCGACGCAATGTTCATTACATTACAAGTTGAGAGGTGTAACATCCTATGTCATGTGTATAGGCAATTTGAGCCTAAGCTTGCTAAGCCCAAAGTCCATCAAGCTCAATGAAATTTCAAGCCCAATTACATCAAGATCAAGTCATCTTCCTCAACGTTTTGGCCAACCAAGGTCTAATTTTTAGAATTTCAACTCAAACATCCACAATGGACCAAGAAGAAACAAGCAGCCCAACTTTGCCTCATTCCACAAGCAGTCAAGCCATATTTCGGTTATCAAGATCATTGTTTTATCTTAAAGTTTGTTGTTTACTAAATGTTTCTAATAAAAATATTTGTTGAGTTTTATTGTATTTTTGTTGTTGCCATGTTTCATGCTTTTGTTTATAAAAAGGAAAAATACAAAAAATAAAAAATAAAAAAAAATCCAAAGAATAAAGATTTCAAAAAAAAAAATTAAAAAGAGAAAAAATTTTCAAAAAAAGAAGAAGAGATTTCGAAAAAAATTTTCAAAAAAAGAAACAAAAAAAAAAGGAGAGAGAGAGAGAGAGAGAGAGAGAGAGAGAGAGAGAGAGAGAGAGAGAGAGAGAGAGAGATTTTTTTTTTTTTAAAGAGTTTTTAAAAATTTGAAAAAAAAATTTAAAAAAAAAATCTTTTGGACTAAAGGGACATTGGGCCTTCAACTCATTTCATTTCATTTTCAAAAACTTTTTAGTAACCTTTTTCTAAAACTCTTTTTGTTCTTTCAAAGACCCTAAGATTTTTCCAAAGCCTCCCTTTCAAAGACTCCAAATTTTTTTTTTTTCAAAAGCCTTCTTTTCAAGAGAATACATGATGATCCATTTGACAAAGCTTCTTCCAAATCATGATGATTAATTGCTCTACCAATCAATTTTTGCCAATGAGGGATTTAACTTCATTCAATACGTGTAAGGATTTTTTTCTAAACATTCAAAATATGATAAGAAAAGGTCCTAAAAGGCAATCAAAGAAATTCATCCATTCATCCAAATTCTTCAAACCACATACACTTAATCCCAATCTCTTTAGAATTTTTGTCACATTGTTGGAGCATTCATACTTCTATTTCAAAAATAATTTATTAAAAGAGTTTAAGTCACTGTGCTTGCAAGAAAGCATCACTAGGGATAGGAGGCCGCCTTCGATAACCCACATTATTCCTTGACACCTATTACAATAATTATCCATTGCTAGCCAACTTGAGCCTTTAAACAGTTAGCCTGTTTTTCAATGAACCAACTAAAAACCTAAACATTGGGTGGAAAAATTAAGTATGCATGCTTTAATCTCAAGATGAGGAAGTGTTAACCTTATGGATTCAACACCACTTCATAAGGTCCTCAATGTAGACAATGGGATAGGTTCAAAAGAAGGAAAAGATGAAGAGTTCGTCAAGTGAAAGTTCAATTCGTTAAGCCAGGAAGGAAGAAAAAAATCCATCAAGGAGAGACAAGATTTTGAGAAAGCATCAAATTGTGAGAAAAACGAGAAGGCCATCAAGCTAGAAAAGACTTCAACCAAAAAGAGAGAGAGAGAGAGAGAGAGAGAGAGAGAGAGAGAGAGAGAGAAGTGAATGCAAGAATTTTCATCAAGTTGTGAGAGAACACTGATTCATCAAAAGATACAAGGGACATGAGATTCCATGAAAGATCATTCAAGTTGAGAAGGATGAGCAAAAATGAAGATTCACCAAAAGCAAAATTCAATCAAATTGAGGAAGATGAGGAAAAGAGAAAGTAAGATACATTTCATCAAAAAAGTGTGTTCAGTCAAGTCAAGAATAATGAAAGTGCATTAGAAAGGATAAGAGGGTATCAAGGAGAAATGCAAATTCATCCAGAAAAGATGGAAGTCTATCAAATTGAAAGAAACAAAAAATGCCGTTGAGTGAAAGCCAATAAAATTCCAAAAAAAAAAAATCAAAAAAAGAAGAAGAAAAGCGCTAGGCTGAAAACCTGAAAGGGCGGTCTAGGTAAAAATTAGATCAAAACAAAAAAGATCTTGCTAGGCTGAAAACCCGAAAGGGTAGTTTAGGCAAAAATTAGGACAAAAAAAAATTTTCAAAAAAAAATTTCAAAAATAAAAATGAGAGTGAGTGATTTGACCACAAGATAGGATGCTAAGAAGACCAAATGAGGAAGTTTCCAAGCTAAAAAAATCAAGACCAAATGAAAGGAATCAATGAAGACTAATGAGAAGATGATGAACATGACAAGGATTTTAGCACAAGAATCAATGATGGAAGATGTAAAAAATAAAAACTTCCAATGCTTGAATTTAAAGTATTGCATACTTGGGAAATATAATAAGGGTTTTGAGCCTTTCATATCATTCCTTTCAATAACCTGAACCCGGCCTACATTACAACCTTTGAATAAAAGCCCTCATTGAAGTCTTGCTGATTGAAAGCACACATTTAGCTCTGATAATATTTTCTCTTGGATTAAGAAGGAAAACTGCTCAAGATTATGAAGCCTCACTAGCTGATATCTTTAAAAGACAAATTTCTCAAATTCTCAAGTGACTGAATTTTTTTTTTTAAAAAACTCCAAACACTCACTTTGTTTGCTTCCAAAAGAAAATAACTCAAGAGAACAAATTTCCAAATTCTCAAAAATTCTCAAATCTTCAAACTTAGGATTTTTACCTTTCTTTCTTGTTCCCAACATATGAGATTTGCAAGCCTTTCATTTCTTTGAATGTCTTTGAAGACTTAATCTAAAAATTTTCAAAATGAAGAAGCAAATTTGATTATGTTTTTAATGATTTCAAATCCTTCCTAGCCAATGAAGTTAAGTTAACAATTGAGCATTTTGATTGGTCAAATAGGTTTTTCAAAGGTTTACCTTTTGTTCATTTGAAAAAGATAAAATTTCAAAAAGAAGATTTTTCAAAATTCACATTGATTGTTGATCTAGGGGCATTCGGCCATGCCTCATTAATTTTCAAAAAAAGAGATCATCATCATCATCTTTCCAAAAAAACAAAATCAAGATTTCCAAAAATCATGCATCCATTTCTAAACTAGAGGCATTTGGCCATGCCTCATCCTTTTAAAAAAAATATATATATTTTCCTCAAATATCAAGGTTTTCAAAAATCATGCATCAATTTGCAAACTAGGGGCATTCGGCCATTCCTCATTCATTTTCATAAAAAGAGATCATCATCATCATCATCTTTTCAAAAAAAAAAAAATCAAGATTTTCAAAAAATCATGCATTAATTTCTAAACTACGGGCATTTGGCCAAGCCTCATCCATTTTTTTTTAAAATAATCTTTTTCTCAAATATCAAGGTTTTCAAAAATCATGCATCAATTTGCAAACTAGGGTCATTCGCCCATGTCTCATTCATTTTCAAAAAAAAAAAAGAAAAAAAAAAAAAGATCATCATCATCATCTTTTCAAAAAAAAAAAAAAAAAAATCAAGATTTCCAAAAATCATGCATCCATTTCTAAACTAGGGGAATTCGGTCATGCCTCA
This sequence comes from Castanopsis chinensis, assembly GCA_032878915.1. Taxonomy (NCBI): domain Eukaryota; kingdom Viridiplantae; phylum Streptophyta; class Magnoliopsida; order Fagales; family Fagaceae; genus Castanopsis; species Castanopsis chinensis. The sequence goes on along the minus strand of JAVQMG010000126.1, from coordinate 9,215,604 downwards.
TCCATTTTGAAAAGAAAAAAAAGATCATCTTTTCCTCAAAAGTCAAGGTTTTCAAAATCATGCTTCAATTTGTAGACTAAGGGCATTCAGCTATGCCTAATTCAGGTAAGATCACCTATGACAAAACCTGTCAGGTAAATTCAAAACTTTGCATCACAAAACTTCATCAGGTAAACTATAAACTTTTCTGAATCAAACTCTTACAAGACTAAGTGCATACATATCAAAGTCATCAAAAACAAAGATCAAAGACTAGTAATTCATGAGTTATATAAATTAACTGACTAGAAATCAACTCTTATTTTTCTTGTATGAAGTTAAAAGAGGAAAAATCTCTTGAACTTCAATTTTCAAAGGACAAATCTCCTAACAAAATTTCAAAAGGATAAATCACCTAAAACATTTTTCAAAAAGGAAAAATCTTCAAAAAATAAAATTTTTAAAAGGATAAATCTCCTAACAAACTTTTCAAAGGATAAATCTCCTAAAAAATATATTCAAAAGGATAAATCTCCTAAAACATTTTTCAAAAAGGAAGAATCTCCTAAAATCAATTTTTCAAAAGGACAAATCTCCTAAAAAAATTTCAAAGGATAGATCTCCTACATTTTTTTAAAAGGATAAATCTCCAAAACAAAATTTCAAAAGGAAAAATCTCCTGAACAAATCGTCAAAGGACAAATCTCCATGAACAAATCTTTATGAAAAAGGAAAAATCTCCTGAATTAATCTTCAAATGACAAATCTCCTTAATCAAATCTTCAAAAAATCTTCATCAAAAAGAAAAAAATCTCTTGAATAAATCTTCAAATGACAAATCTCCTTGATCAAATCTTCAAAAAGGGATAAATCTCCTACACTTCAATCTTCAATAGATAAATCTCCGTGAACATATCTTCATAAAAGGAAAAATCTCATGAATAAATCTTCAAAAGACAAATCTCCATGATCAAATCTTCAAAAAGGGATAAATCTCCTACACAAATCTTCAAAGGACAAATCTCCATGAACACATCTTCATGAAAGGAAAAATCTCCTGAACAAATCTTCAATGGACAAATCTCCATGAATACAACTTCATGAAAAGAAAAATCTCCTGAACAAATCTTCAAAAGTTAAATCTCCCCAAACAAATTTCAAAAAATAAATGATGAAAAATTTTCAAAGGGCTTCATAAAAATCAATCAAGGTTTTCTTTCTAAAAAGGGAAATTCAAATAATTAAAAAAAAAAAGAAAAAGAAAAAGAGGAAGATCACACAATAAAATCATGGCTGCTAAAATCAGTGTCTTTGTTTTACATTTACATTCGTTTTGCAAGCTCTGTCAATGAGGGGCATTCTATAGACACTCGATTTTGCACCCATAATTTAATCTTGGAAGGTGGCTATAATGACCATTTATATACCCAAAAAAATCAAAGTTGCATTACATGCATTAATTCATTCATTGCATATCATAAAAATGATCTTGAGATTCTAATGGTCGTGACGGTATGTTTGATTCCCAAATCAGACCGTTAGATTGAAAGGTATCGCGAGATCAATTTTTCACGGTCTGCATGCATTGTATGGGGTGAAGATGATCACGTGTGATTAATTGAAATTAATTTTTCTTGGTTAATGATTAAAATTAATTAAATGAATTTATGTGATTGGTTGAGTATTTTTCTTAAAGTGAGATTTGTTGCATGGGATTACAGCAAATAAGCTGATAATATTTAAATACTGTAGGTAATTAGGCTTTTAGGATAATTATATTCAAAATAATTATTTTAAAAATCCTAATTATCACTTTGGTATGAGGTTTATCATGAAAATAACTCTTGAATTCATCCAAATACAGTTTTAGAGTTGGAAACACTTCAAAAATGTGCTAATGAAGTAGCAAATTTCAGATTCACGTTCTAAGAAACTTTTGGCATAGTAGAACTTAAAATTAGGACTAGTCTATTTCTAGAAAGGTTGTAGAGAATCGAATTTCCATTAAGCTATCAAAATTTCATTGTAATCTGAATTTCGAATTAAATTATATGATCAAAATACTGAAGCTTGTTCTAATCTAAAAAATAAACTTACTCTTATCCAAATCTCATTTTTTTAAGGATTTTCCCCGTACGTTTTTTGCTTATTTTTTTAAGCATTCCAACCTCTATAAATAGGGGAGGCCTCCCAACATTCAGCACTCTTTCTGATCCCCTCTTTAAGGGCTTTTATCTTTTGGCTTTTTAGTTCCCCTTACGTTAAAGACGTTCTAGAGGCTTTCGCTTTAGGAACTTATTTTTTGTAAGTAAAGTATTTTAGGTTTCAAAGAGGTGAACAAATTTCTTTGAATCTTAAAATATCATTTCATTATGTACGTTTTTAGACCCCTTAAAACACAACCAGATTAACCTAGTTATTTAGCCAAGTGATTAACTTAGATAAATTATGCCGATTTAGATTAACACATATAAATCATATTATTGTAAAGTGCAGAAAATAAAGAATACAACAATATGATAACTTAGGAAAACCAAACGGGTAAAAAACCTGGGGAGTATTTAACCTAACTATCCCCAAGGTAAAACTGAATCCACTATGAAAGAATTGAAGTTTACACAATAGCGACTTAGACCACTAATATCCTATTGCTACCTTGAGTAGGAAACTTACTACCACAACCACATGACAGCTCTGAGTCCACGGACTATTTCTTTCTTGGATTCCTAACAAGCACAAGCACTGCCGCTTGTATATCTTTAAGCGCTTGAATTTGCAACTGAAACTATCATCAAGTTCTTGACATAATCTTGATCCTTGATAACCTTAAGTATATGTGAATGCAAACACCTCTAGATATCACAAAAGATTCACACACATAGTAAAAAGAGCATCAGCAACCACACTAAGTACGTGGCTGGGGTTTTCCCTTTTATACCTAGGGCAAAATATAAAACCCTACACGTCAAACGGGCTTGGGATGAGTTGGAAAATTCTGCAGAAAAATAATCTACACCACGTTCATTCAATCGAGTCTAATTCTCGATCAATTGAGCCAGGCAGAATTGCACAGTAAATTTTGCAGCAACTCGATTCCAAATTTACATATAAGACACATGCTTTGTGCAGTCTAAACAAGACTAAAAACGTTTTGATCATGGTTTGCCAACATTATAAATTAGAGTTCTAATACATTTAAACCTAAAGGTTTTAGAACCCAACAAAAGAATTCAATGAATAAAAATCGGAAAGAAAAGAGCATGTGCAGTAGAACTACTTCGATGAACCTCAATCAAAGATCGTATGAACAAATGAAGAAAACTCATAGGAGCATCGATAACAAGGGCATACAAGAGCACACAACGCTCTAAAGGGATGGTGTGCAAATGAGAGATAGGCCACAAAGAATGACAACCAATCCGAAAGAAGAGATAGTGAATCTCGATCAACTTAGCAGAAGTGATCCGAGGATCAGAACCCCACTGGATAGAAGAACCAGTGATGTATGACATGATGTCATCTAGGGGAGGAGACTCATCATAAGGATAAACATGATGCTGAACAAGAGGCACCCTAAGAGTAGTAACCACTACTGAAGGGGTAATGGTGTACTCATCACCACGAATCCAACTCCTCACAAGAGTGTTGGCATCATAAGAGTGGACAGAGAGGTTCGAGTAGAACTCTATGATCAAGGTAGCAGGAGGGGGGGGGTGAGAGATATCTAACAAAGGTAACTAACCCTTAATCTTAAAGTTCCTCATAATCTCAGAATCTAGCTCATCTAAAAGAACCTTTCTCTTAGCCAATATATTCCTCAAAAGGTTCAACTTCTCATAGGCTTCTTGGTGTTTCTCACTCAAAAACCTATCATGCTCAAAAGAAGGAGGAGGAGATGAGGGGGCTTGACTATGTGCTCTAGTCTTCCTAGGCATGGTGCTAAGAATAGGACAAGGCACACAGAAAAGAGACAAAGAAACAAGAAAAACCAAGGGTAGACTACAAGTTAGCACAAAACAAATATAGAAATAACAATTCTATATGATGCATTAACAAAATCAACACATGATACATGCTTTAATGCAGTAAAAATAAGTTCAATTTAACTTTAAAATCACAAAAGTGGCTAGAGCATAGAGTTTATATCAAAAACCCAAAAGTTTGAAAAAACACTTGTACAATTTTCAAGAAATTGACTAATTGATCATTAAATAAGACAAATAACACAATATAATGATCATATGAATCAATCCAACAAGCCAATTTCATCAAATTAAACCTAATTGAACAAAATCCCCAATTCGGATAGTTTTAAGCCCTAGAATTTCCAATATTTCACAAACCACCAAATCGATCAAATTAATTCATAAGAATCATGTTTATAGCATCCCACAACAAAAACCCAATGATTAATTTTAAAAGAAAAAGCTTGTTTCAACAAAAAACCCAAAAATCCTTAGGTTTGAAATTTTCAACACAATGCATAATTTAATTCATGAAAAATGAAAATACATGAAAAAGGAAGGGCAATATGGTCTTATTGGCCTTGGAAGAGAAAAACCTTGCAAAAATATTGGAGGAAAATGATAAAAATCTTGATTGAAGCCTTGACTGATTGGATAGAGAGAGAAAAAGTTTTGAAAAAGTTGAAAAGTGTTTGAACACGTGGGAAAACTCATGATTTTAAAAACTCTCTATACGACTTTCGATTTATCAAAAAATAGGTTCGATTGATCTAGCACCAATCGAGCATTGATCGAAACCAACAGAGGCTGACTAAAATTTTAATCGCAGTTTTGATAAGTCGAGAAACAGCTTCGATCGATCGAAATTCTGGAAAAATCAATTTTTTGAAAAACAAAGCACTTTTATGCAAAAACTCCTCAAAGCATGAAATTTTATGAATAAAATGCATGAGCATGACATGAAATGCTTTTCAAAAACACATGTTTTAAACCTAGTTTTTCCAAAAATTAAGAATTTCAATCAATTCCCCTTAAAATCTCAAACTTCAAAACACATTTTGCATTTAAACTCAAGGAAGTTTCAATCTTGGATGGCCAAGTCAAAATCACACACATTAGCATGTACAAAGTTTATCAAAGAGAAACTTATGTAGTGTGTGCAACTAGAAAAAACTTGAAAGACAAGTGAGGTGATATGTGAATAGTAATTAAGCACAATTTCTACAAAATCCATCACATACATTTAAAAGAGACAATCCCTCAAAGAGTTACATCATATAACTCTCACATCTCCTAGAATAAAAGTTTGCAATCGTGTAAGTTTCTTGATTTGTCTCATAATATACACACCAATTTTATTTGATTGATATAATTATATTCCAATAATGTACACACCAATTTTAGCATTCAAACTGAGGCTACACCTTATGTTCTTTTTGTGCATGTGCTACACTTTCACGAGTACAAAATCGTATGATATGCACTAAAGTATTCATGATTGGATAATAAACAGTGGTGAGATGGTTATTTATGCCTTTAGGAATGGCAATGGGCTAGGTTTTTGCATACCTAGACCCGACCCGCGGGCCAAGACCTGCGACCCGAACCCAGCCCGATTATTAATCGGTTTTTGCATACCTAGACCCGAACCCGCGGGCCAAAATTTGGCATTTAGACCACATTATATGGCAGCCAAATCAAACCAAATTATAAGTTAATCATAAATCAATAAATCACCTGTTAATTATACATCAATAAATCATAACTAAGATTTTAAATCAATAAATCACTTAACTAAGATAACCAGTTAATCATTAATCAACAAAATCATAGCTAAAATCACCCGCTAAACATAAAAATAAAATAAATCCAACAAGTCCAAAGAAATAAATATCACAAGTCCAACAAGCTCAAGAAATTAAAAAGCTACAAAATAAACCCCACAAGTCTAAGAAATTAAATAGGCTAAGAAATTACAAAATGTCTTATCCTTCACAAACCAACAAATTAAAAAGACTAAGAAATTACAAAAGGCTTAAAATAATTACAAACCAACAAATTAATCCAACAAGTCTAAGAAATTAAAAGGGCTATTAAATTATTTCAAAATGTCTAATCCTCCACAACTGTGACTCAACTCCCATCCTTTTCATTAGGCTCCCCATCATAAAGAATTGTTTGAAGATCACAATCATCAAACATAGTTGAAGCACCTACAACAACAATGAATTAAAAAATGGAATAAACTTCATTAATTTGTAACTAGAAAATATAAAAATACAATTTTGATTTTATAAATAGAAATTAGACAATTACTAACCGTTGATTTCATTCTATAACCAATTCTGAGCACACATCATTGTCTCTATAGTCTTGGGATGTAGCCTACTACAGTGTGGACTTAAAAGTCTTCCACTACTGCTAAAAGCAGATTCTGAAGCAATAGTTGTGACAGGAAGGGCTAAAATATCTCTTGCAATTCTTTGTAAAGTAGGATACTTAAGACCATTACTTGAGACCAATTCTTTGTAAAGCAGAGACCATTGTATCTCTTCAACACTCCCTCATCAATGAAATGATCAAATTTCATTCTAGCACTCCCATGTTTTTTTGAACTATTGTTCATAAACAAATCATAACATGACATTGCCCCACTCAACCTAAACTTCATTTGTGCCGCAGGGCTTGAAGTACTTGCAGGAATATGAGAACTTCCTTCATTATCTATAGGGGACTCATCTAGATCTCTATACTTATCAAGCAAATCATAACAGAGATTCTTAATTTTTTTCAATCTCCAAATCAAAATTATCACCATAAATGTTAGGATAATAAAACTTCAATAACTTCATCTTATATCTTAGATCTAAGATAGCAGCAACAGCCATAACAACACTAACATTATCCCAATAAGAATTAAATTTAGCAAACATGCTTTCTGCCATCATACTTATCATCTCATTTGAAGACAAACTCCATTCATTCAATGCAATTTTCAACTCACACACCAAAGTAAAATACATATTAGTTGTGGGGGACTTACGACTAGAAAAAAACTCAGTCACACTATGAAACAACTCCAACCTCTCACAAATATCTTTGGCTAACTCCCAATCATGATCATGTGGCAAAGAAGTATAAGATGTTTCACATTTATCCAAACGTGGGAAAACATCTTTATAAATCAATGCAGTAGAAAGCATTAAGTAAGTTGAATTCCAATGAGTTTTACAATCTAAGACTAACTCTTTGGTGCATTGAACACGCAAATGACATGCATTTTCTTCAAATTTTTTCCTCCTTTTTGGTGATCCAGTCCAATAAATCACACTATCACAAATCCTTTCAATACCATCACCAATAAGAGACAACCCATCTTGAACAATCAAATTCAAAATATATGCAGCACACCTCAGATGCAACATAGACCCACCCAACATAAGAGAACTAGTATCAAGCTTATTCAAGAGAAGACTTATCATAGCATCATTAGTACTACAATTATCAACGGTTATTGTAGAGAACTTCATATCAATGTTCCACTTTAAAAAAAAATCAACAAGGACTTCAACAAGGACATCTTTTGTGTGTGGAGAAGGAACATAAACAAACCTAGAAAAGTAATGGGAATAATTATAACATAACTCAATAAACATTCAAAATGTAAAGTCTTTAACATTCAATTTATAGATAAAAAAATTACCTTATAACCCGGCTTTGCAACGTCCAAGTATGATCAATAAAATGAGCGGTAATGACCATAAACCCTTTCTTTTTGTTACTTGAATTCCAAATATCAATTGTAATTGCCATCCTACTTCCATTCTTGACTGTCATCTTCAAAGCTTTCTCCCTCTCATTATCATAGATTTTAAGAATGTCACTCTTCAAAGTATTTCTTGTGACAAGTTTAAACAAAGGTTGAAGAGAAATCACAAATTCTCTAAACCCAATGTGGTCAACTATTGAATGGGGGTATTCATGTAGGATGACCATATGAGCAAGATTACTCCTCACTTTGACTTGATTAAATTGGTAAGCATTTAAACTCATAGTTCCATCCAACTTATTTTGTTGTTTAATTAAGACTTGTTGTCGCATATCCCTTATATCTTTAAATTTCAACCGTGGACATCTTGCTAAATGATTACGCAAATGAGTTGTACCTTGGCTAGAATCACCCAAGTAAAGTTTGCTACAATGATGGCATTGGGCTTTAAATTTTCCATCAACTTTCTTCCTTATAAAATGATCCCAAACATCTGAGGTAGTCTTTCTTTTTCTACTTGTATCCAACTCTAAGTCCTCATTTGTAGGCTCTTGCTCTCCCTCTAAGTCTTCTCCTAAATCCACCGTCGGGGGTTGTGGACTCCTAATTGGTTCAGAAGTTTGGGAGTTAGAATTGCAACAAATATACTTAAATTTATTATTACACATACTCATTGATTAATATGCACAAATTCATAATTACACAGATTCACAAATTCTATCAACCCAAACATAATTAAAAATGATTAACTACAAATTCTAAACACTTACTCGTTGTTTAATGGGTATAAAGGTGATGGTGATCCTGAGGGTAAGCTGTCAGGCAACATTGACAAGGGTGATCGTGAAAATGGTGAAGGAGGCCGCATAGCTAGCAAGGGAAAACGTTCGGTTCCCAAGGGAGAGTCGCTTGGCGAGGAAGAACTAGATTTGTTTGTGTTTTCCATCTCCGTTTTAGGCACTGCATTCTCAAAAAACACAAAATCAATAAACAATTTCTTCCATTATTTAACACTAATTTGAAGAAATTACTCTCTCTCACACACACAGAGAGATATTAAGAGACATGCACACCTGATTCGATCAGTAAATTATCTCTCTCTTCCTGATCACTCTGATAAAGTATGAATTTGCAACTTAGTAGAATTTTGCTTACACAACTTAGCTTCAATAAGGTATATGAAGTATGAACATCAGGGATCTAAACATTAGGTACTTAAAACATTAGGTACTTAAAAACTGAACACAACCCAAGGAAAAACATCAGGTACTTTTTCACAAATAATGAAATACACTGTGTCTAGCCTATCTAAACTATCATGATATATAGTTAAGAGTATTCATTCTAGAATTTACATCTATAAGAGATTCATCTACTCTTCTCTATCCAAAAAGAAAGTCTCTTTGCATTAACTACCATTGTTTTTCTACTAACTGCCACTCTGTACTATAAAGCAAAAAGCCAAAGCAATGTGTGTTAACTCTGGCAAATACTACAGAAAACTCTCATCGATAGTAGGTAAAATGTTCAAGATAGGCAAGTTGCTTGTTCTCAAGTGCATACACAGCTTCATAAGATAAGATAAGAGGGCTAGTTTACACACTTCACATGCTTCACAAGCTAATCCCCATTGTTCTACAAAAACAAGACCCTCCCATATATCATATATGCAACCAAATTAACATCGACAATAAACATATAAAAAAAACAATCACTAACTACTATATACTATTTAATATTTTTGACCTTCAAGGCCCAACATAACATTCATAATAGAAGTAGCAATGAAAACCGTGAGACAGCCCAAGGGGGTAAGAGTGAACGGAGTAGAGAGAGATCAAAACTAAAAAGAGGGGGAGGGAGGCGTGAGGGGCTGAGGGCACTGAGGCATGAAGCTGAGGGCATGAAGGGCTGCTGGCGTGAGGGGTGTGAGGGGCTGCTGACTGCTGAGGACTGATGGGAATGAAAGAGGTGGCTAGGTAGGGTGGTGACTTAGGGCTGGGTCGGGTATTTATCCGGGCCGGGTTTCGAATTTTTTTGATAAAACTAGACCTGACCAGGAACCGCTTCGGGTTTTTTTTTTTAATCCATACCCGACCCTATTCTTTATCGAACCGGGTAAAATCTGGCCCATTAGGGTTGGGCAGGGCCGGGCCGAGTATCTGCGGGTCGGATCTAAATTGCCATCCTTATATGCCTTTCTCATTAAGATCAAGTTCGACAATCAAAGGCATGTGATTTCAAGATCAAGATCATGTGATCAAAAACTATAAACATCTCCCACACAACATGCACTACAAAGCTCAAACTAGTAAAGTGCAATAAAATAATCTCATCCAAGCTAATCAAAGTACATAAACATGTTATGTAAAGATAATATGGCCAACCTTGATTTCAAATCCAAGAAAACAATGCAAAACATATTTTGCTTCCCTTTTCTCCTTTTTTAAAAAAAAAAAAAAAAAAATTGGACAAAAATAACAAAACAACCTAGAGTAAAATGCATGAATGTTATGCAATGCAAATCCTAGAAAAGCAAAGAAAAACAATCAACAAAAACATCCAAACAAACAGGTCACATAGGGTAGAGTAATGAAGCACAAGGACCATGTCAGAAAGACTCACTTAGATTGAGCCTTTTGCATCCAAAGCTTTTTAGATGCACCTTGAGCATTGGAGTTCTTATTCACATTACAATGATTTCCAACTTCAAAATTGGAATAAAGGTTTGAAGCCTTTACCAACTCACCAATAAGTACCATAGGATCTTGTGCTTAAGGCACAAATACTTTTGGTTTATTTGCTCGCTTAGCAGCTTGCAACTTGAAACAAATTAGACGAATATGACCAGACTTTTGACAAAAATGACAAACCCATGCAGATCTATCATGCAACTTGCCCTTAGAAGAATTAGAAATCTTAGGTTTAGACTCTTGAAGATCAACCCTAATCTTTTTAGAAGGTGTAACTTCTACAGGTTTGACAACCTCACACATAAGGGGTTCAGAAGTAGGAACAAAGTGTGTGGAAAGTGTTTCAGAAACAAAGATGCTTTCTACAAAACCCAACTTAGTTTTGTCTGAAGGAGACTTTTGAACACTCAGCATATGATCAAGTTTGGAACTAACAGACCTATTATTTTTTTCTCTAGCAGCAGATAAATCATGTTCCAAATTCTTAACTTTATCAAGCAAAAGCATGTACTCAGTCTTCACATTGTTCAACAATTCATTAGTATTAAACAGTTTCATAAGCAAATTCTTTTTATCAAGCTCAAGAGATGCAATTTTCTTTAATCCTAAATCAACATTCATAGCATCCTTTGTAGCAACTTTGCAAAGTTTATTGTAGGCTTCTTGAACATCTGCATCTTCGGAGAGTTCCCCATCATAAGGGTTCTCCTCAACAGCAACACTTTCATCAACTACAGAAATAGCAGTGAAAGCAATGAAGTTTCCATCCTCATCACTACCAGACTCATTGTTAGAAACTTCATCATCACTAAGGGTTACAGCCATAGCTTTACCCTTTGACCTCAAGTATGTAGGACATTTAGATTTCATATGACCATACCCTTGACATCCAAAATATTGTTGTCCCATAGAATTATTAGAAGGTTGATCTACTTTTTCTTTAGATTTTTCAATGTTATTAACCTTGGTGGGATCATTCCTCCTAAAATTTATATGTTCAACATTGTTCCTACCGCTTGCCCTTCTGTTATTGTTCCTAAGAAAGTTTCTAAAGTTCTTGGCAAGATATGCAATCTCTGTAGCAGAGAGCTCATCATTAAATCCACTCACATCAACATCATCAACAAACTTAAGAGCCATTGATTTGGATTTGCTAGTTTTAGGTAGGTCCAACTCATAGGACTAAAAAGATCTTACAAGTTCATCAACAGGGATAGAGTCCACATCCTTGCTTTTAGTGATGGCAGTCACTTTGGGTCTAAAGTCCTCAGTCAAAGATCTAAAAATCTTCCTTACAATTTTAAGTTAATCATAGATTTCACCTAGATTATATGTAGAATTAACAATATCATTAAGTTTAGCATAAAATTCATCAAAAGATTCATCGTCAAACATCTTAATGCTTTCAAATCTAGTAGTTAATTGCTGCAACTTGTTAATTTTAACTGCCTTTGTGCCTTCATGCACAGTCTGAAGGATGTTCTAAGCAGTATGAGCAACCTCAACATTAGAGATTCTCTTAAATTCCTCTATAGAAACAACATTAAAGATAGCATTCATGGCTTTGCTATTGAAAGTGGCTACTTCTTTCTAAGAAGTTTGCCACTCATTCACAAGAGTAGTGGGCTTCTCCCATCCATATTCAATGGAGTTCCAAACTCTCTCATCAATGTTTTTCAGAAATGCTTTCATCCTGACTTTCCAATAATCATAATTATTCCCATCAAAGTGAGGAGGAATAACAAGAGAGTGTCCGTGTTCCATGACATTCGGGAAGATCAGCTCAAAGATCAAAAGATCTACAACAAAAGAGCTACCTGGTCTGATACCACTTGTGCATTTTTAGACCCCTTAAAACACAACTAGATTAACCCAGTTATTTAGTCAAGTGATTAACTTAGGTAAATTATGCCGATCTATATTAACACATATAAATCATATTATTGTAAAGTGCGGACAATAAAGAACACAAAAATATGATGACCTAGGAAAACCAAACCGATAAAAAACTTGGGGAGGATTTAACCTAGCTATCCTCAAGGTAAAACTGAATCCGCTATGAAAGAATTGAAGTTTACACAATAGTGACTTAGACCACTAACATCCTATTGCTACCTCGAGTAGGAAACTTACTACCACAACCACGTGAAAGCCCCGAGTTCACGGACTGCTTCTTTCTTGGATTCCTAGCAATCACAAAACACTCCCACTTGTACATCTTTAAGCTCTTGAATCTGCAACTGAAATGATTATCAAGTTCTTGACATAATCTCGATCCTTGATAACCCTAAGTATGTGTAAGGTAAATACCTCTAGATCTCACAAAAGATTCACATGCAAAGCAAAAAGAGCATCAACAACCACACTAAAAACATGGCTAAGGTTTTCCCTTTTATACCTAGAGCAAAACATAAAACCCTACACGTAAAACAAGCTTGGGCTGAGTTGGAAAATTTTGAAAAAAAAAAATTTGCATGACGTTCGATTGGTCAAATCTAATTCTCAACCGAATAAGCCAAGCACACAGTAAATTCTGTAGCAACTCGATTCAAACTTTACATATAAGACACATACTTTGAGCAGTCTAAACAAGACTAAAAATGTTTGATCATGGTTTACCAACATTACAAATTAGAGTTCTAATACATTTAAACCTAAAGGTCTTAGAACCCAACACATTAGAAGAGCATGCTCATGCAAGGGGTATTCTATTTTTCTTCTTTCATTAATTTTGGTTATTGTTGATGCATGAATATGTTTACCATATTTTTTTATTATGTTCTGTTCTTGATATGGTTACCATGCTTAAATACGTTGCTAGAATTTTCTTTAACATGTGCTTAGGTGATTGTTTATTGTAACTCTTTTTCTTAAGTTTCAAAATCTACAATGGCTAACAAATTTCTTTTATGAAATTAAAAAAAATTGATCTGTATTTTTCAAATCTGATTTTCCTTAAATACAAAAACTGATCTGTATTTTTTAGATCTGATTTTTTAGTTCAAAACTTATCTGTATTTTTCAGATCTAATTTTTTTAACACAAAAGCTGATCTGTATTTTTCGGATCCAATTTTTTTAGTGTAAAACTTATCTGTACTTTTTAAATCTGATTTTTTTAAAGACACAAAAACTGATATGTATTTTCATTAAATACATATCTGATTTTTTTAGAAAAAGTTTTCTTTGTCATAAAATTGTAGATTTTGAAATTCAAAAGAAGGGATTGATTTTAGGTTAAAGTTTTTTTTTTTGTGTGATGCATAATAAATTCACCTCATGAATGTGGATCCTCTTTCAAAAAGTTTTATTATTTTTTTGGTTTCTAAAAACAAATTTGATTTTTCTTTTACAAACCTAAAATTTTTTTATCTTAAAAACAGATCTAACCCATTTTTACAAAATTTTATTCTTTCTTTTACATAAAAACATATTTGAATCTTCTTGATAAAATCACCTTTCTTAATTTTACACAAAAACATATCTGATCCTTTTTAACAAAAAATCTTATTATTTCCTTTACATAAAAACAAATCTGATTTTTCTTAAACAATCATGTTTTTTTAATTTTCAAAATAGATCTGAATATTCTTTTTAAAAGAAGACATCATTCATGAGGAAAATTTATTTAAATTATCTTTTGTCAAGTATCTATCATATGTGTTCAACATATCATTCAATCTTATGCAAAAAAGGGTATATTGGTCATTAGATTCTAGAAGACCAGACTCTGTCTGGGTGGAATGAGTGCCTAACGCCTTCCCATTCCATAACCTAGCCCTCGAACATAGGACTTTTGGTTAGTAGATTAGTGTTTTGTCTTTTAATTTTAGTAGATTGTAACTAGGACCAAAGCTTTGTATTCTTTTGCATAGATTGTATATAGGACCCAAAAGCCTTGTAAGGTTAATTTGCCAAAAATGTAATTGTCTTTATTCAATCAATGACATTTGAAGTATTTTGATCATGTAATTTGCATTTATTTTTTCTTTTTTGTATAAAAAAATAAGTGACGATTCCACACCATTTAGCCAAAAAGAGAGATACCCTTAAAAGCACTCAGATCTCTTTTTTGAGAGCACCCAATTTTTCCCGGTTTCTCACATGTGGAAGCATCAGATTTCAATGGTTTTAGAATGTTTGAACTACTAGAGGAGCCACAATTGATAGCTGATAAGTTCCTTAAGGATCTTTCTGTAAAATACACCTTAATCTTGAATCCAGATTACTTACTTTGGAGATCAAAGGCGACAGCTTCGCTTACATTCATGAGCTCTACTCTATCTCCTTCCATCTTAGCACTCACAGTTGACTGCACTTCTACTATGGGGGTAAGGAAAGTCTTGGAAAACAGGTTCTCCTCCATCTCTAGATCTCGCATAATGAACCTGAAAGGTGAATTGGATAATCTCAAGAAGGAAGTAAATACTGAGGATCTTTATCTACCAAAGATCAAAAGAGTGAGAGATAAACTACTATTAGTTGGTGTGATCGTTGATGATGAAGAGCTATTGCATATTATAATTAAGGGCCTTCCTAAAGAGTACAATGCCTTCAGGTCTAATATAAGGACCAAGAGTACTCAATTAAGCTTTGATGAACTCTCAACTACGCTAAATGCAGAAAAGGAGTCTCTAAATGAAGGTTTGGATGTCAAAGATCCTATCTTTGCTATGGCAGCAACTACTACCTCAAAACCTAATGGAAATAGCTACAATCAATACAATAAAGGAAGGGGCAGAGGGAACTATAACAATAGATGTGGAAGAGGAGGTAGAGGTCCAACTAATCAACTACCTCAGTATAATCAATTCACTTACTTTCAATAAAACTAGTCCAATTCTACTATTGTTGGTCCTAGATCAGAGAGGCCAACTTGTCAGATTTGTGGCAAGCTTGGACATTTAGCAATAGATTGCCATCATAGGATGGATTATGCCTATCAAGGCAAGCATCCTCCTACCAAACTTGCAGCAATGACCATTGCATCCAATGCTTGTCTTGCACAGGAGCAACCTTGGTTTGCTGATAGTGTAACCACAGATGATGTTACTTCACGCCTGAATCAACTCATCTTTCCTAAGCCTTACAATGGTCAAGACCACCTCATTGTTGGCAATGGGCAGAACCTACCTATCACTCATATAGGTAACACTCTCATTCCTTCTTCCTATTCAACCATTCATCTAAAAAACGTGCTTAGAGTTCCTTCCATTTCCTCAAATCTTACTCCTGTCAATAAAATCTGTCATGATAACAAATGTTGGTGTCATTTTAATGAAAATATCCTTTCAATTTAGGCTTTGACCGCAGGGAAAGTACTCCACCAAGGCAAGAGTGAAGATGGAGTTTATCCCATCTATCCTCATAAAGCTTCTCAACTCACTTTGTCTTCTAAAGTTAGTAATAATGCTATTAAGTCCACTGTTTTCAATAAAACACTTTGGCATATGAGGCATGGTCATTCTCATGATCAAGTTCTCAAACTTCTTTTTCTTGATTTCAAGTCTGTAATGAATAAGTGAACTAATTTAAATCATTCTTGTACACATTGTTAGTATTGTAAAATGCATAATCTTCCTTTTCCAAAATCTTAGTTTATTGCATCTTCTTCCTTTGAACTTATACACTCTGATGTGTGGGGTCCTATACTTATGCAATCAGTAAATGGCTTGAGATATTATGTTTTGTTTGATGATCACTTTATATGATTTACTTGGATTTATCAGCTTAAGTCTTGATGTGGTATGATAAAATACAACTCCAATTTTGTCCATGGAGATCGTCCAGGACGAGCAAGGTGCTTAAGACGAGGTAAACTGTCTTGACGTGCTCAAGACGAGATAAGCTGTCTTGACGTGCCCAAGACGAGGTAAGCTGCCTTGACATACTCAAGACGAGGTAAGCTGCCTTGACGTGCTCAAGACAAGGAATTATGGACGATACGTAAGCACTTGAAAAATTTAAGAACATGTAAAACGTCTCCGTATTATACGAGTAACCCTCAGTGACCGTTGCGCACAAAAAGGGTAACTCCTAAACAGTTGAGGAAGTTATATTCAAATACAAACCTCCTCAAATCAAGGGGAGGTTACAAATCCAATAACCGCTCTTAAGACACTATATAAACGTTGGTTCAGACCAAGAAAAGGTACGTGGAATCATTCCTAAAAAGTTGGAACTTGAAAATAATTGAGAGAAAAAACTGACTTTGTCATCGGAGGGTTATTGTCCGGCAACCCCGGTCACCCTTGATCTCTTCTCTTTCTTTTTCAGGCTATCAAGGCAATCGTGAGCCCTCTCTAATCCGAAGCATCCAGCCTACTAATTTTCTTCGTATCATCAAGTCTAAATATGAATTCTTTTCCAAGTTTGTTCTTTTTAAACCAATGATTGAAACTCAATTCTCCTCCAAAATCAAAACATTCAAATTTGATGGAGGTGGTGAATATACTTCATCTGCCTGTAAAATCCTATCTTTGGCGACATTGCATTATTCATCAAATCTCTTGTCCTTACACCCCACAACAAAATGGTCTGGTTGAGAGGAAACATAGGCACCTCATTGAAACCACAATAACTCTATTATCTCAAGCGTCTATATCACTACTTCCTAGTCATATGCTATTCTTACAGTAATTTCACTAATAAACGTACTTCCCACATCTGTTTTGAACTTTGTTTCCCCTTGGTACATGCTCTATTCCTTTCATCCTGATCTGTCATAGTTAAAAGTATTTGGCTGTGCATGTTATCCACATCTCAGACCGTACGCTACTCATAAGCTTAAGCCTAGAACCAACGAGTGTCTGTTCTTAGGATATTCCTCTAATTCTAAAGGCGATCTTTGTCTTGATGTTCAATCTTAGCATCTTTACACCTCTAGGCATGTGTTTTTTAATGGGTTCAAATTTCCCTTCATTACTCCTTCTACTTCTTTTACTTATTCATCTTCTCCAAAATTCAGCTATATTAGATTCACTTTGGTTATCAAATCTCCTATATCTTCACTCTTCAAATCAACTTTCTTTATTGGGTCCTTATAAACCACAAACTATTCCTTCTGTGACTGTCACACCATCCACTCCTTCACTGCCTACCACACAATCCACTCCTTCTATGCCTACTACCCCATCTCTCCCTCACTCTGCTCCATTGCATACTCCTATAGATACGGTAACTATTGTCCCTATCACTATTGCTACATTACCTACAATTTCTCCCTCTGCTATTTCATCTACTCCTCTTAATCATGCTTGAAGTTTCCACTACCATTGTCAGTAATCTGCATCCTATGCAGACTAGATCCAAGAGTGGCATTACTAATCCTAACACCAAATTATGCTATAAAACCATTTTGGACTACACCTACACAGAACCCCCATCCTTTAGAATTGCATCTAAAAACCCCAAATGGTGCGAGGCAATGGATGCTGAGTTTCAGGCCTTACAAAAACAAAACACTTGGAATTTTTTTCCTGCTCCTCCTCATCCAAACTTGGTTGGATGCAAGGGAGTTTTTAAGCTTAAATTCAATAGTGATGGCTTAATTGCTCGTTACAAGGCAAGGCTTGTAGCAAAAGGTTTTCATTAGCAGGCAGACATAAACTATTCTAAAACTTTTAGTCCAATGATCAAGCCTGCTACTGTGAGGCTTGTTTTGGCAATTGCTGTCAATTGCAATTGGCCTTTACGACAGCTAGATGTGTCTAATGCTTTCTTGCAAGGATTTCTTAAGGAAGATGTGTATATGCAACAACCTCTTAGGTTTATGGACCCTGCTTATCCAAGCTATATGTGTAAACTACATAAGTCATTATATGGTCTCGAACGAGCCCCTTGGGCCTGGTTTGAGATATTCACCTTTCATCTTCTCCATCTTGGATTCACTAATTCTATGGTTGACAATTCCCTTTTCATTTTTCATTCTACAAGCAACATCATCTATCTGCTACTATATGTAGATGATATCATTATAACTGGAAACAATTCTGCTCATATTGCTTAGCTTATTGCTGCCTTAAGTACTGTTTTTGAACTTAAGGATCTCATATTACTCAATTGTTTCTTGGGCATATAGATTTCTCACTCTAAATTGGGCATTACTCTCACTCAGTCCAAGTATGATTTTGATATCCTCTATAGATTTCATATGGAGAATTTGAAGCCTACTAAGACTCCATGCTGTCCATCCACCAAATTACTTCCTCATGATGGTGTTTCTCTCTTTGATCCCACTGAGTATAGAAGTATGGTGGGTGCTCTTCAGTACTTGACTTTTACATATCATGATCTTGCCTTTAGTTTTCACCAGCTTTGTAAATTTATGAGTAGACCCACATCTACTCACTTAGAAGCTGTAAAACATGTTCTCCGACAAATTCGAGGAATATTGCATCATGGAATTTTTTTTACACCTGGTCCATTGACTCTTATAGGATTTTCAAATGTGGACTAGGTTGGTGATCCCACTGATCGTTGCTCGACCACTAGTCTTCTTGTTTCTTGGTCCCTCTCCTATTTTGTCTGCCAAAAAGCAGAGTGCTGTATTTCATTCTTTCACAGAGGCTGAATATCGGGGTTTAGCCACTATAGCTGTAGAGATCTCTTGGCTTCGAATTTTGTTCGAGGAATTACGAATTTTCTTCCTCATGTGCCTATCCTTTAGTGTGACAACATCTTTGCTATTGCGTTATCTGCTAATCCTGTTTTTCACTCTTGCACAAAGCATATGGAATTCGATTTTTATTATGTTTGTGAGAAAGTTTTGCGCAGGGATTTATGTGTTCGTTTTGTTTCTGGTAAAGATAATTTCCCAGATATCTTCACTAAACCCTTGCCTACTCCTTCTTTCCTTCATCAACGGCGTAAACTCTTGGTGGATTCTTCCTCCTATCGTTTGAGGGGGGATGTTGTAGATAAGCTTCATCTGAGTTAAAGAATAGCTCATGGAGTAAGAAGAAGTCAGAAGTTACCATTGAGATTTGAAGGCGGTTTCTAATTTGATGAAACACACCATTCTACTAATAGCATCTAAGGCAAAATGCCCGTTTCCACTTACGCATTTGATTGTGTATAACTCTGCCTAAACGGTGTCATGTGTGTGCCTTTGAAGAGCAATTGAAGATGGCGCAAGAATCAGTTGAGTAAACAGTTTCTTCTCCCTGGTTTCACGGAGCTAATCAGCATAATGTGGAAACTAAAGTTATTTAGTTATTCTCATAAGCTTTGTACTATAAATAGTGAGATTAGCTTTAGTTTGTAAATGAGCAAGAAATACAATTTTTCTATTCATTCAGTTCTCTCTCTCTCTCTCTCTCTCTCTCTCTGTTATACTCAGCGTCAATCTCTGTTTTGCTCTTGCTTCAATACAGAATTCTGTTTCATAAAGAAAAATTTCACCACCCTCCCTCTGTTCTATTTGTTGTTTGCAAAAACTACTTTATCGACCTTAATTTTGAAGACTAATTTCGTTTTAGTTGCGACAAAACTAATTCTACCAATTTAATCTTTAGTTGTTTCAACGTACATACCCTCATTTGACTCACATAAAATGCTGACATATTCAACATATTTTTGATTTTGTCAATTTTAGGACTAATTTAATTTTGTTGTGTTAATTTTGTCCATATTTTTTGACTTTTTTCTCAACATCTATCTCCCGAAAAATGCCAACATACAAAAGTGTTGACTCATTTAATGGATTGTTTAGGTGTTGCTGAATCACAATAGAAAATGATAGCAGCAACAGTCATACACAACCAAACAAAAAAGCAGAAAAGTACCCTAATGGAATTGGACAAAATTCCAAAAAAGGAGTGTTATGACCCCATTTTACCCTACCATAAATTAAGTTTTCTCAATGCAAGAAAACCAAGAAAAAACCCTAGCTAGTTCCACCCCAAATGCCACCCACTTAAAAACCTCCACTGGGCTAAACCTTCTCAAATGGTGTCAAATCCAAGAATTATTTTAGAATAAAAAATGAAGTCTGACCATGTTTAATTAACTTTGACCAAACTTTAACCAATTTTAACCATTTTTGACGGCCTTTATTGAATTTAGATCCGACCGTTTAGTCTTGCATTAAAGATTTATAAATTTTTTCAATTGAATTTAAATCCAACGATGTATCACCAAATTGAGGGTGGCAAGCAATGATAATGTGCCACCACCCAGCCAAAGATTCAACCATTTTATCAAAGCAATTCTTATTCTAAAGTCTTAAATTGAAACCCTAATCATAGTTGGATACATAGAGTCGTATCAAACTATATATGATCTATTCATTCTTTAATAATTAGGGTACATGAAAATGATTCTATCAAAGAAAAAAAAAATGTTAGGCGTGCAATTATTTTGGGGCAGTTGCACTTGGCGCAGCGTATAATATACCATTTACTCGCTATATGAAGCATGGTAATATATTAAGAATAGTATTTGTTACACACAGTTTGTTGAAAATTGTAATTTCAAGTCACAGTTTTAGTTACTTTATAAATGTGTTTGTAGCAACTTTTTCTCAAGTACTAACATGTCTTCAATAAATATTGAAAACTAAGCTGAGGAGAGTTTTGGCACTTATAATTGCCTGACCAATATTAGATATTAGATATTTGTAATTTGTAATTGTTGTATCAAAAAAGGTTCGTAAGTGCCAAGAAAAATATCTCTTCCTATTTGAAGGACAAATTGATTTGAATCACTCTCCCATATATATTTATTGTAAGGAGGAAAAAAAAAAACGTGTAATTAATATCATTTCACTACAAAAAACCTAGCCTATTGCGGTGGGTGCGAAAACTACCACTATAGGTCACCTATTGAGGCGCATTTTCGGCCCACCATTGTACATGAGATCTATTGCAACGTACTACAGCGGCAGGCTAATAACTCGCCATAATAGACCTATTTTAGTGGCCTTCAGCTTAGATATAGTGACGGGCCAATGGCCCACCGCAATAGACCTTAAATTTCCCCAAGTTAGCCCTAAATTTTCCCTCTGTTTTTTTTTCCCCATTTCATTTTTAGCGCCTTATTGGTTTTAGCCATTTCATTAGTCTCCCACGCGCGCACAAACACACTCTCTCTCTCAGAAGAAATCTGTTCACTGTCTCATCTCTACCACCACCCACAAACCCATAACCACAGCCACAGCCACAACCACCACCACCGCCACCCAACCCCCAACCACCAAATCACAAACAAAAACAAACCACTGTAAGCCCACAGTCACAACTAGCCAACCCAACCCACAACAAACCCAACCCAACAAACTGACAATCACCACCAGCCACCATCACCCACCCACCTGCCAACACCGTAAACCCTAACCCAAAATCAACCCACTACCAGCCACCACCACTACAAAACAACCACAAAATCACAAAACCCAGCCATCACAAATCACCAATTAAAAAACAACTACCAAAACCCATCCATCATGATTTACAAATCGCCAATCACAAAACAAAAACCCAGCCACAAAATCACAAAACAACCACCATCACAAACATAAAATTCAGCCATCACAAAATTTCACCCACCACCAAATCCGATCCACCACCAAACTGTGACCTATGACCAAGCGACCAACTGTGACCGTCGAAGCACTGTGACTCGCACCCATGGGAAATCGATGAGAGTAAGAGAAGGCAAGGGCAAGAGGGTTGGAAACCCTAGACCATTGCCACCACCACCATCAACAGCGAGAGAAATTTGATTCAGAGTGCAGTTATGAAATAAAGCACTCGTCGATTGTGGGTCACCATGACTCTGCCTCTCTAGGGTGAGTTTGAGAAATTTCGGTTCTTTTTATGTTTGTTGAAAATTTTCTCATTCTTGGTGATATTGATGGAAATGAAAATTTGGGTTTTTGGTTTTAGGGTTTTTGTGGTGTGTAGAAACCTTTTTGTTGGAGGCACTTTCATGGGACGCGCACGCAGCCTCTGCTTCACTCTTTCACTTTATAATCTCTCTCTCTCTCTCTCTCTCTCTCTCTCTCTCTCTCTCTCTCTCTCTCTCTCTCTCTCTCTCTCTCTCTCTCTCTCTCTCTCTCTCTCTCTCTCTCTGTGTTTTATTGGCAAATTGCTACATTTCACATTTCCATTCATCATATTTGCACATTTTTTCTTGTGATGCTGATTAAGGAATTTTCCTGCATTGATCAAACCTTCATGTTCATCTTCTCACTCACTGTATTATGTTTGTTAGCTCTGTTGCTTTTTGTTTCTGTGTCAGAACAATTTTTCCTTTTTTTATTATTATTTCTAAATGTGATGTGTTGGAACCTATTTGTTCTCACTTTGACCAATTTATTAGATGGGATTTTGAACTCACTTGTATGTATGTAGTTACAATAAGGGCCCTCCCTCCCTTTGAAGTCTTTGCTCTATTTCTTTTTGTAGGCATATCCATATACGAATGATTTACCTTAATTGACTTAATTAGTTTGAATTTCTTGTCAATTCTTAAACCCTACTTTTCTTTTCTTTTCTTTTTTTTTTTGTGTATTTTCTTAGTTCTAAAGTTGAAAATCTTGGTTGATTTTTTTTTTTTTAAATTCATTTTTTTCTCAACGACTAAACGCTGTGTAGACTCTGTTCTCTTTTACAACCACTATACTCTGTTTGGTTGCTGAGGAAAGTAGGAAGAGAAAGGGAGAGAAAATCTCTTTATTTCTATGCTCTATGTCAATGTAGTTTCTGTAAATAAATGTATTATAAAGAAGAAGAAAAATCTAGCTCAGCTAAGCCTATTACTTAGGGCTCAATGACTAAGATAATAGGAACTCGGATTCTATCTATGGTGTTGACGATTGACATGTTAATAAGAATAAAATAAAGGGTCAGCTTTGTAAATATCAGAAACATATATAAATAAACTCGTTTCCAACAAAGTTGTGCCCTTTATCTTAGCTATTGGCAGCCAAAGTGAAAGTGGGCACAACACAGAGGACAAAACGCACCGTTTTTGGTTTTCTCAATCCCTGAAACCCTACAAGGTTCTCACTTTCTTCTCTTTCCTTAACATAAAATGCTTTTTTTTTTTTTTTTGTCTTCCATTTTCTCAGCATCCAAACAAGTAGTAGCAAAGCTGCTGCTTTCCTTGACCTTCAATACCACAAATATAACCCTGTGTAAAAAAAAAAAAAAAGGGTTTTTGTTTTCTTGCCAAAATTTGTATGCTTTATTTTGTGGGTGTTTTATTTTCTGAATGAAATACAGAGATTATAGGATAGGAAATTGTAGATTTATACTGATTATTATGGTTTTTGAAGTAGAATGCTTGCAATAGTGCTTATAATGCTTCATTTATTTTTGTTTTACTTCAATTTTTTTCAAGGTTTAATTGGGTCTGGGTTGTAATGCTTAATGGTTGTTTTTATTGAATGCTATCACTGTAGAGGAAATTTTGAACAAAATAAAGAGTTTTGGTCCAAATGGGTAGTAAGAAAAGAAGCTCCAGCTTAGTAGAGGAAGAAGTAGAGGCTAAAATTGTTGTTGTGAAATCATTCAAATCATACTTTGATCTTCCCACAAAATGTTTTACTAATTGCTCGGCTGCAACCATTTTCAACTTCTTTGCAGCTCATAAGTACATGAATGAAAAAAGAAAAGAAAAATATTTAAGGCAAACATGTGCCATATGCTGCAACTATGAATTTTGTTCTTTGCTAAATGTACTACTGAAATCATCAGTTCAGTACCTGATGTTTGGTTGTGGTTTAATCAATACTATATTGTTTACTATATCTGTAGGACATTGTTCATTTTTTCTTTTAATAAGTCATTAATTTTATGCCCATGTAGGAGCTAGTGCGCACTAATGTACATCATGGTTTTTGCAGGCTTGTTTTGTTTTAGCAAAATTGAATCATTAGGCTACATATAACTCTAATGGTCCTCTACTGGGAAGAGATGTTATCTTCACTGACGATGTGAGCTTTGAGGTCTTCTTGGATCATCTCCAAAGATTTGCAGTTCAATAAAGTAGAACACCATTACACCACCACATGCAAATGTAATGTATTTATCTTTAATTTTTCTTTTCCCATTTCTTGTACAAGAATGCATGACATGTATTAATTTTTCTTGTTGGTTACTTATCAAAAGAGGGGAAGAGGGGGTGGGGAGAGTTTTCTTCTTGTCTAGGATTCATAATATATAATGATTTCACTTGGGCAGTGTTTGGTATTTTGTACATTGTGTATTTGGAATACATTAATTTTAAGCCTAAATCTCTATAGTCCTTTTTTAGTGTAAAAACTATGGCTTTCTTCATATAATTATGGTTAAAATTGACAATAAGTAAAACTCTTATCCTAGCTTGGATAATCTTGCAAATTAGTCTAAATTGGACCGTTCTGAAATAAGGGATTGTTAGCCAAGCTCAATTCTAGTCTAAAAACTTTTAAGCAATCTGGTCTGTAGTAGAGAATTAGTTATGAGTTATAAGATTAGGTTGGGCTATGCTGGGCCTCCGGTTATAAAATTTGAGCCAAAACTGGATTAGTCTCTTACTTGGACCAAACTTACACAAATTTTTTGTTTTTAGTTTGACAAAAAAGAAGTTGAAAGGCAGGAATCTCAAATTGTTCATTGGAAAATTAGCCAGTTAGGCTGGTGTTTACCACATCTATTTTGATAGGAATGACATAATTTTTGGGGGCAGAGTTAGGTCTGAGTGTGATCTATTAAAAAATTAAAACTTTTGTAATTGATGTTAGGGGTCATTGGTAGTGGGAAAAATGTTCAAAGTTCTATTCTGCAGGGTTCTTTGTAGCTTATGGAAGATCACTTTGTCTATTTTTTATTCTGTTTAGGTTGCTGTGATTAGTTTGTTTCCTTTGTTGTTGATTGTTCCGTTTTGATCCTATTGCAACTTATGCTGCTTGTTGTATTGTTGTGTTTTTGTTTTTCTTTACTTAAAAAAATTTCATTGATTAAAAAAAAAAAAAAAAACCAAAAAACAATAGTGGAGCCGTTGTAAACAGCAAACTAGTCTCAGCTCAAATACTACTAAGATGCAAAACCCATATCAAACACAACTTCAGATAACGGTAAAAAACAAACAAAGGTTACATCACTCCATACACAAAAACTATAAATCGCATGGCAAAGCACAACCGGTGCTTGAAGTTATGATAAGATTATTTCCAATTAATCCTATCAATTGAAAGGGACTGCATTTTCATGAACTAAAACTTTAATTGTATCACAATACTATAAATATATATATATATATATATATATATATATTTGTGCCTCACGATTTATTCACTGTTTTAATGAAATTATTTATATCATCTTATGTGGAAATTTTCACTTTACAAAGAGAGCTTTTGGTGCTGACACACCCATAGTCAGTGATTTTTTTTTAAGCTAGTTCCTATTTCTGTTTTAGCACGGTTTAGTGGAGCCTTTGTCCTTTTGTAGTTCCTATTTCTATTTTGATTCTTATATAGGGGACATACATTAATCATGCTGATTTTTTACTTGAGATAGGGAAAACATTCAAATTTTTATAATTGGAGATTCCTCTAAAGCTATCAAGAGGCAACAACTAATTATAAGAGGCAGTTTATTAGTAAAGTTTTGTATCATCTTTGTAATTGAGGGTTTAGGGTGCGTCCGTTTGGAGAGAAAATAGGGAGGATGGAAAACTAAGGGAGGAAAATAGGCATTTTTCACTGTTCGTTTGGAGATAAAACTAAGAGAGGATGGAAAACCGGGAGGAAAATTTTCCTCTTGGGCCCACAAAAATTTTCCTCCTAAATTGGGAGGAAAATGAAAGGGAAGAAAACATGGGATGGGGGCATTTACTAAAATGCCCCCATCCCACCTTCAGTAACGTTGAATCACTTTTTTCTTTTTCTTTTTATTTTTCTTTTTTTTTTTTCATTTCAACGTTCACTAACGTTGAATCCTTTTTTTTTTTTTTTTTTCAACAATAACGTTGAACTTTTTATTTTTCCTTTATTTTTTTTTTTCATTTCAATGTTACTATTAAGACAAGGGTATAATAGTCAATTTATACCCTCTCACTTTTCCACACTCCCACTTTTCCACCCCTTCAACCGGACACACAAGAGAGAAAACTAAATATTTTCCATTCTCTCACTTTTCTATCCTTCCACAATTTTCCATCCTCCCACTTTTCCACTCCTCCAACCGAACAGACCCTTAGAGTACTTGCTTATTAATTGATTGTGTCTTGTGCTTAATTGTTGATTAATTAGAAGCCATGTGCTTAACAGTTAGTTAGTTAGAACACAAATAATACATGGAATATAATGCCAAAACTAAATTATTAGTCTACTTAGGTTAGGTAATATGTTGTGCTTTTTCTTAGTTTTTGGATTAAGTGGCAAACCAAAGCCTTTTTTTTTTTTTTTTTCCTGAATGAAAAATGGGTAGGGGCGACCAACGTGGCAAACCACGGTCTTACCCAAATGATCTTCTTGTGCACATATATGACCTTGACATAATTAGTCGTCTATTGCCTACTGGTTAGGTAAGTTGTGCTTTTCTGGACTACGTGGCAAGGCACGGTCCTACCCAATTTATTCTTTAGCAATTTATTCTAGCATTTGACATGTTTGCAGGTATTTTTATAACATTTTTGTTAGAGATACGAACATTATAAATAACATATTCAAACCATGATAGAAATAATATCATCCTTACCATATAAGAGTACTAGTACAGAGAAAGTGTCGTAGTACCCCTTAGTGATATGACTCCCACCTTCCAGGTCTAACAAAGCCAGTGGGGTTGGATAATTTGCCTATTTTTGTTCTTTTCCTAGTGCTGTTGTGTACCTCCTCTATGGCTCTATCACTCTATGTGCTTGGGGTTTCTCCATGACACATATACTTACAAAATGCTATGAAAAAAAGGAAGCAGAAGAAGATGAAGAAGAAATAAAAAAAGATTGGATAGTGGAAGAAAATGAAAGCATTACAGTAAGCATCCTAAATGAACAGAACCAACCACTTTGAGCAGTCATGTAGTGACTTCAAAGTGCAGTTCAGTGCACTTATCCTCCCCCTCAGTCTTGCCTTGTCAATACTTGGTCCATAGAAGTAGATATAAAAACAAAATAAATCCTAAAGATACAACAAACTTTAATATATAATTTTTTACATGCTTATGAATGTGATTAGTTGATATCAATAGTATAATAAATGAATTTACTTTTTTGTGATTAATGTGAATTTACGTGCTTTTTTTGTGATTAACTCTAGTGTCGTGCTTGTAATTTAAAGTGTTAGCATATATTAACTGCTCATGTTTTTTGATTGTAATTAAAACTAGTCATGGTATAGATTTCCCCCTTTACACTTAATCTGCCTGAGGCTCTATAAATGGTTTTGATGGAGATATAATTTGTAGGGAAAATTATAGTTTATGCACATGAGGAATCTCCTGCTAATATCAATTACATCTGCCATTAAACATTACTATATAGTCAACAACCATAAACACATGTGCACCACAATTGAGAATTTTTCTTTTTCGTAAATCACAGGACATTAAAGTTCTAATTTAGTAATTGAAAAATGGATGTAGTGTCATATTTCTACAAGCACATTATTTGTGTACACGTGTTTTTTAATTAAAGTTTGAAGGAGATTAGTGGAACAAATCTAAAAAAGGTAAAGGGTAACTTATTAAACCATAGGTTTGGCAAACAAATTCGCCATATGTTCCAAAGTAGAAAAAGTGTAGTTTCCCTTAACTTTGTAACGTGTGAAGAGACCTAGGAGAAAAGAAGGTGGGGGAGAGACTATATGACACATTTATACCATTTTTTAAGAGTTAGTAGTTCCTAACTAACTCATTTGGTCTTTTTGAATATTGTAAGAGTTGTACATTTGGTAGATTGGTTGGCAATCATGATGCTAAGATGGTTGTGTAATTAATTAATTCAACCAGTTGAAAGGAGAGTACTGACTATGGTAAGAGATCGTACTATTATCTTGACTATGGTATTTATAATGTTCACTATATTGCATGGACACTAATATAAGTATAAGTGTAAACTATAGGAATTGCCATTAGCAAAAAAAAATAAAAGTAAAAACACACCAAAATAACACAGTTAATAACATAATCAAGCACTAAAGGAATTGCCATTAGCAAAAGAAATGAATTGAGGTGGTTTATATTCACCCATCATCTTGTTACTCTTGTTTGTCAAGCCTGAGAATTAACTTAGGTTTATATATATTCTTTTCTTCTTGGCAGATTGCAAAAAGGAAAAGCACTATAAGCTCGTGTGATCAAAGCAAGTGAAGTTGGTGAAAGACTTAAGGTACTTTCTCTAATTTTAAGTGCTTCGTTCTATCTTTTTCACACATGTGGAACGCTAAAATAGAATTGCATATTTAAAGAGATGTCAATTCCTAAAGAATATTGCTAGTAATGATGTTTTAGTTACCAAATGTATTGATAACTTCTCTATGCATTTAAATTCATTGTTTGATTAGGAACATAGCTAAAAGCGAATGATTAAAGATGATTTATTTCTTAAATTAAGGTGAAATTGTGTAATTGAAATGCGTGTTAACTCTTGGATTGTGTTTTCATGAAATCACATTATAGGTATTTCTTGTAAACAACGTTATAGCAATGGATAAGAGTTGGATGAAACTTACTAATAGAAGGTCGCGAAAATATTTAGATGGAGTCCAACAGTTTCTGAATTTTGCATCTAACCATGCACACCCAGATGGAACGATTTCATGTCCGTGTAAAAAAATGCGTACATACAAATTCGTTGCCTATAGATGTTGTACAGGCTCACTTAGTGTCAAAAGGGATTTATAGGTGTTATAACCCCTAGATTTTTAATGGGGAATCATTGTCTACAAAGATTTCGTGACATCAACTAAAACTCCTAATAGTGATGTCCAAGAAAACCCGATAAAGTATACCGATCTTTGTGGCATGTTGCATGACATGTTCCCCATATAAGATATGGTATCTGGGCCAACGGAAGAAGTCCCTAGTGTGCACCAACCCACAGAAGGTCCTAATAAAGATGCACTTCAGTTAATGAAATTGCTTGAAGATGCTAATCAACCTTGTTATAAAGGTTGTAAGCATTTTAGCAAATTGTTAGCCATTGTGCATTTGTATCACATGAAGTGTCTTAATGGTTGGGCCAACAAATCATTTACCATGTTGCTACAATTTTTGCTTGATTTTCTTCCTTTAAATGCTAAGTTACCAAAAGATTGTTACGAGGCTAAGAAGATTATTAACAATCTAGGCTTGAGCTATGAGAAGATTCATGCTTGTCCTAAAAATTGTATTTTATATTGGAAGGATAATGCGAACCTTGAAGCTTGTCCAAACTGTAACCTTTCAAGATGGGAAAGTAATGAGTCTAAAGGTTAATAAAGTACTAATGCTTCCTCCAAGAGAAGAAAAAAGAAAGCTGCAAAGATCCTACGGTGGTTCCCCTTAAAGCCAAGATTGAAGTGACTATTTATGTCTCCTAAAACAGCCAATCATATGAAGTGGCATGTCAATGGTCGTGTGAATGACGGGTTAATGAGGCATCCTGCTAATTCTGAAGCTTGGAAATCATTTGACTCTAAGTACATAGAGTTCTCATCCGAGCCTCGTAATGTAAGGCTTAGATTAGCAGCTAATGGATTCAACCCGTATGGAAATATGAGTACTACTCATAGTACATGGCCTGTCATGTTGATCCCATACAATCTCCCTCCATGGATGTGCATGACAAGGTCTTATTTCATACTATCCTTATTGATTCCTAGTCCAACCTCACCCGGGAACGATATAGATGTGTACTTACAACTCCTAGTAGAAGAACTAAAGGAGTTATGAGATGTTGAAGTAGAAACGTTTGATGTGTCTTCCAAAAAATTATTCCAAATGCATGCTGCATTATTGTGGACCATAAATGATTTTCCTGCATATGGTGATATCTCGGGTTGGAGTACCAAAGGTGCTCTTGCATGTTCCTTTTGTAACTATGATAATCAGTCTCGTCGGTTAAGATATGGAATAAATTTAGTTACATTGGACATAGGCAATTCTTGGATAGAGATCATAAATTCTGTAAGCAAAAAAAATCATTTGGTAGGCATGATGATATGAGACCAGCTCCTATTATAGTACCCAAAGGGGAAATCATGTTACAAACTGATGCTGTAGTCGATCATGTATTTGGGAAGAAAAAAGTTAATTTGACCAATAAAAGAAAAAGAGGGGAGGAAGCCTTAACTGTGTGGAAGAAAAAAAGTATATTTTTCACCTTGCCTTAGTGGGAGGACCATGTGTTGCATCACAATCTTGACGTGATGCACATTGAAAAGAATGTAGTGGATAATATAATTGGCATATTGTTGAATTTGGATGGCAAGACAAAGGAGAACTTGAAGGCACGTCAAGACTTAAAGGATATAGGTATAAGAAGTGGACTTCACTTGGAAAAGGTTGGGAATGATCAGACACGTATGCCACATGCTTGCTACCATATGAATGCTAGTGAAAAAAATGGTTTTCTGCAAGTTTTGAAAGATGTAAGAGTGCCAGATGGATATTCTTCAAACATCTCACGTTGCGTTAAACTCAAAGAACTCAAGATTAGTGGGATGAAGAGCTATGATAATCACATCTTAATGCAGCAGCTTTTTCCAATAGCAATACGTGGATCTTTGCCCCCTGAAGTGAGTAGGAATTTAATTGACTTATCTTGTTTCTTTAGGGAGATATGTTTCAAAATACTAAATGTGGAGGAACTTGGGGCTCTTGAGAAGAGAATTGCAGTGACATGTGTGAGTTGGAAAGGATATTCCCTCCCTCTTTCTTTACAGTGATGGTACATCTACTCATGAATTTGGCTAGCAAAGCCAAAGTTGCTAGCCCAGTTCATTACCGTTGGATGTATCCCATAGAGAGGTGACACATATCTTAACTTGCTCTATTTGGTTTTGTTTAACTTACCAATTTTTCGTTGTTGATCATGGGCTTTCCAATAGGTACTTGTCAAGACTTCTGTCTTACGTGCATAATAAAACTTATCCAGAAGGCTCCATTGTAGAAGGGTATATAGCAGAGGAATGCTTAACATTCTGCTCTCACTATTTTAAATCTATTGAAACTGCATTCAATCGGCGTGTAAGGAATGTTGAGGAATCCATGGGTGCAGTGGTGAGCATTACACTAGATTCAAATTCATGGATCCAAATCCATCTTTATATGCTATTCAATTGTGAAGAAATCACTCCATTTCATGAGTAAGTGATATGTCCTTGCATATCCTTTAACGACATTCCAATACAATACCCTAGATTAACACTAACACGATTGTCTACACAATGTACGAATAGCGGAGATCAAGGCTGGTTTCTCTTTTCATATAACTGATGATGTTATTCAAAAGCAGCACATAGAGGAATTCTGCAGTTGGTTTAGGGAATATGTAAGTAAAGCATATATATATATATATATATATATATATATATAGTTGTATTTTCGGTTGTAACACTTTAGATATCATACTTATAATAAAAGTCTTCCTCTATAATAGGTGATGTCAATGAATGTCTCAAAGAGAAAGGAACTCTGTGATTATGTTAGATGGTTTGCTCGATATCCAAATAATGAAGTAAAACAATTTAAACGTTATGTCATAAATGGTTTGAAGTTTCGCACCAAAGATTTTGAGACAACTAGGAAAACTCAAAATAGTAGAGTTTATGTTGTTACAGAAGGTGGTGCTACTAATTATGGTGTGCTAATCGATATTATTAACTTGAACTACTCCGACAAGTATCGATATGTATTATTTAAATGTCAATGGGCTGACGTTATTAGTGGGAGAGGATGCAAAAAAGATGACTTTGGCTTTCCTCTTGTCAATTTTTAAAGATTGATACACACAGGTGATCGATTGATTGACGAACCTTATGTATTAGCTGCAAGTGTGTGGTGTTTAATGTTTTGATGTCCACTATATTGCTGCAAGTGAAGCTTTTATTATCAAATTGTTACTCTTTATCATCATGCAATTCCTCTTATTCTTTTACTTTGGTTTCCAATAGATAAAAAATTATATTTTAGAGCAGTTTGGCTTTAGCTAAAAGTGGCTTTAGATCCTTAAAACATACTATATATAAACATGTAATTTTGTTGAATATAAATAGAGTCAGAGAATAATAAGGACCGTCATTCTAAACAGGATGACTTACATACTACTGGCTCTTGTAGCTATGCTGTGTATGCTACAAAAAAGGTAATAAGTATTATGACTCTTTTTTAAATGATTTCGACTTCTCCTAAAGTTTATGTGGAACTTTGTATTATCATTACATAAATATGCTGTTCATAATGTAGGCAAAAACAAATGGACATCCTATAGAGCGTGTAATATTATATCAAATACTACATACTCATAAAGATGGATCTGCAATTAATCCTGTAGTGAAAGCAAAAATGGTGAGTAATTTCTCCATTGTAGTTGGGGGTATTGTATATAGAAACAATACTACCACTTATGTCAGATGAGCTTTGTTCAAATAATTCAAGTCTTAGAAGTTTTGAAAAATATTGTATATAACTTTTGAACCAACATGTCTTTTTTTACAAAAACCAAGCATAAGATGAAATTCCATGTGGTTGTTTGAACACTTGTGTAACTTTTTTGAAATCCTATGTCCCATCCTATATATATGTATATGTATGTTGTGGGGTCATTTTAACTATATGATTTCTAACTTTTTTTTATTTTGTTCAAACCCATATATCAGGACAAAATAAAGGAATTGTTGGTTGACCTTTCGAATCAATTGCAGTCATCTGACACAAGTGGTAGTATTGCATGGTCAACAGATGATGTGTTTACCAAAGTGATGGGTAAGAAGCGTAAAAGTCGTATTTGTGGGGTAGGATTTGGTCTAAGCCCAAGTGGTTGAAGTAGCAAGAGTGCTCTCACGGACATTGAAATGCCCTCAAGTCAAGCAAGGGATAATGAAGTTGCACAACTGAAGGCTTCCATGGCTACTATGGAGGAGAAACTAGCGGGTTTTGATGAAATGAAGCAAATAATTAGTCAATTCGAAGAAATAGAGCAAAGAATGGCTTGCATGCTTCAACAAATGCAACAAATTTCTCTCTAATGCAATTAGGTATATTAATAAAGACTTAGTCAATGTTTTTCTCTTTGTAAGCACATCGTTGTTGTTGTGAATGCTTGATTTCTTTTGAAGACGAACCCAAAAATGTACTCATTCTTAAACCTTGGAATAACTGACTATGTTTAGTTTAGACAATTTCCTACCCCATATCTTTAGGTGAGGTTCAGCTTTCAGCAAAGACTATTCAAAATTTTCAGATAGTATAGAAGTATTGGCCAGTTTGGAAATTTAGGTCTATCAACTTTGTTGAAATTATGTTCCAACATTGAAAAATTAGATGTTCATTTTTGTTAGGACATATGTAGTTCAAGTGGTTTCAAACATATGTCACTATTTTATGTAATTGGCTTATCCTTTGACAACACGCACTTTACTTGTAATTGGGTAGATTTAGGATGTGTTTAACGCTTAAAGAAACTGTGTTTCAAGATCAAGTGTTGAAGTCATCAAGTTTGTCCAAGAAACAATCTGGAAAGTGCAAGTGATTAAAGCTCGACACCTAGTCTCGACACATGCATCTATCGAGCTTTAGAAGCTGTTTCAGCTCCGAGGCTCAACAGCTTCTTGACAGATCCTTGACACTTCTATCTGTTGAGATTTAAAGAAATCAGATTCTCAGTTCTGTTTTAATTCCAATCTGTGAATGTGTCTTTGGGACTTCTTTTCTCCTAACCCTAGACATATAAAAGGATTGTTTTAAGGGCCATCAAAGTGACGCAAGTTGCACAAGCATTGAGAAATCCTTGTTCATGCAATTTGTGACCGAAGACAAAGTTCATGCCCTAGTTCATCTCTTGTGAAGAAGTTGCTGTGTAATGTGCACCGTAGGGTTTTGTAATCGAGCATCTTCTTGATCTTCATCGTGTGGATGAATTGAAGAACTTTGCAGCCAACATTTCTTTTTCTAGTTGGTGAATTGAAGTCACATACTAGGATCCGCGCAATTGGTTAGTCACGTACTTGGGAGCCGTGCATCAAAAGGAGAAACTGTCACTACAGAGCAAGTTCAACTGTAGGTTGGTAAGGTACTTGGGATTCCTTGCTTGTAACCGCTTGTTGTGATAATAGTGGAGTTTCGAGAGTGGTGACCTTAAATCACCCAGTGGGGTTTTTGCCGTCAGGTTTTCCCCATTCGTAAACAAATCACCATGTCATTTATTTTCCGCTGCATACTTTAGTTATTGGTGATTTGTTTGTGCTACCATGTGAATTTGCATGTTAACTTAAATAATTAATAACTCAGCTAATTAATCAACTTAATTAATCACAAAGGGTCAACACATTTATGGCCTATCAGTTTTGTTTTTTATTGTAATGGTGAGGAATAAGCCACATCAATTGGATGGGAAAGCACTGTGTATATCACTCATATTTGGGTTAGCATTTAATGGACAATTAATTCTTAACATTCTTGTTACTTTAATATTTGTCTCTTCTTTATTTGAATGTGGAAAAGTAGCTCCACTCAAACTGATTTGCTATTGATTTATTGAAGCATGTAAGTGTAAATCAAGATTATACAATTTTAAAGAGCCAGATGCTTAAGGAAAATGTATAATTTGTATAACTGTTTTGACATGATTAAGCTAGGAGTCAAATTAAGAATCCAGATACATTTGGAATGGCTATACTGTTGTTTCTGCTATGTTTTACAAGTTTAGAATAAGGGACATGGGTGACTTGACTGATAGGTTTGTTAATAATTTCCTAAGCCTCAACATTTGTTTTGTGTCTATCTTTGAGCTTTATGATATTTGTTACATTTCGATGTCACTTCTGTTAAAATGACTTTTAGAGGTTTAAAACATAAGAGACATGTAGGACGTTCCTTCGGTCGAACATTCTCCAGCTCTGCCAAAATCGTCAACCGCATCCTATCAACCAAGCATCTTATTAGTTTTATCTTGGTGTTCAAGGACTTTTTGTTGTACAAAGAACTATGGAAGAACAACCGCATTTTTTGCAATTGTTGAAGGATATTTTTAAACACTTTGGAACTTTGATTATAGTATTAGCTTAATTTGAACAATTGTTTTATTCAAAATGCCACATCTTTTTTTGTTAATCTTATGATGGTGGTTATAGACAACATTATGTATTTGATAATATATTTCTATGTTAATATACGTTAGTTTGGAGACATTTTTGGTGTCCTTAAATAATTACATTTGTGGTTAGTTTGGAGATATTTGTGGTGCTGTTAATTAATTACATTTGTGGTATTGTGTTAGTAGAGCTAAAACTATTACAAGTTCTTTGTAACAGGTCTGAACAATATATTTGATGCAAAACAAGTTCTTTGTAACAGATTGAACAATATATTTAATGTAAACAGTGGTTTTAAAGCCTACTAGGAAAAAAAAAAAAAGACTTATAGCGGCGGTCAAAAAGCGCCACAATAGGTTCACATTTTATGTATTAAATGAAACCCTATAGTGGCGCTAATAGCCCGCCTCGAGATGTTTGAACCTATAGCGGCGGGTAGACACGCTACTAAACGTACGCACATATAGCGGCGTTTCCACCCTTCGCTAAAGGTACAAACATATAGCGGCGTTTCCACCCGCCGCTAAAAGTGCAATTAGTCCGTTTAAATTGACAGCTTATAGCGGCGTCATGTGCCTGCCGGTAAAGGTGGACACCAATAGCGGCGGGCACAACCCTCCTCTAAGAGTCATTTGACACGAATTCGAACATCGTATGACGGCGGTTTTATGCTCGCCGCAATAGACCAAAACCGCCGCTAAAAGGTGTATCTACAGCAGGGCATTTTGGTATCGCCAAAATAGAGCTATTGCGGCACCCCAAGGCTGGCGAGTAGAACCGCCACAATAGCCCCCGCTACTAAAGGTCAAATGTATCTATAGCGGTAGTTTTTGGGGCTTTAGTAGCAGTTTTGGCCTACTGCACTAGGTCTTTTTTTTGTAATGTTTGATTAAAGACTTTTTTGCCACTTACTTTTGAAATCTCAAATTTAATTTGTTGCTTTTGAGATAAAGTTTAATTTATTATTTTTTTAAATATCAAGATTTAATGTATTATTTTTAAAGTTATGGAGTTTAATTTGTTACGCAACTTGAATTATAAGGGTTAAAATATAATTTCTCAAAAATAATTTCAAAAGAATAAAAGTAAACCAGGGTTCTACGTAATTTGAATTATAAGGTTTAGAACTTCTACCTACTTATATCAATCTTATGAGCAGTGATTGTAATACATAAAATATGAAATAAAATTAATAAAAAAATGAACAACATTTTAAATTTTATCAAAAACTATATAATCATGATAGGATTATGTAGAGCGGTATTTTTTAAAACCCAAGAAGTTTAGAAAAGACAATCTAATATGTCACAGGTGGTAAATAGGAATCAAATAATTAAAAAAAATATATATGATATGATATATATATATATATATATTTATATAATATATGTTACAGGAGGTAAATAGGAATCAAATAATTAAAATATATATATTATATGATTTTTTTTATGAGAAAAATATATGATATGAAAGTTTTTTTTTTTTTTTTTGAGAAACTATATGATATGAAAGTTGATTTGAAAGAACCCAATCCGGAATTTTCATATTTAAATATGCAATTGTCATGATTAGTGTTTGCTGTTACAATTTAGTCTTTTAGAACATGTAAAAATCTTATATATATATATATATATATATATATGGGAAATGCTAACGAATGCCCTTAGGGCATTGGTTAACAATCCATTTAAAGGAAGTTTTTATAGGAAAATGAAATAAAACAATTAATGTTTTGACAACTTTTTTCATTTCCCATAAAAGTGATGTTAAAACTTTCCTAAAATGGATTGTTAACCAATGCCCTAAGGGCATTCGTTAACATGACCCTATATATATATATATATAAAATAAGAATTTGGTGTCTTCCAAGCCATGTTGACCATAAGATTTCTTACTTTCATCACCCGTTTCATGATAGTTTATTCACCCAACGTTTTACTTGCATGCGGCCACTCTCGGACTAAATAAAGAAATAATACTCCCAAATAATTAATAATAGCTACACGCATGCTTCTTGTTGTCTGACCTTTCCTTGTCCTTCTCGATAATAAAAATCGTATAGTCCAGAAGACTTTAAAAAAAAAAAAGAATCGGAAATATATATATTTTGAAAAACCATTAACAATAATTAGCCTCATCACACGTAATCTCCATTAAGATCGAGGGCTACCAGCCCAGGCTACTAGGAGAGTAAGAATGCTTCCAGTAATCTCCATCGTGATCGTCAGTCAGCATCTGTCGTGCAACTGCCTTCCATCCAACATATACAATCCATGGCTACCGCTATGGCAGAACTAACCTATCAGAACCAAGAGTTGAATAGGGAGATCAACAAAAGGAGGCAACACCATGAAAGACATGCGGAAGGGCAAGCCCAGGGTCAAGAGGGAAGGGGGAAAACGTTGAGTCCGAGAACCAGTCAAGGGGTACTGCTTCAAGAAGAGTGCCTCACTTGGAGAGGGAGATAGACCAGATGAGAAAAGCCATGGATGAAATGAAGGAGAATATGAGACGGGCGACCCTATGGATGACTTAGTTTATTGAACGGACTCCCCTTTCACGGCTTTCATCAATAGTCATCCCCTACCCCCGAAATTCGAAATGCCCTCCTTGGATTCATATGATGGAACTCGCGACCCGTGTGTTCACATTGCTACCTTCAAGACTACCATGCACCTTTAAGGGGTTTCGAACGAGATTATGTGCAGAGCATTCCCTACCACCCTTAAGGGACCAGTGCGGGTGTGGCTCAGCAAGATACCCCTAAACACGGTGAGCTTATTCGAGGAGTTGAGTAAGTTGTTCGTCAATATTTTCATTGGAGGACAATATCACAAGCGATCCTTTTCCAGTTTGCTAACTATAGAGCAAGGAGAAAATGAGAGTTTACGATCCTTCATTACCCAGTTTAACAGAGAAGCCTTGACAGTGAATGAGATGGTCGACAAGTTGTTATTGGCCGCCTTCCATAAAGGGGTCAACCCTGACTTGTTCATTCATAAGCTCTACGAGCAAGAACTACAAACTATGGCCAAACTTATACATTCGGCCCAAAATTTCATGAATGCTGAGGACGCAATCATAGCCAAGAAGAGGAAGAGAGCAGAACATTCAGAAGCAGGTCACTCGTGTCATCCAGATCAGGGCCCTTGTCCAAAAAATGCTCGTGTAAAAGAGAAAAAAGATAGAGAAGGCAAGAAGACGAGTTCTTCAGCGAGAAAACTAGTAGTACACTCCCTTGAATACGCCACTGGCTCAAATACTTATGCAAATCAAGGACGATCCGTCCTTGAAGTGGCTAGAAAAAACGAAAGGAGATCCTAAGAAGTGCAATAGGAATAAGTATTGTCGCTTCTACAGAGACCACGAGCACAACAGAGACGAATGTTTTAATTTAAAGCAACAGATAGAGAATCTTATTAGACAAGGAAAGTTGAGGAATTTCCTTGGACGAGAAGCTAAAGGCCAAGGTGGAGGAGTCTTCATGACCACCACTTGGAGAAATAAGAGTTATTGTAGGAGGAACCTCTGCAGCTCAGTCCTCCAAATCAAGGAAGACATACCTAAAAGTGGTGCAAAACGTCCAGCTGTCTGGATGATCTCCCAAGACGAGGGAAGCTACCGAGCAAGCAATCATATTCATGGACGAGGATGCTGAAAGAGTTCACCACCCCCACAACGATGCGATCGTTATTACCTTGCTCATTGCTGATTATATTACCAGGAGGGTGTTGGTAGATAATAGCAGCTCAACGAGCATTTTGTATTACCCCGCCTTCCAGCAAATGAGGCTAGGACGAGATTAGCTCCGACCGGTGAATTTGCCATTGGTAGGATTTGGAGGAATGAAGGTGCAGCCTGTGGGCACCATTACATTACCTGTGGTAGTTGGGGTGTACCCGCAACAGATAACAAAAGAGGTAAACTTCCTTGTTGTTGATTGTTCGTCATCATATAATGCCATTAGGCCGACTTTGAATAGTTGGAAGGCGGTGACCTCTACCTACCATTTGTCTGTCAAATTCCCAACCGAACATGGAGTGGGTCAAGTACAGGGAGATCAGTTAGCTACCAGAGAGTGCTACTTAGCCATGTTGGCAATGGATGAGCATGTGCAAACAATGAGCATAGATGAAAGAAGGACTGCTGCAGAGCCTACTGAGATGTTAGAGGGCGCCCCATTGGACAAGAACAGACTCGAGAAGTTTACTAGAGTTGGGGCGAGTATCAAAAGGGAGACAAAGCATACACTGGTCCAGTTTTTGAAGAAAATCCTTGAGGTCTTTGCATGGAGTCATGAGGACATGCCGGGTATTGACCCAAATGTCATTACTCATCGTCTAAACGTATATCCTTACTCTAAACCTGTGCATCAGAAGAAAAGGATTTTTGCTCCTACGCGAGACAATGCCATCAAAGAAAAGGTACAGAAGTTGATTATCGTGGTGTTTATTCGAGAAGTCTATTATCCAGATTGGTTGGCAAATGTAATCATAGTAAAGAAGACAACGACAAGTGGCGAATGTGCGTAGACTTTACTGACTTAAACAAGGCTTGTCCTAAGGACAGTTATCCATTGTCATGCATTGACCAACTGGTGGACTCGACAATAGGTCATAAACTGCTAAGTTTTATGGACGCCTTTTCAGATTACAACCTAATAAAGATGGAAGAGACAAATCAAGAAAAGACTTCCTTCATTACTAGCCAAAGGTTATTTTGCTACAAGGTAATGCCCTTTGGTTTAAAGAACACATAGGCTACTTACCAAAGACTAGTTAACCACATGTTCCGTCCTCAAATCGGATGGAATGTGGAGGTTTACGTAGATGATATACTAGTAAAGAGTTTGGATGAAGGGAAGCATCTTGACGACCTTCAAGAAACCTTTGACACACTAAGGCGGTATAACATGAAATTAAATCCAAGTAAGTGTGCTTTCGGAGTTTCGTCAGGGAAGTTTTTGGGGTTCATTATTTCACATAGAGGAATTGAGGCAAATCCAAAGAAAATTCAGGCAATACTAAATATAGAACCACCGAAGAACATCAAAGAAGTCCAGTCTCTTATCGGACAAGTTGCCGCCCTTAACAGCTTCATTTTGAAAGCTACTGACAAATGTTTACCATTCTTTAGAGTCCTCAGGAAGGCATTTGAGTGGATAGACGAGTGTTAGAAGGCCTTCCAAGACCATTGTTGAGCCCATCTACTCCTGGAAAGGAATTATATTTGTATTTGGCAGTGTCCCTACATGCTATGAGCTCGGCATTGGTTAGAGAAGAAGGGCAGATTCAGAAACCAGTTTACTATACCAGCCGGGCACTAAAGGGAGCGGAAGGACGATATCCAATGATGGAGAAGCTAGCCTTTGCTTTGATCATGACCTCTAGAAAACTGAGGTATTATTTTCAAGCTCATGTTATCAACATCCTAACAGATCATCCCTTAAAGAAGGCAATGAACAAATTGGAAGCCATAGGACGATTAATACAATGGGCAGTGGAGATTAGTGAGTTTGATATTAGGTACCAACTGAGGAGCGCAATAAAGGCACAGGCGTTGGTAGATTTCATAGCAGAGTTCACTCTCAGCTAGGACGAGTTGGACAAAGAGGTAGGAGCTCAAAGGTGGGTTATCAATGTAGACAGATTATCCACACTATATGCAAGAGGAATTGGAGTCATACTGAAGTCCCTAGAGGGTGATAAGCTAAAGTACACAACCCATTTACAATACCAAACCACCAACAACGAAGCTGAGTATGAAACTCTACTCAAAGGGCTGGAGTTGGCTAAGTCCCTAGGGGTGGAATCAATAATAGTCAAAGAAGACTCTCAACTAGTCATCAATCAAGTGAATGGAATGTGTGATACTAAGGAAGATTAGATGAAGAAATACCTTAACAAAGTAAAGTGGGTTGTCCAAAAATTTAAAGAAGTGAGTTTTGTTCAACTCCCAAGGGAAGAAAATATAGAAGCAAATGCCTTGGCAAGAGCAGCTTCGACAAGAGGGGTTATGGACGAATATGACAAGGTCCAGTACATGCTGAGCATAGACCTTCCAGATATACAAAAAATATGAAGAGGAGAAAATTGGATGAGTCCAATAATAATCTATCTTAAGGATGGAAGGCTTCTAGAAGACAAGGACGAGGCTAGGAAGTTAAGGGTCAGGGCTGCCAAGTATGTTCTCATAAATGAAGTGCTATACAAGCGAGGTTTCTTCCAGCCCTACCTAAGGTGCCTAGCTTCGGATGAGTCAAACTATGTGTTGAGGGAGGTCCATGAAGGAGCATGTGGAAATCATTCTAGAGCAAGATTGCTAGTCCATAAGGTCGTCCGTGTAGGCTACTACTGGCCCACAATTCAAGCAGATGCTAAGGCTTATGTCAAGGTGTGTGACCAGTGTCAGCGCTATAGTAACATCCTTAGACAGCCATCAGAGTACTAGACCCCAAAGATGGCCCCATGGCCCTTTGCACAATGGGGATTAGATATCCTAGGTATTTTCTCCCTAGGAATCAGATAAATGAAATTTTTAATAGTAGAGATTGACTACTTTACCAAGTGGGTGAAGGCCGAACCTCTTACAAAAATCACTGAGTAAAATGTTAAGAATTTTGTTTGGAAGAATATTCTATGTAGGTTCAGAGTACCTAGGGTACTAGTATCTAATAACAGACGGCAGTTTGACAACTCACCTTTCAGGGACTTTTGTGAACAGTTTAGAATCAAGAATCACTATTCCTCACCCTCTCACCCGCAGGAGAACGGACAAATAAAAGTAGCAAACCGATCCTTGTTAAAAATCATCAAGATTCGGCTTGAGGGGGCAAAGGGGATATGGCCAGATGGGTTGCCAGGTGTTCTTTAGGCCTATAAAATGACTGTGAGGACCCCGACAGGAGAAAACCCCTTTAAGTTAGCCTACGGAAGTGAAGAAGTCATATATGCAGAAGTTCATATGGCTAACCATCGAGTGATGAAGTATCAGGAGAAAGAAAATGAAGAGCAACTTTGTCTTAACCTCGATCTTATTGACGAGGTAAGGATGGATGCAGAGCAAAGGACAGCGAGATACAAAAATCTTATAGCTAGGCAGCATGATGCCATGGTAAAACCCAAGCATTTCAACGTTGGGGACCTCGTTCTCAAAAGTGTCTCCTTGGCAAACCAGGAATCCAGCTCATGGAAAATTGAGACCCAATTAGGAAGGACCCTATAGGGTAATCAACTGCAAAAGGCAGAGGTCGTACTACTTGGAGGATTTAGACAGACGAAAGTTAGAGCATCCTTAGAACATGGAGCACATGAAGAGGTACTATCAGTAATGAGCTTGGATGAAATTTACCAAGGACAAGGGAGCAGCTATAGACGAAGTCACTGCTATGGTCTACGTGTTTACTCATGTTTACTGTTATGTGTTCTTATTACTACTATTGTGTGTTTTAAGAATAAAAAATGTACTAGTTCTTAAACTTTTGCACCGTTTACAGACAAGATTATGAAAGACGAGGGTATATACATTTAAGTATTTTCTTAAGTATTTTCCTAAGGCACTGGCTTCTAAGCATGTGCCATATTTGTAGATGATGTTTATATAATAATATGGTTTGGATTTCTAATGTATTTAATGCATAAATCTAATTTCCATAATAGCATCCACAAAAAAACAAAAGCCTAAGACGAATGAAAATCTCTAGAATCAGGGATGTAACATTCATAAGCTTTCCTCGAAACGAGGATAAAGCAAAGAAAAATAAGATAAGGCATACTCCTTTGAAAAACAAACGGATGAGAAAAGGGCATACTGTGAAGCATTAGTCTATGAACGAGCAGCTAGCCAAGACGCTCCAGTGTTTTAGGATGACTAAAACACTAGAAACGTCTTGACGAAAGACGAATGCCAATTGACCAGCCTATGGACAAGAAAAAGGACTGGCAAAATCAAAGTTACCACTCCTAGGACGAGTTATACTCAAAATTTAAACGGCAAACGAGACACCCAAATATAAGTGGGTCGTCCATAAGAAAAACATGTGGACGACCCTTTAACACTTAGAGTGGAAAACTATTTAGAAGCCAATAACATTAATAGCAAAAACAGAGAATAGACCCGTCCATACAATAACGGTCAACAATGGGTAAAAATAAACATATAATTAAGTTTAAACAAGGGTAGACAACCACCGTCCAAAAACACTTACAAAGTAAGCTTTAAAAGGTAATTGTTAAAATAAACTCGTCCAGAGTATCTTGGACGAAATGCACTCTAAACAAGGAAATTCATCAAGTTATAGGGTGGGCGATCTACACCCAAAAACCTTTAAAGGGAAAGGGTAAAGTTAGATTGTTTGCAAGCTCGTCCTAAAATTGTGGATGAAGAAAATGTACTTGAGTTACATCAAAAGGTCCAAAACAATGGGCCAAACAAAAAAACAAAACAAA
Organism: Castanopsis chinensis; assembly: GCA_032878915.1. Lineage (NCBI taxonomy): Eukaryota > Viridiplantae > Streptophyta > Magnoliopsida > Fagales > Fagaceae > Castanopsis > Castanopsis chinensis. Next base: position 9,171,530 of record JAVQMG010000126.1, on the reverse strand, counting down.
ACAAAAACAAAAACAAAAACAAAAACACAGCACACTTTAATAAGCAAAGTATTAAAATCTCGTCTTCAGCCAGTAGGGGCGTCAGCATTAGGGTCGTCCTGAGGTGGTAGAGTAGTGGCATCAACCTCTACATTGATATTTTCTGAACTCGTCTGAAGGAGGGAACTTGTAGCAGCCCCACCAAGGTTGAGTTTGATAGAGCTGAAGTCAATCTCAAGGAATTTATCCATGGCGTCCCTCCTGAAATTTTCAAAACCAGTTGCATAGTTGGTATCCGTCAAATCAGTGAATTGTCTGGACCCTTTAAACTCTGCAACTACATCTCCCTTAGCTTTTTCAAGAAGGGCACTTAACTAGTCGCTCTTCTTCTAAAGGAGATCAAGACAAGCATCCTTCTCTTTAACATTAATCTTCAACTCCTCAACCTGATTTTGCATCCCCTTTGCCTCGTCCTTGGACTTGGCAGCCACCTCAGCCCACCTTTTAGACTCGTCCTTCACCTTTTGGATCCTCTTCTCTAGTAGAACCCTCGTCTTGTCCAGCTCATTAGCCTGCCTGGACACAATTATAAACTTCGACATTGCCTGCATAAATTAAATTTTGTTACAATACATACATGTATATTAATGACAGGACAAGGTATACATATATAAAGAGTACGTTCCTTTTAAAGTTCATGAACACTAGAATGCTCAAAGTCCTTCAAAGACATGTCATAACATGCTGTCACATCCACATCCGTCACAACCTTCTTGAACCTTTCCCAAGCTAAGTCCTTATTTCCAGTAAGGTTTTGAGACACTTGTTGAGAAGGTTGCGACGAGGCAAGTGGATCGACCCTGGATGGGATTTGTGCAGATAAGGGATCCTTGGGCTTTGAATCAACATCCAGAATCTAGACGATGTGACCCTAGGGAAGGAGACAAGGACTAGTTTGGACGTCCTGAGGTTTGGCATCTTGAGGCTTGGATGACCTATGCTTAGCTCTTTTCTCTTCACGCTTGCTTGGAAGGTTCCCCAAATCAACTCCTAGTGACAGGCTTTTTCTTTTATCACCAGCGGATAAACGAGGCTGGGATTGTACCCCCTGCCCAATTGCCTCATCTACCACTTCTTTGCCCTTTTTCTCTTTCATCATAACCATTCCTGAGAAGAAGGACATTAATCACCTAAAAAAAAAAAAAAAAAGAGAAAAGGGGAGAAAAGAAGAACTCATGTCTACAAACAGTAAGCTCGTGGGCAATAGTCTCAACGGATGGCTCTGGACCTAACCACTTGGACGTTGAAGACTCACCAAAGAATGGAAAGTCCTATCAATATATAGACGTGCCTTTTGGACTCGTTCAAGATAGAAACTGCTCAAATAAGGTTGTCTAACACCTACCCAAAAGAAAAAAAAAAAAAAATTAGACGACTACAATCAAGAATAAATAAAATAAATAATAAAATGATGGCCAGACATACCTTTAGGATGAAGGTTCCCTAACTCTCTAGTGTAGGGAAGGAATGGATCCCTATCAACCTCAATAGGGCGTCTAGCCCAAAATCCAAAGACGAAGAAGAATTTTGTCTTCCATTTCCTATCCAAGGTAACTAAAGACTTTATTAACCTATAATCTCTCCCTCTGGCTATAAATTAATAGAAGCCAAGAGATTGGTTAATCTTAGAGGGTTTGTAGTAGAAGAGGAACTCATCCACAGTAAGAGGATGATCCCCCTCAAACACCTCCCTCCATAAAACTTGCATAGCGACAATTAGCCTCCATGCGTTAGGGTTGAATTGACATATACCTAAACCTAACCTAGTAAGCAACTCCCTAGTGAAAGCATTAAGAGGCAACCTCAAACCCCCCAAGAGGTAAGCCTCATAAATGCCAACGCCAAACCGGGGTTGACAACACCACTCGCCACGCACTGGTACCTTGGGATTCAAGTCTGCAGGAATTTGGTACCAAGTCTTAAGGACGTCTAATTTTCTCTCTTTTGTTTTAGAGGTGATCCCCACTACATAACTATACACAATCTCATCCTCGTCTTGAACAATAGACGAGGGAGCACTTGTACTAGCCTTAGACCCGGATTCAGCCATCGTCCTAAGTCCTCCTGAAATACTTCTAAGGGAACCCAAGGACACCAGACGTATACTCATCTGTAGTGTTTCCCCCACTACTGCTATTGCAATCACTGCTACTATTATCACAAGACCCACTAAAACTGCTAGGGTCATGATACTCGTCAATGGCCTTATCGACACTATTGCTAGACGAAGAAAGGACCACCTCAGACATTCTTTAAGAAAATTTAAAACCTGAGGACAAGGATGGAGAAAATACCTAGATCTAGACAGAGATTATGGACGCAGGAAACTTCTAGACGAGGCGCTAAGACGAGGGATGTCAAAGAAGAAAATTTTAGAAGTATGAAGGGTAGCGGAGGAATTCCACTATTTAGAGGAAGCAAACCCTAGTACCTAAAGCGACACAACCATCCAAAAGGTGATATGTGGCATGTTCCTAAAAAAATTAGTCGACGTGACCAGTCACCAATTGGATCATGACACGTGGTACACCTAACTGCAAACAACATCCAAAGAATGACGTCAGCTTATATATTTCCTAGACGACCCATGGACAAGGGGACAACTGATGGGGTATGATAAAATATAACTCCAATGTCGTCCATGATGGTCGTCCAGGATAAAAACGGGAAAAATGAAGGGCATAAAAGGCTCATTCGTAACAAGCTCATCCATGCAGGAAGGTGGTTGGATGAGCCTCACATAGTAAAAATTGAGGTTCATTAAGAAGGTCGTCCACAAAAGAACGACCTTCCTTAAGGTTCATTTGAGAGAGAAAAACTAACTTTGGCATCGGAGGGTTCTTGGCCGACAACTCTGGTCATCTTTGATCATTGTTCTTTCTTTTTCAGGCCATCAAGACATCCAATAATCTTTTTAAATCCTAAGCATTTAGCCTATTGATTTTCTTTCCATCATTAAGTAATATAGATATTAATAACGAAAAATTTAACTAATACTCTAAATGCACTAGTTATGAAAATATTTTTATAACTTTCTTATAGAAAGAGAAAAAATCAAACTCATTTTGTCACTGTTTTTTATATTTCTTGTGAAAGTAGTATTGAAATTTTCTTAAAATTACCTATTAACAAATTCCCGAAAAGTATCTATTATCTAGACCATATTAATTAATAATGTTGCATTCAGCTAACAATAAAAAAAAAAAAAACAAAACAAAATACAAGATAACTGTACTGCGTGCATAGGAGGAATAGAAAGTGTAAGGCCACAAATTAAACCCAAACCCAACAATGAGAAGGGGATAGGCCAAAGAGACCTAATACAATGAAATTTGTAAAGAGTGGACTTGCAATCTAGGTTCTAGAACTATTTAGATGACAAAGATGATGGGCTCAATCCCAAAATTGCATATAGGAAACTATTTATATGACAGAACTTGTCCTTGGACGTAAGCCAAGGATGACTTGTATTTTCTCTCTCTAGGATAGATTACAACTATAGATGGTGATGTGTACAGTGTTTTCTTTCTTTTCTCTCTCGTTTTTCTCCCTCTTTTTCTCCCCCTTTTTTCTGAATGTCCCTCCTTCCTTTTGTACCATCCTTCTTCCTTCCTTTTTCTTCCACGTAAGGGTTAGATTGTTGGTTTAGATACTTGTCCCGTCCACCTCCCCTGGAGTCTTTTGAGGTAGATATCAGGCTAAACTCTGATGTTCAGGTATCACTTCCCTATGAATGTGGCTAAAGAAGCAGTCGTAGAGCATTCAATGCCGAGGTGGTGGTAACAGCTTTATCCTAAATATTTTTACTGCCTTTCTTCTTATCTTCTACATCTACCATGCTTACCTTTTTTCTGTAGGACCTTTTAGAATATTGCCCACGGACGTTAACTAGCCTTTCTCTTATCTCGGCTTTAAATAACTGATGACATATTCTTCCTCGGACCACCTCATCGAATGACCTTAATTAGATACCACTTTTCTATCTATTTGTAATGCCTTATGGGTTGATATTCCTACAACCTTGGACCATTCAGTGTCCTCGGATTGGGCCTTTAGCCCAACAAGCATTCTTGGGTCAGCCCAACACGTATTTCGGGGCTCACTGACCCTATAATAGCCCCTCGAGATTCTCATTTCTGCGACCTCGGGAGGAAAGAGAATTTCAACATCTATCCCCGTTGATCCGTATTCGCCACACCTCTTCTATGACAATGATGACGTCCTTCGAACTGCCAACTGCATGTTCTTGATGTTTCAATATGCGGAGCGTCCCTTAATTAAATTCCAACGGCTTCTTGCCCCATACGTTCAACCATACGATGCCCATCCAATGGCTAAGGATTACACATGTACGTAAGCGGGAATTTTTCCGCTTCAAAACTCTTGGTGATATAAATATCAATAATTTAAACCACCTCCCTCATTTTAACAATCCATACATCGACCCTGTGCACTTTTTCGGTCTACACATTCCCTCACAATTCCTAAGATTTAGTTCGAAGTGGCAATATCTTCTTTAAAGTAAGTCTTCCCAAACTTCCTTATTCATTATCTGTTTACATATTTTTCTCTTTTTTGTATTTCTTTCACCTCGGCTCACCTCCTCTTTATCTATTTATCAACAATTCTAACCCTCTCCTAAAAATGGATAGATTTGCCTCCTTAGTAGATTCTGATGAAAAAAAAAAACAATTTAAGGCTAAGTATAGGATTCCACTGGGGGTTTCCCTTACATACTGTGAGGAGGGGGAATGGAATTTGAAAAGGCGAGAGAGAGAGGTAGTAATCCCAATGATCGCCTTTATAGAGGGAGGGATGGAAATCCCAATGAGAACAGTCATGAGGGACTACCTTAGGGCTTTTAGATTATCTCCTACCTAGTGCGCCCCAAATATGTTTAGGATTTTGGGTTCCATAGATGTACTAAATGAAAAGATGGGTCTAGGACTTACCCATCACGATGTGAACTGGGTTTATAATCTTCACAAATTAAAGGGGCAGGGATACTACCTAAAATCTAGGTTTCTTGAAGTTAGGTTGATCCAATGTCTCCTCGACTCTAATAAAGGTTTGAACAAAGATTTTTTTATCGTGTCGAGAGAATGGTACAATGGTGTCCCTTGTCCAACGAGAGAAGGGGAACCAGGTGAAGTTCTGGCTTCAAATAAATTCTTCATAACCATTTTATCTTTTATACTTAGGTGTGTATATATATATATATATATATATATATAAAGCATTTACTTGACTTGACCTTTGTTTTTCTAACGATTTTGCAGACCAACACGCAGCCGCTCGTCATTTCGACCTTGTTAATCACGAAAAACTAGACGAAATACTGAAAGACTAAGTATTCATGCACACAGATAACCAAGTCCGAGCAGCGTATTTGATCCTCAGCTACAAGCCCATATCCTCAGCATTCTAGGCACCGAAGTGTGTGATCAGGGCGAAAGACCTGCGTATACACCGAATAAGTGTTGCTGTCAAGGGCTTTCTTTTACCCGAGGGCACCTCCATTCCTCAAGGCACCCTCGTCATGCAACCCATACAACTCATACCAAACGGTATTCCACTCATTCCTCTTCCAACTCAAAATACATCTGGCGAAGCAACCTCTTCTCAGCCTAGTATAAAGGAAGAACAAGAGATTGTTAAAGTGTCAGATTATGAGGACGAGTTCGAAGTCTTCAACCAACCCCCTTCCCCTGAGGATGGAGTTGCTGTCCTCGGTACCTCCTCTTCAAGTCATACACAAGAAGACAATCAACAATCCAACACAATGGGAATTCAGTGCAGGCCTAAGCAGAATCTTAAAGATGTACTGGAAGCCCAAGTGGGGACTTAAGAGCTCCCGAAGGTAGTTCAAGCCAAGACAAAAGATAAAGGCCCAGAGAAAAACTCTCAGCCCAAACTCCCTCCTCCTCCACCTACCTAATTCCAACGCACTAACCAAGCTAATCATAAAACAAAAAAGGATCAGCAGAAGTGGAAGGATGTGATTGAGGAAGGGAAAGACCCCCTTTACAAGGAGATAGAACCTGAAAAGGGATGAAAACAGGCTCGCACGACTCAAACGAGGTCGTAAAGAAGGACCGAGACTCATACACCTGTTTCTGCTCCAATTTGGGCCCCCCCCAATGACCATGGATGACCATGCGGTTACCACCGATGCATCCATTAGGAATTATGATGCAGGAACAGCTGCCTGCATAACAGATGCTCTAGAGCAAGCTCTCCTGTTGCTTAAGGACATGGATGAGCTCAGGCATATGAGGGATCAGAATGTCTTCATGACATTAAAGAAGGAACTTGCTATGGTAAGAATCCTATTCAAACATTTGATTACATCCGTTATACTCAAAAATTTTAACTGTGCTTTCTTGCTTTATTATCTATTGTGTATAGGCTGTTCAATCTACTCACAGAGCTGAGGAGATCATCATTAACACATATAAATACTTCAAGGATGAAGAAATAAGGCGCAACAATGCCTAAAGGATCCTTGATATAAAGGACAAAAAATTACAAAAGGTCACAACTAGTTTGAACAAAGCAGAGAATGAAAGGATGAGCTTTGAGGTTGTTTTACAAGTAGCCAAGAGGTAGGCCGAGACCCAAAGACTGCAGCTTAGACAAGCCGATAAGGACTACACTACAGCAAAGGAGCTGATTGAGAACCTCAAGAAAGATTTAAAGGAATTTGAGAGGGCAAAGGAGGAGGCCATCAAAGCCAAAAAAAAAAGGCTATTAAAGCCAAAGAAGAGGCTGAGAATGCAAAGGACCAAGCGGAGCAAGATGGCTATGAGGTCGGAGTAACGGAGACCACTGAAAATTTCAAAGCTCATGCCTCGGAGGTATGTAGGCATTACTGCCTCCAAGTATGGAATGAGGCATTTTCCTAAGCTGGGATTGATGCCTCTTCCACTCTTTGGAAGACAAAAAATGTCTACTTCCCTCTAGTCATCCGAGCCTCTGCCCCATCCAAAACCAAGGATGATGCTGTCATTCACGGAGGGAGGTTGAACAAAGTGATACAGCTGAACAGCTTGCCTCGACTGAAGGTCAGCTTAAGAAACATGCTGAACCAGCAAAAGGGGTGACAAATGAGGATACACAGCCTCCTAGTGATCCCAAGGAATCTTCCAAGGATAAAGAGACCAACAAGACAATGGAACTTGTCTTAGCAAAGGATAGCCATAGAGGAAGATCTGAGAGGCAAAGGGATAGCTTCTGACTCATTGGCTCCAATCCAGCCTCCAAAAGATCCCAAAGGGCATTTGAAAATAAAGCTGAAGCCATGATTGCTCCTCCTCTCTCTGGCCTTTCCTTTTATCTTTGTTTAATGTAATTTTTGACAATTTGTAAGTAAATGTACCTTCGAAGAATTTCCAATCAATGAAAACAACAAGTTGTTCCTACTACCAATTTGAGGTTTACCATTTTTTTTTTTATGGTTATTTATCACAATAGTACAGTAACCTACTTTACTTCGTACATTAATTGACAATTCTAAGGAAGCCATCAAGCATGAATTAGGTAATAAATATGTTTTATATGCTTACAAATGCTTTAAGTGATGCTCGTGAACTCCTATCCATTCATCATTATTCTGTGAGTCTTCAAGATATACGATCAGTATGGCAAAATCGTGCCCAAATCCATGTTAGATACAAACTGGCCCAAAAATGAATTGTTTGAGGATTAAACATAATCAAGACTTTAACCAGATCTTAAAAGAATATCAATATACATAAGATATGTGGATGAAATGAAGTGTTGATTTCTTCAAAATAGATGATCTGAGAACCAGACATAACTAAGGTTCTATTCGACACTCAATTTTATATCAATTTATCCAAAATATGTGGTCCAGAGAGCCAAGCATACCAACTTTCTGTTTGATATTTAGAAATGTGAACTGAAGTGCTAATTTCCTCAAAGTAGATGATCTGAGGACCAAACATAACTAAGGTTGTGTTCATCACTTAGTAATATATCAATTTATCCAAGGCATGTGGTCTGAGGAGCCAAGCATAACCAAGTTTCAGTTTGATACTTAGCAACATGAACTGAAATGTTAATTTCCCCAAAGTAGATGATCCGAGGACCAAACATAACTAAGGTTATGTTCAACACTTAGTAAAATATCAATTTATCTAAGGCATGTGGTTCGAGGAGCCAAGCATAACCAAGTTTCAGTTTGATACTTAGCAACATGAACTGAAGTGTTAATTTTCTCAAAGTAGATGATCTGGGAACAAACATAACTAAGGTTCTGTTCAACACTTAGTAAAATATCAATTTATCCAAGGCATGTGATTCGAGGAGCCAAGCATCACCAAGTTTCAATTTGATACTTAGCAAACATGAACTAAAGTGTTAATTTCCCCAAAGTAGATGATCCGAGGACCAAACATAAATAAGGTTCTATTCAACACTTAGTAAAATATCAATTTATCCAAGGCATATGGTCCAAGGAGCCAAGCATAACCAAGTTTCAGTTTGATACTTAGAAACATGAACTGAAGTGTTAATTTCTCTAAAGTAGATGATCAAAGGACTAGACATAACTGAGGTTCTATTCAACACTTAATAAAATATCAATTTATCCAAGGCATGTGGTCTGAGGAGCCAAGCATAACCAAGTTTCAGTTTTATACTTAGAAACATGAACTGAAGTGTTAATTTCTCCAAATTAGATGATCAAAGGACTAGACATAACTGAGGTTCTATTCCACACTTAATAAAATATCAATTTATTCAAGGCATGTGGTCTGAGGAGCCAAGCATAACCAAGTTTCAGTTTGATACTCAGAAAAATGAACTTAAGTATTAATTTCCCCAAAGTAGATGATTCGAGGACCAGGCGTAACTAAGGTTCTGTTTAACACTTGATAGAGATATCAATTTATTCAAGGTATGTGGTCCGAGGAGCCAGACATAATTAAGTTTCAGTTTGATATTCAGAAAGAACAGTAATCAACATTGTACAGTATTAACAGAAATTAGATGGCAAAAGTGCCTTTCATTAATAATAATACCTTCGCAGGTTGTTTACATTCTAGGGTTATGGTACCACATGTCCATCTAGATCTTCAAGATAGTATGCCTCTATGCCAGCAACTGAAGTAATGCGATAAGGTCCTTCCCAGTTAGGTCCTAATATTTCTCATGCTGGGTTCTTTGCAGTACCCAAAACCTTTCTCAATACCATATCCTTGCTTAACTTTATGTTGGTAATAAGCTAGCTAAACCATGGCATTTTCTCGCTATTTCTCCACTAGGTCTAGGCTTTTTTCCAGTAAATTGTCAGTACTGCTTGGGGTGAAAGAGCCCGTCCTTAGTGTTGGAAACCCAGTTTCCAAGGGGATTATAGCCTCGGCTCTATAAGTCATAGAGAAGGGTGTTTCTCCAGTGGATCTTCTAAGCATAGTTGATACGTCCACAAAACATGCGGCAATTCCAACACCCACCTTTCCTTAGCATCATCCAATCTCTTCTTGAGCCCATTTACTATAATTTTATTGAATACCTCAACTTACCCATTACCTTGCGGATAATTTGGTGTGGAATATCTATTTGTGATGCCTAGATCACAACAATACCTTCTAAAGGCCTTACTATCAAATTGCAGGCCATTATTTGAAATGAGAGTATGAAGGATTCCAAACCTAGTGACAGTGTTCTTCCAGACGAACTTCTTCGCATCCACATCCCTAATGTTTGACAATGGCTCAGCTTCAACCCATTTAGTGAAACAATCTATTCCAACGAACAACCATCTTCTATTCCCTACTACCTTTGAGAAAGGCCTTACAATGTCCAAGCCCTATTAAGCAAAAGGCCAAGGATTAGACAGAGGGTTAAGGACACCCCCTAGTTGATGGATGTTGGGAGCAAATCTCTGACATTGATCACACTTCTTTGCATAGTTCTGTACCTCTCTCTGCATATTGGGCCACCAATACCCTTGTGTAAGAGTTATATAGGATAAAGACCTTCCTCTTGTGTGACTCCTACAAATCCCTTCATGTAACTCTTCCAAAAGTAATTTTGTTGCCTCAAGGTGTATACACAGCAAATATGGTCCTAAAAAAGAACGTTTATACAATTGCTGGTCCTCGAACAGCCAGAACCAAGGTGCCTTTCTGCGTACTTTATCTGCTTTAGACTTCACTTTGGGTAAGATATCATCTTTAAGGAAGGACACTATAGGATTTATCCAACTAGGTCCCACCCTAATTTGATGAATTTGAATGGGGTTACCACCCACCCTAGCTGGTTTACACAAATCTTCAATAAGGATGACCCGGGGTAGCCCTTTCGTCGAGGACGTTGCAAGTGTGGCTAAAGAGTCAGCATGAGTATTCCCACTCTAGGATACATGTAATAAGGTAAAAGATTAAAATTTGGATTGTAAATACCTAACCTGAGCTAGATATTCTTGCATCCTCGGATCTCTAGCCTTTAACTTGCCATCTACTTAGCCTCCCACTAACTGTGAATCCGAGAACATTTGCACCGTCTTTCTACCCATTTTCTGAACCATATCCATCCCTACTAGTAAGGCTTTGTATTCTGTCTCATTATTAGTGGCCGAGAACCCTAGTCTTAAGGATTTCTCACAAGTAATTCCTTTGGGAGACACTAGAACTAGCCCCACACCAGATCCTCTTTGATTCGCTACTCCATCAACATATACTTTCCACATTGAAGGTTCTTTGCACGAGATCATGCCAACTGATTTTCCATCCATGTCCAATTCCTTAACATTCTCTTCCAATGAAGGCTCAGCAAACTCTGCTACCAGATCAGCAAAGACTTGGCCCTTCATAAAGGTGCGGGGCATATGCTTTATATCAAAAGCTCTCAAGATAGTACCCTACTTTGCAATTCTTCCCATGTAGTCAGCACTCTGAAGCACCGACTTAAGAGAAAGTTAAGTTAAAACAATAACTGTATGAGATTGGAAGTAATAGGGAAGCTTACGCGTAGCGTGTACCACTGCTAGAATTGCTTTTTCCAACGGTAAATACTACACTTGGGCCTCATGTAAATACTTGCTCACGTAATAGACTGGCTTCTATATGTTATTATCAACCCATATCAGAACCAAACTAACAGCATGATTAGCCACAGCAATGTACGCAAACAGAACTTCATCAATCTCAGCCAGAGACATAATGGGCGGTCGTGAAAGATATTGCTTAAGCTGTTGAAAAGCTAAAGCACACTCCTTGGTTCACTTAAATCCCTTCTACTTATTCAGCAAATGGAAGAAAGGCCTACACCTATCTGCGGACCAAGAAATAAACCAATTGAGGGCAGCAGTCATTCCTATCAACCTCTTAACTTCTTTGGGATTCCGAGGTGGTTGCAAGCTACTAATTGCCCTGACTTGTGCTGGGTTGACTTCGATTCCTCGATGAGTTTCCATATAACCTAGAAATTTACCAGATCCCACCCCAAAAGAACACTTGGAAGCATTGAGGTGTAACTTATACCTCCTTAGCGTCTGAAAAGTATCATTCAGGTCTTCCACATGCATGGAAACCATTTTACTTTCTACCACCATGTCATGTACATACATTTCAATAGTTTTTCCCAGTTATGGCTCAAACATCCTGGTCATCATTCTTTGATAGGTGGCTCCTACGTTCTTCTGACCAAAAGGCATCACCTTATAGTGATAATTTCCTGTAGGAGTGACAAAGGTCGTCTTCTCTTGATCATCCAAAATGAAAGGTATTTGGTGATAACCTTGAAAAGCATCCAGAAAACTCATATGAGGATGCCCGACTGTGAAGTCCACCAGCTGATTTATACAAGGCATTGAGAAAGAATCTTTCGGACAAGCCTTGTTTAAATCTGTGAAGTCTATGCATACTCTCCACTTCCCATTTTTCTTTCTTACTACAACCATATGAGTCAACCATTTAGGATAAAACACTTCTTTGATAGCTCCAGCCTTTTTTAGCTTGATTACTTCTGCCTTGATGGCTTTGGTGTGTTCTTTTGATGAGTGCTGAGGTGGTTGCTTCGGCACAACAGCCGGATTGACATTCAAATGGTGGCAAATGAAGCCTAGATCAACCCCAAGGGCTTTATAAGTATTCCATGCAAATACATCCACATTTTTCTTCAAAAACATGACTAGCTCTATTTTCTCCTGAAGTGGCAACTGAACCCCCACTTGAAAGAATTTTTTAGGGTCATCATCTATAAGAACTTTTTCTAGCTCTTCGCATGCAGGTTCCTCTACCGCTACCACCCTGGGCGTGGTTGGAGACATTGATTGCTATGATCCTCCATCGGCTGAGGTTGAGAGCCCCGGCCCAAGCTGATATAGAATTACAGCCACCATGCACTGCCTAGCCACTGATTGACTTCCAATTAGTTCCTCGATCTGATCTCCAGATGGAAACTTCACCTTGACATGTAGAATCAAAGAAACGACACTTAGAGCATGTAGAAAAGGTCTTGCCACAATGGTTGTGTAGGGAGAATAGGCATCTACCACAATGAAATCTACTTCTACCACCTTTAGACCTAATTGCATAGGTAGCCTAATTTGACCTTTTGGTATGACAGCCTTCCCCTCAAAGCTTATTAGTGGTGAATCATAAGCTGCAAAATCTTCAAGCTTTAAGTTTATCCCCTTGAACAAGCCGGGGTACATAATATCCGCATCACTGTCCTGGTCAACCATCACTCTCCTCACGTCGTAGCCCTTTATTCTCAGCGTGACTACCAAAACATCATCATATGGTTGGATAGTCTCGATCTTGTCCTCATCAAAGAAACCTAAAACCAATGGGATATTACCCTAAGTCCTCTTCAGCTCAGAACTAGAATCCTCAGAAAGGCTTCATTCCACGTTCATCACCCTGGAAGGACGAGAACCAGTGCTTCTAGGAGCGGCAAAAATAACATTGATCGTACCTAGAGGAGGCCTTGACGAAGTGTTGCCCTGGTTGACCGAACCTGAATGGTCCCCTTGCCCGTTGGGCCGATACAAGAATTGCTTTAACCTTCCTTACTTAACCAACTGCTCCAAATGATTCCACAAAGTCCTACAATCCTCCGTGGTATGACTCTTGTCTTAGTGATATTAGCAAAAAATGTTCTGATTACGCCTCATGGGGTCCCCAGCCATCTTGTCCATTTGAAATATGGTTCATTCTGGATTTTCTCCAACAGCTGATGCGCCGGCTCCCGAAAGATGATATTAACCATCTGGGGGATGGTAGGACCAGATGGCCTAGCAAAATCTCTTCATGGCCAGTTGTTGTTGTATCTATCCGACCTGAAATCCCTCCTCTCTTGAGGGATAACCTTCGTATTTCCCTTACCTTGCTGATGATCTTCTTCGACCTGTTTGTATTCGTCAATGCGATCCATAAGCCAACGTACACTTCTTACAGGCTTTTTGGTTAAAGACTTCCTCAAATCATGCTCGACAAGTAGTCCAACCTTGAAAGTCCTTATCGCTACATCATCAAAATCTCCATCGATCTCGTTGAACGTCACCCAGTACCTATCTGAGTACATTTTCAGGGTTTCCCCTTCCCACATGGACATGGACAGTAATGAATATAGGGGCCGAGCAACTCTACTACGTGTAATGAAGCGAGACCCAAACGTCCGAGTAAGTTCCATGAAGGAATCAATAGAACCTGCCCTCAAACCATCAAACCAAAACCACCTCATCGCCACAGATCCTAAGCTGGATGGGAAAACCTTGCACAGTAGAGTTTCATTTTTGGAATGCACTGCCATCTTTTGATTGAAAACACTTACATGTTCCATAGGGACTGTTTTGCCATTATATAAAGTGAACGTAGGTTGAGTGAATCGACAAGGAAGCTTACCCTTCTCGACCCTACACGTGAAGGGTGACTTAGAGATTTGATGCAACGCCCTACTTATAGCATCATTTCCTAAGCCCCTGGAAGAAAAACTCCTAACCCTACGCCCATGCAGATTGTCCTTCTCATAAAAGAAAACCTCATCTGGGGTAATTCGCGACCTAGGCCTGCAATTGTCATCCTTGGTGTCCTCAGAAGAAGGATCAGGAAAGGAGGGAGTTCACTTCCACCTTTCATGGCGCAACTTCTTCTTTAGATGGTCAATCTCCTGCTGCATGGCCTGAACATTCTCCTCGTGAAGAATTTTACTTCCTCCTCGTGAATAAGTTCTACCAGTGTGGGCCAAATGCACACTGCCCTCTCGATCCCTTTCCTGCTTAAGATGCATGAAGTGATCTTCATGTTGGGATGCCATAGATTCTGCTTGGTGTGGACCTGAGCTTGCCATAAAGCTAGACCTCCTAAAACACAAGATTTTCCACAGACGGCGCCAATTGTAAGGCCCCAAATTAAACCCAAACCCAACAATGAGAAGGGGATAGGCCCAAGAGGCCCAATACAATGAAATTTGTAGAGAGTGGGCTTGAAATCTAGGTTCTAGAACTATTTAGATGACAAAGATGATGGGCTCGGTCCAAAATTGTATACAGGAAACTATTTATATGACAGAACTTTTCCTTGGACGTAAGCCGAGGATGACTTGTATTATCTCTCTCTAGGATAGATTACAACTATAGATGGTGATGTGTACAGTGTTTTCTTTCTTTTCTCCCTCTTTCTCCCCCTTTTCTCCCCCTTTTTTCTGAATGTCCCTCCTTCCTTTTATAACATCCTTCTTCCTTCCTTTTTCTTCCACGTAAGGGTTAGATTGTTGGTTTAGATACTTGTCCCATCCACCTCCCCTAGAGTCTTTTGATGCAGCTGTCAAGCTAAACTCTGATGCTCAGGTATCACTTTCCTATGAATGCGGCCAAAGAAGCAGTCACAGAGCATTCAATGCCGGGGCGTTGGTAACAGCTTTATCCTAGATATTTTTACTGCCTTTCTTCTTATCTTCTACATCTACCATGCTTTCCTTTTTTTCTGTAGGACCTTCTAGAATATTGCCTACGGACGTTAACCAACCTTTCTCTTACCTTGGCTTTAAATAGCCGAGGATATATTCTTCCTCGGACCACCTCATCGGATGACCTTGATCAGATACCACTTTTCTATCTATTTGTAATGCCCTATGGGCTGATATTCCTACGACCTCGGACCATTCAGTGTCCTTGGATTGGGCCTTTAGCCTAACAAACATTCTTAGGTCAGCCCAACACGTATTTAAAAAACGATTTATCATTAATGAGTGAGTAATAGTAAAAGTTAAGGCACATTTAACATTTTATTTTTAAAATAAAGTTAAACTATGCCCAAATATGAAGAAAAAATCACATAATCCCTTAAATTTGTAGGTTCAACGTTTAAACGGATAAATTAACACAAAAAAAAAAAAAAAAAGTGTATTTTTCTCGTTGAAAAGTGTCAATTACAATTCCTAATCAAATATTTATTATTTAAAAATAAATATTTGTTATTCCTTAATGCTTGGGTATATTTAAAAAGGAGGAAAACTAAAATATAATATTTTAGGTTTAATACATTTAGTTTCCAAATTAAACTCAATTACTTGGTTGTATTGACTAATAAAATACAAACATTGTTATTATTTGCAAGAGGCAAGAACAATCAAATTAATTATAACCAGATATTTCACCCCAAAAAAAAAAAAAAAATTACAACTAGATATTTGAATATGATTGAATATCAAAATAAATTGTACCATATCTAACTTTTATTTATTAAAAACAAAAAGAGAAAAAAAAAACTTTATTTAAGAACTTTTTAATTAAGGAGAAAAAAAAAGTATAACTTTACAAATGCCATACTACTTTAGGGCCAACCCTAGTCCTAGACCATGCCAACCCTAATCCTAGGCCACTTAGGCTATGGCCTAGTGCCCCTGACAGATAATGAACCCAAATGAGGGGTTTTATGCAATTTTTTTTTTTAATTTTAAAATTGAGTGATATTAGAAATATTACAAACTTTACTATACGCAGGTCTTACAAATTCATGTATTGTCAATAACAAGAAGTAATTTAAATATTTATTTATCATCTTATTAAGGTGACACCAACTAGGGATTGCAATGGGGTGAGGCAGGTTCAAATGATGGGGTCTTCGCGTAGTACGGAAGTGAGTAAGGGTGGGTTAAGTGAGGCAGGGCAAAATTGTCATCCCTACCACCAACCATATTTATTGCTAGGTACAACATCAGTTTAGAAGTATTTTTGTAGTAACTGATTTAGCATTTTTCCAATTGTCACATGTCACTTTTAATATATTTTTTTAGAATCATTTATCACACGTCTGTAATTTTAAACTAGGCTATAGTAGCAAATCTATTTCATTTTGAATATGCATCCTTGCACTAGTAAAACTAATGTGTAACTAGTGCATATACACGGGTACAATTAAAAACAATCACAATTATATGGTTTAGATTATACATTTTTTTGAGACGAGGTTCAAATTATACATAATATTAGCTTACACCTTTTTTAAACCATACAATTCTAATATATATATGATTTAGAATTTAATTGGATTTAGACTCTTCGATTTTTGTATTTAATAATTCACTTGCGACAAAAATTAAAAAATTAGATGGACTCGTGGCGCAAAATTAGACTACAATTAAAAAATGATTATAACTATTGATAAAACATTGATGCTATTTTAATTAGTAAAGGTGTGGCATAGCTATAAACTATTATATAAGAAAATATGAAAAGAGAATGAAAAGAAAAAGAGATAATATAAGAAACTAGAAATTTATGGAAAGTCCTAATGGTTACATTTTACTTTTAAATATTACAATAAATCAGTTAAATGAAATATAATATAAATCTTGAGGTTACATGACTTTTTGTTTTTGGTTGAAAACCTAAGATTACATGACTTATACTATAAGTTGGATTATAATTTGTTTATCTGCATTTAAAGTATGGTTATGGATACTTAATTCGTATTCTAAATATGATTAGACATAAAGAATTGATACTAAAGTTATATAAAGTTTGAACATTAATTGTCAAGAGCCTTGTGATTTAAATACCTAGCATCTTTGTCTTTTCGAGACATCCGGAATTCAAATCCTCCCTCTTCTGTTATAACTATCAAATTATCAACAAAAAGAATGGACACTAATTAAGATTAGGCCTTATAATCTTTTTTGAAGTAATTTAATCTTCACTATTTTCCACCCAAATAATAATAATGAAAAAAAAAATCAACTAGTATACCCACTTCTATAGCTTGCCTGACAATGACATGCATCTAAATGGTCACAAATTAGTGTTCATGGATGATCCCACTTGTCACAATTGCTTTGCTTTTTAGAATGATTTTTTTTCATTGGAATCATGACCTCAAGTCATAAAAACACTATTCATGAGATACCATGTGGCAAACTAGTTGGATCAAAGAAAAGAGCTTGTTTCACTAGATTCATTGTGATGCTGGCACATATCATCATCACAACAGGTTTAATGCAACGGAAACTTTAGGTGGAAGGTTTACCAAAGTATATTGTCCACTCATTAACAAGTGGTTTTTTACTCTCTTTTTTCACCTTTACTAGTTTTGAACCCGCACAAGGTGTGAGAGACATTTTGATAACATAGAAATGCCAAGAGTTATGTAATTCTCCTATGCAAAAAAAAAAAAAAAAAAAAAAAAAAAAAAAAAAAAAAAAAAAAAAAAAAAAGACCCTTGTAGTTTAATACAATTGATTGGTTCTCTTCACGTGGAAAACTTGGATTCGAACCCCTTCTCACTTGGTTTAAGTGAAAATAAATTAATAAAGAGATAGAAAGTTTGGAAAATCGAAGAGGCTTACATAAGCAACATTACGATTCTTTTCTATCACGATTGGCTTTAATATTAGGCATTATTATTGGGGGATATAAAAAAATGAAAATGAATATTAAACATTGTTTCAACAAAATTATTTTATTAATTACTAAATATTATTTTTTATAAGTATTAAACTCAAAAAAGTTTCCTTTAGGGTCTGTTTAGGATCCGTTTATTTTGCTGAAACTAAAAAACGTGTTACTGAAAATACTGTAGATAAAAGTAAAAGGTATCTGAAATAGTACAGTGGGACCCCTAAATAGTACTAAAAAGTGCAGTTTGACCCATGAATAGTAGCAAAAATAAGCCGAACAGTAAAATAAGTTGGCTTTTTAATTTGGAGCTAAACGCACACTTAGTGTGAGTTTGGGAAGCACATTTCTCAACGAGTGCATATTTTTTAGTCGGTCCCGTGCACTATTCACCGGACCTACAAGTATTTTTTTCCAGCAAAAATAACTTTAAAACTGGGTCTCATAGTACTATTCACACATTTAAAATCCATGCATATGCACGTAAGAAGAGGGCAAAAGCACAAGTTATCATCACTTCTGTGCTACGAAGAGATATATTATGTATCGTATACATGAGTCCTTCCTCTCATATGAGAGTAAATCCCACACTTGTGAAAAGATTAAAAAAAAATATTTAATATATATAGTTGAAAGATAAAGTAATTTGAATAGGTCAACATTTTAGTGTAACAGAAGCGGTAAGATTAAAAAAAGGGGGTTAAGAATGATATCGATTAAAATAGTTAATTAATATAACTAATAAAATAAATAAAAATCTAAAAAAAATAAGTTCAATATAATATAGTATTATACAAATAAAAACAGTAATACGTTGTTTAAACATATTATCAATTAAATGCTATTAACAAAATAATCAAATGTATATTACTCAAGAAAATTAAATTAAAAATAAATCCAAATATAATAATTTTATAAAATAAATATAAGAACAAAAGTATACCTTTTTTTTTTAGAGTGATGATAACTTTTTATCATCAGACCAAGACACCAATCGGTTTTTAGTATAGGCGATGATTGAACCCTAGATCTCTTATTTAATTATTAGAGACTTTACCAGTTGAGCTAACTGGAACCCATAAAAATAAAGTATACATTTTTTTATAATAGGCAGTTCACCCATATCGTGTACAAGCTTTATTATGTTTAATTGAATGGATTTCCCATTATAAATGGGAAAAAAGCAAAACCTTTAACATATTTGTAAAAAATAAAAATAATTGAAAAACATTTTTTTTTTCAAATTTCAAATGTGAATTGAATCATAAAATATATAAAATTTTAGTAGAATGATTTTTCGGGCTTGGTTGAGAGAAAAGTAATTTTTATATCTCAC
Source organism: Castanopsis chinensis (assembly GCA_032878915.1). Classification (NCBI taxonomy): domain Eukaryota; kingdom Viridiplantae; phylum Streptophyta; class Magnoliopsida; order Fagales; family Fagaceae; genus Castanopsis; species Castanopsis chinensis. Next base: position 9,152,292 of record JAVQMG010000126.1, on the reverse strand, counting down.
TACTTATATAAGTGAGAGGTTAAGTGCTTGTTTGGTACAACATATTTTCAGCTTTTTAAAAAGTGAGGTTATTTGAAATATAGTATCTAGAAAAAAAGTGAATTAAAAAAAATATATACTATAAAAAAAATAATTAAAAAAAACGTCATTTCAAATCATGTTACTAAACAAGTACGGAACTAATAATAGGTTTTTCTTTTTGGGGTGGGGGGTTAAGTTTAAACTTTTTTTTTTTTTAACAAGATTGGAGGGAAGCTAATGTATGATACTCTTAGTGTGAATTTGGATAGCACTGAATGCGCGTTTTAACTGCGTTTAACGTTTTTTTGGATTCCATGGCATTGTTTATGGGACCACCAAAATCAGTAAAATGCGTATACCCATGCATTTTTGGGTCCCACAGCACTATTCAAATCTTTAAAAATTATTTTGTACAGTTTTTTCAATAATAAGTTTTTAGTTTTTAGCAAATAAGTTGTATCCAAACAGACCTTTATTTAAATAAAGTGGACAAGACATATTTTGTAGGAGCTAGCCTGGTCAAAACTGAAATTTCAAGGTTTCAATTGATACGATTTTCAAAATTCATTTATTGATTTGAACTAGCAAACTATAAATTTTAATTTGTAAATTTAAACATTTATTGAAATTTGAACCATATAGTTCATTTTGAAATTATAATTTGAAATGTAATTTTTTTTTTCTCATATCATTTATTTTCTCTTTTCTTTCTTAAATTTGATTTCTTATAAGTTGGAAAAATCTGAAGTAAAATCCTTTTAGAGGTAGAGACTTTGACTTTGACACACTTTTTTTTTTTTGATACAAGACTTTGACACACTTAATATACCCTATAGTCTATACTTGTATCATAAATCTTTATTGCCGCTTTGCATGCAAGTGAATCACTGTTGGCAAAAATAAATAGCTTATTAAGCAATGATAATGTGACAGTAGATATATATAATTTAAAAAAATAAAAAATTTAATCTGGTAAACTTGTAATTGATTATACATTAAACACTGAATGAATCTATTACAAGAATTTGTAGTCAATATGCTTTTGAATCGACTCTCACATGAGGACCAATATACTTTTATTTAGTACTTTTTTTTTTTTTTGTAAACACAGTCAATTTTTGTATTATAGTATATCAACCATCATAATAAATATTGTTAGGTTCTAAATATTTAGATATAAATGTTTAGGTTCTAAATGATTTGTATGTTGGCAAAACGAATTCATAAACTTGTCTAAGAATAGATCTTAGTGTCTATGAAGTGTTCTAGACATTGCTCAAAGGGCTACAAGTCAAAATTCAAGAATGTACAAGTTGCAAGTTTAGGATTTGAAAACCAGGCTGGCTCGACCAATCAAGAGAAGCCTTCGATCAATTGAGAAATGATCTGCAGATTTTTTTTTTTTTTTTTTTTTAAGCCCAACAACCCATTAAATGTTTAGGGTTTCAATAAGACATACTTGGTATATAAGGAAAACACTAAAGCACGTTTTTCAAGTCTTGAAGAACTACTCTTTTGAGATTTGATAGGTTTTGTGCTTCTACTCTTTCAAGCATTTACTGAAGTTCATTCTCATACTACAAGTACCGATGGAATAAAGTTGTAGCTCAAGCTTTAGATATCAAGCATACTGAAGATCAAAGGCATGAATTGGAAGTTCATGCTGGAGTAGATCCACATCAAAGAAGTTTAAGGGTTTTAGAGCTAAGTTTGATAATCATAGTTAAGTTTACAACGAATTAAATATTCTTGACTGTAAACTTCTATTTGATATAGTGGATTGTTCTTCTTAGGATAGTTCCCCCTAGGTCTTTTACCTTGAAATTGTTTTGTCTCATTGATTTTCCTTAATCATCATATTTGTGTTTTCTTTACTTTTCCGTTTCATGATATGTGTACGTGCAAGTTAGAGTATCAAGACAATGTGAGAGAATGAGTGATGAATCTAATTGTACATTTAAGTGAAAAAGCTTAAGAACAATAAAAATGGAAACTTTAACACTTTAATGTTTAGAGAAATGCAAATGCTAAACCAAGAAAGTAAGGAAGGCATGGGAAAATAGGTGGAAAACCCTTTGAAAGGGATAAAAAACCAAAGGTAAATGAAGGGGAGAATATCGCTCGCTCTTAGAGCTCTCTATTATGTAAAAGTCAAGGTTTTCATACAATGGTGACATTCTTCCCAAAGAAAGCCTTTGTTTCTACCTTACTTTTTCTACCCAAGCTTCTACCTTTTTCTCACTATCTTTCTAGGTTCTTGCCCTAATTGTTTGACAACATGTTCCTTTATAGTACAAGAAATGTTGTTTGGTAGATAAGGACAGGTGTCAAAACCTGATTTCTCCATTTGAATCCTAATAAAGCAATTGTACTATGTTAAGGCTAGAGTAGAGAGAAAACATGCCGATGTCAGGGTAGTGGGATGAAAGGTAGCTCTACTACAATGTGGGGAGCAAGCCATAAACAAGGAAAGGGACATCAAGAATACTAGGAGTGATGCACTTGTCCTCAGCAGTGGTCCAACACAAGCTCAGCCAATAAGGGGTGTTTTATAGCATTTGACCATAAGGGGTCGCTATCTCTATTTTACGCTAGTGCTGGTGTCCATGTCAGGTGCAAATTTCACTCTTCCCCAAGATGTTCACGCCGTTGGCACGAGCCAAAGATCTGCTTTTTCAACCAACGTTCCCCTTCTTTTCCTCACAGCTAGCCCACATGTAGGGTTCGAATCCAACCACATCAACATTCACACATGCCTTGGCGGGTGTTGTGTACAATATGTGTGATGAATGTTTAACCTAAATCTATATAATTGACTTAAATATCAACCTGGCAATAAAATTATGTTAAACACTATGCTTTCAGGGTTTAAAAACCAGTGGCAAAGCCACTTGATGACCAAGGGGGGCCTAGACCCCCCAAAATTTTTGAAAAAAAAATTAAAAAAATAATTTTTCATTTTTTGGAAATATCCTAAATAATTTGAAAATTTTTAAATAACCTTCTCATTTTCGCCCCTCGTATGTAATATACATACATATTTTTCATTTAAATAAAATACAATCCACTTAACATTTAGCATTTTTAAAATGAAGCACATAGGTATTTTAACAATTACCTCAACAAATAAAATGGAAAAATTTGAGTTATGAAATATTGTATATTACTATTTTACATTTTATACACATAAAAAAAAAAAAAAAAACCATATATGGCCCCCCAAAAATAAATTTTTGGCTTCGCCGCTACTAAAAACTAACAAATATTATTTGCCTTGGTGAATATTATAATTTCTATGATCAATATCACTTATTCTTTTATTCAACAAATCGATAGATCCAACTAATGAATGTGGATGAACGCAAACGACAAAATGTTTGTTTAGGATAGTATTAGAAAATTCTATAAATAAGGAGATGCCATCTGACTTTAAATTTACACTAAGCTAAAAATAAAAAAACTTTGGTTTTGTATCCCTGTGCACTAGTCAAAGTAATTTGTATTGGCTCTTGCAAATGATGCATGTTTCATGTATCTCCTAATTACTTCTAATGAATTTACTAAATCTCAGCAATAAAAAATAAAATAAGCAATTGATAAAAAAGACTTGGCTTGGGAGAATCAAATATTGATGAGTGGACCACCACACACCCTTAGTGCGGTGGTCACTCCACAAGTATAAGTACTTGTGAGGTATGAGAGGCAAGGCCCGGGGTTCAAATCTCTAGAAAGGAGCTTCACACACATATATACTTCGATTAGACTATAGTAGAAATTCTATCTTGTATTGATGAGTGGGATTTGAATATGCAATTATCTATATGTGTGTGTGTGGATTGATTAAATGTTGGGCTTGGTTGAGAAAGAGGAGTAATCTTTAAATTCCACTACTTATATAAGCGAGAGGTTTAGTGCTTGTTTAGTATAATTTATTTTTCAACATTTTAAAACTTTTTAAAAAGGGGAATTGTTTGAAATACTGTATCTAGAAAAAAGTGAATTAAAAAAATTATGCTAACAAAAGTTATAAAAGAATTTTTCATTAATATTATTTTACATGTAAAAAAATAATTTTATTGAATAACAAGTATTATATATATATATATATATATATATAAATTGTATATGAGTAATGCTACATGTACAAATTATTTTATAACATTTTTACAAATTGTTATTGTGGCCAATTATTAATGGTTCACTAATAATATTTTTCACAAACATTTTTTTTTTATCATTTGTCAATAATTACTCGTTATATTAGCAATTTTATAACCAAGGGGCGATTTGGAGGGTTGGGAATGGTCAGTTAATAGATGTTCGATATCACCATTGGCTGCCTAACCCGACATGCAACAAGGTCATCTCTGTTAGGATTAGTGCCTTTAAATCCTATTGTATGATACTATGTATGACATTATGCATGACATAATGTTGTGATTAATAAAGTTATTTTATTATTATCTAAAATAATGGTAACATAAATATTAGACATTATCATATAGTCCATGAGATGCATAGTATGTGATTTATGTGATTTAATCACAAAAGATATAGATTACAAGTTCTTTGTAAACTCAGAATTGTAAATCGTATTCAGTGATGAAATTGGGCATTTCATCTGCGAAAACTATAACATATCAACTAAGATGATTTGTCTTAATCATAGAAGTGGAAACTTCTAGTTGATATGTTGATATGTTTTAAGAATTAAGACATTGAATTAGACCGCTGTGAAATTTATTATTCTCCTAACGACTGTCAAATGAATAATAAATCTCACAACTTCTATTTACATGAACTCTTAATGCTAAGAGAATAATGGACTTAATCATGAAGTGTATGTTGCTTTGATATATCAGGAGTGAGATTTGAAGTTACGATCAAAACCTCAATATGTTGGGCAGTAGCATTTAGTATTGATGGAACATATATTCTCAAGATGGAATTTATAATCTCTTAACAGAAATATAAAATATTCCTTTAAGATAAGTTTAATGGGTGTAGTTATTCAGAGTGTTAAGCCTAACCGTTTTAGTAAGGATTTACTAAAGTATATATTTATGAAAATAACTTAAAGGATTAAATAGGGTACTCAATGATTAAGATGTAATAATCTTCAAAGTGACAGTCTATATTCATGACTTTGTATCATTACAAATTTTTTTATGAAGGAATTGCATGCATAATAAAGTCATGGGATATAATTTATTAATAAGGCTTAGAGTGCAATTATATTTATATAATGGTATTAAATATAATTAATGGTAACTTTGGACTTGTCAAGAGTTGACAGAAAAGCCCAAGGCCCATTAGAGTTAGAGTCTTATTTGTTCCCTTTTAGTCTCACTCCAAGCCACACGCTAAAGCCCAATTGGAATGGCTTAAAAGGCCAACCCAATTAGATAATCAGTTAGATACAAAGGAAGAAACATACAGAATTTTATATAAGAGACATTATCGTGAAATGGTATGTATGTGAATGTAAGCCACTCTCTTATTCTCCTTTAGAAACTGATTGAGAGACCACATTTCTTGGGCGTAAAGTGGAATTGGAGTAAATATTAAAAGTGTTTCCAAGGACTCTCTCCCTACTAAACAGAACTTGAAGACAAGACATGTCCCGGTGGATGATAGTTGTGATGGATGTGGTGATCATGTGGAGTCTATATTGCATTGCTTATGGTTATGCGATCAGGCCAAGTCTGTTTGGAGGTTGGGGTTCAGTTTTTCTATTTCGAAAAGAGTTTAGGTCCGTGCATGATCTTTTGGAGGTTGGGGTTCAAGAATGGTTCGAGGTTTGGAATTGCTTTGTTTGCTTCAGTGGCTTGGTGTTTATGGAAGCATCTGAACAGGTTGAGGGAACGCTAATCTTCTTGGCAACTTCACGAGATTGGTGAGAAAGCAAAGGAGTTGGTCCACAAATTTTGGGAGGTTCACAAACAGGAGATAAGGGCTCCTATTCGACACCCACTAGTCCACTAATCTCCACCTCCCGAAGCATGTTACAAAGGTAATTTCGATGCTACTCTTTTTGATGGCTCGGACTGTGTTGGGATTGGGGTTGTGTTTCGGGACTCTTTAGGGAATGTTATTGCAACTTTAAGTCAAAAAATTGGTTATACATCTTCAGTTGAGCTGGCTGAAGCTATGACAACAAGGAGGACCGTGGTCTTGGCTAAGGAATTAAGTTTGTTTGATGTAATTATAGAAGGAGATTGACTTCGGGTTGTTTGAGGTTTGGAGAATTTTGGTTCGTGCAAGACTTTATTTGGTCATGTTATTGAAGAAACCAAGCGATTGAGTTGTACGTTCCGGCAATGTCAATTTCAACATGTCCGTCAGGAGGAGAATAGGTTGGCTCATGGCATACCTAGAAGAGCAGTTTTATCTGCTAACATTGATGTATGGGTAGAAAATTTGTCTAGTGATCTGGAGGATGTATTCTAGTATGATTCTATTTAATTTTTTTAATAAAATTTCACTTACCTTTTTCTCAAAAAAAAAAAAAAATTGCAAAAAAAGTTTCCGCCAATAGCATTTTTTGTTTGTGTATTTCAATTTAGATACGGGTCAACAATAACAACGTACAGCTGGATTCAACATCCAAAAATAAATAATAAATAAAAAACAGCTGATACTTTCTATTGCTTTCTTCCTGCAGTCCAGGAATAGTTGACCAGGCCAAACATGATTTTATGCACAGGTTTTTTACTTAAAAAATTATTTTGCTACAGTATTTTTCAGTTTTCAGTTTCAGCTTGATAGTTGTGAAACATCACAGCTAACAAATAATGAAAGTTTAGCAAAAAAAAAAGATAATGAAAACTCAAAGTCTCTTTGCAGATCATATTAAAAATTTTGAGTTTACGTTTTGTTTTGTTTATTTGGTGGCATTTTATATTTTTTTTTTTTTTTTTTTTCGTGACCTGCAGTTCGAAACCCATCAAACCATTCCAGCTTTTTTTTTTTAAAGAAAAAAAATTTATATATATATATATATATATTTATTCCAATAAGTTTAAATACATAAATTTCATAACATTTTTTATAACTACTAAGGTATCCTGCATATTGTGACTAATATACAATTAATTAAAAAATGATATTAAAAGATGGTCTCATATGAAAGTTATTTAATAATTACAATCTACCACCTTGACATGTTAAAAAGTTATGAAATTATGTTAAAAAGTTATGATATTTGTAGTGTCCCTGGCCTTGTTGTGGTAAATATAGTCACTTTAATGTGTATATATATATAAAAAAAAGTTGAAGCACAATTAGAATTTAAACTAGTTTTTAATTGTTGTCCATATTGTACTAAATGTTAATTTTAATTTTCTTAATTTTGATGTCAATTGACTAACTTATAATACTCAATATGAAAGCCAAGATATATGACTACCTCACTCACCTAATAAATAATACCACCTTATCCAGGGGTGACGACAAGTGTTATTCAAGGTGGTCACATGACCACCTTGACTTGAAAATATTTTTTATATACTTTAAAAAAATTGAATTTTAAATTAATATGGGTCTTTGACCACCCTATAAAAAATAAAAAATAAAACCCTTAAACACTCTAAATAACAATTTGAGCTCATTAAAAATAAAATTCAACCTCTCCAAAATTTTGACTTGTTGAATATTGAACTAAAAAATTGGGAGAAATACTATGTTCACAATATTTTTGTAACAAATCATAAGTAATAGGTTATTACTGGTAGACAAAAAAATTAATTTCAATGGTAGGTTCAAATTAGAACCTATAAAAACTTACCACCTATAGGCTTTGTTATGAAAGTATTACAAAAATATTGTGGATGTAACACTTCTCAAAAATTTCTCAAACAAACAAATTAGCCCAAAAGCCCAGATCAAACGTATAATTATGATTTTTTAAATTGTGTTTTCAAATGGCATATTTTAAAATCTCTATTTTTTTTAATAAAAAAATGCACACCTTTTTAATAGTTAGTCTGTTAGTGCTTGATTTTGTCTTTAACTGAATTTGTTGAATTTATGTGACATTTTTTCGAAAAGATAATGCATTTGGTTAATATTGTTACTTATTTAAGAAATATGTTGGTAATTGAGTGGGAGATCAGTAGCAGTAGCTCAATTATTGCTTGATTATGTACATTGAAAAAGATGTAGCTGATAACATTTATAGTGAAGCTATCAAATCACACAACAATTCCAAAATATGAGAACTTGTGAAAGGAAATTTAAAACTCAATTTGCTCTTTTTTTTTTTTGGTGATGTTAATATATTTAAGTTTTATTTTTATTAAAAAATTTAAATTTTTTAACAACCATTCTAAAAAAATTCCTAGAGCCGCCACTAACCCTATCATCAGTATTGTTGAATGTTTTCGTACATAAAGAAGAGTTACAAACTAGTAATTTATATATAATTTTAAAATACAAGGTTAGTGAATTTAATTTCCATAAATTCATAGCAAAAATTGTTTTATCTAATTAACATAATAAAAATATAATTTCAACTTATATTAAGCTATTAACTATTAGCATAGATTTGTGAATGGGTAAAAAAGTTTAGTCATGGTTTTACTATATATGGGAAATGCATAGCTTAATCAAGTAATTCATGAATAAGTTCTAGCTTATTCGACAATAAAATGAATCAAACTTGAACATATAATATTGTTTGATGATAAACTCAAGGTTGTCTCATATTTGAAAAGAAATGAAATGAAAAATTCAAAAATTTTAATACTCTACTCAACTTAACTCTAGTTGTTTGTGGCTTGGAGTATGGTACATGATATTGTATGTCTTTATGCACCTGATATTTTAAGCGAAATTTAATACCTTATCATCAACATATAAAAGAATGAGAAAATTGATCTATAGAGAAAGAAATTGGTTAAATAATTTCACACTTATAGACGTGGCAGATTAGCTCCAAACAAAAACTAGAAAAAATTATTAACTCAACTATTATATATATAAAAAAAAAATGTTATGAAATTTTATATGTACGAAGCATTGTTCATAACGAATAGGACCTGGGGTTATGTGCCGCGTGAGAGTAGACACTAAAAAATACACAAGATACCACGTCTCTGCCTCATGGTTAGCCATCGATTGAAGTACAACTGTACAAGATCCAATTTAATTCACTATGAATAAACACAATCCTATAGCCAAAGCACATCAACTCTCTGCTACATGCATGATACATGGCCATCATTGCAAATACAATAGCAGCTAGTCCACTATAAATGAACAAAATCCCGGAGGGTTAAACAGCTGCACTACTGAAACACGCATTTATAGTGCTACCAAAATTGTCTTCCTCTCTACTCCATATGGGTATGGCCAACCCGATCTCTCTCCCTCTATATGAAAAAATCCCACGCAAAAACACTTTACAAAGAGCCTTTGATAGCTTAATCTTTCTCCTTCTCCTTTCTCTTCTTATTTATCGTCTCCTCTTCCTCAACAATCATGGTCTCACTTGGCTCCTGGCTTTTCTATGCGAGTCATGGTTCACCTTCACTTGGGTTCTAGTCATCAGCTCCAAATGGAATCCCGTGGAAAATAAAACGTACCCAGACCGCCTCTTGCAACGGTGAGATATAACATCTTGTGCCAATGATAAATGACTTTTAGTTGCCACTATAATTCATCTATGGGTTATTTCATAAGGGAAAAATATAAACACCGAGAAAAAGCAATTTTTCAAGTTTGAAAATATGACTACAAAGTCACTATTTTAGGGTATTTGATCAGCGTACAATAAACACAACCTATTTATCATGAATAGTGAAACAATTACTAGTGTACATCGTCTTTACACACTGTTACTATTATATAAATCATGCATATAATTCTGGATACGATGTCTACTAGTGTAAAAAGATTTTCGTTTTACCATATTTTTTACTAGGTTATAGGTGTGTAATATGATTTATTGATCGATGTTACGTTGTTCATAACTTTGAATTCCAACTATCTTGATAAAGGGCATCCGAGCTTCCATCAGTGGACATGTTTGTGACAACTGCGGACTCTGTGCTAGAACCACCAATAATCACAGTAAACACCGTGCTCTCTTTGTTGGCAATTGATTATCCATCTCATAAGCTAGCTTGCTACGTATCGGATGATGGTTGTTCCCCAATCACTTACTTCTCTCTTGTGGAAGCCTCAAAGTTTGCAAAGCTTTGGGTTCCATTTTGTAAGAAGTACAATATTCATGTTAGAGCCCCCTTTAGATACTTTTCCACTAACCCCCAAACGCTTGGTGGTAGTTCAACTGATTTTCAACAGGAATGGAAAAGAATGAAGGTAATCCGAAGCTTATGTTAGGTGTGAAAATTAATTTTCTATTTTAAATCACAAAAGGAGGTATATATATATATATATATATACACACACACACACTACTATTAGAGATCGATGACTGCCTTTAATTTAATCATGTTCAAATTTGTTTGTCTTCATCATTTGTAGGATGAATATGAACGACTTAGCTGCAAAATTGAGGATGCTGTCCACAAGTCCGTGCCATGTGATCTTAGTGGGGACTTTGCAGAATTCTCTAATGTTGAACGCAAAAACCATCCAACTATTATCAAGGTGATTCCGGGGAAAAAAAAATTCAATTATAAAGTGGCTGCTGGCCTCTTTTCTTCTTTTTAATCATTTCACAAAATCTGTCTATGTCACATTCGTTAACTGTTTTTTCATATTATAATTAGTGCAACATTATTTTTATGTCATTTAATTGCTAACAGTTTTACTATATATCAAGTACAACTTATTGCATTAATTGTTGTAAAAAATATTATGAAATTTGTGGTACATTAGACTTATTGTTTGGGATGACCTTTTAGCTTATATAGTTGACCAATGATTTCTAAATGCAGCCGACTCGTGACTAGTGACCTGCTATTTCTATGATTTGTGGGAATTTAATTTTCTACTTTTATCCCAAGCTAGCCTTTCTGCCTTAGGAGAAATAAGTTTTGCCCTTTTCTAAATTATATATAAACGCTCATTTATATAATCTTACTGTAGGTAATATGGGAGAACAAGACAGGTCTTCTAGATGGATTGCCACACTTGATCTATATATCAAGGGAGAAGCAGCCAAAGCATCCACATCATTATAAAGCAGGAGCCATGAATGTTCTAGTATGATATTTTTCGTGGAAAATAAAATTCATAGAAATTTTAGTTTTTATATAAAACATCCTAAAACTCCTTATCAATGTATTCTAATTGATCATCACCACTCTCTTTTTAAACCATTTGTACTATATATAGGCCAGGGTCTCTGGTTTGATGACAAATGCTCCTTACATGCTGAACGTAGATTGTGATATGTTTGTCAACAATCCTAAAGCTGCTCTTCACGCCATGTGCTTGTTATTGAGTCCCAACAGTGAAAAAGAAATCGCATTTGCTCAATTTCCACAAGTGTTCTATGATGGATTAAAGGATGATCCATATGCCAATCAGTTCGTGGTTTTTTATGAAGTGCGTCAAATTGAACCTTTATCTTACAAATTAAGACTTTTCTTTTTGTCTCCATCTATAAACAATATGAAATTTCATAAATATGTTGTATGACTAAAGAAAATATGCTAAAAAAGAAGTAATTCACTGATTGGTCAAGTAATTAACTATTTTTTTCTTATATGCGTAGTATCTGGGGCGTGGAATAGCAGGACTTCAAGGACCTTTATATGGTGGAACAGGATGCTTTCATAGAAGGAAAGTTATCTATAGTCTATCCCCAAATAACGTAGATCCAGTAAATGGTAAGCAATTTAATTTTGGGTTTTAACCTATATAAATGTTATTCTGAAAACTTTCATAAGCAACTAAATTTTTTGTGGCAAGTGACAATACATGAACCATTGGGTCCAAGAGACATGCACTTCATTAATGGGGGGTTTTCCTTGACTAATATTTCCTTTTTCTCTTTCCCCTTTGTCAGAAAAATTGATTGAATCTATTCTCTTAAATTTTGGGAGTTCAACGGAGCTGATCAATTCAGCTACTAAAGCTTTGAAGGGGAAGACACATACAGTGGCCAATCTTCGAAATTCTATTCATGCAGCAAACCAAGTCTCTAGTTCCTGTTACGAGTATGGAACAAGTTGGGGAACAACGGTTAGTAACCAAAAAATGCAATGTTAGATTCACGATGTTTTTTTTTTTTTTTTTTTTTTTTTTTTTTTTTTTTTTTTTTTTTTTTTTTTTTCAAAACATTCAATTACTATAACAAAAATTTTGGGTCCCTAAACTTAATCAACCAAAAATATGCAAATTTCAAATTGGGGGGAACGTAATTTGGTAGCTCAACCATACTTTAGAAAACTTTGAAAGTTAGCCTATTGCATGGATCAGTTTTAATGTCTATTTTCTTTCAAATTAAAAAAGCTCTAAGTAGCAAGTACATTTCACTGGATATATAGAGGAATGCACATTTATATTTTAAATACAATAATTGTCAATGACAAAGATAAGAATATATCTTCTAAACTGGTTTGTATTCAACTTTATATGTCACACATGTTGAAAAATTCAATCATGTACCTATGTTTTCCCTCATAAATTAAGTTTTAACTTCCCAATGTTATTTTAAAGTCTAGATTGAAATGACATTATTATTTAAGGATAAACTGTTATGGAATGTTTCCTATCTATATTCATGGAAGCTTAGATATTATTAAGGACAAACATCTGCTAATTTTATTCTAATAAGTAGAGCCAAGTAACTTCATTTTCAAATTGAATGATGTGTTTTTCCTTGTTATTTTGTTTAGTAAGTTTTTGTTAGTTTCTTTTTGTCCAACTCTGATGACTGTGGCTATCGGCCCTGATTCAGGTGGGCTGGAGATATGGATCGACAACAGAGGATATACACACAGGACTAATGATCCATAAAAGAGGTTGGAGATCCATATTCTGTACACCGGATCCACCAGCCTTTTTAGGGTGCACGCCCTCAGGTGGACCTGCTGCAGCAACACAAATGAAGAGGTGGACCACAGGCCTGCTTGAAATTCTTTTCAGCAAAAGTTGTCCCTTATTTGCCACACTCTTTGGAAAGCTTCAATTTAGGCAATGCCTAGCCTATCTTTGGATCCTCACGTGGGGCATGCGCCCTGTTTTTGAGCTATGCTATGCTGCTCTGCCAGCGTATTGTATCTTTACCAACTCTTACTTCTTGCCCAAGGTAAGGGCAAACCTCAAACTTCCAATTTCATTGATTTATAAGTCTAAGTATGCATGTTTTGATAATTAACTAATTTGAGTTTCTTGCATGATTGTGGTCATAGCTTTGTTTGATATTTCTTGCATGATCTATTTTTTTCGATGAAAATAATATGTGGCGTTAATCTTTAACAAAAGATAACTACCTTATATAAAGCAATATAAAATCCAAGTCATCATATATGCAACCCTAATACTTATCTCTGTGTCTGTCAGGTGATAGCTTGCATTGTTTCATTCTTGAGCACATCATCAATATTTGTTCTATATTTATCCCTAAATGAGATTAGCAAAATTTGCATGATGAAGCTCATGAAAGATGAAACTATAATATATGCAAAATATACATTATAGATTTTTTTTTTAAACTGTTTTTTCCAATCTTAAATATCCAGGTTCAAGAACCAACATTATATGTACTAGTTGCAATCTTCGTCGTTTACAACATATCCACTTTATCCGAGTATCTAAGAACCGGCGAGTCAATTCAAGCTTGGTGGAATAACCAAAGAATGTCAAGAATAAACACAGTGAATGCATGGTTATTCGGATTTCTAAGTGTCATGCTCAAGCTCTTAGGAATATCCGAGACCGTCTTTGAAGTAACACAAAAAGACCAATCTAGTGATGATGCCAATGAGGTTGAAGCCGGAAGGCTCACCTTCGATGGTTCCCCAATTTTCCTGCCAGGTACAACCATTTTGCTGGTGCACCTAACTGCGTTGGTTGTGACCTTGTTGAAGTGGCAACCACCACCTCATGATGGGCATGGGTCAGGGCTAGGAGAGGTCTTCTACAGTGTGCATTTGGTGATATGCTTCTGGCCATTTTTGAAGGGTTTAGTTGGGAAAGGAAGACATGGAATTCCCTTATCCACCATATGGAAGTCAGCTGCTTTGGCATTATTTTTTGTCCACTTGTGCCGAAGGACTACAATGGATTGAGACTTCTGATCATGAATTTATTTTATTTTCTCATATGAGTTTAGGCTTTGGTCATGAAAGTATGATGTTACTACAGTAATTTCAAACTGAAATTTAGAAAATCAAAAGCTGTACGAAGTTGACATCGTTGAAAATATGTGATCTTAGGTTGTTTCCCCTCAAAAGTTTCAATCCATTCCTCTGAATTGGATTAATTTTATTTCCTATTTTCACAAACAAAGTGGTTTCTAAACAACCTGCCGAAGGATTACAGTGAAACTTTGTTCTTTATGCATAGCAAAATAAAGGATTTTAGTGTTTTAATCATATGTACTGTAATCTGACTAGTAATTTCTCTTTTTAACTGGTTAGAAATCAATCCTAAAGTTCTCCCCGGGAGATATATAGAACCCGAGACCCCCTTAAACCAACCACCCCCCCTCCCCCCCCCCCCCCCCGCGCACCCCCAAAAAAAAAAAAAAAAAAAGTACCCGACGTACGTTAATTTGCCGTTTTGCTTGATCTGTACCACATACGTTAATTTCTGTGCTCTCATGAACAACAAATATGCTATCTGCCATCAGTTAACTTAGCCAACTAGTTTATGTAGTTAATTGTTGTTCAAAAAGTACTTTTTGGTGCTAATTTTTAGGACCGGTTTCATTTTATTTCTCCCAAGACTATATATGTATCTAGTATTGGTTGTTTAGAAATGTGTCCATATTACCACGCTCACTACTCATTTTACTCTCAAAAACTGTTGACAAGTTTAAGGAATTGCAGACATGCTGCCGACCCTCATTTCTTTTTAGTTCTCAATAAAACTAATTTTGGAATTTTTTGTTCAACGTTGCGGTGTAACTTTGTCATACGCTCACCGAAAAATACTGAGTTGTTTTAATAGATTGTTGACATGTTGCTCCATGGGAATAAAATTAAATAAAGAATTTTTAACCCGCATATAACAGACACGTTAGCGTGGCATGAAATGGACAAATCACATATATTTATTTAAAAAATAAAAACAAAAAATGCAGCAAGTTTAAGAAAATGATAGCAATCAGACAAAACCAAGAAAAAATTAGACACAAACAATTTGAGTAACCAAAGGGGATTTGGAACTAGGAAAGAGATTGATGAAGGAAAGAAGACAACAAGCGAAGAGAGATTGACAGCAACATCAAGAGAACCCCACACCACACCTCATAAGTCATAACTCATAACAGATATTGGAATATACTAACTATCATATATACTAACTAACAATATGCGACAATCATTTTCCATGCGCATAATGTTGATTTTTTATATTAAATGTTAAATAATTGTATAAATCTGATTACAGAGTAGCTGCTGGCCTCTTTTCTTCATATTAATGATTTCGCAAAATCTGTTTAGGACACCTTCATAATTATTTTGTAGATTATTAATGAAATATATTGTGATTATTGCATCATTTTTATAATAATTAATTATACTGACAACTTTTATTATGTACAAGTACAACTTACCACATCAATTAATTATGTTTAGCTTGGACCCCGCTAGGAAATAATCCCGACTCCACCATTGGCACCACTGATGCAGGGTTGTAAGCTGACGCTCATGTGACTCTTCTTCCTAAACTGCGACATCTTCTTAATATTTAATACTAGCTTTTTCACATTTGCAAGGGCCACTTGCACAATTCACTCTTTTTTCCTCAATTCAACCTTATCACTACAAAAAAATGGGGCCATAAGTTTTTGAGAGGCCTGCTCCATAGAATTTGCACACAAAATTTTCTCCTATGAGTTTAGTGGTTTGTCCTATCTCTATCTCTCTTCCGCAAACCAATACTCCCAATTTTTTTCTATCCTCTTAGTTTGCTTAATAATCTCCCAATTACTTAAAAGCTAAAAGAACAATAAAATTACAAATTCAAATTTAACTATTTGACTTTCACAACTCCAACTATATATTACCTTCAGAGTAATGTTAGGAATATAGAGCAATATTTTTTTTCGAATTTTTTATTATTGTTGTTGTAAGGGCACAAATCGCGCTGGAATAAAGTCGTACGTTCGGCACTAATCCAATGAGCCCAAAACAATAAATTTATAGAGAGTGGACTTCTAATCTAGGTTTATGGACAGCAGATAACATGAAGGGTAAATTAAATCATCGAATACATGCATTCTACTCGTACATGGGTGAAAACTGTATCATATATTAATGCCGAGGACTATCCTTGGCCTCTCTTTACAATTTCTCCTTTGTGTATGTTTCCACCCCCCCTTTCTTTCTCCTTCCCTCGCCTTTTATAGGCCTTCCTCCTTATCCTTCTTCCTTACACGTATGGATCAGGTGCTTCTTTTAGATACTTGTCCCATCACCCCTTTCTGCCAAAGTTTTTTACGGTAGGTATAAGGTTAAACTTCAACATTTAAGCGTCACTTCTTCATTAATGCAGCCAGAGAGGTAGGTATAGAGCATTCAATGCGGTGGTGACAGCTTTATTTTTGATATTTGTCTGTCACTCCCTTTTATCTCCTATTCTTGTTTTCTTAGTCTTTGTGTCCAAGGTCTTCAGTACGGATGACCTTGAACTGCCAGATCACTTGCCTCGTTCTCGGCACCATGTTGCCGAAGACTTGACCATCCTCGGACATCATGTTTCGTGGTATTCTGCTCATGCATTGCACTTTTCTTTTGTAATGTTACTTTATAGGTGGGACTTATCGTGTCATCGGACCATCCATGCTATTGGGTTGGGCTTTCTACCTCTCGGGAACCTTTGGGCGGCCCAATATATATCTTGGGCCCGTTAATACTACAGTTGTTGTTGTTGTTGTTGTTGTTATTAATATGATCGGTTTTGATTACATTAATATCACTTTTTATCTAAATTAATCATTAACACTATTTTTATTATACATAAATCATAATAAATTATTAATGTGATAGGTTGTTATAACATTAATGTCATTCGTTGTCTCCATTTAATATTTCTTGCTTTCATGTTAAATCGCGTGCCACATCTAAGCTTATATATACGACCAGTCCACTCATCAATGACCCAAACCGACCAACAAAAGTCAAAAACCACTCCCCTATTCCCATTTCCTTTCCAATGGCCAATTCATCCTCTCCTCCTTTATGTGAAAGAATTGAGCAAAAACACACTGTACAAATATCCTTGGAAACCATTATCACCTTACTCCTTCCACTCCTCGTTTATCGTCTCCTCTCTTTCAAAGACCATGGTTTCACTTGGCTCCTCGCCTTCTTATGCGAGTTGTGTTTCACTCTCCATTGGGTTCTTAATGTCATCACCAAATGGACTCCTGTGGACTAAAAAACATACCCCGATCGCCTCTTGCAAAGGTTTGCCTAATTCACATCTTTTTTTCTGCTTCTTCTTCTTCTTTTTGTGTGATTCTCCACATTACATATCCTTTTTATGGCTCCCCAACAATTTTCAATTTTACGTAAAATATACCAAAATGAAAACAAAATAAATAACGTATGCAACATGTTTAATGTTCATAACATCAAGTAGAGAATTTTATGAATAGGGTACCAGAGCTTCTTCCTCCGGTGGACATGTTTGTGACAACAGCAGACCCGGTGCTAGAACCAACTATCATTATAGTGAACACCGTGCTCTCTTTGTTGGCAGTTGATTATCCAGCTAACAAGCTTGCTTGCTATGTATCTGATGATGGGTGTTCCCCTCTCACACTCTACTCTCTCATTGAAGCCTCTAAATTTGCTAAGCTTTGGGTACCATTTTGTAAGAAATACAATATTCAAGTTAGAGCTCCCTTCAGATTCTTCTCCCGTTCCTGTGAGTCCATATTGCCCGGTGACCATTCTCCAGGATTCCAAGTTGAATGGAAAAAGATGAAGGTAATTGAGCCAGATTATGCTTGGAAATAGTACCATTTTTTATTTAAAAAAAAAAAAATTTGACTGAAACTTAAATGTTGAAAGTAGAGATACGAGATGGGTAGAGAAGAAATTGGCCCAGTGCTTGAATATTACTTTAGACCTATTTAGATTATAGCACATATTTACCTTTGTCCTTATGCGTCATTATGCAACAAAGTCCAGCACACTAGCTAAGTCCAAAAAATTGCATCAGCCAAAAATTTTAATAAATCGTATCATAGATGGATTTTACCCCAAATCTATTAATGTTGTATGAATTATTAGCACCTTTTACAACCTTATTAAATTAAGGCATGAGATCAAGGGAAAGGTAATCTCTTGTGGTCTAAATTAGATTTAGAGATTAATTTCACTTAATTTGAAATTTGAAACTAAATTAAAATTAAAATATAAAGCCTGAACCACCGAATGAAATGTCATATGCCTGAACATATATACTAAAAATTAGTCTCTAATCTCTTGTTAGGATGTGTATCAAAAGCTAGAAGGAAAACTTGAATATGCTGCAAAACTCCGTGCCATATGATAATTCTTCAGAGTTTGTGCCTTTCAAGAACGTCGAGAGTAGGAACCATCCAACTATAATCAAGGTAGACCATTTTATTTAGTTTCAATTAAATACTTGGTGTTTTTCAATGAAAACTTAATGCTTATACTCATCTGAATTGCAGAACAGGGACCATTTAATTGTCCTTTGGGTGGAGTGAAATATCAATAACTATGAAGCTCTACCATTTTTATATATTTTTTAAATGAATGGATAATTCCATTTCATAAGAAGAATCATTATAAAAGTTACGTTATTATGTTTTAAAGCGTTACCTTGCAATTCTTCTAAAAAAAAATCGCGGCCTTGCATGTCAATAACTATATATATATATATATATTCATCTCTATCATTGACTATTTTTTTTTTTTTTTTTTTTGCTAGCAAGCTCTATCATGCACTTATTGATTTAAGGCCAAAGTTCTATTACATTTACAAATGTTGATTTGGAAGCATGCATTTGATACTCACCCCCATAAAGGTTTTTTTTTTTTTTTTTTTTTTTTTTTTTTTTTTTTTTGGGGGTTGAGATACACCTCCCATAGAGTTTTAAGAGAGTATTCAAAAGTTATTCAAAATGTTTGGACATTATTTTTAAATAATAAAATGACATTTTCTTTTAACTCTTTCTTTTTCATTTTAATATTGGATACGAGGTTTGAGACCAATGTATATCCTCGTGTAAACCCATTATCCTTACCCAATTAATCATGGGATTTTTTTTTTTTTTTTTTTTTTTTGATAAGATTAATCATGGATGGGATTTAAACTAGAGCTATGTACTATAGTATAAACACCATAATCCAAAATTTCACATTTATGTCATGGCAGGGCTGAGTTTTTATTTTAAAAATTAATCTTTATATAATATGAAAAGGCAAAAATTGAGAGGAATTTCAATTAAGAATCCAAATTAAACTCTAATTTTTTTAAAAAAGAAGGTTGTATCTTTATTCTGACCCTATTCCAATTTTATGCTAAATGTCGTTTTAATTGTCTTATTGTATAATTCCGAGTGTCTTCATATTTTAAATAGACTACTACAATTATATGCAAAGTGTCCTCCCAATTATACTTTAATAACACCCTTAAAAAAATTATACTTCAATAAGGGTTGGATTTTATCTCACTTCAATTTCTCAGAAGACTTAAGATTTGATTTTATTTACATTAATATATGTATTTTTTAGGACAAAATATGTTTGTATTATTAAAAGTACTTAGCCAGCAAACCGTGTACGAAAGTTTAAAATATGATTTTATCTCAAAAAATAATTTTCTTCTTCTTTTATTTTATTCCCTTTTTTTAGAATATTTTATTTTATACCTGCGTGTGTTAATTTTGATAATTATAGTAGACATTAATAAGTACTTATTATGATTGTATTTGTATATGAAATATTAAATGTGATTTTTGATTTTATGCTAGCTATTAATAGGTGTAGTACCCATGGGCCCAAGATACATATTGGGCCGGTCCAAAGGCTCTCACAAGGAGGAAAGTCCAACCCCATATCATGAATGGTCCGAGGACTTGATAAGTCCCGTCTACGAAGTCACGTGATAAAGCAAAGTGCCATACATGAGCAGAACACCTCGGAACATGACGTCCGAGGACTACCAAGTCCTCGGCAATATGTTGCCGAGGACGAGGCGAGTGACCTGACAGCTCGAGGGCACCCATACTGAAGACTTTGGATGCAGAGACGAAGAAAATGAGAATAAAGGGTAAAGGGAGGCGATAGATAAATATCAAGGACAAAGCTGCTACCACTGCATTGAAGGCCTCGTAACTACCTCTTTGGCCGCATTAATGAGGAAGTGACGCCTGAACATTGAAATTCAACCTTACACTCATTGCCAGAGACTTTAGTAAGAAGGGATGATGGGACAAGTATCCAAAAAGAGTATC
This sequence comes from Castanopsis chinensis, assembly GCA_032878915.1. NCBI lineage: Eukaryota > Viridiplantae > Streptophyta > Magnoliopsida > Fagales > Fagaceae > Castanopsis > Castanopsis chinensis. The sequence continues at coordinate 9,131,693 of JAVQMG010000126.1, read as the reverse complement.
TGGACTACACATGGAAGAGAGGGGAAGGGTATGCAGGGCTATAAAAGGCGAGGGAGGAAGAAAAAAGAGGGGGAGGAGAGACATACACACAAATACTACAGAGAGAACTTGTAAAGAAACACCAAGGATTGTCCTCGGCACCAATATATAAAACAATATTTCATCCATGTATGAGACGTGCGCATGTGTTCTATAATTTAATCCAACTTTTACATTATCTACCATTCAAAAACCTAGATTAGAAGTCCACTCTCTATAAATTCATTGTCTAGGGCTCATTGGGCTGGTCAGAAAGTCCAATTTCGGTTCAGCGCAACTTGTATCCTTACAATTGGCGCTGTCTATGGGAATTCTTGTGTTTTGGCGAAGATAACGTGATGGTGGGTTCCAGTCCAGACCGTGCAGAATCTTTAGGATCTCAGCACAAAGATCCTTTTCAGCAGTTAGAGCAGATGGGAGATCGAGAAGGTAGTGTACACGCAGGGCGAACCGCCGGTAATTATCCAAGGGGCGGAAGCAGGGGCTTTAATGAAGGACATACTAGGGCCATGTAGAGGGAAATTGACCAGCTCAAGAGAAAGCTGTGCCGAGCCAAGCCAAGCGAAAACGGACGCCTTCCATATCTGATCCTTCCTCAGACGACTCCTAGAGCAATGGCTATAAGCCGAAGTTGAGAACTCCTCCTAGCGAAACTTTCTCATACCAAGAGGGAAGTCTTCATGATAGGGCGAGCAAGAAGTCTCTTCCCAGGGGTTTGGGCAGTGACGCTATGGGGAAGGCACTGCACTAGCTCTCCAAGTCACCTTTCACACATCGTATTGAGAGAGGAAAGCTTCCTCGTCGTTTCGCGTAGCCAAACTTCATCATTTATAATGGCAGAACAGACTCGGTGGAGCGCGTGAGCCATTTTAACCAACGCATGGCGGTCTATTCGCATAATGAAACCTTGATGTGCAAAGTATTCCCCTCAAGCCTAGGACCAGTTGCGATGAGATGGTTTAATGGTTTGAAAGCAGACTCCATTGATTCCTACATGGAACTTACGATGGCATTTGGGTCTCGTTTTGTTACATGCAGCAGAGTACCTCGGCCTATGGACTCGTTACTATCGATGACCAAGGGGGAGGAGAGACATACACACAGATACTACAGAGAGAATTTATAAAGAAACACAAAGGATTGTCCTCGGCACCAATATATAAAACAATATTTCATCCATGTATGAGACGTGCGCATGTGTTCTGTAATTTAATCCAACTTTTACATTATCTACCATCCAAAAACCTAGATTAGAAGCTCACTCTCTATAAATTCATTGTCTAGGGCTCATTGGGCTGGTCAGAAAGTCCAATTTCGGTCCAGCGCAACTTGTGTCCTTACAATAGGTATTTATTATTACTATATTTTCTTATATAACTATTAAATATATAATTATGGTAACTATTTATAGGTTTTTTAATGGTTGTGTTTGAGTATGGAAATATTTACTCTAGTATTTAAAGAAATAAAATGATATTTAAAGATTCTAATTGAGTGTTTAAATATAGAATAAAATTTAAATTAGAAAATATAGCTTAAAACGCAAATTGCACCCTCTAAGTTTAACTAATATTCATTTTAGTCATCTAACTTTACTTTTATTCAACTGGGTTCTCTAAATTTCAAGTTTATCCAATTCAAGCCTTCCATCCAATTTCATTAAAAATTTTCCATTGAACAAATATTTTTCTCACATGAAAAAAATCTATAAAATTAATAAAAATATTTTATAGATATATTTTGTGATAATTTTTTTTCAAAAAATATTTTTTCATTAGTTAATTCCTTAATTAGCATCAATTTTTTAATGGAATTGGACGAAAAGCCTAAATTGAATAAATTTGAAATTTAAAGTACTCAAATTAACGAAAGTAAAGTTAGAATGCTAGAATAAATTTCAGTCAGAAGATGTAGTTTGCATTTTAGCCAAAAATATAATTTATAATATTGATGTGTAAAATTGTGAAGCATCTGTAGCAAAATATCAAGAGTTTAACCAGAAGTAAAAAATCTTAGGGTTTATATATATTATAAATTTTGTGCCAATTATGCTTCATCGTAAACTTCCACCTAAACTTAAAAAAAAAAATATAAAAAGACTCAATTCAAATTTATTATGCTTTGTGTAATGATATTATAATGAAAATGCTAGAGTTGTAAACTTTTTTACCAAGTACTGATATGATGAGTAGTTATTGGTAAATAAAAAAGTGATGTAAATAAATGTATATCATCTATTACTTATTACTATAGCGCTCTGTTTGTTTTAATGAAAATCCTTGTATAAAGATAGTTTTCAATGTTTTTCAATGTTTAGTAGTATAAAAAACAAAAAAAAAAAAATGAGTCAAAAAGAAAACTATCATTGGTTAAGAAAAAAAGTATGACTTATTTTAAGATATTGTTTTTCATTAAATGTTTCTGGAAAACAACTGTATCTCACAACAAGCTAAATAAGGGAAGTTAGAAGATTATTTTTCAACTCCCTTAAGATCATTACTAATCATAGGAAAATGAGATAGTTTTATAGAAACTATTTTTTGAAAAATAACATATTTTATAGAAATCATTTTTGCTTAAACAAATAGAGTGTAAGTAAATATGTTTGTGTACGTGTGGATGCCCTTCTATAAAATACTATAATGATTTGTTTTGATGCCATAAATTTGGATATGGATTTGGATTTGAGGAGGCCTAAATCCAAATTCTTTGTTTGGGTGAGTTAAAATAAATGAATTTGGATTTGACCCCAAATCCAACAAGAATTTGGTAGGTCCAAATCCCTGAATTTCAAATACCCTCTCACACAGTGGAATTTGAAATTCTCAAATGATGAATTTAGTTATCCAAAAAATGGAATTTCAAATGATGAATTTCAAATCCTTCTTTGTTTAAGAAGACCCAAACAAGGAATTTTAAAACCAAAGGATTTCAAATCAAGGCATTTTAAATCAATGGATTTCAAATCCAAATCCAAATATAAATGTTGCCATCCAAACACAACCTAAATGTACACAGTTTATTACTTATTAGGTAAAAATGTTATGTGAGGGGTATGCTTCTATATATATAATTCTATAAATGTACACATTTTATTACTTGTTAAGTAAAAATGTTACGCCTTTGTGTTAGAACCCCCTTTCTCTCTCCCTTGTGTGTGTGTGTGCGCGTTTGTTTCTCAAAAAAAAAAGAATGGATAATTGTCCCACATTGCTTAAGAGAGTGTGTTGTATGTAATATAATTAGCTCCACCTTTCCTTAAAAGTTACTATGACTTTTGAGTAGAACCATGGTGTGTCATCATGTTAAAACTTATTTCCCTCTCTCTTGTGTGTGTATTTGGTTCTAAAAGAAAAAAAGTAAAAATGTTATGGTGTGTGGTGTGGGCTACATATGCAAGATATAAGTTTTTTTTTTTTTTTTTTTTTTTGATAGTGAGATTTGCAAGATATAAGCTACTATAGGTAAACATAGAAGCTTTTATATATAGAAATTCTTCCAAGAGTCATTTAGGCTTTTATCTTTTGCAGGTTATATTGGAGAATAAGGGTGGTCATTCAAATGAGTTGCCACATCTAGTGTAGATATCTAGAGAGAAGTGATCAAATTTTCCACATCATTACAAAGTTGGTGCCATGAATGTCTTGGTAAGAAATTCCTTGCCAAATGAGAATTTAACTTGCTATAATGGGAATCAGTCCAATTCAGTACACTGCAAAAAAGAGATCAACATAGCTAGCCATTTTCTTATAATAAAAAAATAAAGTAAACATACATAGCTAGTCATTTAGTTAATAAAATATCTTACAAAAAAAAAAAAGTTAATATAAAATATGACCTAATATAGGTACCATAAAAATTTCCCCTTCAAAAATTTTATTATATTCTTTTGTAAATGATGGTATATCAATTTGTATTTGTACTCCCTGTTGTGCAAATCATTGACAACCTGTTTTTATATGAATGTAGGCAAGAGTATCTGGGCTAATGACGAATGCTCCTTATATGTTAAACGTGGACTGCGACATGTTTGCCAGTAATCCACAAATTGTTCTCCATGCAGTGTGTATGATGCTTGGTTTTAAACACGAAAGTGACTGTGCGTTTGTTCAGTGCCCCCAAATCTTCTATGATGTACCGAAAGATGACCCATTTGGGAGCCAAATGCTTGCTTCATTAGAAGTGCGTGAAGAAACAAATAAATAAATTGCAAATTTAGTTATAGAAAATTTGTAAATGAAATAACTTAGTTTATGTTTTGCTATCAAGTATCAACTTCTTGGTTTGCATTAATCGATGCAGACAATCGGGCATAGAATGGGTGGGATCCAAGGACCTTGCTACGCAGGAACTGGGTGTTTTCATAGACGCAAAATTATCTATGGTTTATCCCTCAATAATGCAGATTCTAAAGATACAAATCGTTTTTCACATATATGAGTAATGTTAATGTTATAAAATTTGGTAAAATTCTAGAAGACTCTCTCTAAATAAAACTGAGATTCTTATTGATGAAAGCAATTGAATAGAGAGTACAAAAGAATGACACTATACAAAGCTATTACTTCTATATATACATGAGGCATGAAAGCTATATCTATGTAACTAACTCCCTAATTTTATGGATGAAACTGTAATGAAACTAATCCCAATCTAATATTACACGTGTGCTAATATAATAACTAACTTCCAACTGTTATACGTAATTGCCTTCATTGCTCCAAGTCAATGTATAAAGTCTTGATGAAAGGCACTGCTTCTATTGTTTCTAACGCCTCTGCACTTGGTAATACAAACTCTCTAGTGTTCAATTGATTATCATACTTCCTTGTTCTAGTTGCTACATTAGGTTCTTGACCTCTATTCTTCACTACAATTGTATCACCCTGTTGTACCTCACTTAACTGAGCTCTTTGCTTCTCATTTTTTACACTCCCCTTCAAGAGTAAAGCTCTTGCAGATTGATACTCCATTTTCTTTTCTAGATACTGAATACAATGAGAAAAGATGTTAATTGATCCTAACCTTCTCAGCAACCTTAAGTAATTGTCTATTCTTCTGCCTTGGTAAATATATCAGCCAATTAATTCTAAGATGATACATAAAAGGTTTTAATAGTCCCATCTAGAATTTTATTCCTAATTATATGGCAATCTACCTCAATACGTTTGGACCTTTCATGAAACACAAGATTGGTAGAAATGTGCAGGGCAGCCTAGTTGTCACAGTACATCAATGCTGGCTTTTCATGTGAGATGTGCAAGTCCCTTAATAAGTACAATATCTAAGTTAGTTCACAGGTAGTGGTAGCCATGGACCTATATTCTACTTCTACAGAGGACCTGGAAACTACATTCTGCTTCTTGGACCTCCAAGACACCAAGGCATTGCCTAGGAACACATAAAATCTTGTAAGAGACTTTCTAGTATCAGGGGCACCCTGCCCCTGCCAAATCTGCATCACAGTATGCTTTAAGGTGCAAATATGATTTTACAGGATAGAAAACACCTTGCCCTAGAGTACCTTTAATATACTGCAAAATCCTTGTTACTGCCCTCATATGAGGCACCCTAGGTTGAGACAAAAACTGGCTAAGCCTATGCACTGCATAGGTGATGTTTGGCCTACTCAGTGTTAAGTACATTAGCTTGCCCATTAATCTCCTGTACTGTCTAGCATCTTGAAGTAACACTCCATCACTTTTGGATAACTTCAATTGCTGTTCCATAAGTGTTTTTGCAAGTTTGCAACCAACCATACCAGCCTCTTTAAGAATCTCAAGGGCATATTTCCTTTGATTCAAACTAATGCCCCTTTCACTTCTTGCAATCTCCAATCCTAAGAAGAACTTAAGTGAACCAAGATTTTTAATCCCAAATTTCTTATCCAATAGGGATTTCAAAGCAGCAACACAATTTGGATTATTGCCTGTGATGATCATGTCATCTACATAGACAAGTAAGGCAATGAATAAGGAACCATCTGTATGTACAAATAATGAGTGATCAGCTTGAGATTGATGAAAATCAAGCTGCAAAATAGTGGCTGAAAGTTTGGCATTCTATTGCCTAGAAGCTTGCTTTAAGCCATAAAGGGACTTAACTAGCTTACAAACCATAGGGTTGGATGAATTAGACTCCCCCTTACTGTGATAACTAGGTGGTAAATGCATATATACTTCTTCTTCTTCAAGATCCCCATGGAGAAAGGCATTATTAATGTCTAATTAATGCAAAGCTCAACCCTTGGCAGAGGCAAGAGCAAGGAGAACCCTGACTAAAATAGTCTTTTCCATAGCAAAGAAGGTTTCCAGAAAATCAAGACCTTCCCTCTAGGTAAAGCCTTTAACCACCAAATGGGCTTTGAACTTGTCAACAGTTCCATCAGAATTCAGCTTGATCCTATATACCCATTTGCATCCTATAGAATTTTTACTAGGTGGCAATTGGGTAAGAATCCAAGTATGAGTCTTTTCAAGTGCTTCAATTTCTTTATCCATAACTGCTCTCTAAGCTGGATCTTGAACTTCTTGGGAAAAACTAGTAGGCTCTTGATGACAAGCACTAATAGTCATCAAATAAGACTGATAGGAAGGATCCAAATGAGAGTAAGTGAATGAATCTGCAATATCATAAGGTGAACCTGGAGGATAAGCAGCAGCAGCTGTGTTGCAAGCATAGTCTTGCAAATAAACAAGTGTCTTGTGAACCCTAGTTGACCTTCTGATAGGTGGAGAAGCTTCCACAAGTGGTATGGAACTAGGAGCAAGGCAATGAGCTGAATCAGATTGAAAAGAATCAAGAGCTACCGATTCAATGATTAAGGAAGGAGATTTGGGAAAAGTTGAAACATAAGTATCTGGAACTTGAAAAGATGAGTCACAAGAACTAGGATATTGAGTTGGAACCTCTGCAATACTAATAGGAGTAACAAAAGTATCTATACAAGCTTGAACAGGTGAATGAGCTTCAACCTTAGTAACAACAGTAAAAGGATCAGAAAAAACACATTTGTCTGATGCAAAAGGAAAAATGTGTTCATGAAAAATCACATCTCTAGAAATGAAAACAGTATTAGTGGACAAATCAAGAAGTTTATAGCCTTTAATGCCAAAAGGATAACCCAAAAACACACATTTTCTTGCCCTTGGTGCAAACTTGGACCTGTTATGAGAAAAATTGAGGCATAACACAAACAACCAAAAATCCTTAAATGTGAATAAGTTGGAACATGACCAAAAAGGACTTCAAAAGGTGTTTTGTGTGATAAAATGGATGTTGGTACCCTATTTATCAAGTACACAGCACTAAGAACACAATGACCCCGTAGATGCAATGGCAAATTTGATTGAAACTTTAAAGCCCTCACTACATCTAAGATGTGTTGATGCTTCCTTTCCATAATGGCAATTTGTTGTGGAGTTTCAACACAATTAAGTTGATGTAAAATGCCTCTTTGGACAAAAAAATATTTCATTATGAATTCAGTTCCATTATCAGTTCTAATAATTTTTACTTTCCTTGAAAATTGAGTTTCTACCATTGTACAAAATTGCTCCAAGGTAGCTTGAGTCTCTAACTTATGTTGCAGCAAGTATACCTAAGTGCACCTTAATCGATCATCTATAATAGTTAAAAAAAAAAACTTACAACCATTCATAGTTGAAATAGAAAAAGGACCCCACAAATCACAATGAATCAAATCAAAGCAATTATCAGAAATATGAGTACTTTTATTAAATGGTAACCTTTTTTGTTTGGAAAGGACATACATCACAATGAAATGTCTCAGAAGAATTGAAAAGAGGTACATGATTATTATTCATCAAAGCCAACTTGTCATTTGACAAGTTTCCTAGTCTAGAATGCCATACATATGGTTGAGTTTTATTAGGTTAAATAGTAGCAAAAACACAAGATGAGGTTGAACAACTCTCTTCCAGTAGGCATAGACCATGGTACTACTTACCCAGACCAATTGGGCTCCAAGGAGCAAGGGCCTGTATAAAGTAGAGATTTTCAAAGAAAAAAGGCAACAAAGAATAGATTTTGCTATCTAGCTAACTGAAATTAGGTTGTAGCTAAATGAAGGAACACAAAGTACATTATGTAAAAAAAGTTTTTCTAAAACTTGGACAATCCCTATATGTGTAACTTAAGCAACCTCACCATTTGGAAGATTAACGTAATTATTCAATTTAGAAGTAATAGATGTATAATAGGAAATAGAATGGATCATATGGTCTATTGCCCCTGTATCTAATACCCAATCAGATTTGCTAAAAGCTTCCCTATTGATAGTTTTTGCAAAAAAGATTGAATGCTCTAAATTTGGAGTAAATTGAATGGAATACCTAACATGAGGTTGAATTGAGATTGAGAAGAAGCTGAGTCAACATCAGAAGCTATACCAAAGGTTCCTTCAACACCACTACTTGCAGTGACTATGCTCATAGTAGCTGCATGATGTCCATCACCAAGATTACCTCTAGTATTGAGATATGACAACAACTGCTCACACTGTGCCTTAGATATAGGACACTAATTCACTGCAACAGGTAAATGCTCTGCATTTGCTACTCATTTAGAGGAAACTTGAATTGCAATAGCATTTGATTTTCCTTTTGGCTTGTATCCGGGAGGATAGCCATGCAATTTGTAGCATTTTTCAACTGTGTGACCAGTCATGTTACAGTGTGTACAAAAAGGCTTCTCCTTTTTGTCTTTTCCTTTGTTCCAATTGGTATTTCCTGTATTCCTTCTTGTATTAGCATACATAGCTACTGCATCAGATTAAGGAGTGCCAGAACCTCCATGTCCAATGGTTTTGTGAGGTTCCTCTTGAAGAAACAATGAATAAACCTTGCTCATAAAAGGAAATGGATCTAACATGAGAATCTGACTTCTAAGAGTCTCAAAATTCTCATTTAAGCCCATCAGAAACCTCAAAACATAAGCTTTGTTGTGTGAAGCATTCAACACCTTCATAGCACCATAAGAACACTTTGGGATTGGATCGTAATGAAGCAATTGATCCCAAAGCCTTTTGAATTTGATGTAATACTCTGTCACTGACATCAGGTTTTGAGAAATATGAGAAATTTCTTGTTGCAAGTTGTAAATCTTGGGACTATTCCCTTGTGCAAACACATTTTGCAATTCAATCTACATTTCCCTTACTATTTCACAATACATGATGCTATTGGATACATCTACATGCATTGAATTGATCATACAAGAAAGAATAATGGTGTTACACCTCTCCCAATCTTCATACAAAGGTGAATCCAAAGTTGGTTTTTAAATCTTTCCATTTACAAAACCAATTTTCTTCTTCACAGGAAGAGCAAGAATCATTGCTCTAGACCAAGATTGGTAATTCTTTATTCCAAGCAATGGTTAAGTAACTAAAATACTACCTGGATTTTCACTCGAACTGAGGAAATAGGGATTGGGAGGATTAGGAGTAGTGGAATCATTGCTAACAAATGGTGAAGGTTGGATTGGAGTTGCATCAGATGGATTAGTTGACTTAGAGGACGCCATGGAAGAAGCTTCAAAGCTCTGATACCATGCAAAATTCTAGAAGACTCTCTCTAAATAAAACTGAGATTAGAGAGTACAAAAGAATGACACTATACAAAGCTATTACATCTATATATACATAAGGCAAGAAACCTATATCTCTGTAACTAACTCCCTAATTTTATGGAAGAAACTGTTATGAAACTAATCCCAATCTAATATTACATGTGTGCTAATATAATAACTAACTCCCAACTGTTATACATAACTGCCTTCATTGCTCCAAGTCAATGTATAAAGTCTTGATGAAAAGGCACTGCTTCTATTGTTTCTAACACCTCTGCACTTGGTAATATAGACTCTGTAGTGGTCAATTGATTATCATGCTTCCTTGTTCTGGTTGCTAGATTAGGTTCTTGACCTCTATTCTTCAGTACAATTGTATCACCCTGTTGTACCTCACTTAACTGAGCTCTTTGCTTCTCATTTTTTACAAATTTATTACAATTTTTGATGAAATAATATTTTCGTATATACTGACAGACAAAATATAGTTATAAACTTAGTTAGTTGCAGCCTAAACCAACAATAGGGACACATATTATCTTTCTATTGTTGGCTACATGCAACCAAGTTTGTAGACAAATTTTATTCTATATGAATTATAAGTGTGATATGGTGCTACGAGTCTTGTAGCTCAACTCACACCCAAGTTTGAAACTTCAAGGATCGTTAAAACTTTCTTCCTCACTGTAACTATCAAATTATCAAAAGACAAAATGTGATATAGTACGTCCCTTAGGGTATATTCTTATGGTGTGATTAAAGCTTCAATGAACTTGAAGAACATGATATTAACTAAATTCAATTTTCCCTATTATAGATCCTTCAAAATTTTTGGTGTTATGAACAGGAAGGGAAATAGTTTTTGGTCAAAGTTTAGGATACCATACCATTTTCTTTTTCATATATATATAGGAAAAAATTTAGGTAAAGTACTTTAGATGCTGTTTCTTAGGTTTCTCTCTTAAAATTCAGCCGTATAGTTACTTAGCTAAAACATACACTTCTATTCTATGAGGAAAAATTCCACATGGCAGAATTTTAAAAAGGAAATCTAAGAAATAACACCTAAGTACTGTACCTAAGTCTTGCTCATATATACACACATGCACGTGGTACACTAACCAAATACATGCCATGCATGCGAAATTTAAGAGGCTAGAAGTAAATGGTAACCAAATTGTAACATACTTTGTAGTCTTCGAACTATTTCTTGTTGTAATTTCTGTTTAAATTTAAGGTAAACTTTATATTCGAAATGTAAATGTGTATTCATTATTTTCCCTATTGATAAACGAATGAAGGATTTTATATATTGAGCTAAGAATATATAGTATGAAATGATATATACACACAATATATTTGAATTTTTCTAGGAATATTGATAGAAAAGGCATTAGAAGAACAATTTGGAAATTCCGTAGAGTTCGTAAAATTAGCCTCACAAATTCTATCTGGGTTGGATGGAAAGACAAATCATCCTCATGATATTCCAAATCTCATTGAGGCGGCATACCAAGTTGCTAATTTTGGCTATGAACGTGATACAGCCTGAGGTAATAAGGTCAGAAACCATATCTTCTTATTTTTCCTACCATGGGAGAGAAAGCTATAAATTTTTATATGTTCTAGAGTTTCTGATCTTAGTAATTTTAGTGAAAAATAGAGAGAAAATCAATTGAGATTATTTAGGTGGTTTAGTATAGAATGAGCTACATATATAGAAAACGCAATGAAAATCTTCTATCCCACTCAAAGTATTCCACCTTAGGTTTCATCAATTATAATATTTCAATTATTTGAAAAAATAAAGGAACATATAACCAACTGCAATATATAGCATAAAACAGAATAATTAAATTGCGGTAAACAAGTTTTATTTACAAATTGTTTTGAAGTTATGTTCAATTTTTTTTTTAATGGTAAATGTTTGCTAGTTTTAGACTTGTATATGGATTTTTTTTTTTTTAAAACAATACTATGGACACTCAATTTGAAAATTTGTTGACTTATCTAACAGTGAATAATTTATCAAAAGTGGAAAAATAGTGTTTATTACTCATAATTGCACACATCAACATATTATAAAATTGGATACATATAGGATTGAACATCTCCCTAGATTTATTATTATTATTATTATTATTATTATTATTATTATTATTATTATTATTATTATTATTATTATTATTATTATTATTATTATTATTATTATTTTGCTTCCTTTGTTTGTTGCAAAATTAATGGGGCTTGTGCACTATACAAAACAAGAGTTGATTTGGGGAAATTTTTCCCAAGCTAGGTTTGTTGGAGATATCAATCAGCAACAGAAGATGTCCTCACAGGAATGAAGATCCATACAAGGGGCTAGAAGTCTGTTTTCTGTATGCCAAACCAACCGGGCTTCTTAGGATGCTCTTCCCAAGGCAGGCCAGTTTCAATGATTCAAAGGAAGAGATGGGCCACAGGCTTCCTTGAGATCCTATTTAGCCAAGACTATCCAATCTTTGCCACCCTCACTACCAAGCTCCAACTCAGTCAATGCTTGGTGTATATATTTATCAGCACATGGGGACTATTATGCATTCCTGATATGTGCTATTTTACACTACCCGCTTACTACCTCCTCACTAACTCACACTTCTTGCCCAAGGTATATACGCATTATTATATTGGGAAAATTTTGGCTTTAAACATTTTTCACAATATCTTATTCCAACTCTATGATTTGATTATTAAAGAAACCATTTATATATAGTTTTAGTTACATGACTTTTTAGCAAATTATGTGTTATAATAAACCATAACATATGAGTATTTATAATAGGTTAAATCCTAGACTAACCATTCTAAAAGCTCACTTAGTATATAAAACACTTGTGAATGTTTAGACCCCAAATACAAATTTTCCAAACCGAGCTTATATTCAAACAATATATGTGTGGAATATGAAATATAAACAATATCCAAATTATCAAACTACTCTAAGCCATATTTTAATCACAACTTAGCAGTAATTAAAGCAAAGAGTAAAGAAAAGAGAGATGCAAACACAAGATAAGACCGAAACGTGTTATCAAAGAGGAAATTGAAAAATTCGACAAAAAACCTCTCCGTCGCCCTCCAAGCAGTAAATGATCCACTAGAAAATCAGTTGGAATACATGAATAGCAATAGACCCTCTAAGCCTAATCCGCCTAATCCGCCAATGCACCTAAGCCCTCCAAGCTTCTTGCTCCAACAAGGTAACGCCGAACCGTGTCTTCTCTAACTTACTAAATCCCACAATTAGCCCATTGCATCAACCAATATGAATTGGTTCTCTCTTGAACTACTTTCCAAACACCAAGAACCATCACACAATACTGAATTTGGGAGGTAAGGATTTGATTTATAATCCTCTCATGAGTATGACAATGAAGAGGGTGAGAGTAGAAGAATTTGAAGAATTAAATGTATAAGATTGTGGATGAATCAATCTTGTTTTTCTCTAGGGTTTCTCTCTCAAAATTCTCTTTGGAAGCTCTCTGTATTTCGTGGGTATAAGAGTATTTATAGTAGGATATGAGATGGAATGTGAAAAGTAAGTTTTTAACAAAATAGGGTGCACTGGTAACTCACTTCACGACTGGGATGAATCACGAGTTCAAGTAGCTAGTTATTAGAATAGTCAGACTGTACTTTTTGTCCTATAGTGATTCAACAAGCATGACCCTTCAACTTCCAGCATGCTTCACACATGTGCTACAATTTGACGTGTCGCCACTCGCGAGTCAGTCGCGAGTTCCAGTCACGAAACACATTTTGTTGCACATGTTGAAAAAACTGGTTTTGTATCTCATACAAAACACACAACAGAAGCAACAAACATGAATCTATTTCATTCATGATTGATAACATGCATTATGCAACTTTCAGAATTTAAGAACAAGATAGTGTACCTTGGTGTAGAGAAATTCAAAACAAAATATTAGAAGTACTTGAGAAAACTTTTAATCTTCATTCCAATTCCACTTTACGCCCAAAAAGTGTGGTCTCTCAATTAGTTTTTAAGGGAGAATAATCGAGTAGCTTCACTCACACATACACATCATTTTACAATGATGTCCCTCTCTTTCTCATTCTCTAATAAAAAATTATGTATGTTTCTCGATTTATAACTAACTGATTATCTAATTAGGCCGACCTATTAGGCTTTAGTGTGTGGCTTGGAGTGGAACCAAAAGGGACCAATAAGACACTAACTCCAATGGGCCTTGGGCTTTTCTGTCAACTCTTAACAAGTCCAAAGTTACCATTAATTATATTTAATACCACTATATAAATATAATTGCACTCTAGGCCTTATTAATAAATTATATCCCAAGACTTTATTATACATGCAACTCCTTCATAAAATATTCATAATAATATAAAGTCATGAATATAGACTGCCACTTTGAAAATTATTACATCTTAATCCTTGAGTACCTAGTTTAATCATTTAAGTTATTCATCATATATTTATGAAATCCAATTTCATAAATATGTACTTTAGTAACTCTTTACTAAAGTGGTTAGGCCTAACACTCTAAATAATCAAACCCATTAAACTTGTCTTAAGAGAATATTTTATATCTCCGTTAAGAGATTATGAATTCCATCTTGAGAATATATGTTCCATCAACGCTAAATGTGGCCATCCAACATACTGAGGTTTTGACCGTTACTTTAAATCTTACTTCTGATATATCAAAGCAACCTACACTTCATGATCAGGTCCATTATTCTCTCAGGATTAAGAGTTCATGCAAATAAAAGTCGTGAGATTTATTATTTATTTGACAATCGTTAAGAGAACAATAAATCTCACAACGGTCCAGTTCAATATGTCTTAACTCTTAAAACATATCAACATATTAACTAGAAATCTCCACTTCCATGATTAAGACAAATCATTTTGTTGATACGTTATAGTCTTCGCAGATGAAATGCCCAAATTTCATCAACGATTATGAACTATAAATTCTGAGTTTACAAAGAACTTATGACTTATATCTTCTGTGACTAAATCACATAATTCACATGCTATGCATCTTATAGACTATATCATAATGTCCAAATATTCATATTACCATTATTTTAGATAATAATAAAACAACTTTATTTATCATAACATTAAATCATACATAGCATCATACAATAGGATTTAAGGGCACACATCCTAACAATCTCTCACTTTTCCTAAAGACTATTGTGCACTAATCTAACTCTCATTCCCTCCAAATATGACTAAACAGTCCTTTAGGGCAAGGTTTTGGTAAAGGAATCCGCTAGATTACTTGCACTACCAATCTTTGCTACTACTACATCTCCTCGAGCAACAAAGTCTCGAATAATGTGGTACTTTCTCTCAATGTGTTTTTCTTTCTTGTGATTCCTTGGATCTTTGGATTGTTCTACTGCTCCACTATTATCGCAAAATAATGTGATGGGAACTTGCTCTATTCTCACAACACCAAGATTATAAAGGAATTTATTGAGTCAAACAGCTTCCTTTGCCGCTTCACAAGCAGCAACATATTCAACTTCCATGGTGGAGTCCGCAATATAAGATTTTTTAACACTCCTCTAACTTATGACTCCATCTCCCAAGGTGAAAAAGAAGCGGATTTTCTGAAATCTAGATTTGATTAAAAATCTGAATCTGTATAGTTAATGGGAATCAAATCCTCACACTAGTAAACAAGCATATAATCTCTCGTTCTCCTAAGATACTTAAGAATATGGTTTACAGCTTGCCAATGTTTTAGTCCTGGATTTGATTGATATCAGCTGACCATGCCAACTGAATAACAAATATTTGGTCTAGTATAAAGCATGGCATACATGAGATTTTCCACTGCAGAAGCATAAGGAATTTGTCTCATCATATTTTATTCCTTTTGAGTCTTAGACCTTTGGTCATCAGATAGAGGAGCTCCATGTCTAAAAGGAAGCAATCCTTTTTTGGAATTTTGCATGCTGAACCGTTCGAGGACCTTATCTATATTTCCAGCTTGTGATAAGCCTAACATATTATTCTTGCAATCTTGCCAAAGGTTGATCTCTAGAATAAAGTTAGCCACACCCAAATCCTTTTCATATCAAATTGGCTTGACAATAAAACCTTTACTGATGACATTACCCCTACATCATTTCCAATGAGTAGAATCTTATCAACATAAAGCACTAAGAACATTCCTACTTTGTCTCAATATCTTTTATACACACATGGTTCATCAAGATTTTGTTCAAAACTAAATGATTTGATTGCTTAATCAAATCTAATGTTCCATGACGTAGATGCTTGCTTAAATCCATAAATGGGTCTTTTCAACTTGCATACCATATGATCTCGGTTCTTTATTATGAAACCTTCCGGTTGCATCATATAGATTTCTTCTTCAAGATTGCCATTAAGAAATGCAATCTTGACATCTATTTACCAAATCTCATAATCATATTGAGCACCAATGGATAAGAAAATTCTGATAGATTTAAGGATTGCTACTAGTGAAAAGGTTTTTTCATAAGTGCTAGACAACTCCAAATATGGAGATGTCTCATACTAGGCTTACACTCATTCCATAACTCTATAGGTGTTTTAGGAACAAACTTCAAAGGTACTAAATTCAAAAGATACATTGCGGTACTTAAGGCATATCCCCAAAAGGAAATTGGTAGAGTCGAATAACTCAATATGGATCTAAACATATCTAAAAGAGTCTTATTCCTTCTTTCTGCTACACTATTTTGTTGTGGAGTTCCAGGTGCAATCAACTGGGATATAATATCATTTTCAATCAAGTAATCCTTGAAATCCCCAAGAAGGTATTCGCCACCTTGATCAGATCGAATGACCTTTATGCGTTTACCTAATTGATTCTCAACTTCAGCCCTAAACTCTTTGAACTTTTCAAAAGTTTCGGACTTCCGTTTTATTAGGTACTGATGGGGTGTGATAAAATACAACTCCTAATTTGTCCATGGGGATCGTCCTGGACGAACAAGGTGCTTAAGACGAGGTAAGCTGCCTTGACATGCTCAAGACGAGATAAGCTGCCTTGACTTGCTCAAGACGAGGTAAGCTGCCTTGACTTTCTTAAGACGAGGTAAGCTGCCTTGGTATGCTCAGGACGAGGTAAGCTGCCTTGAAGACCTCAGGACGAGGAATTATAGACGACACGTGGGCACTTGGAAAATTTATGAAGGTGTAAAATGTCTCCGTATTATACGAGTAACCCCCAAGTGACCGTTGCGTACAAAAAGGGTAACTCCTAAACAGTTGGAAGTTATATTCAAATACAAACCTCCTCAAATCAAGGGGAGGTTACAAATCCAATAACCGCTCTTAAGACACTATATAAACGCTGGTTCAGACTAAGAAAAGATACGTGAAATCATTTCCTAAAAAATTGGAACTTGAAAATATTCGAGAGAAAAACTGACTTTATCATCAGAGGGTTATTGGCCGGCAACCCCGGTCACCTTTGATCACTTCTCTTTCTTTTTTAGGCTACCAAGGCAATCGTGAGCCCTCTTTAATCTAAAGCATCCAGCCTTTTCTTCGCATCATCAGTTGGCGCCGTCTGTGGGAACTTAGAAAATAATTTTCGTTTTTTTTTTTCGTTCTTTCGATCATTCTTTGTTCCTAGACAAAAGGCTGAATGGTTTGGACAAGATCAAGGGCTACCAGCCCAGGCCACCAAGAGAGTAGGGATGCTTCTAGTAATCCCTACCGTGATCGCCAGTCATCGCCTGCCGCGCAGCCGTCGTCCCTTCAACAAATGCAGTCCATGGCTGCTGCTATGGCGGAACTGACCAGGCAAAATCAGGAGTTGAACCGAGAGATCAACATAAGAAGGCAACACCATGAAGGACATGCAGAAGGACGACCCCAGGGTCAGGAAGGTAGAGGAGAAAATGTTGAGTCCAAGGATCAGACAAGGGGTACTACTTCAAGAACGGTGCCATATTTGGAGAGAGAAATAGACCAGATGAGAAAAGCCATGGAAGAAATGAAGGAGAATATGAGGCGGGCGAACCCCGTGGAAGATTTGGTTCACCAAACGGACTCCCCATTCACGGCTTCCATCAACAGCCATCCTTTACCCCCTAAGTTCAAAATGCCTTCCCTGGATTCATACAATGGAAATCACGATCCGTGTGACCACATTGCTACCTTTAAGACAACCATGCATCTCCAAGGAGTTCCAGACAAGATTATGTGCAGAGCATTCCCTACCACACTTAAGGGACCAGCAAGGGTGTGGTTCAGCAAGATACCGCCAAATTATGTCGGGTTGTTCAAGGAGTTGAGTAAAATTTTTGTTAATAACTTCATCGGAGGACAGCGCCACAAGCGTTCCTCTTCCAGTTTGCTAACCATCGAACAAGGGGAGAATGAGAGTTTACGGTCCTTCATCACCCGTTTTAATAGGGAGGCCTTGACGGTGGATGAAATGGACAATAAGTTGCTGTTGGCTGCTTTCCATAATGGGGTCAATTCTGACTTGTTCATTCATAAATTGTACGAGCAGGAACCTCAGACCATGGCTGAACTCGTCCATTCAGCCCAGAATTTCATGAACGCTGAGGACGCAATAATAGCCAAGAAGAGGAAAAGGTCAGAACGCTCGGAAGCTGGTCACCAACGACATTCAGATCAAGCTCCTCGTCCTAAGAAAGCCCAAGTAGGAGAAAAAAGGGATAGGGATGGTAAAAAGGCAAGTTCATCCTCAAGAAGTTAGCAGTACACTCCCCTGAATACCCCACTAAAGCAGGTCCTTATGCAAATCAAGGATGATCCGTCCTTGAAGTGGCCGGAGAAAATGAAGGGAGACCCTAACAAGCGCAATAGGAACAAGTATTGTCGCTTTCACAAGGACTATGGGCACGACACGGACGAATGTTTTGATTTGAAGCAGCAGGTAGAGAACCTCATCAGGCAGGGAAAGTTGAGGAATTTCCTTGGATGAGACCACAAGGATGAGAAGTTGAAAGCCAAGGTAGAAGAGTCCTCACGACCCCCACTAGGAGAAATAAGAGTTATTGTGGGAGGAACCCCAGCAGCGCAGTCATCTAAATCAAGGAAGACATACCTGAAGGTGGTGCAAAACATCCAGCTGTCAGGACGATCCCCAAGGACGAGGGAATCTGACGAGAAAGCAATCACGTTCACGGACGAGGATGCTGGGAGAATTCACCAACCCCATGATGACGCAATTGTCATTACCTTACTTATTGCTGACTATACGACCAGAAGGGTGTTGGTAGACAATGGCAGCTCGGCAGACATTCTATAGTACCCTGCTTTCCAACAAATGAGGCTAGGACGAGATCAGCTTCGTCTAGTGAGTTTGCCCTTGGTAGGATTTGAGGGAATGAAAGTACAACCGGTGGGCACCGTCACACTGCCCGTAGTGATTGAAGCATACCCACAGCAGATAGCGAGAGAGGTAAACTTCCTCGTAGTCGATTGTTCATCATCATATAACACTATTATTGGAAGGCCTACTTTAAATAGCTGGAAGGCGGTAACCTCTACCTACTATTTGTCCGTCAAGTTCCCAACTGAACATGGCGTGGGTCAGGTGCAAGGAGATCAGTTAGCTGCTAGAGAATGCTACCTAGCTATGTTGGCTATGGACGAGCATTTACAGATGATAAGCATAGACGAGGGAAGAATCACAGTAGAGCCTGTTGAGGTGTTAGAAGATGTCCCCTTAGACGATAGTAGAACTGAGAAGTTTACTAGAATAGGGGCGAGTATGGAAGAAGAGGCGAAGAATGCGCTGGTCCAGTTTTTGAAGAAAAGCCTTGATGTCTTCGCATGAAGTCATGAAGACATGCCTGGTATTGACCCGAGTGTTATTACTCATCGTCTAAATGTATGTCCCTCCTCCAAACCCGTGCGTCAGAAGAAGAGGGTATTCGCTCCTGAGCGAGACAACGCCATCAAAGAAGAAGTACAAAAGTTGATTACGGCGGAGTTCATTAGGGAAGTTTACTACCCGAACTGGTTGACGAATGTAGTTATGGTAAAGAAGGCCAATGGTAAGTGGCGAATGTGTGTAGACTTTACCGACTTGAACAAGGCTTGCCCGAAGGACAGTTATCCGCTGCCACGCATTGACCAGCTGGTAGACTCGACGGCTGGTCACAGGTTGCTGAGCTTCATGGATGCCTTCTCAGGCTACAACCAAATAAGGATGGACAAGGTAGACCAAGAGAAGACTTCATTCATCACCAGCCAAGGATTGTTTTGCTACACGGTAATGCCTTTTGGATTGAAGAACGCGAGGGCAACTTACCAGAGGCTAGTGAACCAAATGTTTCGTCCTCAAATTGGAAGAAATGTAGAGGTCTACATCGATGATATGCTGGTGAAAAGTTTGGACGAGGGAAAGCATCTGGATGACCTTCAAGAGACCTTTGACACACTACGACGGTACAACATAAAGCTTAATCCAAGCATGTGTGCCTTCAAGGTTTCATCAGGGAAGTTCTTGGGGTTCATGGTTTCACATAGAGGCATTGAGTCAAATTTAGATAAGATCCAAGCAATACTCAACATGGAACCACCAAGAAACGTCAAAGAAGTCGAGTCCCTTACAGGACAAGTTGCCGCCCTCAACAGGTTTGTTTCGAAAGCTACTGATAAGTGTTTACTGTTCTTTAAAGTCCTCAGGAAGGCGTTCGATTGGACGGACGAGTGTCAAAGGGCCTTCCAAGATTTGAAGACTTACCTCACAAAGGCACCGTTGCTAAGTCCATCCGTACCTGGCGAAGAACTGTATTTGTATTTGGCGGTATCCCCGCATGCCGTAAGTTCCGCGCTGGTAAGGGAAGAAGAACGAGTGTAGAAATCGGTATACTATACTAGCCGGGCACTTAGAGGAGCGGAGGGACGGTACCCAATGATGGAGAAGTTAGCCTTTGCCTTGGTCACTGCTTCAAGGAAGCTGAGACACTACTTTCAAGCTCATGTCATCATTGTCTTAATTGATCATCCCCTGAAGAAAGCAATGAACAAGTTGGAAGCTGCAGGACGGCTAGTCCAATAAGTAGTAAAACTCAGCGAATTTGATGTCAGGTATCAGCCAAGGAATGCAGTCAAGGCGCAAGCGCTGGCAGACTTCATTGCAGAGTTCACTCCAGGTCAAGACGAGCTGCTCAAGGACGAACGAACAAGAAGGTGGGTTATCAACGTGGATGGATCATCTACGATGTACGCAGGAGGGATTGGAGTCATACTAAAGTCCCTAGAGGGTGATAAGTTAGAGTATGCAGCCCGTTTACAATACCAAACTACCAACAATGAAGCTGAATATAAAGCACTACTCAAAGGGCTAGAATTGGCTAAGTCCTTAGGAGCAGAGTCAGTAATAGTCAGAGGAGATTCTCAACTAGTCATCAACTAAGTGAATGGAATGTGTGATGCCAAGGAAGATCGAATGAAAAGATACCTCAGCAAAGTGAGGAGGTTTGTGAAAAAGTTTTTAGAAGTGAGTTTTGTTCAACTCCCGAGGGAGGAAAACATGGAAGCAGATGCGTTAGCGAGAGTGGCATCGACAGGAGGAATTATGGATGAGTACGGCAAAGTCCAATACATGCCGAGCATAGACCTCCCGAAAATACAGCAAATTAGAGGAGAAGAAAATTGGATGAGTCCAATTGTAATCTATCTAAAGGAGGGGAAGCTTCTGGAAGACAAGAACGAAGCTAGGAAACTAAGGGTTAGGGCTGCAAAGTACGTCCTTATAAATGAAGTGCTTTATAAGCAAGGCTTATCTCAACCCTACCTAAGGTGCCTAGCTCCAGACGAAGCTAATTATGTTTTGAGGGAGGTTCATGAAGGAGCGTGTGGGAATCACTCAGGGGCAAGATCATTCGTCCATAAGATCATTCGTGCCGGCTACTACTGGCCCACGGTTCAAACAGATGCTAAGGCTTATGTCAAGGTGTGCGACCAATGTCAGCGCCACAGCAATGTCCCTAGCCAGCCGTCGGAGTACCATACCCCGATGATGGCCCCGTGGCCCTTTGCGCAGTGGGAACTAGATATCCTAGGTCCTTTTCCCCCAAGAACCAGACAAATGAAGTTTTTGGTAGTAGGAATTGACTATTTTACTAAATGGGTGGAGGCTGAACCCTTTGCAAAAATTACACAGCAAAATATTAAGAATTTTGTTTGGAAGAATATTCTGTGTAGGTTCGGAGTACCAAAGGTGCTGGTATCGAACAATGGACGACAGTTTGACAACGCACCGTTTAGGGACTTCTGTGAACATTTTGGAATCAAAAATCATTACTCCTCACCCTGCCACCCACAAGCAAATGGACAAGCAGAGGTAGCAAACCGATCCTTATTGAAAATCATCAAAACTCGGCTTGAGGGGGCTAAGGGGATATGGCCAAGCGAGTTACCAGGCGTTCTTTGGGCCTACAGAACGACGGTGAGAACCCCGACAAGAGAAACCCCCTTTAAATTAGCCTATGGGAGTGAAGCGGTCATACCGGCAGAAGTTCATATGGCTAACCATCGAGTGATGAAGTATCAGGAGAAGGAAAATGAAGAACTACTTTGTCTTGACCTCGATCTTATTGATGAGGTAAAAATGGATGCGAAGCAAAGAACAGCAAGGTACAAGAATCTTATGGCCAGGCAGCATGATGCCATGGTGAAACCCAGGCTCTTCAGCGTAGGGGACCTCGTTCTTAAAAGAGTATCCTTGGCAACTAGGAACCCAGCTCATGAAAAATTGGGACCCAATTGGGAAGGACCATACAAGGTAGTCAACTGCAAGAGCCAGGGGTCATATTACTTGGAAGCTCTGGACGGACGAAAGATGGAGCTTCCTTGGAATGTGGAGCACCTGAGAAGGTACTATCAGTAATGGGCTTGAACAAGGTTAATCTAAGATAAAGTTACAATTATGGACGACTCTACTACTATGTTTAATATCTACTATTGTGTTCTTACTACTAATGTGGTGTGTACTAAGAATAAAGGTGCAATAGTTCTTAAACTTTTGCACCGTCTACGGACAAGTTTGTGAAAGACGAGGTTATGTATTTTTAAGTATTTTCCTAAGTACTTTTATAAGGCCCTAGCTTCTAAGCAGGCGCTATATTTGTGAACATAATGATATAGTTTGGATTTTCAATGTATTTTATGCATAAAGTCTAACTCCCATGGTAAAATTCACGAGGGGGGCAAAATCTTAAGACAAATGAAAAATCCTTGGACGCAAGGATGTAACGTTCGCCAGCTTTCCTCAAAACGAGGATAAAGTATAAAGTAAGCTAAGGCACAAAAAATTACAAGTCCACGGACGAGCATCTGACCAAGACACAGGTGCTCAAGGACGAGTCAAACCGCTAGAAAACGTCCTTGACACATCCTTGGCAAAAGGCCAACGAAAAGGCTTATGGACGAGGCGAAAGCCAAGTATATGGACAAGGCAAATAAACCAAACCTATGGACGAAGGAAATGTCTGAAAAGGCTGTCATTAATTCGTCTATAGAAAAACAAATGGATGAACTAATAACATCGTCCGTAAGCAAAATATAAGGACGACCCTTTAATACTTAAGAAATATTCAAATTTCAATCACAACAATCACAGAGGGTAAGCACGTCCATACAAGAACAAATAATGAATAAAAATAGACATTCATTGAAATAGAGGAAAAGGGTAGACGACCATCGTCCAAAAACCCTTAAATTAAGCCTTAAGGAAAATATTGATAAACTCGTCTATAACACTCTAGACGAGACAATTGTACTCCAATACATTTCAAAAAAATAAATAAATCAAATTACATCAAAAGCAAAGGCATCTCAAACGGGTGGAGTGTTGGCATTGGACTCGTCTTGAGGCGGCAAAGTGGTGGCATCGTCCTCCACGTTAATATCTTCAGAGCTGGTCTGGACGAGGGAGCTTGTGGACGCCCCACCAAGGTTGAGCTTGATGGAACTGAAGTCCACATCGGGGAATTTTTCAATGGCGTCCATCCTAAAATCTTCGAAGCCAGCTGCATAGTTGGCGTCCATTGAATCAGTGAATTCTTTGGACGCCCTGAACTCTGCAATGGCATCTCCTTTAGCTTTCTCCAGAAGGGCTTCTAGCTCGTCATTCCTCTTATGAAGGAAGGAAAGACGATCGTCCTTCTCATGGACCTCAGTTTCCAGCTCAACGACGCGGATTTGCAAGTTATCCGCTTCGTCCTTGGCCTTAGCTTCTACCTCTGCCACCTCTTCGACTTGTCCCTTCCTTTTTGGATCGTTTTCTCCAACAGCACCCTCGTCTTGTCTAGTTCAGTTGCCTGCCTAGACGCGGCGATGAACTTGGACATTGCCTGCACAAATCAAAGCTTTATTATAATACGTACATAAGCTAATAGTAAGACGAGACAAACATATAAAACCTACATACCTTGAAAAGATCGTGAACGCCAGAACGCTCAAAGTCCTTCAACGACATGTTGTAGCACGCCGTCACATTCTCGTCTGTTACAACCTTCTCAAACTTCTCCCAAGCCAAGTCCTCGTTCTCGAGAAGATTGTGAGGAACTTGGTAAGAAGGTTGAGACGAGGTTGGGACTTCAACTCTGGACGGGGCAGGTGGAGGAAGTTCAGGCTCAACATCCAAGATCTGAATAGGATGGCTAGGAGGGACGAGAAGAGAGCCAGGTTCCTTAGCTTGGACGTCTTGAGACTTGGACGACTTGTGCTTGGCTCTCTTATCCTTGCGCCTACTTGGGAGGTTTCCCAAGTCTACGCCTAAAGAGAGGCTCTTCCTTTTCTCACTAGAAGCTGGACGAGGATTGGATTTCGCTCCAGTTCTAGTCTCCTCGTCCATCGCGTCCTTGCCTTTATTTTGTTTCATCGTCGCCATTCCTGCAAGTAAAGACATCAGTAAAAAAAAAAAAAAAAAAGGAGAGGAGAAAAACAAGGTAAAACTTACGTCTTCTGACAGTAACCTCATGTGCAATAGCCTCGTCTGAAGGGTCAGGACCTAAACCCCAAGTGGCGAGACAACGTAGGGTGACCAAAAAATGAAAGGTCCTGTCGCTGTAAAGGCGAGCTTTTTGGACTCGTTCCAAATGGAACCTATCCAAATTGGGTCGTCTAACACCTTCAAAACAAAATAAAACAAAAAATGCGTTAGACGGCCATAATCAAAGACGAATGTAACAAATACGAAGACAGACACATCCCTTCAGGACGAAGGTTCCCTATCTCTCCTGTATAAGGAGGAAATGGATCTTTGTCAATGTCACTAGGATGACCAGCCCAGAAACCAAAAACGAAGAAAAACTCCGTCTTCCAGTTTCTATCTGACGTGACTAATGACTTAATCAATCTACAGTCTTTCCCTCTGGCTGTGAATTGATAAAAACCAAGGGATTGGTTAATTTCGGAGGGTTTATAACAGTAGAGGAACTCGTCCATAGTAAGAGGACGGTTCCCCTCAAAAACGTCCCTCCACAAAATTTGCATGGCTACTATCAACCTTCATGCATTGGGGTTAAATTGACATATACCTAAACCTAATCTAGAAAGAAACTCCCTGGCGAAGGCATTGAGAGGCAAGCTCAAACCCCCAAGGAGGTAAGCCTCGTAGATGCCAACACCAAAACGGGGTTGACAACACCACTCGTCACGAACAGGTAGCGTAGGGTTCAAACTATCTGGGATTTGGTACCTAGTCTTGAGAAGGTCTAACTTCTTCTTGTCCGTCTTAGATCCAACCCCTACAGCACAAGTATAAACTACCTCCTCCTCCTCGTCTTAAGTAGAGGACGAAGGAGCACTTGTGCCAGCCCTAGAACCAGATTTGACCCTCGTCCTATGCTGTTCCCTAAACACCTCTAAAGGAACCCCTGGGACACTAGACGTATACTCGTCTGTGGTGTTCCCATTGCTACTGCTATTACTACTCCTAGAACTACTATCACTAGAGCCATTAAAGCTACTTGGATCTTGGTACTCGTCTATGGCTTTGACGGTGCTATCGCTAGACGAGGAAAGGACTACTTCAGACATTTTTAAGGAAGAAACTTAAAACCTGAGGACGAAGATTGAAGAAAGTACCTGGAATTAGACGAGAGAAGACTAATTGACGCAGGAGACTTCAAGACGAGGCGCTAAGACGAGGGAGGTCAAAGAAGAAAATTTGAGAAAATGAGGAGGGTAGCGGAGGAATTCTACTATTTATAGGCATTGACCCCAGTACACGAAGCGACGCGACCAGTCAAAAAGTGACAAATCGCACGTCCCTTGAAAAATGAGCTGACATGATTGGTCTCCAGTTAGATTATGACAAGTGGCACCTACAACAGCTGACATAAGGACACCTGTTCAAATAACGGCGTTAGTAGATATGAGCCCAAGACGACCCATAGACAAGGGGGCAACTGATGGGGTGTAATAAAATACAACTCCTAATTTGTCCATGGGGATCATCTTGGACGAACAAGGTGTTTAAGATGAGGTAAGTTGTCTTGACTTGCTCAAGATGAGGTAAGCTGCCTTGACATGCTCAAGACGAGGTAAACTACCTTGATATGCTCAAGACGAGGTAAACTGCCTTGACTTGCTCAAGACGAGGTAAGCTGCCTTGGTATGCTCAAGACGAGGTAAGCTGCCTTAAAGACCTCAGGACGAGGAATCATAGACGACACGTGGGCACTTGAAAAATTTATGAAGGTGTAAAATGTCTTCGTATTATACGAATAACCCCCAAATGACCGTTGCGCACAAAAAGGGTAACTCCTAAACAGTTGGAAGTTATATTCAAATACAAACCTCCTCAAATCAAGGGAAAGTTACAAATCCAATAACCGCTCTTAAGACACTATATAAACGCTGGTTCAGACCAAGAAAAGGTACGCGAAATCATTTCCTAAAAAATTGGAACTTGAAAATATTTGAGAGAAAAACTGACTTTATCATCGGAGGGTTATTGGCCGGCAACCCCGGTCACCTTTGATCACTTCTCTTTCTTTTTTAGGCTACCAAGGCAATCGTGAGCCCTCTCTAATCTGAAGCATCCAGCCTACTGATTTTCTTCGCATCATCAAGTACATAAACCAAATCTAGAGTAATCATTAGTGAAAGTAATGAAATATTCATAGCCACCTCTTGCTTGGATTGACATAGGACCACATACATCTGAATGTACTAGTTCTAGCAAATCTTAGGCTCTTCCACCTTTTGCATTAAAATGTCGTTTGGTCTTTTACCTTTCAAACAAGATTCACAAACTGGAAAACCATCAAAGTCCGTGGGCTCTAAAAGTCTATCTTTGATAAGTTTCTGAATTCTGTTTGAATTAATATAACTCAAACGCAAGTGCCATAGATATGCATCACTAGTAGAAGGAAACTTTCTCTTTAATGATTTTACATGAGAGCTACTATCTAATTCAGAATTGTATAATTCATGCTTGTCAAAAGTTAAAATATAAAAACCATTCACAATATTGCTAGAACAGATAAGCATTTTAGCCTTCTTTATTACAACATTGTCTTTGAGGATAACACAATATCCATGTTTAACTAAGTAAGTTGCAGAAATTAAATTCTTACGAACATTAGGTACATACAAATAGTCTTCCAATATTAAAACTCTAGACTTAAAACATAAATTAAACACTCCAACAACCACAACCGGAATCCTGCTCCCATCAGCCAAAGTAAGAAATAGTTCTCCCTCATTCAACTTTCTGATCTCCTAGAACTCCAACAAAGAATTGCAGATATGATTAGTGTAACCTGTATCCACACACTAGGAATCTGTTGGATTCTATACCAAACATATTTCAAGAAGAAATAAACTTTTCATACCCTTATTCTTGGCAGCCTTGAATGTTGGACAATTCCTCTTCCAATGTCCTTTCTCACACAATGGAAACACTTTACTTTAGTTTTCTTTCCTTTGTTGGCAACTCCTAAGGCAATTTGTTTTCCATCTTGCTTGGTGAAGTCCTTCTTCTTCTTCTTCTTCTTCTTACCCTTGCCTTTTGACTTAGGTTGAGAAGTAGAAGCTTCACTAACATTGGCTGCAACACTAGAAGTACCAAGAATGCCTTCCGCCACTACCAACTCATTCATTAATTTAGACAATTAATAAATCTTTTTGTTCATATTATATTTAAATTTGAATTCCTTGAATGATTCTGGTAGTGACTAGAGTATCATATCCACTTGGGATTCTCCATAAATATTGGCACCTAATTTCCAATGTATTCAAATTAGAGATCATCCTAAGACAATGCTCCCTCATTGAAATACCTTCAGCCATTTTGGTATTATAAATCTGTCTCATAGTTTCTTACCTTGTAAAACGGCCTTGCTCACCAAACATCTCCTTCAGACTATACATTATGTCCAAAGCAAGTTTTACATCCTACATTTACTGTTGTAGAACATTTGAAATAGATATTAAGATATAGCACTTAGCCATCTTATTAGATTTCTGCCAAAGATTATATCACTGTTTTTTCTTAAGAAGAGCATCTAATGAAGGAAAGCTAGGACATAGTTGAGTAAACACATATTTGTGCTCTTCAACAATAAGAACAATGTCCAAATTTCTTTTCCAATCAACATAGTTGGATCCAGCCAGTTCGTTTTGGTTAAGAATAGCAACAAGTGGGCTAAATGATACCATGATTTAATTATGAAAATAATAAATATAAATATAATAAGTAAACTGGATATTATCAATTTAGCATATAAGCATATAATATGGAACCTTAATAAAACCATAAAATAATATATGCAACGACAACCCAATCCTATATTCAATATCCCTCAGCATAGAGTGAATATTAAATACTATGATTGATTGAGAACTATTCCCATTATTAGTGCTATCATGATAGCTCTTATCAAACACTAATAATATGCCGTTTTACATTTAGCGTCTAAGTAATAATAGTAAGAATTCAGCATAGAGGATACTATAATACTTAGTCTAGTGTATATTATTGTCTAAAATCATGTGTAGTCACATTTCATCCCTTTAACAGGCTCATTTTGTAGTACCATGATACAAAGCACCCTCCGCATGGAATGCAAAGCTCAAGACTAAGACAAGGTGTTTGATTAAGCCACTATAAACTAGGAAATTCAATCTTGTAGGATCATGAAATAAATACTCTCCGCATGGAATGCTAAGCTCGAGACAAAGACAAATTATGTATTTCACACTACTATGAACCGATAATGGAGGCCGTGATATCCAACTCTTGTATCTTTCTCTCACTAGATGTTTTAAATTAAAGGTCTTTAAGATTAAGAACCATAATAATGCTAGAAAACCTCGAAAAACATAATCCTAATCTCATTAGGAATAAATTTCATTAAACTAGCATTAACATATATAAATATATATAATGTAATATAAACCCATATTACATTTAAAAATCCATATTATATTATATATAATATAATATATGGATTAATATATGTAATATATAATTATTACATTATATATTATTATTATATGTAATCTTATAAACGGATTGTACATGCAAATGGAATCCTTTATATTAATGCATGTAAGTTGGCCATAACATATGCAAGACAATTGAATGCTTGAATAGCCGAGCTGTGCAATAATAGTCCAAACGGTGCAAAACATAGGACAGTTATATAACTTACACTTAATATCCATATCCAAGCACTTACTATAAGACACGACACCATTAATAATGTATATCAACCAAGAGATCCATTGACAACAACAATTAATAGTGCCTTTCAATCCTAAAACAGTGTCTTTCAATCCATACAATCAAGTATTATACTTTCATCATCACGGTTATTTCAATAGTCACATGGATATATATACAAGTGATGCAATTCTCTTCATTATATCCAAATGATGCAATAACTATTAAGAAACCGTTTTTCTTTTATTCTAAAATCCAATCACATGCCATACAATCATGATATGAAAACCTGGCTCTGATACCAATTGTTAGAAAGACTGATTTTGTATCTCATACAAAACATACAACAAAAACAACAGGCATAGATCTATTTCATTCATGATTGATAACATGCTCTATGCAACTTTCAAAATTTAAGAACAAGATAACGTACCTTGGTGTGGAGAAATTCATAAAAAAAAAAAAATTAGAGGTATTTGGGAACACTTTTAATCTTCACTCTAATTCCACTTTACGCCCAAGAAGTGTGGTCTCTCAATCAGTTTTCAAGAGAAAATAATCGAATGGCTTCACTCACACATACACGCCATTTTACAATGATGTCTCTCTCTTTCTCATTCTCTAATAAAAAATTCTGTATGTTTCTTTCTTTCTTTATAACTAACTGATTATCTAATTGAACCGACCTATTAGGCTTTAGTGTGTGGCTTGAAGTGAGACCAAAAGGGACCAATAAGACACTAGCTCCAATGGGTCTTGGGCTTTTCTGTCAACTCTTGACAAGTCCAAATGTACCATTAATTATATTTAATACTATTATATAAATATAATTGTACTCTAGGCCTTATTAATAAATTATATCTCAAGACTTTATTCTACATGCAATCCTTTCATAAAATATTCGTACTAATACAAAGTCATAAATATAGATCGCCACTTTGAAAATTACTACATCTTAATCCTTAAGTACCCGGTTTAATCCTTTACATTATTCATCATATATTTAAGAAATCCAATTTCATAAATATATACTTTAATAACTCTTTACTAAAGTGGTTAGGCCTAACACTCTGAATAACCAAACTCATTAAATTTATCTCAAGAGAATATTTTATATCTCCGTTAAGAGATTATGAATTCCATTTTGAGAATATATGTTTCATCAACACTAAATGTGGCTGCCCAACATACTGAGATTTTGACCGTTACTTTAGATCTCACTCTTGATATATCAAAACAACCTATACCTCATGATCAGGTCCATTATTCTCTCAGGATTAAGAGTTCATGCAAATAGAAGTCGTAAGATATATTATTTATTTGACAATCATTAGGAGAATAATAAATCTCACAGTGATCCAGTTTAATATGTCTTAACTCTTAAAACATATCAACATATCAACTAGAAGTCTCCACTTCCATGATCAATACAAATCATCTTAGTTGATACGTTATAGTCTTCGCAGATGAAATGCCTAATTTCATCACCGACTACGAACTATAAATTCTGAGTTTCCAAAGAACTTGTGACTTATATCTTTTGTGACTAAATCACATACTATGCATCTCATGGACTATATGATAATGTTTAAATATTCATGTTACCATTATTTTAGATAATAATAAAACAACTTTATTTATCATAACATTAAGTCATACATAATGTCATACATAGCATCATACAATAGGATTTAAGGGCACACATCCTAACACACACTTGATCAAATCTTTATACTCTTTCACACACAACCTTTATATTATTCTCACCTACATACAGAATTTCTAAATGCTGAAGTACAAGCAAATTTGGCATAGAATAAAATTAACACGTAGTTGAATAAATTCAACTTTACACATTCATTAACTTGGCTTGTACACAATGTACTGAAGGTAGGATTGAGTTTGTGCATATACTAATGGGTTAATATATGTCTTTACTATCAATAAATTATATGACTTTTTAAAATAATATACACAAATGCTGTTATAAATTCTCACGTAATAAATTGGAAAATATAACTTCAAAGTTTGGAGTCGAACTTTTGTTCTATTATATATTTACATCATATTGTGGGCCAAAAGTTCTTTTTTTTTTTTTTTTTTCTGTAAGCCATTTTATTCATTTTAAAAAATATATAAAATAAAATTATGCATGCAAATACAAGAACCAGCTTCATATTTGTTTGTTGCTCTATTTGTCATTCGCAACTTGTATAATATATTTGTTTTTCTTCAATCGGGTCTATCAATTCGTGCATGGTGGAACCATTTGAGAATGGACAAAATAACTTCAGCATGTGCACAGTTATTTGGAGTTTTAAGTGTGATACTCAAGCTCTTGGGATTATCTAAGACTGTCTTTGAAGTCACAAAGAAAGACCAATTCGCAACAAGTGATAGTGACAATATTGACGACGGCAGTTTCACCTTCGATGAGTCCCCAATTTTCATACCAGGCTCAACTCTTTTGATAGTGCAATTGAGTGCATTGGTTATGGTCTTGCTAGCACTGCAACAAACTTGAGGTTTTTCAACATATTTATATCTACGGTCACTAAAAAATGTAAATATAAGTTTAATTTTCTACTGTTGAGTGCAACTGTAGAGCAAAAATGAGGAGATTCATAATCTTATTTCTGCAGTTGTTATAACTGTTGAAAAAAAGTATTAAAAAATATTTGATTTAAGTTTTTTTCTACAGGCACCGCAGGAAAAGGGGGTCAAAAGAGAGAATAGCTTAATCAGCAGCTTGATCAACCGTAGATAAAATAAATTAAATTTTGTATCAACGGTTGTAAAAC
Organism: Castanopsis chinensis; assembly: GCA_032878915.1. Lineage (NCBI taxonomy): Eukaryota > Viridiplantae > Streptophyta > Magnoliopsida > Fagales > Fagaceae > Castanopsis > Castanopsis chinensis. Next base: position 9,099,556 of record JAVQMG010000126.1, on the reverse strand, counting down.
GTTGAAAAGCAATAACACTATATTGTATAAAAGCTCATTTGAAACTCTCAAAAATGTTAAGGAGATAGATATTTCCAAAAGGGGCTCTCTCGCTCTCGCTCTCACTCATAGCTCACATCTCTCTCGGCTCCTCACAGGTTCTCTCTCTCTCTCTCTCTCTCTCTCTCTCTCTCTCTCTTCCTTCCTTGTGTTTTTCTATTATTTTCTCGGCAACCAAACAGAGTTTTTGACTTTGGTTGATTTTTCTTTGCTTCAGATTCATCGAGTTGGTACAATCGCATCCAAATCTAGTATATATTCACACTTTTGCCTATCCAAACCTCTGATTAGGTATCTTCTATGCATTGATGAATCCAATTTCACATTGTCCTTGAAAACCTAACCTTCAATTTTCTATTTCTTTGCTTCAGATTCACCGAGTTGGTACAATCGCATCCAAATCTTGTATATATTCACACTTTTCCTTATCCAAACCTCTGATTAGGTATCTTCTATACATTGATGAATCCAATTTCACATTCTTCTTGAAAACCTAACTTTCAATTTTCTATTTCTTTGTTTTTCCATAGATAGCATAAACGTTTTGTTTTTTATTTTGGATTTTTTGTATATAACTTGTATAATTAAACTGCAAATTTAGAATTATTGTTTATTAATATAATTACTCTTACTGTATAATTTAGGTTTGTTTTTCAATGGTCTTTGGGAATTCAGAGTTTGATGCGTTTTTCATGAGTGTTTTTCAATGGTCTTTTGGATTTCAACTTTGAGGCTTATAGTAATAGGTTTCTCTAAACAAAAAAATGCGGATTGTGAAAATTTTGGAATAATTTTCTCTTTAGCTTCCTAAGGTCTCACTGTACTGTCACTTCAACATTATTTTCTATATCTTTGTCTGTACAAATATCTGTATAGGTCTGCAATAATTTTATAAAAATGTGGATTGTGAATGAGGCTGAAAATGTGGTCAAATTTTAGAATATTAGTGTGGCTTGTGAAAATCGGGTGATAAGGATTGATGTGGGGATGTAAAAAGGGAGTGGTGATGGGTTGCCGTCAAAAGGGAGTGGTGATGGGCTCCCGGAGGTTTTGGAGATTAGTGAGAATTCAGGGTTAAAAGTTTTGACCTCGAACCCATTGTATCGGGATAAGTATTGCATAGAGAGAGGAAGGGAAGGATTGGGTTTTTGATTCTAGAACAATGATCGAAACAAGTGGAAGTGAAGGCTTAGGAGTTTGGGTAATCTAAACTTTTAACAATAAATTGGAAATGTCTTCATGAATTATCAAAATGTCTTCACAAGTTTGGATAATTTAATATTATTAGGGCCAGTTCTCTGCTATTAGATTTTACATTGTCTGTTTGAATCCCTACCAAGTGACTTGGAAAGGTTGAGTAAATTGTTGCTTATCCTGCCAATATATGAGTGTGGCAATTCTACAACTTAGTCATAGACCAGTGGTTGTCCTAAATTGCATAGTCAAGGAACTCATTGGCTTCACCTGACTAGAAATATGCCTGGTGCATTACTCGATGGTGACCTTCCTAGTATCTTTTTGATGATAGGACTTGAATGCCTTAGGGCTAAGTTTGGAAGGGGAAGAGAAATCCTTAATTGTGTTTCCTAATATTGACTTAAAAGAAAAAAAAAAAAAAAAAAAAAAAAAAAAAAAACCTATTACAAATCACAAAAAAGGGATTATTCATTATGCTATTGAACTCTCATTTCAACAACCAATTTAGGTCTTATTTATTGGGTTTCTCTTCTGATGTTGATGAACTATTAGCTTCTTCTTTACAAATATTGTACTCTATTCATCTTGCTTAGGGGTGGATTTTTCTACTATCCTTCTTTTCTTCCATTTTTTGATAACATGATACTATGTTAATTTTAATTTTAATTTTGTTGTGCCAAACACCTTGGTTCTAATGCAGTCATTTGCTCCCCTATTACATGCATCCCATTCAATTATTTTTACTAGCATAGTGGTTAGCCATGTGACTTGTTATTACAGATCTTCATCTAGATTATTTTCAACTGATCAATATCTTTTTTTCATGTAGTTTGAAAGTTTTTTCTGTTGCTGGAGTTCTTGGGGTCTTCATTTTTCTTCCAATTAATTTTGTCGGAACTCAGCTAAGTGAAGATTCTTCTGATTTGTCAAACAAGTCTTTGAACTCTTTCAGTATTTCAAATGTCAATGATGGCTCAAACAGGTGGCTATCAGCTGGCCAGATGAAAATAATGTATTTCTTGATAGTGAAGATAAAGATTGTGGTAACTAAGGAGAAATATGACATGAGTTGGTAAAAGAATATATTTTCTGGTTGTTACTCATTTTTCCTGTTTCTATTGATGCCATGTATATCACTGCATCATATTTCCCAATATTATTCTGGATGTGTTGTTTTCCTCTTTAGATGCTTTCAATTCTATCTGCTCCAGAATTTTTACACCAGTGTAGATATGTAAAAGTCCAAATATGAAATAAATAATGCTGGAGAGAGAGACACTGTTGTGTTAGACCAAATAGGGGTGAAGACTAAGGAGTAACATAGGTATCATGATGGTGTAAATTGACAAGAGACAAATTAAAGAGTGTTTGTTGGAATTATTGAAATCACATTTAAGAGGATTAGATCCCAACTGATGTGGCTTAACCAGGAACAGAAACCTGTGGTCTCACTTTTAGTATTCTACTCTATAATTATTCACCAATGCTACGTACTTGATTTGATTTTGTTTATTTTTAATTTTAAGTCTTATATATATATATATATGTGTGTGTGTGTGTGTGTGTGTGTGTAGTTTGATATGTGGTGCTTTTAGGCAAAAAGAACTACGGTGTCTAGCATCTAGATTCTTCTTGTCACATTACAAAATTTGATTTAAGACGCAAAATAACCATTCACAGGTATCACCAATCATTATGAAAATTGAAATTGTTGAGAATTTAACTTAATTCTTAGAATTTGTGAGACCAAAATATGAGTTCTTAACACTTTTTAGTGTGTTAATTCCTCTCTATTAAAATTGCTGTCTTTCTCCAGGTCACACAAAGGTCTTGCCTAACATCAAAAGCATTAAAGTAAAAATTGGATTCTTTGCTCTTCTTTATGATTAAATTGCTGTGGTTTTTGTTGCAGTGTTCATTTGGTGGAATTGCAAGGTACAGGTGAACTATATGCTATGAAGGCAATGGAAAAGTCAATGATGCTGAACCGTAACAAGGTATGAATATATAAGAGAATTTTTATTTGACTGTTTAAAGATACCTAGCCATTTCCTTTCTATTTGAAGTGGTTTTGCCTGCTTATGCACTTTTTCCAGTTGGGTAGAGACACTGTTCAAAGCTTTAGTAGCCATCATTAATTAAGCCTAAGAAGTTGGTTACACATTTAAACTTTATTGTATTATACTACTTATAATATGTTCCTGCAAATATGTTTCATACCTAGAGACGGACCCACGTTAAGGTTGAGGGGGGCCATGCCCCCCCCCCCCCCCAATTTCAAAACAATACAGTATTGTGTGTGTGTATATATATATATATATATATATATATCTTACTGAAAATTTTAAAATAAAAAGGACAAATGAGATAAGAAAAGAAATAAATAAATAAAAAGATAGAAAAACTGAAAAGCTGAGGCAAAGAAAAAGTGAAGCCAGTGGGAACTATGTATCAAATGTGTTGATACTGAATAATAATATACATTATTAAATATTAACTAAAAATATTTGTTTGTTGGTTTATTTTATGAATTATTAGTTAATTTTAGAAAACAATTTATTAACATTAATTTTGTTGTAGCTTGTGGGGTATGTTTGTTTGGTTTGGTTTTTTTTTTTTTTTTTTTTTTGGGACTAATTTTTAAAACATTAGAACTATATGATATGGAAATAATAAAACATTTATTTGATTTGTAGATAATGGGAAAGTGAACTACAATATTTTTTTATAAGAAAACAAATAAGAATAATTCAAAGCTAGCGTTGATGTCCCAATTCCTGAAATTTTTCAAAAAAAAATCCCAAAATATCACCATCGATTAAGTCAGTATTGGTCCATTGCAACGTGATCCCAAACTTTGCAAATATGAGATAATACATTAATAAAGGTGATGAAATTTGACAAACATTTAAATAGATGTTAGTTTTAATTTTCGTAAACTTTTTTTGGTTTATACTTTGGCCCCCCTCAAAATCAAATCCTAGTTCCGTCCCTAATCATACCTATGAATGTCTATATATGTATACTCATTAGTACATAGTTCATAAAAAATATATATATATATATATATATATATATATTATTAATTAACTCTTAATGTCCTTGGATATGCCTACTTTTAATAATGGAATTGTTAATGTCTTTGCTCTTTTTGGGAAAAGTGACTTACATGTCTTCATTATTCCTTCCCAAGTACAGAGCTATTGCAAGAAAAGAGTCAGTTGGAAGTGCTAAAAACAATGGAGCTATTGCAAGAAAAGAGTTGGCTAGAAGTGCTAGAAACTATGGAGCTATGGCAAGAGAAGAGTCTACTGGAAGTGCTAGAAATAATGGAGCTATTGCAAGAGAAGAGTTGACTAGAAGTGTTAGAGACTATGGAGCTATTGCAAGAGAAGAGTTAGCTGGATGTGCTAGAAACTATGGAGCTATGGCAAGAGAAGAGTCTACTGGAAGTGCTAGAAACAATGGAGCTATTGCAAGAGAAGAGTTGACTAAAAGTGTTAGAGACTACGGAGCTATTGCAAGAGAAGAGTCAGCTAGATGTGCTAGAAACTATGGAGCTATGGCAAGAGAAGAGTCTACTGGAAGTGCTAGAAACAATGGAGCTATTGCAAGAGAAGAGTTGACTAGAAGTGTTAGAGACTACGGAGCTATTGCAAGAGAAGAGTCAGCTAGATGTGCTAGAAACTATGGAGCTATGGAAAGAGAAGAGTCTACTGGAAGTGTTAGAAACAATGGAGCTATTGCAAGAGAAGAGTTGACTAGAAGTGTTAGAGACTATGGAGCTATTGCAAGAGAAGAGTCAACTGGATGTGCTAGAAACTATGGAGCTATTGCAAGTGAATCTGTTACCCTCTTGGTTGTCTTTCTTTTTTTTATACAATTTGTGTTCTCTAAGCTATGTATGTTGGACTGCAATGATGGTTTTGAATCATAGGCCTAAACTATGCAAGAGTATCTATATTCACCACCACCAATGTATAAAAGTTTACAAATTTAGAGTTCCCACATTGTGATCGTGGTGTTATTGCTATCTTTTCAGTACTAACTACTAATACTAATACTAATACTTTTGCTTTATGGTGGATAATAAGTTGGGTTAAGTACTTTGGTGTTACACAACCATTGTCTTCCATTTTTCACTGATTTATGTTGATTTCTTAAACATAAATCAGATTCGTGAGTTGGTGGAATTGCCTTTAAGGCATCCACAGCTTTTTGAAAATATTGGAGTGAAGCCTCCCAAGGGAATTTAGCTATATGGGCCTCCTTACTGGAAAGACACTAATAGCAAAGGGTATTGCTTTAGTTTTTTTTTTTTTTTTTTTTTTAAATACTTATTTCAACGGTTTCAAACTGCTGAAATTTATCTCAAGACAACATATATTTCAACAGTTTTCAATAACATTTCGACGTTTAATAAATGTTGATAAAGGTAAATCACATTTTTCGATGGTCACATAGAGTGTAGAAAAAAAGTTTCAACATAGTTTTTAGTAGCGGTTCTCAACGGTCACTTAAACTATCTAAAATACTTTTTTCGACCGTTTCTAATACTTTTTTCGACGTTTTCAACTGTTGAAAATAGCAAACTTTCTTGTAGTGTAGGGTTGCAACCACCAGCTCAAGGTATGCATGGGTCAGGGCTTGGGGAGGTCATGTGTAGCGTGTTTGTGGTGTTATGCTTTTGGCCATTTGTGAAAGGCCTAATTAGGAAAGGAAAATATGGTATTCCTTTATCGATCATATGCAACTCAACTGCTTTAGCATTGCTTTTTGTACTGTTGTCAAGAAGGGCATCAATGGGTTGAAGATTTTGTTGAGCCCAAGCACAACAAAAATTACTGCATCCTCACAACATTCCTAAATTTTTGTGAACTTTATATTGTGTTCTTAACTTTATTGGATCTTTTTTTTTTCACATGGATAATAGATGCTAATTTAAATTTATTTCATAAAAACTTGGATTTTCATTTTGCTGAAAGAGTATGCAGTAGAACTGTAATGGGAATAGTTTATTGTCCAAAAAAAAAGGGAATAGTTGAATCCAAGCTATTTTGGAAATCAAAAACCACAACAACAAAGCCATAAAAATAAAAAATAAGAAACAAAAAAAAGACCATCACTACAACAAATTTTGATCTATAGAAAAAGGATAAGATTTTCCTCCAAACCAATTTAAAGGAATCTTATTCAACTCATTATATAATGATTTATAGAACTATTCACGTGTAGTGTTTAACAAGCCACGTAAACGTATATAAATTAAAGAATACAATAAAGTATAAAATTACCCAATCAAAACATTCAAAATGCATACAACAATTAGGAAATTAAAGAAATTAAAATAAAACAGGAGGAGACTAACATTATCATTATGGAATTGAATCCTTGCCTCTCTTCTTAACACACGATGGTGATTAATGTAAATAAAGGACCCTTCAATTAAGATGTGTAAAGCAAAGACATAGAATGGAGCTAGCTTGGAATGTATGGGTGGAAAAATCCTAAAACTAGTATGGTGATGGTGGAAGGGATTACTAACTAATGAGAGTAATTTAGAAATAGTAAGAAAGAGATTAGCTTTCCAACAACTAAGAAAACTTAATCTAATCCTTACCAAAACTATATATTCTTACACTGTTTGAAACTTAAGAAATGGAATTTTATTGGTTTTATGAGAATCCTGTGATGTTATTGGTCCTAAAATATTTGTAGGAGAAATCATTGGTTACTAGATGTGGTGTTTTTTACCTTCAAAAAAATCTAGATCAAAAGAGGAGAATCATGTTGTAGATAGTATAGAATAAATAGATACTTGCATTTTAAAATTAAGCAATTTATTTTAATTTTAAAATAAAGAACTTTTGAACACATATAAAGCGCATGTGAAGAGACTAATGATCTATTTGGTTAGGAGTTTTAGGAGATAAAAAGAACTTTTTAAAACCTTAAACTCTGTTTTGTAATAACAACTTCTCATAACTTTTTTTACAAACATTCATTTTAAACTCAAAACATAATTTTTCAACAGCTTATACAAACACACCCTACACCCTAAATACGTAACAATTTGTGGTATTTCATAAAAACTTGGTCTTTCGTGCTTTTTTTCTCCTCAAACCACAAATTAATCCAAAAAAAAAACCAAAGTCATCATGCCAATGTGAAGAATATCTCCACATTAAGACTATCTCCACGTTCAATGCTAAACCCCATATATCCCATACAATAAAAATGGAGTGAGCAAAAAAACATAAAAGAAATTATATGTCCACAATATTTAATTTACACAATAAATTTTAAGTGTTAAGTTGCTATTGGTTCTAATCTAAATTCATAACTTAAATTACTTTTTTGTCCACTCATAACAACTTACAACTTAGAATTTGTTGTGAAAATATTGTGGGACAATTAATTTAATGGAGTAGATGGAATTGGAAAGACCTTATTTAATAAAAATAAGTGGGTTCCAGTTAGCTCAACTAGTAAAATCTCTAATGGTTGTATAAGAGATCTGGGGTTCAATCCCGGCCTACACTAAAAACAAATTGATGTCTTGGTCTAATGATAAAGAGTTATCATCAGGAACGGACACCATAGGTTGAAACTCTCTCAAAAAAATAAAAAATAAAATAACAGGCCTGAAATGCTCTTTTAGGAAGTATTCATTTAGGAAGTATTCGTGCATTCCAGTTAACTCAACTATCTGATAATTGAATAAAAGATCTGGGATTCAATACCCGCCTATACTAAAAGCCAATTAGTATTTTTTTTTTTATAGAATTTTAACTTATGTTATCCCGATAATTGTATTTTTTATCATCAAACCAAGATATTAATCGGTTTTTAGTGTCTTGATCTGATAATAAATAACACAATTATTAGGAATGAACATCATAGGTTAGAACTTTATAAAAAAAAATTATGAAATATTTTCAAAAACTTCAACAAAAAAAGAAATTTTTTAATTTTTTTTGTATTTCTTATAATAGTGATATTAAAAACTAAAAAAAAAAAAAAAATTATCCACCAACAAATTTTTTAATTATCTTAAAAAAATTTAATTTATTAAGGAGACCCGTTAACCCTGGAGTGGACGGTCCGAACTCCGAACCCAATAAAAAAACATAAATAGAAAAATAGTATATTTTGACGCTATAAAACAAAGAATTCAAAGATCTCTTTGTCATTACAAGGGCAAAAAGAACACACAACACACGCCTCCTTTTTCCGTCCGTACTAGACTAGTCCAACCAAAACCAAAAGTCCAAACTTTTTCTTTTCCACTACGTAGCTTAAGCACGGAAAATAAGGCACACAGTCAGACACATACACTTTGAGATTTGAGATTTGAGATACGCACACAGACAGTGATTCGTTCCACTCCTGTAGAGAGATTATCAGCAATGGCCGCAAAACTTCCAGAATCCCCGTTTGGGTCAGAGCCGACATCATCAACGAACGTAAGAGCGAGTCCAAGCACATCAGGAACCAACAAGACTCATGGTGGAGTTCACCCCTCAAGACAGTACTACTTGGAACAGTTGATTGTTGCTCTTCGCAATGATCATACCCGAGAGGAAGCTCTATACCTGCTATACAAGGTTTTTCTTTTCTTTCTTTTTCTTTGTTCTTGATTCTCATTGCAATGTTTGGTAGCCAAGAAAAAAAGAAAAAAAAAATCTTGGGAAAGGAAAGGAACTATAACCCACGCTGATTTTATGTTTAGTCATTGCCGTTTGTTTGTTTTCCTAAGATTTCTCGATTCTCCGCATCCAAACAAGTCGAGAGTATGTAAGAATAATTAGCATTTCTTCTCTTTTTTCCTTTACGTCTCATTCAAGAATCTATACTACAGCATCATATAGATGATCTTTTATATCTACAATCCTGCAAAATAAGATATTTTGTATTTAATTACTAATTTGCATGTCACATATAAATGTATCTTGATGGTATAAAATAAAATAAACCATTATGATTTATTTATTATTATTATTATTATAAGGTAGAAGTGTTCCAATCTTTAATCAAATTATTCTACTTCCACTATCTATCATGAGACACCCAAGAATCCCCATAAATGGATAGTATCGTAGATTGAACAAAGAACTTTGTCTCAGGCCAATAAGTACACCATCAGGGTGCCCCATGGGAGTAGACCATAGGAAAGTTAATCGTAATGAAAGACCATCAAGTTTTGCTAAAAGGTCTGATTATAAACTACTACACACCATTGTGAGGATGTAGTAATCTTAACAAAGCACCTTCATATTTCTTGTATGGCTGCCAAGGAGAGAATAGAGAAACAACAGTAAACAAAAGTTGAAATCTTTTGTAACCAAATTGTAATTATGGTTATTTTATAAGGTTTTAAGATTCTCATCTCTTTTATAATGATATCTTGGTTTCCAAACAAACAAACCATTTAACCTTTTAATTTCCCCAATGATGATTTTATAGCAAGTTTAGCTGATTTGGTATTTGAAAGTCTCTCCTTGTCAAATTTGCTATCTTAGTAATAAAAAATATATATAGACATATAAATAAATGGTTGGACAGGTAATCAGTAATCACTCCATTGTGCTCCATTTGATTTTTGAAAACACTAAAATATAGGATTTTGCTTAAGCCAATGATCTCTAGCTCAATTGGTACCTCCTTCCCTTATAAGTGTTAGGTGGAGGGTGAGGTGATGGGTTCAAGACTGATTAAATACATGTCTAATGTACCAATAAAAATAATAACGATAATAATTAAGGATTCTGCTTAATCCTTTTCTTGGAATACTCTGTAATTCTTAATTATTTGAAAAGTTGATATTAGAATTATTAAACTTGACCTAATTAAAGAAAAAAAAAATCTCCCCTGGTCCCAACTTTAAAATTTTATGTTTTGGTAGGCTAGTATTGGAAGATTGTTTTAGATTACCCTCATTTAATGGAGAATCTGAAATGAGTGTGGTTTTTGCCAATATAAATGCAGTCCCTTCATTGGTTGAGCTGGTTCTGCATATAATTCTATGTCTTAGAAGGTAATTGGTTTCCATAATCTGGAGTATCAGCTTTGGAAAATATTCTTATACCTACGTCACAGGTTGCTGTATATGCACACAGAGTAACGGAAGACATGAAGAGATTCGTCTGAAGGCAATGGACCATTTAAAGCTTGTCTTAAGTTTCTGGACTCCAATAGAAAGAAAAAATCTTTCTGAGCAACATTTTATACTTTATGCAGAACTTCTATTCGACCACTAAAACCAACAAAGCCCTCCTAGGTGTCTAAAGATAATACATCTGTATCCTGGGTATAGCATAATGCTCTTACAAAATTGGGATACAGTTAGTGTGGGTACTTATTAGACCTGTGTTAGAAACCAAAACAAAAATGGTAATTCTCTCTATACTTGGAGAAAAGTGAATTTAGTAGATCATTGCCAATTTGAATTCAATTAGAAATCACCAAAATGCTAAGGATCAATTAATAACATAAATTAAGAAATCTGGGACTTACTATAGAGTGTACAGAATCTTGTAAAATTCTTATTAAAAATGCATCTGGTCTAACAGATTATTGAGATCGCCTCAATGATTTCATAAGAAACTATAGTTGAGAATCTTACCGTGTTTGAATCTCCCCCTCCCCCAAGGGGCCAAAATTTACTTACCAATTTAACATTAATTTATGCAGTAGGGTGCTTAGGATTTTTACCTTTGATTGGTTGTTATTTGTTTTTTAAATTAACTTCCACTTTCTTTTTCAAGTATTATTCTAATGTTCTGTGTATATGTCAAATGAATTTTTAAACAAACAAAATTCTCCCTTCTTTTTATCCAGTCTTGTGGAGCTCATGAAGATTTAGCTCTATTGTTATGGCATTCCTTTGAAACGATATACATACTCTTAAAGGTATGGCATTCTTCTGAATTTTTCAGGATGCTTTTTCCAATTAACAGTTATATTTCAAAAGGTTTTGTTAGATCATCTTTTCCCATTAATCTTACAATAAATTTTTCCTTTATTTCTCTTTAGACATTATATTCTTATATACATCAAATTGAAAGGTTTCTTTTGTTTCCTATATATTTGAAAGGAAATATATCTAACTCTCAGTCTCAAGATTGATGTTCATGATTGAATCTGTCATTATTTCAGGAAATAATTGCAGTATACCGCTTAATATCAACCCCAGAGGTTACAGAAAGTGTATCAATGCGCGTATGCAATGCACTTGCTCTACTTAAGGTTTTGAAGCCTATAACTCTACTATCTTCTACTTTTTATTCCCTTTTTTCTTTTTTTCCTTCTTTTAGTTGGCTAATATACTTGTTTTATGGTTGATACGGATATGGGCCACATTTTTTTTTTTTTTTGAGAAAAATACTTTTGTCTCCTCTTTCATTTGCTTCATCTTTCTTCCATTTAAAATCAATTGGGTGGTTACTCTGTGCAGATTGTCAATCATTCTCAAGAAATCAATATATTTTTAGCTAAATTTTTGGCTATGGACCCAATGATTGAGTTTTCAGGGAGAGATTTGTGTGATCAAACCATGACTACAAGCATATGTCCTAAGGAGTACATTTTTTTGTAGCTGTTCACTCACTATCACCATCAAACACCTTTTAAATCTTTTCATTTTCTTTCTAGTTAAGGATGTACTTTCATAGTGAGCAAGTTTCTCATTAAAATTAAGAAATAGCTGATATGTTGCTTTTCTTTTACAGTGTGTAGCTACTCACCCAGATACAAGGATGCTGTTTATCAAGGGTAATTTTACCCAATCCTTAAAATGAATGACTTATTGCTTGAATTTTGCAGAAGTCCAAATTACAGTGTAGTTTCTTTACAAGCAAAAGGAGCAGGGAATTGTATACATTTTGAAATCATAATATAAATGCTTACGAAGACTAATTTTGATCAACATGTGGGGCTCTAATTTTTTCATCCATATTTTGGTGACATTTGGGACTTAACGCTACATATCATGTGATTTTCTCCATCATCTCATTGTAGAAAATGCTTTTCACATCTTTTGCCTCAGTACTTGGGTTGTTTGTGGTTGGCACTAGGTTCTAGCTGTTGGCAAGGATGCTATACAGAAATATTGGTTTTGGTCACTGTCCATAATTTTTGAAGTGGTTTACTTCCACATACTTCTGTTTTGTTTAGAATTAAGTAATTAGGCATAAAACTTGAACTTAATGATGATATTTATACGCAATAATTGCACTTGCAATGCTTTAAAGTGTATTCCTATTACTCTCTGCAACCCATTTTGGAGTCAAAAGAGGTCCCTTCAACAAGATGCATTATTCTTTTCAATAAAATATAAGGTATTTATTTATTTATTCATGCAGTGTATTTGCATCGTTTCATGTGAAGATTCACTTGATACACAGAATTCAATGTTGCCATTACTGGTGCCTCTTAGGGCTATAGTGACTCGTCTAATTGCATTGCATCCTTTGCAGCTAGAATACCACTATATCTATACCCTCTTCTTAACAATACAAACAAGGAATCGTCTCATGAACGTTTACGGCTTATCAGCTTAGGTGTTATTGGTGCCTTAGTGAAGGTAGTTTTTCCTTCTCATCAGTAGTCTTAACTACTTTGTCTACACACATCTCTAAATTATTATTGCTGGAAAATTTGATTTCTAGTCAAATTTTTCTCAAACAAATATTTCAAGTGCATTAGACAAGAAACAGTTTGCTTTATATCTGTTCTGTACGGGCTAATTTTTATTAACTTAACAAAGTTAATGTTTCATCCTTATTCTACCTGCAGGCTGGTGATGCAGAAGTTATTACTTTCCTCATTGAAAATCAAATAATAGATCATTGCATACACTGCATGGAGGTGGGCAGTGTATTGTCAAAAACAGTAAGTGGCTGGGAATTCTGGATTGTTGGAAAATAGTTGCATTGATCAAGTTGAAGCATTCTGTTTAATCTTCTTTCATAGTTATGATTACAATTATCTTGGTAGCCTAATGGGTGATTTATATTTGTGGAGTGTGATTTACAATTACAGTTCATTCATATAGCTAGGTGGCAGTTTAGTTGCTAGTCTTCTGGTTTGAAAATAACGACTATAAGCTGTGAAATTATCACAGCTGTCTTATCCGACTGTAGGAAAATTTTAAGTGGACAACTGATACCTAGTAAGTAATTTAGCAGAATTAAAAAAAATAAAAATAAAAAAATGTGGAGGGAATCCTCTGTCTAAACATAGAGAAAAAGTATATATGAACCTCATTTGATTTTCATTTATAACTTTTGTTCAACCATGCATAGTATGGCTTATATTATCAAAGCGAAAATACTATTTTGGTCCCCCCAATTTAGGGTCACTGTCAATTTGGTTAACTTGCAGTAATTTGGTCCCTACCATCAACTCACTAACAGAAATTGAATGTAGTTGAAAATTACAGGGACCAAATTGACAGTGGCCCAAAATATAAGAAACAAAATGGTATTTTGGCCTATTATCATTGTATGTCTACATGTATTTAATAAATCAATCATGAATTGTTGATATATTTGACAATACAGGTTGCCACATTTGTTGTTCATAAAATTCTAATGCAAGATGAGGGGCTGAAGCATTGCTGTACTTTTGCACACCGATTTTATGCAGTAGGACACACTTTGGCAAAGATGGTAGAGAATCTTCCTGAGGAACCCTCAGAACAACAGCTACAGCTGCTAAAACATATTATCTTTTGCTACCAAAGGCTCTCACAAAGTCCAAGGTCAGCTAAACATTGTACATGGTCTGATGGCTGGTGTACATAAATTTTTTTTTTGTTGTTTAAAATTCATGTTATCTATTAATAATATGGGTTAATTTTTATTGTAGGGCGTGTGATGGTTTAAAATTCTGCCTTCCCACAAGGTTAAGAGATGCTACTGCCATCAGCCCCCTACGTGTAAGTTCTTCAAAAATTCATTAACATTCTTGTGCTGTTGAGGAATTTGGGAAGAGGGAGGCTTAACAAGTTTCACACGCACACACAAGTGCAAGCAAAAATAAAGCCAATATTGCTCTTTTTTATGTATTATACTCTAGAGAGTTGTTCTTTCATGAAGTATTTGGGTTTTATAAGTTTGAAAACATCCGGAGTGTATTCATGTTTTCTAACCTACTTTTCAATCGAGATACGGCTGCCAAATTATTGCAAAGAATGATTTCACATGGTGTATACATCAGCATCTCCCTCAAAATAAGGTGTAAAAAAAGAGAGGATTTTGTATTTGATAGCACTGAGAAGGATCAACAGAATTTCTTTATCTATGACAATTTCAGGGGATACATGTGAATTTTCAGATATAAAGAGATGATATAAAACTTGATGGTCAAGAAATTCTAAAGAAATAATTTTGGTATCTTGAATCAATGGGGAGATTAAGGAGGATGTAGCTTGTTAAATAAAAGTGGGGTGGATAAAATGAATATGTCCTTTGTGAGCATTATAAGACTGAAGAATAGCATATTACCTACTATACTTATGGTTCAAAATGTTGGGCTATTAAAAATGAAGAATATTAAAATGGATGTGTTCGAATACTAGAACAGATGAAGTAAAAGAATGAACTCATCTGTGCAAAAGTAGGGGTGACTCTTATTGAGGAAAAAGAGGGGAGATGATTTGGTTATACGCAAGAGAATTAACACACTGATGAGAGAGTGATTTAATTTAAGTTGACATGGTGAAAAGAGATATATGGTAGCCTAAATTAAGTTAGGTATAAGTAGTGCAGAATGATATGTTAGATACAAAGAAAACAAAAGGTATGATTTTGAATGTTGGAAATGATACATGTGATGAACTCCATTTTTTTAAGTATGTGTTAAACCCCAATTAATTGGCAATGGCGCCTACACATACCCTTGGAGGGGGGTAACTTCACATTTGTCAAACAATTGTAAGGAAGTCTCACTGTCAAGAATCAGTAGGTTTTATTTTCAGAAAATTGAGAAGATCACTTTCGCATAATTACCCAAAGGAGGCTTCCTAGACTCCTGTCAGACCATTTTCCTATCCTTTTGAATTGCGGAAATATTCAGATGGTCTGACAGTAGTCTATGAAGCCTCCTTTGGGCAATGGTTAAGATGCGTACAGTAGGTGAACTTGGTGGGATTCATACCAGCTCCAGGGATCCTTGAGTTATATAATATCTAATAAACTTAAAGCCTTAAAGCTGGATATGAAGAAATATATACATTGAAACTTGATAGTAGTGCCTACACAGGTGTGTTATACACGCATGAAGCATACGCATTTGTCAGCATGACTGCAATATTCCCATTAGTCATTGTAGTAAGTGTTGCTCCAGTTCAAACCAAACTAGAGGATTCTAGTTTATTATAGACATGTTTTATTTAAGCTCTGATTATGGAAAACCTTGAATGTTTGGTTTTCTACATTTTGTTTAATGAATAGATGTTTTTCCACATTATCATGACTCCTTATGCCATTTTTCCTTTCCAGGTTGACCAAACAACCATAAGGTCACTGGAACAATTAGTTTACAATGTCTCGATCGGACACCAATCTACAACAAAACCGTTTGGAAAGTCACTTATGCACTTGCTTAAAGGCTAAGCTGAGCACGACTGTGTCCACCATGCTGTACCAGCTCCAGTAGAATTAACATACTATCTATACATAGTTCAGATTAACTCTGTCCTTGTATTATTGAGTTATCAATGTATATTATGTTACTACGTGTCTAAAACATGTAGTAGCTCATCATAAAATCAGCGTATACCTTTACATATAACTTAATATAAGCTGTACTTGCTGCTTAAATTATATGTTTCTTGTTGGTGTTCCACTATTATTTTGTTGGATGTAGAGCAATACTTTCCTCAATTTCCAGGAAAACAAGATGTTTTTCTTGTTGCTTTTTCATTTCCCATTCCTTTCCAGGACGTTTGATTTATCCTTATCCAGCTTGGAGAGACTCAACTAATTGTTTTCTTAGAAAGTGAGGAAAAGGATTGCTACATAAGTGTGAGGAGAGAAGGGGAGGATGAAAATAGTTAATTAGTGCCTATTGCAGCTACTTATGGGTTGTATCCTCTTCTCTCCTTACAACTACTTATGGAGTAAGATGAATGTGAACAGTCTTGTTATGTGGTTGTTTAATTACAATGTAGTACTTTACTAGTATTCTCTAACATTTTCCCATGTTTATGCTTTTACCACTTACATGTAATTAGACCCAGTATCATTTGCGAAGCCTGCTGATGCAAATGGCTAAGATATTGCCATCACTCACATACATAGAGCATACCTAGCAGGAGCCAATGTTTAGGGAAAAGCAACTTCCATTTTTGCTTTTCACTTTTTCAAATACAATCGCTAAGAATTCAAATTCTTGTTCTTTTTCTGTTTTATTTAAAAATTTTGTTTATTCAAACACATTAGTCCTTTCTCTCTCTTTTTTTTGTTTGCTTATGCCCTTTTTCTCTCAACCTGTAGCGTTCTCTTATTCTTCTCTTTTTTAACTGATATCCCCCATTTGTAACAAACCTCTCCACCCATGAATCCACAATCCGCAACCCGCTCATCCTACATTGTTCTCTAAACCTCCTCCTTCACCTGACCTCCTCCCACCACACAAACCTTTCTCACCTTGTCATCAACTTGGTCTGTTATGTTCTAAATATTTAGGATTAAATTTTTAGGAACTAAATTTGTGTATGTTGGCAAACCGTGAACAAAAACTAGTCTAGTAGAAGTTTTAGAGGTTACTCAAGTTGATACAAGTCAAGTTTCAAGAACATTCAAGCTTCAGAAAGAAGTATTGTGAATCTGCCTTGCTCGACCGATAGAAACACGAATTCTGCAGATTTCAAATCAAGCCCGAAAGCCCGCGAAATGTTTAGGGTTTGAGTCCAACACTGCTAGGTATAAAAGCAAAACCCTAATACATGTTTTTCGAGTCTTGTGAGTTACCCATGTGAGATCTGTGAGATTTTGTAACCTCTAACTCAACAAGCATCTATCGGAATGATCCAAACACAAGAACCAATGGAGATAAGTTGCTACAACAAGAATAACTACTACTGATGATCTAAAGCTTTGAGTAGGATTTCAAAGTCACAAACAGGAACATTTATGTGCAACAAATTCAAAATAGAAAAATCTGTGGATTTGGAGTTGCGTGTAGTCATGTAAGTATTACAAGAGATAGCATTATATTTAGGGTTAAATCTATTGTAAACACTTTCATTCTATTGTTCCTTGTAGATTACTTAGATTAAATCCTCCCCAAATTTTTTTCCTTGGAATTAGACAGTTTCATTGGTTTTTCTGAGTCATCATATCGTTATGTTCTTTACTTTTCTACTGTTTATAATATGATTTATGTGTGTTTAACCTATATCTATTTAATTGAACTAAGTAATAACTTGAGGTTAAACAAACTATGATTTCCATAGGGGTCTAAAATATAGCATGGTCCATTCCCACTCGCTCATCTAATTCAAGTCGACCTGCCTTGTCTAGTTACTCAATTTGCTCAACTTGATCTTGGATCATGAACCCTGACTTCCATTTTTCATGACCTCAAAAATTGGCTATTTGTCTTCCCCTACTTCTATTCCTATGCATCCGTAGTTGTCAATGTAGTATTTCACACTGGCATAAAACGCAACGAGGTATATTATGATTTCACTTGTGATCTCTTCGCTAATGGTGCTCTAAAAGTGCAATTTATTTGAACTGAAAATGAGACTGCAATTATCTTCACAAAGGGATTGGTTTCATCTCGTTTCCATCTACTCTGCAACAAACTAATGGTGCATTCACTTCCCACTAGTGTGAGTGTCCCAATCCAAATTCACAGCTTTAGGGACTTGAGAATATAACAAAAACTAACCAGTCGAACCTATGCAAAATTATTCTACATGAAAAGATATATAGAGCAAAGCCTAACGGCCCTAACCATATAAGTCACGGAATATAATACCTCCATCTAAATGTCTCCCTTACACAAGTAATATATATCCCAACTGATAAAATAATGTAAGCAAAATCCCTAATAACAGAAGAGCTCCCAAAACATTATGAAATATTGAAATGAAAACTCCGAACATCCCAAAAATAAAAAATAATATCTCTTTGTGACTCCATAATTATTTTCTTACATCAAAATCTTTCCTTCGAACTCTAATCTTCAAACTGAAAACGTTGGAAAGGGGGGTGAGCTCAATAGCTCAATACGTAACAAATACATAATGCCAACAAAACGGACAAAGCTAGTAGGTAAAATGTATACGCATATTTCGTAGAGAAAATTTAGACAAATACAAATAAGATCAATTATATGAACTGATCAAAAAAGAAAGATCAATTATATGAAGTAATAACAAAAGACATTAATTTTTTCAATTGACCAGTTGAAAATGTAGTCTAACAAAATGATCTACTTTCAAATATAGATAAAACATTGACCAATTATAAATATGTATATGTTCTCCCAAAAAAAAATTATATGGTATATGCATATAGAAACTTAAATAACTTGTGGTTAAAATGTAAGGGAGTCAATTACATACTAGTAGGTATTTCGATTTAGTCAGGGAAACAAAGTATTTTGAATTTTAGATACTGATGTACGGTTTTGAGATTACTACTATATATATATATGTGTGTGTGTGTGTGTGTGTATGTGTGTAAGTATAAATTTATTAATTTTATGTTTATCAACATATAATTTAAAATCCACATATTTTATAAATCTAAATACATTAAATGATATATTAGCTTAAATAACTTTTTTTATATAAAAATCTATTTTTTTAATTTTTTATTGTATTGGCTAGAATGCCAATACCAATCAAAATATCCAAAATATGCTAGGTATAGACTAGTACAATCCGGTATATTTCTAATACATTTTAAAAGCATATCAGTACTGGTTTAATGGCCTGTAGTGTACATTATCTAACATATTTTGGCGCCTATTGTGTTACTAGGTGGTAAAATTTTTTTTTTTTTAGAAATAATTACAACATACTGCTAACTCCGCAACTCGAATCATTTCCCCCCTAGACCATATACTGTATTGCTAGCGCGCATGCTCAAAACAAGTTTGAGATACTAAACAAATTGGCATAACGTCATAATTGATAATTCAAGTGAAAAATCTGAATAATCTAAGTAGGACTCTAGAATGAAAAACACAATTATATGACATCATAAAAGTTATAACTTATATCTTGGTGAAAATTGCTGAGTAAATGAAAGATTGACAATTTGACAAAAAGTTGCTTTGCCCTAATAACATAGAATTATACCATATCACAATTAGTAACTTTCAAAAAATTCCTTGGTCGAATATTGATTAATAATAAGCAAGCTAGAGGAATAGAATTATTATTATTATTATTATTATTATTATTATTATTATTATTATTATTATTATTATAGCAATCCAAATAGTGTTGTATTTTTTTTTTTTTTTAAATGCACTATGTTAATGTTACTTACTGTACTTATCCTTTACTGAAACCCGAAATCCAAATCTAAAATCAAATGAGCTCTTTCTCCGCACCTATAAAGTAACACAATTAAATAATTTAGCACCAACATTCCAATCTTAGATTTGGCTTGTAGGAATTAAAACTCACATTAAAATCCAAGTGTTCTAGAAAATCTGTAATAAAAGACCAGCCCCGTCTAACCCAAAGTTGGCGTGCCAAATCAACTATAAAGTAACCAAAATTTCTAGATTCAATCTTCTATATTGCAGGCTACTATACTTCAAATCAACTTAGATTAAAATAAATACAATTGTGAATCAAGGCTCAAATATATTGCCCTCTAAAATTATCACACTTTCTTTTTTAAAAGAAATGATAATAGACAAAGATCACATTATACAATGGAAAAGAGTAAAGAACACGAATACATTGTAAAGAAAATGAACAATAAAAGAAATATTAAAAAAAAAAAAAAGAGTACTTCGGTCCCACCTTTTTTTTCTTTGGATATTTCCAATTTGAATTTGGATGAAGAGCTCAATTACAACGTTTTCAAATATAAAATTTGTCTACACTAATCTCGCAAAAAGGATTTGCAACAACGCCACTGAAACTATTAGTATTATGTAGGCTGCAAACCAATCCATCAATGTATCTCACATAAAGTCTATTCTATGAAGGAAGCAACTTTCAATCAATTTCTCTTGCAATTCAAACGGCACTATTATATGCTATTATGCTTTACTAGATATTAGGATGTAATATCAATCTGTATGTCACCAAAATCATGTGGTCAATTAGTCAATAACTAAATTTTATGTAAACTAGTTGTAGACTTACGAAGCGCAAGAAAAATTGACAATTTTTTTTTTTGTGTGAATAAAGAAAATAGTACAATATATTATATATACTAATATATTCCCCTCTTTTTTCTTTTTTTATAGAAGATAGAAATTTTACTCTAGTCTAATTTAAGTGTATATGTGTGTGAAGCTCTCTCCTAGAGACTTGAACTCCAGCCCTTACCCCCAACACCCCACAAAACACTTATACTTGTGGAGTGATCAT
The DNA here is from genome assembly GCA_032878915.1 of Castanopsis chinensis. Taxonomy (NCBI): domain Eukaryota; kingdom Viridiplantae; phylum Streptophyta; class Magnoliopsida; order Fagales; family Fagaceae; genus Castanopsis; species Castanopsis chinensis. The sequence goes on along the minus strand of JAVQMG010000126.1, from coordinate 9,078,744 downwards.
CGTGCCAAGAGCGCGCAGTGGTAGGATTCCCTTCTTTCAACTAGATTTTTTTGTGGTTCAAACATACTATTAGAATGAAGAAGAAACAAAAGCAAGGGCAGATGAGCTTGACTGAAATGAATCAAGGATGCAAGGCAAACTGTAGGACAGAGATAGAACAAAACGACAGTACATAGTTTAGATAAAAGCAATAAAAATGACTTGTAGTTTACTTTACTTATATAATAGCTATTAGTGATTGGCATGCGTAAGTGTTAGTAAGAGAAATTGTACTGCATGAGTAAGTGTGTGTTAGTTTTGGTAGTTTTTCTTTCTTCTATGTACAACTTCTATACAAAACTCTATAATTCCTCTTTAATTAATAAAATCAATTTTACCAAAATTCACTAATATGGTATCAGAGCTTTTGCTCTACAATTTTCTCAAAGGTTCTAGATTTTTTCCCAAATTCTCATCTAGGGTTTGGTTTTTCCTTCGAATTTTCCTTTTCTCTCAAATTCTCAAAGAATTTTCTTGTCATCAATGGCTTCCGCGCGTTCTTCATCTGCTCCCACTATAAAGAATGCTGCTCCATCTACACAAGATTCACTAATGGACAATCCTTTGTTTTTACACCATGGAGAGAGTCCAAGCACAGTTCTTATGACTCAACCTTTGACAGGTAGTGAGAATTACTCAACTTGGGCACGAACAATGAGGAAAGCTCTGCTCACCAAGAACAAGTTAGGCTTCATCCATGGCACACTCACTCTGACATCTCTAATGGTATCCACACCTTCAGCAATTTCAAGCTTGGATTAGGTGTGATAATATGGTGGGAACGTGGTTGACAAATTCAATTTCTCCTAAGCTTCAAGCCAATACAATCTACGAAGACATTGCTTTGGAGATTTGGAATGATTTGAGAGATCATCTTGCTCAAAAGAATGGGCCAAGGATTTACAATCTTCAGAAGGAGATTGCAGAACTCCATCAAGGTGAGGTTTCCATTACTGATTTCTTCTCTCTGTTGAAAGTTCTTTGGGATCAATTGCAGAATTATAGCCCTTTTCATCTTGTACTTATGGAAAGTGTACATGTAATGTAATTAAGAGGCTAAATGACTTGCAAGCTAAAGGATCCAAAGTTTTTTATTGGACTGAATGAATCTTTTGTCACAAGTAAGGGCACAGATTTTGTTGATGGACCCTCCTCCATTCATCAATAAAGTGTACTCTTTGCTGATCCAAGAAGAGATGCAAAGGTCTGTTACCAATTTTTCTAATGCAAGGGTTGAATCAACTACTTTGATTGCTAAATCACAAAATTTTAATGGTAATTCTAGAGTTAATTACAGTGGTAACAATGGCAAGAAGGGAAAGGATAAACTAGTTTGTACTCACTAGTAGATCTGGTCACACTGTTGATAAGAGCTATAAATTGCATGGATTCCCTCCTCATTACAAGTTTAAGAGAAAAAATCAATGGCACATCAAGTATCTCTTCCACAGCCCCAAGATTTGTTGTTTTTGCCTTCTTCAGGTCCAATGACTCCAAGCTTCACTCCAGAGCAATATCAGCAGCTTCTTGCTCTCATTAGTATTCCTAGCTCTCCACTAACTCCACTTGTTCAAAGAAAAGAAGCATCCAACACTACTATGGCTAATGTGGTGTCCTCTAATGCCACTGCAATGGCAGATATGGATCTTTCTCATTTAGTCTTTTTTGCACAAGTGGTAAATAGAAGAGCATATGATTCTAATACTTGGGTCATTGACACTGAGGCTACTGACCATGTTGTGTGTTTCGTCCATCTTTTGACCACTATTACTGCTATTACTCAGTCCATAGTTCAATTGCCAAATGGAGAAACTGCATTAGTAAAACATATTGGCACTGTTACATTGTCATCCTCCCTTACTCTCCAAAATGTTCTTTGTGTACCTTCTTTTACCTTTAATCTCTTGTATGTAAGCATTTTCACTAAATCTCAACCATATTTCCTTGTATTTTGTCTACTTTTTGCTTCATACAGGACCTTACCTTTTGGAGAATGATTGGAGTGGGACATGTTATTGATGGTCTATACTTGTTACAGTGTGAAAGTTTCTAGCAAGCTTCCTCTACTTTTCTTGCAGAATTCTTAGCCAATATCAAATTGAGTGATGTTTTCCTTCCTTTTTATGCTGCAACATCAGATAGTTCTCTTTCTTCACTCTGGCATGCAAGATTAGGCCACCCATTAGGTTCTAAGCTACAAGCTTTGAGTCATATTTTTCCTTTTATGCAAAAATCTTGTAATAATCTTTGTAATGTTTTCCCTTTGACTAAACAAAAATGTTTACCTTTTTCCTTTCAATAATAAACACAGTGCTTGTGCTTTTGATTCGGTTCATTTAGATGTCTAGGGCCCTTGTTCTCCTACTTTGGATGGTTTCAAGTACTTTTAATTGTGGTTGATGATGCAACCAAAGTAACTTGGGTATACTTAATGAAATCCAAGTCTGAAGTTAGGTCTCTTGTCACTTCTTTCTATTCTATGGTTCTTACACAGTTTGGATGCAAATTCAAGTCGTTAAGAACTGATAATGCTATGGAATTTCATATGCTTGATTTTTATAGTTCTAATAACATTGTACATCAACATAGTTGTGTTTACACTCCACAGCAAAACTATGTTATGGAGAGAAAACATCAACACCTTCTCTCCATAGCTAGAGCTTTACATTTTCAATCTAATATTCCTATTCAATTTTGGGGTGATTGTATCCTTACTACTGCTTATTTGATAAATAGACTACCTTCACGTTATTAAATCATAAACTCCTAATGAGCTTCTTTTTAAACAATCTCCTTGCTCTGGTCGTTTGAAAGTTTTTGATTGAGTGTTTTGCTTCTACTATTGCTCAAACCAGATCTAAGTTTTCTCCTAGAGCTAGGAGGTGTGTTTTCCTTGGATATCCTCATAATGTGGAGGGTTATAAGGTGTTTGGTCTTCAATCTCATTCAGTTTTTATTTCTAGGGATGTTGTGTTTCATGAGTTTATGCTTCCCTATCAATCTAATTCTGGTTCTCCTTTATCTGCTCCTTCAATTCCTTTGCCTTGCCTTTCTTCTATTTCTTCTAATATTTTGGATCCAAACCTTCCTCATTCAACATTACAATCTGCTCCAATCTCATCTGCTTATCTTGATGATTCTATGAACTTGACGATGAATTCTTACAAGATGTTCCTGTTGAACCACCTGAGCCCCTCGTTAATCCAATTCCTCTTTGAAGGTCTGCTAGGATTTCATAGCAACCCTCTTATCTCCAAACTTATCACCGTAATCAAGTATCCTCAATTCCCATTGTTGTTGCTCTTCATTCAGGTACTTCTCATCCTTTATACTCTCATTTTTCCTATAAGTTTCTTTCTCCTTCCTATAATCACTTCTATTGTTCCATTGCTTCTGTTGCTGAACCTTCCAACTATTATCAAGTTGTTTCTGATCCTAAATGGCAAAAGGCTATAGCTGCTGAAATAGCAACTCTAGAGGCAAATAATACTTGGACTTAACACCCTTACGTACCAATAAGAAGCCAATTGGTTGTAAATATGTTTACAAAATCAAGAACAAGTCTGATGGTTCAATAGAGAGGTATAAGGCTAGGTTAGTGGCTAAAGGGTTCACTCAGCAGGAAGGGATTGATTATACTAAAACATTTTCCCCTATTGCCAAAATGGTTTTTGTCAAGTGTCTTTTGGTAGTGGCTGCAATGAAAGCGTGGTATCTTGGTCAGCTTGATGTCAGCAATGCTTTTTTGCATGGGGACTTATCTAAAGAGGTTTATATGGCTCTTCCACCAGGGTTTCAAAGCTCAAGGGAGATGGTTTGTAAGTTGAACAAATCTCTTTATGGACTTAAGCAGGCTTCTAGGCAGTGATTTACTAAGTTTTCAACCACTTTGATTTAGATAGGGTTTATTCAGTCAAAGGCAAACTATTTCCTCTTCACTAGAAAAAAAGGACATTGTTTCATGGTTCTTTTGATCTATGTAGATGTTGTTTTGATAGTCTGTAATGACAAGGAGGAGGTGGATCAGTTCAAGGTATTGTTGGATAAAAAATTTAAGCTAAAGGATTTGGGTGATCTGAGATACTTCCTTGGTTTGGAAATTGCAAGATCAGATCAAGGAATATCCCTTTGTCAAAGAAAATACACTCTTGAAGTGTTGAGTGATGCTGGCCAGTTAGGGTGTAAACCAACTAAAACACCAATGGAGCAAAATGTGAGATTAAGCAACTATGAAGGGGAAGAGCTCAAAGATCCAAGTGCTTACAAAAGGTTGATTAGAAGGTTGTTGTATTTGACTATCACTAGGCCAAACATCACCTATGCAACTCATAGGTTGAGTCAGTATATGGCCAAGCCAAGAAAGCCACATTTGGATGCAGTGCACAAAATTCTATAGTATTTGAAGAATGAACCACAGAAAGTCATCCTGTTTTCATCCAAGACAGAATTACACATCAAGGGCTTCGTAGATTTTGATTGGGCTTCTTATCTTGATACTAAGAGGTTTGTAACAGGCTATAGCATATTCATTTGGGACTTTTTAGTTTCATAGAAATCAAAGAAGCAGTCCATAGTGTCTAGATCATCGGCAGAAGCAAAGTACAGGGCAATGGCTGTGGCTACATGTGAGATAGTGTGGATACTATATTTCCTCAAGGATATTGGTGTTGAACATAAAAAGGGAAGTTTTGCTATTCTATGACAGTCGGACAGTTTTACACATTGGATCAAATCCAGTGTTTCATGAAAGGACTAAATACATTGAAATAGACTGTCATGTAGTTAAGGATAAAGTGTTGGAAAAGGTTATTAAATTGAACCATGTTAGAACTTACTGTCAACTTGCAGATTTGCTGACTAAAGCATTGAGTTTCAATCAGTTTTCAAGTCTTGTTTGCAAAATGGGAATGATCAATATACACTCAGAAGTTTCCCTTGAGGGGGAGTATTAGAATGAAGATAATAAACAAAAGCAAGGGTAGATAAGCTTGACTGAAATGAATCAAGGATGCAAGGCAAACTGCAAAACATAGATAGAACAAAACGACAGTAGTTTAGATAAAAGCAATAAAAACGACTTGTAGTTTACTTTACTTATATAATAGCTGTTAGTGATTGGCATGTGTAAGTGTTTGTTAGAGAAATTGTATAGCACGTGTAAATGTTAGTTAGTCAGTTTTGGTAGTTTTTCTTTCTTCTTTGCACAACTTATATACAAAACTCTATAATTCCTCTTTAATTAATGAAATCAGTTTTACCAGAATTCTCTGATACATACCCTTATTAATGTATGGTAATTTCATTTAAAAATAGGATCATAAATGTAAAATAAAAAAATTTCATTTTGAATTCAAAAAGAGAACTCCTAAAATTTAGGATTTTTTTCTCTTCATGTTCAAAAAAGAAACTACAGTTACTGCTTATCTCTAAAGTTTATCATTTTTATTTGTTTGAAAAATAAATAAATATATATATATATATATATTTCTAAATTATAACAGATGCAAATTAATAACATTTACCTCAAAAAATAAAAGAGCCTCCTAGCACGTGCATGAGGCTAGTAGTGCATAATATTTTCCAAAATTTTTGTTAATACTACATTTTTTAAGTTTAAAATTTATTATTCAAATTTCACTTTCTCTTAAGTAAATTATCATTATAATCAAAATTTATCCCAAAATTACTTTATTTTATTACTCATTGGTTGGTACATTTTTTTTTTTAGTAAACAATAATACTTATTAGAGCATAGGCGTTTGGTACAGGAGAATTCACATTACTTTTGGCATTCAGATTCTTAGGAATATGATTCCTAAAAATGTAGCTATTCCTATGTTTGGTTTCATTGGGAATGTGAGATGATAATGTTTGGTTATTTCTCAAGAATCTTAAATGAATTATTTATTTTTCTCATTCTATCCTTAGATTTGAATGTGAACTACCAAGTCCTTTTAAAAAAATCTTCCTCTAAATAAATAATGAAAAACCAAATATAAACTATTAATTATGACAAATTCATTAAAATTTTAGTCTAACATTTCATAATGACAAGTACGATACAAAAATAACTATTTAAATTCATAAATGCTTTTATTCTTAATAATAATTATTAAAAGAGTTTAATCCATAATAAAACAACCTGACAACCTTTTTTTTTCCACACGTGAAACCTAAATAAAACTTTGTTAAAGAATATATCAACATAATTGTCTATCCTATTTATATTATTTTGGTGGGAAAAAATAAAGATAAGGGGAAAGATATTGGTCATTTGTTTTATATTTTATCTTAATTGCTTAAATGATAAAAAAAAAAGGGTTAAAATTGTCAATTTATAAAAAATACAATTTCTTTTAAGTTTGGGAATCTAAATTCCCACTTGTTTTAAAGGGAATCCACATTCCTGCTGAGAGGGGTTTAAGGGGGGAATTCAAATTCTCCTGGCATCTGATTCTCTAGAATGATTTGCAACCAAACATGGAAATCTTTAAATATTCTTGAAAATCCTAAAACATTACCCCATACCAAACGTCACATAATAGTGTTTTAAATTAGGTTTATAATACATTACATAACCAAAGTACAACTACAAAAGGGCCTAAACTTTGTAGTTGTAGACTGAAAATGTAAAGAGTGGACACTAGACACACACAACCAATATGGTTTATACATTCAATTACAAAGCAATCACCACTAATATGAAAATTAACCAACCCATGTCAATTTCAAAAAGGCAAGGATATGTTTGATATATATATATATATTTTTTTGGGATAAATTCTATAGAAACTTTATTGATGAATTATATATATATATATATATATATATATATAAAACAGTATTTCATTTATACAACTTCACTAAGGAATGCTTGAGTCTCCTCTAACCACATATGATCATCATTACAATCACCTACAAACTGTGCCTACCAATAGCTTTACAAATCACATAGTTTTTTTTGGAGAGAAAAAGAAAGTGAATAGTTGAAAATTTATACTATCCTTATAAATACGTTGTTGGGTACCAATGGGTAGTTATTATGAGAAATGTTTTACTATGCAAAGAAAGGTAAAAATATGTTTGAATTGTCTTTTAATAAATAAAAAAATTATCAATTAAATATATATATATATATATATATATTTTGGAGAAAAAAATAGATTCAAATTTGATAATAGCTTTAAGGATCTTACATTAGTTTTTAAGAGTTTTAAATAGATTGATTAAACCAAATTAAACTAAAGTAATAAAAAAGCGTATCGGGAATTAAAACAGAAAACCACCAAACCACATAAACCAATACAAATCTACCCAAATAAAGAAAAAAAAAAAAATCAGCCCATAATATAATTGAATTGTATAACATATTAAAATTGATGGTAATTTTTATTAACACTATATTTTTAACCAATCAAATTCGATGGTCAATCAAAAACATTAACAAAAATATCCATCAACATAGTCTATAAAGGCTTTTGTTTCTTTAATTTGTGTCCTAATAATTGTTGTGCTCGTATGTTCATAGGGTTTACTGGTGTGGTTTAAATATTAAAAAAAAAAAAATTCAATAACTATAGTACAATCTATAAAGGTAAGCTCTGCCAGTAAAGAAAAACCTGGTCCGCAGGAGAATCATTGATGAAGACGTTTGCTGCCACTGCCATTTGGAAGCCAAGGATGGTTACCATGCTCTATGGGACTGCTCTGAACTCTCGGCAATTTGGGAAACTGACTTAATGTGGCTGTTTTTCAGGTCTAAGAAGTTTTCAAATTTCTTCGAGCTTGTAAAATTCGTGTTGGAGGAAGATAGGCAACCTGAGCTGTTTGCGTCGATCACATGGACAATTTGGTCTCGCCATAACCAACTCCGAACCAGCAATAATCCTTTCCCATTATCCCAAGTCATGCTGTCAGCTAAGCAAATGCTTCAGGAGTTTAAGGAGGTGCAACTAGCAGCCCCATTGTAGACCTTTTCTCCTCAAAAGCCTCGGCCCAAATGGGAGCCCCCTCCTCCGTCACACCTTAAGATTAACTTCGATGGTGCGGTATTCAAAGAAATAGAGGAAGCTGGTTTGGGAGTGGTAGTTCGTGATTCTCATGGAAAGGTGCTCACATCCGTAGCGGAGAAGATCAAGCTCCCTTCATCATCAGACGACGTTGAAGCGCTAGCAGCAGTTCGAGCTATCACCCTTGCTATGGACCTCAACCTACCCTCTTTTATTGTCAACGGAGATTCAAAGGTGGTTATTTCAGCCTTAAGAAAGAATGAGGAATCCTTCTCATCTTTTGGCCATCTAATTTCTTCTATTAAGCATTTTTTAGTCTCTTGTAATTGTATTGGCTTCTCACATACCCTTAGGTCAGGTAACTCAGTGGCTCATTTTTTAGCAAAGCATGCGAGAACTATTGATGGTTTTTCTATGTGGATGGAGGGTGTTCCACCACAAATTGTTGATGTACTTGTAGCCAATTTTGGCTGATTCAGTTTTTATAAGATGAAGATGGATTCTCAAAAAAAAAAAATATATATATATATATATAAAGGTAATTGTTTGTATTAGGCAATTAATCAAATAATTTGTATGTGTTAGGGTGTTCAGATCCCTTAGTTGATTTTACAGTGGAATTATCAACTTCAAATAATTAACCAGTTATGAATTCATATTGATTTCTGGATTAACTTCCACAAATTAAATATATCATCAATAAAGCAATAAAACAGTAAAGCCAATGGAAATAATAGAAGATAGCGATATGGTGATTCAAAAAAAAAAAAAAAAAACCAATAAAAAGACCAGTTTCACAGTAAAAAGCTTAGGGATGATTTAACCTAAATAATCCTCAAGGCAACAGATCTATTAATAGAATTGAAGTTTGTAAAATAAATTTAATCCTAAATTTACAGCTACCTCACGTAGTACTTACCACACATGATTCTTAATTCACGGCCTCTTCTATTCTGGATTGTTGCACACGAACTCCCCTATTTGTGACTCTGAGATCCACTCTTAAAGATTTAATCAGTAACAGTGTGTTAACTAATTGCACACAACACTCCCATGTTGTGGCTCCAAGAAATCCACTTGAAGGTTTAGACCCGCAACTATTGTAGACTGGATTGCTTTGTGGCCTCACACAAGATTTGCATTATGACAACAACAACGCCGTGCTGATTTTTCTCTATTTGCTCTTGAACTCTCTCACGAGTTGAACAAATGAAATATTAGATCTACTTTGAATGTCTCCAGTATTGTGAAATTGAGAGAAACTTAGTTATACAAACTCTAGCTGCACAAGATTCTCAAAAAAAAAAAAAAAACCTCTAACCGCACAAACGGTGATTTCACTTTCTCTAAAAAGCCTCTCTAGGGATGGCTTATGATGTCCTTTAAATAACACAAAAAATAGATCATGAATCAGGCTTGAAACAAGAAAGTTATTGTTTTGCATTTCAAATTTTTGCTGATTTGCACAATCTCAATTGCCCAAGCTGCAATCAAAATTATAAAAACCTCATTTTTCTTGCGCTAAACTTGAGTTTTTCATGAGCTAAACTTGGATCTTTGTCTCAGACTATAAAATACATCTTTAACACACTCAAAACTCCCCAAAAACACTATAATTTGATTACATTTGATCATGATTTGCCAACTTAACAATATGGACTCTACAGTATGCACAATATAATACATTTTCAAATAGTGTGAGAAACTTAGGCTTCCAAAACTCAAAATAAACTAAAGTAATGAAAATAGAGAACTTGTGATTATGAATGTATTTCAATGTGATCAAGACTATACTTTGGTAGCTTGTGATCAAGAAAAAGAACTATTAGTGAAAAAGAGAAGTGGTGAAAATAAAGAATAGACCTGGAGAGTAATAAAATATAAGGAAAATTCAGTGTATTATAAGCAAATTGAATTACATACCAAACTTCGATGAGATCGGTAAGTTGGACAACAATTTTATTCTGAGGAGTACGTCTCAATCTTACTAAAAAAATCTATATTTACTTCATGAATGTCTTTTCTATTAGAACTTGCCTAAGAAGGTTCATGGACAATAATTTTTTTTTTTTTTTTGAGAAACACACACACACACATATACATATAGGAAGGGGGATGAGATAAGGTTCATGGACAATATTTATACTATATATAAAGGTGATTTAGCACAATAACCTAAAAGGTGAATACATAAAGTCAATATGATTTTATTATCATGGTGTGGAACTTTTACTATCTATTGAATATTAAATAATTCATATATTTTATATTGTCAAAAAAATTAGAGAAAAAAAATAAATAGGAAAGTATTTTATCATATCGAGTAACCAAATAGTTTACTTTGTTTTAAATTTGGTTATAAACATTTAAATTAAAGTAGATAAATATATAACGATAAAATACACGTAAAGTTAAAACTATCTAAGATGAATATGTAAAGTCAATCTCATTATCATGGTGTGGGACTTTTACCATCTATTGAATATCAAAATAATTCAAATATTTTATGTTGTTCAAAAAAATTAGAGGAAAAAAATAAATATGAAAGCAGTCTGCCTTACTAAGTAACCGAATAGTTTATTGATTTTTTTAAAGGTTTTTTTTTCAATTATAAACATTTAATTAAAGTAGGTTAATCAATGTATAATGGTTAAATATATGTAAAGTTAAAACCACCTAAGATGAATATGCAAAGTCATTTTATTTTCATTATCATGAAGTGAGACTTTTACTATCTATTGAATAATTCAAGTATTTTATATTGTCAAAAAATTGGAGGAAAAAATAAATAGGAAAAGATGATGTGACTGATAGTGTAACTTAACAGGAATATTGCAATAATAAATACTACAGATCAGTTTTATACATATATATATATATATATAGAGAGAGAGGGTACTATTAGATCTAAAAAAATACTCATAGTAGTATCATTAGTGATTTAGGCATTAACTCTTTTTATTAAAAAAAAAAAAAAAAAACCACGAGAGAGAGAGAGAGAGAGAGAGAGAGAGAGAGAGAGAGAATATAATAAGAGTAAATTTAATAATTCATTTAGTTCAGCACTTCTAAACTCTGCTCTCCCTCAAAATCTCTCAAATTTTGGAGAATTAAAAATAAGGAGTTAGAACTCATCCAAACCCCCTCTCCCAAATCCCTCCCCCTTCTTCCTTAAAAAATATCCAAATAAGGTTTTCAAGTTACACCTAATGTAACTTCACAAGAGTTACAGTTTTTGTAAACCATTGAGTACTATTAAATCTATGGCTCAAAAAATACTCATAGTAGTATCATTAGTGATTTAGGCATTAACTCTTTTTATTAAAGAAAAAAAAAAATCAATTAAGTGAAGGAAGCAGGAACATGACACCCCACCTCCTCCCATGCCAAAAAATACAACTAGTTCATTAGTGCTGAATTTTGACTACGGCATTAACTCTTTTTTTTTCATCTCTATATATAAAATAAAGACATGGTCGGTGTTTTGTGGGCATCAAAATTAATATTTAAAAACTTGTGTCTTATTAAAATACTTGATAGGTACTACATTCTAGTCATAATTAGGGCAACTTTTACAAAATTATGCTGCTCAATTACTTTTTATCATTATAATTTTTTGCTAACCTATCATTTGATCAAATGTCACTCTAGCACCTATCATGCTTTCTGGTTAGAACATTTTGATGTTTATTTGTGAGATTTGTGGTGGCAGCTGCTTGATTTTGGGATTTCAAGAAAGATGAGAAGCTTTGGGATTCATAATGAGATGGACGCAAGGTAGTTGGTTTTGTGGGTGGTGCACATGAAGTGTTTGATTTTGGGTCTTTTAAACTGTATGAGGTTGTCAAATGGTGCTAGCTATTTTGTTTGGTGACAAATGGAGCTGGTGATTTGTTATGGTTAAGTCTTTTAATAAGTTTGGTAGCATTTTGTAACGCATTTGACGTATTTACAAAATAACATACTATCCTCTTCCTTAAAATATTTCATATTTTCTATAATTTGTCCTCAGTCTTTACTTATTTACTTATCATGAAAAGATATTATTGTTTTTGTTATTTTGCAACATAAGAAGGGGAAGGCAATGTTAGAAAGGTAAAATATTACTATAGAATGGAATTTTAATAATATTCTTTTTCTTTAGGGGATTTTAAATAGTACTTGTATACATTCAAGTGAGGCTATTAATAGAAGACTAGATGAATTCTATTCAACCTGCTAGGTTCACTTATAAGTTATAACTCATTTATAACTTCTATTATATATATCTAGAATTCCTCTATAACTTCTAATGCATGTGCTAGAGGTTCATATTTTCACACACGCAAAAAAAAAGTATTACCTTTCAAAGATAAGACTTATTTCTCATTATTTTTATCAAATTATGATTATGATTAGACCAAGGTTTTGAAACCTGGACCATTCATTAAACCGTAAAAGGGAGAGGTTCAAGGTTTTTGAGATCGAACCGAGGTTGAACCGGGGTTGAGCCGTGATGATGTCATAATCAATTTAATAATTAATTAAAGCCTAAATATAGATATTATATTTATAAATCTAGCAAAATTGACTAATATATCTATATATGTGAGGAAAATTTAATGATTTTCAAACATATATTTAATAATTAAATAAGAAAGTTAATAAAATAAAATAATAACCATGAAAACATTAAAATTTATGATTAATTTTTAAAGTAAAGTTGAATATCTTTGAAGGATTTTAATTATAATTTTTTTTATTCCTTGTAAGAGATGGAAAATTTAATTAAGTAAAATAAAATTGTGTTAAGTTGTTTTTATAAAAAAAAAAAAAAAAAAATTGCTAAGGGGTTGGACAGCACAGTTCTTGACCAGTTCATACGGTCCAACCCCGGTTTTAAGGGTTCACAGAATTAACTAAAAATACGGTTCTTTATGCTTAAAAAACCAGCTTTCATTCCGGTTCCTGATTTGCACGATCCAACCTCCCGGTCCAGTCCGGTTCTAAAAATAGTGGATTAGACCGTTGTGCCAAAAAGATAAAATCTCAATCGCAAAAGAAACAAATGAAAGAAAGAAAAAGAGAAACAAGTGGGTTTGGAGAAAATCTGTGTCTGAATTAAAAAAATAATAATAATAAAAAATTTAAATTAAAAATAAATAAAAAAAAAAAAAAAAAAAAAAGGAAGAAGAAGCTAGGATAGGTTTTCGGATTTTAATTCCTAACATGCACTTTCAAATATAAGAAGCTACTTTTGGCATAGGAATGTATGGATTTGGTTTCAAGGCACTGGTGCTCGAAGCAGGGGTAACAGATTGGCACATATTAGATCCCTCCTCTAAATTTACCATTGATGTCAAATATACCCCAAAAAGCTTGTTGTAGCAATCAAACAGAAACCCAGTAACTTGTTCACAATCAAACGATCATTGACTCATTTCAGAGGAAATAGAACATGGGAATAAAGGCAAGGAAGAGAACACTAGTGAAACTGACCAACAAATGTTTTATTATTAAACAAGGGATTCACAGCTTCTCGCCCAAAACAACTAAGGAATAAACGAGGAAGGAAGATGAAAGCCATATGATATCACCATTTCGAAAAAATTAAAGAATACCGATATATTGAAACAATTGGAACTAGAATACAGACAGTATATATAACAAAATTACATATTAAAGTTCAAGATGAATTTGGTAACAGATTTCTGAACATTCCTTCAACAGTTGAATGATGAGCTGCCCATGCAGAGTACAAAAGATGTCTCCCTCACTTAACGCTTCTGGGGGATCGAGAGATTGCCATCAAGCATAAAAGAAAGATCATGCATTTGTGACATTATTGTCTCTACATCATCAACATTAGACCAGGTTCTTGCGCTGGAATCATCTCCACCTTTCGTAACATCTTCAGCATCTCCTTCAACTGTTGGATTTGTGTTGGGCATCCTGAAACATGCAGCATGATATTAGTCCAGCTTCTTCTTCTCTTAAAGAGCAGAAAGTTTAAACTGAAGGTAGATGAATGCTTAGATGCTAGTTTATAGAATAGACTCAATATCATTCTCAAATATGCTTTTGATTTTATAGATTTAAAAGCTATTAAAGTTCTAACCAGAGGTCCTAAAAACATTTCTTGGAGTAACTGGATAAGTCCCCTGCACATTGGGTAGAAACTTTTTTGGGTAAAACTTAGCTTTAATTTTTTTGATAAACTTTTCTTCTTCCTTTTTTTTTTATTATTTATTTTTATGAACGGTAAAGCTTAGCTTTATATTCACTAAAACCAAAATGAAATGTATTAATCATATAACTGGGAGAGAGGGGAGAAGGGAAGGAAGGAGGAGCAATCCAATACTGAGCAGGAAAGGCATTCCAAATTATAAAAACCCAAAACAAAACAAAAAAACAAGAACAAAAACAAAAACAAATAGTTAAGCATGCAAGCTGTAATATGGAACAAATGTAACCCTTATAGCTCTCCACAACCTTTACTTTCCACCTCAAACCCCTCTCCCAACAAAATAAGTCAATTAACTAATCAATTAAAAGTTAAAACTAGACTAAAATAACATTAAAAAATACAATAAAAAAAAAAAGGAAGAACTTATAAATTTATTCTAATTTTATACAGGAAAATATTTATATCATAACCAGTTTGCACATAACTATTGTCCAGCATATTTCTTTAGCATAATTTAGATCTCAAACTAATTCGTATGCATATACATGTATAAATCTCAACCAAGTTATTGAATGACTTAGTATCTCCTTGCCTCCACCAAATCCTCCTTAATTGCTGAAAACCTTGCAAATCTAAGAACCCCACCCTCAGAATCACAACCCTCTCAACAAATTAACACTTATTTTCATTTGAGGGTCATTTGAGGGGGAAGAGGCACCAATTGTGAAGATTAAATCAAAATATTGTTCAAGTTTTGTTTTATTGGGTGTCTTTAGATGAGAGTAGACCTTGCATTGTAGAATTTTTGGATTAATGGATATGTGAGTGACCAAGTGTTGGCAGTTGACTATATAGCTGGTATGCTACAACTGTCCCTCTAATTCCCTTGTTATATTGTTTTTTTATCAATGCAAATCTTTAATTATCAAAAAAGAAAAACCCTTATTCTCAAAATCTATCCCAACTGCAACCCTTGTGGAAAAGGATCATTTGCTTCTCTCAAAACTCCACAACCCAGATAGAGACGACTCCTCATTTTATTCAACCAGAACTTCTTTTCCAAAACAAAGTTTTTGTTTCCCTTTCCAAAAGAATGTTGCCTAATATCGAGCCATAGTGGGTGATGACCATGATATAAAGCCCTCTGTAGTGAACACACCTTATTAGTCACTGAGGACTAAGTCCTAAAAGACAACATGAATAAATTGAAAAACATGCAATTGAGCTCTTATCATCACCAAGCTTCCTCCTTCAAGCAAATACATTCTCTAAAACCATGCAGGCTTCTTTCCACTCTCTCTAGATCAATATTTCACACCAACTTTGCTTTAAAAGAAGATCACAAAGACATCACAATAAAGAATGAGATGGAATATACTCCTTCAGTACTAACATGCTTCCAATCAGCTAGTCTTCTTTTCCACTCTCCCAACCACAAAATCCAATGCTAACTTTGCATTGAGAGGATTTTACTGAGGTATCAGGATGAGAGAGGACAAGATCCTAGACTCAATTCTGATTATGGAAGCAAGCTCAACTATCTAGCCAGCTGGAACAAATTCAATCACTAAATCAACAGCAGGAAACCTCCTCAAAACCATAAATTAAGTAGAAATATGTTATAAAAAGCCCTCAAGGGCCTCAACACTTGAATTTTCTCCCTCAGTCCCCCTTCACCAGCAAAAGATTAACATATATCATCAGCAATAAAATATGAAAGAAGCCCATGCTATTCCATTATTCCAACTCCCCTTCCCCACCCTAGTCTCGGCCTTCTGTTTTCAATTAAGTCTTTCTGGGGCCCATACCAGCTCCCACTCCAAAATGTAAGTTGAAAATGGCTGCTGGGGCATTAACAGATAGATAACCCACATGCTGATAACCATTGGTTAGTCTTTAACTGATTTTGTTGAGTGAGAAAGTGCCTTAGGTTCCTCTTTCAAGGCTTTACATGTATTACAAAGTTTTTAAGACTTTAACTAGTTTTTCTTTTCTTTTTTTTTGAATTTTTTCACTCAATTCTTTATTGCATTTTAATATATATATATATATATACATATATATATATATATATGTAAACATTTAGCAATAAATAAAATTGCAACTTCTATTATGATCTATATGACCTGAAAACCACCTCTCTAAGGGATGCTAGATAAGCATTAAATTACAGTTTAGTAGGATGCTTTAAAACCCAAAAGATTGAATTCAATTCCATCAAAAGCAAATTGACATCCCATGTATACAAACCTGTCAGAAATAAAAGACTCTGATGGATTATTGTGCACTTCTGGAGAACCATGTTGATTGCTATGTGCTCCTGAAAATAAATCTTGTTGTGAAAAGCTACCAAAATCGATATCTTGTGAGCCGTTTACTGAGCCGAACAAATTTATTTCTGATGTCTGTTCCGCAGAAGGTGTCGCCTTATCAACAGTTTGTTTCAAAGAACCATGAAAAGGATCTTGTGCACTAGTTGAGCTTGTAAAATCATTCCATGCATCAAATGGATCATCATCTTCTTTGGTGGTCTTAACATCAGGAGCTTTCTTGTTGTTGCTTTGCAATGGATCAACTTGTAGCCAATCAACATTCATGGAGGAAGAAATATTTGCATTCTCAGCTATTACGCCATCCTTAATGTTTGCAGTCATTTCAACCCTCTCAGTCTGGCCAATTATCCCTGAGCTGGAATTAGTCCATAAATCATCTTGAAACAAGTCATTATTCATGGATGCTGATGGAAGCGTATTATCGTCTCCTTTTCCATCAGTAGCATCTTTTCTGGTTCCAAAAACTGCCCCCATATGACCAGATAAACCACCTGCAGAACCCACGAAAGGGTCAAATGGTTTGGTTTCTTCACGATATGTTCCTGAATTAGCAGACTGGAAGTTTGCCTCCCAACCAGAAAAGGAGTCACCACTCTTGCTTTCCATAGACCTTGTAGCTGTCTCAGACAGCTGAACATTCTCGAACAAACTAAGATTTGCGGAAACTTGAAAATCCTCACTTTCTGTACTCCCAATTTGTTTGTTTGAAACTTGAGATGAACTAGAAGCCACATCTCTCTTTCCATCATCAAAAAAGTTGTCAAGATCAACTTCAGCCAAATTTAAGACATTTTTGCCTTGAATTGGTGTCTCATTTAAGACATAGCTAGTCCCAACTTTCTCAGACTCAGCAGACCATCTTATTTCTAAATCTAACAAATCAGACAAGGGAAACTCGTCTTTTGCTGCACTTTGTCCTCTGTTTGATTCATTTGCACTAATGGATGGACCCACTGTCTCCTGAAAAAAAGAGTATACTCATTTCTCAATAGACCCTTCATGCAAAAAACTTAGGTGCAATTCTTTATGCATTGTACCTTACGTACCCCAATTAAATTTAACCATATAATTACATTAGCCAATAAACCACAATGTTGAATTTAATTTTCTGTACAAAAAGATGTTCTGCATTGATTAATACGGCCACAGTGTTGAATTTTATTAAAGAACCTAAATTACATCATCTAAGGAACTGTACATAAGTTTTTCCCTATTAGTATACCTTACGTCTTCGAAATTTAAACATATAAAACTTGTCCCCCATCTCCTGCAATTAGAAGTCAGAATAATACATGCAACTACCAAAGGTAACACAGCTAGATATCTAAATTGATTAACACGGCCACATTGTTAAATTTTTTTTCTTTTTAAAAAAAAAAAAAAAAAAAAAAACTAAATTACAGCTCCAAAGGAACAGTACCTAGGCATTACCCTAAAGGCCAAATTTAACAAATAGAACTTTCCCCATCTCCTGCAATCAGAATAATACATACATGCATGCATAAAACTATCAAAGTTGATGATTTTGTCGGTGTCGTATAAAAATAAGTAATTAAATAAAATGCAAAATACCATTAACAAAACCTTAAAATTCCCATTACCAATTTGAAAACCGTGCTCATGTTTGCATTCTCATTGTGCCCTATGAACATTGTATTTAAACAAGAATACATAGATAGATACATAGAAACAGAGACGTACCGATCCATCGAGGTCTAAGGAATCGAGGAACCAGCGGCAAGCGAAGGTGTTGCGGAAAACGAGGGGGTCGGGAATGGGATCGAGGTGGTGGCGTCGGCCACAGAAGACGCAGATTAAGGATTGGATACCTCGGAGGAGTCGAGCTTTGCAGTGCTTGCAGCGAAGGTAAGGCGGCGAGGGATCGAGTTGGGATAGGGTTTGTTGGAGTGAAGGGAGGTTTGGAAGCGACGTGTCGTCTGGGTTGTACGAAGCTAGATTGGCTTCTCTGCGAAGCGAGATCTGGACTCGTTTTATTAGATCTTCTGGGATTTCCAACGCCATTTTCTCACACAACTGTGAGGAGAGTCACTGACTTCAACTGGGTCTCACTTCTTTCCCCACACAAAAAAATAACGGTGACGTTTCAGGTGGAAATGGATTTCCTAACTATCACAAAAGAAAAAGATTCTTTAATAATCTTGCTCTGCCACCACCATTCGCATCGTTCAGGTTCAGGTAAAAATTTTTGTTTATTTTAGGATAATTGAGATTTTTTTTTTTTAGGTTATCTAATTACTTTTAAAAAAAGAATCACATCAAATTTTATATTCTAAACTCTATTTTTTAACAATATTAATTTATCTTTATTTTTTTCATTATTTTTCTCTTTTTATACGTAATGACCACCATTCATTCTTATCATTCAATCTATGCCAAAATAAATAAATAAATAAACAATATCATTGTAAACTTTCATGTTTACTGTAGTTTTGAATTGGTAATGCACAATTTTATATAAGTTGATGTGTGTGGTTTTTTGGTTAGTTGGCCAAAAATTTTCCCTTAAGCTTTTTTTGCATAAATTGATACAAGTACTCTAAATTATTACCTTTAAAAGTTTTTTTTTTTTTTTTGGAGAACCAATGTTTAATTCTTAGCAAAAATACTATTTTGAGGTCATTAAAATGAAAAATTATTACATGGCACACGGCATGTAAGAGACAATGAGGATTGAGATCCCGTGCAATACCTACGGTATTGCATGGGGTGCAATAGTTTCAATCTCAACCATTGCTTTTATCCAACGCATATCAAATTGATACCTAATAATGACAAGTTAGCGATTCGCGTGACACCCATTTTCTGGTCTTTCTTTGCTCTCTTCACCTCTCTTTAACCTAAAAAAAATATATATATCTTTCTTCAAATCTTTCTCTACCCAAAATTCAAAAAACTCTCTTCCATTAGATTACACCATTGTTGAATCTCCATGACTACAGCTAGCAGCCATCACGTCCCACGCCTCCACTGCCGGCAACAGTTCCAATAAGTTCTGGTCTCTCCTTAGTGACCGAAACCCTTAGAATTTTTTTTAGTGACTGGGTTTCCTTTTTGAGTATAAAGCTTGATTATTTGCTTGGGTTTGAAAAATTGGGGCTTTTGGGTATGGCTAAATGTGTTTTGATTAAGTATCTGCTTGTAGTTGTTGTGTGGTGTTGTCCTTGACATCAGTCCAGAAATTATGTTACTTGGTCATGAACTCATGATGTATGCTAGAAAATCATTATGAAATTTCTCTTTTTTTTTTCCTAATTATTTTTAGATATCTGTTTCTTTTCTAAATTTGGATTGACTATGCAGATGGGTATTTATTGGTAAAAAATATATTTTGTTTCTTGTTAAAGATATAAACTATGGGTTCTATTTAGCTCAACTGATAAAGTTTCTAGTGATTGTATAAAAGATTTAAGGTTCAATCCCCGCCTACACCAAAAACTGATTGGTGTCTTGGTCTGATGATAAAGAGCTATTATGTGACATGATTGTTGTTATGGCTGGAGTGGTATGCTCTCACCATAATGTTGTGATGCATTGATCCTGATTCCTAACAAGTATATTGACTTGCTATTTAGAAACCATTCAGGTTCATAGCTTGGACATTTGACAATTTATGCTTTTTTTTGTTGTTTAGCACAGAAGCTTTAAACAGTTAAGCATAATGTGAATTATTGGCTTGTCTTGAAATAAAATTCATGCCAAAAATATTTTACTTGCATTTGCCACTAAATACCATGGAGCTTGCCTTGGACCCCTTTTCAGTTATTCTATTATTGGAGCATAATTTTGCTTTGGCACCTTTTTTTTTTTAGTTGATGAATATCTCATCTTTGCTTCTCCTTAATGCAAAATACATTTGTTATTGTCTGATTGCCCCCATTTAAATTTTGGCTATGCAACTATTTTATTTTGTCATTGATTATGATGAAATTAAATGTATCTCTTGAACATTCAGACTATATGATCTACTTTATATTTCACTTTTAATGTTGGTCCTTTAACTGAGTTCTTAAGAAGGAAGTTCCTAAGCTAAACCCTCAACAAATTTACATATTTAGTAGTGATAATGATCTTATAGCTTTACCTATGCCTGCTTTTAGTTTGAAATTTTGATATATGTTTAATTTTGAAATCACTCTTTGTTCTTTTGTTAGGTTGAATGGCATGATTAATTGGATGCTATTCTTTTTTTTATCACCGGAGCGAGAAAAGGCAGCTGCTAAAGGGGGATTAGTGCTAAATTTTAGATTGTTTTATGATAGTATAGACCACATGTTCTCACACTTGTACAAGTTCTACCATTCTGATGAAATGTTGTATAAAAATATATGTTTTGGATGTATTTAAAAACTTCAAAATTTACCTTTAGTAGCCAGTTGGATGATTCAAAAAATTGTTTTGAATGGAAGTATTTTGCTTAGGCATTAACTTATTCATTACAGTTTAGCTTCAATTTGCATCCTTATAGGATTTGTGAATGTAATTTTTAGGTTCCATGAATGTGCATATTTTCAGGTTGTCTTTGAATGAAATAATAGCCTTGTAATCAAAGTGTACATTTCAATAAAGCTTTATTTATTTTTGGATCAAACTCTTGCATCAATTTGTGACCGTACAGGGATCATCAAAGTTGTTCAATTTGAAGCATTAAAAGAAATTAGAAATAAAAGACACACAATCAATTACATTTTATTACATTCTCAAATCAATAGCAATAAAAAAAAATAACTATATTCTATTACATTCTTCTTGGTTTGTACTCTAAAATCCTTGTAAAAGTTTTTGTAAATAAACATGAAACTACTCAAGTGTCAAAAACTAAAGAATACATTCAATGTTTCGTTGATATTGAAAATTAGCCTATTCACAGCAAGATACATGGCTTCAATACTTCATGGAATGCTTCAAAACATTTTCTAGCAAGATACATTGAACTTTATGACAACAAAGGGTAATATTTTATCATGTTAACAAGAAAACAAGACACAGTTATTAGTTATTACTCCATATAACCTTTTACAACAATAAATGATGTTAGGAAATATGTGAATCATGTTAAGAAAATATGTCATTTAGAATTGGCTAATCCTTTGACAAAACGCACTTTAATACTTCAAGGAACAAGAGTGCAAGTCCAAGGGTTAAAGCCATATGAATCTATTCAAGAAACAAGTAAAGAAGTGCTGTATTTTAAGCTCGACAGCTAACTCGACAGATGGCATCTATCGAGGTTTAAAATGCAGTTTTAACCTAATGCTTAACAACTACTCGACAGATAACCTTTCTATCGAGATTTACGAAAATCAGTTTTTCAGATCTAATTTCATGCATATCCATGTGTATGTGTTTAAGCTTTCTTTTCTCACAATCCTAAACATATATAAGGATTATTTTAAGGGTCGTCATAAGGGGTTGCACTTGTTGTTGCAAGCATATTGTGACTGAAGACAAATGCCCTAGTTCATCTCTCTCTTGACGAAGCTGTTGCATTTGTACGCCATGAGGTTTTGTAACCAAGGAACTTCGTGATCTTCATCATATTGATGAACTGAAGGACTTTGTAACCAATATCCTTCTCAAGTTGGTGTATTAGTCGCATACTTGAATTTGTGCAAAGGAGAAAGCGCGTACTGAGATTCGTGCATCGATTGGTTAATCTCGTACTAGGAGCCATGCATTGAAAAAGAGAGATTGTCACTACTGAACAAGTCCAATTGTGTATTGGGATAAGGGTTCAACTATAGGTTGGTATAAGGTACTGGGATTCTTTTACTTGTAACCGTTTGTTGTGATAATAATGGATTCTCAGAAGTGATAACCTTAAAATCATCCGATGGGGTTTTGCCTCGGTGGTTTTCCCTATTTGTAAACAAATCACCATGTCAATTTTATTTTTCGCTGCATTTAACTTAGTTGGTGATTTGTTTGTGCTTCCACGTATATTGCATGTTAATTAACTTAATTAATTCACTTGACTAATTAATTGGTTAATTTATTATAAGGGGTTAATATATTCTTGACCTATCAAATGTAAAATAAAAAATTGCATAAGACAAACTCTTGTTCATAAGCTCAATTGTGCCTAAATCCAGTTGCAATTTATACTTTATTGTATAAATTAGTACCATATTTGTATTACATAGAAATGCCCAAGTAGAATTAAAGTTAATAAATGAATACCATATCTGTATAACATAGAAATGCCCAAGAAAAATTAAAGTTCAACTCGAAACATTTGACAATTTTTTATTAAAAGAAAAATATCATCACCAAAATTTCAAACATTCTTTTGAACCAAAATAGCATCACTAGAATATTTTGGAAGGCCTTAACATATAAATATCTAAATTAACTACTTAAAAATTTGGGTAAACTTGTTAGGCATGATTGGTAACAATTTAAGCAACCAAAAATGCAAATATTTTCCCCTCAAGTTCACCTATCAAGGGCCACAATTTATATTTTTTTAAATGAACTAAAAGAAACAAAATATATTATCCACCAATAAATGCCCATTTGCATAGTCAATCCAAATTTAGCAAAACTACACTCCAAGGTATTTAGTGGCAAATGCAAGTGAAATTTTTTTGGCATGAATTTTATTTCAAGACAAGCCAATTAAATTCACAGTATGGTTAACTGTTTAAAGCTTCTGTGCTAGACAAAAACATCAGTGGACAAAAACAAGAAATCAAGGAAAGAAAAAAAAAATTCAAAACATTACACAAGAAATTATTTATAGCAAAAAACAAAGAAACAAAAAAAATTAATTAAAGATGTTAGGACATATGTAGTTCAAGTGGTTGTTACCATATGTCGCTATTTTATGTAATTGGCTTATCCTTAAACAAAACGCACTTTACTTGTAATTGGGTAGATTTAGGATGTGTTTAACACCTCAAGAAACAGTGTTTCAAGATTTAGTGTTGAAGCCATCAAAGTCTATCCAAGGAACAAGCAAGGAAGTGCAAGTTACTAAAACTCGACACCTATCTCGACACATGCATCTATCGAGCTTTAAGAAGCTGTTTTTCCCCGAGCCTCGACAGCTTCTCGACAGATCCTCGACACCTCTATCTGTCGAGAATTAAAGAAAACAGATTTTCAGTTCTGTTTCAAGTCCAATCCGTGAATGTGTCTTTGGGACTTCTTTTCTCCTAACCCTAGACATATAAAAGGATTATTTTAAGGGCCGTCAAGATAATGCAAGTTGCACATTCATTCAGAACTTATTGTTCATGCAACTTGTGATCTGAAAGACAAAGTTCGTGCCCTAGTTCATCTCTGATGATTTGAAGAACTTTGCCGCCAACAATTCTCTCTCTCTCTCGTTGGTGTTTGAAGTCGGGTACTGGGATCCGAGCATCTGGTTAGTCACGTACTTGGGAGCCATGCATTGAAAGGAGAAATTGTCACTACAGAACAAGTCCAATTGGGTATTGGGGTAAGAGTTCAACTGTAGGTTGGTAAGGTACTAGGATTCCTTGCTTGTAACTGCTTGTTATGATAATAGTGGAGTTTCGGGAGTGGTGACCTTAAATCACCCAGTGGGGTTTTTGCCGTAAGGTTTTCCCCATTCGTAAACAAATCACCGTATCATTTAATTTCCGCTGCATTACTTAGTTTTGGTGATTTGTTTGTGCTGCCACGTGATATTGCATGCTAATTTGATTAATTAATAACTGGGCTAATTAATTAATCTAAGTTATCACAAGGAGTCAACGCGTTTATGGCCTATCAAGTGGTATCAGAGCAAGCACACTCTGATTAGGGTTTAATCTATTGTGTGTGATCCATTTGACCCCTGCTGTCATGGATAGAGGACAATCTCTAATTATACCTCCTTTATTTGATGGCACTAACTATGCATACTGGAAAGTACGCATGAGAGTTTTCTTGCAGTCTTTAGATGAGAAGGTGTGGCAAGCTGTGGAGATAGGTTGGACCAAGCCTACAGAAGCGCCGGCCGACTGGGATGATGCTAAGATCAAGGCGGCAAACTTCAACAGCAGAGCATTGAACGCCCTATTCAGTGCAGTCACCAATGAGGAGTTCAAGAAAATTTCCTCAACTGAAACTGCTAAGGAAGCATGGACCATCCTCCAGACAACCTATGAGGGCACCAAGGCTGTCAAAGACTCAAAGCTACAGAGGCTCACCACACGCTTTGAAGAAATTAAGATGGAGGAGGATGAGTCGTTTGATGAGTTCTATGCCAAGCTTAAGGACATAGTAAACTCAGCCTTCAATCTTAGGGAAACCATCCCTGAACCCAAGATAGTGAGGAAAGTGCTCAGATCGCTGCCCGAGAGATTCCATGCTAAGATCACGGCGATCGAGGAATCAAAGGACATTGACAGAATTCCTCTGACTGAGTTGGTTGGAAACTTGCAAACCTATGAGTTAAGGCTAACTAGGTTAGGCAAGACAAGTAAGGGCAAGAGCTTGGCACTAAAGGCCAAGAGCAATGATATGGATGATTCTTTAGATGATGAAGATTCCAAGATGAAGTCCTACATCACAAGGCAATTCAAGAAATTCATGAAGAATGCAAATGGAAAGGGCTTCAACAAAGACCGTAGACAATCCAGTTCTTCACAATTCAAGAATTCTGATAAAGGGAAGAAGGATGTCAAGGATGGCGGTCAGTACACTGTTCCCGCTGGGCCAAAATGTTTTGGGTGCCAAGGCTTCGGACACATGAAACAAGAGTGTCCTACGTATCTTAAGAGCATAGGGAAGAGCAAGGCACTTGCTGTTACCTTAAGCGACATGAAGCCCGAGGACGATTCTGAAGATGAAGACGACGGAATCTTGAATGCCTTCACTGCCACTGTTAATCCTACTGATGGGATTACTGAAGAAGTGGATGAAGAGAAAGAATTGGTGGATTCCAAGTGTGAGATTATGGATGATCAAGATGATATCCACACCGCCTATGAGAAACTGTACAAGCTTTCTGAGAAGCATGAAAAACTCTATAGGCTGGCCACCAAGAAGCTCAGTGATGTGGAACTCAACTGTGAGGAGCTGTCCACAAAGGTTGATGAAGCGAATCAAACCATTGGAGCACTGAGGTTCGAAAACAATTTCTTGGTTGAGAGGACCAAGAAGCTTGAAGCGGAGCTGTTTCAAGTCAGAGCACAACTGGAGAGGACGTCAAGTGCAAAGTTGGACGAGATGCTAAGTGCTCAGAGATCTTCTTCAGACCGTACTGGATTGGGGTATGAATTCTCTCTCTCTCTAATACTCCTACTGCTAGTACTATTGTGTTTGTTCCACCTGCTAATAACATTGAAAATGAAGATAAGAATGTTAAAACTGAATTAGCTAGTGAGAACATAGACTAGGGCAAGTCCATCCTAGGAGCACCCCCTAAAATTGAGAAAAGGGAATCTAAAAACCCTAGGAATAAGAAGGCTAACTCTCAAAAGCCCAAACAGAAGAAGCCACATCTCTGTTATCATTGTGGTGTTGCCGGTCACACTCAACCAAATTGCTATAAGTGGCGTGCCACTCAACAGAGTAATGGCATGATAGCATCTGGGAGCCAGAATCAGCTTCAGTCTTCTCTTGCTCCTCTTGGAGACATTCTTAAAGCCATCATATTCCTATCGAACTTGAACGGTTCATATTCTTCTCCCTCTTCACCGGTTCAAGAGTCGACCAAAAGGAAAGGTTCTTCCAAGGTGTGGAAGGCAAAGGGATCTAAGTGATTTTAGTCACTCTTTCTTCTCTCTCCTGTTTTTGTGTGTTGCATTATTTGTGTGGTTCTTTACTGTTTTGAGTCAGTCTAATTTTATGCTTTGTTTTGCTTTACATGTTTTTGTTTGTGTGTTTTCAGTTTTGTGTTTTATTTTTGTTTTTCTGATAAAAAAAATATAAAAAAAAAAAAAATTGAAAAATACAAAAACAGTGTGGGTTTGTGTGCATTAGTTCATGTGAACTTTTGAAATGGCCATTGAAATAGAGTTTTCTAAACTTTGTATCACCTGTAGCTTAGATGAGCATTCTTCTGCACAACTAAGCAAGTGAGCTTTGTAATTTTTTGTTTGTGATGAGTAAGGTTAAGTGATCTCTTCTTCTTAACACTCATATCACTCCTTTTGACGGGTTGAACTAGAAAATCCTAAGAGAAATGCATAAATAACCATCTCACCACTGTTATTCGCCAATCATAATATGACATCTGTATGCTTCGGCATAGCAAAAGTGCAATGTCAATGACATCTTGTATGCTTCGGCATAGCAAAAGTGCAATGTCAAAAGCTTAACATAATTGGGTATTTCTTTTCTTTATCTTGTATGCCTATGCATGATATGCTTGTTAAAAGAAAATATGCAAAGATATAAAAAGCAAAAAGATCAAAAATGCTTTAAAATATGGTTGCAAGTGTGTTTTCTAGGAGATATGGGAGTTATAGGATGTACCTCGAAGATGATAGTCCCCATCAAACAGTTGTGATTGTGTGTGAGTTAAAGTGATTTTCTCATATCTCAAATCATCATAGCATTGAGACACTTATGCAATCTTGCGATGTTTTCACACACAACACGCAACACTCTTTGCTATTCTTGATACATGTGCAGGTACAATGTGATTTGGCCATCACAAGGTTTACATGCGTTAATGTATGCTCACTAAACTGTTTGGACTTGTTTTTGAAATATAAAATTGGTTAGACTTGTTTAGTGTGTGTGTGCGTGTTTTGAGATACATGTGCATCAAAATTCTTGTTGAGAGATGTTTTTGAGAGCTTAATGTGTTGTTTGGATCTTTGGTTGAGTTGTATGCATGATTGCATTCATGTCTGTGTTTTTCTTCTTCTGAAAAACTGTTTTTAAAGGCATCTCGACACCTCCTCGATACCTTTCGACACATAGCTGTCTGTCGAGCTTCTTAGACTTTTTCTTATCGCAGTCTCGATAGATACCTCGACACCTGGTGGATCGATCGAGAAACTTTCTGTCTGCTCGATAGCTTCTCGATAGCTTCTAGATCGATCGAGGTTCCTTCATGGTTGATTCTTCCTTCTCGACACATGACCTCGATAGCTTCATCTGTCGAAGTGCTTTTTCTCGATAGCTGTCTCGATAGCAGTCTCGACACCTCTCGATACCTGCAGCTGTCGAGAATTACTGAAGGTCTATATATTGATTCCTCGCGATTTCTCAGTCACTTCGCTCGACCTCTCTCGCTCGAAAGCACCTGTTTTCTCTTCCAAAACACTTTTCTCTCCCTCCAAACCTCTTCCCAAGGCTTTCTCAAGTGTTTTTCTCGATTCTCATCACTTGGTAAGCGTCTTATCTCTCATTTTCATGCATTTCATGTTTTCTAAAACCCTAGGTTTTGTGTTTTTGAAAATTTTTGGGATTTTTCAAAATTTTTGAGGTTTTCATGAAATTGTTGAGTTGGTTTTCGAGATTTGATCTTCAAAACCACATGCATTGCATCACATTAGCATTCTCATTGTATTGTCATGCATTTAGATGTGTGCAAATCTGTTGTGTGCTGTTAGGTTTGGATTGGGCTGAGCCCATGATGTTTTTATGTTGCATGTCACATGTTCATGCATTTTCCATGCATACGTTCTTTCTTTTCAGTATATTCTACTTATATTGAAACTGTTTGGAACTTTTCTGTGTGTCTCTTCTTCTCCTCTCTCTCTATGTTTGCGTTAGTAGTGTCTATGGCACCTAAACGTAAGTCTATTCCATCCCAAAACCCTCTGCGTTCTAAGGGATCGTCTTCTTTCGATACTACTCCTCTTTCTATCTAGTTCCGTGATGAGAAAGCCCATAAGGACTTCTCGGAGAACTTCTCTAAACGAGGTGTTCATTCGGAACGCCACGTTGTCCTGGCAGACTTTGCCGACACCGACCTTCCCGATGTCATACACAGTCGGGCTTGGGAGTCACTGTGTGACGTCCCGGTCACATGTCCACTCGTGTTGATACAGGAGTTTTACTCCAACATACACGGGATCGATTCTTCAGTACCTCTTTTCTACTCTTGCGTTCGAGGTACGCGCTTTGCTGTCACCCCAGAGTTAGTCTCTGAGGTTCTTCATGTCCCTAGGGTGGATCATCCTGATTACCCTAGCTGTGAGCGTCTATGGACTGTGTCCAAAGACGAGATGATCTCGGCGTTCTGTGAGCGTCTTTCCTCTTGGGGAGATCATATGTACACACCATGTCGACCTTTTGCTAAAGGTCCTCGTTTCCTTAACATGGTGATGACTTTTGTGTTGCACCCACTTTCTCACTACAACTCTATCACAAAGCCTCGTGCTCGATTTTTGTTGTCCCTCCTAGAGGATCTCTCTATAGACTTTCCTTCTCACTTTATCTTTTCCATCATAGATGTCTATAGAGATACGGCCACCCATGATAAGTTCATTTTCCCTTCCGCTATCACGAGGATTCTTCGCCGTTTTTCCGTCTCATTCCCTTCCTCCGATCCTTACCATGTCATGTCTGCCATAGACGCCGCTACCGTAAAACGTAGTGAGGCATAGTTTCGATCGAGACAGTCCAACGGTGCCACTCCTTCCTCCCGTCCGACTACCTCTAGATCCCCTCGAGCATCTGCTTCTTCTTCTTCGAGCGACGTCACATTAGGAGACATCATGGCGCAGCTTCAGCGCATGGATGCTCGCCTAGATACACTCTCCACAGAGCTGTATCAGGTGAACGTTCGTGTTGGTCGCATCGCCAGGCGACAGGCGACCATGGGCGGCTTTGCACCAAAGGCTTCTCCTTCGCCACCTCATGTGTCGACTGAGACTGAGGCAGATGATGATGGCGATAACGATGATGCTTCTGACGATGATGATGATGGAGATGCGAGCTCTTCAAATGAGATGTCTACATGACCTACCCTTTGTCACTCGTGACAAAAAGGGAGAGTAGTTTGGTCTGTATGAGAGTAGTCATGCTTAGGGGGAGTGTTAGCATAGGACATTTTTGTTAGGGGGAGTGTGGATTGAGGGATGTAGTGAGGTGATCATATGTATTTTCTTCTTTTCTTTTCAGAGATACATTGATCATGTATTGACATACATTGTATTTATTCTCTTCTTATATATGATGATGTATGTTTTTCTTTCACCTACCTTTACGTGTGTTGTTTCTTTTGTCTTTATACACATGTTTCTTTATTTGTATGCAATCTATTATTTTTGCTTTACACAAAGATGCCTTGATGAGTTTTGTTTAAAGTGTTTCAGAAATATAGGTTGTCAAAGTCTACTTGCCATAAACTCTCTTCTTGCAAAGTTTTTCAAGAGTTTGTGTTAGGATAGATTTTACTGTATGTAACAAGTGAGTATGAGTTGAGTGATTTATGACTTCTCTCATATTTTCATTTGTTTGTTGTGGTTTTGTCACGGATTGCCAAAGGAGGAGATTGTTAGGACATATGTAGTTCAAGTGGTTGTTACCATATGTCGCTATTTTATGTAATTGGCTTATCCTTAGACAAAACGCACTTTACTTGTAATTGGGTAGATCTAGGATGTGTTTAATACCTCAAGAAATAGTGTTTCAAGATTTAGTGTTGAAGCCATCAAAGTCTGTCCAAGGAACAAGCAAGGAAGTGCAAGTTACTAAAGCTCGACACCTACCTCGACACATGCATCTATCGAGCTTTAAGAAGCTGTTTTGCCCCGAGCCTCGACAGCTTCTCGACAGATCCTCGACACCTCTATCTGTCAAGAATTAAAGAAAACGGATTTTTAGTTCTGTTTCAAGTCCAATCCGTAAATGTGTCTTTGTGTTGACACCTCATTTTGCAACCCGCATTTAACCTCACTTGGAGGGTAAAAGGGTAA
The DNA here is from genome assembly GCA_032878915.1 of Castanopsis chinensis. Lineage (NCBI taxonomy): Eukaryota > Viridiplantae > Streptophyta > Magnoliopsida > Fagales > Fagaceae > Castanopsis > Castanopsis chinensis. The sequence continues at coordinate 9,048,347 of JAVQMG010000126.1, read as the reverse complement.
TTTCACCTTGGAAATATGCATCTCAATTTTGGTCATTAGATCCTTAATCTCATTTCACCAAAATGATCTTGATATTGTAACGATCAAATCGATTAGTTATAAGCCCTAATCGGACCATCAAATTGAAAGTTATCATCAAATCAAGTTTTAATGGCCGAGATGCACTATCACAAATTGAGTCCGACCTTATGTGATTATGAACAATTGATTCCAATTGGTTATAATTATAATCAATTTGAAATTAATGATGTGTCATAATTTGATTCGTTAGGACTACATTTTATGGTAAGGTTGCATACACCTAATTAATTAGATAGTTAAACATTAATTATTCAATGAGTAATTTGTACAATTATTTTTTAATTAGGGTAAATTTGGAACTAATTAGGTCTGAAATGGGAGTGATTGGAGCCTATTAATGATTAATTGGAAACTAATTTGGGATCTATTAATGTTAATTATGCTGAAACCATTTTTCTAAGAAATGACATCTGTTCACTATTTCATTGATATCTCTCAGAATATTTTGAATCTGTGAATGAGATTAATTTTCCCAGAAACTAGACATCCGGGGCTTCAATTTGAGCACAAGAACGAGACAATTCCAATCAGAATTGAGTCAGCTATGATTTTTCAAAGTTAGCTCTACAAGCTGTTACAGCAGCTATGGGAAAATCGAATTTTGCCTTGCTCCTTACTCCCACCAATCTTTCCATTTAATGCACCAAATCTCCCCAAAGGCTAAAATGAGGTCTAGGTTCATGATCCTTTGTCAACCCTCATTAATGGCCTTCCATTCATATTTCCTCCACCACTACTATATAAACCCCCCTCTCCTTCATTCCAAAAAAAAAACCCCCCCTCTCTTCTCCTCTCTTGAGTTCTAGGAAGTTGAGTAGTCTTGTCATATTTTGGTCTTCTTGAGACTCAAAATATTGAGTGAGACTCACTTTTCCTCTCCCAACTCTTCTTTTCCTCCACCCATAAGACCTCTCTCAAGAGTCTCCTCATCCACCATATTGATCTTGCATGAAGGTATAATTCCTTTTCCTAACTTGTTTTTTGTGTTGCCATGATAAGAATTTAGAATTAAAGCATGAGAATAAATATTTAAATTTCCTTGAATATGTTTGAATGTTCTTAAATGTTATTACGTGTTCTTCACGTGTTCTTGGTTGTTCATCACATGTTCATGCATAACACTAGTTTTAATCCAAAATTCACATCAAGAATATGAAAAACATGTTTGTTTTATAATTCTTTCAAATCTTTGAATCTAGGATATCACCATCCACACACATTCACTAGAATTCATTTTTTAATCCAAATGCAATACTTAATAAATTGAATTAGGGTTTATCACATGCACACACATTAAATTCATCATGTATATTGATTGACATATTAGATGATATGATATGAATGTTCGCCACCATAGTCTAGAAGACCAGTTTCACCGGGCAAGGTGGGTGCCTAACACCTTCCCACCTTGTAACATAGCCTCCGAATTTAGATCAAGGGTTAGTAGATCAAATGCTTGTCCATGTAATTTTCAATTTTTAGATTGTAACTAGGAAACAAAGCCATGTACTTTTTCTTAGATTGTATCTAGGACCAAAGCCATGTAATTTTCCTATGACCAATGTAAATTCAATTGAAAATTAGTAAAATGATGAATTTTTCAATTTTGGTTTTCTTATTTTTCCAATAATTAAATAAGTGGCGACTCCATTGTAAAACCCTTAATCTAAAGGGAAAAATATAACTAGTCGAACCTCCATTTTGAGAGACAATAACACGACTCCACCCATTCACGTGGGTTTGGCCCAACACAACACTTATTATAAAACGGGCCGGGGGCGCAGTCTCTCACACTTTGGGACTTCTTTTTTCCTAACCCTAGACATATAAAAGGATTATTTTAAGGGCCATCAAGATGATGCAAGTTGCACATTCATTCAGAACTTCTTGTTCATGCAATTTGTGATCTGAAAGACAAAGTTCGTGCCCTAGTTCATCTCTGATGATTTGAAGAACTTTGCAGCCAACAATTCTCTCTCGCTCTCGTTGGTGTTTGAAGTCGCGTACTGGGATCCGCGCATCTAGTTAGTCACATACTTGGAAGCCGTGCATTGAAAGGAGAAACTGTCACTACAGAACAAGTCCAATTGGGTATTGGGGTAAGAGTTCAACTGTAGGTTGGTAAGGTACTGGGATTCTTTGCTTGTAACTGCTTGTTGTGATAATAGTGGAGTTTCGGGAGTGGTGACCTTAAATCACCCGGTGGGGTTTTTGCCGTAAGGTTTTCCCCATTCGTAAACAAATCACCGTGTCATTTAATTTCCACTGCATTACTTAGTTTTGGTGATTTGTTTGTGCTGCCACGTGATATTGCATGCTAATTTGATTAATTAATAACTGGGCTAATTAATTAATCTAAGTTATCACAAGGGGTCAACGCGTTTGTGGCCTGTCAAAAGAAACGGGAAATATTTGGCAAAGAAATCAAGGAAAAAGGGAAAAAACTGATATCATAATATCCTAACTAGATTTAATCATGTTAATTTTTATTAATTTTTTTTGGGGTTGGCTTTTAGAATAAAGGTGTGGCTGATCTATTGGGGCATGGTTAGGGTGGAGATTGGAAGGTTGTTAGACTGACACTTGTGATGAGCAGCTCCAACAACAATGGTGTGGGGGTAAAGAGATCAGTCCTAGCTAGGCTTAAGAGAACTAGAAAGATCTGAAGGAAGAAAGAGTTTTTTTTTTTTTTTTTTTAGTTTGTTGTTATCCAAGAAACCACAAATCCATTCCACTAAACTACTTCCATCACCAAAATGTAAGGCCTTATTCAATGACTTTACCAATTCCCCTATTACTAAATGTTCAAAGCAACTCCCCTTCACCCTTCTGTTTCATCTTCGACTAAGGCTGCTTTACAGCCTTGTGTTTTGGAACGATCATTATTTGTTGGACTGTCCCAGCATCAGCACTTTGAACTTAGGCTACATAATCAATATGACATTTTTAGTAGAATTATTTCAAATTTTGCAAGTCTATGAACTTGATCATTCCTTTAGCAATGGAATGTGTTCATACGTTGTTTGGCTTAAGGATGCACTTCAATTATAAATCAATAAAGATTTTTATTTTTTAATCAAACACACAAACCCCCCCCCCCCAAAAGTGATAATAATAAAACCAAACCTTACACAGAAACACCTACACTATTACATATGCAAGTGCCCTATAATCTATAATCATAAATTACAAAACAGCTCTAGTGAAATGTACCCCAAAAGATAAATGTAATTGAGATAGAACACTTTTCCACACATAATGTACATGTTGGAAAATATTAATTAATATTTTTCTAAGAAACCTTTTGTTACAAAAGGGCAGAAAAGAAAGGAATATTAGTTTGGCTGTTAGGTGCAATAACAGCCAATGTCCGGCATTAATATAGTTTTAAGTCTTAAGGAAAAAGGTAGTAAGTAAAGAAAGAGGAAGTAAAATGTGTGTGTGTGTATAGCCTCAAGTAGATTCCTAATGCCTATAGGTAGTTAGGTAGTTAGGAGATAATATGCAACTGGACTGAGCAGGGTTCTAAATAAAGCATAAATTGTCAATTGTCCAAGCTATGAACTTGAATGGTTTCTAAATAGCAGGTCAATGCATCACGGCATTATGGTGAGAGCATAACACTCCAGCCATAACAACAGTCATGTCACATAAGCTGTTAAATAAACTTTGACCAAGAATTAGCTTACAAATAAGAGTGTGAATAGCAATATAGCTTAGAAAACCAGTTGTACATAACAAAGAATTATTATTCTAAGGTCACAAACACTATACCTTATTACCTATCAAGAGCCACAGTTTATATCTTTAAAATGAACTGCGAGAAACAAAATATATTTTTCACCAACAAAGACCCATCTACGTAGTCAATCCAAATTTAGAAAAGGAACAGACGCCTAAAAAAAATTAGGGGAAAAAAAAAGAAATTTCATTATAATTTTTTAGCATACATCATGAGTTCATGACCAAGCAACATAATTTCTGGATTGATGTCAAAGATAACACCAGACAACAACCACAAGTAGATACTTAATCAAAACACATTTGGCCTTACCCACAAGCCCCAATTTTTTAAACCCAACAAATCATCAAGCTTTATACTAAAAGGAAACCCAGTCACTAAACAAAATTGGAAGGATTTTGGTCACTGATTAGAGAGACCAGTACTTACCGGAACTACCGCCGAAAGTGGAGGTGTGGGACGCAGTGGCTGTTAGCTATAGTCATGGGGATTTAGCAATGGTGTGATCTGATGGAAGACAGATATTTTGACTTGGGTAGAGAAAGATCTGAAGAATTCAAAAGAGAGGTTTTTTTTTTTTTTTTTAGGTTACTGAAAGGTGAAGAAAAGAGAGCAAAGAAACAGCAGAAAATGGGTGTCACGCGGATTGCTGACCTGTCATTATTAGGTGTCAATTTGATATGTGTTGGATAAAAGCAACAATTAGGATTAAAACTATTGCACCCTATGCAATACCTAGGGTATTGCACGGGATCTCAATCCGAGACAGTGATGACTAGACTAGTCAGACTGGTATGGCAAGACAGTTAACAACCCCAAAGTTTTTTATTTTTCATTATTTTATATACAGAGTAACTGTAAGAGATAGTGAACAAGTTTTTTATTTTATTATATATATATATATATATATTTACTGTGATTTGGAATTTGTTAAAGATTGGAATTTTGTTAGTATTTGAAGGCCATAGCTGAATAATGAGCCAGATGGCTTTTTTTGGGTTTGGTTTTTGTATTAAATTCATTTTTTTTTTCATTTATTTAGTTTTTACTTTTGGTAATAAATTGTTTGGTTGAGATGTAGAGCATCAACATTGGTGGTGCCAAAAATTTAGCAATTTGGCACCACGAAAAACTACTTTATCTATTTTTACTTACATTTCACAACTCACTCAACTCTTATTTTCACAACAAAGTAAAACACTATTCATTTATTTATTATTTTTTTCTCTCTTCTTCTCTATCTTCTCCCTCTCTTCAAGCCACCAAACCCACTATCTCTTTTCCCTTTCTTCAAGCCACCAAACCTACTATCATTTCTCCCTCTCTTAATGTTCATGGTTTCGTTCGTGAAAGAAAGGGAGTTTCAAGCCTTCTTCTCCAAAGGGTTCATAGTGCTACATGTTTTCATGGCCATGTGAAAGATAGAGAAGAGAGAATTGAGAGAGACAAGAGAAAGGATCTAGGAGAGGAAGCAAGAAAATAGAAAAGGGAAAAAGAGAGAATCATGGTAAGGAAAGAAAGAGAAAAGAGTCAAAAGTGAGAGAGAGCATGTGAAGAAAGAAAGAGAAAAAGAAAGAAAAGTGAGAGAGAGAATGGGAAGAGAGAAAAAAGTAAGAATAAAATTTAAATATTTTTGATAATTTTGAGTTACAGTAAACTGCCATCTAAAAAAATTTAAAGATAGCACCATCAGTGGAACATGTTTTTTGTGGGGTGAGTTGTTAAAAATAGCAATATAACAATTTGGCACCACTAATGCTAAGAGCATTCTCGTCAAGAATGAAATAAAATATACCACTTAGCATCTCAATTACTTTATTCATTTTAATAACTCACTTTATAATACACCCAACATCAAAGGTTCTATTATTTTACCACTTTATTTAAATATCCTTTTTCTATTCTTTCTGTATGTTTTCTTTACTCTTTCTTTTGTTTTCGATTAACTACCATGTACCTATTAGTTATAAAGTTTTTTTCCTTCAACTACCATAAATGTATCTTGTACTTGATGCGTATGAGATAGGGGAAGTAAATCTGGTTAATTGCTACAAACAAGTTAATTAAGCTTAAACATCATTATGGCTAATTGCAATTCATTTCTTTTATACCAGAAAAGGAAACAAGTACTATACAAATGCTAGATGAACCCAACTACATGGTCTAGGGACTTTAGTTGTAGTCTTAGCAGCACTTGCACACGGAACCCAGAATAATCCTGGGAACAAAAAGAACTTTGCAACACAACCACTATTGCTTTAAGTTTGAGATGTTAGCAACCATAGTTTTTTCTTGCCAACTAGGTGTGCAACTAAAATTACAGACTTGAGCCACTCTTTTATTACTACACATAAACAAAATTCTGCAAAAACCAAGCCATTTAGCTTTGACAGCAGCTTCCACTAAGGCTTCTTGAGTTGCTGCATTAGTTGTTAATGCTCCATTACTGGCAGCAGCTATCAGTGCAGAAATCCAATAGCTACCTAGTGTAGAAAAACTAGTGTAGAGGAAAAAACAGCAGTTAAATTAAAACCAGTGCATAATAAGAAAACAGCAGCCCTAGGTAGCAACTGTCTAGTGCAAAAATCTAGCAGCTACCCAATGCAGAACAACCAGTGTAGAGGAAAAAATAGCAGTACCCCACCTGCTCAAATCTTTGAACACCTGCTCACATCTTCTTTTTTTAGAGATTGTTAGGACATATGTAGTTCAAGTCTGTGAACATATGTCACTATTTTATGTAATTGGCTTATCCTTAGACAAAACGCACTTTACTTGTAATTGGGTAGATTTAGGATGAGTTTAACACTTCAAGGAACAGTGATTCAAAGTTAAGTGTTGAAGCCGTCAAAGTCTGTCCAAGAAACAAGCTGGGAAGTGCAAGATTTTAAAGCTCGACACATACCTCGACAGATACATCCATCGAGCTTTAAAAGAGCTGTTTTGCCCGAGCCTCGACAGCTATCTCGACACCTCTCGACACCTCTATCTGTCGAGAATTAAAGAAAACAGAATTCCAGGTCTGTTTCAAGTCTAATCCGTGAGTGTGTCTTTGGGACTTCTTTTCTCCTAACCCTAGACATATAAAAGGATTATTTTAAGGGCCGAAAAAGTAGAGATCACAGAAAAAACAAGTTGCACATTCTTTGAGAACTTGTTGTTCATGCAATTTGTGATCTGACAGACAAAGTTCGTGCCCTAGTTCATCCTTGATGATTTGAAGAACTTTGCAGCCAACTCTCTCTCTCTCCATAGTTGGTAATTGAAGTCGCGTACTGGGATCCGCGCATTTGGTTAGTCACGTACTTGGGAGCCGTGCATTAAAAGGAGAAACTGTCACTACAGAACAAGTCCAATTGGGTATTGGGGTAAGAGTTCAACTGTAGGTTGGTGAGGTACTGGGATTCCTTACTTGTAACTGCTTGTTGTGATAATAGTGGAGTTTCGGGAGTGGTGACCTTAAATCACCCGGTGGGGTTTTTGCAGTAAGGATTTGTTAGGACATATGTAGTTCAAGTTTGTTAACATATGTCGCTATTTTATGTAGTTGGCTAATCCTTTGACAAAACGCACTTTACTTGTATTTGGATAGATCTAGGATGTGTTTAATACTTCAAAGAACATGTTGTTCAAGTTTAGTATTAAAACCATGAAGATTGGACCAAGAAACAAGTGAAGAAAAAGTGTGTACCAAAGCTGGACACCTGGTGGACACCTGGCGGATAGCTGCTGGACACCTGCGGACAGATAGCTATCTATCGAGCTATCTATCGAGGTATCTATCGAGATTTAATGAGGCTCGACAGCTGCCCGATCGATCGAGGTATCTATCGAGGTTACGGGAATTGAGATTTCCAGATCTGATTTTTGGGCCAGGCTTTTGTATTTGTGTAAGGTTTCTTTTCTCACAACCCTAGGCATATATAAAGCATATTTTTGAGGCCGTCACATAAGAAGAAAAAAAGGAGAACACATGCAAAAGGTGACTAAAGCCTAATTCTCTCTGAAAGAAGCTACTGCGTCTTTGCGCCTTAGGGTTTTGTAACCAAGTGCTTCTTAATCTTCATCGTGTGTATGAAGTGAAGAACTTTGCAGCCAACATTCTTCTTCCTCAAGTTGGTGAGTGAGTCACGTACTGGGATTCGTGCAAAGGAGTGAGTCACGTATTGGGATTCGTGCATCAAAGGGTGGCGTTCATATATTGAAGAGTTTAGAGGTTCTGAAGCAGTAGAAGGTTTCTGCTGTGAGTTCATCTATGGGGATTGTAGAGTCTAGGGACAAAGGTTTTGTACTAGATCTGAAACTTCTCTTTACTATAGTGGATTGCTTTTCGGGAAGGTTTCCCCCCAGGTTTTTTACTATGAAACTGGTTGATTTCATTGGTTTTCCTGGGTCATCATATCTTGTCTTATTTATTTTTCCACTGCACTTAGTTTTGACATGATATTGATGTTTGTTTGTTTTAACAAGTTTTATGTATAATAAATCTAATTAACAACTTGGATTTAAAACTTGTTAATTCTATCAATCGGGGTCTAAATTTCCCAACAGGATTTTCCCCATTCGTGAACAAATCACCGTGTTCTTTATTTTCCGCTGCATAACTTAGTTTGGTGATTTGTTTGTGCTGCCACGTGATATTGCATGTTAATTTGATTAATTAAAAACTGGGCTAATTAATTAATCTAAGTTATCACAAGGGGTCAACGCGTTTGTGGCCTGTCAGAGATAAACTTGAATGAAATTGCATACTTCGACAAACATAGAAACAATTAAACATAAACACTCTAAAAACATCTTAATGCTTTATTTGTTCAATAAAGCCAGTTGCATTATTTGACAAAATGGCTCATCTTGAAAACATGTCCAAATAAAAATTCTTGTGACTTTAAGCATGCATTTGGGAACCGATTAAAAATTAAAATTATTTTACTATTCAACTTATTTTTGCTACTATTCATGTGCTATACTGCACTTTTTGGTACTATTCATAGCCTCACTGTAATATTTCAACTAACTTTTACCTTTATCTACAATATTTTTAGTAATAAATTTCCAATTTTAGCAAAATAAGCAGTATCCAAACACACCTAAGTCTCCAAGGCAGCTCCATGGCAACTTTGTGCTTCTCCACTCAAGGATTTACTTTAACAACCAAATCAACTCATTTTTTAATGAAGTTCCTACAAGGTCAAATTATTTTTATTAAAACCAAACAAGTACCATCTCATATGACTAGCACATGTCGTTAGCACATGTATATAATAGAAATCTGAATGACCAAGAAAGAAAGACAATGTGCCTCTCCCCTTCATGCCTAAACGGAAGGATGGTCCCTCAGCCCGTGCTGAAGGTGAGTGTCTCTAATGCCTCTATCTACGGCTCCAGTACAAGCATCAGCCCCGACCTGATGTGGTGGGAACCTAGGCCTCAAATTGCGCCTACGAGGACCCAAATCCGAGTGAATCTCGTCTCTAGATAGATCATCCACACCAATAGCAAGATCCTCAACTTGCATTTCTCCTCCGGAGACCCCTCTCCCTCTAGTTGACCTGCACCATGAGGAAGCCCACTAGAAACAGTATGAGACTTAGAGGAGACGTTGTCCATCTCGACTGTGTTAAGAAATATGTGATTTGATGTTAGGAACATATATCAACATTTTATGTATTGGCTAATCCTTTGAAAAAACGCACTTTACTTGTAATTGAGTAAATCTAGGATGTTTTTGATACTTTAAGGAATAAGTTTCAAGTTCAAGTGTTAAAACCATGTAAGTCTATCCAAGAATCAAGTAAGGAAGTGCTGGATTTTAAATCTCAACAGCTAGTATCTATCGAGGCTTAAAAGTTGCTGAAATTTGTGGCTCGACAGCTATCTCGATAGATGGCTATCTATCGAGGTTTAAGAAACTCAGTTTTTTAGAGCTGTTTTTCATCTAATCTGTGAGTATGTGTTTAGGCTTTCTTTTCTCACAACCCTAAACATATATAAGGATTATTTTAAGGGCCGTCACAAGTTGCACAGTTGCACAAGAGCACAATTGCACAAGTGTGAAGAAAAGTGTGGCCGAAAACCTAGTTGCCCTAGTTCATCATCAAGAAGCTGCTGTGTTTTATACACCTTAGGGTTTTGTGACCAAGAAACTTCATGATTTCCATTGTGTGATGAACTGAAGAATATTGCATCCAATATCCTTCTCAAGTTGGTCATCAAGTCGTGTATTGGGATCCACACATCGTTTGGTTGTCACATACGAGAAGCCGTGCAATATGAGGAGAGATTGTCACTACAGTACTAAGATATTTACCCTTAAATCTAATTGTATGATGCTATGTATAACATTATGTATGACTTAATGTTGTGTTTAATAAAGTTATTTTATTTTTATCTAAAATAATGGTAACATGAATATTGGGATATTATCATAAAGTCCATGAGATACATAATATGTGATTTAGTCACAAAAAATATAAATTACAAGTTCTTTATAAACTTAGAATTTTAGTTCGTAGTCGGTGATGAAATTGGGCATTTCATCTGCGAAGACTATAACATATCAATTAAGATGATTTGTCTTGATCATGGAAATGAAAATTTCTAGTTGGTATGTTGATATATTTTAAGAGTTAAAGCATATTGAACTGGACCACTGTGAGATTTATTATTCTCCTAACGACTATCAAATGAATAATAAATTTACGACTTCTATTTACATGAACTCTTAATCCTAAGAGGATAATGGACCTGATCATGAAGTATATGTTACTTTGACATATCAAAAGTGAGGTCTAAAAAAACGATCAAAACTTTAGTATGTTAGGCAATCACATTTAGTGTTGATGGAACATATATTCTCAAAATGGAATTCATAGTCTCTTAATGGAGATGTAAAATATTCCTTTGGAATAAATTTAATAGGTTCAGTTATTCAGAAGGTTAGGCTTAACCACTTTGGTAAGAAGTTACTAAAGTATATATTTATAAAATTGGATTTCATAAATATATGGTGAATAACTTTAAAGGATTAAACCGGGTACTCAAAGAATTAAGATGTAGTAATCTTTAAAGTGCCAATCTATATTCATGACTTTGTATTACTATGAATATTTTATGAAGGAGTTGCATGTACAATAAAGTCTTGGGGCATAATTTATAAATATGGCATAAAGTGCAACTATATTTATATAGTGGTATTAAATATAGTTAATGGTAACTTTAGACTTGTCAAGAGTTGACAGAAAAGCCCAAGGCCCATTAGAGCTAGTGTCTTATTGGTTCCTTTTGGTCCCACTTCAAGCCACATACTTAAGCCCAATTGGAAAGGCCCAAATGATCAGTCTAATTAGATAATCAGTTAGATACAAAAGGAGAAACATACATAATTTTTATATAGAGTGAAAAATAATAACACTATTGAAAAAAGGTGTGTAAGAAGTATTAGACACTTTGACATTCTCCTTTAGAAAACTGATTGAAAGACCACACTTTTTGGGCATTAGTGGGATTAGAGTGAAGATTAAAAGTATTTCCAAGAGCTTCTGATCTTCAGTTTTTAAATTTACCGCACCAAGGTACACTTTCTTGCTCTTAAATTCTGAAACTTACATAATACATGTTAACATTTATGAACAAAGTAGATCCGTTATTTTTTCAGCTGCATATAGTTTGCATGCGATACAAACATGTATTTATCCTACAATTGGTATCAGAGCCAGGTTTTCATTTTGTATCTGTTTAACATGATTTGAGTTTTGGAATTAGTGATAATAGTTTCATGTTGTTAGAAATTAGTTTTCTGCATGGTTGTTGAAATTATCATTTGATGAAAAATGATATTGATACTATGATGTTGTTTACATTTGAGTTTAAGTATGTTAAATTGAATTTTAAGGTTATAGCATCAATGATATTCAGTTTTAATATCAATCTCTGTCCATTATGTTTATATAGTGGTTGTTTGTTCATAAAAAATGTTAAAAACTGTCTTAGAAAAATTCTAGAAAATTCAAAATTCACGAAGCTCAATTGATCGAGTATCAATCCAGTTGGTAGAATTTTTCTCAACCGATCGAGGATCTATCGAGCATCGATCAAGCTGGCGGAATTTTTCTCAATCGATTGAGGACTTAAGATTTAGAATTTTCTCTAAGTGTTTTTTACATATATAAAGAGCAAGGTGACGTGTAATTTGTTTACACATGTTTTAAATTAAAAACCTTTATTTTAAAACATCTAGTGAGAGAAAGATACAAGGGTTGGATCTCACAGGCTCCATTATTAGTTCCTAGTAGTGTGAGATAAGCACCTCGTCTTGGCATATATGTCTCGCGATCCTAAAGGAGAGTGTTTATTTCATAGTACTACAGATTGAACTTACCCGTTTAAAGTAGTGTGGGCAAGCACCTCGTCTTGGCGTATATGTCTCACGATCCTAAAGAAAAGTGTTTTGTTTTATGGTACTACAAGTTTAAACACTAAAAAGGAAGATGAAATGTGGCTACACATGATTCTAGATAATGGTGTATACTAGATTAAGTGTAATGTTAACCTCCTAAAAGAGCTATATCATTATTACTTAGAGGCTAAAAGTATTATGACATATTATTAGTTTTTTATAAGAGTTATCATGATAGCACTAATAATGAGAATAGTTCTCAATCAATCATAGTGTTTATAATAAACTTGCTACCAAGAAATTATAAACATGGGATTGGGTTGTCGTTACATATATTATATTATAGTTTTATTAAGGTTCCATATTATATACTTATATGCTAAGTTGATAATGTCCAGTTTACTTATTATATTCATGTTTGTTGTTTTTAGATTTTATCATGGCATCATTTAGCCCACTTGTTATTATTCTTAATCAAAACAAACTGACTGGATCCAACTATGTTGATTGGAAAAGAAATTTGAACATTGTTTTAACTGCTGAAAATCACAAATATGTACTTACTCAACCATGTCCTAACTTTCTTTCATTAGATGCTCCTCTTGAAGAAAAACAGTGATAAGATCGTTGGTAGAAATCTAATGAGATTGCCAAGTGCTATATCCTAACATCTATTTCAAATGTTCTACAGCATCAAATGCAAGATGTAGAACTAGCTTCGGACATTATGCTAAGTCTAAAAGAGATGTTTGGTGAGTAAGGTCGTTCTACAAGGCAAGAAACTATGAGGCAAATTTATAATACCAAAATGGCTGAAGGTAGTTTAGTGAAGGAGCATTGTCTTAGGATGATCTCTAATCTGAATACATTGGAAGTTTTAGGTGCCGACATTAATGAAGAATCCCAAGTGGATATGATACTCCAGTCACTACTAGAATCATTCAAACAATTCAGACATAACTATAACATGAACAAAAAGACTTATTCTTTTTCTGAATTAATGAATGAGTTAGTAGCGGCAGAAGGCATTCTTGGTACTTCTAGTGTTAAAGCCAATATTGGTGAAGCTTCTACTTCTCAACTTAAGTTGAAAGGCAAAGATAAGAAAAAGAAGAAGAATTTCACCAAGTAGGGTGGTAAACAAATTGCCTTGGGAGTTGCCAATAAGGGAAAGAATAAGGAGTACACCAAAGGAAAGTGTTTCCATTGTGGTGAGAAAGAGCATTGGAAAAAGAATTGTCCAAAATTCATAGCTGCCAAGATTAAGGGTATGAAATGTTCATTCCTTCTTGAAATATGTTTAGTACAAAATCCCACAGATTTCTAGTGTGTAGATTCAAGTTATACTAATCATATTTGCAATTCTTTGCAGGGGTTCCAAAAGACTAGAAGACTAACTAAGGGAGAACTTTTTCTTACTTTGGCTGATGGGAGCAAGATTCCAGTTATAACTGTTGGAGTATTTAATTTATGTTTTAGTTCTAGAGTTTTAATATTGGAAGACTTTCTATATGTACCTAATGTTTGTAGGAATTTAATTTTTGCAACTTATTTAGGTAAACATGGGTATTGTGTTATCCTGAAAGACAATGTTGTAACAAAGCAGGATAAAATGTTTAACTGTTCTGGCAATATTGTGGATGGTCTTTATATTTTAACTCTTTATAAGCATAAATTATACAATTCTGAATTAGATAATAACTCTTATGTAAAATCATTAAAGAGAAAGTTTCTTTCTAGTGATGCATATCTTTGGCACTTGTGTTTAAGTCATATTAATTCAAATAGAATTCAAAGACTGATCAAAGATGGACTCTTAAAGCCCATGGACTTTGATGAATTTCCAATTTGTGAATCTTGTTTGGAGGGTAAAATGACCAAATGACCTTTTAATGCAAAAGGTAGAAGAGCCCAAAAGTTGCCTGAATTAGTTCATACGGATGTATGTGGTCCTATGTCAACCCAACCAAAAGGAGGTTTTGAGTACTTCATCACTTTTACGGATGATTACTCAAGATATGGTTGTGTGTACATAATGAGACAGAAGTCTGAAGCCTTTGACAAGTTCGAAGAGTTTAGGGATGAGGTTAAGAATCAATTAGGTAGACGCATAAAGGTCATTTGATCTAATCGAGATGGCGAATACCTTCTTGGGGATATCAAGGATTACCTAATTCAAAATGGGATTGTATCCCAATTGACTGCACCTGAAACTCCTTAACAAAATGGTGTAGCAGAAAGAAAGAATAGGATTCTTTTAGAGATGATTAGGTCCAGATGAGTTATTCAACTTTACCAATTTCTTTTTGGGGGTGTGCATTAAAAACGGCAATGCATATTTTAAATTTTATTCCATCAAAATCTGTTCCTAGCACACCTAAGGAATTGTGGAGTGGGCGCAAGCCTAGTATGAAATATCTCCACATTTGGGGATGTCCAGCACATATATTGAAAGGAAAATCTGATAAGATGGAAGCAAAAACAGAAGTATGCATATTTTTAGGGTACTCAAAGGAAACTAAGGGTTATTTATTCTATAATCATAAGGATAACAAAGTGTTTGTTTGTACTCATGCCAAATTTTTGGAAGATGATTATGTGAATAACTTTAATCTTAGGAGTAAAGTTGTTTTGGCTGAAATAAATGAACCTATAGTTGAACAATCAATGGATGAAACTAGTAATGATGTAGTTGTATTAGATACACCACAAGATACTACTTATAAGATGTCCAATACACAGGTGCTTCGTCGTAGTGGGAGAATTGTTCGGCCTCCTATAAGATTTATAGATTTGGCAAAAACTTATAAAGCTATCTCAGAAGAGGCTAAATCTGATCCCTACACTTATGAAGAAGCAATAAATTATATAGATGCACATCATTAGGTCCAAGCTATAAAAACTGAATTAGATTTTATGTATTCCAATCATGTATGGGATTTTGTAAATACGCCTAACGGTATTAAACCAGTTGGTTGCAAATGGGCTTACAAGAGGAAAAAAATGATAGATAGAAAGATTGAAACCTTTAAAGTAAGACTAGTGACAAAAGAATATACACAAAAGAAGGTATTGACTATGATGAAACTTTTTCACCAGTAGTCATGCTTAAGTCTATCATAATTCTCTTATCTATTGTTGCTCATTATGACTATGAAATTTCTCAAATGGATGTCAAGACTGCATTTCTTAATGGCATTCTTGAAGAAGAAATCTATATGTTGCAACCAGAAGGTTTCATAGCAAAGAACCAAAAGCATATGGTATGCAAGTTGAAAATGTCAATTTATGGACTTAAACAAGCATCTAGGTCATGGAACATCATATTTGATCAAGCAATCAAGTCATTTGGTTTTGAACAAAATCTTGACGAACCATGTGTGTATAAAAGACATCGATAAAGTAGTAATATTCCTAGTACTTTATGTTGATGATATTCTACTCATTAGAAATGATGTAGGGGTAATGTCATTAATTAAAGTTTGGTTGTCAAGCCAATTTGATATGAAGGACTTAGGCGAAACTAATTATATTCTAGGGATCAAGCTTTGGCGAGATCGAAAGAATAGGATGTTAGGTTTGTCACAAGCTGGATATATAGATAAGGTTCTAGAATGGTTTAGCATGCAAAACTCCAAAAAATGATTACTTCCTTTCAGACATGAAGTTCTTCTGTCTGACGACCAAAGGCCTAAGACTCAAGAGGAAGAAAATATGATGAGACAAGTTCCCTATACTTCTGTGCTGGGAAGTCTCATGTATGCCATGCTTTTCTACTAGACCGGATATTTGTTATTCAGTTGGCATGGTCAGCTGATTTCAATCAAATCTAGGACCAAAACATTAGCAAGCAGTAAAACATATTCTCAAGTATCTAAGGAGAATGATATATTATATGCTTGTTTACCATAGTGAGGTTTTGGTTCTCATTGGTTATACAAATTCAGATTTTCAATCAGCTCTTGATTTCAAAAAGTCCACTTCAGGTTGTGTGTTCACCTTGGGAGGTGAAGCCATAAGTTGGAGGAGTGTTAAGCTATCTTGTATTGCTAACTCCACCATGGAAGCTAAATATGTTGCTGCTTATGAAGCAGCAAAGGAGGCTGTTTGGCTCAAGAAATTCTTTTCTAATCTTGGTGTTATGAGAATTGAGCAAGTTCCTATTACATTGTTCTGTGACAATAATGGAGCGGCTGCACAATTCATGAATCCAAGAAATCATGAGAAAGGAAAGCACATAGAAAGAAAGTACCACATCATTAGGGGTGGCAAAATTAGACACGACCTGCAAACCCAGCCCTACACGACATGAAATTAGCAGGTTATAGATTGAGGCTTAATGAGTTCGTGTCATATTCGGATTAATATGATTGACCTGTTTAATAATGGGTTGGGTTAGTGTTCAACATATGGAACTCATTTGATCTGTTTGACCCTTTTAATTAAAAGACATTTTACTAATATACCCATCAAACCCATGGTGTACGAACTTATTAGTTTTTGTGATTTATTTTCTTTGACATATTGTGATTGATTATTTGTGATATTTAGATATACTTTAATTTTGAATAATTATATGTGATGCAATTACTCGTTAGTGCTGAATTTTATATTAAAAATATTTGTTTATTTGTTTTTTTATAAATATATATATTTTTTTGGATAAAATTTGATAAACAAGTCGACACGACTGACCTTTTTAATAAATGGATCATGTTAGGATTGAGGAATCTTGACCCGTTTAATAAACATGTCAGGTTAGTGTTGACCTATATAGTTAGATATTCAAGAGTTGACACGACACGAACCCGACACGTGAACATGAATTGCCACCCCTACATATCATTTGAGACATTGTTGCTCATGGAAATGTAGTAGTCACAAAGATTGATAGTGCAAAGAATCTAGCGGATCCTTTTACTAAAGCCTTGCCCGAAAAGACTTCTGAGTCACATTTGGAGGAAATGGAAGTTAAATTAGTGCACAATAATTTTTAGGGCAAGTGGGAGATTGTTAGGATGTTTGCCATTAAATCCTATTGTATGATGCTATGTATGACATTATATATGACTTAATGTTATGTTTAATAAAGTTGTTCTATTTTTATCTAAAATAATGGTAACATGAATATTGAGACATTATCATATAGTCAATGAGATGCATAGTATGTGATTTAGTTACAGAAGATATAAATCACAAGTTCTTTGTAAACTCAGAATTTTAGTTCGTAGTCGGTGATGAAATTAATCATCTGTGAAGACTATAACATATCAACTAAGATGATTTGCCTTGATCATGAAAATAGAGATTTCTAGTTGGTATGTTGATATGTTTTAAGAGTTAAAACATATTGAACTGGACTGCTGTGAGAATTATTATTCTCCTAACGACTGTCAAATGAATAATAAACTCACGACTTTTATTTACATAAACTCTTAATCTTGAGAGGATAATGGACTTGAACATGAAGTGTAAGTTGCTTTGATATATCAATAATGAGGTCTAAATGAACGATCAAAATCTCAGTATGTTGGGCAATCACATTTAGTGTTGATGGAATATATATTCTCAAGATAGAATTCATAGTCTCTTAATGGAGATATAAAATATTTCCTAGAGATATAGATTTAATAGGGTTCAGGTATTCAGAGAGTTAAGCCTAACCACTTTGATAAGAAGTTACTAAAGTATATATATATGAAATTGAATTTCATAAGTATATGATGAATAACTTTGTAAACCAGGTACTCAAGGAATTAAGATGTAGTAATCTTCAAAGTGACAGTCTATATTCATAAACAAATCACCCTGTCATTTAATTTTCGCTGCATATTTAGTTATTTAATGATTTGTTTGTGCTGCCACATTTTTTGTATGTTAATTTAATTAATTAATTAAACTTGGCTAATTAATCAATTAATTCATCACAAGGGGTCAATATGTTTTTGGCCTATCAAGTGGTATCAGAGCAAGCACACTTTAATTAGGATTTAATATTTGCTGTGTGATCCATTGATCCCTGTTTGTCATGGATGGAGGATAGTCACTCATTGTACCCCCTTTATTTGATGGAACTAACTATGCATACTAGAAAGTACGTATGAGTTGCAGTCATTAGATGAGAAAGTGTGGCAAGTTATGAAGATAGGCTAAACCAAGCCAAAGGAAGCGCCAGCCGACTGAGATGATGCACAGATTAAGGCAACAAACTTCAGCAGTAGAGTATTGAATGCTTTATTCAGTGCGGTCACAAATGAGCAGTGCGGTCA
The DNA here is from genome assembly GCA_032878915.1 of Castanopsis chinensis. Classification (NCBI taxonomy): domain Eukaryota; kingdom Viridiplantae; phylum Streptophyta; class Magnoliopsida; order Fagales; family Fagaceae; genus Castanopsis; species Castanopsis chinensis. The sequence continues at coordinate 9,029,857 of JAVQMG010000126.1, read as the reverse complement.
CAAATGATGAGTTCAAGAAGATCTCCTCCATTGAAACTCTAAAGAAGGCATGGACCATGCTCCAGACAACCTATGAAGGAACCAAGGCTGTCAAGAATTCAAAGCTTCAAAGGCTCACTACTAGCTTCGAAGAAATCAAGATAGAGGAGGATGAGTCATTTAATGAGTTTTATGCCAGGCTCAAGAACATAGTGAACTCAGCATTTAATCTTAAGGAAACCATTCCCAAACCCAAGATTGTGAGAAAGGTGCTCAGATCTCTGCCCGAGAAATTCCATGTTTAGATCGCTGTGATTAAGGAGTCAAAGAATATTGATAAAATTCCTTTGACAAAACTAGTTGGAAATCTGCAGACCTATGAGTTAAGTTTGACAAGGATTGGCAAGTCGAGTAAGGGCAAGAGCATGGCATTGAAGGCCAAAAACAGTGACATGGATGGGTCTTAAAACGATGAAGATTCTAAAATGAAGTCCTACATCACCTGACAGTTCAAAAAGTTCATGAAGAATGCAAATGCAAAGGGCTTCAACAAAGGCCGTAGGCAATCAAGTTCTTCACAGTCTAAGAGTTAAGACAAAGAGAAGAAAGATGCTAGGGATGGCGGTCAGTACACTGTTCCCTCAGGACCTAAATGTTTTGGGTGTCATGGTTTTCGATCATATGAAACAAGAGTGCCCTACCTATATCAAGTCTATTGGGAAAAGCAAGACACTTACTGCAACTTGAGGCAGAATTGTTCCAAGTTAGAGCTCAGTTGGAGAAGACCTCAAGTACAAAGCTTGACGAGATGCTCAGTATGCAGAAATCAGCCTCCGATCGAACTAGTTTAGGGTATGATTTCTCTTCTTCCAATATTGTTTCATCTAGTACTACTGTTTTTGTTTCTCCTACTAATAATATTGATTATAAGAATAATGATGCCAAAACTGTGATAGCTTGTGAGAACATAGACAAGGGTAAACCTATCGTAGGAGCACCCCTAAAGTTTGTAAAGAAAGAAACCAAAAACCCTAAGGCTAAGAAGAGTAATGCTCAAAAGTCGAAAGAGAAGAAGCAACATCTATGTCATCACTGTGGAGTAGCTGGACACACTCAACCAAATTGCTACAAGTGACAAGCCACTCAACAGAGTAACAACATGGTCTTTTTAGGAAACCTGAATCAACTTCCATTCTCTCTTGCACCTCTTAGAGATATCCTCAAGGCCCTCATATTTCTTTTGAACTTGAACGGTTTCAATTTTTCTCCCTCACCACCGATTCAAGGTTTTTCTCAAAGGAAAGGTTCCTCCAAAGTATATAAGGAAAAAGGCTCCAAATGATTTAGCCACATTTTTTCTCTCTCTCCCTCTTTTTGGTTATGTTTACATTACTTGTGTATTTTACTTTCCTATTTTGAGACAATCTTTTTTTTATGCATTTCTTTATTTGACATATTTTTGTTTGGTTGTTTTTTAGTTTTGTTTTTATTTCTGTTTTTCATTCATAAAAAAAAATTAAAAAATCAGAAAAATACAAAAACAATGTGTACCTTAAATGGCCAATGAAATAAAATTTTCTAAAATTTGTATCTTTTGTAACTTAGATGAGTATCTCTATGCACAACTAAGCAAGTGAGCTTTATGGCTCGTGTTTGTGATGAATAAGATTAAGTGATCTCTTGTACTTAACACTCGTATCACTCTTTTTGATGGGAAGGACTAGAAAATCCTAAGAGAAAGATATAAATAACCATCTCACCACTGTTACCCGCCAATCATGAAATGACATCGGTATGCTTCGGCATAGCAAAAATGCAATGTCAAAAAGCTTAACATAATTGAGTAATTCTTTTCTCTCTCTTATCTGCCCATGCATGGCATGCTTAATAAAAGAAAAAAATATGCAAAGAAAAATAAAAGCAAAAAGATCAAAATGCTTTAAAACATGATTGCAAGCGTGTATTTTAGGAGATGTGGGAGTTATAGGATGTACCTCGAAGATGATAGTCCCCATCAAACAGTTATGATTGTGTGTGAGTTAAAGTGATTTTCTCATACCTAAAATTGTCATAACATGTAAGCATTTATGCAATCTTGCGATGTTTTCACACACAACACGCAAAATTCTTTGCTACTTTTGATACATGTGCAAGTACAATATGATTTAGCCATCACAAGGTTTACATATGTTGATGTATGCTCACTAAACTGTCTTAACTTGTTTTTGAAATATAAAATTGGTTAGACTTGTTTAGTGTGTGTGCGTGTTTTTGGATCTAAATGCATGACATTTTTCTTGGTTGAGAGATGATCTTGAGAGCTTAAAATATTGATTGGATCTTTAGTTGAGTAACATCCTTGATTGCACTCATATCTGTGTTTTTCTCTTCCTTGAAAAACTGTTTTTAAGTAATCTCGATAGCTTCTCGATAGTTCTCGACAACTAGGCTATCTATTGAGACTCTTCAGCTTCTTTTTATCTCAATCTCGATAGCTTCTTGATAGCTCCATGTTCCATCAAGAAACTTTCTGTCTCCTCATTAACTTCTTGATAGCTATCTCAATCCATCGAGCTTCCTTACTTTGGAAATCTCTCGTTAGATCCTCGATAGCTGGTTCGATAGCTAAAACACACATTTTAAACCTCAATAGCTACTCGATAGCTCTAGATCGATCAAGGTTTACGAGTTATCTATAAATAGGATTCTCGCGATTTCAGATCCATTCTCGTCGATCTCTCTTAACTGATTTGGGTCTGTTCACCTCCCAAACACCTCTCACTCCCTCCAAACTTCATTCCTAAGCTTTCTTCAACCTTAATGTTGCTTTTCTTCACTTGTAAGGTCTTTAATCCTCCTCTTCATCATGCATTTCATATGTTTGACCTAACTTTTGGGATTTTTGGAAAGCTTTGAGATTTTTCAAAATCAATGAAGTTTTTGTAAAATTTTGGGATGGGTCTTGTTTAAATGGTTTTTAAATCATCATGCATTGCATCACATGTGCATTATAACAATGCTTCATGCATTTAAATGTGTTAGGACATATGTAGTTGTTCAAGCTTGTGAACATATGTCGCTATTTTATGTAATTGGCTTATCCTTAGACAAAACACACTTTACTTGTAATTGGGTAGATCTAGGATGTGTTAAACACTTCAAGAAAAAGTGGTTCAAGATTAAGTGTTGAAGCCGTCAAAGTCTGTCCAAGATACAAGCAAGAAAGTGCAAGATTTTAAAGCTCGATAGATACCTCGACAGATACATCTATCGAGATTTAAAGAAGCTGTTTAGCCCGAGCCTCGACAGCTGTCTCGACACCTCTCGACACCTCTATCTGTCGAGAATTAAAGAAAACAGATTTCCAGGTCTGTTTCAAGTCCAATCCGTGTGTGTGTCTTTGGGACTTCTTTTCTCCTAACCCTAGACATATGAAAGGATTATTTTAAGGGCCGTAAAAGTGAGCAACAAGCAGAAATCACAAGATACAAGTTGCTTCTTCTCTTTCATGCAAATTGTGATCTGTGAGACAAAGTTCATGCCCTAGTTCATCTCTGATGATTTGAAGAACTTTGCAACCAACATTCTTTCTTCCTTAAGTTGGTGAGTGAGTCACGTACTGGGATTCGTGCAAAGGAGTAAGCCGCGTACTGGGATCCGCGCATCACATTGGTTAGTCACGTATTGGGAGCCGTGCATTAAACTGGAGAAATTGTCACTACAGAACAAGTCCAATTGGGTATTGGGGTAAGAGTTCAACTGTAGATTGGTGAGGTACTGGGATTCCTTACTTGTAACTGCTTGTTGTGATAATAGTGGAGTTTCGGGAGTGGTGACCTTAAATCACCCGGTGGGGTTTTTGCCTTAGGGTTTTCCCCATTCATGAACAAATCACCGTGTTATTTATTTTCCGCTGCATATTTTAGTTTGGTGATTTGTTTGTGCTGCCACGTGATATTATCTGTTAATTTGATTAATTAATAACTGGGCTAATTTAATTGATCTAAATTATCACAAGGGGTTAACGCGTTTGTGGCCTGTCAAAATGTGTGTTTACTCTGTTGGTGTGCTGTGTGCTAGTAGGTTTGGAATGGGCTGAGCCCATAATGAATTTATATTTTCATGTCACATGTTCATGCATTCGCATGCATATGTACCTTCAATTCTATATGTCTTGATATATTTGTTGTTGGTACTTTTCTAATTGTCTCCTTCTCTCTCTCCCTCCCTCTCTCTCTCTCTCTCTCTCCCTCTTACATTAGTTGCGTCATGACACCTAAACATAAATCCATTCTGTCTTAGAACCCTTTTCGTTCCGGGGTATCAGCTTCTTCCTCTCCTTTTGACCCCACTCCATTTCACGTACAGTTCCAAGATAAGAAGGCCAAATCGGACTTCTTTGAGATTTTTCACGACGAGGCATTCATTCGGAATGCCAAATCATTCTGTTAGATTTTTTTGACACTGACCTACCCACTGTCATTCACAGTAGGGGTTGGGAGTCACTATGTGGCGTCCCGATCATATGCCCTTCCATGATCATACAGGAGTTCTACTCCAATTTGCACAGATTTGATTATTCTATGCCCCAGTTTGTCACTCGCGTTCGAGGTATACACATGGTAGTTACTCTAGGTATTGTATCCGAGGTACTACATGTCCCTAGGGTAAAGCATCCTGACTACCCTAGTTGTGATCGTCTTAAGACCATATCTAAAGACGAGCTTATGTCCTCTTTTTGTGAGCGTCCCTCTAATTGGGGTGATCTTCAATTCACTCTTTGTTCGGCCTTCGCTAGAGATCCTAGGTTCATTAACATGGTTATGACCTTTGTTTTGCATCCTTTCTCTCATTATAACTCCATTACAGAGCCCCGTGCTCGATTTTTGTTATCCCTCATTGAGCATCTTACCATAAACTTTCCTTCTCATTTCATTTTGTCACTCATCTTCCCTTCGGCTATCACGTGGCTTATTCACCATTTTTCTGTCTCCTATCCTGAATCTCCCCACTTCACGTATAGGTGTGCCATTGATGTCATTACCGTTAAGTGGAGTTTTGCGCAGCTTCACTCAAGGTAGATTCGGACCGGGACGACCGCTCCTTCAGCTTCTACCGCTCCATCCACCTCTACTCCTTCATCTTCTACGGGTGGCGTGACACTTGAGGCCATTATGGCACAGTTTGTGCGCATGGATGCTCGCCTTGACGCACTCAGTGATGAGTTATGTCAAGTGAACACCCGTGTTGGTCGTATTATATGACGATAGGCTGTCATGGGTGGTTTCATAGTTGCTTCTGCTCCATCTCCACCGACGTCCAAGGCTGAGAGTGACGATAGCTCTGACAATACTGATGTTAATGAGGATGATGATGCTGGCTCACCTAGTGATGATGAGATGTCTACTTAATATACTTACCCCTTTATCACTAGTGACAAAAAGGGGAAGAAGTTTTGGGATGAGAGTAGTCATACTCATAGGGTGAGAATTAGTTTAGGAGATAGGGGAAGTGTTCATATTCATAGTTTGAGGGATGTAGTGAGGACTTTATGTATCTTTTTCTTTTCTTTCTATTTTAAATACATTGTTCATGTACCTTAGATCTTGTGATCATATTGTGATAGCAAACCTTGTACTTGTTGATATATATACATTTGAGGTCGTTATTACAGTTCTTTCACCTATCTTTACATGTGTTGTTTCTTTTCTCTCTTTATACACATGCTTCTTATATTTTGTATACAATCTAATATTTCTATTCCACACTAAGATACCTTGATGAGCTTTGTTTAAAGTGTTTCAGAAATACAAGTTGTCAAATTTTACTTGTCATGAACTCTCTTCTTGCAAAGTTTTTCAAGAGTTTGTATTTGGATTGATTTTATTGTACTTAACAAGTGAATATAAGTTGAGTGATTTATGACTTCTCTCATAAGTTCATTTGTTTGTTATGGCTTTGTCATGGATTGCCAAAGAGGAAGATTGTTAAGACATATGTGATTTGATGTTAGGAACATATGTCAACATTTTATGTATTGGCTAATCCTTTGACAAAATGCACTTTACTTGTAATTGAGTAGATTTAGGATATGTTTAATGTTGGAAAATACTAGGATCTATCTCATACAAAACACACAGCGGAAGCAACAAATAAGGATCTATTTCATTCATGATTGATAACATGCACTATGTAAATTTTAGAATTTAAGAATAAGATAGTGTATCTTGGTGTAGTGAAATTCAAGACAAAAGATTAGAAGTACTTGGGAACACTTTTAATCTTTACTCCAATTCCACTTTACGCCCAAGAAGTGTGGTCTCTCAATTAATTTCTAAGGGAGAATTATCGAGCGGCTTCACTCACACATACATACCATTTCACAATGATGTCTCTCTCTTATTTTTTTTTTATATATAAAAAATTCTATATGTTTCTCCCTTTATAACTAACTGATTATCTAATTAGGCTTGCCTATTGGTCCTTTTCTAATTGGGCTTTAGTGTGTGGCTTGGAGTGGGACCAAAAGAGACCAATAAGACACTAGCTCTGATGGGCCTTGGGATTTTTTGTCAACTCTTGACAAGTCTAAAGTTACCATTAATTATATTTAATATCACTATATAAATATAATTGCACTCTAGGCCTTATTCATATATTATATCCCAAGACTTTATTATACATGCAACTTCTTCATAAATTATTTGTAGTAATACAAAGTCATAAATATAGACTGCCACTTTGAAAATTACTGCATCTTAATCCTTAAGTATCTGGTTTAATCCTTTAAGTTATTCATCATATATTTGTGAAATCCAATTTTATAAATATATACTTTAGTATCTCCTTAATAAAGTGGTTAGGCCTAACACTCTGAATAATCAAACCCATTAAACTTATCTCAAAAGAATATTTTATATCTCCGTTAAGAGATTATGAATTCCATCTTGAGAATATATGTTCCATCAACACTAAATGTAACTGCCCAACATACTGAGGTTTTGATTGTGACTTTAGATTTTACTCCTGATATAGCAAAGTAACCTACACCGCATGATCACATCCATTATTTTCTCAAGATTAAGAGTTCATGCAAATAGAAGTCGTGAGATTTATTATTCATTTGATAGCGTTAGGAGAATAATAAATCTCACAGCAGTCCAGTTCAATATGTCTTAACTCTTAAAACATATCAACATATCAACTAGGAGTCTCCACTTCCATGATTAAGACAAATCATCTTAGTTGATACGTTACAATCTTCGAAGATGAAGCCCAATTTTATCACCGATTACGAATTATAATTCTGAGTTTACAAAGAACTTGTGATTTATATCTTCAGTGACTTTTCCCATAAATCACATACTATGTATCTCATGAACTATATGCTAATGTCTAAATATTCATGTTACCATTATTTTAAATAATAATAAAACAGCTTTTTTTATCATAACATTAAGTCATACATAATGTCATACGTAGCATCATACAATAAGATTTAAGGGCATACATCCTAACATTTAATACTTCAAGGAACAAGGTTTCAAATTCAAGTGTTAAAGCCATGCAATTCTGTCTAAGAATCAAGTAAGGAAGTGCTGGATTTAAATCTCGATAGCTAGTATCTATTGAGGTTTAAAAGCTGCTGAAGTTTGTGACTCGACAGCTATCTTGATAGATGGCTATCTATCGAGATTTATAAAACTCAGTTTTTCAAATATGTTTTTCATTCAATCTGTAAGTATGTGTTTAGGCTTTCTTTTCTCACAATCCTAAACATATATAAGGATTATTTTAAAGGCCGTCACTAGTTGCACAAAAGCACAATTGCAAAAGTGTGAAGGAAAGTGTGACTGGAAACCTAGTTGCCCTAGTTCATCTTCAAGAAGCTACAATGTTTTGTACACCGTACGGTTTTATGACTAAGCAACTTCATGATCTTCATCGTGTGATAAACTGAAGAACTTTGAAGCCAACATCCTTCTCAAGTTGGTGATCAAGTCATGTACTGAGATCCACGCATCTTTTGGCTAGTCACGTATTGAGAGCCGTGCAATACAAAGAGAGATTGTCACTATAGAACAAGTCCAATTAGGTATTGGGGTATGAGTTTAACTATAGGTTGATATAAGGTACTGAGATTCCTTTACTTGTAACCGCTTGTGTTGATAATAGTGGATTATCAGGAGTGGTGACCTTAATATCACCTAGTGGGGTTTTTGCCGTGTAGGTTTTCCCCATTCATAAACAAATCACTATGCCATTTAATTTCCACTGCATATTTAGTTATTTGGTGATTTTTTTGTGCTGCCACGTATTTTGTATGTTAATTTGATTAATTAATTAAACTTGGCTAATTAATCAATTAATCCATCACAAGGGGTCAATACATTTTTTGCCTATTAGACTAAACAACGCCTCCTAGAACGGGTCTCTATAGATATACCACCGGCAAGTCAAGCATCCTCCTCCCCACGGTCAAAGAGACTCTATAAAACTCGAGCCACCTGCTTGCCAGCTAAGGCAGCCTCGTTATCAAAAGAATCATCCCCGTAAGACGTAGCATGCATTGGGGCCTTCCCCTAGGCTCCCCTAGAGCCAGCTCTCCGAGACATAATCTACAAAACAGCAAGAAATTCAGACATAAATGGTAAGCCCATAAGTTAAATGGCAATATTGATGAACTAACACTGTTTTCTAAATATGGTGTGCAGGTTCATGCCAAACATATATCTTAAAAGAAAGCAGATTCCTACGATGATCTATAGCAGGTTAATTTGCAGCCACGCCGTATGCTCGCATCTTATTTGGAAGCAATCTAGTAGCCACACTGTATGTCTCTACAGTGGGTTAACTAGCGGCCGCACAGTATGCTCATATCCTATAGCGGGTTAACTTGCGGCAATGTCGTATACTCGCATCTTATTTGGAGTCTATTTAGCGGCCGCGCTGTACGTCTCTATAGTGGGTTAACTAGCAGCAGTGCCGTATGCTCACATCCTACAGCGGGTTAACTTGTAGCCATGTCGTATGCTCACATCTTAATTGCAAGCTATCTAGCAGCCGAGCCATACATCTCTACAGTGGGTCAACCAGTTGCTGCACTGTATGCTCATATCCTATGACGGGTTAACTTGCAGCCGCGCCGTATGCTCACATCATATTTGAAGGCTATCTAGCAGCCAAGTTGTACGTCTTTACAGTGGTTTAACTAGAGGCCTCATCGTATGCTCACATCCTACAGCAGGTTAGCTAGCGGTTGTGCCATATGCTCGAATCTTATTTGGAGGCTATCTAGCAGCCACGCCACACACCTCTACATGGGTTAACTAGCGGCTGTGCCATATGCATACATCCTACAGCAAGTTAACTAGCGGCCGCACCGTATGCCTGCATCCTATTTGGAGGCTATCTAGCAGTCGTGCCATACATCTCTACAGTGGGCTAACTAGCGGCCGCGTAGTATGCTCACATCCCATCTTATAGTTAACTAGCGGCTGCACTGTATGCCTTGCCATCACACAGTCATCAAGTTCCTAAAGAAGTTTTGAGTTCTCGATCTACAGTGGGTCAACTAGCGGCTGCGCCGTATGCTCACATCCCATCTTAAGGTTAACTAGCGACTGCGTCGTACGCCTCGCCATCACACAGTCATTAAGTTCCTAAAGAAATTCTGAGTTCCTAATCTACAGTGGGTGAACTAGCGATCACACCATATGCTTACATCCCATTTTCGAGGTTAACTAGTGGCTGCGCCATAAGCCTTACCATCACACAGTTATCAAGTTCCTAAAGAAGTTCTAAGTTCCTGATCTACAGTGGGTTAACTAGCGGCCGTGCCGTACGCCTCGCCATCACACAGTTATCAAGTTCCTAAAGAAGTTCCAAGTTCCAAATCTACAGGGGGTTAACTAGCGGCAGCGCCATATGCTCACATCCCATCTTGAGGTTAACTAGCGGCCGCATCATACGCCTTGCCATCACACAGTCATCAAGTTCCTAAAGAAGTTTTGAGTTCTTGGTCTACAGTGGGTTAACTAGCGACCGTGTCGTATGCTCACGTCCCATTTTTGAGGTTAACTAGCGATCGTGCCGTATGCCTCGCCATCGCATAGTCATCAAGTTCCTAAAGAAGTTTCGAGTTCTTGATCTACAATGGGTTAACTAGCGACCACGCCGTATGCTCACATCCCATCTTGAGGTTAACTAGCGGCCGCGTTGTACGCCTCGCTATCACACAGTTATCTAGTTCCTAAAGAAGTTTCGAGTTCCTAATCTATAGTGGGTTAACTAGCAGCCGCATTGTATGCTTACATCCCATTTCGAGGTTAACTAGCGGCCAACCCGTACGCCTCGCCATCGCACAGTCATAAAGTTTTTAAAGAAATTCTGAGTTCCAGATCTATAGTGGGTTAATTAGCGGCTACGCCGTATGCTCACACCCTATCTTGAGGTTAACTAGCGGCCACACCATATGCCTCACCATTTTTACTATTTCCAACTACCAGGTAAGTCCCCTTACCCATATTCTGCATTTTATTTTCAAAATTTAAAAATTCCCGCATATTCATGCACTAATATACCAACAACAAAATATATGCATATTTTCCTAAGATAGCACAACATAAATCATGGCAAATATATAATTTTAAAATTCCAAAAATAAAATAAACACTAGCATGCATTTCCAGTGGTATTGCTACTAACATTTTACAGAAAAAAAAAATAAGAGAAGAAGGAAAAAAATAGATACTGACCTCAAGTGCAGAGAAGACTAAAGCAGCAAACTGAAATGACGAACTGAAGCTAAAAGCACGGACTTGTTAAGCCCAAGACCACTCTAGAGATTTTTGTAAGAATTAGGAGTGGAGAGAAAGTGAGAAATGAGGATGAAAGGAGCCAAAAAGGGCTTTTATAGGCTCTTTATTGCCCGGCGCACCTTCTAGAGCCGTCGGGCAGGGTTGACCTGGTAAAAAAAAAAAATCCTCTCCTTTCTCCTCTCCTAGAGTACAGGGGCATGACCAGAAAATATTTCAATAGCAACTGCAACAGATAGGGCCAAGTTGGTAAAGTCTAGTTTCAATCCGCAAATGGGGGGCAACAAAATTCGAAATCACGTTCAGTATCCGACACCTCTCATTGCACTCGAGATGTCAGATAAAGAAGGAGCAATTGTTGATGCCGTAATTTTTCAGTCCTCGATTTGCGTGCAAAACTCCAAAAATATCATTTTCTCTCCATAGTGCCCCAAGAACATCTAGAACAACTAGTGCAACCCATTCGAGCACCAGAGCACCCGAAAATGGCCTTTTTAGCTAAAATGACCAAGATGCCCCTGGTCAGCCTTAGGTTTGACCGAAGATCAAACGAGGTCAAAACAACATTTTCCATAATTTTACATCAAACTCGAGCTTCTCGAAAAATTTTGACCCAGTTTGACCCGAAATAGATCTCGGGTGGGCCCAAAATCCCTGATTTTGATCTAGCTATTAGAGCAGGTTCACACCAATGCCATTGTGAAGGTTATCAAACTCTCATTCCAATGACTATTCATGGGTCGAAATCAGAGCTAAAACGGCCAAGATATCACGAAAATCAGGACGATGCATCGATCAATGCTCCTGTTAACTTCGAGAGCCATAACTTTTGATCTGACTATTGGATTTTCAAGATCAATACCTTTTTAGAAACCGGAAGTCAAAATCTTTCCAAGGGAATCAAGACCAAGCCAATCAGAAGCCTTTTGAGGCCAGCGGTCCTTGAAGGGCTACCAGTGTTAGGATATGTGCCCTTAAATCCTATTGTATGATGCTATGTATGACATTATGTATGACTTAATGTTGTATTTAATAAAGTTGTTTATTTTTATCTAAAATAATGGTAACATGAATATTTGGACATTATCATATAGTCATGAGATACATAGTATGTGATTTATGTGATTTAGTCACAGAAGATATAAATCACAAGTTCTTTGTAAACTCAGAATTTATAGTTCGTAGTCGGTGATGAAATTGGGCATTTCATCTGCGAAGACTATAACGTATCAACTAAGATGATTTGTCTTGATCATGGAAGTGGTGACTTCTAGTTGATATGTTGATATGTTTTAAGAGTTAAAACATATTGAACTGGACTGCTGTGAGATTTATTATTCTCCTAACGACTGTCAAATGAATAATAAATCTCACGACTTCTATTTGCATGAACTCTTAATCCTGAGAGAATAATGGACCTGATCATGAGGTGTAGGTTGCTTTGATATATCAGGAGTGAGATCTAAAGTAACGGTCAAAACCTCAGTATGTTGGGCAACCACATTTAGTGTTGATGGAACATATATTCTCAAGATGGAATTCATAGTCTCTTAATGGAGATACAAAATATTCCCTTGAAATAAGTTTAATGGGTTTGGTTATTCAGAGAGTTAGGCCTAACCACTTTGGTAAGAAATTACTAAAGTATATATTTATGAAATTGGATTTCATAAATATATGATGAGTAACTTTAAAGGATTAAACCGGGTACTCAAGGATAAGATTTAGTAATTTACAAAGTGGCAGTCTATATTTATGATTTTGTATTACTACGAATATTTTATGAAGGGGTTGCGTGTAAAATAAAGTCTTGGGATATAATTTATTAATAAGGCCTAGAGTGCAATTATATTTATATAGTGGTATTAAATATAATTAATGGTAACTTTGGACTTGTCAAGAGTTGACGGAAAAGCCCAAGGCCCATTGGAGCTAGTGTCTTATTGGTCCCTTTTGGTCCCATTCCAAGCCACACACTAAAGCCCAATTGGGAAGGCCCAATAGGCCGGCCCAATTAGATAATCAGTTAGTTATAAAGGGAGAAACATACAGAATTTTTTAATGCGGTTTTTATCGTAGAGAAAAGAAAGAGTGTAAGACACACTTTCATTCTCCCTTTGGAAACTGATTGAGAGACCACACATCTTGGGCGTAAAGTGGAATTGGAGTGAAGATTAAAAGTTTTCCCAAGTGCATCTAATCTTTGTTTTGGTGCTTCTAATCTTTGTTTTGAAATTCTCCATACCAAGGTACGCTATCTTGTTCTTAAATTCTGAAATTTACAGAATGCATGTTGTCAATCATGAATGAAATAGATCCTTGTTTGTTACTTCCGCTGTGTGTTTTGTATGAGATACAAAACCAGATTTTTACCCAACAACCAGTGACCCTCTAAGGACCGCTACCTCGAAACACGTGTCAGGGCTATAAATAGCCCTAGGCACCCTTTAGACAAGAGGAGACCACATTTTTCTGAATTTCTATTCTTTGCCTAGTGCTTTTCTACACGTTTTCTCTCTTCTAAACACCAAAAAACACTCAAAAAGACACATCAAAGCTTCTTGATTCTTGCATCTTCACCAACAATACAAGGTAGTGTTCTTGTACCCAATCTTCTTCTTCTTGGTTCTACATCTTGGATTTGGGGTTTAGGAGTATGGATGTAGCTTTTTAGCTATTATCCACACCCCTAATCTTCTAAATCTTTTTCCTAGCATGTTCTTGCTCTTTTTGCCATAATAATCTGTTTTTATTGCTTCCTTTGACATGTTTCTTGCTTTCTCTTGTTTCTAGTGTGTTTACAGCTTAGATCCATGTTCTTTAATACTTGCTCAATGATATTTGTTCCAATCTATGTGCTTTACGCTTTGTGCTATATGTTTGTGCCTATATCTATCTTTTCCATGTGTTGTTTGGCTCGATCCATGTTCTTTTATGCTTGCTCACATGTTTTTTGTCCCGATCTATGTGCTTTACACTTTGTGCTATATGTTTGTGCCTAGACCTATCTTCTCCATGTATTTTTTGGCTAGATCTGCATGTTTCTATGCTTGTTCACATACTAGTTGTCTCGATCTACATGTTTATGTTTTGTGCCTTGTTTTCCCATCCTTTTTTCATCATTTTGTTCTAGGTTGATGTTAGGGTTACATGTTCACATGCTTATATAACGTTTTATGCCTTGCTCGAATCTATGTATTTATGCCTTTTTACCATTCTATAGGGTTAGATCCGTGCTTTCACATGCTTATATGCTTGGATTCAAGTTCTTCCATGTTTAGTTGTTAGGATTTGCATGTTTACTTGTGTGTTCCTATGCCTATATACCTAGATTTATGCTTCCACATGCTTGTGTGCTTGGATCTATGTTCTCTACATGCTTTATGCCATCTTCCATGTGCTTTTGTGCTCCATGCCATGCTTGCATGCCTAGACTTAGGCTATGATTGTCATGCCAAGTGCTATTGTAGCCCTTTTATAGCTTTGTCTTTCTTTCTTGCACTTTTGCCTATTAGTTAGGACCTGATTTAGACTCTATGGTTTTTGTCATCGTCCATACACCTTGGCCCACATCAAAGGGTTTGGATCATCCTTATTTGCATGTTTATGTTTGCTTGCCTCTATGCTCTATCTTCTATGTTAGCCTCTCTAGTTCTAGGCTTTGCCATGCCTGACGCCATTGGTGATTTTATGGTTGTGTGGTTACGTCTGATGCCCATAAGGCCTTGTTCGGATGTAACCATTTGGGAGGCATTTTCGGATGCCGAGTTGCTTTATGCATACCTTTCCCCTTTTTCGCTCTGTGCGATGATATGCTTACCATGCCTGTTTGCACCACCTATTGGCTTTCTTTGCATCTTTACACGCTTGCTTACATGTCCATGCATGAGTGTTGCTTGCTAGTGTGTCGTCCATACTTTAACACAATGAAGCTATGGACATTTGATCCAAACCTACATTTGTCCCTCGCGGACACCACCTTTTGTTCAATTGCTTATTTGTTTGCTTTCTTGTCCGCTTGTTTTCTCATTTATCTGCTTATCTTTGCTCGTCATGTTTCCCTTCACATGCTATGCTTGCCATGTCTATCACACTTATTTGCTTTGTGCTTCTTTCATATGCTTTCCACACCTTTTCTATCCATCGCTTGTTTGTTGGTTTCTTGTTTTGCTTTTGCATGTATATACATGGAGCAAGGACACATGGAACTAGGGCACGGTCTCCCAGTCGCGAGCAAAAAGGGCAAGGATGCGAGCATATCCACATAAGCCAAGCGGCAATATTCAGTAGTTTTAGGGGTTTAGCTTATCCCAGTTGGTTATGTACTCTTTTAAACCTCCTTCCTTCCCCCCTCCTTTCTCTATTAGATGGGTTGTATTAGATATATCATGTTGTGTACCATTTGTCCTCATCTCTAGAGTATGGTGACCCCTATTTACTTTCTTGCACTTATATTTTGGGCCATGCTCTAGGGATGTAGGCATTTACTTTCCTGCTCTGTGTGCTCGCATTGTACATGATGTATGTATATATTAGGGCTGTCCACGACCCGCCTGGACCCGAAAACCCGCCCGAAACCCGATCATCTTCACCCGAAACCGCCCGATCAAAGCTTGTTCTTGGTCGGACGCGGGTCGCCGACGCAAGGACCTGAGACCATCGGTTCGAGTCGCGGGTTGGCTATCTGAGAAACCGACGAACCCGACCCACCCGATGAGCTATTCTTCCCTCGTCGGAATCGCGAGTTTCGGCCAAAAACGGTAAGTCCAATCTCTTAACTCTGACGATATGGGTAGATTTCGGCCAGATCCATCTAGATCTCAGCCCGATCTTTACAGATATAGGGAAATATCGTCCAAAACTCGTTAAATCCGACCAGATCTGATGAGATTCGGTAATATTTCGGCCAAAATGAGGCCAGATTTCGCTCCACTCCGGCGAACCCGAAACCGACCTATCTGGACCCGAAACCGATACGACCCGAACCGCCAGACCCGAAACTCTATACGGGTCGGTTGCAGGTCAAACTTTTCCCCACCCGATGAAGTCGGGTCGGATCCAGGTTGGGCACAAACCCGACCCGACCCGTGGACAGCCCTAGTATATATATACCTGCTTTCGGTGTGATTGTCACAGTCCATGTCACCTAAGGCAAGTGACACCTAATATCTGCCGTGAAAGTAAGGTGGAAATCTGGCACTTTGCCCGAATGCCTTAGGAAAGCATAGATTGAGACCACACCCATTCAAAAGCCAAACCTCAAAGCTCCATGCATGCAAAGCCTCAAAAGCCAATGACAAAATCATGTTTTTACTACCAATCTCTAAAAATTAAGGTTTTATCAAAACAAAGGACTGTCCTTAGACAGGCGTTGTGGTGTGCCTAACACCTTCCCCACACGTAACCAAACTTTTGGACTTAAGAATCAAGATTTTTTTTCCATCCACATTAGATTAGGAAAAATGACATTTTTCTTAGCCTAGGATTGGTAATAAAATCAATTAGAAACAAGTGATCAATCACACCTTAGAAAAACCCAATAATTGGTAGCGACTTCACTCACCTTTAATAATCCCTTAAAATTTGGCATAGATTCCTGCCATAACACCAAAGGTAGACCTACCTTCCTCCTCTGAGAGAGAGAGCACCTGAAGCTCTGCACAAACACATGCATACCATCATTAAGAGGGGCCCTCCAACAGGGCCCCATGCACGCGGGAGCATTGCCACTGCAGGTGGTCAGACGAAGGCCCACGGCAGTTCTGCTGTCTCAAGGCCGGGTGTCGACAGTAGTAACAAATTTTTCCAAATTTTGTAGGGCAGTGGTTTCTTCAATCCGCACATACTCATCCATAAAATCACCCGTTACTCCATACGCAAGCATCTTGAGTGCAGCAGTGATCTTTTGAAGGGAAGATAACCTAAGCTTTTTGCCACCATTTCTTTTTTGGACAAAGTACAAATCTTGAGCTTCTAACTTAGAAACAATATCAAGAAAAAGAGAACGGCTCATCCGAAATCTCCTCCGAAATACTTTCTCTAGATAAACTAATGAGTCAGCAAAATAGTCAAGGTCAGGCCTTTCATGGCCTGCCAAATGGTTACGTCTAATATAGGAACAATGTTTATGTCATGACGTTGAATTCATGACAATTTCTTTGATTATTTCATCCTCATTGGAGTCATCAAGAAACAATTTGTGAAACAAAGAGCTACCCATGAATACTACCTTCAAGACAAAATTGGACAGCAAAAATATATTTTTGATAAGTAATAAACTCCATTGAAAATAGATAACAAACAAAAATATAAAAACAAGGTACACATATGTAACATCAGCAAAGGAGATGAAGCTGCCATTAGAAAGTACACATGTAAAAGAGACAATAGAATTTGCCCAAAAATAAACAAAAATAAATGAACTAAGGGTTTTTCATGTCTGCAAACTAAAGTTTCAGATGCCTCCGTAGTTTCAGATGCCACAAGCTCAATAACTTTTATTCTTTTTTTACAATGAGGGTAGAAAAATAGTGCACAAATCTGTGAAGGATTTAATTGCTCTTAATATGAGTGATTTAAGATCATTGAGAAAGCAAAATCTCTACTTTTTTGTTAGATATCTCAAAACAAAACAATGAACACCATATGATCTCATTAACTATTTTGTGATCATTACTACATAAAGACCAGTTTTTCAATTTTATTTTTCTCTTCTTGATCTCTCCCCAAATGATCTAAATTCTCCTCTCCTTAATATTCTTTTATAACAATTAAAACTTTAATTAATCATAAGTACCAATTGCTTTCATTAACATGGAATTATATTAATGTTCATCACAATGCTAGACCCTTATGTTACATTGAAATTCTACCTCGAAAAAGAAAAGGTGTGTACAGCTAGATTCTTGACTTATTTGCTATGACAGAAAATTTTTCAAAGTTGTAAAGCAAATTAGCAGCCACTAATATCTGGAAAAGGGAAATCATAGAATAGGCTTTGGCAAACTATTCTCTCTAAATATAGGTAAAAGAATGGGTTAATAACACAAAATCATTAATGTTGCTTTTGTCAAGCTTGTACTTTGGCTTATGCTATCTGAAACTTCAGTTTGCATTCTATATCTAAACAAAAACAGTACTTTTAATTCAATGCCCAAGATGTCACGGGAAAAACATTAACATGGATCCATGATACAAAATTACTACTAGTCAACTCCAAGCCGCATAATAATATTTGCAAAACCAAAATCAGTTAGTGGAACAGATATTTAAAATTGGAACTTGCTTGTTTCAAAGTCCAAAATTTACAATTTGCTAAAGTCATGACAAATTGCAACAAATTCCAAAGAGTTCATCAAAAGAACCCCATTCCAACCAACTGGTAACAGATCTCACAAGAGTATTCACATGTATGGTGTTAGTGTAAAGCTTAGACTAGTTTAGCTCATTAGGTGTAGCATAGTATACTGCACTTATAGTTTACTCATATTACTTGTACTACACACATACCTAACCTATATAAGGCTCTCTATTGTACATTATTATACATACATCAATATACAGACTATTCAGTCTTTCTCTCTCACTTTATATTGTTAACATGGTATCAGAGCCATTCCTTTGACTTCCTGGTTCCTGTGGACATCTCTAGCATTCATCCGCTGCCCTCGCCTTCATCCAGTAGTCACTGTCAGAAGCGAGTCACCACTGTCAAGCCCACAACCCCTAGAACACTCAGATTTCGTCAATTTTGTTGATCAAACTGCCAAAGTCAAGGCATAGATTGACAGATCTTTCGATCCCAAGCAAAACCCAACAAAGCGCCACCAGAAACCACCTCCTATGCGCCCACATGCGCCGGTTGAAGTTTCTACCTCACGAGCACGCACTCCACGCTCTGCCACTCTCCGCCACGCGCCGTCAGCAGCTCACACGCACCTCACGTGCCAGGACAGTGCCGTGACGCACCTCCACACGCCCCACATGCCTGCTCTGTTTCATGAATTACCACGTCAGCCCTAGGGTGACGTCACACTGCCACGTCTAGCACACGAGTCGTTGACTTTGACTAGACCGTTGACCGTTGACTTTGACCAAAGTAAAAAATTTTCAACAAGACCTGTCTTGCTCAGTTTTTCGCGTAGATTCCGATTTTTGGCTTCGTTTCTGCATTTGAGGTCTCTAAATCCTATTTTTTAGGTCATTTTCCTCATTATGGCTCAACAAAATGAACGAGATATCATACTTCCTATCACCATTATGTTGGATGGTCCTACTAGCTATAATACATGGTCTCAGAATAAGACTGTCTTCCTCAGGTGTCGTAAACTGTGGAGATATGTGACTGATTCAATTCCTAAGCTAGTACCTAACCCTATGTCCAAAGCCACAGCTGCTGAAGATGCCTCCAAGACTGTTGTAACAACAAATGATTATGAAGAACGCCTAGAGGAATGGGAGAGTATTCAGAGTAAAATCTTGTCTTGGTTTATCAATACCTCCATTCCCTCCATTCATAATCTTCTTCCTCATCTTGAGACTGCTAAGGCTGCTTCGAAATTTCTGGCCGATCGCTATAATTGTACTAATGATTCAAGCCTGGAGTTCCACATTGAATCGAAACTTTATCAAATGCGCCAAGAAACAGGTCAGTCTATTTCTAATTATTATTCTCAGACTTCTACTATTTGGGAATGACTTTCTACTACAGATACTCCACTAGTGTGTTCTAAGGACATTGAGCTCTTTGTCAAATATCAGAATCGTCGTAAATGTATGCACTTCATGATGGGTTTACGTGAGGATTTTGAGCCTACTAGGGCATCTTTGCTTAGCCGGTCTCCTACTCCTTCTCTTGATGCTGTAGTCAAGGAGCTCATTTTTTAGGAGAACCATCGGCCTACTCATCACATGTCATCATTTGGTCATGTATTAGCTACACCATCTCCACAGCCTCCCATTGCTGCATTCACTGCTCCTCCACGAATAAACTCTGGGCGTCCCACCTCTTAATTCCCAAAGGTACTCACTACGAGTTTTGTCGTGCCAAAGGCCATGACATCTCAATTTGTCACAAATTGCAAAAATTTGTGCAAGAGTAGAATAAAGCTTCTCTTCCTTGGGCAGCTTCTGTATGTCTTTCAGATCCATCAGTTCCTATAGGTCCATCTTTAGCTTCCTCACTTACTACAGCTAATATTGAGGCAGTTGTTCAACAGGTTTTATCCCACACTTCCACTGCTCTTTCTGTCACCTTAGGTAAACAACCTTTATTTTTTGATATTACATGTTGTAACCATATGACTCTTGATGAATCCCAATTTCCTGATAAAGTACCCTTAGAACATCCAATCACCATTTACACTGCTGATGAAACTCCTATGTCTGTTAGTCATAAAGGAACAATCTCTTCTCCTTGTTTATCCCTTAGTGACACTTTTCATATCCCAAAGTTATCCCTCAATTTGCTTTCTGTTGGTCAACTTTGTGAATTAGGCATAGATCTTCTATTTACTAATCATGGTGTGAATGTGCAGGATCCCTGGACTGGTCAAGTGCTTGGGACAGATGGTATTTTGCATAATATTTCATAATATTTTGTATTTACTAATCATGGTATTTACTAATCATGGTATTTTGTGAATTAGTATTTACTAATCATGGTATTTACTAATCTTGCATAATATTTTGTGACAAATGGACCATTACTTCAAGGCTATTATTGCAATAAATTGCAAATAATCATAAAAATAATAATTCAAGGCAATTTATTACAATGGCATCTTTGTTGTAATAGCTTATTGTTTCAAGTTTGTCGTTACAATAAATTACAAAATAATTGTTAATAAGATATTGCAATGACATTTTTTATGCAATAGACTATTACTTCAAGATATTTATAATCATTAGAATAGTTGTACTTGTTGAACTAGCTATCCTTGGGAAACAAATGCTAGTCCATTCAAATGGTCCAAAAATTACTTCATATCCAACTATATAAATAGTGAGTCATCCACAAATCCATAAAGTAGTGCACTACATTGCACGTAGGATAATGCACACAATAATCCCTTACTAGTCCAAGAAACATCATATATGAAGGAATAATCATCAATAGTTATTATCTATATCTATTGACCAACCATGAACCTAAGGCTGCGTTTGGCTCAATGGAAATCATTTTCAAGAAAGGAAAATATTTTCAGGAATATATTTTCAAGAAAAGAAAATATGTTTAAGTGTTTGGTAGCATTTTAGAAAATACTTTGGAAAATATTTTCAAGTGTTTGGTAACATTTTGAAAATGTAAATTTTTCACTGATTTCTCACATTTTCTCAGTCATTTTATCACATTCCAAACAAATTTTATAATACAAAATTACAATCATCAACTTTTAAACAAACAAAAATCAAAACATCGAACAACCCATTCCGTCAAAACTGAGAGAGGGAGGTGAGATCGCGCCAGCCGGATCGCCAGGCGTCGCGTCGCGTCGAGATCGAGATCGCGAGGCGGCGCGATCTCGCGATCGTCGCCTCGCGATCGTGTCGTGAGATCACGACTCGCAATCTCCGCCTCGCAATCGCGGCGCGATCTGGATATCGCCGCCTCACGATCGCCGGCGCAAGATCATCGTGCGAAGGAGCTGTGGGTTGGTTGATCGGAGTGGGTGTGAGGAGTTGCGGTGGTGGATCGGGTTGGTTGAGCGAAGGAGGTTTTCCGGACCGAGGGTGTGAGCGAAGCGTGTGTGCTAGTTTTCTTGCGGTTTGAAGTGAAAAAATGAACTAAAATCATTTTCCATCATCTGAAGGCAATTTTCCGATCAAACTGAAAACAAATTCAGTTTGACCGAATTTTCCAAACCAACCAAACACCATATTTTCCGGAAAACAATTTCTGAAACTAATTTTCAGTCGAAACAAACACACCCTAAGACACCCGCAGCAAAGTTCATATATGCAAGCATCATTGTTGCTATGCAAGATGCATTGGTAAAGACTTTAAAATTACCTAGAAGAGTTGGGAAGAAGAAGTTAATGGCAAACATTCCAATTAGTTACATACATAAAGCTCTTTGACTCTCCTACTTTAGTTGGTCAAATTCAAAAGGTACATATTCACACATAGTTCTTATATTTTATCTTCTTGTTCTAATAAACCATTGCCTATCAATAATAGTACATAGGAGCGTCTTTTCTTTTTCTTTTTCTTTTTTCTTTTTTTTGGAGAGAGAGAATTTCAACTTATGGCATCCGCTCCTGATGATAGCTCTTTATCATCAAACCAAGACACCAATAAGTTTTTAATGTAGGCGGGGATTAAACCCCATATCTCTTATTCAACCATTAAGACTTTACCAGTTGAGCTAGCTAGAACCCACAGTACATAGGAGTGTCTTAAGCAAAAACAAAAAAAAAAAATGAAAGGGTGGAAAAGCTAAAACTCCTAAAATTGCATAACAAAGCCTCCAACCCCACTCAAACTTTTCTATTCCATAATTAATTGTTAATCCTAAAGCAATTCCCAATTGATATGAATGCTAATATTTCATATCTAACTTTTAGCCAGAGCAAACTCTTAAATATATAATGGAATAGCCTACAAAAAAATGTGTAGGTGTATATGCATGAAGTTACCACTTATTTTATTAAGGGAAATATAAGAAAATCATTGTTGAATATACATCTTTATGGACAATGAGTTGAAGTACATCATTGGATCAAAAAAAATAAAATTATGTCTCTTTGGTCCTAGATGAAATATAAGGGGAAAAAAGAGCGATGTGTATATGCATGGAGTTGCCACTTATTTTATAAAGGGAAATATAAGAAAATCATTATTGAATATACATCTTTATTGACATAGAATTGAAGTAAATCATTGGATCAAAAGAAAGTAAAATTATGTTCTTTTGGTCCTAAAGAAAATATAAGAAAATATTACAGGGCTTTGATCCTAATTAGAATTTACAAAATAAAAATAATAATAATAATAATTACATAATTTTGTTTCCTACTTATATTTGAGAAAATAGAGCAAAAATTATAAGGAATTGGTCTTCAAACTAGAAATTCAAGTCTAGATGCTAGGTTACAGAAATAGAAAGGAGTTAGTGTTGGAAAATTTGGTTTTGCATCCCATACAAAACACACAGCGGAAGCTACAATCATGGATTTACTTCATTCATGAGAGATAACATGTAACCTTGAATTCTAGAACAAAGAATAGAAAACATACCTTGATGCAGTGAAATTAAAAACCAAGACTTGAGAATACCTTTAATCTTCATCTCAATTCCATATGGTATCCAAAAAGTGTGGTCTCTCAATTAGTTTTATGCACGTTGATTCTTAAAGAAAGTCCTTCTTCTTCTCCTTGTAGAGAAAAACTGTTTTCTTTCTTTCCATCATTCGTACATTTTAACTACTTTAGTATTTACTTTATTTAATAACTCTTATTAAATAAAAACTGATTATCTAATTGGGTTAGCCTTTTAGACCTACCCAATTGGGCTTTAATTTATGGCTTGAGATGGGACCAAAGGGAACAAATAGAACTCTAGCTCCAATGGGCCTTGAGCTTTTTTGTCAACTCTTGATAAGTCCAAAGTTACCATTAATTATATTTAATACCACTATATAAATATAATTGCACCCTAGGCCTTATTACTAAATTATATTCCAATGCTCTAATTATATTATTTGACCCCTCCATGAAATATCCATAATAAACAAAGTCATAATAAACTGTCACTTTGTAAACAACTATTTTATCCTTGAGTACCTGGTTTAATTTTTTAGTTATTCACATTTATTGAAATCCAATTTCAATAAATATAAGCTTTAGTAACTCTTTACTAAAGTGGGAACCCTGAATAACCAATTATCATTAAACTTATCTCAAGGGGATATTTTGTATCTCTACAAAAGAGATTATAGAATCCATCTTGAGAATATGTGTTCCCTCAACATTATGTGTGGTAACCCAACATATTGAAGTTTTAACCGTGAATATTAGATTTCACTCCTAATATATCAAAGTAACCTACATTTCATGATCAGGTCCACTACCCTCTCAGGATTGAGAGTCTATGAAATTAGATGTCGTGAGATTAATTATTCAGGTGACAATTTTTTATTAAATAATTAATCTCACAGCGATTCAGTTCAATATGTCTTAACTCTTAAGACACATCAACACATCAACACATCAATTAAAAGTCTCCACTTCTTTGATCAAAACAAATCATCTTAGTTGATGTGTTATAGTTTTTGTAGATGAAACACTCAATTTCATCACCGACTACAAACTACATTTTGAGTTACAAGGAACTTGTGATTTACATCTTCAGTGGCTAAATCATATAAATCACATACAATGCATCTTATAGACTATGATAATGTCCCATTAGTTCATTTATAAATAGTCTCATATAATTAAACAATTTAATTATTTATGACATGCCAATAAATTGGATTTTAGGACATAAACCCCAACAGTTAGACATCCATTTTGCTCAACCTATAGATCAATCTTTGCGAGATTAGTGACGGTAAACTTGTTATTTACTTGATTTACTCAACATGTTATGATGCATATGCATGAGCAGTAAATATATGTATGTATGTAATGATTTTATACTTTCATGCATGTCCTTTGAATGATTTAATGGCAAATTTGAAGGTTGTCTTGACTCTTTACTTGATTGGTCTTCTTATTCACGAATCTTGTACCAAATTTGTGGAGGTAGTTTGTGTGTGGGTGATCGTGCAAAACCATTTATGTTGGGGTCGTTTTCTTGGTGGAATGTTGATGAAGAGTTTGATGTGTGCATGTAAATGTATATGAAGAGTTAAAAAGAAGTAATGTTGCAAGAGCAACCAATGCAACAAAATTTCTTCTCTAAGCTTTTTCTCTCAAGATTTCTATAACAGTGTAGACATTGTATTTTGTATCCCTTACGACTCTAGCCCTCGTTCTCTAATGTTGCCCAAACTCTAAGGCCCAAGGCCAGTTTAGAGTCCAATCTGATATCAAATTGACTTAAGGAGTGTTAAAATGGAAAACATAACATTGCAAATGAGTAAAAATTTATTTTTGGAAATATAATGACCAAAGTGGTCCTTGGCCCATGTATGTGGGCTGCAGACTGCATACATGGGCTAAAGCATGCTTATGCGGGCATATTCTTGAATACGTAGCTAGGGTTTCAGAGACATTAAAAAAGACAAGTTTTTTACAACAATGGTTAAGGTTTGGAATGAATCACACATCGTCTGAGAGTTGTTCCAAACCCCATTTTTCCACTATAAAATGCCTTATATGGTACATTTTCAAAACACACAGAAATCCCATAGGAAAAATACAAGATTCACTAGGAAATAGTGAATCAAAAGGGAGTTTTTCACAAAACACCCTCAAGTCAATTTTTTTTTATTGTGACCTTTTCTAATCCCAATCCTTATAGTTTAACGTTGCTAATCACTTTTTTATTGATTAGTGAATAGATTTGACTGAGGGAAATGGTAAAAAATCAAGCTTGGAAAGCTTTTCTTGAAGGTGTCTAGTCTAAACTTTTTTTTTCCTTTCTTTCTTTTTCTACTTTTAAATCTTTCCACTTGCTTTATTTGTTTGTTATAATATGTTTTAATATGCTTTTCTAGATTAGGTTTACGTTTTTGTATGCTTAAAATGCATGTTAGGTTGTTAGAATTTTTGTTTTAGGTTCTACCCTATTTTTGTGTTTATAGGTTTTCTAGGCAAGAACTTGTGTATGCATAATCTTGCCTGCGCAAGCAGGCTTGATTATGCACACCCACGCTTGTTCTTACATGCGCAAACTGCTACCCAAAAATCCTAATTTTTGTTTTTTGTTTATTTTGCTTCTACTTTCACATGTTTGTTTTGTTTAGCTTCTTTTCCATGTTTTTATGCTTCCAAAATATTTGTTTCACATATTTGTTTGCTTGTTTGCTATCACATGTTAGAATTAGGGTTTATCTTGTGTTTGCTTTGTTTCAATGCCGTGATCTTACATTCATATGCTTAAGCATGATGCCATAAGTGCTGAGTTGCTATAAGGTAAGTAAAATGTAAGTCGTGCATAGGAAATGCCCACACATCTGTGATATGGTCTTGCTTTGATGAATATGCTTGTTTGATGTGTGATTTCACATCTAAGAGTTTGGAATACATGTGATGATCTATGTTTGCTCGCCATGCCTGATTTGCTACCTTGGTATGATATGATGGATTTTGTGATGGAGCATGTTTAGATGTATGATGAGGGTTTGTAATGTGATGAATGCCTTGATGCCATGATTAGATAAATGCTAGGGTTGTATATGTGTGGTTTGGTTTTTTATGCTTTATAGATGGATATGTATGTGCTTTGGGATAAATGATGTCATGTTGTATACTTAAATGCATGCTAGTGTGTGTGTGAGTTTGAATACAAGTTTTGAACATGATTTTATTGAGGTTAAGACGTAAGACACAATGATGAGAGGCCAACCTTCCCAAGAACGTAGCTAAACTCTAAACCCATATCTCTAGTAGTAAGATCAATGGTCATTCATTGAGAGAACGCTATATATATGGTTCCTAGACCATTGCAAAAAGTAGGTGGCGACTCCAACTTCTGTAGTGTCCACAAATAGCTCATTGTTTCTGGTTTCTAATAACTTTTTTTCTATAAAATAATTAGCTGAAAACAATCTTCTAACTTTCCTTATTTAGCTTTTTCTCTAAAAATTGTTTTATGAGTTTTCTATAAAACTATCTCATTTTTTTATATTCATATGTTTGGTAGCAACCTTAAATGAATTGAAAAACAATCTCTTAACTTTCCTTATTTAACTTGCTATGAGATAGAGTTGTTTTTAAAAAAAATTTAATGGATAATAATCGCTAAAAATAAGTCATACTCTTTCTGTAGACCAAAGATTGTTTTTCTTTAACTCATTATTTGTGATACTATCAAATACTGAAAAACACAGAAAATAATCTTTACATAAAGTTTTCAATTAAAACAAATAGAGTGTAAGTTTGAAATAAAGTAAAGAATTGAACCCTAGTGTACAGTTACAAAATTGCTTGATTTCATAGTGAAGAGTGTCATTTATAGAGAGGACATAGAATAAATAGTTTAATTTTTACTCAACTATTCCCCTCTAGGAGTTTTGAATTCGTTCTTATTCTTAGCTACATCCAAATTCAGAGTCGAGCTTATAAAATGGGTCATAACTCAAATTTGACGAGAATGTAAACATGAAAAAACATCATGTTTTTATTTTTGTTATGTTCACTACAATAAAATTAATATATATATATATATATATATATATATCTATAAAAGAAGAAACTATAGGATATTTTTTTACTAGTAATTTGTAACATTTTTTTTAATCTATTTCATTAATAACAAGATTTCCCAATTTGGGATTAACTTTTATGTTGTCCCAGCCACAATTATCAACAAGGTTATCATAATCGAGATCTTATATGGAATTGGTGAGAAGGTTTGAGATCGGGTCATAGGATTGACATAAGGATCATAAAATCATATTTTTCGATTAAAAAATACCTATAATTATAATTCATTCATAATATATATTAAAAAACATTGAACATAAGTAAGTTTTGACACAAATTTCTAATAAAAGTCAAAGTACCAAATTACAAATACATAAATAAAGTTCAAAAATTACAACCCACAATTACCAAGTTGTAAGTTCTAATACCACAAACATATATAATATCTCACATAAACAACTCAAAATAAATAACAATATATAATGTCTCACATAAACAACACAAATCAAATAACAATGTACAATACTACTATTATTTGCTGATCATTCATTAGATCTTTAATAGTAATACTGTACATGCCAAGTAACAAAATCTCAAATGCTATACCAAGTTCATCTCCATTCGTTAATACCCATACACTAGTCAGGAACACATTATATCAATTATAATTTCATTGATCGTAACAAAAGATAAGCAACTAATAACCAATATGAGTCATACGACTTGTATTTAGCCAATCTGCCAATGAGTAAGCAACTAACAGCTAGAATTCCATTAAACAATTACTAAGATAGTAATATTCATGAAACAATCTTTCTAACGTTGATAAATTATGATTAGTGAGTGTCTATGTCAAGCAACTAACTAATCAACACAGAAATTACCACACACAAAAAATCATTGTCGGCGTCAATGGTCTCTCTCACAAGAGCACCACAGTCAGAAATCGAAGTTTCTCGCACTTGCTCTCTACACTCTAGTCTCTTCTGTCTTGTGTGATTGTGTTAATTAGGGGTGTGCAAAAAACCGACGAACCGAAAAAACCGCTTCAAACCGACCGAACCGATACAAAATTTTCTGTTTGGTTTCGGTTCGGTTCGGTTTCGGTTTTTTATACAATAAAACCGAAAATTTCGGTTCGGTTGTCGGTGGCAAATTTTAATGCACCGAACCGACCGAACCGAACCGATATATATTTTATATAAGGATATATATATATATATATGTATATTATATTTATATATATATATATATATATATATATATTTATGTAACATTAAGTCACATGAGAGTTTGCAGCTTGGTGGTAGGCTGTGGCTTTAAGGACTAAGCCTTCCTGGGTTCGAGCTCTCGCGCCTGCGTTTTTTATTTTTTTGTTTTTTTAAAACCATTTAAACATAAAACCCTAGCTCTCATTTTCCCTCACGCCTCCCTTATCTCCCTCTTTTCTTTCCAGCCGCATCTCCATCTCCCTCTTGTCTTTCCAGCCGCCATCTCCATCTCCCTCACGCCTCCATCTCCCTCTTTTCTTTCCAGCCGCCATCTCCATCTCCCTCACGCCTCCATCTCCTCCATCTTACCTTTTTAATTTCCAGCCGCCATCTCCCTCATCCTTATCTCCCTTACGCCTCCATCCTCCATCTCCCTCAAGCATCACGCCTCCATCTCCCTCACGCCTCATTCCTCTAGGCTCCATCTCCCTCATGTCCCTCACGCCTCATGCCTCACGCCTCCAGCCTCCATCTCCTTCATCACCCTCACATCTCACGCCGCTGCTGCCGCCTCCACATGGTGGCCTTCACACGCCGGCCTCCCCACGCGGCTCGATCTTTTTTTTCTCACGGTGACCTTCGAAGTCTCTTTTTAATTTCTTGATAACTCTCTCTCTTTTTTGTATTTTGTATTTTGTTTAATACTGAATCAATGCTAGTTTTTGTGAATGTGATGTTGAGCTGTTATTTTCTTATTGAAAAAAATGTGATGTTGAGTTTTTTTTTTTCTTTTTGTGACTGAAATTCTGTGACGTTCATTGAAACCGAACACCGACAACACCGACCGAAACTGAAACAAACCGAAACCAACGGTGTTTCAATTTTTTCGGTCGGTTTCGGTTGACAAATTTGGAAACCGATAATTTCGGTTTCGGTTGGCCAGTTCAAAAAAAACCGACCGAAACCGAACCGAAACACCCCTAGTGTTAATTAAGTTAAGCCATTAAGGTGGCGTGAGACTCCAGTTTTTCCTTCTTCTTTTTGCATTATTTTAATGTTTTTTTTTAAATCAACTTGGGTTGGGCCGCTAGGCTAATTTATATATTACTCTTTTTAAAATAAAATAAAATAAAAATTAGTTAAGGGCCTTTGGGCTCTATTGGAGGTCCGAAATAAGCATCTTTTACAAAATTTTATTCATAAAACAAAATCTTTAGTATTGCTATGAGATTTAAATTATAGAAGATCCAAATCGGGACCCTACACAAATAAAAGTTGTGATGAAAAATAAAAGTAGTGTTAAAGATGGGTTTATATAAATATGATTATTTACCAATCGCATTTCACAATTCACAACTTACCATCTTTAAAGATAATTAAAAAAATTTAATGAAATACACTGTGTGTGCATACCAAAATTGGAGTTTAAAATAGGTTATCATTGTTTTGTCAAAATAATTACACAATAAAAAATAAAAAAATAAATCATCGCATACTCTTAGTTTGATGGTTACTCTACAAGTATAAGTACTCTTGAATTAAACTAAAATAAAATTTCTATCTTATATAAAAAAAATAAAATAATAAAAAAAAAATACAAGAAAAAGAGAAATACAAGGGAACACTATATATTAACGTATACTGCGCCGTATACGAACACATCCCATTACAGATTTACAGCTCTCAATCTCAAAGCCGTTGAATGTTGGAACTTTGAAACAGAGTTTTTATTTTTATTTTATTTAAATAGCAAATAAAATAAATAACTAAAAAATGGTAATTGGTAAATGTAAAAGAAGGTTGAAGGTGGGAACTGGGAATAGCTGAAAGAAGAGGATAAAAGTCAAGCTGATTTACGCCACCGACTACTACTACTTCTTCTCCATATACCCATCTCTCTCTCTTACTCATTCATATTTCTGGTTGGATTAGCTGAGAAGAAAATCAATAAAAATGGGAATGAATAATCCATTAGTGTTGAAGGTTGGGTTAGGAGTGGTGGGTCTCTGTATAGCCGGTTACATATTGGGTCCACCGCTCTATTGGCACTTCATGGAAGGCTTAGCCGCCGTGAGCCATTCCTCCTCCGCCTCTTACTCTTGCCCACCTTGCCAATGTGACTGTTCCTCTCAGCCCCTTCTCTCTATCCCCGAAGGTACTAAGATTCTTTTTTAATGTTGTTTCTCAGATCTGCTTAAATATGTTACCTTTTTTTTATTGTTTGATCTTGTAGATCTCGTGTGTTGATGGGTGCACTGTTTCGATTATTGGGTTTTTTTCTCTTTTGGTTTCTTGTATGTTGGGTAATTTATCTGGGTTGGTTTTAGTTTTTAGTTATATTATACATAAGCCATGCCACTCAGCCAGACATGTTAAAGAAACTAATATGTGGTGCTTTATTAGCTTCCTTTTGTGAATCTGTCTTCCATGTTGTCCAATTGGCTTCAGATCTATGCTGAATTGGTATGGATGGATGTGTATGTAAGTGCATGATATGAACATTGGACTGGTGTTTTCAGATATTTAGTTTTCTGCACTCACTGAATTTCAACTTTTCAAGGATCTTTTTTTCTTGTTTCTTTCATGTTTATTGTTTTGCTTGTTGAAAAATGTGATTTTAGTGCCTATGAATATGATTCTATGAAGAACACAGACCAGTGAATTCTAATGCAGATAGGGGGAGAATTAGTATTACTTACTGAAAGTTTTAAGTAAAGAGTGTGTTAGGTGGGGTTTCCTGATAGGCTGTCATTCTTTCTTTGCAATGATAGAACACCCCCTCAATTTCTTTGCTCATTTGCTTGTTGTGAGTAATACTCCACTTGCTTTGCTGGATTATATGATGTTTGATATTCTGCTCCTACCTTCTGGTAGTTCTGATAATCAAACATAATACTTATTTCAGTTTCTTTTCCTGTACTTATGCAGGATTGGGCAATGGTTCCTTTGCAGGTTAGTTTCCGTCACATGAATTAACCGTTCAGTATGTTTTAGGTTGATTTGGTATATGAGACCCAAAGAAATTACTTTTTCCTTAATATTGTTTTTGATAACTAATGATTTTTATTGAACCAAGAAAACAGTCACCCAAGTATACAGGATGTATACAACTGTGGACCAATACTTTTTCTTTAATATTGTTCCTGTTGTAAATTTATTTGGTATATGAAACCTGAAAGAAACTTACTTTTTCCTTAATATTGAGTAGTACACACATTTGCATGGAAGTAGGAATGGAGAATATGTTGTTACTCCTTGCAATTAGACAGTGTGCAGTACTCTTTGTGATGGATCACTTTTTTGCTTGTACATTATTCTATTCAGATGAACTTTGTCTAGTTTTTGGTTGTGTTTCTTTCAAATTTCCTTTACAACTTACACCTCTAAACATAGAAGGTACTTAATAGGGGTCTTGGTGTAGGAAGGAACTGCAAAATACAAAATAAAAGGGAAACAAAAGAGAGGGGACAAATCCTAGGCTTCATCACCTAGAATCTGTTTGAAACCCTAGGCCTGAACATATAAGGGTTCTTGGAATCACCACCAAGCTTAGAGAAACTTCTTTAAGCAGGAAATTTATTATACCAATTACAATGCTTCAAACTATTCTTGGAGGCTCTTTTTAATAGGATTCAAGGATTACATTAAGTCACAATTGCATCCCACAATTGCATCCCATAAAATCCTTAACAGGAAATATAGTTCAAAATTCAAAAATAAAATTTGGAAGAAAACCAGAAATAATTTGATTGTGCTCCTTCCATCATTCTCCCATGGTTGGAGAAAATTTGACCTCATGTTTTCTTGTATTTTAGGATAAGATAACGGTGCTTGACACTGCACCAACTCTTGAAGCACTTTTGGCATCACTAAGGGGTGAGAAGCCTTGTGCTCAACCACATTATTAAATGCATTTGAATGATAAAATCTATTGGTGGAATTAATATTGATAATTCATCCCTAGGAAACCCCATCATATTAGACATTTTCACTTTGTGCACCTTCGAAGGTTGATGAGTAACAGGTGCATCAAACTCAATTTTCATAATATGTGCATCCTCTAATTCTTGGCACTCGTTGAAAAATCTCGACTTCAATTAGTGACTCTCCAACATGCCATGTTGTTAGTCTATGTTTGTTAGCACTTTTATTACTTTTTTAGTACCAAGTTCAGGTGGTATATGAGGTTCCCTTATAACCAGGGTTTCATTATCAACGCCATTCTTTCCTGTGTCTCCTGCCTGTGAAATTGTGGTTTGATTGCAGGGATGAGCCATTGGGATAAGCCATAAGCTTGATTATGTGGACAAGTCTCAGATGACTTTAGTATGGCTTCCATACTAGAGTAGGCTAAGGATTAGGACTAGAAACTGTGCAAACATTCATCTTGTCTGTTTCAAATGTGCCACATAGCCAGTAGCAGTTTTTTTTTCTTCTTGTCTTGGATTGTTTATTTGGGTCAGGAAAGATATTTCCTTTGATAGGGGCTGTTATTGGTATCTCCTCTCCTTATAATTTTAGGTGGTGTAGAGGCCATGGGTTCAAGACCCATTAGGTGCATGTAAGTTATCAATAATAAAAATTAAATTTTCTTTTTGATTGGACTGTGGAATTTATTTGTCTATGAATTTTTTTCTTTTATTTCTTCCCAACAGTTATGATAGGCTTGTCCTTTCCGAGGTGACAGTTCTTAATACCATAACAATAGTCCCTAATTCTACCTATCAGTTTCATCTTGGCAAATCTAATATTCTTATTATCTAATAAACCTATTTGATTAAAGAATTAGTCCATGTCATATAACCAATTAATGAAGATCCATGGGTCTTGACGACCATCACAGGCGCCTCTAAAATTACCATTGTACATTGATAGAATAAACTTCAACAAATTGAAATAAGATTTGGCCTGTGACAAAAGCTAGGCTAATTCTTGGCATGTGCTGCCATGGATCACACGGTTAGGCTGGGTCTTGAGTCTGGACTATAGAAAAATGCTAGTGGGCTTTATTTATTTGTTTATTTTTCATTTAAAGAAAAAAAGATACAACAGCCAAGTAGATCAAAATAAATGTCATAGAGGGCTTCTCAGTTTTACCAAAAGAAAGTTGTTCAGAGATGGGGGTCAGCATGGCAATGATCGTGGGCATCTTTGCAGTTGAACTTTGTCAATGTGGTTGTTGACTGGTATGGATCGAGCAAGGGGAGTTGCATCCGGGGAAGGGAATCGGCATGGCTGTTGATCAAAGGGAATCACACCACTTGGCTCTAGTGGCAATTAAATGAAGTTCCAGCATGACCTTTGCTTGATCATATATCGATGAGTTGAGTTTTCTGTAGTGGTTTGGTAGTGGGATCAAGTGGGTGAGTGTGGTGGCACAAGAGTCAGTAGCATTCAAGTCAGTGTGACGTTGGTTTTAGGGCGTGCTATAGAGGCCACTGGTTGAGGGCAATGACTTGACGGATTGTGATAAATTTGGATGACTGGAAAGGGTAGTGGGTTCGGATTGGAAATTGAGAGTCAATGGTTGTGGAGTATGTTTGTGGGTTCACAGGGCTAAGTTCATGGTGGTTTGGAGTTGTTTAGAGGCTTGGGGGTTGTTTACAGTGGCTTTCATCACTGATCCGTGAGGGTGGCATCCTTTTCTCTTTCTTTTTTTTTTTCTTTTTTATTTCTTTTAGTTATGATTAATATTACGAGTTTATATGGGTAGGTTGAGTGGTTTAAGATTCCAACAACTTTGACTTGTTAATGAGTTTGATGGATTTGGGTGACAATGTAGTTCACTGACAATTTGATGCAAGACAATTGTGAGTTGGAAATAAAAGGGAAAACAAGAGAATAACAAATCCTTGACTTCCCCACTAGAATCTACCTAAAATCCTAGGCTTCACCACCAAGCTTAGAGAATATCTCTAATTAGAAAAATGCTTATTTCAAATTCAATGCTTTGAACCATTCCTAGATCCTCTTTTTTATAGGCTTCTGGGTTATATTAAAGCACAATTAAATTCCATAAAATCCTCAACAGTTACAGCTAAATTTAAAATTCAAAAAGAACAATAAGTCAAAATTCAGAAATGAAATATGGAGGAAATTTTGAAATAATAAATTCTGAAACAATTTTGGTTGTACTCTCTTTATTAATTTAATCTAAATTTTGAACACTGAGGTACAAATGCTCCCCCTGTTAACTATTAAGAGATGTTGAGAGGTTTATCAAGTTTTAGTTTTTTATTGGCTTTGGACAAGATTTCAATTGGAGTAACAATCTCTTTCTAATATTTACTTCAACACTTTAAAGTTAATTCAAATTTGTACTGGGGTGAATTTGGCCACCTCTCACAGATATTAAATCTTTTTAGTTTTAAACACATTTCTTATTGGATATGTTTTATAATTACATTGAATTTTATGGTATCTAGTCACATATATAGAATATTATCCTAGTCGCTAACCCATAGAAGGCACAGAAAACTAAACAAAAAAGGTTTATAGATGCTACATATTTATTTAACAAATGTTAATAAATTAAAAATCAAATTAGATATTTTGTAGAAAATAACTTACCTGTCAATTAAGGGAGTATTAGAGAGTATGACTTTAATAGAGTAGAATGGAGAAAGAATACATGTGCTAACTAATCTTTTGGGTATCCATACCCCAAAATTTTGGAGCTAAGGCTTCGTTTGTTGTTGTTGTTGTTGTAGAAAATAACTACCTAGTGTTTGGTTGCTTTATCCAAAAGAAAATGAGTTCTAATTAGTTTAAACTAGCATGGTTTAGCTCTATTCATGACTCTTAAAACAAAATTAAAAAAGTATTAGAATGATAATGTGGAAAAAAGTGGACTTTCAAATGCTTATGTGGTAACATTAGAAGAGTCAACAAAAAGTAATAAGTTTTCATTGGGACCGTGGCTTATGTTGTTGTATTGAAAAGTGAATTTTCTATTGCCTTTTTACTATTCCTAAAGCTGTGGCGGCTAGATTGGAAAGTATTTAAAGGAATTTTCTATAGGGGTCTTTTGAGGGGAGTTTCAAGTATCCGTTGGTGGCCTGGGATAAGGTATGTTCTCCCGTTGAGAGGGGCGGCTTAGGGATAAGAAATGTAATGTCATTTAACCAAACTCTATTAGGGAAATGGTTGTGGAGATTTGGCCATGAAGTTACCCATCTCTGGCGGAGATGTATCTCCACAAAATATGGTGAGGAGCAAAAGGGGTGGTGCACTAAAGTCTGCAGGAGATCTCATAAGTGTGGCCTGTGGAGAAGTATTAATGAAGGGTGGGAGAGCTTTTCTAAGCATATATCCTTTGTAGTGGGTGAAGGAACTCGTATCCGCTTTTGGCATGATAGATGAATTGGTGAGAATACTCTTAAAGATCGCTATCCTGAGCTCTTTGTGTGTTCAACGATTATGAATGCTTGCATCTTGGAGGTTTTGTAGGCTCTAGTAGGGGGTACTGTTAGAGTGTGAAATTTAAGGTTTTATACAGCATTTGAAGATTGGGAGTTTATTGCTTCTTATTCTCTTCTTCAGCTTATCCAACCTCGTATTCCTTGGGGTGATAGGAGAGATACTCTTTGCTGGCAGCTAAAAGGGGATGGTAAGTTTGATACCCGATCTTACTACCATGTGATTCGGGGTGCCTCGAATTTTTTCTTCCTTAGAAGGGTGTTTGGAATCCAAAGATTCCTAAGGGCGTGGCGTTCTTTTTGTGGACTGCTGCTCATGGTCGGATCTTCACTTTGGATAATCTAATGCTTAAGGACTGTCCTTTGGCTAATTGGTATTGTATGTGTTGTTGTGATGGGGAGTCAGTTGACCACCTTCTTCTTCATTGTCCTGTTACTCATTTCCTATGAGCTTTCATGCTTTAGACTGTTGGCATTTATTGGGTTATGCCGGGTTCGTTGACAGGTTTATTATCTAGTTGGCATCAGTGGCTTGGGAAGCATAATTCGGAAATTTGGAATTTGGTTCTAGGGTGCTTAATGTGGAGTGTGTGGTTGGAACGAAATCGTCGATCTTTTAAAGATAAAGAAAAGACGGTGGAGGAGTTAAAGACTTTATACCAACGCACTCTATTAGAGTGGACTCGTTGTTGGGGTTTTACTGAGTGTTCTTCTCTCTCTAAGTTTATGTCTTCCCTTAGCCTAGTTTCTTGACTCCTTCCCTGTTGTTGTGTTTTGTGTTCTTTTTTCTTTTGTTGTTCATCATCATGAACATCTTGTACTTCACTTTTATTTTTTCCTTCTAATATAAGATTTCTGTTTATCTATCCAAAAAAAAAAAAAATTAAAAAGTGAAATAGACAAAATATTATCATTTATTCATTATGGTTTTTGGTAGTGTCCCACTTTTTTTGTTTTTTTGTATTCATTTTTCTTGTTTCCATGGGTGTTGGGCCACCTTAAAGGATGGATTTATGACCTAAAATTTATTTAATTTGACCTTCCAGATCTGGTGGTTGGTGCAGTCCTCTTATACTCTATTTGCTGTTTTAGTGAGGTTAAATAGTATGTATTTTAATGTGGAAACTGAGGTGGACCGCCCACAGTTTTTTGTATGTGAAGACGACAGAATATATAATGTGTAATAATTAAGGCATTGAAATTCATGACTATTTTTTAAAGAAAAATTATTTTCTTGCACCACTAATAATACTAACTGGTGTCTTAGCTTGATGATAAAAAACAGTTATCATAGAGTGAACATCATAGATTGAAGTTCTATCTTATCTATCAAAATAACAAAGAATACTGATTGAAGTAGTAAAATGACAAGGTAAGATTTCCATTTATTCATCAGAAGGAAGTAGTAATAGAAAGTATGATTTTGGACATAATAAAATGACAAAAAAGAATACATGTGGTCAACCCCCAACTGTTCTGTTGATGATATGTAGCTGGCCCCGAAGTTTTAGGACTAATATTTTGTTGCTGTACTAGTATCCCGTAGGAACCACACTGATAATAAACCTTACTTTATGTTTACTTGTGATGTGAAGTCTGCTGGTTACTGGCATGAAATACACTGTATTTGACTATTTTCTTTTTCTTTGAACTTATTTGGTCATCGGAAATCAACTGGCAGTATAAAGCAAATGATGTACTTGAAGGATGATAATGAGGATTTGGTTTTTTGAATCTCACTTCTTTTGGTAACCAAAACTGCTTTCTTTTTGTTGGATTGGTGTATATAATGCAGATTGTGCAAAGCATGACCCAGAGGTGAGTGAAGACACTGAAAAGAATTTTGCAGAGCTATTGACAGAGGAACTGAAGCTACGGGAAGCCACATCTTTGGAAAATGAGCAGCGTGCTGACATGGCTCTGCTTGAGGCAAAGAAAAGCACGTCCCAGTATCAAAAAGAGGCAGACAAGTGCAATTCAGGCATGGAAACATGCGAGGAAGCAAGGGAAAAATCTGAAGCTGCATTAGTGGCTCAAAAGAAACTAACCGCAATGTGGGAGCTCAGAGCTCGTCAGAGAGGATGGAAAGAAGGGATTGCCAAATCTCATGCTCAGACTGAGGGAAATGTCCAGACTGCCTAGAAGACCATGGCCCTGTGAGAAACAATTTTAAGGCAAGGCAACTGTTCTACATGGTACCGATTCTTTATGCTGGCAGTGATGAATTTTTACTAGCCTCACCTCCAAGAGGATTCTTCATAAATCTGTCCATCTTTTTAAGTAATATAAATTATATATTATCGTTAATAGTCAAGTATAGAAACCTCATCACTATTAAGCCTTACGGAAACTGCCAATCCCAATCGGTGCAAAAATGCCCAAATTTCTCATTTTTCCACCTCAGTTTTAGTTAAAGGTTCCACTTGTAAGATTCATAAACTAGAGACTAATATTTTTGGTCTTATTTCCAAGCCAAACTAGAAATTGTGATTAAATGTGAAAATATTTCCCTTTCTTTCTTAAAAATTCCTATTTTGTACCTATCAAAAAAATAAAAAATTCCTTTCTGTCACCGGATGTAGCTGCTTATCATGCATGGTGAACTTTTTTGGCACGCCGATCAGATTGATTTGTTCTTGTTACAAGAAGCTCGAATATGGAACTTGAAACTCAGAGCATGTATTATAAACTATTATTTTTTAATTTTTTGAGAGAAAAGTCCGTCCAATATATTATTCAAGCAGGTGGTAAATCAGCATGAACAAATTCAACAATGTTCGGAGGAACAGACTTCATTCAAACTAAAAGTGGAAATGACAACTTAGCTCTTTTAGTAAAGGCATTTGCAACATAATTACCCTGTCTAACACTATGAGAGAAAGACCAATTCTGAAGTGAACTAATGAGTGACATAAGCTGGGTTTGGATCCAGCTTATTGAAGGCTGCGTCCACGTTTTGCTGATTTTTTTTTTCGGTTCTGCTAGGGGGACAACAGAGGTAGGCGCGTACTGTGCGCGTACTGTTTACGTCCTTTTTTAACAATTTTTTTATTAAAAATGGGTCCTGCAGTATTATTCACACATTTAAAAATTATTTTGTTACAGTATTTTCAGTTTTCAGCAATAAGCTCTATCATTTAGCAAATTCCAAAGCTGGATTATACAAATCTCCATTTTTTGAAGTATTAATGATTACCTCTGAATCACCTTCAAGAACAGAATTATCCTACCCAACTTTACTGATGAAAAGAGTAGCACGCCTAGCAGCCAACAATTTTAGTAAAGCAATAGATGAAGGGTTTAGAATTTTTTCTGATAGGGAGGCCATAACCTCACTCTGGGAGTTTCTAATGACCACACTAATTCCAACTTCTGTAGTATTTGACAAAACAATTCGATCAAAGTTTGTCTTAAAATTGTACATATCGTGTGGCTTCCACTTAACACATCTTTGAGGCTTTGCTTTCACTGGTGCAGCATTGAACTCTTGTACTTGTGGAGATACTGACGAGCCTCAATATGAATTCTATCCAATGGAGTAGTATGAGTCGTTATAAGCTATTGTTCTGAATGCTTTGACATCCGATGGTTTTCTTACACAATTGTGTGGTGACTTGTAAACACTCAGATTTAACCAGCAATAGCATAATTAACAGTTTATACTTTTTATAGGATGGCATGAATGTACTTGCATTTTCATTTTTCAAGCTGTGGATGGTCTACAGTTATGGATCCTAAAATCTCAAACTTAGTTTGGCCTGGATTTTAAAGTAAAAGGTTATAGAAGATGGTCCTAAAAATCCCAGACCTAGTTTGGCTTGTATATTCTCTCTTATCAAGTTCTGAATAAAGTATTCTTCTAACTTTTTCCCGAGGAAGGAAAGCAATTCTCGCTTATTCTTTTTAGAAGTTTGAACGTTCTTTTGGGGCTTCCAATCTCTTCAAAAAGACCCATTGGTGAGGAAAAGATTGTTTGATGTCTTAGACCCAAATGATTTATCGGAACATGCCAATTCTAAGTTTGTATGAAATGTGTGCTAAAATTTTAGTGTGATTTTCATGAAAAATTGGTACTAAACATACATCTATGTCTCTTTTATTGAGTATGCTAGGAAGGTTTGAGTATCAAATTGATTAAAAAATTTAATTGATTTTTATAAATTACATGTCCCATTTTTATTCGAGTTCAATTACTCTGTCATATTTGATCCATTTATTTTATCAAATTTATTTAGAATTCTAATTAATTTTTTTTAATTAATGGCCATGTCAAGATTTATTGAGAATCAATTGTTGACTTTTAAAGTTTAATCCATTGCACTGGTGAATCAAGGAAATCCACTGATGTAACATGTGATAGAAAATTCTCATAACATCATAAGGTGATATTACTAGTGTAGTATCACTAATTATTATCCACGAGTGGTGTCACCCATTTTTATACATCATCCCTAAAACCTAGAGACTCTTCATATGTAAACCATCACTTTCCCTTATTAAACAACAATCATCAGCCCCTTAGGAGGCACAATCCCAAACATGTATCCTTTGTCCCCACGGCAAGAGCTTCCCCCTCTTCTTTTGGTTCTCATCCTCAACCTCTACCTGAAATCCCATACAACAGTTATTTCCAGCCCCTCCAAAGCTCCAAAAACAGTGCAAAAAGCCTTCTCAAACTCCAAAGAAAACTGCAAAAAATTCTCATTCCTTTTATACCTAAACATCAAACCCAGCCCACGTGCATTAATTCCTTCGGCTCAATCTAAATACAATCCATCAGATTTCCAAAGCATTTCAGGCCCACACCAATAAAAACTAGTAAGCTTAATTTTGTTCTTTCGCAAGTCCATTTACAACATAGGCCCAAACCAGCCCATTCATCATATTCACGCAAAACCAACAAAGTCAAAGCCCAACCTGCGGACCTACCAATATAAACATTTCTCAAGATTATCATCAAACCCCTAAACTTTCTTAAGGAATCAACCTCTAAACTTGTCCAAATATCAAATTGACCCCTAAAATTTTCCAAAATACCTTTTCATCTCTAAAAATTTTCAATATTATATCTTAATCCTCCAATCTTCCCAAAATCACATTTTGACCGTACAATTTTCACAAAAATACTTTTTGACTTCTAAAATTTACAAAATTTGCACAAAGGCCCTTTAGGCAACAGAAATGCATTTTCAATCTCATTTTGTGCCAAAATAAAATTTGTTTTCATTTAAAAATAATAAATTATCAACTGACATTATTCTCATATTTTATATACATTTAACCTTTGTGTTCGTGTTATTTCTTTGTGTCCCTTTGCATGATATAAAACATGTTGGTGAAAACGAATTATAAAATTGCATTTTGTATGCTACGCTATATTATGGAGTGAAGTAAGTCTCACTTAAATATATGCAAGTTACTTTCCTAGTAAATGCCATAAAATCACATGTTTAGCTATGCCCTTTTTATGTTGATTTCTAAAATAAATTGTTCACATGTACATGCATACATGTTTCCCTAGGGTAGATTATACATGTTATGCATTCATATGTCATCTTAGGATAGATTCCTAATTTCCTATACACATCATGAATTCACATGTCATCCTAGGATATTTTTGCTTCATTTTATTACATATGCACATGCATAACATCCTTTCTTTTAAAGCCAAATGTCAAATATTTTAGTCTCTATTTAAAATGGCAATATTTGAGATTAAATTTGAAACAAGATACTATCCTTTTAAATAGGTATTGTGGGGTGCTTAACACTTTCCCCACACGTAATTGAGTTTTCAGATCTATTCTTCTGGTTCGAAACATTTTGTTATTTTCTATTTTAGCTTAGGAGCCTTAGAATTTTCTGAGTTAATTTAGGAAATAAAATTAATTATACTTATGTGACCAATCACTCCTTAGAATTCCAACGGTTAGTGACTACTGCTAAAAATAAGTGTAATTAAGGAAGTTCACTAGCACACACCTCCCCCTTAGCATTGCACACATGTCACATTTTTTGCATTTTATGCCAAACATGCACCACCGAGTGAAAACCACTTGATAGTTGGGGGGGGGGGGGGAAGGGGGGAATGTCAAGCATGGCTGAAATCCAAGAACAACACCAACCACCTCAAAGTTACTTTCTTTACATGCTTTATTTCTTTATCGCCTTCATTGTATATTAATTTTCCAAACTTGTTTTAGGGTTTAGGCTTGTAAATGAGTGATTATTATGACCCTCATAGTAAAACTCATTTAAATATTATTCAATATTAAAAGTGAAGATCAATTACGGTTGGCATTCTTGGGTGTTTAACACCTTCCCAACAATGTATCCAACTCCAAACTTAGTGCCCGTTTGGTTCCACTTTTTGGACCCAAAAGCTGGCTTTTTGTGCAAAGTGGGCTTTTATTTTTGTTTGGTTGGAGTAAAACACAACTTTTTAAAGAAAGTTGCGTTTTACTCCAACACATAAACGCGCAAGCCAACTTATGGAGGATTTTCGGTCCATAATGCAAAAGTTACTGGGCTTTTCAATAGATCCGTTGGAAACACCATGGATTGACAAATTTGCCCTTCAATAAAGGGCAAGTCTTCAGCTCTCTCATTTCACTCTCTCACGCCTCTTACGCCTCTCATGCACCAAAGTTCTCTCAGCTCTCTCATTTCCCTCAGCTCCGGCCTCTCTCATTACGCCTTTAACATAAGTCTTCTTCCTCTTCTTCTTCTTTCTTCATCTTCTCAAATGGGTCCTCTGTAATTTTTTCTTTTAATTTTTTCCTTTTTTCCTCTGTAATTTTATTTGAAGGTTTCCTGCTCCGATCTTCTACCGAAGAAACACCAATCCGATTTGCTACCCAAAACCACCAAGCAACACCGATCTGCTACCCAAAACCACCAGGTACCAACACTGATCCAATTTTTTTTTTTTCACTTATGAAAAAAAAAAATTTCAGATTTTGCATGCTTTGTTCTTGCTAAAGATCTATTTGTTCTCTTGCCGGGTACTGAAAAAAATTTGTGGGTACATGCTTCGTAATTTTTTTTTTTTTTTTTTAATTTTGTGGATGCTCTGTAACATTGATCCGAAATTTTGTTTTTTTTTTTATTATTTTGTGGATGCTCTGATCCGAATTTGTGGGCACATGCTCTGTATTTTTTTTTTTTTAATTTTGTGGATGCTCTTTAACACTGATCTGAAATTTTATTTTTTTATTTTGTGGATGCTCTAATCTGAATTTGTGGGTACATGCTTCGGAATTTTTTTTTTTTTTTAAATTTTGTGGATGCTCTTTAATTTTGTATATATTTTAATTACATGCTCCATCAACCATCCAACAATCTAAGTTGGTCCTTTTTCATGTACATCTACAAAGCCTTTGAAGTGTGTTCCATTCCAGCTATCAAACTTGCTTTTTATTCTCTGTTTTTTTATCAAATACTGGTAGCCCCTTTGGATATCCAAGGTTTGAAGCAATTGTGTGCCCCGGGTTTTGCGGTACTAGTGTATATCTATGAAATAAAAAACCTGAGATGGAAAGGCCAAGAGTGTCTGCGAGGATCTTGTTGATTTTGAGAGCTTTTGCTTGTATCTGTGAGCTTAGTTTGGCTTATTGCTAAACAAACCTGAGTTTCAGAAATGCGAAATTGTAGTTAAGCTTCCAGTAGCAAAATATGAGGCCAGTCTTGTTGGTCAATTTTTGGCTAAGCCTCCTTTTTTTTGTCTGCTATGTAGTTCATTTGGTTCTGTACAGACTTAATGTGTAAATAGACTTTATTTGTTCATATTTGAGGATATTGGTATCCATGATGTTGTCCTGGATAAAAAAGGTCTAGTACATCTTCAATCAGCTGTTATTCCTCATATTGGCCATCCTTCAAATCTTTTTCAAAAAAAGAAAGAGGAAGTTTTGGGTTTTCAAGGGAAGTACGGCTAATGAGATTAAGGTGAATTTGTGGGGTGAATCACATTAGAAAGATATGCCTAACAAAACCCATAAGGCAGTGCAAAATAGTACTCATACTCATGTGAATGCAGGTAGTAATAGAGGTGGTGTAGTGCAGAGTAATTCACTTGCAGATTTGGTATCAGATTTGGTAATTTATCCCTCAAACTACCACTTTTACAAGCGCTAGCCAAACACTCAGCTTTTTCAAAAAGCACTTTTTAACAGCTTTTACCAAACAGTCAGCTTTTTAAAACTCAACTTTTTCATTATGTACTTTTTGAAAACTCAACTTTTTCATTATGCACTTTTTCAAAAAGCCCAACCAAACTCACCCTTAGTCTACTTTAGACCTTCACATATGGGATTCAAAGTTGATTCTTGGACCTACAACCGGATGGCAACTCCTTCCTCCACTCTAACCTTGAGCCAGTGGCATACTCCTAGGCCTATGTCTTGGATTGGTCCACACTAGGCTACCCAACCTCATTCCATAGAGGTCCATTAACATGGAGATCTTTATTGTAATTGATGGGGGCCTAAGCTAGGTTTCTCACAGTCACTCATTTTAAATCCAAATTGGATCAAATTATTTCAGCTTTGAAGCTCCAAATGTCTACTTTCAAATGAAATAAGTTTCACTTAAATTTATTATGGTGTAAAAGAAATGGA
Source organism: Castanopsis chinensis (assembly GCA_032878915.1). NCBI lineage: Eukaryota > Viridiplantae > Streptophyta > Magnoliopsida > Fagales > Fagaceae > Castanopsis > Castanopsis chinensis. The sequence continues at coordinate 8,985,499 of JAVQMG010000126.1, read as the reverse complement.
TAAAAGATCATTTTAGCAGATCATAACATCATCATCCTTAAGCAGCTTTTGAAACAAACTCAACCCCAATACAACTCTATTGATACAACCCAAACTTGATTGAATTACAACCCATAAAACACTTCGTTTTGATGAAGAAATTTAATCATCAATCCAAAACCTAACAAGAGTTAATGGCCAGGTTGGGAGCTTGAAACAATCTTGGAACGTGTTAAAAGCTTGGAAGACAAAATTCTTTAGTTGCGAGTTTTGTCGGGGTTAGGAAATATGCAAATAGTTTAATAGTCTAAGCCATGAATTAAGTAAACTAGTATGTAACCCACGCTTATGCACATGAACAATAAATTATAATGGTGCTATTGATGTTTAATATAGAGTATTAAATATATAGGACATTAGTTTGACCAAAACCTTTGGAGGTGCTAAAATGATTTTTCCTTACAATTTTAATGATATTGGTTTTGCCAAGTTTCTCATTACACTGTTGTTATATATAAATATAAATATATATATATATATATATATATATATATAATTTTGAAAATTACTATTGGATACTACATAGACAATATTAATTCCCTATCACTGTCCATGAAATTCTACTAAATACAGCACAAAATAAAATAATAAATTGGTTCAATAGTATCTCCTAAATTGAATACGGATAGGTGCATGGGATTGTTTAGCTCAATTACAGTTTGTTATGTTCAAGATCTTCATATAAAAAATATATAAATAGAAACTATATAAAAATAAAATACACTCATTAGTTCAGGAAAAAAAAAACAAAAAAAAATCTAAACAATTTAATTTGTATGAAAAGCTAACAAATGCAAAATCTAATTCTAATTCTAAGCAAATTTTCTCTAAGTTTTGGTTATATACACACACACACACACACACACACACACACACACACTAAGTTTATTTATATTAGACTCCTCATTTTTAACACTGAATTATCTCCCTTGGTACAAAAATTTTAAAATGTTAGATTAAATGGGACACATGGTGCAAAATTAAACTCTAATTGAAATCCAATTTTTACATAAAATTAACTCACTTGGAACAAAGTTTAAAAATTTTGATTAGATGAAACACATGGCGCAAAATTATACTCTGATTGAAGTTCAATTTAAAACTTAATTGAATTTTCTCTCAATTTTACCTATTAATATATATATATATATATATATATATATATATATATATATATAGACAGGTCTTAACGGAGAATTATTTTGTTTTTTGATGGTGCACAAAAATTGTCAATAAACTGATCGTCCTCAAACACTCCAATGAGTACTTAAAGAACAAGAAACCGAGAACCAAACAGAGAGCATTAATAGGGTGCCGGCTAAAGACCCTCCGAAAGTTAAGTTAGTAAGTGAGAAAACTCTAAGAACTCTATAGTGAAAGTGCTAGAGATTTTCTACGTACCTTGAGGAGGAGAAAGCCCGCTACTTATATAGTGGCATGGAGTATACCTATATCCCGAGACTAAAGTGGTTTTCCTTATAGGGAGGAGGTGAAGTTAATGTCACCATGATCTTTGGGACATCTACCCATCTCGGGAAGATGGAAATTACGTAGTATGGTCTTGGTGTGTGGGGCGCATAATATTTTCATATTTTCATATAGGAATGTGTGTGGAGATTACGCAAGGACATTTAGGATCCGTCGATACACCTATCCATCCTTCGGTGTGATCCATCTACATAGCCCGGGACATGTATCCATTGGCTAGGGATAGGCTTGTCTGCTTCTTCAAGAGCGAGCATCGTCCTACTACTATAACTCGGCCTTCAACTTCTATAGGTGCTGGGTATGAGGGTTCAGACGGACCCCTCTAGAGACTGTCGGCTACTAGTGCAGTCGGCTCATAACTGCTATGACGTACGTCTGCCCAACGGGCTCTAGAGTTAAAGATGTTATTTTTCTTTCCCAAAAATATCCTTATCAGCTGCCCCCTATTCCGTGTGCCATCAACCATGCCCAACGGGTTTCAAAGTAAAAAAGGGTTTTCATGGATATTAATTGTGTTATTGAGAAGTGTGTCATTAATGGAGGTAGGTAGCTTTTTCAATGAATGCTAGGTGACGCGTGGCACTCATTGATTGGCCTTATTTCTAATCAGAAGTGTCGCTTCGTATATTGCGCTCCTACGGCCTATAAATAGTTCTTCTTTCTTAGTTTTTTTTTCCTCTCTTGCTTGTTTTGACCTCAAGCCACTTCTTTGCCGCTCTCATATTCATTTGCATCCAATCCACTGTCGACTTCTTTTTACGTATGTTTCTCCACTCCCTTTCAATCATTGTCTTTTGAACTTAGTTGGTCATCATTTTTGGAGACCCGTCATACGAGTAGTTTCTTAGTATACATCTGTTGCTTGTATGTGAATACATGTCAGATGATAGAAAAGCGACGAGTGAACAATCATCGCCAGTCTGTGAGGGTGCAGGCTACGACGAAGTCTATCCTTCGGGACATTAGCCCATGGAGGATTTGACCTAGTCCTCAGAAAGAGAACCATCTGCCCATTCTCTTGTCGAAGAGGATGAGGTTGAGTGTGAACAAGAGGATGACGGTGAGGAGGGAGGGGACCATGGAGAAGGAGACAGGGTTGTAGCCAAAATGGAAGATGATGGCCATAGACCTTTCATCATTCCCTTGAATTGGACGGTGAATGACTTCTACTTGACCATCTTGTTGAAAGTTTTTAACAACCTCCGTACCCATTTTCAAATTCCTGACCACATCCCTATACAGTTGCAAAGGAAGTTTGAGAAGTTTTATTTGAGCAAAATAGCAGACATCAATTTGTATGACGCAAGTTTTACCACTAAGTGAAGGTTGCTCTAACGGAGCTACATCATTAGCTTGCCAATTATTTAAGCTTGTCTATCAGTCAAATCACCACTAATGTGTGGAGGATCTTTATTGGGGCCAAAGTGATATGGGGGCCAGTTAAGTGGGGGCAATCGTCGCCTTACACTTGAGAAATTCTTCTACTGCTACAAGCCTCAGCAGAAATACTCGTCAAAGGGTATTTATAATTTTTTGGCAAGGAAGCCATTGTTTAGATTGGTGCCAAACATGCCTGACTTCAACGGGAATTGGAAAAGTAGGTACTTTTTTGTACTAGGAACAGACTGGATACATAGAGCAATCGCATTAGTCCGTGCAACTTTTCTGTCTATTTTGCAAGAAAAACCTACTTTTTTTTTTATTTTACACACCCATTTTTACAAAACACCCACATCAGTTTTTCTATTCTGCCATCTATTTTATTTAAATAATCATTTTTCTCACTTTTTTTATTATTTCCCACCAATCCCACCACCTTACCAAATTCTCCAAAATATCACTGACATTCTCTATCTCTTTGTTTTCCACCTTCTTCTTGTTTCTTGTCTCTTCTTTTTTTTTCTTTTCCTTCTCCTTCTTACATCTTCGGCATCTTCATCTTCTTCTTCTCATTCTCATTCTTCTTCTTTTTCTTTTTCTATTTGAGTTTGATTATGGCCAGTGATTTTGGGAAAATTTTTCCACTACATGGATGGTGATTTTGGGGCTTTCCATTGACTGCTACTGCTACTACTTCTTCTTCAACACCTTGTTCTTCTAATATTTCTGCATTTTCTTCTTCTTCTTCTTTTGCAATTTGGGTTTGATTATATATATGGGTTTGATATATATATATATATATATATATATATTGAGGAGAGGGCTAGATGAATTTGGGATCTAGATTGATTTACATTTGAAGAATTTGAGGATTTGTTGTTGGATTTAAGAGAAGATAAGATGAAAAAGAGGGTAGAGGAAGAAGGAGATCAGATGAGAGAGGAGAGATAATCAGATGAGAGATGAGAGAGAAAAAATAATAAAAAAGTAAAATAGAAAGCTATAGTAACCGTATAAATATGTACGGTTACTGTAGCAACTTTGGATATTTAGAGAACTTTAGCTTGATTGATGTGGAAGATTTTAGGGGCAAAATGTGTAAAATTTGTTGTTTTTTGTATTTTGCAAAGTTTTACGTCCACTGATGTGGATGCTCTTAGGGCGTTTTAGATAATTTGGTGATTCGACAGTGTCTATTTTCTTATTCATCCTGTTAGCTTTGATTATGTCACTAACCTACTACTTTTAATTTGTTTCAGCTCAAGCCCATCTGGAAATAAGTGAGGAGCAGGAGAGTTTCCTTAGGTGCATTTGGGAAATTCTGCTTGGGCAAACAAAGTGGAAGGATTTGGTTATGCTTGACACTCTCCATGCTTTTTATGGTGGTCCAAAGCCAATAGTAGAAGCCTAACGGTTGAATGCGTATGCTCGTCAACATAAGTTTTCTTCTATCTGTCTATTTTCTTAGTCGTCTATTTTAACCTATCAGTTTTTTCTTATTCATTCCGCTATTATTTTTCAAAGATGGATAGTAGTCGGAAAAGGCTTTGGGGAAGCAAGCCGCTGCTGCTCACCTCAAGCAACGAGGGGAATTGTCGGCTTCTCCCTTTAAGGTGACGCCTCCTCCTAAAGCTACCCTCAAGAAGGAAGGGACGGGTAAGGATGAGCGTCCTTCTAAAAAGGTGATGAGAGTCCTCAAGAGGATAGTGGTCAGAAAAGGGCTTTGGGGAAGCAAGTCACCACTGCTCACCTCAAGCAACGAGGGGAATTGTTGGCTTCTCCCTTTAAGGTGACGCCTCTTCCCAAAGCTGCCCTCAAGAAGAAAGGGACGGGTAAGGATAAGCGTCCTGCTAAAAAGGTGATGGGCCACTCGATCATAAAGGACATAGACATGGACGAGTGGCGAGCATGACATTGAAGACTTGGGAGACTCCGGCCTTTTTGACCTGGCAAGGATGAGCATGCATCAAGTTCGCCTCTCTCTTTCCTTTTTTATGCGTTAAGTCTTTTATAACCATCATCTTTCGCAAGCTATGGTGAGGGTGGGATCTCTTCAATCCAAGTGCGTTGCTAAAAAGAGGGTGGTCTTTCGCTAACGTATTCGTTTAGAGCACGAGGTCGACCATCTGGGTCAATATAAGGAAGTTGATCGTATCCTCAATGTCGAGGTGAACGAGAAGAAGGTCGAGCTGGAGGCAGCCACTCGTCGATGTGAAGAGCTAGTCAAATAAAACATTAACCTAATGACAGAGCTGACCACTCTTCGTGAGCAAATGAAGTAGGCTAAGGCTGACGTGGAGTATCGAACCTCTCAACCTTTCTATGATGAGTTGGGTGGCTTGTACGACGATGGCTTCAAAGATTGCCTTAAGCAGGTGGCCACACTTTACCCCAACCTAGACTTGTCCTAAGTGGTGATTGACGGTACCATTCCGCTAACACTTAACGGTGCCGACACTATCACGAACAAAGCTGATGGTGTTGTCCATTTGAGGGAGGAAGAGGTAAAGGAGCTTGATCATATTAAGGTCGATGTTCAAAACGTCCTTGAAAGCCAAACTATTCCCGAAGGTCCGTTCCCAAGGGTTCATCTACTCTTGACAATCTGTCAGCTCTCGAAGGCCAATCTATTCTCGACGCTCCTCTGACCTAAGCTTGCTCTCTTTTTTGTCATTTATTTTGGTGTTTTGTAAGAATAATTTCAAAACAATGTTGTTCCCCGTTTTGGGCTTACGTATTAACTTTTATCCTCGTTGGGATTGTTAAGGCTTTTATTTTATTTATCTTGTTTTTTATCATTCATCGCTTTTATTTATCTTTTTTTTTATTATTATTATCATTCGTCACTTGTGTTCTTTGTTCGTTGAATCTCTTTCACTTCTATGTTTATTGTGATTGTGCGCATGCCCTCTATCCGTCATAGGGACTTGGATTATTTGTAAGCGATATTATTTCTATGGGTATTCGTCCACTCTGTAGGTAGGATTTACAAATATCTCTATTTTGTTGGTTTTCTTGACCAACCATCTAGGTAAAATTGGATTTTTTATACCAGGTTCTCCTTGGGGCCCTTGGGGATATGTCCATACCATAGGTAGGACTTAAAATTTTTTATAACTAGTCACCTGTTGGTGTTCATGGTGATCAGTCCCCCTTAGAGGTAGGACTTAATAAATTTTAAGGCCAAGGCTCTTATTGGTGTCCTTGGTGACCTGTCCACCCCGTAGGTAGCACTTAGGATTTCCTTGACCAAGTACCTGTCGGCATCTTTTTGGTCATCTGTTCCTCCCATACGTAGGATTTAGGATTTTTTTGGTACCAGGTACCCGTTGGTATCCTTGGTCATCCGTTCACCCCGTGGGTAGGACTCAGGAATTCTTGTGACCAAGTACCCGTTGTATCCTTGGTTATTTGTCTACCCTGTGGGTAGGACTTAAGGTCATTCGCCCGTCGAGCTTTAAAGTCTTAAAACTTGAAAACTAAACAAAATAAGAAACATAGTTTGTAGCTTCTGGTACTGCTACTGATAATACTTCCTCAGGTGCTCGGTGTTCCATGGTATGGACATAACAGAAATTGTTGGAGTCGCCACCTAGTTTTTGCAATGGTCTAGGAACCATATATATAGTGTGCTCTTGAGGAAGGATCATTGATCTTACTACCAGAGATATAGGTCCAGAGTTTAGGTACATTCTTGGGAGGTGTTAAGCATTTAAGACCACCCAACCCTAAGGTTGGCCTCCCATCATTGTGTCTTACATCTTAACCTCAATAAAATCGTGTTTAATAATTATATTCTAACTTACACACACACTAGCATATATCTAAGCATACAACATGGAATCATTCATCCCAAAACACATACATATCCATCCACAAAGCATAAGAAAACCAAACCCACATATACAACCCTAGCATGTGAAAACCCAATCAAACATGATTTGTCATATCATAGCATACCCTTACATCTCATCCTAACATTCACATTCATCTCTAATATCAGAACAAGATCATATCATAAATGCATGAACATTTCCAATGCATGAATTACCTTTTACTTACTTTGCAGTAACTCAACACCTATAGCATTATGTATGAGCATATGAACGCTTGATTATGGCATTGAAACAAAGCAAAAACAAGATAAAATCTAATTCTAACATGTGCTAGTAAACAAACAAACAAACATGTGAAAGCAGAAACTTTGGAAGCATCAAAATGTGGAAAAGAAGCTAAACAAAACAAACATGTGAAATCAAAAGCAAAACAAAGAAACTAAAATTAGGGTTTCTAGGTAGTGGCTCACGCACGCAAGAACAAACCTATGTGCTCATAATCAAGCCTACGTGCACGGGCAAGATTATACATACACAAGTTCTTGTCCAAAAAACCTAAAAACACAAAAACATTGCAGAACCTCAAAACATAAATTCTAACAACCTAACATGCATTTAAGCATTCAAAAACTTAAACCTAATCTAGAAAAGGCATATTAAAACATATTATAACAAACAACTAAAGCAAGCAAAAAGATTTAAAGGCAAAAAATAAAAGAAAGGAAAATGAAAAGTTTAGACTAGATACCTCACACCAAAGCTTTCCAAGCTTGATTTTTGGCTGTTCCCCTCAGTCAAGTTTATTCACAAACCAATAAGAAAGTGATTAGTAACGTTAAACTAAAGGATTGGGCCAGAAAAGGTCCCAATCAAATAAAATTAACTTGAGGGTGTTTTGTGAAAAACTCCCTTTTAATTCATTATTTTCTAGTGAATCTTGTATTTTTCTCGTGAAATTTCTATGTGTTTTGAAAATGTGCCATGTAAGGCTTTATATAGTGGAAAAAAATGGGGTTTGGAATGGCTCCTAGACGATCTAGGATTCATTCCAAACCTTTGCCATTATTGTAGAAAACTTGCATTTTTTATGTTCTTAAAACCCTAGCAGCATATATAGGAATGTTCATGCATATACGCAGGCTACTGTTCATGTACATGGGTCGAGGCCTTCTTTGGCTATTTATTTCCAAAATTAAATTTTTGCTCATTTAAAAGAGCTATATTTTCCATTTTAACACTCCTCACGTCAATTTGATATCTGATTAGGCTCTAAATTGGCCTTGGGCTTTAGAGTTCATGCATCATTGGGGAACGGGGGGTCCAAGTCGTAAGGGATACAAAATGCGGTGTCTACACATGGGTGATAGAGTCTCTACCCGTCGAGGTTATCTAGGTGGTAGGTCCCCTTTCTATGGTAGTCAATGATCCCGTAAGGTCCTTCTTAGTTAGGGCCTAACTTGCCCTATGTAGGGTCTTTGGTAGTTGTCATCACCTTCCTTAGGATTAGGTCCCCAACCTGAAAATGACGAGGTTTGACCTTGGTGTTGTAATCCATTGCCATTAGGTCCTAATAATGCGCGATCCGTTGCTCCGCATTTACCCTGACTTCATCTAGAAGGTCCAATTATAGACGCATTCCCTCTTCATTCCTTCTTTCGTCATGGTGGGCTACCTTGTAGTTGGTTAATCCAACTTCTGTCGGGATGATAGTTTCACTTCCAAATGCAAAGCAGAAGGATGTTTCGCCCGTAGTCGTGCGAGCCATGATTCGATATGCCCATAACACACTTGGTAGTTCATCCGGCCATATACCCTTTGCCATCTCAAGTCGAGTCCTGATCATATTGAGTAAGGATCAGTTTGTAACCTCAACTTGACCATTGGCTTGTTAGTGGGCAAGGGATATATAGTGGTTTTTATTCCCAGCTATTGGCAGAAGTGCCTAAATGCATTGTTATTGAATTGCTTTCCATTATCAGAGACGAAGACTCTGGGGGTACCAAAGCGGTAAATGATGCTTCTTTAGATTAAGTCTCGGACATTTTTCTCAACGATAGTGGTCAAAGGTTCTACCTAGACCCATTTAGTGAAATATTCAATCCCTACGACGAGAAATTTTAGTTGCCAAATTGCCATGAAGAAAGGTCTCATTATGTCAAGCCCCCACTGAGTGAATGGCCAGGGAGTGTTCATTTGAGTAAGCTATTCTAACAATTGTTGTATGATGTTGCTGAAGCATTGGCATTTGTCGCACGCCTTCATGTAGAACTAGGTGTCCTTCTACATAGTGGGCAATAGTACCTTGCTTATATGAGTTTTTGAACCAGCGATTATGCTCCTAAATGGTTTCCACATACTCCCTCGTGGATTTCTCTCATGACATAGTCTGCTTCGTCGGGGACCAAGCATCTCAAGTACAGACAAGAGAAGCCTCTTTTGTAAAGGACATCTCTAATTAGTACAAAATGTGACGACAACACCTTCAGCCTTTGAGAGGCATTGTGGTCTTCCGAAAGCATCCCATTCCTAAGGTAGGAGACGATTAGTGTCGTCCAGTTGACTCCCATAGGGATCACCTGTACATTTATTTTGTTAATGGCAAATGAGTATTAGATGAAGGATAGTACCTAACTGATGATGACTATGTGTTCTGCGGATGCTATTTTGGCTAGACAGTCAGTTTTCTCATTCTCTTCCCTCAGGATTTACATAAATTTAGCCAAGAACTTCTGGCTTAACATTTTTTTGACCATGCTTAGGTATTGCTTCATCCGTTTTCCTTTGACCTCATAGTCTCCGTTGATATGTCTAACGATAACTTGCGAGTCGCTGTGTATGACTACTTAAGAAGTCCCTGCTGCTTTAGCCAGGTTAAGACCTGTGAGAACTTCTTCATACTCGGCTTCATTGTTGGTTGTCAAAAATTGAAGACAAACTGCACACTCTATCAAATCCCCCTCTGGAGACTGTAGGACAACCCCGACTCCTTCAGCGTGTTAGTTGGACAAGCTGTCCATCCGTATCATCCATGGTGAAGGTCTTTCGTCTTCATCTTCTTTTGTTATGAACTTGGAGACGAAGTCGGCCAAAGCCTGTGCCTTGATCGTAGTTCTTGGACGATATGTATGTTAAACTCATCAAGTTCTATTGCCCATAAAACTTCCGCCCAGCTGCCTTCGAATTGTTCATCGCCTTCCACAATGGCTTGTTTGTCTAGACCACTATGGTGTGTGCTTGGAAGTATGGCCTGAGCTTGCAGGCAGCCGTGATTAGGGAAAAGACTAGTTTCTCCATAAGGGGTACTTATCTTTTACCCTTCGAAGTGCTCGGCTAGTGTAATAGATAGGTAATTGTATGTGGTCCTCTTCCCAAATAAAAGCTAAACTCACAATTGTTAGGGATACAACCAAGTAGAGGGAGAGTTCCTCACCAAGCTCATATGGACTGAGTAGCGGTAAGGACACAAGTTACACCTTTAGCTCTTTGAAGGCCTTCTAGCATTCATTGGTCCACTTAAATGCCTTCTTTAGTATTTTGAAGAATGGTAAACTTTTGTCCGTTGCCCTAGAGACGAACCTGTTGAGAGCCGCCACTCTACCATTCAAGATTTGTACTTCCTTGATGTTCTTTGAAGGCATCATTTCCAAGATGGATTGTATTTTAACGGGGTTGGCCTCCGTGCCACATTGTGACACCATGAAGCCTAGAAAATTTCCCGATGATACTCCGAACAAGCATTTGTTGGGATTAAGTTTCATGTCTTAGAGACAGAGAGTCTCAAATGTTTCTCATAGGTCGTCTAGGTTACGATCCTCTTTCTTGCTCTTTACTAGCATGTCGTCTACATACACTTCGACGTTCCGTCCAATCTGCTAAATGAACATCCTATTCACAAGTCTTTGATAAGTTACTCTCGCATTCTTCAATCCGAATGACATGACTTTATAGCAAAAGAGCCTTTGGCTCGTGATGAATGAAGTTTTTTCTTGGTCGACTTCATCCAGCCTGATCTAGTTGTAGCCAGAGAATGTGTCCATAAAGTTTAGTGTTGACACCTCATTTTGCAACCCGCATTTAACCTCACTTGGAGGGTAAAAGGGTAATTTCACCTTGAAAAAATGCATCTTGATTTTGGTCATTAGATCCTTAATCTCATTTCACCAAAATGATCTTGATATTATAACGATCAAATCGATTAGTTATAAGCCCTAATCGGTCCATCAAATTGAAAGTTATCATCAAATCAAGTTTTAATGGCCGAGATGCATTATCACAAATTGAGTCCGACCTTATGTGATTATGAACAATTGATTCCAATTGGTTATAATTATAATCAATTTGAAATTAATGATGTGTCATAATTTGATTAGTTAGGACTACATTTTATGGTAGGGTTGCATACACCTAATTAATTAGATAGTTAAACATTAATTATTCAATGAGTAATTTGTGCAATTATCTTTTAATTAGGGTAAATTTGGAACTAATTAGGTCTGAAATGGGAGTGATTGGAGCCTATTAATGTTAATTGGAAACTAATTTGGGACCTATTAATGTTAATTGTGCTGAAACCATTTTTCTAAGAAATGACCTCTGCTCACTATTTCGTTGATATCTCTAAGAATATTTTGAATCTGTGAATGAGGTTAATTTTCCTAGAAACTAGACATCCGGGGCTTCAATTTGAGTACAAGAACAAGACAATTCCGATCAAAATTGAGTCAGATATGATTTTTCAAAGTTGGCTCTACAAGCTGTTACAGCAGCTACGGGAAAACCGAATTTTGGCTTGCTCCTTACTCCCACCAATCTTTCCATTTAATGCACCAAATCTCCCCAAAGGCTAAAATGAGGTCTAGGTTCATGATTCTTTGTCAACCCTCATTAATAGCCTTCCATTCATATTTCCTCCACCACTACTATATAAACCCCTGCCATCTCCTTCATAGAAACACAAAAAAACCCCCCTCTCTTCTCATCTCTTGAGTTCTAGGAAGTTGAGTAGTCTTGTCATATTTTGGTCTTCTTGAGACTCAAAGTATTGAGTGAGACTCACTCTTCCTCTCCTAACTCTTCTTTTCCTCCACCCATAGGACCTCCCTCAAGAATCTCTTCATCCACCATATGGATCTTGCATAAAGGTATAATATCCTTTCTTAACTTGTTTTTTGTGTTGCCATGATAAGAATTTAGGATTAAAGCATGATATTAATTATTTAAATTCTCTTGAATATGTTTGAATGTTCTTATGTGTTCTTCATATGTTCTTGTTGTTCATCACATATTCATGCATAAGCACTAGTTTTGATCTTAAATCCACATCAAAGATATAAAAAAATATGTTTGTTTCATAATTCTTTCAAATCCTTGAATCTAGGATATCACCATACATAGGGATGGCCATACCCATTGGGTAATGGATATCCAACCCTACCCGATCCAAATGTTTCGGGTAGGGTATAGATATTACCCGAATTGTTCGGGTAGGGTATGGATATTATCCAAACCCGATCCATAAAAAAAAAAAAAAAAAAAAAAAAAAAAAAAAAAAAATTCTCACCGAATGAAACCCTTAAAAAATAACAGATAAATTAAAATCAAAATTATGCAAAATGAAAAGAAACAAACCAAGCGGACTGTTCACACTCACCGGAAAAGGTTTGTCTCGCCAGAGTAAATTATGCAATCAATATTATTAAATGACCGATCGGACTGTTCACCATTCGTCTAGCATCATCGTTTACCAACGGCATCGGAAACACCTCACTGGAAAAATATCGTTGTTGTTCGGTCGAAGATCTGATTCCCATTCATCCATATCAGCATCTCCGCCTCTAAATGACCGATCGGACTGTTCATCTGCGTCATCGTTTTGGTCATCGAGCTCTCTATGAAGCTTTCTTCGCAAAGCTCTTTGGTCACTCACCGACGGCGAGATACTAACGACACACGCGATCGCGACGATACATCGTGCTCATCGGCGTTCGACGAGTGCTCACCGTGACCACGTGTGTCGTTGTATCTCGCCTCCATTCTCGTTGCTTGAGCTCGCCGTCGGTGAGTGACCATGCCAATGATTTCGAGGATGCAAGGGATCTAAACACCTTTTCGACTCGAGCTTGGAGCTATGGTCTATGGATTCCGAGGATGCCATTAAAGGAGAAGGAGATTTTTTGAGGGTTTTTTTTTTTTTTTTTTTTCATAGGAATTTTTTGAGGTTTTCATTCGGTGTGTAGTATGTTTTTTAAGTAAAATCTTTTGCTCTTTCAAAAAAAAAAAAACAAAGTAAAATGTTTTAGATTTAAAAAAAAAATAAAATTAAATGGGTTTCGGGTAGGGTATGGATATCCATGGATAATATATCCGGGTAAGATTTGGGTATGGATATTAATGGGTATTGGTATTTGGATATCCATGGGCAAACTTTTCAGGTAGGGTATGGGTATACCCGATCCATACCCTACCCATGGCCATCCCTAACCATACACACACATTCACTAAAATTCATTCTTCAATCCCAATGCAATACTTAATAAATTAATTTAGGGTTTATCACATGCACACACCTTAAATTCAACATGCAAATTGATTGACACATTGAATGATGTGATATGAATGTTGGCTACCATAGTCTAGAAGACCGGTTTCACCGGGCAAGGTGGGTGCCTAACACCTTCCCACCTTGTAACATAGCCCCCGAACTTAGATCAAGGGTTAGTAGATCAAATGCTTGTCCATGTAATTTTCAATTTTTAAATTGTAACTAGGAAACAAAGCCATGTACTTTTTCTTAGATTGTATCTAAGACCAAAGCCATGTAATTTTCCTATGACCAATGTAAATTCAATTGAAAATTAATAAAATGATGAATTTTTCAATTTTGGTTTTCTTATTTTTCCAATAATTAAATAAGTGGCGACTCCATTGTAAAACCTTTAATCTAAAGGGAAAAATATAACTAGTTGAACCTCCATTTTGAGAGGCAATAACACGACTCCATCCATTCACGTGGGTTTGGCCCAACACAATCATAATAAAACAGGCCGGGGGCGCGGTCTCTCACACTTAGTAACTAATGTCCTACTTTCGAATCCACGAAGAGGTCGATATGTGGGAGTGGATAATTGTCCTTCAGGCAAGCTCTGTCCAAGTCGGTAAAATCCACACATATCCTCCATTTGTCGTTCGCCTTTTTAACCATCACTAAGTTGGCCAACCAATCAGGTTACACCTCTCTAATGAAATCCACTTCTAGCAACTTGTAAACTTCTTCTGCTATGGCCTTATCTCTCTTTTGAGCAAAGACTCTCTTCTTCTGTCAGATGTGAGGGAAAGATAAAGACACATTGAGTTTGTGAACCATGATATTTGGGTTAATCCCCAACATGTCCTCATGGCTCCAAGCAAAGACGTCCTGATTGTTCTTCAAGAAGAGGGCAAGTTCTTTGCGGATTGAAAGGTCGGTCTGTATGCCAACGCAGGTGATCCAACCAGAGTAGTTGTCGTCTAGGGAGATTACATCCAAGTCTTCTATTGGTTCTACCATAACCCGTCGTTCCTTGATGTTTAGTACTTGTAGATGATCATCCATCTCCAACATGGCTATATAACATTTGCAAGCCGCCATCTAGTCTCTGTATGCTTCTTCTAACCTATACTCCGTCGGGAACTTCACCAACAAGTGGTACATAGACGTGGCTGCTCTCCATGCATTGAACGTAGGTTGCCAAATGATGGCATTGTAGGCTGAGGAGTAATCGACGATTAGGAAACTGACCTCCTTAATGAGCTGCTGAGGATATGCTCCAATGGTCACTAATAGGGTGATGGTCTCAATAGGGAAGACCTTTTTTTTTTGTATCACCAAACCCTACTAACAGCATATCCGAGGGCAGGAGCCACTCCTTGTCGATTCTCATTTGCTGGAAAGCAGGGTATTAGAGGATGTCAGCCAAACTCTCATTATCACCAAACCCTACTAACAGCATATCCGAGGGCAGGAGCCATTCCTTGTCGATTCTCATTTGCTGGAAAGCAGGGTATTAGAGGATGTCAGCCAAACTCTCATTATTTACCAACACTCAATGAGTAATGAATTTGGCTATCGTCAACTTGATGACCAGAGCATCATCATGGGGGTGGTGGAGTCGTCAGGCGTTATCTTCCGTGAAGCTGATGGCTGAGTTGTTGACCTTTGTCATTTTAGGAAATCAACTTGAAATCTAGACACTTTTCACCTTCCATAAGTATTCCTTCCTTGCCTTCCTGAAGGAGCTAGCCATTGCATTTCCTCCGATTACCATTATTTCCCCGAGCGGAGCCCTTGGTCGCTCTTCGACCCATCGGTTGAGCTCGAGGTGCCTTGGCAGGTTTTCTTCACCCTTAACGAATCTCCGTAGTTTCTCTTCCTTGATAAGGGCTTCTATTTGTTGTTTTAGGTTGTAGCATTCGAAAGTGTCGTGCCCATTATCTTAGTGAAAATGGAAATACTTGTTTCTAGGCTTTTTGTTTGGATAGCCCTTTAACTTTTCCAGCCACGTCAGTGCCAAGTCATCCCTTATCTACTTGAGGAATTGGTCAAGCAGGGTATTTAGTGGGGTGAAGTTGACAGTCCTCCTAGGCCTTCGGTCAATTGTCCCAAAAACGGCGCCAACTAATGTTGCACAAAAATTTTCAATGAACTAATTTTCCTCAAACACGCTCTAATGGGTACTTGAAGAACAAGAAACCAAAAACCAAACAGAGAGCACCGGTGGAGTGCCGGCCAAAAACCCTCCGAAGGCTAAGTTAGTGAGTGAGAAATCTCTAAGAACTCTATAGTCAGAGAACTAGGAATTTTCTGTGTACCTTGAGGAGAAGAGAGCATGTTGCTTATATAGTGGCATAGAGTAGATGTAGATCTCGAGAGTAAAGGGGTTTTCCTTATAGGGAGGAGGTGGAGTTAATGTTGCCGAGATCTTTGGGACATCTTTCCATATCGAGAAGATGGAAATCACATAGTATGGTCTTAATGCTTGGCGCGCAAGATATTTCCATATAGGACTATGTGTGGAGATCACACAAGGACAAGCAAGATTCGTTGGTACTCCTATCCGTCCTTCAACGTGATCTGTCTGCCTAGTATAGGACATGTATCCTTCGGTTATGCATGGGCTCGTACGCTTGGTCATCAAGAACAAGCATCGTCCTAGTGCTATAACTTGGCCTTCAACTTCTGTGGATGCTAGGTACGAGGTTTTGGACAGACCCCTTTGGAGACCATCGGCTACTGGTGTCGTCGGCTCATAACTGTTGTGACATACATTTTCTTGATGGGTTCTAGAGTTAAAGATGTTCTTTTCCTTTTCCAAAAATATCCCTATCAGTTTTGTTTTTTCCGAGCTCATACCCAGAAAGTTCACACCTAGTTGTGTGGAGCCTGTCAAGTATAAAGAGACATTGCATATAAATGTCTCGCACAACTACACTATTTATACATTATTCTTCTACTTATAAGAATTAAGATTATTATCATATATATTACAAAACCTCTATTTCATCATCATCAGCATAACATCATGTTAGTTGATCCACCATCAATATATACAAATTTGTCACGGAATTTGACCCAACACCAGTGCTCAATTATCGGAGCAATTGAATTTGCTTTCGCAGGCTACAATTAAGACATTGACAAGGATAATTGCATTCTTTCTTGCCTTCAACACTTCCACGATAAACACGGTCCAAAAATGAAAAACAAAATGTAGATAATCCTTCATGCGTGTTTGGTGTATAACTGTTAAAAAGAAAATACTATATAATAAAATTTAGGCTTAGAAACTGTGGTTGTGCCAAGTGGCTTCACTAAATTGCATAAATTTTTATAGATTTTTTTTTAAAGAATAGATATATTTTTCTTTTCCTATAATTTATAAGCGGATAAAAATCATAATTTTTTTTATAAAACCAGCAACACAGTAGTATAGTACACATTTATGATTTTAACTTCTCTTATAATTTCTAAGTTGATTAAATGGATAATTTGATTACAATCCAAACTTTATCTTTTTTTTTCTTTTTTTGATAGGAAGAGATAAACTTTTATTCAATAATTAAGCAACAACAGCGATGTCTTGAGCATAAGCTTGCTCAACATGGCTCAGACAAGTCCCCATCCATGCAACATAGCTAGCTAAAGACTTTGCATACTGAGCTAACATAATATCCCTGCCTTTTTGTGTGTGAGAAAGTGCACGAACTGAACCAGCTTTCTTGCTGTTGACAGCACCGTCAATATTGACCTTATATTGCCCCTTCCTTGGTGTCTTCCATTTGACTGGTTCTTGGCTCACTGCCTGTAACTTTGTCAATCCCTAATTGGCCAACTGATACTCGTCCGTCAAACCATAAACGTGCTTCAAAGTCGTCCTACCAAGCTTACCCAAGCCACCAGTACGTACGACATTTCTCTCTTTCCAAATACCCTAACACACGGACACGAACTTCTCCATCTGTTAGGGTTTGTGCCCTAAAATCCAATTTATTGGTATGTCATAATTAATTAAATTGTTTAATTATATGAGACTATTTATAAATGAACTAATGGGACATTATCATAGTCTATGAGATGCATTGTATGTGATTTATGTGATTTAGTCATAGAAGATGTAAATCACAAGTTCCTTGTAAACTCAAAATGTAGTTCGTAGTCGGTAATGAAATTAGGTGTTTCATCTGCGAAAACTATAACACATCAACTAAGATGATTTGTCTTGATCATGGAAGCAGAGACTTCCAGTGGATGTGTTAATGTGTCTTAAGAATTAAGACATATTGAACTGGACCGTTGTAAGATTAATTATTCAATCAACAACTGTCACCAGAATAATTAATCTCACGACTTCTAATTTCATATACTCTCAATCCTGAGAGGGTAGTGGAACTGATCATGAAATGTAGGTTACTTTGATATATCAGGAGTGAGATTTAATATTCATGGTCAAAATCTCAGTATGTTGGGTAACCACACGTAGTGTTAAGGGAACACATATTGTCAAGATGGAATCTATAATCTCTTTTGTAGAGACACGAAATATCCCCTTAAGATAAGTTTAATGGGAACTAGTTATTCAAGGCGCCCACTTTAGTAAGGAGTTACTAAAACTTATATTTATTGAAATTCGATTTCAATAAATGTGAACAACTAAAATATTAAACCGGGTATTCAAGGATAAAATAGTTATTTACAAAGCGACAGTTTATTATAACTTTGTTCAATATGGGTATTTCATAGAGGGGTCAAATGATATCATTAGAGTCTTGGAATATAATTTATTAATAAGTCCTAGAGTGCAATTATATTTATATAGTGGTATTAAATATAATTAATGGTAATTTTGAACTTGTTAACAGTTGACAGAAAAGCCCAAGGTTCATTAGAGCTAGAGTCATATTTGTTCCCTTTGGTCCCATTTCAAGCCACAAACTAAAGCCCAATTAGATAATTAGATTTTATTTAATAATAGTTATTAAATAAAGTAACTACCAAGGTAGTTAGAATGTACGTATGATGAAAAGAAAAGATAACAGTTTTTCTCTACAAGGAGAAGAAAAAGGATTTTTCTCTGAGAATCATCGTACATAGAGACTGATTGAGAGATCACACTTCTTGAGCACAATGTGGAATTGAGAAGAAGATTAAAGGTATTCTCAAGTCTTGGTTTTGATTTTCACTGCATCAAGGTACGCTTTCTATTCTTGGTTCTAAAATTCAAGGTTACATATTATTTATCATGAATGAAGTAGACCGTGTTTGTTGCTTTCGCTGTATGTTTTGTATAAGATGCAAAACCAGATTTTCCAACACTGTCAATCTTGGTTGCGAGTCCTCGTGCCTCAGAAACAACTCCATTACATCCAAGAAATTCCTGTTGGGACCAATAACGAAGGGGAGAGTAATCTTACTCAAATTCCGCACTCCCCTGGCGTGAGTGCAAAACCAAAGAATGTGAAGGATGTTTTCCACCAGATCGCCATATAGTACACAACCATCTTACACCCCAATGCATCTCCGCAACAAAGCCTCTTTGGACGCTAGAATGTCCCTACAAGCCTTACACGCAAAATGTTTAACTTTTTGAGGCAGGTTTAACCTCCATATTCCCTTCTAAACCTTTTTTAGCTGACGGATCTGAGCAATCTACTGTGCCACAATCCCTGTTTTCCTTATAGGCCAATTTGTAAGAACTTTTCACCGTAAATTTGCCGCTTGGTGTTTTAGTCCATATCATTTTGTCCTTTGGATGATGCAAGCTTAACAGAATGCTTAACATGGAATCCACATCTTCCTCATTGAAGCATCTTCAAATCAGCTCTGATTTCCACTCCATGGATGCTCTGTTTATAAGGTCAGAAACTAGAGCAACATTTGGGCATGAGGTTTGACTGTAACAACCTTGTATGTAATTGGCTTCGGAATCCACTTGTCACGCCACACTCTCACACCTTCACCCGAACCTATTTGCCATCTCATGCCCCTTTTCACCACCCCTTGAGCTACCATTATGCTTCTCCAAGCATATGATGGGTGGCGGCCTAACTCTACCTCTATGAAATCATAGTGGAGAAAGTATTTTGCTTTAAATACCCAAGCAAACAGAGATGTGGAGTTTGTCTGTAGCCTCCAGCCTTGCTTCGCCAATAGCACTAAATTGAACAGCTGTAAGTCTTAGAAGCCCAACCCTCCCATTTCCTTTGGCATGCACATTTTTTCCCAGCTTAGCCAAGATAATTTTTTCTCATCTTTAACCTGGCCCCACCAGAGTTACTGAATCAGGCCAGTGAGTTCATCATATCATTTCTTGGGCAAGAGGAAGGAAAACATGGAATATGTTGCTACAACTTGCCAACTGATTTAATTAATATTTCCTTACCAGCAGTCGTCAGGAGCTTCTCCTTCCACCCCGAAACTTTACTTGCAACCCTCTGTTTTAAGTTGGTGAAAGTATTATTTTTTGAACGACCCACCAAGGAAGGTAGCCCGAGATAGGATTCTTGAGGCCGAATTACATTTGCACCAAACATTGTCTTGATAGATTCCTTTATGTTGTCTGTTGTATTAGGACTAAAGAATAGGAAGGTTTTCCCCCGATTTAATTGTTGCCTAGAAGATTGTTCATAGACCTGTAACACCCTTTGTATTTCTGCACACTCCTCTAAAGTGGCTCTCCCAAATTTGAGGCTACAATTGGCGAAGAAAAGATGTGACACTCTAGGGCCCCACCCGAGGCAGCCACTCCTCTTAATCTTTTCTGTTAAACTAAGCTATGGAGTAAGGCAGAGAGTCCCTCCGCACAAATGAGAAAGAGATATGGAGATAATGGGTCTCCTTGACTGAGCCCACACGTAGGATGTATTTCCCCACATGGTCAGCCATTAATCCTTATAGCATACGAAACCGAGGACACGCACCTCATTACAGTTTGCACCCAATGTTCATGGAATCCTAGCTTTAACATAATCTGCTTCAAGCACTCCCTCTCTACACGGTCATAGGCTTTGCTCATGTCCAACTTTAATGCCAGTTCTCCATTTTTAACTTTCCTCTGCTTGCCAATATGATTCATCACTTCATGAGCCACTAAGACATTGTCCGTGATTAACCTTTTTGCAACAAAAGGCACTTTGGTTTTCACACACAATCTTCTGCAACACTAACTTCATTCTATTTGCCACCACTTTTGAGGCCAATTTGTAAGCCACATTGCACAGACTTATCAGACGGTAATCTGTAACTCTTTCCAGGCTTTTTGTTTTTGGGATTAGCACAATATGGGTCTCGTGAAACTTTGGCGACGCTAAACCATGGTTAAGAAAATTCAAAGTCGTGCTTACAACAATAGATTTAACAATAGGCCAAAAATGCTAATAAAATAAAAGAGGCATATCTTCAGGGCTTGGGGCCGTCAAGGGGTGCATCTGCTTCAAGGCTTTCTCGACTTCTTGGGCATGAAACTCCCTGATCAGTAAGTCATTCATTCTGACTGAAACTTTTGGCTCGACGGCATCAATAAGCTCCCTCTCAATCCAAGGCACTGAAGAAGTAAAGAGATCATCAAAATACTACACGAACGCTCAGCCAATCTGATCCTCATCTTCTATCCACACATTGTTAGAATCCATTAACCTGCTAATAGTATTGTGCTGTAGGTGGTTGGATGCTTTGGTGTGGAAGAATGTTGTGTTTTTGTCCCTTGCTTTCAACCAATTATTTCTTGACCTCTGTAACCACATATCTTCCTTAATGATTAAAGCTTTATTTAACTCAAGCCTAGTCTCATGGATGTCATCCAAGACCGAACCACCAAGGTTCAAGTTCTCCAACGTTTGAAGCTTCTGCTGCAAAGCCACAACTCTTCTACCTACATGGCCAAACACATTTTTGTTCCACGACTTCAAGGCAGCCTGACATTCTTCCAAGCAGCTGGTAAGTGGCCATTAAGAGCCCATAATTTCGCCTTTTACCCAAGCTTCCTGAACAATCTCACCGTATGCTTCATCTCTAAGCCACATAGCTTTAAAGTGAAAGAGTTTTGCCTTCCTGTACTTTCGCTGTAGAGGGTTGGTCACCTTTAGGAGAAGTATAATATGGTCAAATATGGAGGGGGAAATATGAAACAACTTAGAGCTAGGAAACATCCCCACCCAATTGGTTGACACCAGTGCACGATCTAACGGTTCTTGGACCCACCACAACTGCCCAATCTCCGCCACCAGGTGAATTCCGAACTATTATACCCTATATCCCTGAGATTGCATCTACTGATCGCATCTTGAAATTGTTTCATCTGGCTCTCTTGTCTAGTATTGCCGCCTTCCTTTTCACTTGCAAACATGAGCTTGTTATAGTCTCCCATACATTCCCAAGATAAATCACTGCGAGTGCTGAGAGTTTCCAATAGAGCCCATGATTCGCTTCGTCTGCTAGTATCGGGGTGTCCGTAAAAACCGGTGAACCTCCATTTCCTTGCACTCTGCTCCTCTACTACGATAGCATCTATATGGTTAGGTGAGTATGTTTGCACCTCCACAGTTGTAGAACACTTCCAAAAAAGGGCGAGTCCACCTCCTCGACAGACACAATGTACCACCAACCCCTGTTTCTTGTCTAGCTTCCTTTGAATCCTTTTCATCTCTATAACATCATACTTCGTCTCCATTAAGAAGACTAAGGTGGGATCATCCTCCATTACTACTTTATGGAGTGCTTTAACTGTGAAGGGGTCCCCAAGCCCCCTACAATTCCAACTTACGACACTCATTGCTCCCGGCGAGACTGACTTGCAGCCACTGCCGATCCGAGTTCTTGAGCCATGAGTTTGCTAAGGGCCATGACTTCCCCTTCCACCTTGGTCCTTTTCACATTCTCCATATTGCCTGGGATGCCTTCTAGAGAAAGATGAGATTTGCTCTTTCCATTTTTATCAGTGAGATCAACATCCATCAGGTAGCCCGTTTCCACATCCTCTCTGTTCTTCACCTCTACCATGCTACGAGAACATTCTACTTTTCTTTGCATGGTTGGACCCACTCGGCCTTTCTTCTGGGCAACTTGGCTTAATTTTTTCGGGTTTGGGCTTTTTTGAATTGGAAGGTGACATTAGGCCCAGTAGGAAAAGGGTTTGTGGTTGAAGTTTGATTTGGGCTTGATCTTCTCTCACGTTAGCCATCTGTAGCCCATTAACTATTTCCATAAATTATTAAACTCCCCCTTTGGCCCACTGTGACTAAGCTGATCCATCTCCTTCTCTTATGCATGGGAAGTATGAGAGTCCTTACGTAAAAAGCTAGTTGAGCCCATAATGTGCTCAATGTGGAGAGTATTTAACACGCCAACCATATCCCCATAAATCGCAGCATCAATCTCCTTTAACTGCTCCTCAAAATTATCAACTGGCCGAGATTGAGAGATTAGCGGAGTTTCCTTATCAAGGCACACTCCCGCACGCTCCACATCAACAGTGGCAGCTCCAAGAATTTTGTTCAGGGTATTCCTATTCTACTTTGAAAAAATTTCAGGTCATTTCGGTCTATTTTGGATGTTTTGGGACGTTTCGGTAAATATTAGCCGAAATTCAAGATTTGGCTGGCATGAGGTTTGTGTTTAAAAAAAAAAATTCTTAAAACCAAAACAAATTTGCATTCTGTACACTGAAAAACCTCAAAAGGAAAAAAAAATGAAAAGAAAAAAAATGAACAAAGTACCTGTACAATAAACTATAAATTTATTTGAAATATTAATAAAATTATTAATTATTGTTATTTAATTGTTTCATTAATTTGTTTATAAACTATAATTTGTTACATTATTGTTTCATTAATTATAAAATTATTAATTGTTGTTTACCCTAATATAATTTAATTTGTTTGTCTTTTATAATGTATTGGTTAATTAAATTATTAATTATTTTTCCTAATTAATTATTGATTAATTGAATTATTGTTTATTAGTTGCACATTACACTAAAAGAGTAAGTCATGTGCACATTACACATTCCATATGCTAATGTGCACATTACACTTCTCTATCAGATTACCCGGCCCCATGTGCCCATCAGCCCTTCCACCCCCACCCCACTCAACAAACAAGCCTGTCTAATGCCCCAATCACAAGAGCCAGCTGCCAATCAGAAAATTTCACAATCACAATTTTACAAATCACAATAACACTAAAAGACAATAAATATCCAAGCAACAAGTCACCAACACAAACACACACCAACCAACGGGGACAAGAATCATAAGATAAAGCCAAAATGCCAAATTCGAAAAGTCAAAAAATTAATAAAGTTATACTTTTCATTGAGTGCTTCAGCCTTCAGCCAATCACAATTCACTAACTAGTTCAGATAAAGTTAATAAAGAGAGAGAGAGTCATAAGTCATAAATAACCCATTCATTATTTCGTTTTCTATTTCATTTCACTGATTTCAGATTTGAGATAAAAGAAAGTGAGAGACTGAGAGAGAGTTAGAGAGAAAAAGAGAGAGAAATACCTATGTGACGGTGGCGATGTGCAACGGCGACGGCAACTGGAACTGGGACTGCGACTGCGACTGCGACAATGTGGACAGTGGACCGATCTTCGTCTTTGATGTGATGAGCAATGCGTGACTGGAGCGATTGGACTGGAGCGACGATGTCCGACTGGAGCAACGGCAACAATGAGCAACAATGTCCGATCTAACTTCTAAGGGGAGGCTAGAGGCGCCGTTGCTCTTTTTTTACTTTTTAGGTTTGCTTTAGCTTTACTGCTTTAGTGATTTCTTTTCTTTTTTTTTTTTTGAGAAAAGCTTTAGTGATTTCTGATGTACTTACTATTGATTTGAGGTTTCTGATCTGTATTTGGGGTTTTTTTTTTTGGAGAAACCGTGGGTTTGCTTCCTCTGTCATTTGTTGGGCTTGCTGTGATGTCGTCCGTTGTTTTGGTCTTACAATTTTTTTTTCTTTTTTTTTTTTTGCTCTATTACAATTTTTTTTTTCCAGATTGTAGTTGAAAATTATTTTTTGGGCTTTTTTTTTTTTTTTTAAGTAGAACAAATAATTTTTTTTTAGGGTGTTCCTAATTATGATTGAGGGTGTTCCTATTTTTTTTTTTTAAGGGAAAAAAAATTTATATATATAAAAAAAAAAAAAAAAATTTCAAGTTAGGGTGTTCCTAGGAACACCCTGACCATAACGTGGCGCCGCCACTGCACGTCAGCCCTATCTTCCTCATTATCCTCTGCCGCTGCCATTTGAACCTAGCTACCCCCTGCTGCACTTTGAAAGGAAGAAACCATTGTCGTGGCCGAGTTAGCGAGATTATCTGCATTACATTGTGCTTCCTTGTAACTATCCCGAGATTATGCCAAGATCAATTGAGGCTTTTGGAGCCTTTCCTGAGTTGCCCTCATCCATGGCCCGAACGGTTTTTCCTTTGTAGACAACCTTTCTGTACGGCGGAGCCCCACCAAGCAGTCGTTTTCATCATGGGTCACCATGCCGCATAAATAGAAGAATATTGGCATCCACTCATATTTGAACTCAGCCCATATTAATTCTCCCAAACAAACCTTGCGACCCCTGCATAGTGGAATTGAGATATCTATCTTCACCCTTATATGCATGAAGTTTCCAAGACAAAACCCTTGTCATTCACATCTACTTTTTCCACAGTACCCATAGTTGCACCAATACTACATCCAACGTCCTTGGTTTGATACATGGTTGGGATGTCGTGGATTTGAATCCAAAAGGATATCCTGTCAAATCTGACCTTGCTCGCCGCCTCCCCCGCCTCCAACTTATGCAGGGCGAGGAGGTGTTTGTCAAAGGACCACGGACCGAGCAATAAGACTTTATCTGCATCTTCCTCATTCTGGAAAAGAAATAGCACCTTGTATCACCTAAGTGACTTCCTCAAAATTCTGAGTCGTCTTCCACACTGATCTCAATACTCGAGCCACCGACTCCAAATTAACTCGTCGCTTCATAAAGAACTTCCCAACAAGCACTCTACTACTTTCTATCACTGGAGCACCTATAACAACCTCTGAACCTTCCCTCTCTGATAACTTTAAACCCGCACATCTATTCACGACATCATCCATCGCCTCCTCAAGAAAGGTCTAAGCAAACATTTCTACCAAAAGAGGAGAGAACCATTCATACTGAGACGAGAAAGATTTTCACCTCTAGGGTTCTAGGGAGAAACCTAGAGAGAAAAAGTTATCCATATCCAAACTCTATCTTAATTTGATTACAATTCAAATTCTTCATCCAATCTTTTATAATAAAAAATCTTCATTAAAAAAAAAAAAAAAAAAAAACTTAACTAAAAAAAAGTTAGCTGCCCCAAATTGCAAGAAATTTATAGATAAAATCAAAAAATAAATCAATATTAAGCCCTATGTATAGCACTATATCCTACTTGAATTTGATCGCAATTGAAATACTAATCCGAGTCACATACTACCTCCAAAACTAATTAGATAAAGCGTGAATACAAAAACTTCTAATTAAAATGAATTACAAGGATCAACAAAACTAATTTGATAAAGCCTAAGACACCTTGGTTGCACCAACACCTTGGTTGCGCCAAGTGGCTTCACCAAATTGCAGAAATTTTTGTAGAATTTTTTTAAAAAATAGATATATTTTTCTTCTCCTATAATTTCTAAATGGATAAAAATCATAACTTTGTTTTTAGAAAGCTAGCAACATAGTAGTATAGTACACATTTATGATTTTAACTTCTCTTATAATTTCTAAATTGATAAAATTCATAATTTGATTACAATCCAAACTCTATCTTAGTTTGATTACAATCCAAATTCTTCATCAAATCTTTTATAAAAAAATCCTCATTAAAAAAAAATTAAAATAAAATAAAAACCAACAACATGTACATGTTCTAGTTGAAAAAAAAAAAATTTAAAAAAACTTAATCAAAAAAAAGTTTACTTCCCCAAATTGCAAGAAATTTATAGATAAAATCAAAAAATAAATAAATATTAAGCCCTATGTATATCACTATATCTTACTTGAATTTGATCACAATTGAAATACTAATCCGAGTAAAATACTACCTCCAAAACTAATTAGATAAAGCTTGAATACAAAAACTTCTAATTAAAATGAATTACAAGGATCAACAAAGCTAATTTGATAAAGTTCAAGAGACCTAAACAAAAAGGAGAATACGAATAAAAAAGGAGAAGATAATTTGATTACAATTGAAACACTATCTGCACAAATACTTTATAGATAAAATAAATAAATATCAAGCCCTACTATATCACTATATCCTACTTGAATTTGGTCGCAATTAAAATACTAATCCGAGTCAAATACTACCTCCAAAACTAATTAGATAAAGTGTGAATACAAAACTTCTAATTAAAATGAATTACAAGGATCAACAAAGCTAATTTGATAAAGCCTAAAACACTTAAACAAAAAGGAGAATACGCATAAAAACAGAGAAGATAATTTGGGAGATGCAGCCTTCCAGGTATGATGAAAAACTAAATATTATTAAATAAAAAGCCTTCAAATTTCAAAATAACAATTTGTTCATGATTACATGTTAATTATAGTAATTATATTAAAAAAATATTATCACAATTAATATTTTATTTAGAAATAATTAAAAATATATTGTTTGTTCTTTGTAGTTTTGTACACTATTGAATTTCTAAAAAGAAGATTGCCTTGTGTACATATTTTGATTTCGCCTCACCATCGATAGAAATTCCAAACAAAGATGCAGATTTTGGTACATATGAAGCAGTAGCTCAATTCATGATACATACATGAACCATATGGCATAGCAATTAAAAACTCATTATTCATTTCTTTATAATAATTATTTATTTTGTTATTGTTTTTCAAATTATATATATATATATATACATATTATAAGATTATGATAAAACTGTGTAACGCACGGACGTTTAACTAATTGGTTTACAAAGATGTGTCCTATTATGGGTGGCAGATGGAGTACGGATTAAGATCCTATTTCTAAGGAACTCTACTATGAGTTCTTTAGATCTTATTAACCAATTTTTATTTTATTTTATTTTATAATAGTAGTTAAGATTATACCCCATCATTAATCTACTAACATACCCATTACCCATATAAAATTATCAATAATGACTTTTAAAATTTAAAAAAAAAAAAAGAATGAAATGAGTTGGGAAAATCAAATGAAACAAATGAAAGAACTTGAAATTTATTAAAAGGCTCTGTTTGATAGGTATTTTCGATAGTCTTCAAATATAAATATATTAAAGTGGAAGGTTAATCTAGAAGTTAAATTAATTCCGAATTTGATGCCAAGTGTCTTTAGATTCTAAATCCACTCCAATTTCATGCCAAGTATTATTTCAATTATACTCTAATTTTAACAAAAAATTACACTCGAATTTTGTGTTGATTATATTTAAATGCAAACTCATGTGTCTAACTTTAGAAATATAGTAAGACACAATTCAAATTTGCTATTCTTCAATATAATATGTATGTATATATGGTTTATAATTGCACTTTTGCATATATAGAGATTATAAACTTATTTTGATTGGTAGATTAGATTAAAAAAAAGAAAAATCTTAGAAATATTGATTTCTCTCTCTCTCTCTCTCAATGTGACAATTAAAAGTATTTTTTATTATAGCCATGCTAAATCTACTCCATGTCATGTGGATCTCAAACTCATTTGCAATCAAATTTATCTAAGACCCTCATTATTTGGTTCAACATTGAAGAAGTTTGAGTACTGTTTTAAACCATTACTCTAAGAATGTATGTTAGTCAATCGATGATATGATATAATCTTAGCTTTTTGGTTCTCAAAAGAAAAAAAAAAAAAAAATCTTAGCTTTTTATTATAAAAGAAATGTTATACCGGGTAAATTGCAAATTACACCCCTAAAGTTTAGAGGTAATTAGATTTTACACTCTAAAATTTCAGAATTTAGATTTTACCCCCTAACGTTTGGGGCGATTGAATTTTACACCCTGACGTTTCAAAATTTAGATTTTACTCCCTATATTTTAGAAGTATTTAGATTTTACACCCTAAAATTCTGAAATTTTAGGGTGTAAAATTTAAACACTCCCAAACTTTAGAGAGTAAAATCTAAATTTTGAAACGTCATGGTGTAAAATCCAAACACCCCAAACGTCAAGGGGTAAATTTCAAATTTTGAAACTTTAGGATGTAAAATCGAAATACCACTAAACTTTAAAGGTGCAATTTTGCAATTGACCCTAAGATTAAATAACCTTAATAAAAGAAATGTTTAGACTAAATAACCTTACGGAATAAAAACCATAAAAACTTGAGAGAATCATAACTTTAGGTAATAGTTGTATTCCTTTTTTTTTTTTTTTTTTTTTTTTTTTTTTTTTGAGATAGTTGTATCCCTAAATTTGAAAGAGACGTATGGCATTATTGAAGCTTTTGACAAAATCAACCAAAAAGATCTAGGTGTTTTTTGTCTTGGGTTGAAAGAAATTGACAGCATGCTAGAAATTAGATTGAGCAGTGAGATCATATCCTTCACATAAAGAAGTAGTTGGATGGGAACTAGAACGCTAGAACGACCTGTCCATGATATTATATGGGATAGAAGTGGACAAAAGATTTAAAAACACTGGTCCACACATGATCCCACCTCACATGGTATAATCAGTGTCATCAACCTCACCTTTATCAATCAATAGTGGACCCCACTTATCTTTTCTCACAAACCCATTCCATATAATATAAGCCATATATTATCTTCCGTCCTTTTGATCTCAATACAGCCCCCCTGAATAGTCAATAGACTCAGAAAATACAGACAAAAAAACAATCACAAGCAATCCATAACATTGCTCTCATTTCGCCTTTTCAACGGCTGTGATTGAGCTAGAGTCCCCAGTGATTGAATCATACCTACGGAAAACGTAAGCGACAAACAAAGCAGCAGTGATGACCACATAGTCCTTAGCCGCACACTGTTTATTTGACACCGTGGGTGAACCGGTCTGTGGCCCATTGGACCAGTACAAGTAATTCAGTAACTCGGACCCTTTCTCATTCATGAACCGGTCCGGTTTAAAACTCTCCGGTTCATCGAATATCTTTGGGTCCTTCATGACCAGCTTTTGATACCCACACAGCAACTCGCCCTTTTTGATTTCATAGACCGAGTCATGTGAACTCAGTTGGAAATCCTTCCTAGCCCGGCCGTATTGCATTGGGACCGGTGGGTTGAGCCGAAGGGTTTCGTATACAACTGATTGAATTAGTGGCATTTCTTTAATTGAGTCGAAACTCAGAGTTGGACCGCCTTTCTCTCTTGCTTCTTTTCTTAACTTTGCTTGTAACCCGGTTGTGTCACTCACTATTGTGCTCACTAAACCTGGAAGGAAAACTGAGAACCCGCCATACGCGTTGAAACCCAACACAAATAGTAAATTGTGAATGCTTTCTTTTCGACTCAATCCAAACTCAGTCTCACCTCTTTGTAACACTTCCTTACCTATTGAAAGACAACACAAATGAGTCAATTACATGCTCTATAATCTTAAATTTTTATTTCATTGTATTCTCAAATTTTAGTTTGTGAATTGAGGATTTCGCTTTAAAAAATCATAGTTTCAAGATAAACATTTAAATATCTTTTTATTCTGCTCACAAGTATCTCTATTTAATTAAGATTATCTAACTTGATTAGATCAAGGTTCTCTCCAAATATACTTGAAGGAGCTTCCTCCAAATTTCTAGATAACAATATAAAAGATTATTTACATAATAACATTTTGTTTAACACATGAATTTTTTTTCTGGTTAATAATTACAAATCGAGTCATTTGATTATCTATTAACGAATAAAAGCAAGACTTAGGTACAGTGCTTAAATATTGTTTCTTATATTCATCTCTTAAGATTTTGTTATGTGAATTTTTTCTCATGGATGGAAGGTAGCTACATGACAGAATCTTAAGGGTGGAATCTAAAGACCAACATTTAAGGTATTATACATAAATTTTGTCCAATGAATAAATAGATCATGTAACTTAAATGAGTCAAAGTGTCTTTTAAAATTTCACTTGTAGTGTTAGAGGAAAAGTCAATCATATATAGATACTCTAAATTTTAACTTATATATTATTTTTGACAAATTATAAATATTATCATAAAAATTTCTAAACCTTCCTTTTTTTTTTTTCAGAATAAATAGGGATGCTGTTTAACAAGACATCTTTATTAAAAAGAAAAAAGTAAACTATAGTTTTGAAAAAGCATTTCGTTTTAATGCAATAGGGAAAAAAATAATGATCTAATATTTTAATGACATATATTAGTAGTTTTTCTTTTTTCCTTCTAATAAAAAAACATAAACTTTAAAATTACAACAAATTTCACAATAATTAAGACAAGAGATTGTGATTAATGTATTATAAAAATTAAATCAACAATATTGATCACAATCTTCTACCTTAAATAGTTATGAAATTTTAAGTTAATATTTTAAAAAATAAAGAAAATAGGACAAAATAATTAAGGATTGTTATGTAATATTAATTACCTTCTTTTTCCACAAATTCGTAGATCTTGTTGTAGTCTCCACTGACAAGGAAAAAAGGGTATGCCCAAGAATGAAGAAAAATCTCCGCAAGAGGCTGAAGGGCACCGATGTAGACGGTGGGAAGGAGCTGGAGGGCGAGCCAGCGGTCGAGCATGATGTAGCCGGACTCTGCAATCTCCTGTGAGCTCGACGGGTCGGCCCCAACAAGGCACTTGACGAGGAACTTGAAGATGAACTGTTGGAGAGGGACAAGGTAGCTGGCGGAGCCGGATTTGGTGATGGTGGACTCAATGTCGTCCCACATGGTGTCCAGGTTCGTTAAGACTTCACTCACCCATATTTTTGAGCTCTGTTTTAGGATGTCCATGGCAAAGCTTTTTAGCTGTGGAGAAGGTGAAGTGAGGCTCGTTAATGGCAGTCTGTCTTGGCGGGTTAAGATTTGAAATTATGAGGTGGCAAGAGGATAGGCCAATAGTATTGGCCTAAAATTAAAATAAAAAAGTTATTTTTTTATCATTATAAATAATTTGGATGCTATTAGATATAATAAAAATAAAATATAAAAAAATCAATTACCATTATGATCTTGATTGTCACCACTAAATTCATGAAGTGAATCCTAACACAAAATTATGCTAGTGTTACGTTATAACGGGCATAACAACTTCACAACAAATCTTTAATAAGTTATTATTAGTCTTAATAAGTTATTATTAGTACTCACGTGGACTTATTATTGACATTCTTTTTTTTTTATTTACTATTAAATATTAATAACTTGCCACTGACACTTTATTGTGAAATTGTTGTGTATGCAACTTTTTTGTTTTTCTTTTTCAATATAGTTAAGTTTTAGAACAAAATTTAACTATAAAATTAATTGTAGTATAAGACTACAAACTTACCAAATATTTTTTTCTAATATCCTTCATGCTTAAAAAATTAAAAATTAATAGTTATGTCATCAATATATTGTTTAAATTGTAAGTTTTTGTAATTTAAAATTATGCATAAAACTTAAAATTATAGATCCTATAGAAAATAATATCTAATTGACATAAAATTTGATATGTGTATTAAGTGCGTAAAAAATATGCAATTTAACGGTTAGATTTTCAAAATATGTAATAATGTTTATTTTATTGAGTAAGGTTGTAACCTTATACTACAGCAAATTTTATAACTAAACTTTATCCTAAGTTTTAAACAATCACAATGTTTCTTTATTAAAAAAAAACTAATAAAAATATAAAATTCAACAAATATTAACATCTGATTTACCTTAGTTAAAATGTCATATATAATAATATAAACAAATCAACTAAAAAGTTAAACAGAAAAAACAGCCGACAAATTTTTTTAGAAAAAAACAGCCAACAAATTAATGCATATAGAATTAGTTTTCTATATGCTAATCTAATAAAGCATGATCTTTGTAACTCATGATAAGACATCTACAGCTAATTAGTGGCTAACCAGAAATTTACTTTAGGGTAAAATCAAATACCACTAATTAATTTTTTAGTTCAATAATTTGATCATTAGGTATCAATAAGTATCATTTTACTTCTTAGTATGAAATAAAACCAAATATTAGATAAAGTTTCTCAAAATTCTATAAATTAAACCAAATATTTTCAAATTATGAAATGAAACCATACTTATTATTTGGTAAGTTTAATATGAAACATTGTGCCTAATTAAACATTATGGATTCCAGTTAACTAAACTGATAAAGTCTCTGATGATTGTATAAGAGATCTGGGATTCAATCTCCGCTTACACCAAAAACTGATTGAAAATTAATTGGTGTCTTGATCTGATTGTTGTCTTGGTTTGATGATAAATTGTCATAATTTTAACAAGTAATGAATAAAAATTAACAATGTGAAAATTAATTATAAAATCCACAAATTTAAAATTCATAAAGAAGTGATTGAAAAGAAAAAAAACAAAAACAAAAACAAAACAAAACTTATTACATAAAAAACAAAAACAAAAACAAAACAAAACTTATTACTTATAAGAGTTATTACTTGCATATAAAAATTATTAAATGACTAAAACCATTAAGAATAATGAAAACAACATAAGCTTTAAATGAAGGTAATATGTTGTTTTCTATTGATTGTGAACGTCTTCCTTTTTTCTTTGCTTCTTTTCTTTGCAATTTTTGGAAGGAAACAAGATCTTTATAGCATTTACATCAACCTCAACATAATTTTAGATAAACTAGCCAAAAAAATCCATTTTTATTATTTTAAGAGCACTAGCATTGGAGACTTAAAAAAAAAACATATTTTATGTTCTCAAATACCACTTTATTTATTTTACCAATTCATTTCGTAACTCACCTAACATCCCAATTTCTATTTTTACATTCAACCCATTAAAATAATATAAACCAACCATCAAATAATAATATAATATTATTATTATATTATTATGCAGACATTCGTGTGTTAGCTGCAGGTTCCAGTTGCAAGTCTTTCAGTTGTGTCAAACGTGAAGCCAACTCTGTTGCTCACTCCTTAGCCAAATATGCTAGGTCCATTAATGAGGATAACTTTTGGATTGAGGAGTCTCCGGCTCCTGCCCTTGAGGCTTTGTATTTGGACTCTATTTCTATGAATGAATGAATACATTTGGTCCGGTTTCAAAAAAAAAAAATATAATATACACTTCACACTTCTCTCTCTTCTTCTCTCTCCATCAAACCCACGGCTAGCAATCACCACCACCAACATTCCATCACACCACCAACGCACCAAAGCCATCACCACCACTACCACTAAAACACCACAGAATTGGAAACATAAATAAATAAAACCACAACACCAACTACCACGACCTAACCACTTATGAAGCACAAACGCGGCATTAGAGGCGCCACACCAGCGTCCAACCCGGCGTGCGACGGGTGACACCGCTGCCCTCGCATTGATACTGCGTCACTTTTTTTTTTTGTTTCCCAATACACGCTGACTTAGGCCCATTCGCACTGAATCGGGTAGTATCAGCCGAAATCAAAGTATCGAGGTCTTCGGCAGGGAGCTGGTACTTGAACGACACGTCGAAATTGGCACCGCCTACACAGAGAAGGGAGAGCTTGGAAATGAAGGTAGGAATGGCAACAGGTCGAGTTCAGGGCGGGTTTTTAGATGTCGGGACCCGACCCGCGGGTCTTCCCCTGTTACCCGGACCCGGTCTATTTAATAAAATGGTCTTTTTTTTTAGCCCCAAACCCAGCCCGTCGGGTCCCGTCGGGACCCACGGGCTCCGACAGCCACTTCAGAGCATCCATTGCCAACAATCTTTAAAAAAAAAAAGTTCCACTTTCAAACACAGATTCACAAACATAGTTTCACAAATTCACAAACACAAACTCAAATTTGAGAGAGAACATGAACCCAAAAAAAAAAAAAAAAAATTGGAGAACCCAAAACAAAAAAACCCAAAAACATTGTTCCACTAAGGCTTTATCTTTGATCTCAAACTCCTACTCGACGTCTCTCTATCTCAGACCACCAAGATCTCTGATGATCAGCGATGCTTGATTATGGCTGGGCTTGTCGGCGAGGTGCTTCAGTGCTGGGCTTGTCAGTGGAAACTGGAGTTTAAGTGCTGGGCTTGTCAGCGATGCTTGATTGTGGCTGGCTTGTCACTTAAGTGCTACGGCGCTGGCGAGATTGTAAGTGAGTGTGCAAGAGTGGTGAGTTGAAGTGTGGTGACTAAGGCGTGAGGGGCTGAGGGCGTGAGGTGAGGAGCTGAGGACTAAGGTGTGAGGTGAGAGGCGGCTGTGACTTAGAGACTAGGGTTTGCAAATTACAAGGATATATATATAAGGGGGGGTGTTTAGTAATTTCACATATTGGGTATTACCCGGGCCGGGTTTCGGGTCGGGTTTCAAATTTTTTTATGAAATCCAGACCCGACCCTATTTTTTATCGAGCCAGGTAAAATTGGCCCATTAGGGTCGGGCCGGACCGGGTATCTGCAAGTCGGATCTAAATTGCCATCCCCAAATGAAGGGGTTGGACTTGACGATACGATCGATGGCGAGAGTCTTAGTCTCACCGCTGATGTAAGACAGTTGATTGTCATGAGGACGAGGATGGATCTTGCTGCCGAAGTCAGGCTATGAAGTGAAGGAGTAGTTTTCCATTGTAGAGAGAGAGAGAAACAAAAAAGAGTGAAGATCTTTTTTTTGTTTTGGAAAGAGGAGAGGAGAGTGATGTGGAGTGAAGGTGTGCGTTTTGTTATAAGTTATGGGAAGGACTTTTTGAGGAGAGTGAGTCCTACTTAGCATTCATTGATGAGGTGTGTGTGTAAGAACTGTAGAAGTACTATAGCTTTTTTTAGTTTAGTGCACGAATGAAACACAAGTGTGAAGTTGTGTCCTATAAAACAATTGAGATTTTAATATAGATTAATTATTGTTGTATATAATTAGTTACACACATTCTTGCATATATTTTGTGAAGTTGTATTTTAAAAATATAATTTCAATTATAATTGTAAAATCATAAAATCGTATTTTCAAAACATAATTTTATAATTTATGCTTAGCAATATATAGAAAATATAAATAAAAATATTTTTAATAATTTTTTAATCGCCTCACCCGCACCTGCACCCTACTTTTTAAAAAATTGCTGAATCTTGCACCTACACTCACACCCGAATCCAAAAACGCACCCGTGCTTCATTGTATCCATAACAATCCACAAATTACTAGCCACCACCACTACAACATTAACACGTCACAAATCCAAAAATTTCAACAAAATTTTCATACCCACAGAACCACAAACAATCACCAAGATCCACACCCAACTGCCAAACCCACCACCACCAATCAAACTCCACAACCTAAGACTAATCTTCAAAACCCAGAGACGACCAAGAAACCAAAACCCAATACTAATCTTCAAAACCTAGAAACATCGATCAAACCCAAAACCCACGACCCACGCGATATAAACATCGATCAAACCAAGAAACCATAGAAACATCAATATAAACCAAGACACACTACCCACACAATAGAAGCAAAAGCATCGATTCAAACCAAGAAACCATAGAAACATCTATCTAAACCCAAGACCCACATGATATAAACCCATAAACAACGAATCTTCAAGCTGCCGCCGTCAGTCTTCAAGCCTGTACCATCGCCTTTGTCGTTGTCGTTGCCATTGCCATTGAGAAAGACTTAGCTAAGATGGGAGAGAGGAGATCAATAAAATAAAGAATTTGAATCTGTGGGCAAGAGGCAGAGAAAAGAGAGACAAAGAGAGGGAGAGTGGATATTTTTTATTAAAAAGGAGAGAGAATTTCACTATAGAAAATAAAATACTAATATTTAATTTTAGAGAAATGATATGTCAACAATATTTTTACAACAAATCTTAAGTGGTAGGTTATTACTGACTGTTATTGTTGGGGCAAAAAAGTAATCTTAGTGTTAGGTTCAAATTTAAACCTGTAACAACTAACCACTTATGATTTTTTGTAAAAATGTTGTAAAAATATTGTGGACGTAGCACCTCTCTTAATTTTAAGCAATCAGCTACAATAGGTTGTATATATACAATTTTATTGTAGCTAGTTGGGAAAAAAATTTAAGTTTAGCAACTCGAACGTAGCATGCTATTAAGGAATTAGGTTGTAAAATAGTAATTGGGGGTGTTTACACCCTAATGCTTGTACTCTTACAAACATATACCTACATCAGCCTCAATATTTATTTCTCTATTTAATTTAAATATATTTTTTTCTTTCACATAAAATAAATAAATATATTTTTATTTCTTTTCCACCCCACCCAACAATTACCATAAGTCTAGAATATATAAACATTTGCACATTTGCTAAAAATTTGCAAAATACAA
Source organism: Castanopsis chinensis (assembly GCA_032878915.1). Taxonomy (NCBI): domain Eukaryota; kingdom Viridiplantae; phylum Streptophyta; class Magnoliopsida; order Fagales; family Fagaceae; genus Castanopsis; species Castanopsis chinensis. The sequence continues at coordinate 8,948,752 of JAVQMG010000126.1, read as the reverse complement.
AAAACAACAAATTTTACACATTTTATCCTAAAAATCTTTTACATCAGTCCTTCTAAAACGGTGTATTACACATTTGCTACAGTAACCGTGCATAGCTTGTGTATACATTATTTTACTAATTTCACATTTTCGCTTTTTTTTCTCTCCCTTCTTTGTGAAAAACAAATTGACTTTTCTCCTCATCGTCTTTTTCCTCGGATACACACAAACACACCCACACACAGACAAATCAACACAAAGATACACAAACACGCCCACACAGACAAACTAACAGAGAGACAGATTCATGCTGGTAGCGGAGATCAATGCTTGTGGGTCGACAGAGTCCGTGCTTGTGGGTTTTGATTCTTATGGTGTTGGTGGGTTTTTATTTTTGTGGTTCTTGTGGTGGAGATTGATGCTTGTAGTGGATAAATTATTTGACCATGAGAGGAAAAGGAAAAAGAAGATGCTTGTGAAGGGAGGTGATTTGACTGTGAGGAAAGGAAGAAGGAGGAGTTTACTGTGAAAGAAGTGAAGAATAAGAAAGAATTAGAAGAAGCCAAAAAGACAAAGATTGGTCTTAGTGAGAAATGAGATAAGAACAAAAAAAAAAATGGACAAGTACAAAAGAAAAAGTAGATACTCTAGAAAAAGGGATAAGTAAAAAACAAAACAATAATTAAAAATTAAAAAAATATTAGTATTTAAATAAAAGGATTGTAAAATAAATAAATTGATGTAGATACTTTAAAAAAGTAGTAGTGTAAAATAGAAAAAAAATAAATTTTTAGTATAAAATAGATGAAAAAATTTGATGGACCAGATGCAATTGCTCTCACTTCTGCAAAAATATCCAACAACCCAACTTTTCCTTTCAAAGCAACCATGTCCACCACCAACGTTTTCTCTTAGAACTTCCATCAAACACGTTATAATCCAACAGTATCCCATAACGATGAGTATTTCTTCTTACTCACTCAATTTCCTCCCACTTAAACTTTTAAATAAAAAAAAATTAAAAAAAAAAACTTTCAATTTCCCACTAAAACTTTCAAATAGAATGAAAGAATATTCTAAATTATTATTTTCATTCTATTTTATTCTTTCCTCTCTTTTGAGACCTAAAGTACTCTCTAATTATAATGAAATAGTGCTCATTTATCTCCTATTCATAATTTACTCCATCATGAATTTAATAAATAAATTTCACCAAGAATGTAATAGAAAAAAGCATTATTTACTATGCTTTAAAAATACCTCAGAATTAATCTGTAGACCAACCTAACCTTATTTCAACCAGCTGGCTACAAATCTAGATATTTCTTAAGCAAATAATGTCAAAGGTTGTCGACTGAAAATACAAATAAAAAAAACACACACAAAGAAAAACCCCGGTGACTGTCCCACCCGGTAAGGCTGAAACACCACAAATCCATATCCAATTTCACCACTATTGTCAAGCCATGTGTCTTGCAGTGTTATTAAATACAGGACCACTAATGAGCTGTACGCATCAATGTTGACAGTGTCCTGACCAGCGTCTCATTCAACCTCTGAAAAGCTTTTAAGTATGCTGCTGGTCATGGAAAGAGGATAAGAAAGCTTGAAAAAGAAGAATTGGGTTGCCAAATTACGATCGGGACATTGGGACCATTTTAGTCTTTTCGTAACTTGGTTTTCACAGGAACCAAAATTTAAAAATTAGTAAAAAAAGAAAATAGTTATGAAAATTATTTTGTCCCTGATGACCTTACTATATCCGGTCCAAATGATGATCAAAATACATATGTTTCAACAGCAGATGTTAGCATCACCATTCACTAGCAATTGCAAACAATTAAGTTAAGTGCCGTAAAAGAAACTTATGTTATGTTAGAGAAAAAGGGAAAAAATGTTAATTAGCCAAATCCAAATAAAAGAGGCAATTGCTATAATGGGATCCATACCTTAGTGTGTTGTGGCTCAGAAGTATCAAGATAAGCACAGACCCTGATATCCCCAGTGAACTTCACACTAGGCATGAAATCTCCAACAAGAACATCCCTTTTGTCCACAAGCTCCATATCAAAGAGGTGTGCAAAAGACTTGGTGTCAAGGACAGCAACAACGTTGGGATTAACATTGGAGAAAAAAGGGAAAGTTGGAGGGATATTGGTGCGAAAAACTGTGCTCCTGTGCTTCTCTATTCGCTTCTTTAAGAATGTTTCAGGCCCTTGGAACCAAAAGTAATCGAGCCTGTCTGAGATGGGTCCTAGTAAAGGCAAGCCATAGCTACCAGGGATTGTACGCAGTGGTAGAGTTGTTGGTGGTGGAGACACTGGTGGTGGTGAAGATAGAGGCGATTGTGATGATGATGGCACACCTGGTGATATGCTCATCTTGATGGACATGGTTGATGCTTCTTCTTCAAGCGTGTTTTCTGTGTATGTGTTTTGTTAGGAATGACAAGGGCAGGACTTGTGGTATTATATTGAAGGTGTTAATCATTGGTTTTTTGTTTTTTTTTTTTTTTTTTTTTTTTGGTGTAGAGCTTCAAAGCATTTCATAACACTTTATCGGATCAAAATACTAATTAGTATTTTTTTTTATACAAAAATAAGACTTTAAACTTCTCTTATAATTATTAGAAGCTTTAATAATTGAATAAATAAAAATTCATATTAATCATCAATTAGAGTAAAGTGTGAGATATTAATCACCAATAATGAAGAATGGAAAATTTTGAGATATCTATATTTTACGAGCAATACTAAACTATAATTAATCACATAATTTTTATCACAATTATCTACGTATTGTGAACTCACATGGACTAATTATTTTTCTCTCAAACACTCGCGAGCCGTGATGACTCGTCATGTAATTATGTGATTTTTTTTATTTTTTTGTGGTACTAATATTTTCCATATTTTACACGTTCTCGTCCAGACCGCTACAGACATCGATGCCGACGCCTGCTAAGCCCACTTGTGCACTCACTTGTCCGAATATTTTTATAGGTTTCAAGGCCTCCATAAAGCAGACAAAAGGTCCCAAAATTGTATGGTGATAGCCACTTCTTTTAAATAGAATATATACATGAGCTCTGCATTTTTTTTCCCTCAACTTAAAAATAAAAAAATAAACCCTAAAATATTGAGCAAATATAAATCCAATAAAATTGAAACCTTAATTGTTTCAAAAAAGAAATTGTGCTGGGGCTGTTATGAATATGCCATATAATCGTTAAAAATTAATTTTCTTAACAACTTATAAAATAAATGTTAATAAATCCTTGAAACAAAAACTATATTAGCAATTTTGTATCTCAAAATGCAAGAACAGTTCTTAAACAAAATAAATATAAAAAGTTGAATAAATAAATAGGGTAAATTTCGGAAACATCCCTGAGGTTTGGGTTTATACTGATAAAGTCCAGAACATTTAAAAACTGACTATCTGAGTCCCTAACCCCAAATGGCTTGTAACACCGTTAGATATTCTACTCTCTCATTCCTTTCCGAGTCTCTCTCTTCCTTTTCTGGCTTTCTCTGATTCGGATTAAAAAAATAAAAAATAAGAAAAGAAAGAAGAAGAACGCAGCTTTTCTTAGTGAACAAAAAAAAAAACACTTGAATGAAACCCAACGACCAACGATCGACCATCAGTAAAATCCATGAACCCATCAACAAAACAACGGCATCCGCCACCAATAAACCCAGAATCAGTGATACAAACGAAAACCCAGAATTAGTGATTCAAACTAAAACCAAACCCAAAACCAATGATTCAAAATAAAACTCACAGAACCAAAACCCATAAACCTCCAAAGCCGATGCGCAACAAAAACGAAATCCTTTAACACCGATCCTAACTAAAACCCACAAACCACTGTGAACCCACCGCTACAGCATCACTGCAAAGGTGAAGAGAGAAGAGAAATCTGCAAAGTGAACCCACCACGACAGAACCACTGCAAACACGAAGGGAAATGAGAAATTAGGATACCCACACCAAGACGCCGTCGTGAAGAAGAAAGAAAGAAAATAGAAATTAGAGAGAGATGTGAAAGAGTCACTGGAAGAGACGAGAAAAAATGAGAGAGATGAGAGGTGAGACAGAGAAGAAAAGTAAAAAGGAACTAACGGCTTGCAACGCCGTCTAAGTTTATGGATTGGAATGGTCAAATTTTAAAAGTTATGGACTTGATTGGTATTAACCCATACCTCAAGATGTGTTTGTGAAATTTATCCTAAATAATATTTAAATATAAAAAATGAAAAATCACAAAAAAATTTCACTTCAGCCTCCAAATTTATTGAGTCCCAACACTGTTTTCCTTATTATTAACAATTTATCACATAACATCAAAAATCGTAAAAAAAAAAAAAAAAATTGTTCAAAACTGACGTGTCTATAGCAAAGTAGTTGATACCATAACGGTATTGGCCATACTGGCTAGTATGTACCATACCAGTACAAAAAATTTGTCAAATCTTACATGTCTACAGTAATATCTTATTTCGTACCAGTTTATATACTGGTCATACTAGCTGATTTCAAGCAATATTGGCCTATTCCAAAAAAAAAAAAAAAAAAAAAGCTTTTTTTTTTTAAGTTTTGTAATTTTTGAATTTTTGAATTTTTGTAAGGACAGAATAGTAACTTTCTTGCATTAACTTATTAATATTATTTATTTTCTTAATATGCAATGAACAATTAAGTTTTCTATTTTTTATAATGTGTTTTTTTTTTTAATTAATGCTAAAGTCTAAAATCATAAATAATTTGTTTTGAATTGAAGTAATGTTTTATGGTAAACCTTTATATTTATTATATTATACATATATACACACACACTCACACATACATTAATGTATATGTGTGTGTGTGTGTATTGTTAGGAATGCTATAAGCATATGGATAATAATTGTTGTATTGAGATTTAGTTAGTTAGTTAGTTAGAATTCCAAGCATGTTAATCACATTTAGCACATGTTGGAATTATTAATGCATATGGTTAATCACATTTAGCACATGTTGGAATTATTAATGCACATGGAGAATAATAGAATCAATAGGATGAGGCCATGTGGGCCAATGAGATTAGAGTTAGTCCCCTATAAATACATGATTGTAATCCAACATTAGATATCAATTGAAGAATAAACCAACTTCTTAGTGCATTAATTCATCTCTATCTCTCTCTTAATCTCTATTTCTCTATGGAGGGTGACTACCTCGAATTAAGTCAATTTTCCTACAATTCCCATCAATCCTCCTATAATTCATGTCTATCCCCATTAGGAACCTCTAGGTTCCTAACAAGTGGTATCAGAGCCGTCGATCTTGACACAGGTGAATCAAACCAGCAAGAAATCTTGAAAGATTTACAACAAATGGTGACTGAAGTTTTAGAGAAGGCTAAGGCCTTGACAGAATCTAGCAAGACTATTTCAGAGAAGTTGAAGGTCTTAGATGAATCTAACATGGCCATGAAGGAAGAGCTCTCAAGATTGCAAGAAAATCTCGAGAACATGACGGAAGAGGAGTTACAATCGTTTGATTCAACAAAACTCGAAGAACAAATCAAGTTCCAAGAATCTACTACCGTTGTTGCAAGACGGGATGTTGATTTTTGTGTCAAAGTGAATGATGATATATATGAAGACGCAACCTTTGAAGTTCAGTCCAAAGAACCAACAAAGAAGAAGATGATTTCCCAAGAACCAATTCTTGATGCACCAATGGAGGCTTCCATTCAAGAGTCTATGATTCAAGAATTGACAATCCAAGTATCAGTGATCCAAGAATCCAAGATACGAGTGCCAACAATTTTAATGGCTCTAGAATCAAATGAGGTCTTGAGAATACAAGAATATTTCAAGGTTCAAAGAACCAATAAGACCTTGAAGATTGAAGAACCATTAAGGGCTCAAGAATTCGAGCAAAGTTTGAAGATCTACAAAGAAGAAACCTTTATGTGCACGAGACCGCTGCCAAAGAGAAATACATGAATATGGTGATCAAAATGTTACAATGGTATTGGTCCATTGGAAGATCTCCTTTGATGAAGATGTTATTTCACAACAACACCTTGTGGGTAAGGTGTTTTCAAGGGGAGGGAAATGTTAGGAATGCTATAAGCATATGGATAATAATTGTTGTATTGAGATTTAGTTAGTTAGTTAGTTAGTTAGTTAGAATTCCAAGCATGTTAATCACATTTAGCACATGTTGAAATTATTAATGTATATGGTTAATCACATTTAGCACATGTTGGAATTATTAATGCATATGAAGAATAATAGAATCAATAGGATGAGGACATGTGGGCCAATGAGATTAGAGTTAGTCCCCTATAAATACATGATTGTAATCCAACATTAGATATCAATTGAAGAATAAACCAACTTCTTAGTGCATTAATGCATCTCTATCTCTCTCTTAATCTCTATTTCTCTATGGAGGGTGACTACCTCGAATTAAGTCAATTTCCTACAATTCCCGTCAATTTTCCTATAATTCCCATCAATCCTCTTATAATTCATGTCCATCCCCATTAGGAACCTCTAGGTTCCTAACATATATATATATATATATATATATATATATATATAAATATAACAAATAATGGTAAACCCAAAACGATACACCGGTATTGATCGGTAACGAAATATATCGTTCCACTGGTCAAATCAGTACAGAATACGGTGCGAGATTAACTCCCTTAGTCTACAGGCTTTCTCATGAAAATTACCACTACTAAGTGTGAGTTTGGGAAGCACATTTCCCAGCTCACTCGTTTTTTTGTGTGAATACCATACACTGTTCAAGAGACCTACAAATACTTTTTCTAGTAAATTTTTCTTTAAAATAAGGTCTCACGGTACTATTTACACATTTTAAAATTATTTTATTATAGTGTTTTTAATTTTTAACAATAAATGATATCTAAACAGACTCCAAAAATAATCACTTAGGCAAGAGTTTGCATCAAGCTGAAAAGACAAGAGGGTACCCAAAACGTGCATGGTTTCTTTTGTGTCTTAATAAAGAGATATGAGATGTCATTTGACTCATTCGGGGGTGGGCTCTAGAAATAGAAATGAATGGGGACTGGTGGTAAGATAGACGTTGCACATGAGTGGACGGAGTGTGAGATTTTGGATTTTGGATTATTTGACTTATTTCTATCTTATCTCGAAAATAATATCCCTTCCCATTAAAAAAAAAAAGAAAAAAACAATATCCATAAATAAGTTAACCCAAACTCACTTATTGTCACTTGCCATCCCATAAATTATCACCCAACAACTACCAGTGACCACACATATGTATGTTAGAAATCATATTACTTGAAACACAAAGAGAACAAAATAGTTTACGGCACATAAACTTCCATTTTATTTCGAAATTTTATAGAAGAGATCAAAATGAAATTACACATTAAACAATGCAAAACTCCATCTTAATGTGATTTTTTTTTTTTTTTTTTTTGAGAAACCATCATAATGTGAAATTAAAAGGCGTAAATGCAATACATTTTTTTTTTCTCGATTTGGTCCTAAACTGATTTTGCTCCTAGGTCAGTCCTTGATTTTTTTAAATCATTTTTAAAATGGTCCCTGCCGTCAACCCAGTAACAGAAAAATCTGATGTGGCAAACGAAGTGTATAGGTGGCATATGAAATGCTGACGTGGCTAATAATATTAAAAAATACCATGTCAGCGTCTATGTCAGCATTTTAATGACAAATCAGCATTTTAATTAATTAAAAAATTAAACTGAAAAAATTCAAAATCAAAAACAAAAAAAGAAAAAACTTTTTCAGATTCTTTCTTTCTCTTTCTTCTTCGTGTCTGTATCTTTCTTCTTTTCATTTCCTTTTTTTTTTTTCAGATCCTTTCTTTCTCTTTCTTCTTGTCTGTATCTTTCTTCTTTTCATTTCTTCTTCTTTTTTTTTTTCAGATCCTTTCTTTCTCTTTCTTCGTGTCTGCATCTTTCTTCTTTTCGTTTCCTTTTTTCTTTTTTTTTCAGATCCTCTCTTTCTCTTTCTTCGTGTCTGCATCTTTCTTCTTTTCATTTCTTCTTCTTTTTTTTTTTCAGATCCTTTCTTTCTCTTTCTTCGTGTCTGCATCTTTCTTCTTTTCGTTTCCTTTTTTTTTTTTTTTTTTTTTTTTTTTTCAGATCCTTTCTTTCTCTTTCTTCGTGTCTGTGTCTTTCTTCTCTTCGTTTTTTATTTTTTTTTCAGATCCTTCCTTTCTCTGTCTCTTGGTGCGTATTTGTGTCTGTCTCTTGGTGCGTATTTGTGCGTATTGGTGCGTATTTGGGTTTGGTTGGAGAGGCTGGATTTTTCTGGGTTTCAGTGGGGGGTGGGCTGTGGCCATGGAGATCGGTGTGGCCGTGGAGAAGCTGTGGCCATGGAGATCGGTGTGGCCGTTTCAGATCTGGCCATTGAAGAAGTGGATGATCTTTGTGTTTGTGTTTAAGTTCTTGTGTTGTTGTTGTTGTGTTGTTCAGATCGGTGCGTATTGTTGTGTTGTTGTTGTGTTCTTGTGTTTGTGTTTGTGTTTAAGTTCTTGTGTGATTTTCCGTTTGTGTTGTTGTGTTCTGGGTTTGAGATCTTCATTGCTGGGTTTAAGTTCTTCCTTGTTGGGTTTGATTGGGAAGAACAGAAAGAACAAGTTGCTGGGTTTTAATTTTTTAATTATATTAGATTTAAGGGTTTTTTTTTTTTTAAATTTAGTTTCTTTTTTTATATAAATTTTCTGACGTGGCTTTTTAAAAAAAATTTAAATGCTGACGTGGTATTTTTTAATATTATTTTATTAGCTACATCAGCATTTAACATGCCAGCATGCACTCTTGTTTGCCACATCAGATTTTTCTGTTACTGGATTGACGGCAGGACCATTTTAAAAACGATTTTAAAAAATCAAGGACTTTCAGTTTAGACCAATTCGAAATTGGTCAAAATGTATTATTTACGCCAAATTAAAACTTAGCTAGTTTGTAACTCCATACCTACATATGGATACAATAAAAAAATAATCTTTAGATGCATATTAAAATTCTTATGTAAATTGAATACTACTCGTAGTCTTTTTTTCTTTTCTTTTTTTGTATTTTTAACAACTCTTTAAAAAAATCTTTATAAGGATATTATTTGGTAAAGTATACAAATTTTCATTATTGATCATTTTTTTTTATAAAGAAAATTAATTTGTTACTTCTTAATTTAATTTTAGTGATAGAAATAAAATTATTTTATTTTATTTTTACATTTTTCAATAAAATATAAACAAATAATTTTTTAGAACATGGTAAATTTTTTCATCAAAATTTGTATTTGAACTAGTAATAAGTTTTATAAGAAATTCTTAAGTAGTTTTACTTGGATTGGAAGTGGTTTCAAATGGGATTAATTAGAATCACTTGGATTAGTTTTTGGGACTTCAAATAGTTTTAAATATGCTAGAAGTATAGACATTCAAAATGTTACATAGAAGTATTATAAAATTTAATTAAGTCCTTTTATACTTTTTTTAAGTTGAAATTCATGAATCTACATGTAAATACACTTGACACCACATATAATGGCTTGGCACATAGATAAAATTAATTTAAAAATATAAAGATAGATGACATCAAATTAGAGTACAATTAAAAGGTCACTTCACACAAAATTAAAATCCAATTTAAATACTTGATTGAATTTTCTCTAAAATATCACTTTAATGAAGAGAAAAGATTGTCTTAAATGTAGTTTAAATGATGAATAGTGATAATGCTAACCTCTTAATGTAATCTCTACTATCCCATTGCAAGGACCTATTGAAAGTGATAAGGGAAAAATTGCAATATTAACACTCACCCATGACAAGGCAAATGACGACGATCATAGTAAGGTCTTCAGCGTTGCTTATGACAAACGGCAACAACGTAACATCAAAGGCTCCACACCAAAGCTGACGACCCTACCATGACGACGACACAAGAAGCTGAAGGGGATAAGTTGAAGGGGATAAGCAAACCTCCAACGGATCTGACTTGGCCTTACATGATCTCCACGCATGCGGGTGTAAGGAAACATCTTGTGCTCCACGCTTAACCCTAATTAAGAAGATCTCAAGGAAAGAACTCCAGGAGATACGCAAATTAAAGATATTCTCTCCTATAAGGAAAGAACTTTTGAAACAAGGCACGGATGTCAACCTTACACTACTATAAAAACCTCAAAACCCTCACAAATCAAGGTACGCATAATTTACCCTAACTCTAGCACTCTAGAGTTATAAAATAAGAGATTTTTCTAACTTGACCATCAGAGGGTTTTTGAGTAGTACTATACCAATACTCTTTATAGGTTCTTCTTCTTCCCTTTGTGTTGTGTAGGTTTTATTTAGAGCATGTAAGGACCATGTGGATCACTGACAATTTTTGGTATCATTAGTTAGCGTCGTCTATGGGGACTTTAGTGACTTGTAAAGCCATACTATCACTTCCAGAACAAAGAGTTGCATGGTACTCACTCGCTCGATGATGACCACCAACAATGCTCAAGGAGACGAACCACGCACGACCGCACTCGAGAGACAAGTCCAAATCTAGTCGCCGCCGTGGAACACCTCACCAAGCAGAACTAGGATTTGGAAGAGCAACTGCGCCAAAAGAATGCAGGTGCTAACACTCAGGAGGAAGACTAAGAAGGTACCAACGCTGAGAGAAGGAACCAAGAAGGGCCAAGGGGTAGCAATGCCCCAAGAAAACTAAAACGATGTCACACAAGCCGGCCATCAGTCACCAATACGATTCCATCTCACATAGTCACCGAAATGCAGATAATGAAGGAACGGATGAACCTTATGATGAATGCCTTCAAATGATGGGTGTCTAGTGACCTCGATAACTTGATCCATCGAACTAATTCGCCATTCACAGTGTCTGTCACTTCATTCCCCCTTCTAGCGAAGTTTAGTATACCGCAGGTGGAAAATTACAATGGATCCATGGACCCCTTAGATCACTTGGAGTCTTTCAAGACCTTGATGCACCTTCAAAGGGTGCCGGATAAGATCATGTGCAGAGCGTTCCACACCACGCTGAAGGGACCCATAAGAATTTGGTTCAGCAAGTTAACGCCCAACTCTATTAGTACTTTCAAGGAGTTAAGCGTCCAATTTGCCTCTCACTTTATCGTGGGGCACAGGTATAAGAAGTCTACTGCATGCCTGATGAACATTAAGCAACAGAAGGACGAAACACTGAGGTCTTGCCTAGCTCGTTTCAACAAAAAGTCCCTCTCGATCGATGAAGTTGACAACAAGATACTTGTGGCCGCCTTCACGAATGGGCTACGAAAGGGTAAGTTTCTGTTCTCCCTATACAAGATGACCCAAAAGCCATGTTAGAGGTGCTGTACGGGACAACCAAGTACATGAACGTGGAAGACACGTTACTGGCTCAAGAAGAAAGGCCTAAAAAGAGGGAGAAATAGGAAGACGTGCGGCAGAATAAGGGGCGAAAGATGGTCAGGACTGGAAAGCTACAAAGGGAGGACAGGCGTTCCAAGCCCCCCACGGGAAAGTTCACAAGTTTTACCCCGCTAACTGCCCCAATCAACCAAGTTTTACTGTAGATCAAAGACGAAGGGGCTCTAACATTCCCCAGCAAGCTGAAGGGAGATCCCAATAAGAAGTCTAAGGACAAGTACTGCCGATTCCACCACGACCACAGTCATGACACGGCCGAATGCTACAATTTGAAGCAACAAATAGATGCACTCATAAGACAAGGAAAGTTGTAGAGGTTCGTTAGCAAAGAAAGAACAGATCCACCACAAGCGCAGATCCCCCGACGAGAGAATGAGCGTCCTAGGCCGCCCATAGGAGATATAAGAATGATCGTAAGGGCCGTTGTAGCCTCTGGTTCATCCAACAAGGCCCGTAAGACTTACGTCAGGATGGTTCAAAACGTCCAGCTAACAAGCCTCGTACCCAAGATGGCATGGATCGACAATCCCGTGATCGAATTCTCAGAAGAAGATGCGTGACGTCTTCACCACTGAGTCCTGATTGACAATGGCAACTCAGCCAACATCCTCTACTACTCGACATTCCAGCAGATGAGGGTTGACAGGGAGCGACTAGTTTCGACGAACGCTCCACTCATTGGTTTTGGAGGAACAAGGGTACTCCCCCTTGGCACCTTCACTCTAGCCGTAACAATAGGTGACTACCCCCAGCAGATCACTAAGAATATAACGTTCCTTGTGGTCGACTGCTCGTCCACTTACAACGCCATCATAGGACGACCTACCCTTAATTTGTGGAAGGCTGTAACCTCGACCTACCATTTAATGATCAAATTCCATACTGACTAAGGAGTAGGAAAACTACGAGGAGATCAAGTGGTTGCACACGAGTGCTGCATAGCTATGATGGAAATGGACAACCATCTCCAGGCCATGAACATAGAAGAACATCAGATAGTGGCAGAGCCCGTTGAAAGAATTGAAGAGATACTTCTTAACGAATCTCGACCAGAACGAACAACCAGGATCGGCACCCTCACTAGCCTGACGTTTCATCAAGCTCTCACAGCTTTCCTTAAAGAGAACCGGGATGTATTTGCCTGGAGCTACGAGGACATGCTAGGAATCAACCCGTCAGTCATGGTGCACGAGTTGAATGTGTCACCTTCCTTTCCACCCATATATCGAAAGAAACGGGTGTTCACCCTAGCATGACTGGGCTATAGTGGAAGAAGTCTGCAAGTTACAAGAGGTTGGTTTCATTAGGGAAGTTTACTACCCCAACTAGTTGGCAAACATCGTGATGGTCAAGAAAAGCAACTGAAAATGGAGGATGTGCATAGAATTCACAGACTTGAACAAAGCATGCCCCAAAGATAGCTACCCCCTTCGGGGTCAACCTCCTGGTGGACTCTACGGCTCAACACCAACTGTTGAGCTTCATGGACGCGCTTTCAGGATGTAACCAAATTCAAATGGATGAAGCAAACCAGGAGAAAACTTCATTCATAACTAGCCAGGGCTTTTTTTGTTACAAGGTCATGTCATTTGGCCTAAAAAATGCGGGCGCAATATATCAAAGGCTCATAAACAAGATGTTCGCATAGCAGATTGGGAGAAATGTTCAAGTCTACGTCGACGGCATACTAGTAAAAAGCCGAAGGGAGGACGATTACTTGGAAGATCTTAGGGAAACCTTCAACACCCTTCGATCTTACAACGTGAAGCTCAACCCAAACAAGTGTGCATACAGAGTGACGGGAGGAAAGTTACTAGGATTCATGGTGTCTCAGAGGGGTATCGAGACCAACCTAGACAAGATCCGGGCCATAATAGAGATGACACCCTCGAAGAACATGAAAGAAGTACAAAGCCTTGATGGCAAAGTAGCCACGCTGAACAAGTTCGTGTCAAGAGTGACGGACAAGTGTCTACCTTTCTTTCGCACGCTAAAGAAATCTTTTGAATGGACAACAGAGTGTCAGCAAGCATTCGAAGACCTGAAGGCCTGCCTCTCGTCCCCTTTGTTGTTTAGTCCCTCCCATCCTGGGGAAGAACTGTTCCTTTTCTTGGTGGTATCTCCAACTGCTGTCAGCGTGGCCTTGGTCAGGAAAGAAGACAAGGAGTAGAGACCCGTATACTACACAAGCCGAACACTCATAGGCATAGAGGAAAGATAGCTGCCAATGGAGAAGCTCGCCTTTGATTTAGTTACAACAGCCTGTAAGCTCAAGCCATACTTCCAAGCTCACACAGTGATCCTCCTGACCGACAAACCCTTATGGCGAGTAATGGGCAATCCTAACGCTACCGGATAGATGACATTATGGGTAGTAGAGTTAAGTGAATTCGATATATAGTACCGCCCGCGTACTGCCATTAAAGGACAGGTGGTCGCTGACTTCATTGCAGAGTTCACCAACGCAGAAAGCCTAGGGCAGGAGAGCATCTACAACGAAGTATACACACTGACGGGTCGTCCAACAGCATTGTACTTCGTTATCTAAGAGGGGACGAGATCATATGCATGGTTTATCTCGACTTCCCTAAGACCAACAGGGAAGCGAAGTATAAAGCCCTAATAGCAGGACTAGATCTCGCCAAGGTAGTAGGAGCCACGAGTATGATTATCTATTGTGACTCCCAGGTCATCACAAACCAAGTAAACGAAGATTATGAATGTAAGGGCAAAAGGATGAAGAAGTACCTAGAGTGAGCAAAGAGAAGGGTGAACGACCTACGGGCCAAGATTTTTCAAATCCCCATGGGAGAAAACGAGCAGGCCAACCGTCTTGCCAAGGCCACATCAGCAGAACACATAATGATCCCTGACAAGGTACTCTCCTTTATTTAGCTTTCGCCACTAATAGATGTCGTCAATGTGCAAGAAATGAGTTCCGAGAGCAATTGGACCACCCCTTTAATCTCCTACTTAAAAGACGGCACACTACCTGACGGTAAGGAAGCCGCAAGAAAGTTGAAGGTTTAGGCAGCATGGTTTGTCTTGATAAATGACGTCTTGTATAAGAGGGGTTTCTCACGACCGTACCCAAGATGTTTAGGACCCGAAGAAGTGAATTATGTCATGAGAGAAGTACATAAAGGGATCTGCGGCAATCACTCAGGGTCGTGGTCATTAGTGCACAAATTGATTCGGGCTGGATATTACTAGCCGACTATGTAGAAGGAGGCCTAGATTTATGTCAAAACCTGCAACAAATGTCAAAAGTTTAACAACATCATCAGATAGCCAACAAAAGAACTAACCCCAATAATAGCTCCGTGGCCATTTGCCAAATGGGGACTGGACATCATGGGCCCATTCCCAATAGCAGTAAGATAGCTGAAGTTCCTAATAGTCGGCATAAACTACTTCACCAAATGGGTAGAAGCTGAAGCCATGGCCATCATCACAGAGAAGAACGTATGAAACTTCATTTGGAAGAACATCATTTGCAGGTACAGGATCCCTAGGGTTTTGATCTCAAATAACAGGAAGAAATTCGACAACGACTCTTACAGGGACTTTTGCTCACAACTAGGGATCAGAAACCACTACTCCTCCCCTGCTCATCCTCAAGCCAACGAACAAGTTAGGGTCACAAACCGATCCATACTTCGAATCATCAAGACTCGGCTCGAAAAAGCAAAGGGCGTATAGCCAGAGGAGTTGCCCAGCGTACTATGGGCGTACAGGACGATAGCCAGAACCCCCACAGGAGAAACGCCATTTCGACTGACATACGAAAGTGAGGCAATTTTCCTAGCTGAGGTCGAGCTCACGAGCTACAGAGTGAACAATCACGACGAAGGGAGGAACGATGAGGTCATACGTCTACAGCTTGACCTAGTTGACGAAGTCAGGGCGACAGTTGAACAGAGACTCACACAATACTAGGATCTCATGGCCAAACACTATAACTCCTGAGTCAAAAACTGAGACTTCAAAGTTGGAGACCTAGTCTTGAGGAAAGTAATGGGCGTCGCTAGAGACCCCGCACAAGGAAAGCTTGGCTCAAACTAGGAAGGACCCTACAGAATCACATCATGGCTGAGGAAAGGCAACTATCACCCGGAAACACTAGATGAACAGAAGTTGCACCACCCGCGGAACACCGAGCATCTCCCAAAATACTACCAGTAGACATGATAACATGAAAAGTGACACTCCTTATTCTTCAATTTATTTTAGTAAATTTTTGCTACAATACTTTTTAAGCCCATAGGGCCGGTCTTTTTCTTTAAAGAATAATTTTTCTACATACATTTATCATAATAAAAGGAGTTTATTCATAAATAACTAGTGTATCTTTCTGTTTCTACATGCTTAATAGTCCACACGAGTGGATGGATTTGTAATTAAGTCCAAAAGTGGACGACCTTACCATTTGAGGATAAGTCAATATAAAGTCCACGAGTGGACGAATTCACTATTAAGTCCACAGGTGGACAGACCCATGGTTACATCCATTAAGTTGACGAGTTCATCCCACAAGGATGGCCTAATATTATCAAGTCTACAAGGGGATGGATCCATAACTAAAGTGGACGGATCCATAATTAAGTGGACGAGTTCATGACTTAGTCCATAAGTGGACAGGTTTATCCCATAAGAATAAATTAACACAAAACCACAAAGCTGGACGAGCCTATTATTAGTCCACAAAGTGGACGAACTTATCACTGAGTTCACAAAGTGGACGAGCTTATTATAAGTCCACAAAGTGAACGAACCTATCACCAAGTCCACTAAGACGAGCTTATAACTAAGTCCACAAAGTGGATGAACTTATTATAAGTCCACAAAGTGGATGAACTTATTACCAAATCCACGAAGCGGACGAGCCTATTAATAAGTCCACAAAGTGGACAAGTCCATTACTATGTCCACAAAGCGGACAAGTCTATCAAGTACACAAAAGTGGACGAGTATATCAAGACCACAAATGAACAAGATTATTAGTTCCACAAAAGGATGAACTGGTAAAGGCCAGAAGTGGACAAGATTTAGTCCACAAGTTGACGGGCTTATTAAGCCCGTAGGTGGACGAGTCTAAATCCATAAGCAGATGGAGTTGTTCTAACATCCTAAGATAGAAATACAAAGTCCTCAAGAAGGACACATTCACAAAACATAAGGCACACTCAATCAAGACATATGAAGATCAACTAAGGTAATATATAGAGATCAGAATAAAGCAACGAATATAGAGAAATGCTATAGTATAAAAAAGTGTTTTTACAAGCAAAGCCCAAAAAACAAAAAGGCATCAAACATTGTTTGAAAATTAGGTCAAATTAACAATAAAAAGAAAAGGCTAAATTCAAAAGGTCAGGGGGACTTGTGGGTTTTCGTCACCCTTAGGAGGAAGGTCCTAGATGCCTTGAGTGGAAGGGTCTTCAGCAATAGGAGGATTGACCAATGGGGTTAATGGGATGATGGGTTGGTCCACTGTAGGCTGGGCGAGGACGACACTATCACCTTTCAGATTCGCCTTGGACTTGGTAAAGCCGTCACTTTCATCGAAGACAGTGTCGCCCACGGGTGTCGACGGCAAAGGATCGTCCATAATGACCTTGGATAAATCCAAGTTAGGGTAGATGGACTTGACCTGCTTTAGGCAGTCCTCGAACCTGTCACCATAATAGACGGCGCAAGCATCTATAAAAGGCTGCGAAGCCTTATACTCTACCACCGCGTCAATCCTGGCTATCTCCACCTAGCTTAGAAGAGTCGTTAGCTCCTTTTCCACAGTCACCTTTACTTCTTTCTCCTTTTTCTTTTGACAACCCTCCTCCTCTAACTTTTTCTTTAGCTCTTTCACCTCCTAATTGAGAGTA
Organism: Castanopsis chinensis; assembly: GCA_032878915.1. Taxonomy (NCBI): domain Eukaryota; kingdom Viridiplantae; phylum Streptophyta; class Magnoliopsida; order Fagales; family Fagaceae; genus Castanopsis; species Castanopsis chinensis. Next base: position 8,931,413 of record JAVQMG010000126.1, on the reverse strand, counting down.
CGGAAAGCTTCCTTGTACTACTTTTGCCAGTCGGTCAGATTCTTTATGCGCTTATGTAGACGAGTAATCACCCCCTCTTTAGCGACGCATCTGTCCTGCAAAGCCTTCATACGAACCAATGCCTACACAACAGAAAAGCCGTCAGCATATGGAACATGAAAGTTAGTAAAGAAAGAAAGGAATAAACATACCCGGGCAACGTCAAAAAGACCTGACGCCCCTAGCTCCTCTGTTGCTTGCTCAACGCAAGGATCTACTTCCTTGTTATCGATGATGGATTCCATCACCTCAATAACGTAGTCCTAGTGGGTAAGAAGGTGGCGATTAAGACCATGAGCGACAGGGCCCGATGTCGTAATTAACCCCTTGCCTGCCCCGTGGCTTGGCTTAGGGGGTGATGGTTTCTTAGGGTGCTTGTCCCTAAAGGTGACGGAAGCTTTCTTGGAAAGACGGTCCTCCTTTCCTTTGATCTTCCTCTTAGGAACCCCCTTTCTGACGGCCTTAGGGGCTGACGAGGATATCCCCTTCCCCTTTGTTTTCTTTTCTTCTTCCTTCCTTTGGGCAGCAGCTGCCCGCACCAGCACCCTCTGCCTAGCTCCCTCCATTTCTACAAAGGATGAGTGACAAGAGTTAGAACAAGAAACTACAAAAAGAAAGCAACAGGAAAAATGAAGGGATTCTTACGTCGACGAGAATACCGGCGTCAACTTCGAACCTCCGCAGTAAAGGTGTAAATTGTCGAGTGTAATGAGGTCCTGACACTTCCGCTCATCCAACGAGATTTATGTTACCCGACAGATAAAGTCTTCTTGCTCGGCTGTGATACGTAAGCGAACACTAGCTAAAAACAAAGAAAGAAGACGATGTTATAAACTTGAAACAAATAAACCAAGGGAAGAAGCATACGAGATTAACCTGAATCCTTGACAAAAGCTTAAGTGTTGTCAAAACCATGAGGTATCGTCTCCCACTTTTCCTGACGGCATACCCAGTTCATCCCTTTCACAAAGAAATACCTGTCTTTCCAATTCCTATTAGAATCAAGCATATTGTATACCAGCTTCAGCCCCTTCTTCCTTGCTTTGAAGTGGTATATCTCCTGGGACGTGGCAATATGTTGGAGTCGATAGCACCAAAAGAGCTCGTCAAGAGTTAGCTGACGATTCTCGCCACTTAAATGACCCCACAAAATCTCAGCCCCAATAAATATCCTCCAAGTGTTGGGGGCAATTTGGCTGACGGGCAAACCTAAAAAGTTAGCCAATTGACAATAAAGTGTCATCAATGACAGCCTCAATCCTTTCGCAAACATGGCATCGTACATGCCGACATCCGCAGTCCTCCCTGAATAGCATTTCTCACACTTCCCAAGGAGACGGATTAGGATGTCGTCCGAGATTTGGTAACGGTCACGTAAAGTGATAAAAACCTTGTCTGACATCATCAGTAGAAAGTCATTGGTGGTCCATATCTTGGGGAGGATGAAAGGACGGTCATCTCTAGGGCCGCCCAAAGTACTCTCTAAGGCCTCCTCGCCATTGTCATTTCCATTCCCGTTACTCTCTCTCTCCTCTTTCCCCTTATCACCCTTGTCTTCGCCCTCACTCACTACTTCTCCCTCATCTTCTCCTCTACAACTTTCCACTTCCTCGTCAGGAGATTGGGCTAACGTTTCCCTCTCTAACGACCAGGAGAAACCCTCATCGGGCTCATGACCTGACCGAAAGACCTTGTCGTAGCCCGTTCCCTCACAAACCGACGATTGTTCACTCGGCGCTTCTCTAGACATCTGACTACCTACAAGCGACGAATTCATTCTAAGAACCTAAGTTGACAGCCTCACTATGGAATTAATTAACTAGAAAAAAAAATAAGGGATAGAATAAAAATAAATTAAAATTTAAAAAAAAAAAAAAAAAAAAGAAGAAGAAGAGAGCTTACGAGTAAGCAGTTCCTTAGGAAAAAGGATGGTCCTGGAGAGATGGCGGCAGTAAAGGTGACGAGATCAAAAGGCTGACGGAGGTAAGGAATTCAGAAGGCGACGTGCTCTTTCTCTCAAGATCAGCGAGGGTTAAAATGTAGGAAATGAGGGAAGAGCTAAGATATATATATATATATATATATATAGGCAAAAAGTGCACAGAAGACGAAGTGACACGCTCGTCTAGAAGCGGAACCAATTAGCTCGCGCCACATATTCAAGTATTTAATAAAGGCTACTCGAGGAATCGTCCATAAATGACCTGTCTTTTCTCTGAACAAATAAATGATTAAAACTACAGGGCTGGCTCTATAACCCGTCAGCTAAAGCTGACAAGGCTACGGAGTAGGGAGCAACTGATAAGGGAAAAATTGCAATATTAATGTTCACCCAGGACAAGGCAAAAGACGACGGTCATAGTAAGGTCTTCAGCATTGCTCATGACAGACAACAACAACGTAACATCTACGGCTCCACACCAATGCTAACGACCCTACCATGACGACAACACAGGAAACTGACGGGGATAAGTTGAATGGGATAAGCAAACCTCCAACGGATCTGACGTGGCCTTACTTGATCTCCACGCATGCGTATGTATGGAAACATCTTGTGCTCCTCGCTTAACCCTAATCAAGAAGATCCCTACAAGGAAAGAACTCCAGAAGATACGCAAATTAAAGAGGTTCTCTCCTATAAGGAAAGAAATTCTAAACCAAGGCACGGATGTCAACCCTACACTACTATAAAAATCCCAAAACCCTCACAAACCAAGGTACGCATAGTTTGCCCTAACTCTGGTACTTTAGAGTTATAAAATAAGATATTTTTCTAATTTGACCGTGGGAGGATTTTTGGCCGGTACCACACCGGTACTCTTCGTAGGTTCTTCTTCTTCCCTTTGTGCTGTGTAGGTCCTATTTGGAGCACGTAAAGGCCGTGTAGCTCACTGACGATTTTCGGCATCATCAGAAAGCTATTCCCAATAAACAAGTTGAACATGTTTATTGGGGAACAAACCAATATATTGATGCATTGGCAAAATTTTGATGAAGATATATCACCTCTTTTGTATTTTTTTTTTAATCAACTACAGGCTGTGACCAAGAACCTACTAACTTTTGATAAAGTTAAAATATTTTGTAATAGATTTTATATCTTTTTTTTTAATAACAGAATTGATAACTTTTATATATGTATATTCTCATTTTAAATTTTAAGGTCTGTTTAAGATTTGCTTATTTTGTTAAAATTGAAAAAAATTTCATTAAATATACTGTAAATAAAGATAAAAGTTAACTAAAATAGTACTAAAAAGTGCAATAAAATTTATATATAATAATAAAAATAAATTAAATAATAAAATTAATTGACAAAATTAATCGCGATAAACTCACATTAACCTAAAAAAATGAAATGAGAAGAATAGAATAGAATAAGATGTATAATTTTAACAATAAGACTAGTGCGCCAATAATTTTCACCAACATGTACATAATTTATCTAAAAAGTGACGTTAGTTGACTCATAGCTTGGCGCTTTGTTAAAAAGATAGTCAAAAAATTTATTACCCTGCAATAACTGTTCTGCTTTCAATGTTATGTGTCCCTTCCGATCTGTGTTTTGCAAGGACGTAAATGTCTTTGCAAACGGACAATGTTATAGGATCACAAGTGGAATTGCAACGAATGATAACCAATTACAAAAATTATAGGATAACATCAAAAATCACAAGTTTTTGCTTCAATAGTTATAAGACAAGTTATGAGCAGAGAAAAGAAAGTAATAAAGTGACTGACAATTCAGCCCGGAATATTGCCCATGTCCTTTCTCCTGCCATTGCAAGACTGCCTTCGGTGCAATGCAACCGCAGATATCGTTATCACGTTTCTTCAACTTTCTTGGAAAGCTTATTTTGCTTTTACTTGTTGGAATCTTTGGTTAGCTTGCAATAAACGGATTTTCAAGAATTAATCTCGATCCCAAACATAGCCTTATCCATTCCTCTGTGCAAGCCGCTACAAAATTTTACTTCCTAGCAGGCACTACAAGACGAAGCCAGGTTAGAACCCTGCGGATTATACGATGGCATGCACTCCCAAATTCCTATGTTAAACTAATGGTAGCGGGAATATTAAGGGATTCCTAGGGAAGATGGATATCTGGTTTCTCACTTCATTTGGGACTGGCAACAAATAATATGGCTGAGCTGGTAACTGTCCAGCAAGGTCTGACAATAGCATGGAATATGGGCTTTAAATTTATGCAGCTTGAACTTGATTCTAAAGTGGTAATCACATGGTTAACAAATACCAACGCGAGTTACCCTACTAATATGATGCCTTTAATTTGTGATTGCAAGAGCCTCATGGATCAGGATTGGGAAGTGCGAGTGCAACACATTTACCGTGAAGCTAATGAATGTACAGACGCTCTAGCAAAGCGGGGACTCACCAACAGAACATTTTGTTTGTATATAGTAACTATCCCAGTTTTGTATATTCTTACTATGTTTAGGGTTTGGCCGACCTTAGGGTAACTAGACTATGTGCCCGAGAATCGGCTGTTGGTGATGTATAAGCTTTATATTATATAAATAAAACCTCCCGTTTCTATCAAAAAAAAAAAAAGTGTCTAACAATTAATAACAATCTGTCATGCATGCTTGATAGTTGTGACAAAATTGTAGGTTTTTATGTGAAATATTAAGGTCATCATAATGCAGATAAGAGGGGGTAACTCATTAACATCATCACAGTTAAGTGTGCAACTCGTTTCCAATTTCCAGGAACATAACATTAACATCATCACAATTGTGAGTCACATGTGCTTCAACAAGGAGAGGGGGTACGAATGGATCAATTCATGCCGCTCAGATCCCCGAGGAAGGGCATGGGTCAGGGATATGACACCACTTAGAACATTCACATTGGGAATGGTATATGCCATATGTTGGTTTAATTTAGCATAAAAGCCCAAAAACACTACATCCAAACTTGTAAATGTAAACTATTGCAAAAAAAATTGCAATTGTGCCACAGTGCGATTCTAAACATAGAATCACACTGTAGCACAATAGCAAAACTAAATAATAAATTTTTATTCAATCTGACTTTTTCTCTCTCTTTATTTTCTGTGTTTTTCAGTCCTCTCTCCTCCTTCAATGATTCTCTCTCCTTCAGTCCTCTCTCCCTCACTCCCACTCTGTCTCCCCGTCTCCCACTCCCTATTTCTCTCAGTGTGTAGTGGTGGCCTGTTTGAGGTGGATCTCGGCGTGGCAATGTCACCATCGTGATGTTTTTTTTTTTTTTTTCCTGCAAGGTCACGACGTGGTGAGATCGGTGGATGAGGCGAGCAAAGGAGGGTTGTGGCAGAGGTAGGTGCGGCATGGCAGATATGGGTTGTGGCAAAGGTGGGTTTTGTGTAAATTTTGACTTGATTTTTTTTTTTTTTTTTTGGGTCATCTTTTGGATTTAAATTTTGCTATTGGTTTGATTTGATTTTGGGATGGATTTTTTTTTTGTGGGTTCATGGTGGTGGAGTTGGGGGCTACCGTGGTGGTGGTGGAAGTGGGTAGGGTTTTTATTATGAGTCATATGTGGCTTCATGGTGATGAAGATGGGGGGATTGCCGTGGCGATGGTGGTGGCGTGGCCATGGGTTTCGATGGCCAAGGTTTCTAGGTTTTGTTTTCTCTGTGGGTTTTTGGGTTTTGTTAATCTATGGGTTTCTGGGTTTCAATGGCCATAAGTTTGTGGCTGGGGTTTCTACGGTTGCTGTGGTGAAGATGACTTTGGTTTTTAACCTGTAAAAATCAGTTTGGGTGCAAAGTTTTGGAGATAAAAATCAATTTGGGTATGTTTTTCATGGTGGTGGTGGTAGCAGATGCATGCAGTGGTGATTTGGGTTTTTGGGTTTTTGTTTTTATTTGGATTTTGGGATATATTATTTTATTGTGTGAAAATATTATTTTAATGTGTTGTATTGTAAAATAAAAATTGGGATGCTGAAAGTATTATAAAATGATATGGTATAATTGATAAAATAACTTTTTGAGATGGTAAAATAGAATAGGATAAAATAATGAGATGAATGCTCTGGGAATGGATCATTGCCAAAGTTAGGTTTCGATCTTCTTCACTTTTTATTTTTGGCGAATAACATAGAGTTAGGTTTTGATGCTTCCAAGATATATAGTGGAACTATTTTGGCCACACATTTGGGGGTTGTTTGGTAGTGTATTTTGAACAACAATTTCCAGTGTTTAAACAACGTTACTCGTATTTTCATATACTTTTTCATCCACACGTATTTCCAAAAACTACAAACAACGTTACTAGAACAACATTACCAAACAAGCCCTTGATGTCTATAACTGTACTATGTATCTTGTCCATACATATGACACTGTAGGCTTAGGTGTATATGAGGTTTTCTCTCTTCTTTTTCTTTTATTTTGTGGTGGATAGATTTTCAGGTTGACTAACTCCATGTAATAAAATTAGAGTAAAAAAGATTGAAATTGTTGTATATGGGTAACTATACAATTCTACCAAGCTTCTAATTGAAGATTTCAAGTTCAAAGAATTTTGTTCAAGTAAAATTAAATTAAAGATCCTTTCTAGTGAGTTCACTAGTCCTACGAATCTTCAAGGCGTTCCTTGGAGATTTGGTTTGTGCAAACAAGTTCAGTCTTGGAGAAGATCCATATATCTGGTTTCTAGAAATTTTGAAGTTATTGTGGTAGGAAGGTATTAGGACATATATGGTTCACTTGCTAAGAACATATGTCGTTCTTTTATATAATTGGCTAATCCTTTGATAAAACGCACTTTACTTGTATTTGGGTAGATCTAGGATGTTTTAATACTTCAAGAAACAAGGTTTCAAGATCAAGTGTTAAAGCCATACAAGTCTATCCAAGAAACAAGTTGAAGAAGTGTCTGGCATTAAAGCTCGACAGCTGGCTCGACAACTTCATCTATCGAGCTTTAATAAGCTATTCCAGCTCCGAGGCTCAACAGCTGCTCGACAGCATCTCGACACCTCTAGCTGTCGATGTCAGTTTTTCAGATCTGTTTTGATTCCAATCCGTGGATATGTCTCTAATCCATCTTTTCTCATAACCCTAGACATATATAAGGATTATTTTAAGTGTCGTATTGGGTTACACAGCTGAGACACAAGTTGCACAAGTATTGAGCAAAGTTTGTTCAAGCAATTTGTGACCGAAGACAAAGTTTGTCCTAGTTCATCTCTTTGTGAAGAAGCTGCTATGTTTGTGCACCATAAGGTTTTGTAACCAAACATCTTCTTGTTTTTCATTGTGGGGATGAACTGAAGAACTTTGCAGCCAACATCTTTATCAAGTTAGTGATTGAAGTTGTGTGCTAGGATATGCGCAATTGGTTAGTCATGTACTGGGAACCATGCATTGAAAAGGAGAGATTGTTACTACAGAACAAGTCCAATTGAGTATTGGAGTAAGGATTCAACTGTAGGCTAGTATAAGGTATTGGGATTCCTTTACTTGTAACCACTTGTTGTGATAATAGTGAATTCTCAGAAGTGGTGGCCTTAAAATCACCCGGTGGAATTTTTGCCTTGGAGGTTTTCCTCTTTTGTAAACAAATCACCGTGTCAATTTATTTTCCGCTACACTTTAGTCTATTGGTGATTTGTTTTTGCTACCACACGTTTACATGTTAAATTGGTGAATTAATTAAACTTGGCTAATTAATCAATTAATCTATCACAAAGGGCCAATACATTTTTAGCCTATCAGAAGACATGCAGAATTTTTGCATATGTTACAATAGAAAATCTAGCTTCAAATGTTTTGTTTTGTGAGTAAATAATATGTAATTGTTTCTTTTAAACTGGATTTTCTAACCAGATTAAATCCTCAAAGAAGTTTTTCCACTAAAGAGATTCTTCATTAGTTTTTTACTTTGGTCCCAAATCTGTGTGTTGTTATTGCTTTCTTGCTTTTAGATGTGGTAGTAAAAATGTGGTTGATATAATTGCTTTATGATGTCTGTGTGCATTAAATCATAACTTGTGCAATCAATTCAATAAATCCACAGGGTAAGTAGATTGGTATTTTATATTTAAATAAGAATTTTTCAAGCGGTCTTATAGCATAGGTAGACTCTTCAGGAACCCACTCCTGTGTTTGATCCTTGATCTCAATCTTTTTACTTTGATGTGTACAATTATGTCTACTAGAGGGTTCATATGTGAGTGAGTCTTTTTTTTTTTCTTTTTTCTTTTTTAAGCACTAAGTAAGAGAGGTTGGTTATCCATAGGGAAAGGATGGACCAAACCTAAAAATAGTGTAATTGAGTGGTCGAAAAAAAAAAAAAAGTTAAACAAATGCAATTGGAATAGCAAACAATTGAACACTATTTTCATGGCAATCTTATAAATGGTCTTTTGCCATATACATGCAGGTATAGGATTATTATATTCTAGATTTTTTTTTTTTTAGAAGAAAACCTGTGAACTTTATTAAAAAGTAAGGCTCACGTAATAATGGCACATACTAAAAAGTGGTTTCAGCTTTGCAAATTTCTTTCTCAAAAAAAAAAAAAGCTTTGCAAATTTTATATTTTAAAATATATATTTTGTTCTATCATTTTATGAGGAAATAATATCAAAATATATGATCAAATGCATGATCCCTTAGTCCTAAAAACACTGAACATACCTCTCTTTATAAATAAGAGTGGTATTAGAATTGTAAAATTAAAAAAATGGACAAATTTTAGCCCATGGCAGTTTTCTTAAACCAACCTGGTGCAATTACCTCTCTTCCTTAACAAATATTTTTTTACCCTTTTTTTTATTTTTTCTTATTTTATTTATTCAATGGTTGAAATTGACAGTCACTTTTCTTAATTCTCAATCTCAATTATTAAGAGCTACTGCATACAGTGCAATCCAAACCACAAATTTAATTAGTTTTCTCTGCACTTGTTACCACACGTGGCACACAAACTCAATAGGAATCCATACAATTCACTCAATCACACCAAATACCAGTAGTTTTCTAGGTAACACAAGTACACAACAGTATACATCAGCAAAGGAATGAAGATCGGCCAAAAGTACAACTCCTATATTAAAATCCATAAGACGAGCACATGGGGTTTAAGGTGAAGATGAGGATTAGAGATCCAAAGAGTTCAAAGGAGTCAAGGAGCATGTAGATCCATTTGTGCAGCTTCAAGGTCTACCACTACCACTCATTCATGTATCGGAGCTAGGATGCATGTAGGCAACTCTCAAAATCCCTTAGGATTTTTATAATTTAATATATGCTAAATTTAAATGTATTTTATTTTCCTAAAATCAAAAGAAAATACCCAAAAAAAAATTATATAGTTAGATTTGGTTTTCATAATCAATTATAACATTAAGTTTGATATTTATATCTTTTCTTTTAAGTTTTTTGTCAATCTGTTTTTGTATGTAATTTTCATTCCACACTCGTATGTTCGTACATATCTATATATATATATATATATATAATAGGTGAAGCAGAGAGAATCTCCAATTAAAATTCTAAATTAGAATCCTAATTTTGTGCCATGTGTCAAGATTCATATGGTTCCATTTGTCTAAATCTAAGTGGATAGAATTGGGTTTTGATGTGTTCTTTTTTTTTTTTTTTCAGAATGACTATATTTCAATATGTGTTCACATGCATAACATAAACATCTCCCCACATCTGCATATTTCAAGGTTCATCACACTTACATATTTCAAGGCTCATCTCCCCACATTTGCATAATTCAAGATTTATCTCCCCATCTCCAATACAACTCTCCTATATAAGAAGAGGTTTTCCATAGATTCTTATTATAATTTTTTGATTTCATGTATTTTTTTTCAAAAAAAAAAAAAAAACACGTTTTATTCATCCGAACCTCCTTGTCTTTTCTTCTTTGACATCTGCAAAATTCAATTTCTCCTTCTTACTAAATCTATTTTATCATTTTTTTTTTGGTTTGTTCCATCTCTGAAATATTAACTAATTTCTTAATCTCCTTCTGTTTTGCAGATCAATTATATATCTCCTTTCAAAGGCAGGCTTCATATGCAAGTGCTAATTGTTAATTAGATATGATTTTCTTTTATTATTATTATTATTTTGTTCACAAGTTTTATGGGGTTTATAATCTAGCTCTCACTCTTTATTTTCATTAGATCTATTTATTCTCATCCTATGTTCTCAATCTCTTTCTCTCGAGAATTTTTGGTTTATAGGATTGATGATGGGCTCTTTTTTTTTTTTTTTTTTCCTTTGAAATGTTAAAGAGATATATAGTGTTTACTGTAAAGGTAACTTTGGATGTATAGTTTTTTTTTCTTTTAATTATTAAATATGGGAATCTTCTCATTTAACCACAATCTTCTTATGATTTTACTTATCAAAACTAGACTTATATACGATTGGTGAAGACATGAACTCAAGCTATATTGCAGATTATATATACAATTAACACTTATCCTATTTGTTTGTCTTTACGTTTTATGCTCATAATTTTAGTGACTTTTAATTGATTAAATTTTTTTTAATGAGATTCACGTTATTCTATTGTTATATATTGTTATGAGATGCATGTTATGAGATTCACATTTACTTGATTAAAATATTTTGTTAAAAATTGTTTATGATAAAGCAACTTAATTATAACTATATGTACCGTCTATGAATCAACCTTGAATATATATATGTTTATGTAGCATTCTTTCTTTAGAATTTTGTATGATAAAAATATTTGTTAAAAAATTACATAATGCTAAGATTTATTAACATGAATAAACTAAGTCTTTTAAATATGACTAAACTCATGATTAATAATAATAAAAACAAAAACAAAACAAAACCAATAGTATCACTTAAATAATAAAATGCAATATATTTTTTTTCATTGTTTTATTAAATTATATCCATTCCCGTGCGGTAGCATGGGTTACATACTAGTAGAGCATAATATATAACATGATTCTTTTATTAAGATTGGCCATTTGAACATGTTTTCATGTATATCTCGCATAGATGGGTTTGTGTGCCTAGAATGACTATATGTCTTAATATGTGTTTAATGCATAACATAAACATGTTCATGCATCATCTATAAAATTTCTAGTATGTACTTTCATTTTAACATCACACAAAATCATGATGAAGAAATAATAAACCAAAATAAAATTCTATTTTCCTTGTTTAAGATTATACATATGACATTTAGGGTAGGCATAAGTTTTTTCTTCTGCACCAACTTGTCTTATTCAAATGACATCATGCAAAATTGATTAGAATGTTAAAATTATCACATTTAAGTCATGATCTGAATTTTCATGAACATATGTAACATGTTCATTAATGACATAGAAATAGTATCTAAGATTTCCCTATTCATATTCTCACGTGCTAATACACTTTCATATGATTTTCTTGATATTCATGCATCCTATCCTTGTGTAACACGTTCTCTAAAAAAAATTTAAAAAAAAAAAAAAGGTTAGCTTGTGGGGTCAGGGCCTGACAACTTGCCACTCCCACTCAGTAATTAATTTAGTATATGGGATGTAGATTAGGTCTTTTCTATGTAATTTTTTCATTTTTATTTTCTTATTAGATTGTAATTAGGTAACGAACCTATATAATTTTCTTTTCTTAGATTATAGTAGGCCCAAGTTATTGTGATTTATTTTCTTTATGAATTTTTTTTTTCTAGTAAACTAATTAAGTAGTGACCCATGTAAATTTTTAGATTAGGGATATCATTATCGACAATAGAATCTCAACCTTTTTTTTTTTTTTTTTTGGTGAAATAGAATCTCAACCTTGAACTTTACAACCAAGGATTCTCTCTTTACCCATCAAAGGGGAAAATCTAAAGTGGTCCAATTGGAACGCGGTTTTCACATTAGCAAACCTATAAATCTAGAGTCGCAGCCTTGCAGATATTCCATTGCCAATTAAGTCAACTACGTAACAACTAGGAACCACTAGATCTTCATATTTCACTTCAATGTTTGAGGTAAAGTTTGTCCACAAACTTTATTATAATTAATATTTACCACTTTACTTAATTTTTTTTATTAGATATGAATTTTGACAAATTCACCATTATATTACATTTTTTTTTTTATATTTTTCATACTTACAACATTTTCAAAATATCAAAAATTAATAAATATGTTATCAATCAAATGTTTAAATTTCAAGTTTTTATAGTTTAAAATTATGTATAAAAAATAAATTTATAAATCAAATAGTAAATAATATCTAATTGGCATGAAATTTGACGTGCTTATTAAGAACATAAAAAACATGCAGTTTAGCAATTAGATTTTCAGAATATGTAGTCATGTTAATTATTTTAGTAGGACTTGTTGTCATTTATTATAACTAAGTTTGTAATCAAACTTTATTTTTCTTTTTATAGTTTTGTCTGAAATTGGGAGGAACAATTCAATTCATTACCCTCATTAATCGGGGAGAAATTATGTTTTCATCCTCATTCATTTATTTATTTAGATTTAATTCACCACACTATCAGTTCATTAGATTTTCGAATTGTCTTATAAGTTAGGACACCACTTCCTTATACACATATATAAGTATATTTTTTTATTAAAAAAAAAAGAACTACATTTTTTGTATATAAAAAAAAAAAAGTATAAGTATTTAAACACTTTTTAATATTATTATTATTATTAGTGCAAAAAGTAGGGAATGTGAGGTTTTGAAATTACTATTAGAACAATTTATTCTACTTATAATTTAGTTTGCATTGTGTTTTAACTTTTAAATTTTAAATGTGGCTTAAAATTTAGGGGTTTGAAATATATTACTTTTCTTATTTGATCTTATTATCTAAATTATTTTTTTAATATATTCTAATTAATGTGTTAGGATCTTTTGAATCATTTAAATAGTAAACATCAAAAAATTCTGTTCTCTTGATAATATTATAGATAAAATAAAATAGTCCTTGCTTTTTACTGTGTTTTAAATAATTTTTTCCTAGAGAATAATTACCAATCCTATTGATGGGAGTCCATCAAAATAGAAAATGGAACAACTCTTCACAGGAAAATTCTACTGTACACATTTTTTAGAATGTACCATGTCTAGGTGTTAAAATAATTATTGTCTTATTAAGATAAAATAGATAAACGATTTATCAAAAAAAAAAAAAAAAAAAAAGAGAAACGATTAAACTTAGATAGTTGTGGCACAAAAAGGCAACAATGTGTATCGTAGAATGACTTTTCCCATTAGAGCATTCACATCAGCATATTTAAAATTTTCGTCTATTTTACATTAAAAATCTCCTTCTTTTATTTTACACTACCACATTTCTAAAACATCCACATCAGTTAATCTATTTTACACATCTATTCTAATTAAATAATATTATTTTTTATTTTTTTATTATTATTTACTAATTCACACCATTCTGTTTTACTCTCATCCACGTCTATTTTACTCTCAAGTCTCTCCCCTTTCTGTATCAAAAAAAAATCTCACCATTCCTCTCCTTCTCTCACTCTCTCCCTCATAGACCCAGCCACCGATCCAGCTCGCCGCCTCAGCCCTCCACCGATCGGCCTCCCTCTTTCCTTCGCCCCTCCCTCTCCCCTCCACTACCGACCCTTCGCCTCCCACCCCCAACCGACGAGCACCGATCTAACCGATGAGCACCGATCTCCCACCGATGAGCACAGATCTCCCACCGATGAGCACCGATCTCCCACCCCCAACAGAGGAGCACCAATCTCCCCCCAACCGACGAGCACTGATCTCTCACCCCTAACCGACGAGCACCGATCTCCCACCCTAACCGACGAGCATCGATCTCCCTAGCTCCGATCCACAAGCACCGATCAGATCCGAGATGTCCCTAGCTTCGATCAGGCGAGCACCGAAGTGCGTTTTTTTTTTTTCTGAGCAAGTGTATCTATTCTCTGTGTTGATTTGTCTGTGTGGATATGTTTGTGTGTGGGTGTGTTTGTGTGCATCAGAGGGAACAGAAGAAGATGAGGGAAGACGTTACTGTTTGTTGAGCACGGAGATGAAAAAAAAAAAGCGAACTAAAAATTGATAAAATAATGTATGAACGAGCTACAGTGCCCATGTATATTTACATAGGCACTGTAGCTCGTGGATGGTTTTTCATACTTTTACATGTCTTTACACCCACTGATGTGGGAGTTTTTTTGATCAAAATGTGTAAAAATGGTACTTTTTTCTATTTTAGATGATTTTAGCTGATCTGATGTGAATGCTCTTAGAGTAGAACCCTCGGTAGCCTATTTCGTACCCTCACTTTCTTCAATGTCTTAGCACTAAGGTGGAACATACATATCTTTACATGTGCCACCTAGTAATCTAAACTAGATTACAAAATTGAACCCTCCCTTCAGAAGTTTTTACTGTCTCCGAGTCCGAGAGGATGCTCAAAGCCAAATGTCTAAACTAGATTTTTTTTTTTTTTTTATTAAATTGCTAACTGGACCCAATTGAATTTGTTAAACAACTTAACCCAACGAAAAATAATAATAATAATGATTTGTTAGACCTAATCACGGATTTGATGCTGGTACAACTTTGAGGTGTCCCCCTAAAACGAAGGCATCAGAATTTCCCTTAATGTACACAAGTTTGAGAAATGTTTAAGCTATGTTTGGTAACTGTTTTTTCTACTTACTTTCTGTTTTCAAAATAATTTTCTATTTTTGAGATTAAAAAACTTGTTTGACAACCCAAAATGGGCAAAAAACAAAAATTGTTTTTAAAACTCAATTTATGAAAGAAACTTAAAACATGCAAAAGACTATTTTCAGTTTCGAATTTTCAAAAATCAAGCAAAACACGTATTTAATTTAATGAATCTGTCTCATTTAATGAGATAACATTAAAGTTCAAAACTTAGTAACAACATATTTTAGTATTGTCTATTTTTTTTTCTTCAAAAATTATTTTTTTTTTATTTCAACTAATCAAACATATTTTTTATTTCAAAAATACAAAAAAAAAATTGTTTTTTCTTTATATTCCCAAAAACAAATTTTTGAAAATAAAAATAAAAATAAAAACTGTTACCAAACATAACCTTAGTTAACTGAGATCAGATCACCCAACTAAAGGGATAAATCATGTTTTCAACAATATTCAGGAAATAATTATGTACACCACCGAACAAACAATTTTTCCAACTATTAGCGATAATTGTGGAAATATTATTGTTGCTTTAAAATGTATTCAAGTACTTGGTAAGCAGCTTGTGGAAACAACAGTTGTACACTCCTATTTGCATTATTAATATTGGGGACTTCTATTATTGTAGTCATTTCATTAGAGTTTCACAATCAATGATGCAGATTTCAGCAGAGGCCATGTTTGACAATTTTTAACACCAACCCATATAGCTCTAGAAACAAAACAAAAACGGTTTAAATGTAACTGGAAATTCTTACTGTAAATGTGCACGCGGCAACAAAAAATACTTGTCATTTCTTTCTCTTCTTTTTTATTTCTGATAAATACTAGTCAAATCTGCATGATCGTGTTGCTATATTATGATCCATGACAACTCAAGAAGATATGCTAACAACATGGGAAGATAACTACATGAATCAGTGAGTTGCACATTTTTCATACAAAAATGCTCAAACTAAAGCTGATCAGCTAATGTTTTTTTTCTTTTTGACAAGTAGATCAGGTTATAGGAGTGTAGAGGCAGTGACTTAACTTGCTACACATTTTCCACAGCAGGGTACAATAAACTATGTCCAAGATACTGCTCTAGACTGTCCCACTTGTATGCATATCACTATGAGGAAAGGCGTATACTGAGATCATCCAAATTGGAGTTGTCATAAATGCTCAACCCATGCTCGTTAGCCAAATGTAAGAGGCATATAAAACACAAATGAGGGGAGATATCACTAATAGTTGCAGCAGCTTTGCAGTCGGTAGGAAAGCTGGCCAAGATCTGCCTGAATGATGCCACTTCTTGAAGACCCTTTTTAAGATAGAAATATATGAATTAGCATTTACCTTTTCAAATCACCAGATATAAATATATGCACGCCATGAGAATGCATATAGAGAAGCTTAAAATGAAGATACAAAGCAACTTGGAGAAATATGAAAGAATAACAGTGCCTTAATATTGTTCAATTGATGCAGTATCATAGAAATGCTTTGACGGTCAACTTATTATAGTAATCAACAATCAATCCAAAGCATGTTGATTCATTAAGATTTCTACATCAACACTTACCAATGGTAAGTGGCTGTGGCTTTATGTCACTGAAAGGGACTCTGGAGGAAGGTAATTGATAGCAAATATAGTATTGGAAGGGGTGCTTTGTGCTCTAATGATTTTTCAGCGGTGCTTCGTGCCCTTATGCGGTTGGCTTATAGAAGTATATTTGAAATGGCTGGGATAAATTTTCCTCTTAGACATGCATTAAGATGGGGGACAGCTCTAAAGTTTTGTTTTGGAAAGATCATTGGACAAGCAATGGAAGTCTCAAAGAAACATATCCTGAATTATTCTGATTTGCTAGAGATAGAGATGCCCTTGCTTTAGATTAGATGGACTAAGTAAATGATTAACTGCAGTGGAATCTACTTTTCTTTAGAGAAACTCAAGGTTGAGAGAGAATCGATTGAACATTTTTTGATGATTTGTATGCGGTAGAGTTCACCCAATGGCAAGGTGATGGATTGGTGTGGCTCCCCTCAATAAAGAAGGGATTTCAAATTTTAAGAAAATCATTGAGCGCTCCAATGATTTTCCCATTACAATTTTTTTTTTATTATGAGTTTCTGCCCTAGAGATAGTGTCCCTAGAAAGGTTAAGTGATGGATTTTGGAAAGGAAATAAGTTCCTCAAGCATATTAAGTTGGCCAAGAGCCTTGTAACTCAATTGGTTGGAACCTCTTAATATTTTCAATGAAGACATCTAGAGTTCAAATCCCCCACTGGCCCACCCCCAATTCTCTAATCATCAAAATTAAGGATATGTATGACAAAGTTGAAACTAGCATGAGAATCAATAAGTCAAAGAATAACTACATTAAGGCCATATCTCTTTGCTCTAGTGATGGATGAACTCACTAAACCAACTCAAGTGGAAGTCTCTTGATGTATGCTTTTTGAAGATCATATGGTTTTAGTGGATGGAACCAGAAGTAGAGTTGAAGTCAAGCTATAAATTTGGCAAGAAAATGTATAATAAGGCTTTCGATTAAGTAGGATTAAGATGGGGGTTTCTACTTTCTATTCTTTGCAAGATTTACTTGATTTTTTACTTCCCTTGCTAGTTCGTTTTTAGTTCTAAATTTTTCCTGTAGCACACTGCCTGTGTGTTTTTATTTTCATTGTATTGTTCTCTTTTAGTTATCAATGAAGTTAATTACTTTTAAAAAAATAAAGAATGGTTTTGAAATGAAAAATTAATTGCCATGTGGACAAAGTGAAAACCATATAAGTTCATATGTTTGTCAGTTCATTAAACAAAAATCCTGAACAAGCTCTTTCTGTACTTTAAAGAATTTATGGAAGGAACATTGTAAATAACATAAGATGATTGCATATTTGCTACAAGGAAAAACTATTATCATACCTGAGGACACATTTTAGGAGATTCTTGTATATGGTCCCAAAGAGTTTCTTTCAGTGCCTGGACATCAACTTGCTTAGAAGTTTTGTCATACTGGACCTCAACTTTATTTACCTGTATTGTTTAGATAAAGGAAGCAAAGCATAAGCTCCAACTACAAATGTTCCCACTACATGCTCGTTGTGTTTAACCTAACAATTTGAATTAGTCTGAAAATAATGGCAAATTTGTATGTTCTTTCCAATCAATGACACTAATACTGGGGTATTCTCCCATTTTAAACCTAAAAACAGAATGCATAAACTCATGTTTTAAAACCAATCCAATTCATAGGAAGTCGTAACTCCAAGGTTCAGACACATACACAAATGTAAGTTCTAAAACAGAATTATGCAGCAATGAAAAGAAGACAACCTGGCGAGGTTGAGAAACAACTGTGCTGGAGTCCTCTACATCACTATGGTCATTTCCATCATCATATTGGCCACCAAATGCACTATCATCATCCCAGGATGGCAGAGGCCCATAATCATCACATTGTTGCCTTGATAAATCTGAAGAATATAAGGACACTTAATGATCATACTATAAATTTTGTATGTGTGTGTGTGTGTATATATATATATAAATGGAAAAAGCAACTATTTATTCTAATAACTATTGAAACCCCAAATGCATATTATAACAATTTATTCTAAATATCATGTGCACATTTTATCAAAATGAGGAGAAAATATAAGGACCACAAGACAATAAACATAGAAGATGATATTTTTATTGCAAAGACAGAAAATTTTACCTGAGCATTTTCTTCCCTTCCCCCCAAGACACTGCAGCAAGTTATGCATTCAACAATGTTAAAATAAAATGAAAACATAACATTTCAACAGCAAAGCATGTTCTAGTTGTATGATTGGCAACAAGTATTACCTTTACATTTGGGAGAAGAAATAACTTTACAAGATCTTCTGGTTGATAATGGCAATCTTCAGGAAGTTTCATATTAGAAGGTGCTCTATTTCCAGGCAGTAGTATCGACTTGGGATTTTTGGGAGGAGCAAAGACATCTGGCATAACTTCATCCAATGCTTTTGTGAAATCAATATCAGATTCTGCTTGTTTCTTATTTCTTGGACGTTTGGTTATAACTGGTGATTCATTTTTTGCAGCAGGATCATCCTCTAAACCTTCAAAACAGATTCCACGATACAATGCCTTTAGAAAAGGTAATAAAACGTATAAGCTGATTGATGCAATAACTTGGAACTAGTCTCCAGAACCCTACCTTTAGATTTTTTGTACTTCCAATGATCAGGACCTGCCCAAGCATTTTGTTTGGTCAACCCCAGACTTAAGAACAGATAACCATCAACTTTCTCAAATCTGTCGTCCATATTAGGTTCGAAAGAAAATGGTTCATTTTCCTACAAAATTCAACAAGATATCATCAAACAGAACCATTCTTTATTTCCTCAAAAGATAAAGAAAAAATCAAAGAAGATATATGACAGCCCAAAACCAATTATATGGGTAGACTTTAGCAAACACCTCATGATAATTTGGATTAGTTGATTTTACATAAATGGGGCCCTCATCAGCCACACTTGCTTGGTCATCATGATCATAATTCCAGGTCCCACAATTCTCAAATGCATCACTAACAAAATCAGGTTCATAAGCTACATCAACATTTTCTGCTGATTTCTGGCCAGAGGAATAGAGATCAGATGGCCTTCTATTATCTTCATCAAATTGATAGACTATGTCTCTCAGAGTTGGCGAAATTTCTTCCTTTCTTCGCATGTTCAATACCATCTGTTCAACATATTCTGTAAATAGAACAAGAACACAGTTGCTATTGGAACTGAATTCTTCTATTATAAAGTAAAGACCAGAAACACCATTTATGAAAAAAAGCAACAAACCTTTGGCAAAAGATAGATCAATTGTATCTGATTTATCATGCTGATTTTCACATGATGTGCACTTCCCTGGTATTTCAAGTGAATCAAAAAGCACCCTACATCCACCATATACTCCAAGATTATTCATTAAAAGACCCTTGGCTCCACCTTCATCAAATTGTGCAGAGGTCTGATGATAAAGTGGATCGACTGCAAATGCAACTGAAAAAACAATGGCAATTCATTATAATCTCAACATTACATTTCACACTAGTAACAGAGACAGCACAGGATGTGTGATCACCATCAAACTTCTTTACATTAAGAGCCTCGAAAGATGATTCCAGTGTTGATAAAGGGGACAACTGCATGTTTTTAGTAATGTTAGTATATATTTTTCTGAATTAATCCATTAAATAGTAAGAGAACTATCAACCTTTCTCTCTGTCTCTTTCTTGGAATGACCTCCCTCTTGTCCAATGTCAACATTGGCATCAGCCTCAGTAGCATCTGAAATTACAAAACAGAATCAGAAGACTCACAAAACTTAAAGGGTATAAATTCAAATGTGAAAGTGAAACACAGTGACGCACATCAGCAACAAAAACATTAATCATACAACATGAAGTGATTATACTTACAGTCCACAGCATGCATCTGATGGTAACTTTTAATTTATAGGTAAGTTACACACATAGCCAATATATTTTGAACCCGATACATCACCCTCCATCTTGCTTTTACAAGAGGAGGAGGAGGTGCTGTATGAGCCAGAGCTCATTGGCACATATGACAGCAAGGCATACAAAATACGCATAATTTTGCCATCTAAAGGCCAAGACTCTCATTTTTTTTATTCCTTTTATAATTTGAAAAAGTGTGAAGGTCACCATGCCTCAACTTGAATATCCTTTACATTTCTTACAACCCTTAACTGTCAATAAACTAAAATGATAAAAAACTACAATCTTCAGTATGTTTAATTTTTAACAACCCCCTCCCCGGTGGCCACACACGCACATGCACACTCAAAAAGAAAACAGAAACAAAAAGGCCAATCTCTAAGGTTACATCACCAAACCTTGTTCATTATCTTGACCTGCTCTGTTCATCCCACCAAGGACCTTATATGCCTCTGAATGCACGGAATCCACCCTTAAAGAGTAAATCTTAACTCCAGCTTCAAGAGTGCAACTTGCCTAAACAAATAAGAAATTAATTAATACTTGCAGCATATGCAAAAGAGCACTGGGAATGTTAAATCAACAGTTTTAGAATCATCACTAGCTCAACAACTATAAAAAGCCCAAATTACTCTTTAATATATAGAATGATAAAGTCTTATAATATTACCTGCGTCAATTCCTATAAAGCTTAAAACAACCACATCACACTACAAGACCTAATTTCTAACCAGATTTAAAGGCGCATCTTGTTGCCCCACCCTCACTTAAATCATCATTCTCCCAATCCAAAATGTGTTTCACATAAAATCCAAGTTCTAATCGCTATCCAATAGTATTTCTCTTAACATCCAACTAATATTTCAGTTCAAGACTTTTTCTGCAGCAATGAGCTACTAAGAGACCTGCACTGTCTACCACATAATCCACAAAAATCACAACACGTACCTTTTGAAAGTTCGTCTCAGCATCATCTTCTTCCTCAACCTTTATAACTTCTGTTAAATGGTCTATCAAATTCAGCTCCCAAGTGTTCTTCTGATTAATTTTCTGCACACCAAAGAAATAAAATAAAAACTAAAAATCAATAAAGTCATAAGAAAGCACAAAAATTTAAGTACCCAGAAAAAGAAAATCACTTCAAAAATCACATTCTTCCAAGCATGACTATATATTCAATTGCCTTAAAAATCTTATATTAAAGTTAAACTCTTCTTCTCTCTATGGTTGTTTTCCACTAACACTTAACTTCTAGTTCAAAATAAACGGGAACATATAGTTTAAGAAGACAATCGGAGAGAGAGAGAGAGAGAGAGAGAGAGAGAGAGATTATATAAATAATTTCGCTGAATAATTTCATGCAATAGTGGAAAAAAAATCAAATTTATATATAAAAGCAGTAAAATTCAAGCGCAAACAAATACGGACAAAATATCTTTTGAATTCACATTATACAAGGCATGATCATATATGTGATTCTCTTTTTCAAGAGAAATTAAATTTCTTATAGTAATCTTGATTCATTCTCTCAGTTTATTTCTACCGAAATTTAGCAAGTACATTGTTTTAAACAGAGAGAACTCTCATCAAAATTCATAATTTACGAAACATGATATTATATTTAAATATCTTTATTAAAAAAGAACCTAATTTCTTACAACTCAGTATATTTTTGTCTTTTTTTCTATCAGTGTTTACTTTCCACTAAAAATAAAACTTTGAATTCAAAATTAAAGAGAGAGAAAAACGGTAGAGCAAGCAAGAGAGAGCTATACAGACATTTTCGCTGGCGAGTTTGATGCAGTTGCGGAAGAGATCGAGGATCTGATGCTTGCCGAGGAATTTATCGGGATCGGAGGCGCCGCGTGGAGGCGGAGAGACGACGGAGATGCGACGGACCTTGGCTGCGCGGGCGGCTCGGGCTCGGGCGCGCTCGAGGTGGTCGTCGTTGGAGCCGAGGAAGAAAGGGCTGGTGGGCGATTGGAGGAGCCGTTGTTTGGGGTTTGGGCTTAGGGTTTCGGCCATTGTTAAATTGAAAAGCTTTTTGGAAATGGAAGTGCTTTTGATTTGTATTGTATTTGCAGGGATTGCTGATTGCTGAGACTGAGAGAGCAAGAAGTGTGACTCTCTCTCTCTCTCTCTCTCTTTCTCTCTCTCTCTCTGGGTTTTGGAATTTTTGTGAAGGAGAGAAGAAGTGATATCATATTTCCCTCCAGTTTAATATTTTGAAATTTTAGGGGTACGGCACCTAAACGACATGCCGCTTTAAAGCAAACAAACTAAAGCTGCCGGCCGAGGCCTTGGATGCTCATGCTGTCCATTTCACCCAATTCATTGTTCAAATTTTAAATAACATAACAATATGTACAATTTTAGATTTGTAAAATTTAGTCTGATTTGTGAATAGATGAAATAGGCAGGCGGGGAGGATTCTTTTGGAGTATGAAAGTCTAATGCAAAATATATTTCACAACTACTAAAATTGCAAATCATAATTATTGTATTTAAAATTAGTGTTAAACTGTTAATTTTGAATCCTATGCGAACATAATATATTATATACATTAATTACAATCTACAATCTTAATATTTTTTTAAAAATTTACGTTTGTAACATTGTTGGACTACTAAACTCCCCTCATTTTAAGATATGTCATGTGCAATAAGAGAGAGAGAGAGAGAGAGAGAAGAGACATGGAAGCTAAATACTCCTCAGAACACCCTCGCTCAAGTGAAGAATAAGATGAACTAGGATGCAGTGTCAAGAAATACAAGGAGACTTCAGGCGCTAGGCAGTTCTCCCAACCTCGTGCAGTTGTAAGCTACAAAGACAACCTCGTATGAGATATTCCAGGAGCTTATGAGCAAGCCTTTAAGTTTGATACTTTTAGTTATGATTATGAGGAAGACTCTAATGAGGAGGTGGAACCTCTGACGAAGGGCATGGTAGAAGTGAAACTGTCCAAGGAGACTAAGTCATGTATTAGAGAGCCTTGGCCCAAAGCTATGATAGTGAAAGTGTTTGGTAGAACTGTGGGTTTCAGCTACCTCACTTTCAAAATCAATGCTCTATGGAAACCAATGGCTAGAATGGACTGTGTCAATCTAGGGAAAGATTATTATTATCTTATTAGGTTCAGTTGCAATGATGATTATGATAGAGTCCTCAAGGGAGGACCATGGTTTGTTGGGGAACATTTTTTAGCAATCAGGCCATGAGAGCCTTATTTCAAAGCTTCAGAGGCCAAATTATCCTCAATTGCAATGTGGGTACGGTTCCCTGAGTTGCCTATTGAATTTTATGATATATCCATACTCAAGGAAATAGGCAGTGCAATTGGACCTGTCCTCCGGGTAGATTCATACACTGCTTCATGCTCAAGGGGCAACTACGCCAAACTGTTCGTACAAGTGGATTTGGAGCAACCGCATATTAATGTGATCAGAATTGGTAAATTGAGGCAAGCTTTTATGTATGAAGGCACATCTTCCCTTTGCTTTTACTATGGGAGACTTGGGCATAAGCAGGAAAATTGCTGCTATTGGGTCAAACCGGAGGAAAAGGGTGGAGCAGATAAGGAAGTGCCAACTCCCCAGGAAAATAGCCAAGGAGACCAATCCAATCCCAACTATGGACCTTGGATGCTAGTCATAAGGAGGAAAAATCCTATCAAGAATGGACGAGAGTGATCTTCGAAAAAGTTTAAGCGTGTGGAGAAAGGGTATAAAGGTAATTCTGACCATGGTTTAGTGGAAGATGACATCTCCAATACACCCTCTGTAGAGGAGCCAAAGGTGCCACAATCCACGTAACCACGTGAAAATCTAACAAATCAGTCCCAAGAAGCTAAAGCAACAGAGATTAAGTGTGAAATGGAGATATGCCAAGATTTGCCAAGACCAGATACGGTAGAAATGAAGAGAACGTTACTGGGTGATGGGACTAGAGCTAAGGCAACATAAGACTTGAAGCTGAGAGCCAACAAAGGACTGGGGGTTAAAGGCAGTAAGTCCCTGAAACGCCATATTTCTAATCCTGATACCAAGCTTCAGTATAACCAAGGTTGTACTTCTCTAGGAAGCTCACGAATCATCTCTAATGGAAACAAATTTTCTCGGATTGAGGCTGATGCCAAGGTCAAGATGGGCGATTTGGTACAGGAACAGGGCTATAGTAATCTTTGACGAGATGATTGCTCAGATAGGAGCTGCGCCGACAGATACTCCAAGATGTTCAAGGCAAAACTGAGCAACGCTTGGAAGCACCTATTTCCTATAACTCCAACATGTATAAGAATGGGGAATCTGGCTTTAGACCACCCAACATGGGGCTTAACCCCCAATCCATGATGGAAGTTCCTCACGAACACCCCTCTAGTATCTTGGGAAGGAGCAGAGACCTTGAGCAGGTAAAGAAGGCCATCAGTGATGCCCCACTTCAACGAATCAGGATGGATTATCCAAGAGAGGAAGATTTTAGATTTCAGAGTGGTGGCAATAGCTCATATGGGGAATCATCCAGGTATGAAATTGGTCCAAATTCTCGAGCCAGTCCAAAAATGCGATCTGCTACTTTGTTGCAGGGAGAATATTATGGGAATCCTCAAGTATATGGTGATATGGAAACCGAATTGGGTGACCTCAAAGGATCTCCTGAGGAGGTTGGTGTGGAGCATGGTAGAAGCTGCAATGATGAATCCTAATCCAATGGAGGTGCCGGTGGGGTAATATGTAAAAATGAACATCCTAATGTGGAATTGCAGGGGGCTTTGAACCATGATTTTAAGCGAAGAATTTTTAAGATGGCCATGAATCATAACTCAACTATTGTGGTCATCACTGAAACCAGGGTAGGAGGTGACAGGGCAGAGAGGATTATAGCTGACTTGCCTTTTGATAGGCATATCACCACTGAGACCATTAGGTATGTTGAAGGACTTTGGGTGCTCTAGAAAAAGGAGGAAGCAGAAGTTCTATTGCTTGCCTCAACGGAACAGGAAATTCATGTCATAGTTAAGGTACGCCATTCTAATCTTTCCTGGTTTATTTCCGCATTATATGCTAGCCCTCGATTGGCTGAGAGAAGAATTCTTTGGTCCAATCTCATGGAAGTGGCCAAACTCCATAACCAACCATGGCTGATGTTAGGCAATTTTAATGAGATTCTCAATAGGGAAGATAAATATGGGGGTAGGCAAATAAATATCAATAGGGCTCTAGAGTTCAAGGAATGCTTGGATAGTTGCAATTTTCTGGACTTGGTGTTTGCTGGCCTAAAATTCACTTGGTCCAATAAAACGCCCATCACAAGCTTGATATTGGAAAGAATAGATTGATGTTTTGCTAATCCTAGTTGGAGAATCCTATACCCGAAAGCAACAATCACCCACTTGCCTAGGGTTTACTCAGACCATTATCCTGTATTAATTAAGTTAGAAAGGGCCTAACCCAATAGATCCAACAAACCTTTTAGATTCCAAACCATGTGGATGATGCACCCTGAATTCCCCAAAGTAATTGAAGAAGCCTGGTCTGAGGCAAATTCCCCCCTTAGGGCTGTTTCTGATTTCACCAACAAAGTCAGGAAGTGGAACATTGAAGTGTTTGGCAACTTATTTACTTGGAAAATGAAAGTGTTGGCCAGATTAGGTGGGGTTCAAAAGGCTCTAGCCAATAATCCTTCTGAATTCTTGATTGGACTTGAAAAGCAACTTACTGAAGAATATGCCTTAATCATGCTCCAAGAGGAAGAGTATTGGGCTCTTAAGCCTAGACTTAACACAGCCATCTATAGGGACCGTAACATGTCCTTTTCTCATGTTTCAACTCTACAGGAACAAAATAAGATGTTTAATGGATGAAACTGGGGAATGGTTGTATGATGAGAACAGGGTTAAAGATCATTTCCAAGCTGGGTTTATAAAGCTTTATACATTAGAAATGTGTATGTCCCTCGTAAACTCCTCAATATATAATTTTTCTTGCTGTTTTTTCTCGAACAAGGAGAAAGATTGGATTGGTAGAGCAGTGTCAAAGGAAGAAACCAGGTATGGGTCTTGGAATCTCAAACCTTTAAAGGCCCCAAGACCTGATGAGCTTCATGCTAGGTTTTTTCAACACTATTAGCAAGTGGTCTAGAGCTTAATTTGCCAAGAAGTTAAGAATATTTTTTCTATAAGTGTAGTCCCTGATCATTAGAATAGTACTCTGATCACTCTCATTCCTAAATGCCAAAACCCAGAAACTTTATCCAATTTTAGACCAATAAGTCTTTGTAATTTGGTCTATAAAGTAGTGTCAAAAATCATTGTTGAAAGAATAAGGCCAATGCTCAGCAGACTCATCACCCCCTGTTCAAACAGCATTTGTAGCAGGCAGGAGGAGTGTTAATAATGTGCTCATTACCTAAGAGCATATCTATTGCCTGGATAGAATGAGACGCAAGGAGGGGTATATGACAATCAAAGTTGATCTCGAGAAGACATATGATAGATTGGAATGGAGCTTTATACACAAGGTTCTCCAAGCCTTGCACTTACCAGAATCTTATAAAAGTTATCATGAGTTGCATAACATCCACGAGTATGTCAATTTTAGTTAATGGGAGTGCAATGGAACCATTTAACCCTTCAAGGGGAATCAGACAAGGAGATCCCTTTTCTCTCTCTACATATTCATCATTTGCATGGAATTTTTATGGTGTCTCATTGAAAAGAAGTGTTCGGAAGGTAGTTGGTGTTCTCTCAAAGCCTCTCGGGGGAATGTGGGCATATCCCATCTGTTCTTCGCAGATGATCTTATTCTTTTTGCAAAAGTTAGCAATAAGGCTTGTGAAGCCATCTCGGATGTGCTACAAGAGTTTTATTATGAGTTGGGGTAAAGGATTAGTGTTGAGAAATCAAGGATATACTTCTCACCTAATGTTGATTCCACATTGAAGGAGGGAGTGTGTGACAGGTTGGAGATGCAGACCACTACTTGCTTGGGTAAGTACCTTGGGCTTCCCCTCAAGCACAAAGTTGCGCGAAGGAGACAATTTAACTATATAGCTGAGAGAGTGATGAACAAGCTTGCTGGATGGAAAGCAAAATTCATTTCCTTTGTTGGAAGAGCCGTTTTGGTAAAGTCAGTCATGTCAACTATCCCAACCATGTGATGTAGGGGTCCGCCCTTCCAGTCTATCTATCTGAAAAGCTTGATATATTTAATAGGAATTTCTTATAGGGGTCAACAGCAGAGAAAAGAAGAATGCACTTGTTGGGCTAGGATAAACTGGTCAAACCTTAAGAAGATGGTGGCTTGGGGATTCAATTCGCTCGAGCCAAGAACACTATGCTCCTGACAAAACTGAACTAGAGGATGTACCATGAAAAGGAGGCTGTTTGGGCTAGGGTGATACAACAAAATTATTGTTCTGACTCTAGAAGCAAAGCTTTGAATCCTAATATGCTTCCTTCCTCCCCCAATTAGGCAGCAATAAAATTGGATTTCCCAACCTTCTCTGATGGCATTTGTTGGGGTCCTGGGAGGGAATCGAGAAGGAATTTTTGGATGGACAGATGGATTGGTGGTCAATCATTAAGAGAGCGCATTAAAGGTCCCTTAACAAGAGAGGAAGAGAACTTGACCGTGTCAGATGTGCACATAGGACAGGACTGGAAATGGGATCTTATTTCATTTGATTTACCTCTGATGCTCAAAGACTGAATAAAAACTGTCCCAGTTTAAGAATTTGGTAGAGATGATGTTCTGATGTGGAGACACACAAAAGATGGTGGGTTCACTACAAAATCAACATACTGCCAATTTAGAGGTGTTGAAAGGGAGGGCGCAGTTTTCAAGGAGAGTGGATTTGGAAGCTAGATATATTACTAAAAGTCATCACCTTTCTCTAGTTATGCCACCATAACAGCCTCCCTGTGAGGGAAGTGTTAATGTCTAGAGGAATTAACTGCAACAATGTATGTCAGGTGTGCAGGTGGGATGGTAAGTCCATTTTGCATGTGTTGAGGGATTGTGCTTTTGCGTAGCAATTTTGGAATAGAATCCGTCTGCCTTACCCCCTAGTGAATTCCTTTAACTCTAGATTATGTGATTGGATAAAGAGCAATTGCCTTAGTAATGTTGCTCATTGTAACACCACTCCTTGGAATATTGTTCCCTTTGGTGGTTTGGAATCTGTGGAAGCATAGAAATAGGGTTATGTTTGAGAATACTCCCTTTGGCGGTTTGGAATCTGTGGAATCGTGCTTAATTCAAGCCACTGAATATTTCTTTTGCGTTAGTAAGATCAGAGTGTCGAGGTATAAGTCTATCATACTGGTGAAATGGAGGAAACCTCTAGTAGGATGACATAAGTTGAATACAGATGGTGCATCATTGGGAAATCCAGGCATGGCAAGGGGTGGAGGACTAATTAGGGACAGTGCAGGAAAATGGATGAAAGGCTTCTCAAGAGCTATCGGGTACTCCACTAGTATTATGGCAAAGGTTTGGGCACTAAGGGATGGATTGAAGCTAGCTAATAGTCTCAGAATCTAGAGCTTGGTTGTGGAATTGGATGCGAAAGTGATAGTGGAACTTCTTAAGTTTAACAACAAGACTAATGGAATTTTGTCTTTTATCCTTGATGATTGCAAACCCTACTGGACAAGTTTCACCAAGTGCGTGTGGAGCATGTATATCGGGAAGGGAATAAAGGAGTAGATGCATTGGCCAAATGGGCCACAATTATGTTAGAGAATTTTGTTATTTTTTACTTGCCCCCTAACTCTGATATTCTCTTTATTGTTAATATGGATGTAGCTGATATGTATTACTGTAGAACTGTGAACGCTAGCCTTGCACCTATGGTGAGGCAGTGATTGGTTGTGAGTTTGTTTTATTCATATCCCCTTTAACCAAAAAAAAACTCCTCTCATTTTTTACACTTATAAGGATTCGTTTAGTTGGCATGGTGGAAAAGTGGAAGAATAAAAAATGAGGAAATGGTAGAAAAGTGGAAAGATAGAAAAGATTTAGTTTTCTCTTAGATGTGTTTGGTTGAGAGGATGGAAACATGGAAAAATATGAAGTATGAAATTGGTATAAATTTACAATTAAATCCCTATTAAATAAAACAAAAGGCAACACAATTTTTTATACACATTTATTTATTTAAAAAATTACGTATGGACATTTCACTTTTAATTTTTTTTTCAAAGGCATAGGCCAGATCCAAAAATTGGTGGGGAAAAAAAACAAGAAGAAAGGAACTATAGAAGAAAGTGATAAAAACAAAAGAAAGAAAAAGAAAAAATGAGATGAAAAAAAGCCCAAAATAATGTGAACTTGTGAAAATTAGTAGCAGAGAGAAAAAAAAAGGAGAAAGGAACTAGGGAAGAAAGTAATAAAAATAAAAGAAAGAAAAAGAAAAAAAGTGAGATAAAAAAATAATCCAAAACAACGTGAATGTGCATAGATTAGTAACAGAGAAGAAACAAAAAAAGAAATGTTAGTAAAGATGAATGTGCAGGGGCATTTTGGGCAGTTCACTAGCTTCACCCCTTGGTTTTCTCCCCATTTTGGGAAGAAAGCTTTTTGGTGAGTCTGGGGAGAATACTTAGGCCCCACCACATTTTGTTCCACTCCCCCTCCCAACCAAACACCCATTAAAATTTCTTTTTCTCCACTGTCTCTCCTAAAATTTTCATCCTCCCTAAAATCTTTCCAAACAAACACACCCTAAGAGCATCAGTATTTGGACTTGTAAAACTCTGGATATGCTAAATTTTAGCATCAATCCTCTAAAAAGATGCGTACCCCAACTTACAATTCTAAGAAAATTCATAACTTAGCTACAATACTATGCTAAATTTATGATAGTATAGTAGCAAAGTTGTATTGTTTTTTAATCTCTTTTATTCCCACTTCTCTTTCTTTCTAACTCACATTTACTCTCTTCCTTTCTCTTTCTCTTCTTCGTTCTTTGTTCTCCCTCGATCCCTCTCACTCACTGAATCTCTCCTCTCTTAGCTCTCCCTCTCACTTTCTTCTCCGTTCCATGGCCGGAGCTCACATGCTCTGCCACTCACCGCCTCTAACACCACAGTGGTCTCTCTTCACCTCCAACCCATCTATTTATCTCTCAAACCCAGAACAGCCACCACCAATCTCACCTCGATCTCTCACTTTCTTCCCCCTTCCATGATCGAATCATCTCTTTCTATCTCTTCAAACCCAAAAAATGATCTCTCAAACCAATTTTTTTAGGTTGGTTGCATGGAAACAATGGCTTGGTGGAGGTGTGGAGATCAACTTCTATGGTGGAGGCATGGAGATCGTGGTGGAATCATGGTTGTGGTTAGGTAACGGTGGTGGTGGTGTTGGGTTCCGATGTTGTGTAATGGTGGTAACGATGGCGGTGGTGGTTTTGTTTTTTGTTTTTTTAATTTGGGTTTTTGTTTTTGGTAGGATTTTGGTGGGCAATGGGGTAATGGAGGGCATGGCGGTGATTGGATTGTTTGATTGTTTTTTTAATGAGTTTGTTGGGTTTGTGTCTAGGGTTTTGGTTGGTTTTTGGTGGGTATTTTGTAGGAATTTAAGGTAGAGTTGGAGATATATTTTTACCGGATTGTCCTCAAATTTTTTCTTGTTAAACCTAAAATTTAGGAGTATTTCTAAACCATATAAACTAATAAAAGTCTAGTCCGAAGAGGGGAATCATCTTTATATATATATATATATATATATAATAGATTAAACTTATTTACTTTAAAATGTGACTCTTGAGATTGGGTAGGAGTAAAAGAGAAAGAAAAAAGTTTAGCTACAAAATCGGTTGTAGCCTAAGGTTTCAATTTTACTTAATAAAATAGAAATTACTATATTTTTTGAAAATCTAATCGTTAAATTACATGTTCTTTACGCTCATAATTAGGAGTGTTCAAACCAACCCACCAACTGACCCACCTAGCCAACCTGGCCAATTCAATCCGAGAACCGGTCGACTCGACATCGGTGACGGGTTGGCGGCGGGTCGCCACCCTCAGAACCCGAAACCGGTGGGTCGGTTGACAGGTCTAATCATGAAAAACCAAAAAAAAAGTCATTGTTTTCCATCGATGTGAGCGTTTCCCTGGTGGTTTTAGTTCGATCAGTCAAGAAATCGCCTAATCTCTGTGAGATTCGGCGAGATCTCGTTGAGATTTGGCCAGATCTTGTTGAGTTCCGGCGAGATCTTGTCGAGATCCGGCCAAATCTCAACATATTTGGCCTGATTTGGTACAAATGGATTTCAACAGAATTTGGTGTAGTTTTGCAAATTTCAACCCCGACCAAGAACCGACCACTCTTCAGGGAGGCTTGACCACCCGAATTGACCTTTTTTACTAGTTGGCGGCGGGTTAGAAATGGTAGACTCGAAGTAATAGGGCCGGTTCCGAGTTGGGCATAAACCCGACCTAGATCGACACATGGACAAGCTTACTCATAATAAACATGTCAAATTTTGTGTTAATTGAATATTATTTACTATATGGTCTATAAGCTTATATTTTATGCAGAACTAGCCGCAGACCCACACAATGGGTGGTATTATATAATGAGGTGTAATATATAAAAAGTTACCATTACTTCAAGTATTTTAATTTTTTTAAAAAAGATTTCTACAAGTATTTTTTTAATCTTTTTATTTCTACACATATATCATTTTATTATTATTATTTTTTATGTTTGAAAATTTTTTTTAAAAGGTAAATTATATTCTTTTAACTTCTATTGTAGTGTATTATATTTGCTTAATATACAACTAAACTTTATAAGTTTCAAATTTGTTATACAAATTCCTTATCTCTTAGGGAATAAGGAAATTATCATAATAATCAAAACCCATTACAAAATTTCAATGTTATCTTAGACAAAATTAAAATGAAACTAAATGAATAAATAAAGGTTTATAATAATTTATTACTAAAACAATTGGTAGGCATATTCAAATTCTTGTTTCCAAAAAACCTAAGTGTTAACTCAAACTAAAATTCAACCAAAGTTATAAAAGCGAAAGAGAAGACTTTTTGATGGTATATATATATATATAAAAAAAAAAAAAAACACAATACCACAACATATTATAAACAAAAAAAAAAAACCTTCAACCTTAATTAGAGTTATAAGAAATAACAAAAATTCAGAGAGAGAGAGAGAGAAAGTACTCATAGTTTTGTGTGGGAAAAATATGGATTGAATGAGAAAACGATATTATATTTATACAAAATAAAATGAGTAGAAGAAGAGTCAAAATATAAAAAAGAGGAAGGAAGTATAATGGTAAAGTAGTGGGAAGATAAAGAGGCAAAAAAGAAAGGGAAAGGTTAGAAGAAATATAATAGTAGGTGTGTGAACTAATAGGGAGAATAAGATTTTTTTTTTTGAAAATAGGGGGAAGAAAAGTTCAAATAGAGAAAAGGAAAAAAAAAATGAATGACGTAATTGCTGATGTGGCTCAACAGGAGCGTAACAACAATAAATGCGATGCTTCAGTTTTTAGTAATATATAGATATAGATTTTAAATTACAAAAACTTATAATTTAAATAATTTATTGATAAAATAGCTATTAATCTTTAATTTTCAAGAAATTTTGCAAGTATGGAGGATATAATAAGAAGATGCAATTCAATAGTGGATTTGTTAAAATTCATCTCTAATAAAAATATATTGAGTAAGGTTGTAGCTTAAAGCTATAATCAATTTTGTAGCTAAACTTTTCCAAAGAGAAAAGTAAGTGTCATGCGGTTGATTGTAAAAGGATGCTTTAGAGAGCTGAAGAAAAAAAAAGCATGAGCTTCTTCCATTTTAGTTTGATATAAACCACTATAAAGGTTATACCCCATAGCATAGAATTATATACACTTTTGGTCTGTAAAATTTGGTGATGTTTTCTTTTGCCCTTTTATGTTTCAAATTTTTATTTTGGCCTTTCATGTTTAATTCATTTTGACATTGGCTTTGACATCGATTTATGTTGAGGTTATCTTATCATTAAGTGCCAAATAAGTGGCATATATTAAGCCACGTCACCAATATAATATTAGATATTATCAGATTACTAACAAAAATGTATGACAATACCAATATGAGAAAGAGATCAAACATGAAGGGTTAAATAAAAATTTTGAAATGTAAGAGATAAAATAAAAACAACCTCACACTTCTTTAAGGGCAAATTTTACTTTAATTTATCTTATGCTTCCTCAAAATTATATCCCTACCATTTATTGCAAATATTGTCAAGTACTTTGTAAATCAATTGTGATGTGGTATGATAAAATACAACTCCAATTTTGTCCATGGAGATCGTCCAGGACAGGCGGCGTGCTCAAGACGAGGTAAGCTGTCTCGACGTGCTCAAGACGAGGTAATCTGTCTCGGTGTGCTCAAGACGAGGTAAGCTGTCGGCGTGCCCAAGACGAGGTAAGCTGTCGGCGTGCCCAAGACGAGGTAAGCTGTCGGCGCGCCCAAGACGAGGTAAGCTGTTGGCGTGCCCAAGACGAGGTAAGCTGTCCCGACGTGCTCAAGACGAGGTAAGCTCTCTTGAAGGTCTCAGGACGAGAAATTATGAACGACACGTGAACACTTGCAAAATTTATAAAAGTCTAAAATGTCTCCGCATTGTACAAGTAACCTCTAAGTGACCGTTGCGCGCAAAAAGGATAACTCCTAAACAGTTAGAAGTTACATTCAAATACAAACCTCCTCAATTCTAGAGGAGGTTACAAATCCAATAACCGCTCTTAAGACACTATATAAACACTGGCTCAGACAAGGAAAAGGTACGAAAAATCATTCCTAAAAAATTGGAACTTGAAAATACTTGGGAGAAAAACTGACTTTGTCATCGGAGGGTTATTGGCCGGCGACCCCGGTCACCTTTGATCACTTCTCTTTCTTTTTCAGGCTATCAAGGCAATCGTTGGCCCTATCGAACCCGAAGCATCCAGCCTACTGATTTTCTTTGCATCATCAGTTGGCGCCGTCTGTGGGGAAAAATAACTTGAAGAAAACAAATTTTGGTTTTGTTTCGTTCTTTTGATCATTCTTTGTTCCTAGACAAAAGGCTGAATGGTTCGGACAAGATCAAGGGCTACCAGCCCAGGCCACCAGGGAAGTAGGGATGCTTCCAGTAATCCCTACCGCGATCGCCAGTCAGCGCCTGCCGCGCAGCCGTCGTCCCTTCAACAAATGCAGTCTATGGCCGCTGCTATGGCGGAACTGACCCGCCAAAATCAAGAGTTGAATCGGGAGATCAACATGAGGAGGCAGCACCATGAAGGACATGTAGAAGGACGACCACAGGGTCAGGAAGGTAGAGGAGAAAATGCTGAGTCCGAGGACCAGACAAGGGGTACTACTTCAAGGAGGGTGCCACATTTGGAGAAAGAGATGGATCAGATGAGAAAGGCCATGGAAGAAATGAAGGAGAATATGAGGCGGACGAACCCCGTGGAGGACTTAGTTCACCGTACGGATTCTCCATTCACGGCTTCCATCAACAGTCATCCCCTACCCCCTAAATT
The DNA here is from genome assembly GCA_032878915.1 of Castanopsis chinensis. Taxonomy (NCBI): domain Eukaryota; kingdom Viridiplantae; phylum Streptophyta; class Magnoliopsida; order Fagales; family Fagaceae; genus Castanopsis; species Castanopsis chinensis. The sequence goes on along the minus strand of JAVQMG010000126.1, from coordinate 8,896,635 downwards.
CAAGATGCCTTCCTTAGATTCATACGATGGAAACCGCGATCCGTGTGACCATATTGCTACCTTCAAGACAACCATGCATCTTCAGGGAGTTCCAGATGAGATTATGTGCAGAGCATTCCCTACCACGCTGAAGGGGCCAGCGAGGGTGTGGTTTAGCAAAATACCCCCGAACTCTGTTGGATCATTCGAAGAATTGAGTAAAATGTTCGTTAATAACTTCATTGGAGGACAGCGCCACAAGCGTTCTTCTTCTAGTTTATTAACGATTGAGCAAGGGGAAAATGAGAGTTTGAGATCCTTCATTACCCGTTTCAACAGGGAGGCCTTGACAGTGGATGAGATGGACGATAAGTTGCTGTTGGCTGCTTTCCATAATGGGGTTAATTCTGACTTGTTCATTCACAAATTGTATGAGCAGGAACCTCAGACCATGGCTGAACTCGTCCATTCAGCCCAAAATTTCATGAACGCCGAGGACGCAATAATAGCCAAGAAGAGGAAAAGGTCAGAACGCTCGGAAGCCGGGCACCGACATTCAGATCAAGCTCCTCGTCCTAAGAAAGCCCAGGTAGGAGAAAAAAGGGATAGGGATGGTAGGAAGGCAAGTTCATCCTCAAGAAGTCAGTACACTTCTCTGAACACCCCGTTAGAGCAGGTTCTTATGCAAATCAAGGATGATCCGTCCTTAAAGTGGCCGGAGAAAATGAAGGGAGACCCTAACAAGCGCAACAAGAACAAGTATTGTCGTTTTCACAGGGACCATAGGCACGACACGGACGAGTGTTTTGATCTAAAGCAGCAGGTAGAGAACCTCATCAGGCAGGGAAAGTTGAGGAATTTCCTTGGACGAGACCACAAGGACGAGAAGCTGAAAGCCAAGGTGGAAGAGTCCTCACGACCCCCGCTAGGAGAAATAAGAGTTATTGTAGGAGGAACCTCAGCAGTGCAGTCATGTAAATCAAGGAAGACATACCTGAAGGTGGTGCAAACCAGCTGTCAGGACGATCTCCAAGGACGATGGAAGCTGACGAGCAAGCAATCACGTTCACGGACGAGGATGCTGGAAGAATTCACCAACCCCATGACGATGCAATTGTCATTACCTTACTTATTGCCGACTATACGACCAGAAGGGTGTTGGTAGATAATGGAAGCTCGGCGGACATTCTTTATTACCCTGCGTTCCAACAAATGAGGCTAGGACGAGATCAGCTTCGCCCAGTGAGTTCGCCCCTGGTAGGATTCGGAGGAATGAAAGTGCAACCAGTGGGCAGTGTCACACTGCCCGTAGTGATTGGAATGTATCCGCAGCAGATAACCAGAGAGGTAAACTTCCTCGTGGTCGATTGTTCATCGTCGTATAACGCTATTATTGGAAGGCCCACTTTGAATAGTTGGAAGGCGGTAACCTCCACCTACCATTTGTCCATCAAGTTCCCAACTGAGCATGGTGTAGGTCAAGTGCAAGGAGATCAACTGGCTGCTAGGGAATGTTACCTGGCCATGTTGGCTACGGACGAGAATTTACAGACGATGGTCATAGACGATGGAAGAACTACAGCGGAGCCTGTGGAGGTGTTAGAAGATATTCCCTTAGATGATAGTAAGGCTGGGAAGTTTACTAGAATAGGGGCGAGCATGGAAGAAGAAGCGAAGAATGCGTTGGTCCAGTTTTTGAAAAGAAGCATTGACGTCTTCGCATGGAACCATGAAGACATGCCTGGCATTGATCCAAGTGTCATTACCCATCGTCTGAATGTAAGCCCCTCGTCCAAACCCATACGTCAGAAGAAGAGGGTATTTGCTCCTGAGCGAGACAACGCCATCAAAGAAGAAGTACAGAAGTTGCTTGCGGCGGAGTTCATTAGGGAAGTGTACTACCCGGACTGGTTGGCGAATGTAGTCATGGTAAAGAAGGCCAATGGTAAGTGGCGAATGTGTGTAGACTTTACTGACTTAAACAAAGCTTGCCCGAAGGACAGTTATCTGCTCCCACGCATCGATCAGCTGGTAGACTCGACGGCTGGTCACAGGTTGCTAAGCTTCATGGACGCCTTTTCAGGCTACAACCAAATCAAGATGGACGAGGCAGACCAAGAGAAGACTTCATTTGTCACCAGCCAAGGCTTGTTTTGCTACAAGGTAATGCCTTTCGGTCTGAAGAACGCAGGGGCAACTTACCAAAGGCTGGTGAACCAAATGTTTCGTCCTCAAATTGGCAGAAACGTGGAAGTCTATGTTGATGATATGCTGGTAAAGAGTTTGGACGAGGGAAAGCACTTAGACGACCTTCAAGAGACCTTCGACACACTGCGACGGTACAACATGAAACTTAATCCAAGTAAGTGTGCCTTTGGGGTTTCATCGGGGAAGTTCTTGGGTTTCATGGTTTCACATAGAGGTATTGAAGCCAATCCAGATAAGATCCAAGCGATACTCAGCATGGAACCACCGAAAAACATTAGAGAAGTACAGTCCCTGACTGGACGAGTTGCCGCCCTCAACAGATTTGTGTCGAAAGCTACCGACAAGTGTTTATCGTTCTTTAAAGTCCTCAGGAAGGCGTTCGAATGGACGGACGAGTGTCAAAGGGCTTTCCAAGATTTGAAGACTTACCTCACCAAGGCACCATTGCTGAGCCCATCTGTACCTGGCAAAGAGCTCTATTTGTATTTGGCGGTATCCCCGCATGCCATAAGTTCCGCGCTGGTCAGAGAAGAAGAACGAGTGCAGAAACCAGTATACTATACAAGTCGGGCACTTAAAGGAGCGGAGGGGCGGTATCCAATGATGGAAAAGTTAGCCTTTGCCTTGGTCACAACTTCAAGGAAGCTGAGACACTACTTTCAGGCTCACATTATTATTGTCTTGACGGATCATCCCCTGAAGAAGGCGATGAGCAAGTTGGAAGCTGCAGGACGATTAGTCCAATGGGCGGTGGAACTTAGTGAGTTTGATGTAAAGTATCAGCCAAGAAATGCAGTCAAGGCGCAGGCGCTGGCAGACTTCATCGCGGAGTTCACTCCAAGCCAAGACGAGCTGGTCAAGGACGAGCTAACAAGAAGGTGGGTTATCAACGTGGATGGATCATCTACGATGTATGCAGGAGGAATTGGAGTCATACTTCAATCCCCAGAGGGGGATAAGTTGGAGTATGCAGCCCGCCTACAGTACCAAACAACCAACAATGAAGCTGAATATGAAGCACTTCTCAAAGGGCTGGAATTGGCTAAGTCCTTGGGAGCGGAGTCAGTAATAATCAGAGGTGATTCTCAGCTAGTCATCAACCAGGTGAATGGAATGTGTGACGCCAAGGAAGAACGAATGAAGAAATACCTCAGCAAAGTGAGGAGACTTGTACAAAAGTTTTCAGAAGTGAGTTTTGTTCAACTCCCGAGGGAAGAAAACATGGAAGCAGATGCGCTGGCGCGAGCAACGTCGGCAGATAGAGTCATGGACGAGTATGGCAAAGTCCAATACATGCCGAGCATAGACCTCCCGGAAATACAGCAAATTGGAGGAGAAGAAAATTGGATGAGTCCAATTATACTCTATCTACAAGATGGAAGGCTTCCAGAGGACAAGAACGAAGCTAGGAAACTTAGGGTTAGGGCTGCAAAGTACGTCCTTATAAATGAAGTACTTTACAAGCGAGGCTTGTCTCAACCCTACCTGAGGTGCCTAGCTCCAGACGAAGCAAATTATGTTTTGAGGGAGGTTCATGAAGGAGCATGTGGAAATCACTCGGGGGCAAGGTCCCTCGTCCATAAGGTCATTCGTGCCGGCTACTATTGGCCCACGGTTCAGGCAGATGCCAAGGCTTATGTCAGAGTGTGCGACCAATGCCAGCGCTACAGCAATGTCCCTAGGCAACCGTCGGAGTATCAGACCCCGATGATGGCCCCATGGCCCTTTGCACAATGGGGACTGGATATCCTAGGTCCTTTCCCTCCAGGTACCAGACAAATGAAGTTTTTGGTCGTAGGGATTGACTATTTTACTAAGTGGGTGGAGGCTGAACCTCTTGCAAAAATTACACAGCAAAACGTTAAAAATTTTGTTTGGAAGAATATTTTGTGTAGGTTCGGAGTACCGAGGGTGCTAGTATCGGACAATGGACGACAGTTTGACAACGCACCATTTAGGGACTTCTGTGAGCATTTTGGAATCAGAAATCATTACTCCTCACCCTTCCACCCACAGGCAAACGGACAAGCAGAGGTAGCAAACCGATCCTTGCTGAAAATCATCAAGACTCGGCTAGAGGGGGCAAAGGGGATATGGCCAGATGAGTTACCAGGTGTTCTTTGGGCCTACAGAACTACTGTGAGAACCCCGACAGAAGAAACCCCCTTCAAGTTAGCTTATGGAAGTGAAGCAGTCATACCAGCGGAAGTTCATATGGCTAACCATCGAGTGATGAAGTATCAAGAGAATGAAAATGAAGAACTACTTCGTCTTGACCTTGACCTTATTGATGAGGTAAGGATGGATGCGGAGCAGAGGACTGCAAGGTACAAGAACCTTATGGCCAGACAGCATGATGCCATGGTAAAACCCAGGCGCTTCAGCATAGGGGACCTCGTTCTTAAGAGAGTATCCTTGGCGACTAGGAACCCAGCTCATGGAAAATTGGGACCCAATTGGGAAGGACCATATAGGGTAGTAAACTGCAAAAGGCAAGGGTCGTATTACTTAGAAGCTTTGGACGGACGAAAGCTGGAACACCCTTGGAACGTGGAGCACCTGAGAAGGTACTATCAATGAGCTTGGACGAGGTTAATCAAAGATGAAGTTTCTATCATGGACGACCCCACTACTATGTTTAATATCTACTAGTGTTCTTACTACTGCTATGGTGTGTACTAAGAATAAAGGTGCATTAGTTCTTAAAACATTTGCGCCGTCTACAGACAAGTTTGTTAAAGACAAGGTTGTGTATTTTAAGTACTTTCATAATGCACTAGCTTCCAAGCAGGTGCTATGTTTGTGAACAATACTTATATAATATGGTTTGGATTTTAAGTGTATTTTATGCGTAAAATCTAAGTTCCATTGTCAAACCCACGAAGGGGGCTAAAATCCAAAGACGAATGAAAAATCCTTGGACGCAGGGATGTAACGTTCGCAGACTTTCCTCAAAACGAGGATAAAGTGCAAAAGATAAAGAAACAAAAAATTGATACAAGTCCATGGACGAGCATCTGACTCAAACAGATACTCTAGGACGACTCAAATGCTAGCAAACGTCAAAGGCCAAAGAAAGGCTTACAGACGAGGCAAATAAGCCAAAACCTATGGACGAGGCAAATAAGCCAAAACCTATGGACGAGAAAAATAGGTCAGACCTATGAACGAAAGGTGATCACCAACTCGTCTATGGGAGAACCAAATGATAGAACAATATCCATAAGCAAAATATATGGACGACCTTTTAATACTTAGGATTATACAAGTTTCTATCACAACAAAAACAAAGTACGTCCATACACAAACAAGTAATGAATAAAAATAAACATTCATTAAATTAAGATAAAAGGGTAGACGTCCATCGTCCAAAAACCCTTGCAAATAAAGCCTTAAAGGCAATTGTTAATACACTCGTCTATAACACTCTAGACGAGGCTATTGTACTCAAATACATTTTAATAAATAAAAAAAAGAAGAAGAAGAATTACATCAGAAACAACAAAAAATCTTAGACGGCTGGGGGGTCGGCGTTTGGCTCGTCTTGAGGTGGCAAGGTGGTGGCATCATCGTCCACGTTGACGTCTTCTGAGCTAGTCTGGACGAGAGAACTTGTAGACGCCCCTCCAAGGTTAAGCTTGATTGAGCTGAAGTCCACTTCAGGGAATTTGTCCATTGCGTCCATCCTGAAATCCTCAAAGCCAGCTGCATAGTTGGCGTCCATTGAATCAGTAAATTCTTTGGACGCCTTGAACTCCGCAACGGCGTCTCCTTTAGCTTTCTCCAGAAGGACGTCCAACTCTTCATTCCTCTTTTCAAGAAAGATCAGACGAGCGTCCTTCTCCAGGAATTCAGCCTCCAGCTTAGCGACACGCTTCTTCAAGTTCTCTGCCTCGTCCTTGGACTTAGCCGCCACCTCTGCCCACCTCTTGGTCTCGTCCCTCCCTTTCTGGACAGTTTTTTCCAGCAGCACTCTCGTCTTGTCCAGCTCAGTTGCCTGCCTAGACGCTGCAACAAACTTGGACATTGCCTGCATTGTACAAAACTTCATTAGAATGGTTGTATAAACTGATTGCAAGACGAGACATATATAAGAGTTACATACCTTAAAAAGGTCATGAACGCCGGAGCGCTCAAATTCCTTCAACGACATGTTGTAGCATGCCGTTATGTCCTCGTCCGTCACAGCCTTCTCAAATTTCTCCCAAGCCAAGTTCTCGTCCTCAAGAAGATTATGAGGAACTTGGATGGAAGTTTGAGTTGAGGATGGGACTATGGACGGGATGGGCGGAGAGAGCTCTGGTTCAACGTCCAAAATTTGGACAGAAGGGCTAGGAGGGACGAGAGGGCCACGTTCCTTGGCTTGGACGTCTTGAGACTTGGACGACTTGAGCCTCGCCTTTTTCTCTTTGCGCCTACTTGGGAGATTTCCCAAATCAACGCCAAGAGAGAGGCTTTTCCTCTTCTCTCCAGAAGCTGGACGAGGGTTGGACTTCACCCCAGGCCTAGTCTCCTCGTCCATAGCATCCTTGCCTTTGTTTTGTTTCATTGTAGCCATTCCTGCAAGTAAAGACGTCAATATTAAAAAAAAAAAAAAAAAAAAAAAAAAAACAACAAAACAAACAAACAAAAAAGAGCAAAAGAAGAACGAGAGTAAAGACGACTTACGTCTTCTTACTGTAACCTCGTGAGCAATTGCCTCGTCCGAAGAGTCAGGACCTAATCCCCAGGTGGCAAGACGCCTAAGGGTAACCAAGAAGTGGAAGGTCCGGTCACTGTAAAGACGAGCTCGTTGGACTCGTTCCAATTGGATACTATCTAAGTGGGGTCGTCTAACACCTTCAAAACAAAACACACAAAAAACGTTAGACGACCATTAGGAAGGACGAGTGCAATTAACATAATGAAAAATGCATACCTTCAGGACGAAGGTTCCCTATCTCTCCAGTGTAAGGGGGAAAAGGATCTTGGGCAATTTCACTAGGACGACCAGCCCAGCAACCAGAGACGAAGAAAAACTCCGTCTTCCAGTTTCTGTCTGACGTCACTAGTGACTCAATTAATCTACAATCTGTCCCTCTGGCTGTAAATTGATAAAAGCCAAGGGACTGGTTAATTTCGGAGGGTTTATAGCAATAGAGGAACTCGTCCACGGAAAGAGGACGGTTCCCCTCAAACACCTCCCTCCACAAAACTTGCATGGCTACTATTAGACGCCATGCATTGGGGTTAAGTTGGCATATGGCTATACCTAACCTAGAAAGCAACTCCCTAGCGAAGGCATTTAGAGGCAACCTCAAACCTCCTAAGAGGTAAGCCTCATAAATACCCACGCCAAAACGGGGTTGACAACACCATTCCCCACGGACGGGTACCCTAGGGTTTAAACTATCAGGGATTTGGTATCTAGCCTTGAGAAGCTCTAATTTTCTCTCGTCTGTCTTAGAACCAACCCCTATAGCACAAGTATAAACGACCTCCTCCTCCTCGTCTTGAGCAGAAGACGAGGGAGCACTTGTGCCAGCCCTAGAACCAGACTTGACCCTCGTCCTATGTTGTTCTATAAACACCTCGGGAGGAACCCCTGGAACACTAGACGTGTACTCGTCTGTAGTGTTCCCATCGCTACTACTATTACTGCTCCTAGAACTATCGCTAGAGCCACTAAAGCTACTAGGGTCCTGATACTCGTCTATAGCTTTGGCAATGCTATCGCTAGACGAGGAAAGGACTACCTCAGACATTTTTAAGAAAGACGCTTAAAAACTAAGGACGAGGATTGAAGAGAATACCTGGAACTAGACGAGGGGAGACTAACTGACGCAGGAAACTTCTAGACGAGGCGCTAAGACGAGGTAGGTCGAAGAAGAAAATTTGAGAAAATGAGGAGGGCAGTGGAGGAATTCAACTATTTATAGGCATTGACCCCAGTACACGAAGCGACGCGACCAACCAAAAAGCGACAAATGGCACGTCCCTCGAAAAACGAGCTGACATGATTGGTCTCCAGTTAAATCATGACAAATGGCACCTACGACAGCTGGCATAAGGACACCTGTCCAAATAGCGACGTTAGTGAATGTGAATCCTAGACGACCCATGGACAAGGGGACAACTGATGTGGTATGATAAAATACAACTCCAATTTTGTCCATGGAGATCGTCCAGGACAGGCGGCGTGCTCAAGACGAGGTAAGCTGTCTCGACGTGCTCAAGACGAGGTAATCTGTCTCGGTGTGCTCAAGACGAGGTAAGCTGTCGGCGTGCCCAAGACGAGGTAAGCTGTCGGCGTGCCCAAGACGAGGTAAGCTGTTGGCGTGCCCAAGACGAGGTAAGCTGTCGGCGCGCCCAAGACGAGGTAAGCTGTTGGCGTGCCCAAGACGAGGTAAGCTGTCCCGACGTGCTCAAGACGAGGTAAGCTCTCTTGAAGGTCTCAGGACGAGAAATTATGAACGACACGTGAACACTTGCAAAATTTATAAAAGTCTAAAATGTCTCCGCATTGTACAAGTAACCTCCAAGTGACCGTTGCGCGCAAAAAGGATAACTCCTAAACAGTTGGAAGTTACATTCAAATACAAACCTCCTCAATTCTAGGGGAGGTTACAAATCCAATAACCGCTCTTAAGACACTATATAAACACTGGCTCAGACAAGGAAAAGGTACGAAAAATCATTCCTAAAAAATTGGAACTTGAAAATACTTGGGAGAAAAACTGACTTTGTCATCGGAGGGTTATTGGCCGGCGACCCCGGTCACCTTTGATCACTTCTCTTTCTTTTTCAGGCTATCAAGGCAATCGTTGGCCCTATCGAACCCGAAGCATCCAGCCTACTGATTTTCTTTGCATCATCAAATTGGTTGTCACTTCACGGTGTTTTCAAGATATTCATGATTCAAATCCTTCTCCTCCATTGTAACTACTATATTGTCCCAAAATAAATGTATGGCAGCAAATACTGGTTTTGATTGTGTAATCAAATGATACAATTTAAACTTGAAAATCGTAGTCTTGAATTTTTTAGTCTCGTTTTCAACATTGCATTTAGCATTTTATGGAGGATAGAGCTTTTCATTTTTTTCCCTCTAAAGTGACAAGCTTCTAGAACTCTATTTTTTCAATCTCACATTTAAATTGATAAAAAACCAAGATGGCTCCATACTATTTTAAAAAAAAAAATAAAAAAATTAAAAAGAGAAGCTTATCAAATTGCTCCAAACATCATCTTCCTTTCAATAAAGCTTTTTACAAATGCCCCCAACAAAAATCTTCATCCTTCTTTTTTACTCTTATTATTATAGAAGGAAATGAAAGTAGAAAAGATTGGAATGGTCACAGAACATGTTAGAGTCATTTGCAGAGATCAGAACTAATTTGGAAGTATTCTGATACTTGTGAATGATTCAACCTATCTTATATCCCTCGATGTACAAAGTCCTCATTTAATCTTCATCTTGTCCTTTTTTCCCTCTTCACTTACCCTTTGTACAACTATAGCCAATTCTATGAATCTTGATAGTTGTGTGGTATAAGATACTGCTTTTTGTAACACTACATAAAGTTACATTCTGTAAAATTTTCTATAGTCAATTGGTCATTCAACGATACTGCAAGAGTTATGTATATTGTTTACTTTTTCTTTTCAAAGCTGATGCCTTTGATAATGCAAGAATATCATAGGGACCAACCAATCCCATCGTCAATACACGGATGGCCGCGCCATATGTGAACTTTCTTGCGAATAAGAAACATGGAGTAAGTTTAGAATTGATTGTGCACTGTGCAGTCCGGTTTTCAGACTCATAATAGACATGGTTGATATCCTGTGAGAAAATAGTAAAGGGAACTAGTCAAGAACAATCAGAGACAACAGGATAGTCAAAATAAGAAAAGAACCATGACATGCCAGAATATTAGTATACTTTGGTTGCAGCTACATTAACAAGGCTAATCATATAGTGGCAAATAAGAATTTGATCGAGAAAATCAAAAGATCTTTTATATGCAGAGTCACCCAAAAAGTACACACTTCAAGGGTATCTAATTTATCTAAATCCAAAGTTATGCCAAAAAGCCAAACCAAACTTTATATACAACAGATTTATCATGTGATTAACTTGGCATAACAACTCACCTTTATTTTTTTTATTTCTTGAGGGCTTGCATCATCACGATCGAAGGTGATAGGGTGCCAAGATTTTGTATCACTTCTCATGGCAGAATGATTCCATAATGTGTAGGTCAATGATCTTCGTTCAAGTTCGTCTTCAAGTCCACTCATCTTATATAAAACAAAAACAAAAGATTTTGAATGAAATGCCCATAATGAAAATTTATATTCTAGAACGATCTTGATTGTTCCCAATTAAAAAAGGAAAAAAATATTATCTGAATCTGAACTCAAAGCATACCTGAAAATAGCCATATTATTCCCAATGAGAATGAGGGACACTAAAGAAAAATAGGGAACACAATATTTATCTATGTACTATTCATCCAGAAGACCAGAAAGAAATTATCTATGAGCATGGTAAAGACAATTTACACTACAATTTTTTTTTTTTTGGTGAAACTCTAAATGTGGATTGAATTAAAGAAGAAAACGAATTGCTTACTGCAAATAGTGTCGGCACATAATGCTCATCTGGGATACAATTGTGGGGTTTCTGAAGTGATGTAAGCCATGGGAACATAAATCTGAAACTAATTTTCTGTTTGGACAAAAGAGGTTATTTATGTCATATGTTGTTTTAAGAGGCATGAAGTAGAATCATCCTGCATTTCATCTGAAAATTGCAAGATAGTATTTGCTTACAAGAATTTGCCTTCTCTTGGTTAAGTCTGTTGGTGGCCATCGCTGAAAAGTGAGGGAATTAATAAGTATGCTGACTGCTGTGATTATTTTGTCTCACATTTAGCAATTAACTAGAAATTGCATATTCTATATGATGCAGAAGACACAGAACCATGTGTTAGCGAAATTCATCGCCAACCTAATTGCTTTCAAGAAGAGAGTATCATGCAACTTTATTAGATTGAAATAATATGAAATAGGACCAACAAGGAGTCTTCCTGCATACCTTGCAAAATTCCCTGAACACAGGAAAAATTATGTCATCAGCCACGACAATTTCTGCATGTCTTCTGACCAAAGCAATCCACTGAGATCAACATAAAGAAAGTTCATAATAGGAAATTCTAGGAATCAATAACTAGAAAAATAAATTGTTTGTCCAATTGTAAATTAAAAACAATTATGATGATATAAGGTCTGCCTTGACTTGTTCTAGAAAACAAGCATTGCTTGGAAGTAATATTAGGACTCAATTTCCAGTTTTGACCATTGAGAGTGCAAGACTATAAGGGAGGGAAAAGAAAAGTGCCTTTGTCTTAGTTTGGTGAGGCAATTTTTTGAGTAGCATCCAGACAACACCTAAGCTAAGTGTATTGGACAAGGTCAGGCCGTTCATTTAAAAAGAGGACGTCCACAACTGAATCAGAAATTAGTTAAATGATTGGGAAGGTATTTGAATCAACAATGTGACCTAAATGGGGTAACATTTCTGAGGCACAGCTTTGATACAAAATGTACACTTTCATCTAACAAATTTGCATCACGAAATTAAGTCATGGGGTGGGGGTGGGGAGAAGAGGGATGAATAACATTCTATGCAGTTGCAATTCCTATGTCTTTATTGTCACAAGTGGTAAGAACTATGAACTATTTTTTTTAGATGGGAAAAACTAAATTGAAAGCAAAGATATAAATAACTAAATTTTAGGGGAAGATATAAAACCTGGGATCCTTTTCGCCATTTCTCCTCTGGTATTGCAGGTGACATCTTTGGATCATAGCGATCTTCATTGATGTTAATAAAGCTAACACAGTCACACAGAGTACATAAAACTCACTAACTCAGCTTAATTTTATTCTTTCTTCCATATTTGCAAAAGACATCAAAGTACTGCTAAACGAATTGATATAAGAAAGGCAACTATTCATTCTAGTCTTCAAGGACCCAAAACTGCTCTTATTACTACCTGTCCACAAAACTTTTTGGAGAAGACATCACAGCGTTGTAGATGTAACTGAAGTCGTACAATGGTATACAACTGTAACACGAGATCAATAAAAATAAAAATTCACTAATGAAAAATGTCAATTAATTTTGCATGAAGTAAATGCAATAGTCAACAAGGAAAACTTATAAGCTGGTCAATCATTTCAAAAGAAAAAATCAACCAATTATTGGATTAGAAAATACATGAAAAGCATAGCACAAAGCACAAAACAGAAGCATTAGCAATGAAGCATCCAATACGCAGCAGTTCATAAAATTGGATTTAACCTATCAGAGAGAAGAATAAATCTCTGATTGGCTGGATCTTCAAGTGCTTTTTCAAGTAATAACCGCTCTGCCATTATCATACTTGATTCTCCCCAGACTACCTGCCATTCCCATATCAATTAAAGTATGAGCATATTAATTTTGGAACCAAATCATTGCATGCAACTAATCTGTTTGGAGGACAAGAAAATGCAGGGGGGAAAAAAGAATTTATGTTCAACTAAGGCTGCTAAAGATAAAAAATTTCCAAGTTAAGAGTCCTAAGGTTCAAACCTTGTTTTCTAAAATTTTCCATCATTTTCTTGGCAGACAAATTGAGGGTAAGCGAAACTCAAATAAAAATATGAACTAGTTCTAGTTGTTTATCAAAGTAAATTAGCTAGAGGCATATATACCTGAATGCTATTGGTTAGCTGTCGGCCGTAAAAGAATGCTGAACTAGTTGTTGTCTCATCAAACACGAAACGGGGCTCTGAATGAATATAAATCGATAAATTTGCCGCATCACCATTCTGTAAAGTTCACCAAATCCAGATCACAACAAACATATCAATACCTCCTCAGTGTACACATACTATTTATATCATAATGATTTTTCTGATACTCTCATAAGTTCTAAATTGAAATTACATGCTTTTAGTAGTTGCAATCAATACCCATTATGTTGTTTCTTCTAATTTATAATTTTTACTTATTCCCATATGATTTATCCAAATTTTCATTTTTTTTGCTTTGTCTAAGTTTTTATCGCAACCCATTTAATATTTATTAATGTAATAGCAGCTAGAAATTAACCTTGAAGAAGGCACCCCAGAGAAAATCAAGAGGAAGGTCTTTGCGAACGAGAAAGAGAAAAGCAATCTTTGGAGGGCCTTCAAAATGATGATCATCATGATCATGTAATGAACTATAACTTTGAGACGTAGAGATTGATGATTGAAAGTGCAGCCTGACAAAAGCAAATAGGCAAAGGAAGACACAGAGAAAGATTATGAGGTTTGACAAAAACCTCCACAAGTGGCGTATGGGTGGTGATGCACGCTTCTTTGACATGACTCAGCCCTCCTCCTTCTCAATGTTCTCATGCAACGTGTGTAGAGAGAGAGAGAGAGAGAACTGAGTCTGAGTTTGTTTGTGCGAGAGAGACTGAGTCTGAGAGAGAGAGAGAGAGAGAGAGAAAGGGAATTGAATAGGGAGATTAACCTCTTGAATGGGACAGTTTCAAAGCGCGTTAGAGTGGAGCATTAATGAGGATTGCTGAGAACTGTGTTTTGTTTTTTCTGTTTTTATGGTTGTTACTTGTTACAAAGAAACTGAATAGTGACAAATGACAATGAATCTTACCAAAAAAAAAAGAAAAAAAAAAAGAAAAAAAAATGACAATCCCCAATGAAGAAACGTAACGAATTAAAAGGGATTTAGGTATCTGTAAATGGGACAATATAATATGGCTTAATGTTAATTCACACATGGTCTTTCGGTAAATCCCACAAATTTACTACCTAAAAATTTTATTAATTAAAAAAAAAAATGTATATATATGAGTTGAGTTCAAATTACACTTGATGTAACTCTATGATATTACATCACTTAATAACTTATTATTAGATGTGAATTTTGACAAATCTACCATTAGATTACATTATATTCATATACTCTTCATGCTTGCAAAAATTCACTATGATCAAAGATTAATAATCATACTATCAATCAATTGTTTGAATTCAAGTTTTTGTAATTTAAAATAATTTATAAGAAATGAGTTTATAGATCACATGGTAAATAACATCCGATTAGCATGAAAATTGGTATGCATGTTAGGCATATATAGAACATGTAATTTAAGAGTATGATTCTTAAAATATGAATTTAATAACAAGTTATTGAGTTATGGAATATTGTTTAGAGTACCAAGTATGACTTGAACTTAACTCATATATATATATATATATATATATATATATGTTATGGTGGGTTTAGCCAGTAGCCCTCGTGTTGCTGACCGATTCATTCTTGACTTGATAAGTGGCAAAATCTTAGCCTTTCATCTCATTGAGGTAGGTGGGTTCGCGGCTCCCACACGGCCCAAGTAACCACATCCTATCAAATATCCATCCTTTTTGTGTGAGTTCTGTAAGATCAACGGCCCACGTGCTTTCAAGTGGTGTGATTTTGTTTGACCTAATTCCATACCTACCACCTCCAAACCCCTATACTGCTATACATATGTGCCACTGGGTATTTAGCTTTCCTCTTAAATGAGAAGGACACAAAATGTCTTAAAAAAGATATTGCTACTGTTTTATCTTGAGTAGTGAAATGGTTGGTTTAGGCTGTATTTGGTTGGGTGTAAAATATTTTTCGGGTGTAAAATAATTTCAGGTAAAAATATTTTCGGGAAAGGAAAATATTTTTAGGTGTTTGGTGGCATTTGAAAAAATATTTTGGAAAATATTTTCAGGTATTTGGTTGTAATCTTGAAAATATTATAGAAAATACATTTTTTACTTGTTGCTCACATTTTCTCAGTTTCCAAACATACATTTTCTCACATCACGATTCAGAGAAACACAAAAGAAACAAAACCCAAAAAAAAAAAAAAAAAACATATTTGGGAGAGAAGATCGCGCTGCTGCGATCTTGCGATCCCGATCGTGAGGCGGGATGGCACCCCCTCGCGATCGCGATCTCGCGATCCCGATCGCGAGATTGCGAGGCGGGATGGCGCCGCCTCGCGATCGCGTTGCGAGATCAGGCGGGATCACGCCGCCTAGCGATCGCGACTCGTGGTCGCGATTGAGGTCGCAATCGTGATCACGAGGCGGCGCGATCGCGATCTCTCTCTCTCTCTCTCTCTCTCTCTTTGCACGTCCCGGAAATGATTTGAAGTGAAATTAGCAACTGAAAATGAATTCCACCCTGCGAAGCTTATTTTTCAGTCAAACTGAAAACATTTTTAGTTTGACCAAATTTTTCAGGACCAACCAAACACTCTATTTTACAGAAAAGTATTTTTGAAAGTGATTTGAAGTCAAAACAAATACACCCTTAGACGCCTTAAAAACTGATTATTTAAAGGGAAAACCCCCATTTCAACAGCCTTTCATTAATGCTGAACGAGCCTAGTTTTATGGAATGAATGATTATGTTAGATGAAGCTTTACTACACAGCAAATATATTCATATATATATATATATATATATATATTTTGCTGAATAAGTATATATTCATGTTTTCCTGAGTTTTTACACTTACTTACACATGACATCAATCACGGGTCCAATGATCTCACATTTTCTCCAAGCTCATTGTATTTGTTAGCATTTGATGTGGAATGCCCATTTTTGTCCTCCAATTCAATTCAAGTTTGATGCTGTTCTAGCCGTAGGCTTTTTGTGGGCTTAAGTAATTTCCAAGTGCCACACGGACCAGGTTAGTGGGCTGACATTGTGTGCCCAAATTAAATTAATTCCTATGGCTCATTTGGGCTTTGCAGCATGGGCTAAATTCGCAGGCTTTAAGTTGATTTGAATGGGCCTTGGACTGACTTTATGGACTTTTTCTTATTTAAATTTGTTGTCCAAAAATTGCCTCTAATACCTTTATATGGCATTTGGTATGGGGTAATGTTTTAGGATTCTTAGAAATGTTTAAAAATTCTCATGTTTGGTTGCAAATCATGTTAAAGAATCAGATGCCAGGGAAGTGTGGATTCCACTCTCAGTAGGAATGTAGATTCCCTTTAAAACAGGTGGGAATTCAGATTTCCAAGCTTAAAAGAAATTGTATTTTTTATAAATTGACAATTTTAACCTTTTTTCATTGTCATTTAAGCAATTAAGATAAAATATAAATAAATTATTATGGATTAAACTATTTTAAAATTATTAAAATAATAAAAACATTTGAGAATTTAAATAGTTATTTTTATATTAAACCTATCATTTTGAAATGATAAACTATAATTTTAATGAATTTTTCATAATTGATAGCTTACATTTGGTCTTTCATTATTTATTTAGAGGAAGATTTTTTTTTTTTTTTTTTTTTTAAGAATTTGATAGTTCACATTCAAATCTAATGACAGAATAGGAAAAATAAATAATTAATTTAAGATTTCTAGGAATAAACCAAATATTATCATCTCACATTTCTAAGAATCTTAAGATATTCTCAATGAAACCAAATATAGAAATATTTACATTCTTAGGAATGTGATTCCTAGGAATGTGGATGCTAAGAGTAATGTGGATTCCTCCGTACCAAACGCCACATTAAGATTCCACGGCCTTCTTTGATAAAGTTTTCCCATTATCTTTATGAAAGATGAAGACCCACGAGTGTTTATCTTTTTATCAATTCCCTACAAACTTGGTTATAGTTAATAGCTACTACTTCTATTAAAAAAATTAACATATCTACATATTTTGAAAATTTAACAATTGAATTGCATGTTTTTTATGTTCTTAACACACATATTCTTAACTCAAATTTAAGTTGGGTTTTCAAATGGGTATTAGAATTAATTGAGTGTAATTGTTCCTATTCTTTAATATGCAATATGATGATATATTATGCTTGAATTGGAGGGGTAAAACTTAAGTTTTACGCTACATCCTTATAGAATTAAATCCCTTGTAAAAGTTCACATTTGATAAAAAGATATTAAATGGAATTGCATCCAACCCTTGCCCTTCCCTTGATATCTAACCCTTACTGGGTTCTAAACTTCCAAAATATATTATGCTTAGAACTTTTGTAGAGATAATCTTGTCCACTATTACTAGATTCTGTGCATTCTCATCAACTATCGTTCTGTTCACTTCCATAGCCAACACTTCCACCAATCAAAGAATTTCTTATGTTGTAGCCACCAAATTAGCTATGTTCTCCATAACCCCTAAACTGATAACAAATCCTCTACTGAGACAACAATCAAATGGTTGTAGTCCGGAAGTGACAGCTGATGAAACCGGTAGAAACACCATGCAACAGAAGGAGAGAGCTTATAAAAAGCATCAAACAAAGATTCAAGACGGTAACATGAATATAAGAGATTTGAGAGCAAGGACAAGTCTTCACTTGAACTCACAAGGAGAGAAAACGCTACAATGAGCGCAGAAGTTGCACCGAGTATTTAGTGATAAGCTGTCTTGTGATGTGGAATATACTTATGCACATTGAGAAAGTCTGCCAAATTATTTCCAGCTATAATTTTGCAACAATAAGATGTTGGACTCCAAGCCCTCCCTCAAAGTCTCTTTTTATTGTAAAACACAACTCATAATTTCCTTGACCCCTTGTTCAGGACAATATGGATTCATATGCTGCGGCAGTATTTCCTATTGATCATGCTGAACAAAGTTATAAATGATGATTGATGAACAAAAAGAGGAACTCGAATGATAAAGCTGAATAAGAGTCCATGAACTAAGTAGTTTCGCTATAAGAGTAACCAGATTACAAGTATGAAGTTTACATGTATACAAATTCGTGACAAGGGAAATAATATTGGTCATTTGATATCCTATTTCGCATTTCCCATCAGATATGCTATTATGCATCCCAACACAGCACCAGCAACAACCTGTAACAGACCAAATATAAATATTATCAGTACCTAGAGATCATTATATGAAAAGAGAACTAAATTTACTTAGCTTCTCCCTCATAACAAAATGTTCATTCAACTTTGCCCTTTGTACCTTTACTTGTCCATGTGAGGAAAATTGTTAAGGTACTCTTGTTTGAATCAAACATGACCAATAATATTTGGTCTTAGGCCTTACAGTGGGATTAGAAAATAAGGGAAATATTATCGATTGAATTCATACATGGTGTATAATATTCCTTCCTTTAATCTAGTACCCTGTAAACTTTTCCAGACAATAACAGGTTACTTCCCTCCTACTTCACAAAAATAGGGAAATGATGAACAGTGAACTGGTTACTCATTTGAGTATAGGGTCCTATCCTATCAGCCTTACTGAATCCTATTTTTTTAGCCCTATCCTCTGCCACTGCCCCTTACCCACCTCACCTCTTGCGGCTCTGCACCCTTCTCGCCTACCTTGTCAACTCCCCCCACTGTTGCATCCTCCTGGTCCAACCACCAAATTTCCTCCTCTGGCATCCTTGTCCCCACTTTCTTCCACTCTCACCACTGTCATACCACTCAATTGATCTTCAACAGGTTCTCACCCTGTCGGTGTTAAAGAAATGTATGTTTCCTGAGACTTGTGTTTGTGCAGAACTCATTTCCCACTTTCTCATGGAAAATCTTTCAACATGTTCTTCTCTCTCTTTCTCTAGGTTGCTTAATTGGGTGAGTGAAACCATTTGAAATAGGTCAGGCCAGGAGGATCAGGTTCCTCGGTTTTTTTAAAATCCCTATTTTTATAAGCCAATATCAGTGTTTTTCCTTCCTTCGAAGTAAAAAATGCTAGTTCTTTCTTGGGATTGTAAATTTGGTTACCCAAAGAACCAATTCATCTTGGGATTATATTATTGCTTAATTGTTCTTGAAAAACCTATTTCCTTATTATTTCAAGTTTTCAACCAACATTGCAAATCTTTTTGTCCTCTCTATACTTTATATTGACAAGCCATCCCAGATGCGAAATTTTAAAACATGCATCACATCACATATTGCATGATGAACTGGTGCAAACATTTATGCCTTAGGATAATTGGCTTCCAACAGATTCAATGACAATAATATGATAGTCAAGTTGAAAACTGCAGAACCCGTGATTTTAAATTAACTCATCAACACCCAAAGACATGAACAATGTTACCAGAGAAACACCAACAATTGGAAAGAAATGCAGCAAGATTACAACAGACCTGAAGTGGAGTATGCCCTAGTGAATCTCGTAGAGGTCTTATGCTGGATAAAGGATGTTCGGAAGGAAGCTCACACACAATTTGATTCAGCAACTGCAATGAGAACCATATAAGAATCACAGAAAACAATATAACAAAGAAATTTTAATCAGGAAAGGACTTTTCCTCACTAGCTAAAAGCAGGCCACAAAGCAGAAGCCTGAAGACTTATTCGAAGAACTTACTTCCGCTTGACGACCAGCATGAAGTCTGACTCCTGTGGCATCATACATCACCTGCAAAATATATTAAAACAATCAATCATGTCCATCTTGAATTTATAGTAACTATTCCTGAGTAAACTAAACCTATTCTCAAAATGATGAGATACAAGTATACAACAAAAAGATGATAACATTCATGATATCATGAAACATGGAATTAGAGGGCATGGTGTTTTGAAATTCCACAGAAGGTGGACACTTTGGACTGATTTATGTAACCTCAAAGCACTATTTAATTACAAATTTAAAGGTCTTCTACAACAATGACAGTGGCAGGTTAGAAGCAAGGTGCAATTATGGTTAAAACTGATCAAACCCAGATCCCTAATATCCTCTATCATTGAATAAATAGAAGCACTCCAAGTGAAATTCATAGCAACAATACTGAACTTGCTAATTGGTTTACAACAGGGCAATATTAGGGAGCAAAAACCAGTAACAATTGCGAATAATCAGGCAATAAGAGTAGAAGTAGATGATCAAAGAAAGATAGGGAAAAAAAAATGGTTTGGTTAGTGAGTGAGTACATACAACACATGCAAAGATGACAGCAATGGCAAAAGTGGATCCCCCTGTTCCTTCATGGAGACCTATGGAAAACGCTAGAGCAGTGACGGTTGCAGAATGGGATGAAGGGATTCCACCAGAGTCAAGCATCTTTTTGGTATCCCATCTCCTTTCTTTATACCTGATGATATCTAGCAAAGAATTACACACAACTCAAAATTAATTATGCAAGTACTCAATCAAAGCGCATCATTATTGCAAACTCCTCACTTAAATCCTACCCAGCTCAGAAATTATTTTCAAAACCCATCAGCTTTTTTCAAACAAAAGAAAAAGAAAAAACAATAAATTTGCATTGCATGCATGGCCTTTCTCTCTGTTTCTGTACAATCGAAAAAAGTCTTAAACCACCAAAACACACAAATGAAAAGACAAGAAAAGGAAATGATAAAAAAAAGTGGTGGTGCGATTGCAAATAATAAGTGAAACGGACCAGGTGGTGAAGAGCTTGAGGAACTGGGCGAGAGCGCCGGCGAGGATGGCCGACAAGAGAGGGAGATTCCAAGGGAGCAGCAAGAAGGACGGTGTTGTTGCTGTTATTGTTGATGCCCCCGCGCTCACCTCCTCCATCTCCGACTCCGAATCACTTTGTTTATTGTGAGATGACTTTTGTTGACTTGTTATACATATGTCCAATTCCATTCGACCTTATATATTTTTTTAAAAACAGAGAGAGAGAGAGAGAGAGAGAGAGAGAGGTTAAAAGAGGACACATCTGGAAGAAGATAAGAGTGGAATTTAGGTAATTTTTTATATATAAAATATATTTTATTATCATAATATCCATAGGCGGGCAGGTCAGGCAGAGAGAGGTGAACTCTTGGAATGGAAGCAATTCACCGTCCAATTCCCTACAGTCCCTTACAATTTTTTTTTTCTCATTTTTTTTATATTTAGTGGTTGAGATTTAAAGTTTCTTTTTGCAACTTTAAATCTCAACCATCAATACCAATTGCGTTAGGTGGATTACCTTCTTTTGGATTTTTGCTACGAAGAAACAAAGAGAGAATGTTGAGAGGGGTGTTTGTATCTTCTCCTTTCCTTCTCTTTTTTTTTTTTAAATTTTTCGCCGATTAATTCTCTTACCTGCACATGCGTTTAGAGAATGTTTGTCCACTAAGAAATAACCAAATGCCTTATCCACACACGTTTCTTAACCTTTCCTTTTTTTTGTTTGTTTGGGAAAGAGAGGCCGAGTAAATCTTTCACTTCGTACGGTATTCAAGGTATCACTTCCTACCAACGATACATTCAACTTTCCAAAAACTCATCCAGTTATTTATTTCTTTAATATCATTGTTAAAAAATTACCTTATATTATGTCAGTAGATATTGTCAAAAATTAAAGATTTGTGGGGTTGAGAATTTTTCTACTGTTTAAAGCAAACCTTCGTTGGCAAACTCACAATTGGATTGATATTTTTTTTTTTATTTTTAAAAAAGAGAGTTTGGAATGATTTGATTCTATTAAAAAGTTGCTCCTTAAAGTCATGTCACCGCAAAGGAATTTCAAATATAATTCATTCTATAGATGTCACCCCCCCCCCCCCCCCCCAAAATTATTTTATTTTATTTATTTATTTATTTTTTACTTATTTTGTTTTGCTAGAAACTGAACTAAATTTGCCTACTGTCGTGTATAATTGCCCACTTAACCACCTCCTTTTATAGCCACAAACATTTATATTGATTAGTGAAGGAATAGTCGAAGTCACATTATAAAGCCTGTCCTGTCAATGCTCCTCAGTTGCTTCAGGCAGCAAGGATGATAATGAACCACTATGTTTGCTGGCCAAAGGTGTATTCCTTCGAGATTGTCGCTTCGTTGGGATGAGCTTAGGTTCTTTTTCTTCTTCTTCTGTGGCTGCATGATTCTGACTATCATCTTCTTCCACAAAAACTGGGTGAATGTAGGCATTTTCAAGAAACCCTTTCAAGTTCAGGTTTGGCTCCTTTGCACGTTCCAAGGTATCTTTCATCATTGCTTCCTGAACAATACACCAAAAGAATAACATAATACAGGTATAAGGCCAAGAACAAAAGGGGGACGGAGAGGGAGTGAATACAAGGATGATGACATTATTTTTAGATATATCATTCAAAAGTTCACATTAATCTGTCAAACAAACAAAATGTTTGAGAACACCATTATAGATGAAAAAAGACCCATAAGTTATGACAAAGAGGTGGTCAGTAGAAAAGTTTTGACCAAATAAATAGGAAAAAAAGGGTGTGTCAACCCGATAGTAAGTAATGAAACACCACAAAACAATGATATGTTTCTTGCAAACACTCCACCAATAAAAGAAAAGAGCAATGATTAATTGATTATTACACACTATTGTGTATGGCGTGTGTACACCACATCAGTTGAAATTGTCTTCTAAACATGATTTTAGTTAGATTGTGAAATAGTGTTTTCAAATCATGATTTCAAAATTATAACTGAAATTGTGTTTCCAAGGTTGTGTGCAACTGACATTAACAAAAAGAAAACATACACAAACCTGTAATGGATATTTAACAAAAGCAGGTTCATAACGGCCTTTGCAGAAGATATGAAACCATATGGTTAACACTGGGAGTGCAATGAGCAGTGGAGTTGACTGAGCAGCTTCTTTTGTACTTAATAATCCCATCAGTAGCAACTGTGAGACAACTAGGGCAACAATTATGCGCCCATGGACATCAGGCCAGAATGCAGCAGCACTCTCGTACTCCTGATTGTAGACATTTATAATCTGCAGATTTCATACAAGAGTTTCATCAGAGCAAGTTTCCCCATCAAGCCTGGCAATATATAGCAGATCTTCTAGCAGGCAGGCCAAAATTACTCATCAGCATAATGATCAAGTGCAGTAAATGTTTTACACTAAGAAGGTTCATCAGATATGCATCTATATTGATTATTTGGGTTGCAAAATTTATTTTTTAAACTAAACACAAATTCAAACGAATGATCATATCACCAGCCCGTTCAAATAAAAGAGCAAGTAAACACCAGACGGAAAAGCCTGAAGTGATAGAGCCAACAACCATTTCGGACGTTTTGCGTATGAAATAAAGAAAAAAGCTGCCACTCCAGAGTATGAATGCCAACATCCAAGAGAAAACCAGTCATAAAAACAAACATTTCACAGAATTCAGTTATCAACTATTTAAGAATCCCCAAACTGGAAAACAAACTGAGCATGTAATACACTCCTCTTACTTGAGCTTACCTTTGTATCCAGTTTGAGGTTCCCAACTACACACAAAGTACCGGAAAAAAAAAATGCCTCAATTTGAATTTAGCAAAAGGGATAAACAAGTACGATATCATATGCAAATTGAGACAAAAGCTTAAACAGTATTTCCTCCTTGCTTATCAGATCAGAAAATAAATTATCACTATACTTATATTACAAACATATGAAAATACTTCATTTAAATAATAATAATAATGGGCTACATTTACCTGATGACGGTATACAACATATGCCAATCCAAAGAATACTATGATGAATGGAAGCAAGACAGGAGTCACCACAGCATAAACAAGGCCAAGTAAGAAATAAAGTTGTATTTGAGGTTCGCCTGTGTTGAAACCAAGGGTTCCAGGATCCATTGCCTCTTCCCTATCCTTTTCAGTCTTCACAAGGAAAAAATTTCTGATGTGATAAATTACCAATGGCTTCAGCCTTAGAATTTCTCCAGCAACTCCAGCCCACCCATCAACCATTATATAAGTTATGAAGAAAGTTGCCTTCATTGGAATGGACACACCAATTGTCTTTGGGATACTGCACAATTTTATTATAAAAATTCTCAAATCAAAGCAGTAGTCAACAACATCAGATAGAGAGAATATGAAGAATGTAAATAACACATCTAATATGCTAGATCAACCTATGGCAGTCATACAAAGAGGTGAAGAATTGTATAGTATGCTTTAAGACAAGCCAGAAAACTTCAACAAATTGGAAATAGATGAAACACTTGCTTTAGACAACTGGCGGAGAAATGCTTTTATTGTAGTATATGATGGTCACATCTGCCATGATCTATGCACGGGTTAAATTGTGAACATTAAGTAAAAACTGAAATTGATGGAGAAAGCTTTTCAAAATATCTATTAATAGTAATGATGCAGAAAGCTTTCTTTAAATGGTAAAGCATAGAACCAAACTAAATTGAGCTTGATAATTTTTTTTAAATAAGAGATTAATTCAAAGTACCAGACTACTGCATGATAAATTATAATGTATAAGTGGTATAAAAGACATTCTGCAAAATACTAAATTTGTTTTCTATCATATGTTTAAATTATATTAAGATACAGAAAAATTCTCCCTAAGAATCCAGTGATTTTAATGAGGAACCCAGGTCTTGTTTTGGGACACATATTAATAAAACTAAGAAACAATAGATATAAGGCCAATCAAGATCACTGGGAAATTTTGACTTTAGCAAATAACACACAAAATGGGCTCTAGATGGTCTACAAGGAACAAAGATGTGTTACGTACTAAGCACCTTAATTGCAGCCATATTACTACAACATCCAGCAGGAAGGATCAAAAGTCATTAATTCAGATAATTACAATTGAGAGCAACAGTTGGAATGTACATTAAATTGGTATATCCATGGCTTAAGAAAAGCTGGTAACGCTAATCAGACCAAACAAATACTGGCTCCACTAAAATACGAATAGCCTTGTAGCTCACTTAGTTGGCACCTCTTGGTGTTTCCAAAGGAGACATACAAGGTTCAAATCCCCCTCTCCCAATTATCAAATTATCAAAAAAATAAATTGACTCTTCCAACAATCACATGGTGGTCATATTTTACACAACTATAAATGTTTAACAAAAAATATAATGCATAATAGATAAATGGAAAGGACATACTCATTTGCGGACTGGTGAATGAAGTTATTTAGCTGTTGAAATGCAGTTCCAGTAATTATGCTCCCAAGAAAGACATTAATAAATTGGAAAATGTAATATCTAGTTGCTGATCTCCTTTCTAGAAAAGATATGCTACTAAACCCTTCAAATTTTGACATTAGCATCAATATTGTGGGTAGAAAAATGAGAAAAATCTTCAAAGCAATCCCTGGAAGGAATCCTTGGATAAATGACTTTATTCCTTTCCTGCAAGAAACAGTAGGGCCTGTTAGTATATGTTAGTAGATAACGACATAAAGAACAACTGCACAAGTTCAGGGTAAAATAATCATGAACAAACACCATTCAAGTTTTTATAATTACAACTAAATTGAAGGATCTTCAAGAAATAGAATGGTATGAATCTCGTATCAAAGTAAAGCTGGTATCTGATTTTTTAAAATTATGTTATACACATAGGGATTAGCCTGACCCCATATAACAACTTTTAAGGTAGACCAAAACATGACATCTGGAAACATTGTAGCTTTCTAAATGCCATCTTCACTCTCAAACTACCACAGACTATCAACTAATATTTTTCAAGCAGGAAGGAAATACCAGACTACATTTAGAAGTAAATAACCATAAGCTAAATGAAAACCACAGATTAAGTACCACATCTACAAGTAATGGTACAGAATGGCTTCTCATGAGTAAACCAAACTGACTTGCTGTGTCACTGCTAAGCTAACCTTTAATATCTTACTATTTTCTCCTCCAGTGTTTTATTCTTTTATTTTCTTTCAAGATGTGCCAAATGTAAAAAAGATGATGAGATTAAAGTAAGTGAAGTCCTTCCATACTCTTACCCTAGCAATGCAAAGAGAAAGAAGTGGAGGACACTCACAATTCAATTATGGGCTTTAGGAAAGGCAATGCTTTTTCAATACCCTCAATGTTTGCGAGCGACTGTACAAATGCAATGGGAATCATGAAAAAGAAGGTAAGGAAAAAGAAAGCAACAGCGATAATAAGCCTCCTAATTGTGAGTGAAACATAGGGAATCGCCAAGTTATCCCAAAATACATCACGCGGCTCTGGTGCCCACTCAGTTAACCATATAGTTGGATTCCTGGACTGTTGAGTTTGTGCACAAACAGCTGCACCCCATCGAGTTTTGAAGGAAACAAATGCTGCTGGCATGATATGCTTAGGATTATTCATTATCTTCTCTTTCTCCAAGGCTATCTGAAAGTTATTCATTAAAAAGATAGCATCACAAACATGCTTTTTCTCAACTCAATTGAATCATGCCACTAGAATGGTAAAAGGAACACATTTGAACAGAAAAACTCTCCTCAAGTACGGTTTTTGAGCACTAAAATCACATTAGAATTAAACTGATAGGACAAAGTGAATTTAACTACTTAACCATTACTTTAACTCTTTCTAGGAAGTCACAATAAGCTATCATAAGCAAACTCAAGATGTTCAAAAAGTGTGGCTTACCTCTTCTGAAAGTTTTTCAATCTTAGATGCATAAAAATCAATTGCATCCACCTTATCTCCACATAGGCCTAGAAAACCAGTCTGCTCATAAGACATTAGTTACAAAAGGTGAGACATGATATGATGGCAATTGTTTTTTTCATTTGACTATGAAAAACAACCCTCCAAAAGGTATCAGAATTAGATACAGAAAACAAATCTGGAAAGAATCACATACAGCACCAAACCATTAGCAGGAGCATTACCTTTGAAAAAGGCCTTTTAGATTGATTTCTAGAATATTTAAGTTGATAGTAGTCAAGCCTGTTCTGTGTTTTCTTCTTCTCCTTGACCAAATCAGAAAGTTTTTTTGCATTGTAAACGGCCTGCATGTATAATCCTAGGTAAGAAACTAAAGAAAAATAATCCTTCACGTAGTAACTGGTTTGTAAACTTGTGCATTTCAAGGTTTGATAACATAGATACGCATGTGAATTTATCTACCCTATCAAGGTCATTCTGAACCTCCCCCCCCTCCCCCCCTCTTCCCCCACATATCCCCACTAAAAAAAATGTGACATGCAAAAAATGTGGCTATCCTTTTTCCCTAAACTATCTATACCTCAAAGCTAATACTATTCCCTTGAAATTATTCACCCAAAAAAAGAAAGAAAAGGAAAACAGTCTCCAAACTGTTCTCCAATACTTCCATATTTTCCAAGAACACAAGAAAGGGACTATAAATATAGATGATCTCATTACCAATCACCCAAATTTCCTTGGTTGGGGTATAGTTGTCAAGATGATACAACGTCCATCGAACCATAGTAATGAGAATAACATTTTTTTGATAGGTAACAGAACTGCACTTCACATTAATATCACACTAATTACAACAAATACTTGTTCTTTAACCGGAGACGCACACCAAGCAGGTAGAAAAGGGGATTATAAACATGTGCAGCAACAAAATTTGCATCCTTCATATTACAATTGTATCTGCTGCTTCAAACTATTACTGTGATACTCAAGATGTATGCATGGATGTACAGTCAATGTACGTGTCTCTGTGTGGAGTATATGCACTTACATTTGTATGCATTTATGATGCCTGCAATGCATGTGAGTATGCATCTATATATGTATTTATGTAGTTGATTTTGGCTTATGCAGGTACTTGTACGCTTTATACATGGAGAACTACAGAATCAAACCTGGTGGGTGAAATAGTGTTCAGGATGGTTGACAAGAAAAAAATGTTCCACAAGCTCATTAACTGACTCATCAGGATCTGGTGGCACATTCCTTACAAGTACCTGCACCCAACAGAAAAAATAATTATAAGATATATCAACATGTAAACTAAATGTTGACATATAGCCTACTACAATCCTGAGAAAGAATATGATCTCAAAACACAAGGGTTGGCAACTTGGCATAGCCCTTTAACTGAAGTAAAAATATAAATATCCAACATCTGACTACTCCTGATTGTCTCACCCATCATTTAGGTACTTAAGACAGCTTAAAGAAATTAACTTCCCCATATATATAAGCTCATAACACACATGGAAAGGGTTATATACTTGACTGCACTTATCCAGCTATTTCCCCCCACCCCCCTTTCAGATATAATGACAAGTAATGGGAACTTATAGAAATGCAAGGGACACCTAAATATAATCACATTTTTCTAAGCCGTTGAACTGCTGATAGCCTCACCCCAGCGCACCCATTCAGATGTTATACCTGTACTATCATGCTACAGGGACTTCGCCTTTGGTCCATATCCCATTAGTTTAATGATACAAAAAGTTCGAACTTACTGTAAACTGATCAGGACGCCGTTTTTCTGATGCGAGAAAATGTAACCTCATCGATGCAACTATCTCGTACTCTTTTTTCAAAACATAGCATGTCCAGAAGGTAAAAACATAAGCCATTACCAAATGGGTCCAAAATCTGCAACAAAAATTAGATAAAATTAATTGAAATTTTTTATTAGAATGTTGTTGCATACTAGGTCAAATCTAAGAACCAGTTGACATATACAGTGGTGTATTAGTGTCCACTCCGTAGGCCAGTACACCAGTTGCCTTGTAATATATATGCTAAAAATCGAAACCAAGAAAGCAAAGATATACAGACAATCCTTAATATCTTTACGGTTTTGTCAGACAAAAGAGGAAGCCATCAAGATTACTTATCAAATACACAAAGAGAAAAAAAGGGAAAAAGAGAGGTAGCCATCAAAATAAGAAAAGGTGACTGAGGGCCAAACTAATGATCTGAAAGACAGTGGATTATGTAACATCCCATAAATTTTAATATTCTTTATTTTAATAATATTAATTGATTATTAGATATTGAAAGGAAATTTAATTAGCATATAACCTTATATTGTACTTGGGCAAAACCAAAATATTTTCCCTAATTTCTAAAAAGTAATTTAAGTAGGAGCACTTTGGTAAATAGTCTTAACCCTTATTACCCACTATTTATTTATTTCTTCTCCTTTCAAGTTGCCCTAGTGCTCTCCATGAAAAAGTACATAGTATTTCCGCTCAATGCAGGGGAAACACCACATACCACATCCCTCTCCATATTGGTAGCCACCAACCTCCTCCTTAATCTCTCTCTCTCTTTCTCTCAAGTTCTTTATGCCAATCCCCATCCCTATCTTTGATTCAGGCCTCACCAACCCCAAATCAACTAGTAAGTGCTAACCTCAATCTTAAATACTAGCAGGGATTGATGGGAATCATTGGGAGCTGTCACACCTTACCTAATCAAATCCATATGTTCTCAATATGCATGCTTTATTTATTTATTTATTTATTTCAGAAAATAAATGGTATTAGAACTTTAGGGCTTTACATTTAAATTTTAACGAGTCTTTGACAGTATCTTTGGAGTCTGTAGTTATGAATACCAATTAATTTTATACATTTCCAAGTTAGGCATTGCTATGTGTGGTTTGCTATAGGTTTTAAGGACAGGTTTGAATTTGCTCAAGTGATTATGTCCATTGAATGTTCCTTCTTGATAAAGTTCCATATTTCTTAAAGATTATTTTTTCCATATTGTGGATGCTTGTCACCCTTTTAATCTCATATTATTTTCATCTCTCTCTTGAGCTAATGCATTTGTGAAACTAAGTTGTTCATGTTAGTAAGCACCCTTAAGTGACTCTCCCTCATCTTTAAATTAATAGGGGCTGCCCTATCTTTATGCGAATTTCCTTATTTCGAATCCTATCTTTCATTGTGTTTCCACTTATCCATCTTATAATTCTCATTTTAGCTAGGGCTAGAGGCTTGGGATGAGTTGTAGACCTATACATTCTAAGTTCAATCCCCACTGAGAGTTCTCATGGATTACCTAATATATTGTTATGGCAGTTGGGGTCATGTACCCTTATTTTACTCCCTAGGGTTGGGTCCAAAAGGGTCATGCCTTGGTGAGGTTC
The DNA here is from genome assembly GCA_032878915.1 of Castanopsis chinensis. Classification (NCBI taxonomy): domain Eukaryota; kingdom Viridiplantae; phylum Streptophyta; class Magnoliopsida; order Fagales; family Fagaceae; genus Castanopsis; species Castanopsis chinensis. The sequence continues at coordinate 8,866,591 of JAVQMG010000126.1, read as the reverse complement.
CATGTCATATATATATATATATATATATATATATATATATAAGCCTTTAGATTCTAGAGCATTTCACCAAATTTCTAACTTGACATTAACTCCACTTCTAGTTTCATCCATTAAAACTATATCATCTGCAAAAAGCGTATACAAAGGACTTCCTCTTGGATTAATTTAATAAGATCATCCAATACTAGTGCAAAGAGTTATGGACTTAATTTGGATCCTCAATGCAAACCTATAGTGATAGGAAACTAATTTGAGATTCCTCTACTTGTTCTCGTACTAGTTACAATTTCATTGTACATTCCATATCATAGAGTATAGGTGGTTGTATAGTAGTATTCTAAAATTTTCCTTTTAACTTAATAGGTACTCTATGATCGCAAAATACACTTGATGCACTTCACTACTCCATCTCCTTTCTCTTATCCTATGATTCATTTCCTTCTCAATTTCTCCATCTTTATAAATTATTGATCCAAGATATCAAAAGCTATCAATATTTAGTATCTCTTGACCATCAAGTCTTACTGTCCCTTTGTATATGTTTTGACTTTTACTAAACTTACATTCCATGTACTTTGTTTTAATCCTACTTAATAGAAAGCCTTTAGATTCTAGAGCATTTCGCCAAATTTCTAACTTGACATCAACTTCACTTCTAGTTTCATCCACTAAAACTACATCATCTACAAAAAGTGTACACCAAGGGACTTCCTCTCGGATTAATTTAATAAGATCATCCATTACTAGTGCCAAGAGTTATGGACTTAATGCAGATCCTTGATGCAAACCTAAAGATAGATTGAATTTATTAATTTTGACTCATTGTTTAGAATGGTTTAAATTTGACTTGGACCACAAACTGTGGGGTTGATTTTATTTTGACCCTTTACATTTCAAAATTTTCATTTGGATCCTTCATGTTTGATTCAGTTTTCTATTTGGCCCCTTACAGTTCAAAATATTCATTTTCATAAAAGGTTAAATGAATGGTCATTTTTTTTTTTTTTTGATACGTAATAAGACTTATATTCAATCAGCAAGAACAAAAAATAAACAGGTTAAATGAATGGTCAATTTTAACATCATGAAATGTAAAAGGGCGCTACAATTTATGTATCAAACTCACCAAGCCATAGATTTAGTCTAGCCACATCATTCCAACTTTCCCGTGGACTTCCATAAAAATTTAAGATGCTAGAAAAAAAAAAAATTTTCAGTTGAAACAATAAAGTTATACAGTATATAATTTTAATGTAAGAATCAAGTTTGGAAAATTCATTATTAATGAGTGTAAATGAAATCAGGACTGCTACAATGAACAATCAGAACATAGTGTCAACAGAAATTTCATTAATAACATTTGACCAGGATAGATAAGAAAAAATAACATATAAAGAACAAAAAAGATACAACAGAGCAAGAAAGGGTTCTGCATACCTAAGAGATCCAAGTGGAATATTTGAAATAGAAAGCTTATCAATGTCACTGTAAGTTAAATTTGAGCGCTCCAAGGTGCCATTGGTCCAATTGACAGGTACGATGATAGCAAAAGCCAGTAATGTAATAGGAACAAAAATTTTCAATCTGCACTTTAATAGCAGAATTGGTAGAATCAGTGCAAGAGGATAAAGTAACAAATCAAAGTCATTTCAAAGAGAAACAGTTTGGTTGATACATTATATACTCCCAGTGCCAAATGGCATTCAATGCAGGGGAAAAAAATTATTCAACAGAATATATTAGTCCACGACTTTTACACACATGGATAAGGTAGAATACCTACTCAAGTCCTTGGGCTAACATTAGACTGAAAAAATGACAGTTAAAATCACATAGCCAGGCATGCAAGGTACAGAGAAATGATCTTTTCGAGCATACCCTACAAAATAGATCCTCAAGTAAACAGCAGAATCCAACCCTGCATGGTCAATTAGCTCAGGCTCTGGCATTTGCAATGCAGCAGGCATCCATTTCAAAAACCTGAGATATGCCCTGAAGTCCAAATTGACAAACCTCCCTACCACTGCACCAGACCTCGATGGACTGCTCCTTAAACCCTTCAGATACCATTTAGGAAAGTAAACCCTATCATTGATAGGTTGAAGCCGTAGAAAGGCAAATGCCACAAAAAATGCAAACGCAGTGAGGATGTTGATAGCTGCTGCCATTTCTATGTCCTTAAGCGTAGCCATGTACCCTCTTCAAAGAAAAAGCAAACTGATAATTTCCTGAAAAAACATAAGATGGAACAAAATTGAGCTTTGATGTAGATAACCAGGTAATATACAACTTAAGAACATTCACAAGGCACCAACTTGGACGCAATTTGTTTTTATTGAAAGGGGAGAGTCCATCTTTTTCATTAAGGAATTGAAAAAAAAAAAAAAAAAAAAAACAACAACAACAGCATTAGTCTTGAATTATGGTTTACATTAAAGCTACTTTTGGCTTTCGGTGCTTTACCAAAAGGATGATATCTCCATTATAAAACAAATGTACAGGGTATTCGGATTTCAGATCAGCCTATAGAAATTTTTTTAATTAGAAAGAAGAAAAAAAAAAAACATTATGATAATACTAGACACTAGACCAAAGTGCCTCATGAGGTCATGATGAAGCCAGTGTTCCACATAAAATCCCAAAAGTATACCTGAGAGTCGAATAAAAAATTGAGAAAACATTTTCTTTTGATTTGAGACTTCCTGGTCCCAAAATCATACAACTGGATGAAAAAATAATAAGAAAACTAGAAGATATTCAGCTTTCAGAATTATCCATATTCGATACTTCAGAAGAATATTATATTTTTCTTAAAAAATGGATAAGGCAAAGAGTTGCTCAACCTAAAGTACCACTGAAAAAAAAAATAAAAAAAAAAACTTGCTTTGCTCAACAATTAGTTAAATTTTTGACATGAAGATAAATGACCTTCAAAAAACTTTGAAACTTAGGAAAAGAAAAAAGATGGAATCCATAAATAATCTGTTTGGCTGCAAAAAAAAAAAAATCATAAAAAAAAAAAAATTCCACTTGAATAAACATCACAATTTTAAGAGTAATATTTTGCTCCATCTTTCCGCAACCAAATTGAGCGTGGAGAGCTTTCAATTCTTGCGGATTTCATTATTCAATATATCTGAAAACAACAACATTTGATTTTTCCGAGTTATGCCACAAAGAAACGAAAAATAATTGAAATATATGTTCTATTCTCTTTTAATTCCCCTCATTTTCTCAGTAACCAAACAGCAGTGAAATTGTAAGATTAACACTCAGGAACCAAACGACCATTGGGTTCAGCTCATCTTTTTAATCGTTGAAAGTTAAAAAATTATGGAATTTTTTTTTTTACTATATATACAAACAAAGAAAAATACATGCATGTACATACATACATACATTATAAAAATATAACAAAACTCAAATTCTAATTTTCTCAGCAACCAAACAGATTATGAAAATTAAAAAGACAGTCATTAGAGTTAAAAAATTTTGCATTTGGAACCCAAATAAACAAAGAAAAAAAATTCATCTAGTTCTACTTTCCGTCCATTTTCTCAAGAACCAAACGCAACATGCATTGGATCTAGTGTTGTCATTTTAGTTCAATTTCCCAGCAACCAAACAGACACAAGGCATAAAAATTGTCGGACTCTCTTACCTCTCAATATCTATATCAACTCCACCTCAGAAGCCTCCCAACAAAGTCAGAGAGCCAAAACGTTGCGTTTTGGTGATCAATGATAACTGCTACCGCATTTTAAATCTCACAAGGGAAAAAAAAAAAAAAAATGCAAGAGACAGACCTCGGGAAACGGAGCTAAAAACGCAGCGTTTTGAAGATCAACGAGAAAGAAAGAGAGAAAGTAGTACTGTTCTGTTTCTATTTTTGTGTACTGTACGAGTGAAGCAATAAAAGAGAGTCAAAAGAGTCCTTAGAGTTCAGAGTTCAGAGCAGAGCCAAAACGCAGCGTTTTATCTACAGATTCGAAGCTAATAAATGGAATGTAATAAATGTGTGAAGAGAGAGAGAGAGAAAGTTTGGAAAATGAGTTAAGATTGTGAATCGGAGATGAGGTGGCAGCAGCGGTTATGTAATTCTAACACTGACAAGAGTCGATTCAGCTTTCGGCTTCTTTTTGTTGTTGTCAGTTTCCCTTTTGTAATTTTGTAATTTTCAATTCAATGAATCCATTCAATTATGGGAGTTCAATGTGTTTTTAATCACAGTAGTGTAGTGTTAGCATTGCTCCTACTCAATAGAGTGTAAACGGCCTCCTCCCCCATTCCAACCCCAACCCTTAAAAGACGAAGGGACCACTTTGGATTTAGTTGTCGGCAAAATTGGGGGTTTGTTAAGGGCGTCCGCGTCTCTAACGGCTACGTTTTTCAAATTCTACTACTGCCCTTTGACTTCCTCCCACTCCCACTCCCACTCCCACACACTTGTCAACAGATATATCAATTGGCTCATTTTTGTCCAACCTAAAAACGAAATAAACTTTCTCACTGTCACTGTCCCTGTCCCGTCCTACCTTTGGTTGGGTGAAAAACAATGATACAAAATATGAAAGTACAAAGGGAGAAAAAGGAAAATGAGGTGAGTAAAGTTTGTCATTATGGATCCATCTTCTTCTTTTATTTTTTATTTTTTTTTTCCTCTACAGACTATGGAGGAATAAGTGGTATTGAGAACTTTATAACCAAAAAAAAAAAAAAAGTGGTATTGAGAATAAAAGTATAAAATTATCCTTACTTTTTTATTTTTCTACTTTTCATAATAAAGGTATAAAGGTAATTTATTAATTATTCTTCTATTTTTCTTGTTTTTCATCATTTTTACCGATCACACATAATAAAACCAATTTTTTATACTCTCATTTTTTCATACAATCAAACTTTAAGCCTTAAGGTAGAATTTTCAGTGATTTTCGTTTTTTTTTTCTTTTTTTTTAAGATAGTTGATTCACTTTCAATAAAAGAATTCAATTTTTTATTTAATTTTTGTTACTTTTCCTACTTCCTAAGGTAGTGGACTACATTTCATTCTACTTAATCATTGTCCTAAGACGGTGAACATTCTAGACAAAATTGCGAGGACAATTTTTTCCAATAAATAATTCTAATAAAGTTTTGAAAATTTTTATGTCTCTATTTAAAAAAAAAAAAAGAAAAAAAAAGAAAAAGAAAAAGGTAACAGTAACACATGCATTTGCCTAATTTATTTTTTGCCGACAATGGTCGGCAAAGGACTCCTGGTCCCTGAAACCTCGGATGCTTAAAAGTCAAAGCATATCCCTTGTCAGGGTGTAATGTGTAGGTTACAGATAATTTATAAGTTAAGTTTATATTTGTTTAAGTGAGTTTAATAAGTTTTTAATGCCTTATTTTACGGTTGTCAAGAAAAAATTTATGAATTGTACTACAAATTAAGGGGAGCTGGAAAAAAAAAAAAAAGTAAGCTTAGATTGTTGTGTAAAAGAAATAAACAAAAAAAGGAAAAACCAAATACCAGTTTCGTCCAGACCCTTGACATCAATTGTATATGAATACTACGCCGCTTTTGTTAAGGATGTTCCAATTAAGGTTCTTTCAGCTGAAGCCAAGTCAGCACTGAGGTGCTCCACCCACTATTTATCTAAAGCCAGATCTACTTTTTTTTTGGTAAACCTAAAGCCAGATCTATGCCCCATACAAAAATAAAAATAAAAAATGCCAGTGGAGGAGATACAGTGGTCTATTAGTTCTACCATTGAAAGACAATAAAAGGCTGATTCTTTCTTTTGATTAGTGGGATTTCCTTTTTATTCATAGAAAAGTTATGTTTTTGGCACATAAAAAAGTGATATATATGCTAAATAGTTTCTGCAAAAATAGGAAAAGAAATTCTTAATGCTATGCTGGGTGTTTTTTTTTTTTTTTTTTAAGATAATTTTAACCTGTGACTTCAGTTTTTCGATAATAAATTTATGGATATATAACTATCTGGTCATTTATCTTCCCAGGTCTTCATAGTTATATAAAAGACTCAAATCATATAAAAGTATAATAAGGTATATATTTTCGTACAGCTTAATCTAATTTTCATATTCTCCTGTATTTATTACGGGATACTTAATTAGAATTAGGACATTACTAATTTAATGCAAGTTAAGTATTAAAGTTGCAGGCTGGCGTTCGTGTGTTCTCTCTCTTCCTGCTTGTGGTCCTTTCCAACAAACAAAAAAAAAATGTACTACACTCTTTTTTTCTTGGCTGTTATTCTAAAAAAAAAGGAAGAAGACTCTTGGCTTTAAGAATATAGAAAGTCAAACGTCAATTAATCTTAATAATTAGTAAATTGGGAAAACTGAACGTCTAAAAGGGAGAAGAAAGAAGTCTAGGAGCACAATTTTTTTTACAATTTCTTGTTATAATTATGACATGACAAAGTGTGATTAATAAATAAAAAATTGTGAGTATATGTGTAAAGTCTGCCATATTAGAGTTGTGATAAAAAAATTATGGAATAATTTTTTATCCTAAAACTACTAGTAAAGTAACAAAAAAGCATGAATAAGAAAAAGAAAAGATCACTAGGCACTCTTGTCATAATGGCCACTTTACCAATATAATTACTTGTGGAGTGTGAAGGGCAATGATTGGTATTCAAGTCTACAAGAAGAGAAAGAATTTCACACACATATATATTTAATTTTTATTTTCTATCAAAATAATTAGGTTAGAATAGTACCTCTATCTTGTATCAAAATAATTTTAAAAAGAAAAAGAAAAGGTTATCAATGGAAATAATTAAGGAACAAATAAGTAGGGAAACAATTCATATCAGTTAACAATACTACAAATCTTTCACCAAAAAAAACAAACAAACAAACAATACTACAAATCTGAGCTGGCAATATATATATATATATATATAAGCGCACGGGCGCAATTACTCTAGTTATAGTAGAGGCAGTAGAATGGGATCTAGAGATTAGGTTTGAGACATTGCATTTAATATTTCAAGACAAATTAAGCGTTAAAGTTGCTCACTATCTTAGCTTTTTTTGTCCCTACTTTTTTTTTTTGAGAATGATTTTTTTTTTTTTGGTCCCTACTTAAAGCTTATGGTCCTTCCAAAAATTATTTTTCATCCTATATAGAAAGGAAGGAACGAAATCTTTTGTGATGAGATACCCACTCAATATATCCAAAATAAGAGATATCGTCTCGTATAGGAATTCTATGTACAAAGTAAATTTTCTAACTTTCTATTATAATATGGTATTAGGATTTTTTTAATTTTATCAATTAATTTAATTGAGAGGTGCTACGTCCACAACATTTTTACAACATTTTCACAACAAATCAGAGGTGCTTATCAAATTACTTTTCTACCCCATCATTAATAACCCGTAACAACTTGCCACGTAGGATTTGTTGTAAAAATGTTGTGAAAATGTTGTGGACATAGCATTTTCCAATTTAATTTATACTAAAAAAATGCCACACGAACATAGTTTGTAACATCTAATTAATTGACATGTGTAAACATCAACAACAATAGTTAAGGCAATATTGTGAGATTAAGATCTTCTAAAGTTGGTTCTCAAAAAAAAAAAAAAAAGATCTTCTAAAGTTGGTAGCTTTAGAATTCCTAAAAATCCAATTCACTTTACTCATTTTAAAATGAGTAAATATAATTTTAATAATTTAAGAAAAATCTTAATTAATGGTGAAGTTACCCTAAAAAATTTATAAGATTCTCAACTAAAATTGTGGTCCTTACTACGTAACAATTATGGAACATTATATTTGCACTTGTAGATATTGTAATTAATAATTATCCTACCCCAAATCAAGATTCTCTACATTTTAAATATACATCACTGTCATTTTTTTAAGCTATTCTTCTTTCTTTTCTTGTGGGTTAAAAATACTTAGTATTTTAAAAAAAAAAAAAAATTCTCTACATTTATTATGGTGAGAAGTGTTTAAAGATGTACATAGCCATTTATTATTGCTATATGAATTAGAGATTTTGCTAAACGACTCTTTTATCATTTGTATTACTCTTAGACTTGGATTTTGTTGGCTTTTTAAATAAAAAAAAAAAATATTATCAATTAACAAAAGGAGATGGCCATTCAAACCACAATCCCTCCTCATCATTTGCTATATTTGCAACTATTTTGCAGATCCATATACATCAAATTTTACATAGTCAAAGCATATAAGGTTCTACCCAAAACCAAAGTCTTTTCTTTTTCTATTAACAAATCCAACTCAGCCAAATTTGGATTTTTAGAATTGATGTTATAAGTAATCCAAAGAACTCCAAATCATAACAGGCTTATGCTGTTATGCACTACTTCAGCAACAACCGGTTCTCTTCGCTCAAATTCATTTTGATCTTTGATGGCCAATAGAAACCATGAAGTTGTGCAAAAATATCTCTTTGTGGTTGTTGAAAATTTTGTAGCACTCCCAATGCCAACTCATAGAATGAAATTGGATGTAATAGAATTTCACAAATATTTATTAAAAGAGCATGCTGCAATGCTGGTGCTTTGTTTTTTCATTTATATCTCGAACAATTTCATAGGAATTTTTTTTTTTTTTTTCACTCTTTCACTAAAGATTACTAACTTACAATAATAGTAAAGGTTTTTCTTTCTCTTTAAAAGGTTACGTTGATTGAAAGAAAGCATAGAAAGTGGGAGAGGGGTAGAAAAGTATGAGGAATTGTAGGGAAAAAAGAAAAAAGAAAAAAAGAAGAAGAAGATTATAGTGAAAGGTTTTAGAAATGCAAGAAGTATTTAATATGGAGAGAGATAATGAAATGATTTGACTTACCTCCACTCTTTTTAAAAATGAATTTCATTTTGTTTTAGGAAAATGTTATGTCCACAATATTTTCACAACATTTTTACAACAAATCCTATGTGGCAAATTGTTACGGGTTGTTAATGGTGGGGTAGAAAAGTAATTTCAGTAATAAATTCAAATTTAAACCAATAACAACTAACCACCTTTGATTTGTTGTGAAATTGTTGTAAAAATATTGTGGACGTAGCACCTCTCTTTGTTTTAATGAGAGATTGTCACATTACTCACTAACTAAATAAAAATATGAAGATTAAAACTCACTACCTTTTGTCATTTTATATTTAAAATAAAAAGATATGTTTAATTAAAAAAGCACCGAAGGTATACCAAACCCTTAATGAAATGAATTAGGTAAATATTTAATGATGATATGGGTAATGGTTTTTTCTTTTTTGCCAGTTAGATCTTTTGGAAATTTACGTTTTAAAAAAATATGCAACTCTTATGGAGTTATTCTGGGGGTAAATTGAACCCGTCAATATATATATATATATATATATCATAGAATTTTATATTTCATTTTAATTTTTATGGAGCTTAGAAACCCTTTTCCCCACTTTTACCAAACACCCCCTTCTTTAAAAAAAAAAAAACACTTTAGAGCTCTTAAACTCCTTTTTAATAATAATAATAATAATAATCTTTTTTTTTTTTTTTTTTTTTTGAGAATCAAGTTCAGTGTTGATTCCATGAAGTTTTTTGGGGTGGTCATTTCGAAATTTAAATTATACAGAATCTAATAAAAAGAGAACTTCATATATTGAAAAAACACATACACACACGCAAACACAAAGTCTTACAATTTCTTTCTACGAATATTCTTATTTTAAAATTGTTATATGATAGTCTCATTATCAATATTGCAAGCTACATCTCTTCAAAAGTTTAGTTAAATAAATTTTTTCTTGGACTTTTTCTTTTGATTTGTAAGAATCTAATATATTGTTAAGGGGACCAAAGTTTAAGGTCAAAGTTTGGCTATAAACTTAGCTGTAGCCTAAGGCTACAATGCTCACTATACAAATTAACATTGCTGTATAGTTTGAAAATATAACAGCTGAATTGCATATTCTCTGTGTTCTTAAACACATGTCAAATTTCATGCCAATCGAATGTTATTTACTATTTGATTTCTAAATTATATTTTATGTATAATTTTAAACTACAAAAAATTGAAATTTAAACATTTGATTGACGACATAGCTATTATTCTTTTCTTGAAAATTTGCAAGTATGAAAGATATAATAAGAAAATGTAATTAAAATGTTGATTTGTTAAAATTTACATCTAATAAAAAAAATATTAATTGGAGTTGTAGTCTTAGTCTACAACCAAGTTTGTTGCCAAATTTTGTCTAAAGTTTAATTTTGTTGGGCCTAAAAAAAGTTTAGGATGGTCACAAAGTTTTTTTCCAGGATAAAAAATCATTATTTTTTAAATTTATACATAATAATAATAACTTTTTCCAAGTCAGGGTTGTCTCGTAACCACCCTGGACTCTATGTAGAGCTACCCTTATCAAACTCTTTTATTTTTTTTTCTTAGTTGTGCTAATACACTTTTACCCATAGTACCATCTTAATCCATCAAATAAGAGCCCACAATATCATATCAATTTTTTTTTTGGATGAGATAGTTACAATATCCAGCTTGTTATTAAGCCCACAACTTAAATTTTTTTCGTCCTAGACTCCAAGTATTTTATGCATGAGGAGGTGTCAATTCAACTACAAAACCCTTAACGAGTAGCCTAGTAATGTCATTTAAAATCTCATTCTATAAAATAATGTGACATTACGTCATTAGAAAAATAAAAAATGTGACATCATATTCACCGTTAAATAATGGCCATCTTCCTTTAAAAACAAATCGAAAGGATCTTTCATGATTCCAAATATGTTTTGTTAAGTAATTTTTTTGATGAAATGTTTTGTTAAATAATTTGTTAAACTTTATTTTTTTAAAGTATTGTTTAAAGTTTAAATCCTATAGTTTAGGAATGTAATGAATAAAACCTTGCCGTTTAAAAAAAACAACAAATTAAACCTGATAATTTCAAAAGTAAACCCCCAAGCCCAATATCTATTCACTTAAGTCGACTAAATTTAATTTGTTACTTGTGAAATTGTAGGGATTAATTTATTACTTTTTAAAAGACCATAACTTGATTTGTTACACCCTAAAATGCATTTTGCCCTGTTCTTTGCGTAGCGATTATTCTAACGGGCGGCTTCCATTATTTCAAGAAACATCTCCCCAGTTGGAGCCTAACCCATCAGGATGGAGGTTGTTTGTCAAATATTTAAAAAATTCTTTTGCTAAGTGATCGGACATATGCCTCGTCTATATGCAGCAATGATATGCTATTCCTACGAGGAAAGATATGCCAAATGAAAGGTGACCACAGACCAGGCACATCGTTGGTTTTTAGCAACTCAAAAAAATAGACTCTAGATTTGTTTGAATTTTGCTTATTTTGCTAAAATTGAAATTTTTTTGCTAAAAATATTATAGATAAAGATAAAAATTAGTTGAAATAGTACAGTGAAATTCATGAAGAGTACCAAAAAGTGCAGTAGGATCTATGAGAATAGTAAAAATAAGCTAAATAGTAAAATAAGTTGGCAAAAATAATTTTTGCCAAACACACCCTCATTGTTGGTGAATCTATTAGGAACAACAAAAATTAAACACGTTTGTGAATCTGAGGGAGGAAAAATGGGTTTTTGCACTTAATTTTTAAACTATGCAGTAATTTATCCTAGCTTTGAAACCATATAGCAGTGTGTCTCTCTTTTGGAACTTGTAGTGGAAACAAAAATGGGTTTTTGCACTTAACCCTCGTCACGTTTGATCTCTTTCTTTATTAATATACTTCTGCCTATTCTGTCAAAAAAAAAAAAAAAAAAAACATTAAGGGCAAAAGTCCATTTTCCCATGAATCTGATTTGCAGGTTATAAAAAACATCCTCCACTGATTGTAAACATTTCAAATATAAATCAATTTTTTTGTTTAGCTTTTAGTTCCTATGTACAGTTTTTTAAACTCCACATTTTCACACTTTTTCAAGGTAAAGTATATTATAACATATTTTCAGCAAAAAGCTGAGGCCAACCGCACACAGATATATATAGAGGGGAGAAACAACAAATCATGTATTGTAATCCATATTGAACATTTTCAGATTATAATACAAATCTGAAACATTACAGTTCACATGATCAACGATATATTTTTGCCTTATTCACATACGCAAACATAATCAATCATAAAATTATTACAAGCTGCTCAATACACTCAGTTTACCCCTCTTCTTTTACCGCCGAAGCTCTTGCGTTTGTATGCGGACATTCATAGCAGCACTGCTTTTTCTTGATTCAAGACAACAAAACCATGTAAACAAGTATGGAAACTGGGAAGTTGTACTTGGCTTTAGCTCTTTTGATGAACTGCTACCTGGTGGATGTCCATGTCCTTCAACATGACAGAACGCCCGCATGAATCACATGGAGCAGTCCTCGACCCACAAAGACTCTCATGCTCAGATAATCCTCTTAATCTATCCCGAACATCCATTGCAGAACTCCCTGCTGGAACCATGTCTCCACAAAACCGACATGTGACTAGGCGTAGGGGGCAAACTGAAGCTTGGTGTTGCACCTGCCAAAGACACAGAGGAAGATGATTATAATGTAATTGTGACAAACTGCATATTAGTTACCTAAAAAAGAAAGGATATGAAGAATACAGAAAGCCATCCCACAGGGTTGCTTACCATCTGTTCTTTCTCTAGGACTATTCCACATGGGCACTGAAGTGGCTCATGGAACACTTTCATATGCTTCTCCATCTCTCCCTGCTGAAATGCTTGCCCACATTTGTTGCAATGCACATGGTTTTTGGCTTCCTCAACCCTAAGAACAATTCCACAAGCAGCATGCTGACACACAACATTGTGCCTGCTACAAAAGGCTTCATGCAGTGCAATAGTCCGACTGGGTATATAATGCTTGCAATTCCTACACTCTACAGTATCCATCTCCATAGGAGATGAGGTGGATGCAGACTGTTGACCCACCTTACGCTTGTAATCATCCTGAACACTAGCTGAAATTTTGTATTTTGTTGTTCCTTTGAAGCCGTATACACCCACACTGTAAGTGCCTGCTCCCAAGTTCTTATCTTTAGAGCTAAGGATCAAAGTCTTTGAACCAATATCATGGGAAGACCACTCATGCTGATGTCGGGTTGGGAATATCAGAGGATGCCTGGAAATGAAAAGATCAGTATCTCCACCATCTGTTTCTGCTTCTATCTTTACCTCAACTCTGGAATCACCCAAAGCAATTATCCCCCAAATGTCATTATCTATTGAGAACTTGTAGTACATATAATTGCCTTCATCAACCACTCCAGATTCCAACTTTCCAAATACTAGTGGATTAAGAATATGCTGATCTGTCTTCTCAGAAGCTGAATCAGAACCAATTATATCAACTTCAATATCTGTTTCTAGAACAGATACACTTGACGAGGGTTTTAACTCAAGGACTCGTAATGCATGTGCTAGCTCCCCATAATTGACAGTTAATATGTCACCCTGAGAAAGGGTAGCATGCTGGCGAAGGCTTGTTTCAAGGATAGCTTTGTGATTTGGTAGGTCTGAAAAGCCTACCCTCTCTGGTTGAAGTTTTGCATAAGTTCCTTTGGGTAGCCAGACATAACGGACTTCAATCAAGGGAGATTTTGGAGCTTCTGCTGGGAATAAATTGTGCCATACATGAGGAGGAAGCGAAACAGAAGCTTCATCTGCAGTGAACTCCAAAACGCCTGAATGGGTGGTCCGACGGTTTTCCTCATCAGTGACATTCATGTCTGAAGAATCCTCTTGATGAACTACTGACAACTGGAAGTACATGGGTCCCTTATCAAAAGCACCTTGATCAGACAATTCTGTGAAGCAGGAAGGAGGCAATTTTATCTTATCTCCAATACCCTGATAAGGTACAGCTTCCAATAATCGGTAAAACATGACTCCTCTGCCAGCGAGTACGCTTTCTTGCATTTGCTCATCAGCCTGAATAGAAAATATACTGTTTACATAAGTGTCTAGATATTACACATATGAACTAACAAGAGCATCTACGTGCTACAAAATATTCCAAAGGACAAGGCAAGTTTTAAATTTTATGCAAAAGCCTGTAAATAACTTGATCATCATCCACGCATTAGATTTAAATTTATCTTTATCATCTTTTTGATATAGGTATTCAGACAATAACAATAAACAGAACCAAAAAAAAAAAAAAAATCAAAACAAAATGTTGTTAAAGTGACGTATGTCTCATGGCCAGTCCCAAGAGGTAATGGCAGCAACGCTGCTCCACAAGGCAATAGGATATGAGACCACTCATCAACAGAGGAGCTTCCTCAAAATGGGAGGACCATTAAAATCAACAAGAATTTTTATGTGACATTAATTTAGGAATTTACAATCACAAATAAGTTTGCCCCATTCAAGCAAGGGACCTATCAGAAAAAATCCTTCACATTAAATTATCTTTAACCAATTACAGAACCAAAATCTAAAGGGCCAGAATATTTATAAGATGAATTTATACAAATAAGAATCCTGTCTCAACAAGAATAGAAGCATGTTTTAACATTATGCACCCATCTGGAAAATAAAAGGGAGGCCTAGCGTTTTTCCATTAGAAGCATATGAACAAATTAAGTTCCAATTTACAGCATTTGCCTACACATTCAATTCCAATGTCTTAAGATTTCCTCAGGTTTGCCTTTGGTTCGACAATAATTCTTATCTGGAAAAGCAAGTAAGCTTTCAATGAAAGAAACAATTTCCCAATAACTTAACTAAACAGACATGGTAAATCTTCCTAAGATTCATGAAACAGCATCATCAAAATCAATGGAATCTCAAAAAAAAAAAAAAACAAGGCAAAATTTCTCTGGGACCTCAAATTCCCAAGAAAACCCATGAGAGATAAATCACAAATTCGCATAATCAAGCTAATTATCATGAAACTAAGCAAAAATCTATTGACTAATAAAAAAAAAACCATTAATTAAAAAAAAGGGTGGTTTAGATTAGATGGGTAGGTGAGAGAAGGAAGGACCTTGAGCTGGGCTTCTGCGGCATCGATGCGTCTCGATCTCTGAACAGCTTCGATGGCTTCTCTTTGCTTCTTAGCCCCTTCCTTAGCCTTCTTTTCTCTTTCCAATTTTACCCTCGCCCTCTCCTTCCTCTCCTTCTGCTCCTTCTCCAGCTTCTCTCTCGCTCTCCTCAGCTCAAAATCCATTGCTTTATCTCTCTCTCTCAACTTTCTCTCTATTGAAAAAAAAAGAAAAAAAGGCAGAAGGCAAGGCAAGGGAGCTTTTAAGGTTTTTGGTTTGGTTTCTGAGTTCGGGTTTGTTAAGGAATACTACATAGAAAAGGAGTTGAGATAGTTGGAAGTGTTTGTTTTATTGGTTCCAAGGCCCAACAGGGCTTTTACCTTCCAGAACTATCTGGGCCTTTCGTTTAGGAACGGGTCAATCTAGGAGTATCCGTCTTGATTCGGATTTGTTTTGAATATTTGTGAGGAAAAATGGGGATTTCTATTATGGACAAAGATAATTGCGATGGTCACTCCATATATACAAGTGTTTGTAAGTTGTGGAGGATAAGGGCCAGGGTTAAAGTCTCTAAGAAGGAGCTTCACACATATATACACTTAAATTAGGTTAGAGTAGAATTCTATACTATATATATATATATATATATATATATATATATAAAGGACAAAATTTATCTACAAAATTAGTTGTTGCTTAAGGTTACAATCTTACTTAATAAAATAAAAATTAATACATATTTTAAAAATCTAACCGTTGAATTATATGTTCTTTACACTCCTAATGCACATTTTCTTTATAGTCTTGATATTATTTACTATATGATATAAACTTATATTTTATGTATAATTTTGAACTATAAAAATTTGCAAATTAAATAATATATTGATGACATAGTTATTAATTTTTAAATTTCTAGAAATTTTGCAAGCATGGGGGATATAAGAAGAAAATGTAATCTAATGGTGAATTTGTCAAAATTCATTAAAATGATATTGAGTAAGATTGTAATCTTAAGCCTTACAAAATTAGTTGTAGCCTAATGATACATCCTTACTCAATAAAATAAGTATTACAACATATTTTGATAATCTAACTGTTAAATTGCATATTCTTTACGTTCTTAATACAAATGTTAAATTTTGTACCAATTGGATATTATTTACTATATGATATATAAACTTATAATTTATGTATAATTCTATACTACAAAACTAGTAATTTAAACAATTTATCGATGACAAATCTATTGATTTTTAATTTTCTAGAAATTTAAAATTTTGCAAGTATGAAAGATATAGGAAAAGAAAAATCCAATTGATGATTTGTCAAAATTTACCTCTAATAAAAAAGATTTTGAGTAAGATTTTAACCTTAGTCATAAATGATAATAAATTTTGTAACTAACTTTATTCTTCAATTAAATAATATATCATAGAATCTAGCAAGAGACCCAATTTGTAATTTATTTGCGAAAAAAGGGTATGTAAATCACTTTGGAAAGCATTCTGAAATTCTTCTGAAATATCTTATGCAATTTCCATAGGAGATTGGTCTTATAAACTCCTCTTTTTGGGTCTTTTCCAAGACACAAGCCATGACCGTGAGTCCCTTTTACAAATTGCGTGTTAAATTGACAGGAGAATTTACTTGAATTTCATATATGAGAAATTGAATTTTTTACATTTTCATCTTAAGTTACTGGTTGTTATTGTTGGGGCAAAAAAAGTGTTAGGTTTAAATTTGAACCAATTATTATGATTTGTTGTGAAAATGTTGTAAAATTGTTGTGGACATAGCACCCCTCTTTCATATATTACGCGTCTATTGGGTCCAATTATTTTTTATGTATCTTCCATATTCTATCAAGTTGGTCCCATCATTTTACTAAAAAAAAAAAAAAATGTTGGTCGGTTGGTCCCATCATTTTTATCAAATAACACACGTAAATTCAGAAGTTTCTTCTCAAAAATAAAAAAAAGATATTCAGAAGTTCAATCAACTTTTCTTAGTGAGGACAACAAGTCAAGATTTACTTTGAGTCAATTTTTTTTTTTTTTTTTTAGTTTTTAGTTTTTTGATTTTTGTTTTTTTGAGAATCGTTACTTTGAGTCAATTGATTGTTGATTGAAAAGTTCATAATCACAATCCATGATTTAAGTGTACTACAATCCATATATTTAACCCATTCCACCGGTTAAAAAATATGGAATTCCATTGAAGCCACGCGGTTGTCCTGGAACCTGGATCATCCCTCTCATTTAAAGAAACCAACATGTCCATTGTTAGAATAACGCTTAGATGAGATTTAGAAACACAATCAACTTGTATGTTTGTCTTAAAACTCCATTTTCCTCTTTCATGTAGGTGCATGTTTGTTTCTAAACAAAAAAAAAAATAAAAATAAAGTCTTCCCAAAAAAAAAAAAAAAAAGAGAGTAACGCTGTAATAGTCCCACATCATTTGAGAGAGTATGTTGTGTGTTATATGACTTTCCTTATTCCCACTTAAAAATTCTATGACTTTTGAGTAAAATTTGTAGTATGCTTTCCCTAATAATTCTACATACATTATATTGTTTATGCTTTAAATCTATTTTATTCTTATATCATAATATAATTTTATATTGTAAATTGTGCTTCAGTTATTTGTAAATATTTTTTGGATTTGGTTATCAGATGTCCTTAGAATTTTTTTTAATGGACAATTTAGAAAAATTCTTATAACACTTTCAAGAGAGATATAAAAAATTGTAAAAAAAATTAGTTATATTTTTATTTTCCAATAAAAAGATTTATAAATCAATACTCTTAAAACATCCATTAACTTTTTCAATATTATTTTATTATTTATATTATAAAACTTCATTCTAAAAAATCAAATGGATGAATTTTGGAAACGGATGAGGACATGCAACCTTTAAAAAAAATGAATGGATTTTTAATTCAAGGGATGACTAATATTAGAAGAAGTCAACAAAAATTCAAAAATCTTTACATAATCTACACGTGAAATCTCCAAACTATAATAACCTTTCACTATAGGAAAAATGTTTATTACAATGAAAAAATTAGTTGTAATAACAACGTAATCATAGCAATAGTTAATATAAGGTTTTGCAATAAATTATGAGGTAATAGATTTGTAAAACAAAAAAATTCAGTTTCAATAAACTCCAAATATTTTAATAACAACATTGATGCAATGATATATATGTCATTGCAATAAATAATTTACTAATTCTAAGATCTTGTAGCAATAAATGATTACTTCATGAATTTTATTGTAATAGATTGTAAATAATTGACAAAAATAATTTGAATCAAATTTTTGCAACAATATCTTTGTTGTTATAGAAAATTATTGAAATAATATATTCATTACAATATCATGTTCTTTATTGCAATAAATTTTAAAATAATTTATATCAAATTATAGCGATGATCTTTCTTGTAATAATAAATGATTTCAATGTTTTCATTACAATAGATTGTAAAAATAATTAGCATCAAGTTATTGCAATGATTTCTTCATTTTAAGTTATTGACACAAATTTTCCTAATGTAGTAAGATATTAAAATATCTATTGTAATTGAAAATTATAAATTATTGCAATTAATTATTGTTAATGCAATAATTTACCACTGTTAAGTTACTATTGCAACCATTTTTAACTTGTATTAGCACTTTATCTAATTGGTTTCTTTTTGGTGTAGTGTTTGTATTATTATAAAAAGATCTAATAACCCATGATCAATCAGAGCAATTTGATTTCATTTATTCTAAGTTCAAACTGTAGGTTAATAGTTACGTATTAAACAAACATTTATAAAGAAAAATAAATTAAATAATTTAAACACATGAATTGTTAATACAAATATGGCTACAATATGAAGTTTTACTTCATAAGGGAAGGAAAAGCCAAGGTGCACATCTAATTTTGCATTTCAATTTATTATTATTCATGCATCTCTTAGTATTTTCTCCATATTGTCCAATGCATTTTTTGCAGCTCTATTATGGGCGATATCTTTCTTAAGGCCATAGACACCTCTTCCCATATGCTGATTATCTATGAGAACCTCAACTGCTGTGCTTTCAGTCCATAAATCGACAAACTCAATCTTCAAATTTCTTTTTTGACACACTTCATAAAGTTGTGTCACAGGATGTATGCACAGAGTTGAAGGATCGATTAAAGGCTCCAACAAACTCTTGAACACCTATTGCAAAGATTTAAAACCATATTTGTCAAGGGCAATCACAATAAAATATGATTTATACTAAATAAAAAATATCAGTTGATACATTGGATTTGGTATTAATGATCCTTGTATTGAGTATAATAAAATTTTCTCTTTTTTCAAAAACAAAATGGTAGCTATGCCATTAACTTTGATTATTCAAAGCTAATATCATTCAAGTAAAATATACTAATGATTGATGATAATCAAATTAATCGTGGCACACAACTCTTTTCTTTTTCAGCAAATCATACTACAGTTTGGTATTTGTCAACAAATACCATAATAATTAGTTAATTATTTTTTTTACTTTATCTTAAAAATAAAAACTAACATATGAGAAATGAGATTCTAAGAGTGAAAGATAAATACCTTCCACACAATGTCTAGTGAAGAGGAGCAGTCAATGAAAACTGCCCCTATTGAGGATTCAACAATATCCGCCAGGGCCTTTGGTGCATCAATGAGCCCATTGGAATGCAATGGATATTCTAAGATCCCTTGTGAAAACTCTCGAATCTGTGTAAATATTCAAGAAAAGCATATAAAAAATTAAAACTAATTCTTATTGAAATAACAAAATAAATATCATATCATAACTTAAAGAATGACTCAAGGAGCTCATTCCATCCGATCGATGTATCACTAGAAAAATATTTATACGAGATCCAAAGACATTATCAACTTATCCCCATGATTTTTCAATTGAGCATATAGAATTAATGATAGAACTAAACCCAACGATTCACATTTTAAAAAATCTACAATAATAGTTATTTATTTATTTTTGCATCCAAAGTATCTTCTTCACTAAAGTAATTAGAAGTAGATTTCAGTGGAATGTTAAGGCAAGTTTGGTATATTGAGTAAAGATTATGACATGAATAGTAATTTATATTAATGAAAGTATTTTTTTTTTTTTGGGTTAAGGAAAATGAATAAAAAGTGTTATAATGGAATAACTAAATCTATTAATAGATTTTGTTGTGGTAACATTATGATAAAACTTAATATTTATATTTAGGAAATATCTTACTTATACAATTATATTTCTTAAAAAATAATATTTTTAAACTTGAGAAAGGGGTGTTATTTTTTTTTTTTATATTATTTAGTTTTGTAATTGTTATGTGCGCATAAAAATATTATATATTTGATATATATTAAATTTTGAAATAAATTTTTTTTTGAGGAAATTAAATTTTGAAATAATTAATCATACTAAGAAATAATTATTACAATAATTTTATTTAAAATATAACATAACCAAACGAGTCTCTAATCTGATAATGGTATAGAATGAAGGAACCCATGAATCTCACCATGGAACTTCCCGCACCCTATATTTTAACACCAAAACCATTTTATCAACAAGGGTTGGAAAATTCTCTGTCAACCATTATGTTCTAAAAAATTAACGTGTACAACCAATTAAAAAGCTGTGACGTTCTTCTTTGGACTTTGACCTAATTAAAGTGAGTCGTATAAGCCACGTTTCTAATTACTTAATGGGTATTACCCTAAATCCATTGACCAAACAAATATGAATTTCACTTTTCTAACAATTTATCAACCAATTTAATGAACGGTGTAAGAACAGTAACCCAACATTCATCACATTAAGCCAAACCAAAATCTTCCAAAAGTTTTTATTTTTTTTTCTTCTTCAAGTTATTTTTTGGTTACAACCCATCAATTCATTGTATTCACCATCGATTTACTAACTACCTAAATCAAGGAGACAGATTCTATATACGAATTTTGTCTTCAATATCTACCTTATTCACAGTGATAACCATCACTATATATTTTTGGAAAACAAAAACAAAAACAGCACAAAACAAAACAATTTTACCGTTATGCAAAATATCCAATTAATATATATATTTTTAGTAAATTTATTTGTTTATTTTACTTTTCTTTCCATTGAATTATAATAAAAATAATAATTACAAGATTTATGTTTTTGCAATAGTTTTATATTTTATATTTTTCCTAATTGATAACAAAAAAGAAAATAGCTGGTGATGCAAAAAGCTCCGTAATACTCGTTTTTAGGATTTATTTTTATGATGAATAATGAAAGTGTTTGATTATGATTATATATAAAACATAAAGATCTGGTAAAACCCGACTTACTTGCTCCTCAAGAAGAGGTTTTTTGTGGCGTAGATACCTATGCAAGCCGTGCCTGATGGCCACACGTGCGAGCTTATCGGTATCAACATTGGCGGCGCGGAGTCGGGTCAAAGGACCGGGTGACAAATTCGGGTACAGGGAATAGTGCTCCTTTGTGATGAGTAGGTTAAGCACAGCATCACCCACGTACTCCAATCTCTCGTAGGAAGGGAGTTCACCTGAAAACGAAGAATCCGTGAAAGCCTCTTCTAACAAGCTTTTGTCCTTAAACTTGTAACCAAGTATCTCTTCCACTTCATCAAGGTTTGGGACTGGTACCCCTGTCTTGGGTTCGCTTTGTTTTTCATCTATGTGAAGCTTTGCCAATTGTAATTGGTCAACTACTTGATCTTCTTCTTGTTCTGCTTCCATGGTTGGAGGCATGGTGTTGGTGGGTGAGCACGCAGCGCAGGAGAAAAAAAATAATATAGAGGAGACGAGGGTCAAACTAAAACTATGGGGTTTTGTAGGAGACTAAAATCTATAATGCTTGGACAGATTGGAGGAATATTATATAGGTGAGATGATGAGGCGTTACAGATTACCGACTTAAATATTTTGGCAGTTGCCTGGACTTTTACCCAAGAAAAAAAAAAAAAAGGTTATGCGATTATATAGAGTTTTTGCTCAAAGCGTGGTAACGAGTCTAACGACTAATGGATTCAGATCGGCTGTAATAGTAATACACAGTTGAGATTGAAAGTTAAAAAAATAAACTTTCAATCTCAACCATTAAATAAAAAAAAGTTAAAAAAGTTAAAAAGTTAAAGTTAAAAAAATGAAAGCAGTAAAAATTAATGTGGATGGATGCAGTGTAATTGCACTCGGTACGATACCCTAAGTCTAATGATGGTGTTCAGGATTTGGATCAAATTCCATCTCTCTTTTTTCACTTTTCATTTGTAGGAAAAAGAAAGGAGAAACCAATGAATTTGATTAGCTTTCTTAATTTGTTTTTCTCAAGTTATGCAACATCCCTTCAGGAGTCTGCATCGGCAGAGGTGGCATACTCCAGTAGTGACATGATTATTGCTTTGCAGGAAGTCTTGTCTAAAGAATTACAATTTCATAAAGGAATCTATAGTGAACTACCAGATTCCATATAATTCATTCTTGATAACCTCCAAGCTGCTTTCAAAATGAACCAGCGCAAATTATTCAAAAAAACCCTTCAAGCACTTGAGATTCATCTTGTTAACCTTACTACCCAAAATGAAGTCTATAACAACTATCTTGTTAATCCTATTCCAGAAAATGAGACTCATAGGAGTCATCTTGATGAAAACCCAGAAAGCTGTCACCCAAGTATTAACCTTTTCATTATTCAACTCCTTGGCAAGGAGGAAATCCATTCAATGGATCAAAAGATTATAATGGATACTGATTATGCCCGATTGAGCCTTAAGTCTCAATCCTTGATAAGATGTGCTGTTGCCAACTTGCCGCCAGAAGTACAATCCTGTATTTTTGAAACCAAGGCTATGACCAAAGACTTAGATCTTTGGCTTAAATATTTCAAAATTCTGATTATTATCACCCCTACTCTTATGGAACCCAATGGTCCCATATTCCTCTGCTATCCGCCATCTTCACTGGACAGATCATGATGACCCAAGAATATTCTCACAAGAGACCCTGTTGTTGATCCAATGTTTTACTGTGGCCTCTACAACCAGTACTGCACCTATCATGGTCATGAATGTAATGATGATCCCCCATGGGAGCCTTCCCCTACATGGGACCCTTACGAAGATGGTGCTTCTACTGGATTCATTAATCAGCTTGCCTAGCCAGCACGAAAGGCCAATCACTTTGCTTTCACTATTGATTTACCTAGTGATGTTAATAATTCGTTATTGAATGCTTTCAGCACTCCACGCCAAGTTACTTTCGGCTCCTGGAAAGGCGCTCCTAATGCTTTTGCTACTTTTGATGCCCCTCACGGGTCCTGATATGAATAGTAAAAAGTCACTATTCACTTTTCACTATTCACTTTCTATGCCAAAAGGCATAGGAATATCAGAAGAAACATCATTTATCAGGATTTTCTGAAAATTATCAATTTTTGATTGCAATAACTTATCAGAAAGATGTTCAACAATTTCCTTGTACCTAATTTCTTGTTTGAGGAAATTAAGATGCTTGACTTTAGCATGAATAAGATTAAAGACATCAGTATCAACATATTTTTAACAAAATTTAAATTTAACTTTCTGTCCAAAAGGATCAGTAGTAATTCCATCATATTCAACAAGAAAAGGATACAAAAAAGGAATAAAAGGCAATCCAAGTATCACTTTATGTTTATCTTAAGATGGTTACTCTTTATTAGTTTTTTTTTTTTTTGAAAAACAAACACACACATACATAAAAGAGAGTGAAATGAGTTCTAACACAAAGACACATTATACGAGAGAATACAATTCTAATTATTTTATAGCAAGTTGTGTGGGTGCTTTTTTTAAGGACATGGGCCCAAGTATGAACGAGGATCCTGAGCTCAATACTTATTGTTTTGAGGGACTGAGCTTGGTTCACCGCAGCTCAATTAGGCTGATTTCGAACCAGATGGTGCATAGAGTACGAATCCTACAACACATACATGCTAACATACGAGAAATATATGCATTGAACAACAAGAAGGCAATAAAGGAACGAAATGATAAAGAAAGGCACAAAATAAAACATTAGGGATCTTTTAAATAATATAAGATGCTTTGTTACTTTCTTGATTATATAATACACTACGCTCACTAGAACGTGTTACAAGGTTTAAATAAGTTCAAAAATTACAGACTAAGATAGCTTTTCAGGACTTTAAGACTTGCAAGGTTTGAATTCATTTGAATCCAAGTATGTTTTCTAGTGGCTGCTTGAGGATATCAGATGCTATTTCCCTTTCTCTTCTCTCTTTTTCAAATTCTCACAGAGCTTTTTCTCAAGAATTTCACTCTAATGGACTGTTGTTGAATGCCTTTCGCTGGTAGCTACTTCCTCTTTTATAGTGTCATTTTAGGGTTTTCGGGGTACCACTGATTCCCTTCATTTGCTCCCCTGGGTACCTAAACTAATGTTATGCCAGCAACGTTGGTGGCTGGTCCCTTCCTCATTCCTCATTATTTTCTTCTTTTGGGGTTTCTTCCTCAAAAGCCTCTTGCTGACATTCTGTGGTGAGATATCCTACAGAGCTAACCTTTGGTTTTTCTTCTTTCAAGGTTTCTAGATCCCACCTTTTCAGATTCAACTTTTGGTTGCCTTTCCCTTTGTCATTTTTTCCAAGTGAGTTGATTCCTTCCTGCCAGGTTGAAAGTTTCCAAGCCAGCTTCCTTCATGGTTCTTCTTTCTGGGTTCCCTGAGGTACCGGCTCTTTATTCATGAGTTGTTGGTCCTTAAGCCTTCTGATTCCTTTTTTGCATCATTAGGTAGCTGATAGGGACACATCTACTCTTATTCTTTGTGCTTCTTAGCATACCCCCTTGACGTGTCTTAATCCACACCTGGCCTTGCTGCTCGTTCTGAGGATCCCAGGCTCCTGGGAGTTCCCAAGTATCCTGGCTAGGTTATTTTTTGGGCTCCCTAGTGATTTTTATGACTTTAAATGACTGGGTTGGTCTTTTTCCCTTCCTTTATTTCGTGGGGGTCGAAAGTTGCCCATCCATGGGCTCGGGCCTTTCTTAATGAACCCTTAATGGGTTTGGACCTCTCACCCTTTTTATATTGGGAGCCCAATTGCTTTATTATTAATTTTCTTAGGCTTCAATCCTTTGCATTGTTTTGGGTCTTGGTATATCATTGTGATTTTTTGGACCTCAACACAAGTTATTTATGTCTTTAAATATATATATATATATATATATATATTTTCACTTTATCATCTTAAACATTGGGGTCATAATGGCTGCCCATGAAACATAAAACCGAGTAGTATCGTCATGATTTTGATTAGTAATAGGTTAATTGCCTCGTATCATTACATTTCTTTCAAAATTTGTGCAAAAACCTTCAAAAAAATTTCTTGTAAAATATCCTTTATATTCCTAATAAATAATTTCCACAAAGATTTGAATCCCATGGTTTATAATATGTTTGAAAGTTAGGAGGGTGAATAGAGGATAAGAAGAAGAGAGGGAGGATATGAGAGGAGTGAAGCGTAGAATAGACATCCCTCTTCCTTAGATATTTTAAAAAAGGAAACAACTCTTACACATACATTTGAACACACAAACAGATTTTAAACTAACGATTTCAGTTTAAAACTCGCGTGTGTGTACGGTTGTGTGTGTCATAAATATCTCCATTTTAAAACTTAAAAGGAATGAGGGGAGTAGAGACTCCTCCAATTTTTGATTGTAGGGTGGAAAGGAGAGGAAAATATAATATATAAAAAAGGGATAATTACAACTTACCCACCTGTGGTTTCATTTTTGACACTTTACTCACCCGTGATTTATTCTGTCTATACTCCGTAACCCACCTCTAATTATTTCGATACTCTAACACTTTTCATCAAAAAATCAAACAAGAAATCAGATCAAACACTCCTCTCCCACACACTCGCTCATGCTTGCTCACCCATTCTAAACCCTTGATTCTACATTGCTACCCACTTGATTTTTAGACCAAGAAGTCGACTGGGTTTTGTTTGTGCAAGGACACTGAGGTAGGAGACCCACAGATTCTAGAAGAAGTGTTGAGCAGTGAAGGTACTGGAGCCTACGATAATTTGTAGTGATCTTTCTATCACCTTTTTTGTGTTACCATGTGAAGTGTTTGCCAATATGAAGCAAGTTCTATTTCTGTAGACTCTATTCATGAAGATCATATTGGAGTTATTAAAAATAGTTTCTATATTAATCGTAGGTAAAATGATATGAAATTTTCACGTAATATGGAGCAATTCTTACATTGCTTGAGTTATGAACCCCACCCTAAATTTGCTTGTACAATACCCTCCACAAATGACAAACTTATAAATGTATGCACTAACCTTGTCCATGTGGGACTGTGGCGACGCGTTGCCTGACAGATTTCATAGGCATTTAACAGCTTGTTTGAATTTGGAACTACAAAACTAAAAGCAATTTAAAATTATTTTGTAACCTTTTTTTTCATTCTAAATTTAGGGACACCTGCTGCAAGGATGACTCGGTGGGTCTCCTTCCTTGGAGTTCTTGCACAAACAACCTTGGTCTAAAAATCAGGTGGGTAGCAATGTAGAATCAAGGGTTTTGAATGAGTGAGCAAGCGTGAGAGAGTGTGTGGGAGATAAGTGTTTGATCTGATTTCTTGTTTGATTTTTTGATGAAACGTGTTAGAGTAACAGAATAATAAAGATGGGTTATAGTGTATAGACAGAATGAACCACAAGTGAGTAAAGTGTCAAAAATGAAACCACAGGTGGGTAAGTTAAATTTAAGGCAAACCATAGGTAGGTAAGCTGTAATTACCCAAAAAAATGGTCAATTATAGCCTTCCTTTATTGAACTTTATATTTTAATTTAATAAAAAAAATTATATTTAATAATTATTAATAGCAAATTCAAAGCACATGAAAAGTCATTAATCTAGAACACCCTCCCTTCCATCAAATTCTCCCAATTTAGGGGAATTGAAAATAAGGAGGTTTGGAGGGTAAGCAACCCCGATGTATCATATCTTTCTTTCCTCTCATTTCTAGAATTTTTGGTTTGCAACTATGTATATTTTCTGTGTTCATAGTTAAAGCTCTTTTTGTTTTGACGTTACGTGTATTAAATTTTATTGTATTTGAGAGCATTATTACTAAAAGTAATTTTTCCTAAAAGGTATTATGATACTTTTTTTTTCGAGAATACTAAGTATTTAACGCACACACATGGGGAAAAGTGATAAGGTTTTAAAGAAACTGACAGTGTTGTATATCTAAAATAACCTAACTCTTGGATATGCAACAGATGTTTCGAACCTCTTTAACTCATGTTAGTACATTTTAAATTAAATATGTTGAAACTCAAAATAATTGAAGATGAATAAAGAGATGAGTTATAATAAAATTTGCTAAAGAAAGAGTTACTTGTATGTAAGTTAGATTAAATAAATTAAAAGAAGTTTTCTAAATTAATAAATAACATGTAGGGTATGTGAAGGGTTGGAAGACAATATATATGGCTATGCTATGGACTAATTTCATATTAAGAGTGAATGAAGAGAAAAAGTTAAAAGTAAAAATTATTGTGTGAGAGAGTGAATTCAATAATATTCCTTAATACTTGAGAGATTTCGGGTCAAATAAAGGTGTTCTTCTGGTAGAGTTTTGGGCTTGAACACTTTGTGCAGAAACTGTTTTAGCCATACAACATTTGTTGGGCTGTTGTATCCTAGGGGAGACAAGTTAGAGAAAGTCTGTGCTTGTTACAAAGATTAGCCAACCAAGGGCTTGAATCTCCTTAAAGAGAGCAAGTGTCGCGCCTCAGTACAAATAGTGTTGTGTTCATCTCTTCAATTTAATAATATTCAGCGTATTATTCTGTTTTTTTTGTTGTTGTTGTTGTTGTTGTTGTTTCCATTATTATTGTGTTTGCACCAACAACTCACACTCATTTTCTAATGTGGGATTAACCCACTATTTTTTCTTTTGAGAATGCTAAGTATTTAACTCGCACACACACACACGAGAGAGGGGAGAAGGTCTTAAAGAAACTGACAGTGGTGTATATTCAAAAAGACTTAACTTTTGGATACACAACACGTGTTTTAAATCTTTTTAATTGACACTCATTTTCCAATATGGAGTTAAGCCACTTATTATTATTATTATTTTTTAATACTAAGTATTTAACGCATGCACAAGGAGAGGGGAGAAAGTTTTAAATGAACTAATAGTGGTGTACATTTAAAAGGGTATAACTCTTGGATTCAAGTATAATGATACTAAGGTATCAAATAATGAGTCCCTTGTAGACTTAATGAGTAATAAATTAATAATAAAATTTAGTACATTCTACCAACTTCCATACTGGTGGGTTTCTTAATTATTTTCTTTTTGTATTTAATAAAGGGATAGAGCAGCGACAATTTTTTAAAAAGGTACTATTGTACTAATTAGTAACTTGTGTAATGCATGGAAAAATTTAACAAATATACTTCTATATAATACATATTTATTTAATAAGTATAATATATTAAGAGTTTTTTTTTATTATTATTAAAATTCATTGTAATAATGGCACGTGAGAATATTTTAACTCTAGCTCTTCTAAATATAAGAGACCAAGTTACGCAATTGAGGTGCAATGCTCTTAACTAACAAATAAAGATTTTATTAGAGAATTTGTTAAAATAACATAGCTAATTTAATTAAATTTTGTTTAGATAAAATAAAAATTAATTTAATAAAAATAAAAAAGTCCCTTCAAAAGTTTAGGGGAATGACAGTCCATCCAAAACTTAAGAGGGATCCTATCAAAAAAAAAAAAAAAAAAACAATTAAGAGGGAGGGAGAGAATTATTGGAGGTCTTTGGATTAGCAGACTTACTTGGAGTTGCTGCTGGAAGTGTTTTTTTGTGTGTGTGTGGAAGTCTGGTGACAAAGAATGATAATATTTCACATAAAAATATTTCACTAACCATTTTTCGAGCCAATGGAATCTTTTCAAACTTTGGAATATTTTGTTTCTATTATTAATGAAAAAAAACTAATGTGTTAATTTCCTCCAAACATAAGGGATGTTTTTATAATTTACACAAAATTTTCTTACAAGTTGAGAAGAAGAAGAAGGTTGGAGTCAATTGAGTGAGCCTTAACTCACTATCTTTCAATTTGGCCTTATTCTTTTATATTATCTTAATCAAATCCTTGATATTAGTTCGGGAAAAATAATTCATCTTGTCAATGGATTCCATGATGAACCATTTTGATGCAAATTTTAATCCTAGTTCAATTACATAATTTTTACATGTATATGAAATGGCCATTTTATCTTGGGACCTAATTTTGCTCCGAATGGGATTTTTTTTATGGTTAGTGAAACGAAATATCTACACAAGAGAATATTGGTTGTTGAGAGTAGAACTGTATAAGGAACATAAAGATAAGAAGAAGAGTTACAAACCTAATATCTTGTTTGGGAAGAGGGAAATTAGTGGAAGGTCTAACAAGAGAGTAGATTTTGTCCACTTTAAATAGGGAGAGTGTAGGACATGTTAAAGGTGACTGTGTTCCTAGCCAATTTCATTGTACTTCAATGTTGATACATTATTTTTTTAAAAACCTCAATTACTCCACAAGTATAAGTGCTTGTGGAGTGTTGGTTGGAGGGGGAGGAGGCAAGGGTTGGGGTTTAAGTCTCTAGGAGAGAATTTTATACATATACACTTAAATCAGATTAGAGTAGAATTCTATCTCAGATAAAAAATAATAATAAAAAAAACAATTGTTTGCATGTCATAGTTTTCGATTTATGACACTTGAATGATAGCCACTTGAATGGATTGAAGCACACATTGTTTTTGAATCTTAAATATTTCAATTACAACAATGGAAGAGGGGTTTTGAACCCTAGTTTTTCTAATAAAAGATAACAAACTATGCTATTGGTGATCAAAACAAATATTCAACACCCAAATAAATATTCTCCCAATTGTGATAACGATTTGACCTAAATTTAATGTATAACTGAATTTATAGTCTAGACGAATCATCATGACATAATAGACAATGCCAAAACAAACTAAAAGCCAAGATTCTTATAGTTTAGTGTAATCAGCTAACAAACCAAATTTTGAATTCCCCTCATATTTTTTAAGATAGTTTCAACTTACATGATTTGTTTGGTTGGAGAGATAGAAAAGTGGGAGAATAGAAAATTGTGGAATAATAGAAAAAATTTTAATTTCTCTCATTTTTATTTAGTTGAGAGTGAAAAATTGAAAGGATGAAAAAATAAGTTTATATAAATTTACTCATATAGCATTGATAAAATATGATGCGCAATTAAAACGAAAAAGTGACAAACAAGCAAAAAGAAAAAAAAAAATTCAGTCACCTAAAGTTATTAAAAAATAGAAATCATGTCAAGAAAAGAAATCGCGTCTAGTTTAAAAATAAATAAATAAAACACAAGAAAAAAAAATCATTATCACCCCACGCCCTAGGAAATCAAAAGAAAAAAAAGTGTCCCAAGAAAAAGAGACAATGTTTGCACACCGTTGCGCATGCCCCAGGAAATCAAATGAAAAAAACAAAGGAAGAGGCAAAGTGTCCAGAAAAGCAAAAGAAAAAAAATAAAAAAACCAACGTTCGCCCAAAAAAATAAAGGGCCAACATTGCCCAGGAAAGCAACTAGGGGCATTTTTGCCCATCTAACAAATCACACTCTTTTCCTTAGAGCATCCGTAGCAGATGTTGCAAAAAAAAAAAAAAAATGTCATTTTGACACAACAAAAGCCTACTTTAGTATTTTATCACATCATTTTACAACATCTCATTTATCATATGTTTATTCTTCAATTCTGTACATTAAAATAATATTTACAACACATTAAAATAATATATTAAATTCCTCCTCCATCATCATAATCATCAACAACACCAACAACAGCAATTACAACAACAACCAGAAAAATTGTTGCGGCCACAATCACCAGAAGAAGAAAAAAAAAAAAAAAAAAAACGCAACCACCAAAATCAACCCATAACCGCCGACGAATCCACCATCAAATCACAACTACCAAAACAGAAAAACAATAACAAAAACATATCAGAACAGAGATTGACACTACTACCGATTCGCCCATCACCGGCCGACCCACCCACCACCATTGATCCGCCTATCACCATCTCAACCCACCCACTGCCATAACCCACAACCCATGAAACTCAACCCACCCATCGCCATAACCCACAACCTGAACCCACTTACCATCGATCTGCCCATTTGAACCCACCCATTACCCAACCCACCCATCAAACCACAGCCAAAAAACGTGAACCAAAAAAAGAAAAAAGAAAAAAAACCCGAAGTAGAATAGAGAAGACAGATGGTCGGTGGCATCGAGTGGTGGTCTTTGGTGAGATCGGCGGCGTCGAGTGGTGGCCTTTGGTGATCGGCGTGGTGTGGAAGACGAATAGAGAAGACATAGATGAGAGAGAAGACAGTGATGAGAAGACAGAGAGAGAAATATCTGTGATGAGGAGAGAGAAAACGGGAATAAAATAACAATATATATTTTGCCATTGTTTATTCGTACCTTGTCAAATTGTGAGGATACTGTAGCATGTTACAAAAATTTGATATATTTAGCACATCTGATAAAGAGGGTTTTTTGGTGTTTGGTGTGCCAAATGTGCCAAATATTTGGCATTTGACACATCTGCTGTGGATGCTCTTAGTTTTCTCCCTATTTTTGGGAGAAAACACTCGGCCCCACCACATTTTTTTCTTCTCCCTTTCTCAACCAAATACTCTCCAAAAAGTTTTCTTTCCTAATTTTTTCTCATTTTTTTTTCCATCTTCCCTAAAATCCACTGTATCAAACACACCCATAATGTCCGATTCTGATGATTGTATTTTATATTAGATCAAGACACCAATTGGTTTTGGTGTAAGCGATTATTGAATTCTAGATTTCTTATTCAATAATAAGAGATTTTACTAGTTGAACTAACCGGAACCCACTGAAACCTAATCTAGGTGTATATATAAGTGTGTGTGTGAAACTCATTTATGAAGATTTAAATCTTAACCCTTACCTCTCATACTTGACTATCACATTAAAGGTGTGCGGTAGTAATATATTAACTTGAACACTCAATATAAATGCTGTCTGTATCAGATAATGTATATTAATAGACACACCACGATATGCAGAAATTATAGACAAAGCACGCTGAGACTCTGTCTATCCACCCACCAGAAAACAATCAATTGTGGGGATCTTACTCTTTTTACGACCAAATCTTTGCTCAAAAACGCAAAGCAAAGCACCAATGGAATTTTGACCATAAAGACAACCAGTTAAGTAGACCCAAATTTAAAATACATGAATAAAGTGCTCTAATAAATGCTTATTATATGAAAAAAGATCAAAATTAGTTTCCTTAATTGGCGGTTGCTTTAGATATTTTTTCCTTTTCAACATTATTAAAAAAATATAATAAATATATATTTTTAAAGATTTTTCAATAATAAAAATTTACAAAAACCAGGGTTGTATTCTTGTATCGTCAGTGGCTAACATAAAATATCATGGGCCAAGGAAAAGTATAACTAGGCCGGTCGTTATGACCCATGAAACCCTCTTACACGCTTTCCTTTTGTAGGAAGAACCGAGGAAGATACTTTTCTTCGAACATGAAGAAAGCAAAATTCCAGAAGAGCTCTTGGAAAGAAACAGCCATACAATTTTTACTTTATGATGTGAGTGACGATAAGGATGCATAGTCAATGCCGGTCCCCTAGAGCTTTGAATATAATATTCCATATACTTCTTCACCATAATATATTAATAGTAGCATTATACTGTTGGATGTACAACTTAATCAAGAATTACGTTTAAACTAAAGAAAATAAGAAAGTATTTCTTAATTTTATTAAAATTAAATAATAAAAATAAATTATTCTTTTTTTTTTTTGAAGTGAAGTAATTTTTTACTTTAATTTATATAATGAATTCATGTTATGTGAGAATAAGTTTTTATAAAAAAAAAAAAAATCATATTTGTAGCTCCAAATTTATATGCATTAAGAAATAATTAAAATTGAAAACATAAAGCACCACAATATACATAGAAGCGTATATGAAAATGCCCTAGATTGAATATATAAATGTAAAACATAAAATAAATTTTTTTTTTAGAGAAACCAGACCCTAATTACAGGCTGGGCTTTATTGAAAACAGGGGGAAAACACATCAAGGAACATCACCCAGAACCAGAGGGGCAATATTCTCAGGACAATCCTCTAACCAAACTAGTAAATCAGGCCTGTTTTAGCATGTTTATCTTATTGAGATGTGTTACGTCCACAACATTTTTATAATATTTTCACAATAAATCATAAGTGGTTAGTTGTTATTGGTTTTAATTTGAACTTACTACTGAAATTACTTTTTTAACCCACTAATAAGAATTTGTAACAACTTGTCACATAGGATTTGTTATGAAAATATTTTGAAAATTTTGTGGACATTTCATTTTTCAAAATCTAAACATAAAAAAATCTTCTTTCATTTAAATATTTTATATGGTCCCTGTAAGGTCACGTTCGTGCCTAGGCTGGCCTTTTGTCCTCACAGTCCCAAATAGCAAAACATTGGTTTTCAATTTAACCTAATCAATTTCATTAAATTAGACAATCGAAATGTTTCCGCTAATGTCAATTAGTATTTTTAGTAATATTTAAACTTAAGAAATAGTAAATAAAATAGATTTATTTACTTAATTAAATTATTATATATAATCAGATATAGTGTAAGGGAATTATATAAGTTCATATATTTTAAGATCATTATTTCATTTATATTTGAAAAAAAATGGTAATGATTAATACCATGATGCTACCATTTAACGGTCGTCTTCCTCGTCTTGCTCTTCCTCCTAATCATTTGTGAATGTGAACTTGTATTACTCCATGGTGTGCTCAAGCTTGTGGCGATTGTGTTGCATGGTTTATATTGGGTGGATCGGCTGGTGATGGGCGAATCGGTGGTAGTGCCGATCTCTGTTCTGATCTGTTTTTGTTATTGTTTTTCTGTTTTGGTGGTTGTGATTTGATGATGGATTCGTCGGCGGTTGCGTTTTTTTTTTTTTTTCTTCATCTGGTGATTGTGGCCGCAACAATTTTTCTGGTTGTTGTTGTACTTGCTGTTGTTGGTGTTGTTGATGATGATGATGATGGAGAAGGAATTTAATATATTATTTTAATGTGTTGTAAATATTATTTTAATGTATAAAATTGAAGAATAAAACATCTGATAAATGAGATGTTGTAAAATGATGTGATAAAATACTAAAGTGGGCTTTTGTTGTGTCAAAATGACTTTTTTTTTGCAACATCTTCTACAGATGCTCTAAGGAAGAGAGTGTGATTTGTTAGCTATGTATGAGAAAGCTTCCGGTCAACAATTAAACCGTGCAAAAACATCTTTGTTCTTCAGTAGCAATACCTCAAGAGATGTTCAAGAGGAGATAAAAAATTGGTTTGGTGCCCAAATAATTAAGCAACATGAGAAATATCTTGGCTTACCTTCTTTGGTGGGGAAAAATAAAAGAATTACTTTCAATGCCATCAAGGAGAAATTGGGGAAGGTGTTGGCGGGTTGGAAAGAAAAATTGCTATCCAAGGCAGGGAAAGAAGTTCTAATAAAAGCTATGGCTCAAGCAATTCCGACTTACACTATGAGTTGTTTCAAACTTCCAGACTCTCTTTGTAATGAAATGATGGGGATGATTCAGAATTTTTGGTGGGGTCAAAAAAAGGAGGAAAGGAAAATTGCATGGCTTAGTTGGCAAAAAATGTGTGAGCCTAAGTGTGATGGAGGATTGGGGTTCAAGAATTTAAAATGGTTTAATATGGCATTGCTTGCAAAGCAGGGGTGGCATCTTCAAATGGGAGGGGATTCTCTTGTTTATAGGGTCCTTAAGACTAAATATATCCCAGCAGGTGATTTTGTTCATGCTTCGATTGGACACAACCCTTCTTATACATGGAGGAGTTTAATTTCTGCCCAAAGCCTAATCATTAAAGGGATGCGTTGGAAAGTTGGTAATGGAGCAAATATCAAAATTTGGCAAGATAAGTGGCTGCCAGGGGTTTCATCTCATAGAGTACGTTCACCAAGGATGTTTTTGAGTGCTGATATGAGTGTTGCTGATTTGATAGACTCAGGAACAAAGTGGAAAACTGAGGTGATTGACAGTCTCTTTATTCCTCATGAAGCCGAATTAATCAAGAGCATTCCTTTGAGTGCTACTCTACCAGCAGATAAAATTGTTTGAGCTGAAACTACCAATGGAAACTTCACGGTTAGGAGTGCTTATAAATTGCAGGTTAGTTTGTTCAAATCCACAACCTGTGAAACTACTTCTGATGGTAGTTTATTGAGGAAGTTTTGGAAGAAAATTTGGTCTTTTGCCCATTCCTCACAAGGTATGACATTTTTGTTGGCGTGCTTGTCGTGATGCTTTACCGACCAAAGTCAAGTTAAGAAGGCGGAATGTAATTACTGAAGACATGTGTGTTTGCTGTCATAAAAAGGCAGAGACGAATGGTCACATTTTTTAGGGATGTTTGAAAGCGCAGGAAACTTGGGCTACCTCCAAATTACAGCTACTGCCTTTGGAAGTTCATTTTGATTCTTTTTAGGACTTGTTATGATTGGTCATGATGATTAATGCAGCTGGAGAGAAGTGTTCACAACTTGTAACGACTGCTTGGGCACTCTGGAATAACAAGAATGAAATTTATCATGGAGGTG
Organism: Castanopsis chinensis; assembly: GCA_032878915.1. NCBI lineage: Eukaryota > Viridiplantae > Streptophyta > Magnoliopsida > Fagales > Fagaceae > Castanopsis > Castanopsis chinensis. Next base: position 8,830,706 of record JAVQMG010000126.1, on the reverse strand, counting down.
AAGGCAAATCAGGTCCAGCTTTGGCTCTTTGGGCAGCAAGTTATCTTCAAGAGTACTGGTCTGCAATAGGTTCATGTGTTGGAGCTGCATCAGATCTGGTTCTGCATTCACCTGATGCACAACAACAGCCCTTGTACTCGGCTTGGTTGCCTCCTTCAATGGGTTTATGTAAAATTAATGTAGATGGGGCTCTTTTTACATCACGGAAGCAGGCAGACATTGGTGTTGTAATAATAGATGGTGAAGGCAGATTACTGGCAGCTTTATGCAGAAAAATCAGAGCCCCTTTGGGAGCACTTGAAGTTGAAGCTAAGGCCTATGAAGCTGGTATGTTGCTAGCAAGACATTTGGATCTGCAAGATGGGGTGTTGGAAGGTGATTCCTTGACAATTTCTAATGCTCTCAAGCTACTTACACAGCCACCCACTTCTGTTGCTGCTATTGTGGAAGGCATTCATGAGCTAGGCGCTAAAATTGGTTTTGTTAATTTTTCTCATGTGCGCAGGACTGGTAATAAGCCAGCCCACATTCTAGCAAGACAAGCTCAAAACCTTGTCAATGATGTAATTTGGATTGAAGAGATTCCTTGTTTTATTCAGCAAGCTCTTATTCAGGATGTAATTGGATTGTGATGCTGTTATAATAGTAGTTTTTGGTGTGTTTATAAAAAAAAAAAAAAGAGAAGGGTAGTACCTGACTCATATAGTGAAATCCTATATCCTTATTAGCTTTGAAAGTTGGTTTAGAGAATCAAAGATTCAAAGATTTCAGTGCTCATAATCCCACCAACACTACTCGTTGTCTACTAATTCCTATTCTTTGAGTTGATAACTGATGAAGTGATAATTCCAAGTTTAGTTCAATCTCCAAAATCTTTATAAAAGTTTTGGACTAAATTATCTGATAAGTTGAAGTTTAAGAAGTGAAAGGCCAACTATGGCTAAGGTTTTTCAATTGCTAAACCGAATTCCTACGTCAATTTGCATTTCATTTTCTAGATTGTTTATCTAAACTTGAAAACTGATATATAGTATATGACATTATTCCTTAATTTTTTTATAATCGACTTTTAGTTTGAATATAAATTAAATTTTATCATATTTGAATGATGAAGTTTTACCTAAATTAAACAGCTGTTAAATATTATCTATTAATTTGAGGAAATATATCATGACAAATAATATAAAGTTAATTTACTAATTAGTAAGAGTAGCCTCAAATTTTACTATATAATATATATGATATGATATTATATTATATGATTAAGGGAAATGTTAACAGACGCCGTAAAGGCTATGGTTTAAGAAATGTTTTTAGAAACTCATTATAGGGAAAGAAAAAAAGTAACTAATTCTTTTGATAGCTTATTACAGTTCTCATAAGAATGGTATTAAAATTTTTCTAAAATAGTCCATTATAAACCTTAAGGCAATTGTTAACTGAACCTTAATTTTAATGTCATTTAAAAAAAAAAAAAAAAACCTTAATTTTAATAATAACGTTATTACCATAATAATATAACACCCTCCAATATCTTGGTATGACCCATGCATATACGTTCCACTCCTAAGAAATGCGTCTTTTCTTTGGTCTGCATATCAACGCTAAAAAAGATTTGTGGCATTACCGGGTCATGTTATCCAAAAAAGATTTCCATAAAATTTGCAAAGCACACAATTTATTTATTTTAGTTTTGCATCCCTAGAATTAGCTAATTTTAGGTATCAATATGGATTGCAAACAAACCAAGCTGAGTATTAAAAGTTTAAGTTTGTTCAATTAATATAATTTCGAGCTAATTTATTTTCTTGTTGAACAAGGTTGAGCTTATTCACGATTTACTTACTTAATTTATTCTTTTTCCATATACAGTAAAACCAAGACTAAATTCTTTACATTTTCACAAATTTATGAATTTTTATTATGAATGGATTGTTTATATTACCCATAAGCTACAAAGAATAAATTGATATCATATGGATTTACAAACCTTTCCATAATTCTCAACTATAAGCATTTACAGTATATGTCTGGAATAACTTAATATTGGTATTACTCACCAAAAAAAAAAAAAAAAAAATTCCCGCAATGCAAGTAACATTGCACTATCTACATTCTACCATCAAGATTGCAGTAACTAGGTTCTACCTCCCAGACATTAGATTGACTAGATCATCATTGTTATAAAAGGAGCCGACGTCCCAATCCTCAGTTGTGGATGAAAGTGTCATTAAGGCAACCACGATAGATCTCATACTCGGCCGTAGTTGCGGATTTTCTTGTGTACACGCTTTGGCCAGTTGGGCCACCTGCGAAAAAACACCTCTTTTATTGGAAATGAAATCATAAAGCCAATAATGGTACGGTTTTTGTATGAGATGTTTCACCTTCCATACTGAGTCAACTGGGTAGTCATCTCCAAGCCGAGCATCAACAACTTTACGTAGGTCCTCTCTAGGATCGGGCTGACTAAGAACGTCTTCAAACTGTGAAACACAGAATACACAATAAATGTATATCCAAGTTTTCTTTCCCAGAAAGTGGTACCAGACAGGGAAAGCCTAATAAAATCTTCATATCAAGATGATAGGCTCGGAACAGTAGAGAGAAGAGAAGGTAGGAGGTGGAGGGGGGGTTACTTAGAGGGATGGCAAGAAGATTACCAAAGCAACAAGGCCCTTCGATTCTTGAGCAGAATCATTATCCTTGAACACAGCTTCCTTGGCTGAAATAAGTTCATAAAGGACAACCCCAAAGGCATATACATCTACTTTGGAAGAAACATCTCCGTACTGAGCATATCTGCACACAAGAGAGGTAAAATTCAATCCAATCTTTACAGACAAAAACATAGCTAAGGCTTTTCCTCCTCTATTAAGGGGCCCATGGGATCAATCAATAATGAGTTGCAAACTCATCTCTTTGAAACCCACTTCCAAGGAGAACATCGGCAGCTGAAAGGACAAAACACCACCAGTACCAAGGATAATATTTCAGAAAAGGTAAAATGCATACCCCAGCAGCTAAAACCCTAAGTTCAAATTCTCACTAAAGAAGGGTCTCTCACATTTCTGATGGCAGCTGCCAGGTGCCATTAACCACTAGTGAAATTAAACAAACCAGAAAGCCTAAATTGTAGATATGTATCTAAGGTTGGATGTTAATTATCAATCAAACACAATTTCCAAGCCCCTTGGTCAGTAATTTATAGACTGGAAGAATCTGGTAGAAACGTATAGATAGCCACTTGTGGAGCTTATATATGGTCCAATCTAGCAGCTTGCTTCCACCAAAACATCCAAATCCATCTCTCATAGCTGAATTTGCTACTCCTTTAATACAAAGAAAGAAAACTTACTCAGGTGGCATGTATCCAAATGTTCCCACAAGACGTGTGGGGAGTGATTCACCTCCAACTTCGGTCAGTTTAGTTAATCCAAAATCTGCAACCTACAGTGCAAATATTTCAGTACAACAATGGGAATAAGCTTTTGAAGATCTCATAGTAAAAATAAAGGTACTAATGCAACCTTTCCATGGAAGTTCTTGTCAATCAATATATTTGCTGATTTAATATCACGATGGATATAAACAGGAACAGTATGCTCATGAATATATTCAAGACCTCTGGCTGAATCAAGGGCAATTTGCACCCTAGTAGACCATGGCAATGGGTCCCTCCCTGGAAACAGATAAAATAATTATGACTATTGATCTGAATGTGACATCACTTAAAAAGATCCTCACCATGCACATATTATCTCACCTGATGATCCACGCAAATGTTGGCTTAAGTTGCCATTCTCGATAAATTCATAGACTAAGAAAAGAGAACCCTCAACACAATATCCAATCAACCGCACCTGCATTGATAGTTTGTAAATGATATGTAGCGTACGGGAGATTGAAAATAATCACACATCTTAAAGGTCTATCAATTAAAAAGAAAAGCTACTGTATAACTTGTATTCACACTGACATAAAAGTACACAGTCAAGTCATAAAAAATCCTCACTGCAGATTATTACTATCTATATGGATATTGTATAACCTCAATAACAACAACAAATAAATAAATCAACCAAAATTTCCATCTATCATTTTGATTCTAGAGGGCAGATTATATTTTCTGGGAAATAACTTGAAGGAGATTATTAAGATGCATATAAACCTCTAATACCTTGGCATTAAGAATGTACTAGCATTGTATCTTTTGATGCCACAACTATAAGGTTATTCTACTTTTATTATTTTTTTTGCTGTATTTAGGGGGTGGATGACATTGATGATGTCATAAAAGGCACAGCTAACCCTGGATAGATATACAGAGTGAGCTTGCCTCTTTGTGTGTGTGTGCACACGTATAATAATGATGTAAAGGGGCCAGTTAATGTGGTATATATGGATATCTCAGCACAGATAATTAGACAGTTCCTGGTCACTGGGGAATTATGTTGAATTTATAATTAAGATTGGATAAACGTATTGAGGTGAGGATCATCTCTCCAGTATATAATTGAGAAATGAACATTTATATAAAGCTTTCTAGATTATGCGAGCAATTCCCCAAAAAACATGATTGATAAAACTTTAAGTTATATACGCTTAAGCAAAAAAGGGCATACAATTCAGCTTTTTAGACAAAAATCATATTCTTCAGTGCTCTTGGGAAAGAAAGTATATTACCAGGTTCAAGTGATGAACACGTGTTAACACCTTTAATTCAGCAAGAAATTCTCTAGTTGCTTGCATATCCATCTTCTTGATTGCAGCTTTCTGCACAGATATAGTGATGGGGAGGGACTGTTAGGAAAGTTAAAACTGATATATACATACATAAACAAGATGGTATGGTCAAAAGCTGGTGTGCTTACTTAGCCATCCATATAGAGTAGTAGTAAATGCAACATGCAGTGGAGAGCATACACAATGTTGGTGAATGCACTTTTTATCTTTAACCTGAGCAAATACTATAGATCAACTGAACTGTACATCCATTTTTCAAACTCACTCAGATGAATTTCTCATCCACTTCCACTTATCCAGATTGGGTCTCAAGACCCTCGTACAACAAATATGACTACAAATTCTATATTACCATTGGTGTCCAGATTGACTTCCACACTTAGCATGTCCCTCTTATAATCAACCTTCTCAAAATTCCTAGTTTTGAGTAGCTTAAATCACCAACAAAGATATCATAGATAAACATATTCAGACAAGACAACAAAAGTTGTGCGAAATCAATTTGTTTATGCAGCTATGCAAACTTGAGGAGCCAACTCAATTAATGTTCCATGCACCGATCATTAATAAAAATACAGCCCATATGGCTACAAACCTCGCCTCTCAGCTCTGCATAATAGACAGCCCCAAAACCACCTTGACCAATCTTATTAGCCAGGCTGAAGTCATCAGTAGCTGTGGCAAGTTCTTCATAAGAGAACTCTACTGATTTGTCCACAGTTATGCCTGTAAGACCTGAAGCTGGACCACCAGTAGCACCAGTTGATTCAGCATCTTTATCCGAGGCACTTCCGGGGCCTAAATAAAAAATAGAGGGAACACCAATTAGGTCTAACCTCCCATTTTAAAATAAACAAAAGATTATAGAAAGATGGTAAAGATGCATATAATTTATTGGTTCTATCAGTTGCAATGATTCTATATAGACAGTCCAAAGTATTCAGTGGAGCTGCTTAAACGGGATTTCCTTTGCAGAAAAGAAGGATAGATCAGGGTACTGACACCAGTGAGAGATTCAAAATGCAGACTCTCCAAACAATTACATCTGAGCAACATTTCTCAACAACTTAAGATAAACTTATTCACCGAAGCATTAGACCTTTAGCTATCTCTGAGGAATGTGACTGATGATGAATGAATAAGATTGTCACTTCATTTAATTGGGTTTGTAGCATTTCCACTAAGTGGCAAATTAAGTTTCAAGATGATTTCCGAGACCAGTAGATCCATGAAACACTCATTCATTGACAATTATCTGTAAAGGCAAAAAAGACAGGGAGAATAAAATATATATACCTCGCCCATATTGAGCATAAAATTCCTCAGATGCTGCTGAGAGCAACTTTGCTTCCTCCATCTTCTTCTTTCGGTAACATGCAAAATATATACAAGCGGCAAGTAACAGGACACCAGCTACTCCTCCTATAGCTATGCCAGCAATAGCTCCACCTGCTAATCCTGCTAATAGATAAGCAAATGTTAAGCTCAAAAGTAGCATCAAATTTGCACTTTATCATCTCATGTTTGTCTCCAAATCTCAAAGTAAATATAATCATTGTAAAATCAACTGTGGGAGAAGGCCAAACCGCTTTTGCTGCAAAAGAAACAAAATGAAAAGAAAGGATTAGAAAATGAGAAACAAATGTAACTTCAAGTTCATTAAGTTTGAAGACTAAATTTGTAGAAGCTACCTTGGTGGCATAGCTGGATAAGTATCATTCTGATCTGCAAATGACAAGAAAGAAAACAAATGGCAAGTTAATGCAAACTCAAAGTGATGCATATGTTTGAAGCGTCTTGTAATTGTAATTGACATAATTGGCACTTTTTGTAACATGTTAGAATTGGGTGCCTAACTGTAACACTTGTAGTATACTTGGCAGAAGTCGGTTTTTAATATTGATTAGTTGAGTTAGTTAGATTGGTTAGTTGAGCCTTTCTTGAGGCTGAACCTGAAGCTACCTATTACAAATAGCCTCCTTTGCATTGTAAACTCAGTCCCCTCTCTTTCTCTATGATAGGCATAATATTGCAAAATTAGTGTGGTGCACTTGCAGCAATATATAAAGGGAACTACTCAAGGTTTTCCATACATTTACAACAATGTCGAAAAGGCAAATAATCACATGTGCATCATGCAAAAGAAAAAAAAAAAAAAAGAGACAAAGAAGAAGAAGGAATCACTACCAATATCACCAAAGTGACAATCACACTAGAATAATGCAAGAAAGGAAAATAATCTTTTAACGTTTCAAAAGAGCTACTAAAATAATTCTTTGTATCTGTAACAGCTGACATAGTAATACTAATAATACAAAAAAAAAAAAAATCAGGCACAGTAGGCAAAGGAGGGGAAAGGGGTTACATTCTTATCTCTGATACTGCTAAAATTGCAGGTGGCAAAGGAGGTTTGAATTTGGTTTAAGAAAAACTTTTTAGGCTAGTTATGCTTCTGAAATTTTAGATATTCATATAACTATTGAGCTTGGAGGACATAGCATGTGCAGATGCGTTATATTGTCCAGAATTTGGAGCTTAAGATTCTGGGTGTGCCAATTTCCCAATCGAGCTTCCATTGCAGGTCATGAAATTCTGAGTTTTAAACCAAAAAAATGACTAAGTTACCCACTTCAAGGAAGCCCACAAATGTAATGTTCACTTCAAGGGCTCAAATTTGTTCTCCCAAAATGCCCATTGGCTCCATCACCAAAGTCCAAAGTAATGGCACTCAATTTCCTCTCCCTGAACTAACTGCACAATTGTATTTTTAACTCTAAATTATAATGGGAGACGCTCATTTCAAATGACACAAAATCAAGTAACTGGCCTATAGGGTCATCCCATATACTCACGTTTACACTACCTATGTTGAGTTTATACAGAATTCAAAAAAATGGATAATCAATTTTACAATTAACATTTTGTTGTTTAAATTTGTAGACATAATACCTTCCACCACTTCCTAAACCGAACTATTCAAGAATCCAGTTCAAGGACAACCATCGCATCTATCCACAACATTCACATATAATGACTAATAATAGCAAGGGGTGCAATATGTTATCATTAATCTTATCCGAGATCAATGAAGTTTCCAATTATAGAAAATTAGTAAAACATGTGTTCCTTCTTATGTCTGTACTTAAAATCTAACAACAATTAAATTCACATCTAATTGTTACTATTTTAACACATTCCTGAATTCAATAACCTAAATTGATAAAATCCCAATTCAGATAACTACCAAAAAATATAAAAAAAAGGTTATAAAATCAAAGCATAACAAACTTTTCACCTACCTTTTCCCGGGATATATACCAGACCACTCCCACTGCTGAAATTCACTCCCGGGTTGTAACTCTCCAGCAACGTTACACTTAGATTCGTAGCCGAGGCAATCGATTGGACAGTGTCCTCTGGCCGAAGCGGGTAAGTAATAAACAAACCGTAATCCTTCGAAACCGAGCTATCCCCACACGAACAGTTGACCGTGACATTTAACTTGGCATTGGTATTGGGTATATTATTGGCGGGATAGCTATTACGCTTCTGCAACCACTCAGCCGAGGTCAGGTTCGCATACCATTGGGTCGCCACCTTGTCGTACGTGTCCCCTGTCTGAACAGTGTACTCAAACACGTGACCCAGAAACTCGCCGTCGATACAATCACATGGGAATGGAACGTTGACTCTTATATTATCTTTAACACTGTCTTGACTGGGTATCGTTTGCTTGTTGTAACTGACAATTGTATTAGGGACGATATTAAGGTTAGACTGCAACATTTGAGCTATGAATGTGAGATTTGAGCCATTCCACACGTAGTATGAAGCTAAAGCCAAATCACACCCTTTACTACATTTGGATTCAGCTATGGAACTAAAATTTAAAACTGAGAACAGCACTAACAACAGCACCAAAAACCCCATCTTGGGTTTCATTGGATTGGCAAGAAAAGATTGGAATCTTGACATGTGAAAATTTAGGAAAATCAAGAAGTGGGTTTGAGAGAGATTGGGGAAGACGAATGAGAGAAATTGAGTTTTTCTTCTTCTTTTTTTTGTTGTTGAGTAAAGAGAGAAATTGAGTTAGCATAGTCAATAGTTGGATTTTTTGGACCGTTTTGACTTTTTGGAATGGAGGTATACGCGGCGCGGATGGATGTGATTTGGGGTTAGCTGTCTTTGTTGTCATGTTATTTGTCTCGGCCTGGCTGCTTTGCTGACAGTACAATCCCGCAATTTTGTTTGAGTTGATCCCACCAATAAATAAATAACAAACAAAAACAAAATTACAAATTGAAGTTCGATCAAAATTCATTTCATTAACTTTATTTTAGTTCAGTTGGATCCTCTAATATTTAAAACGTATTCAATTAACTTAAACCAAAGCTATTTCAATTTGAGTTTTTTTTTTTTTTTTCAGTAGAAAACTAGAAATTAATTTTTACTACTATTTTAAAAAATAAAGCTATAAACACAACAAAAATTCACAACATTCTTAAAATAACTTTTGACCTCACACCAGAGCCCACCATAATGGAAAATTATTGAATATTGTAGGAGTACGAAGTATTATAAATGCGTATTTTTTTTCTTTCACATGAGTTTATGAGTACGCATTTATGGTATTCTGAGAATTCTCAATAATTACCCCATTATAATTTGAATTTATAACTTTCTAATATTAATTTAGGAATGTAATAAAAATATTATGAATTTGTTGTATTCCTTAAGTAGTTAATAGAAATAACATTGACCATAACAAACAAATCACATTCACGTGTACACCCCCAAACTTCATCGTCTTTGTACCATAATCAATGAGAGAGAGAGAGAGAGAGAGATAGAGGGAGAGAGAGAGAAGAAAAAATGTTCAAAATCAATGACCATGTCGCAAATTGTAGCACTGAAACCATAAAAATAAATAAATAAAAAAATTACACTTTACTCACTTGTCGTTTATCCGAAAAACACTTTACTTACTTATGGTTTAAAACTTACATTTGTTTCCTATTACCCACCTCCGTTAAAAACAAGGGTAAATTTGTGTTTTCACTACCCTTTTGTGTCTCTCTCTCCTTTTAAAACATGCAAAACTAAAAAAATTAAGAGAAAATATCTAAAAGCTAGGTTTTGTAAAAAAATTAAAACCTAGCCTTTGTTTTCTCAGAAACCAGCTAGATATAACCTTCATATCCAACAAAGGCAATTGTACTTGAATCAGGGGAAACCTCAAAAACTTCCAAGCTTTTCTCCTCCCTGCCAACCAAGGGGCCAATTTTATGAAATTTTGCTTTCACTAAATCAAAGCTATAGAAGAACTTTCTCCTTCCTACTATAATAACCTGCGACCCATCAGGCAAGAAAGATGCCTTTCAAATGGGGTAATCATCAAGATACTTTGTATCATGGTATTCTGTTTGCCATCAATCTGAAAAAAAAAAAAAAATCTAAGCTTTTGATCCAATCCTGCAGCTAGTAGCAATTGTGCATTTCGATGGAACTGAACTGAATTTATTTAACCATTTGAAGGTTCTCTGCATTTGCATCTATAAGTCTTGAATATTCAAGACATCTAGGCAACAATTTAGTGTTGCTCCTCACAATAAGGTCTTCTTTTATTTGAAGGATATCTTCAACAGCTTCAACATTTGCAATTTAGTGTTGCAAATGAAGATTGTAATTAATTGTGTTTCATTATTTTCTGTAGGATTGGTTTCTAATTCTCGATTTTGTGAAGGTACAATGTCTAGCAATTTGGAAGTATCATAGAAAATCAGTATTTGGAAGAAATGAACAAGATAAAAGATAACCTCATTGCTAACATAGAGAAGACAATCAAAAGTTTGGAAGAGGAGAACAATGTAGCAAAAAGATCTATCACATAGATGTGGCAAGTGCATCAAAGGAAGAACGGGAATATATGTCGCTATGTATGCACTATATGCATATGTTTAGTTTCCACCATCTTATTTAGTACAGCTATGCAAATTAGGACTGACAAAAGAATTTATTTGTCATAAATTTATGATGTGTATGGACATGCGATGGTATTATGTGAGTTGTATGTTGTAATGCAGTGTTTGTATATTAAAATGCTACAATTTTGTAATGTTTGGAATTTATAATCTAAAGAAATGTAACAGATATTAGTACAACCATGTCATTCATCTCTATTTATCATAAGGTTGCAAGAAACTATTTGTAGTAATAGAATCAATGGGCACACTAGGCACCATGATCGATGTGATTTACAGATTATAAATATTACATGTAAAATATTGACAATGATCCTTGCAGGGACGTAATTTGTTACCTAAGCCCAAAAGAAGAAAGGGAGTAGGCCTAAAGAACCCAGTACAATGAATTTCTAGAGAATGGATTGGAAAACTAGGTTCTAATGTGTTTAAAGAACAAATCATAGTGGGTAAAGATGACAATAGAATAAAGATGAACTGATTTTATCTAAAAAAAATCGTCTTCGGACACAATCCGAGGAGGTTGATTCTTGTATCTATTTCTTTTGGGACTAATTATAAATACTGTTCTTGATTCTACAATATTTTTCTCTTCATTCTCTGATCTCTTCCCTTAGGGTCCTCTCTCTATTTTATACTATCTTCCCTCTTTTATCTCTACCCTTCACGTGTAGATTAGATTGCTAGTGTTGATCCTTGTCCCATCAGCACCTTTATGAAGTCTTTGAGAGTAACTGTAAGGTTGAAAACTACTGTTTAGGTATCACTTCCTCATTAATGCGGTCAGAGAGTTAGGTACAAAGCATTTAAAACGGCGGTAACAGTTTTCTCTTAGATATTTTATAGCTTTCCTTTGTTCTGTGCTCTCACAATGTAGATCCCTATCAAAAGAATCTTGTGGAGCGTTGCTTCTGGATTGTAGACCGTACCTTCTTACTTCTACTTCGCTCAGCTGAGAAAGCATCCCTCCTCGGACCCCCTTCTCAGATCATCATAACTACAACCCCTTCTTTATTCATTAAAGCTGACCTCCATAACAACATTTACCCGTCCTTCGACAACTAGACGTCCTCGGACTGGGCCTCTGGCCCAATATATACTGCTAGGCCTATCATCCCTACAATCCTCAAATGTAAAAAATAGAGGACAACTACTACATATGATGTCAGTTGTATTTTAAAATTTCATATATAATGGCAAATCATTTTTTTCCTTGACAGTAGGATTTGAACTTCGGCTTTAATGTATTTGTTTTGGGTTTCTGGCTACTATGGTCATTTGCTGCTTCCTGTGTGTATTATATAATTTTTCCCTTTTATTTATCATATACTCTACTAATGTCTAGGATGGAAAAACTATCTTTGAGAAGCACAAATGTACTGATGTTGATTGCCATTCCAGGCAGCAATTGTTAATGCGCACCCAGAAAAAATGACCCTAGTCTTTTTCTCCTGCTTCTTTGGGACCATACAATTATTATCTCTATATTTCCTGTGTAATTTTCTCAACAAATAAAAGATAGGAAGCTAACGGATCCAAATCAAGAAACCAAATACAATACTGCACAAAGGCTAAAAAGAAACAGAGTAAAATACCTTTTAGATTTAGTACAAAGATATCTGAACATACGAAGCTAACTGAAGCATAGATCTAATGTACCACACAAAATACTTGCTACCTTAACTGTTTTGGCAATTATATCACAAAATACTAGCTGCCCTAACAGTTTTGGCAGTTATATTATAAAATACAAGAAACAATTCTAGGTGTTCTACTTTCCCTCCCGAGCTTCCATTGCAACCGTGAAATTCTGAATGTTAAACCAAAAGATAAATAATTTACACACTTCAAGGAGGCCCACTAATGTAATTTTCACTTCAATGGCTTATTAACTTTGTTCTCCCAAAATGCCCGCCAGAGTCCATGCAGTTGGCACTCAATCTCCTCTCAATAAACTACTATGCAATTGTCCCCCCCCCCCCCCCCCCCCCAAGGGAAAACAAAGGGAGACGTTCATTTCAAATGATACAAAATTAAGAATCTGGTCTACTATCAAAAAGGTTGATCCCATAAACTCGTGTTTACACTACCTACACTGAATTGTTTACTTAGCATTAAGTGTCTGTTTGAGAACAACTTATTTAATTAAAATTGAAAACTTTTTACTGAAAGGATTGTAGATAAAGGTAAAAGTTGGTTGAATAGTACAATGAGACTTATGAATAGTATTAAAAAGTGTAATGAGACCCATGAATAATAGCATAAATAAGTTGAAATTGTAAATAAGCTGAAATTTTAGCTTGTCCCAAACGGATACTAAAGAAGAGATAGAAGAAAAATAGACAATGAATTTACGTGGTTTGACAATATGTCTATGTCCATGGGTAGCAGCAAAAAGAAAGTTTGATTATAACAAATAGACACTCTTGCAAGACCCAAGCCTCAAACACAACCTTATTCCTCTTTCACAAAGAATAGAGAACACCTTATTGTATTAGTGACACCGTCTTTCTTACAATCAATATTACTGGACTCCCTAAAGGCATTAGTTAATAAACTATTTTTAAAAAGTTCTGATATTTCTATGAGAAATATAAAACATTGTCAAAAAAGTTCAAGTGCTTTTTTCCTTTCTTATAATAAGTTTATAAAAGTATTTCCTAAAGGAATGCTCTTAGGCATTTGTTAACAAAATCCTATTGTTAAAGTCGCAACCAGAACCTAATTTCCAAGTCTTCAAAGGAATTAGTATCCTAGACAAAGGCAAAAGGCACTGACTAAACGCAAGCCACAAGCCACAGGCAACATGTAATCATTAATGTAACTTACTAAAACGAAACATTCAAGAATCCAATTAGCAGTAAAACAAGTTCTTTTACTTGAATCCAAACAATAGTTAAATTCACATCTAGTTGTTACTATTTTTAACACATTCCTGAATTCAATAAGCTAAACTGCAAAATCACATCTCAAGTATCTACAAAACAAAACCAAAAAAAAAAAATCATAAAGTCAAAGCATAACAAACCAACCTTTGCCTGGAATATACACCACACCACTCCCTTGACTGAAATTCACTCCTGGGTTGTAACTCTGCAGCAACGCTACACTAAGATTCGTAGCCGAGGCAATCGATTCCACGGTGTCCTCTGGCCGAAGTGGGTACGTAATAAACAAACCGTAATGCTTCGAAACCGAGCTATCTCCACAAGAACAAGTGACCGTGACATTCAACTTGGCATTGGTATCAGGTATATTGTTAGGGTTATAGCTATTATACTTCTGCAACAACTGATACGTGGTCAGATTGGCATAATACGTCTGTGCCACCCTCAAGTACGTATCCCCTGAATGAACCGTGTACTCAAACATGTGACCCAGAAACTCGCCGTTGATACAGTCACATGGGAAAGGAACATTGGCCTTTACACCATCTTGAACACTGTCTTGATTGGTTATCGTTTGCTTGTTGTAACTGACAATTGTACTAGGGTTGATATTAAGGTTAGACTGCAAAACTTGAGCTATGAAAGTGAGATTTGTATCCGGCGCCACGTAGTATGAAGCTAAAGCCAAATCACATCCTTTACTACATTGGGATTCAGCTATGGAACTAAAATGTAAAACTGAGACCAACACTAACAACACCAAAAACCCCAACTTGGGTTTCATCGGATTGGCAAGAATGGAATCCTGAATTGTGCAATTTTAGCAAAATCGAGAACTGAGTTTTTGGTGATTGGGGTAGAGTAGTTGGATTTTTGAGACACTTTTTGGGACTGGGTTTGAAGAGAAATGGAAATATACGTGGATAGATGTTATTGGGTGATGAGAAAGGAGGAGAAGGTTGATTGAATCAGACACCGTTAGTTAAGAAAGGTCAACAACGACTGAACCCAAACACTGTCTTTGTTTTCATGTTTTTTTTTTTTTGGTAAACTTTGTTTTCATGTTTTGTGTTTCGCAGGCCTGCTTTCCAAGAAGTTTCCTCCCGCTAACTTTTCCCATTTCCCAACCAAATCACATCACATGGCCTACACTATTTACTTCTCATTTCACCATGCCGCTCTTTCTTCTTCTTCTTCTTCTTCTCATTTCCAAGGTTCCAACGTCTCTTCAATCTTCAGTGGCTCAGGTGCTCTCATCAGTTTCTTTTCTCTACTTTTTCCTCTTCTTCTTCTTTTGTATTTTCTCTCTCTCACACCGGCCTGCTTCATGCCTTCATCACGCTCTTTTTTATTATTTTTCATCTACTCTATAGAAGATCCAGTGGCAATGATTTTTCATTTTAAGAGGGAAAAAAAGCCCAAAATGTGCCCCGGCCAAATCTTTGATTTTGGCCGAAATTTACCGAAACGCCCGAAACACACCGGAATAGGCCAAAATTTTCTCCGAGGTGGAACAAGAGCGTATCTCATTCCGGTTTGCAAACCGATACAAGATTGTCCGTTTGTTCTGGCTCACAACATTGGATTTTTGAGGGGCCAAGGTAAAGAAGTGAGTTACACCAGGGACGGAACCAGGATTTGAATCTTGGGGGCCAAAGCTTAAAACAATTTTTTTTTTTTTTGAAAATAAAAACTAACACCTATTTCATATTTAATAAAATACTACATATAAAATAAATGTTTCTTAAACATTTGATATTATAAAAATGTCGACAAAATATAAAATACAAAATAAATGTTTTTTAAACATTTCAAAACATTTATCAAAATGGAATTCGACGCTTTTTTAAGTCTCGAAAGTCGTCTATGATTGATTCTGTACCAAATTTTGCAGCAATCTCCTTCTCAATGTACAAAATCATAGAGTCCATTAGAAAATCATCTTCCATCTTGTTGCGAAGCCTATTCTTGATAATATTCATAGCTGAAAATGCTCGCTCTGTAGTTGCAGTAGAAATTGGAAGAATAAGCACAAGTGTAATCAATCTATAAATATATGGGTAAAATAATGATTTTTAGGTTTTTACCAACCATTGGCACAACTCAGAAATACTTGATAGCTTCTTGAAGTCTGGATGCCGAACTACATTGTGCTCATAATGATCAACTTCTGTCTTTAAAAGTGTCATTTCTTGATTTGTGAGGTCTTTTAGATAAAACTTGCTTACTAACAACAAAATGTCTATACTTCTAAAGGACTCACATGCCTCTTTAGGATCAAGAGCTGAACTAAGATTAAGCAATTCCACCGCATGCTTACTAAACCGATGATTTAATTCTTCTAATATGGAATCTATTGCAGCATAAAAAATATCTACCCGATAATGATGCTCAATTGTGAAGTCATCTTGCTGATAACGAGCTAGACCTCCTCTCTCAACATAACGAGCATTCATATCAGGGACATCTATGTCACGTGCCTCACAAAATGATTTCACAGTGGTAAGTAAATTATCCCACTTTTCATCTATGAATTTTTGAATAAGTGCTTTAGTGGATGAAACAAAATTCATCGCATTTAAAATGTCTTGAGATTGACACTGCAAAGCTTGACAAAAGTGCATCGGTGATCTTCATAATTTCTTTCATAAGATGCAAAATGAACACAAATTCAAAAGAAATCATAGCATGATAACATGAGTATGCTGCTTTTTGTTGGGAAGTAGTATTTCCTTCTTAAGTAAAATTTCACATGTTGGCCTAAATATATTTACCGAGCTAGAAATCGAACTCAAGTGAGAACCCCAATGAGTATCTCCAACCCGTTGTAATGTGCTAATCTGATTAAGTCATCTTCCAATTTCAAGCTCACCAATTTCAACAAAATATGCAATTTGATCAGCATAAGCTTTTTTTAGTTGCTCTGTACACTTGCATGAAGCACCAACAACATTGACAATAGATCATAATCTATTAAAAAAACTTTGAACAAGAATAACTTCTTTTGATGCTGCCACTAATGCTAATTGCAAGCGATGTGCAAAACAATGAATATAGTAAGTATATGGACAATAATTTGAAACCAAAGCTTTTAATCCATTCCACTCACCTCGCATATTGCTTGCACCATCATATCCTTGCCCTCGAATATCTTGAGTATTCAGACTATGATGTGACAAGATAGAATATATTTCATCTTTTAGGGTTAATGCCTAGTATCGAGGACATGAACTATCCCAAAAAAACGTTCTTGAATAAAACCATCTTTGTCTACAAATCTTATAACAATTGCCATTTGCTCCTTCATTGACTCATCACGAGCTTTATCAACAATTAGGCAAAACTTTGCATCACCAATTTCTTCACGAATTGCCTTCTTCACGAATTGCCTTCTTCACCTTGTTTGAAAATACATGTAAGATTTCCTTTTGAATTTTTGGTGATTTGTAAGAGGCATTTTTGGGAGCTTTCTCTATTGCTTCTGCAACATATTCATTATATGATACCACCAAATCCAATATTTCAAGAAAATTCTGACGATTAATTGAATCAGAACTTTCATCTCGTCCTCTAAAAGTAAGTCCTTGAAATGCAAGCACTTTGACAACATCAATTGAGGCCTTTAACCGCAATCGATTGCTTGCAATTTGATCAGAATTGAAATTTTCAAGCACCTTTTGTATGTGTTGAGACTAGTTCATCAAATCTGTCATGGCTTGCTCGGAAGCTCTATAAAAAGAGTTAGGTTCTTTCCTTATATGATTCAAAAAGGAACAATTATTGCCATCATTAACTTTCTTCCAATTTCAAAATCCATCCTTAGTGAATACATGACTCCCAGAATTCCCAGTTGGTTTGCCAAAGAGAAGGCATGGTAGGCAAAAAGCAGCATCTTTACTAGGTGAATATTCAAGCCATTTACTAAATTCCTTAATTGCAAACCATGAATGTTTAAATTTACGATAATGACTTCCAAATTTAGTTTTCTTGTAGTCATCTAGTTTAGGTTGGTATGGACCAAGCTTAATGTAAGTTCGTCGAATTTCATCTCTTTCATTTGCATCATATTCCCATATTTGCTTACGCATTCCAGGATCACGCACAAAACCTATACTTTCGTCAATAATGACATTTGGAACTTCTGTTTGGAGATTTTCAGAAACTGGGACATCAACGCTAGGGGTTGGCAATCTTGCATCATCAGCTATGACTTCAAAATTATTTAGATTTTTTCTTTTGAAAAAATTTAATATTGTGGTGGACTTACTCATGATCTACAAATTTAAAAAAAAAAAGTTTCATTATTTCCATATTTCGTAGTTCTATACACCAACTAAAAAAAAGGAACTTCTCAACCAAAAAAAAAAAAAATCTAAAACCAAAATAATCACAAGCTCATATATATATATATATATATATATATTACTAATATTAGCAAATAGACAAAGACAAAATTTTTGATAAAACCAAAACAATACCAAAAGACTTGGTCAATTAGTCTCACAAAAAAATCATTTATGACTTAGCAAAGACTAGTCTTCACTCTTGACAGTTAACAATACTCACAAAGGACAAAACATTGACTATCAAAAGACAACTCTCACAAATTCATTATCAAATACTCAGTACTCACATCCCACTAAGTTACTGACCTGGTTCCACTTTATTTCTTTAACTCTTTATAAATAAAACCAATTAGCCGGTCCACACAATCACAAAAAGCCATAGCCACAAACAATTACACAGTATACAAAGCCACAAACTCAAACAAGTCTTGACACAACACACGTTACACACCAGTCCATAAAAGCACAGTTCATAAAATAAAAAACGCAGAGACGCAGGGAGCAGAGGGCTAACAGAGGAGAGATATATAGAAAAAAAAAATACAAAAATATGAACTTGAGAGAGGAGAGAAATTTCTTAGATTTACCGTGTGTGACTATGATCAAGGATCTGAGGAGGAGCCGAGGAGCAGCAGCAGCAGTAGACTAGCAGTCCGGATCTGATTTGAGGAAAACAACAGCAGCAGGCAGCACCAGCACCAGCAGGCAGTAGGGGAGGCGTTGATGCTTGATGAGAATTGTAATTTAGGTTTTCAGACTTCAGTCCATATTTATTTTTTATTTTGTAGTTCTTTGTTTGTCGGTTGTTGTTTCTTTTTTATTTTTTTTATTTTAATGAGAGTTTGTCGGTGATTTTTTTTTATTCATATGCCAGTTTTTTTTTTTTTTTTTTTTTTTTTTTTTAACTGGGGGGGGCTAATTAGGACTAAAATTTAATATACTAGGTTTTTTTTGGGGGGGGGGGGGGTACTAGCTTTTTTTTTTTGTGGGTGGGGGGGGGGGCAATGGCCCCCCTGCCCTACCGTAGGTCCATCCCTGGTTACACCAGCCAAAATATATTAACTATTTATAATCGCACAAGTCTATAAGTTGTTAAATTGGATGTATCAGTTAGTGGATGCAAATAGCTTGTCCAAGTTGCCTTACATCATCATCATCATCGACATCATATCATGTGAAAACCAAAAAGAAAGGCAAATTGTTGTAATTTTGAAAATATTCAACAAAAATTTGTGTTGAAAATGCTTAAAGTTATCTATTAAACTACAAAACTCACAGTTAATTAGAGAATTTATTGTATGGTGGAATTGGAATTTTATTTAATGAATCTTGTCCACTCCATTTTTTTTTCCAAATTATTTAATAATAACAAAATATAACCATGTCTCCAAAAGGTTAGAAAAATCCTAAAATTTGGGAATTTTTTTTATAAACTCTTTTTTCTTATAGAATTTTACTCTTTCTGTATTGATTTTTTTTTTCTTTTGGGTTCAATTCCATAACCTTCCTTTAAATTATATGTTTAAAAAGAAATTTGATATGATAAGGAAAGAATTGGCTTATCAAAAAAAATAAGGAAAGAATTGGACGATTCTTGGAGATTGATTTAAATTATTTAATAGGGGATGGGCACATTCAAAGGGCAAGTTACTGAGGTTGAAAAGTTTAAATTGATGTAGCTCCTCCTCATAAATGTGGATTTATATTGTCTTGGACACAGCTTCCAAATTTGTAAATAAGTTATAAGTACGTGGAACTTTTTTCCCTCGTGGGCTCCCATGCGTGTGTCTAGCGGCGGTGAAAACATGTTGCCTATCTTAGCGTAGGCCACCTTTTTTCCCCATGACGGTGAAACCCAGTGACCTTGTATCTCTCTCATCACTATCTCTCCCTCTCACACGCCTTTCCTTTTCTCTGTAACCATGGATGACCTCACTGGTAAGTGGGCCCGCCTCCCTCTCAATACACGAGAAACTCAAACACTCCCCTTGGCCCTTGAAGTGGAGAGCAACAGAGTACTGGTGGCCAAGCTTTTCACAAAACGCGTTGTCAACATTGAAGCGCTGTCCCGTACACTGAAGACTATGTGGCGGTCTATACAGGATTTTGAGGTTCGTGACCTCACTTCCAATACTGTTCTGATCTTTTTTTCCGACGAGGCCGACGCGAAAGAGAATCTTTCTCAGGGACCTTGGTCTATTGATAAGTACCTGATTGGACTATACAAACCAGGCGATTCTGAGTCCGTGGACGACGCCAAATTTGACACTGCCTGCTTTTGGGTCCAAATCCACAACCTTCCACTCAGTCGCATGAATAGAGCAAACGCTGAGATTATTGAAGCTTACTCGGCAAGGTTGAACAAGTAGACGCCTCACCTACTGACGAATGTCACGGTCGCTGTGTGCGGGTCTGGGTTGCGCTAAATATTGAACAACCCCTCTGTCGTGGTCGATTCGTCGTCCACACATTGCCCAGCACCATCCCCCATTACGTGCCCCTCACCGGTGGTAGAAAGAGCCCATAACCCGCCAGAAAATCCTCCTTCCCTTTCCAAAAATGATGACCCCGTGATCTCAGCAACGCATCTCGAAACCACGCCCACAAATAAGGAAATTCTTTCTGACCCGATTCTCTTCCGTACACATATTACGGAAATTGATCATGCTTCAAATTCTTTTCAAAATTCAAACCAACAAACTTTACTTACATAGCTCGACACCACCCCAACCACAAATACTCCAACACCTCCATCACCATATCTCCCAAAGTCAATCAACACAATAAAGAACACCAGTGCTGCCATAGTAACTCACGTGATTGCCACCCTCCCCATAACTGACCATGCTTTGCACTCTTTTCAAAACTTCCACCAACCAACCCTACAAACACAGCTAGCCGACACCCCATGCGCCCCAAAATCAGTCACCACCAAAATGGAAACCAACATAGCTAAAGTGACCCACGTGACTGACACCATGGCCCCATAAGTAGCCATGATATCCATGCAACAAACCAAAATTCCAACAACTCCATAACAATCATAAACCTTGACCCTGTGGGCCCATAACAAAGTTCTAGGCATCGGCTTGGGCAACCTTGGCACATAATGGACATTAGTGGGACTTACGACCAAAGTTCAGGCTCTAAAAGAAAATCCTCCGAGGAGGTGAACATGGAAGAATCTTTTGACGAAAAAAAGCAAAAGCTGCTAAATGAGGAGGCACGTACCTTGGGCAAACTCATGGCAGACAATCTAGGATCGACAGTGGTTGCTTGGCAGCACTGCCATACGCAATGAGTATATTGAGTTGGAACTGTCGGAAGCTTGGGAACCCTTGTACAGTAAATGCTCTTAAGAGAGCATGGAAAAAACAAGCTCCCATCTATGTCTTTTTAATGAAGACAAAACTCTCTACTGAACAACTGAATAACATGAAAGGAAATTAAGAATATAACTAAGGATTGGAGGTCTCTAGTGATGGTTCAAGTGGAAACCTGACACTCTTATGGAAACCTGACACTCAGGTACATGTCAAAAATTTTTCACGCTGGTTTATTGATGCCCATATAGTTTGTGATATAATAGGTATAACGTGGAGGCTAACTAGTTTCTATGGCCATCCTGATACCAACAAACGTGAAGAGACATGGACTCTTCTTGAATCCCTTGGACGATCGAACACTCTACCTTGGTTGTGTTTGGGTGACTACAATGAAATCTTAGTCAAGCAGAAAAGGTCGGAGGATGCCTTCGACCTGCTAGGCAGATGGACCGTTTTCACATGACAATCTCCCACTGTGGTTTCTTGGACCTGGGCTACTATGGATCTCCATTCACATGGTCACGAAACCATCCTACTGAGGGCCGCATTCGCATACGCCTGGACAGGGTGCTTGCCACCGCTGCATGGAAATTAAAATTTCTCGGAGCATCACTTCAACACCTTTCAATGTCCACCTCAGACTATTCCATGATTACCGTACATTTGCCACCCTCCAAGACTCGGGTCAAACATCCTCGACCACCTTTTCGCTTTGAAGCAATGTGGCTTCATGACCCATGTTGTGTTGAAATAGTGGAAGAGGCATGGATGGAAGGACTATACAATCCAAATGGTGCTCCAAATTAGCAACTGCCTTGAAAGTTGTAGAGCCTCGACTATCTGCATGGAACAAAATTGAGTTTGGGCACGTCGAAAGGCAGATTGCAAGGTTGGAAAAGGAATTACAATCTCTAGAAAAACATCCCTGCCCTAACCATGAAATGATTGAATAGGTCCGCAAAGCTTTGAACTGCTGGCTTGATGTTGAAAACACAATGTGGCACTAGAGGTCCAGGCACTTGTGGATCACTGACGGCGACCGAAACACCTCTTTCTTTCACCAAAAAGCTTCAAACTGTAAGGACAGAAACCTCATTTAAGGCATTATGGACACAAATGGGGTATGGCAAGAGGATGCTCAAGCTATGGAAAGGGTTGTTCTAGACTACTTCAACACCATTTTTGGGTCCATCAGCCCTATAGACACTGCTCCAATAACTGCAGCTGTTTTCAACCTGTGGTCACTGCCCAAATGAATGAACACCTTTGTTAGCCTTTTCAAGCAGATGAGATAGGGGCTATGGTCCATGGCTGGTAATGGATCCCAACAAGAGGGGGAGGGGGTGGGGGAACCAATAGGAAGTAGGAAATTTGAGAAAAGTCCAAGCCTTCAACTCGGTTTAAATGGTTGGAGGAGCAGGAAGATGTGTGAAGTTCACGGTGCCAAAAGGGAAGAAGAATTGGAAGAGGTTTCATTCTTGTTGGTAGAGGAGATCTGGTCATTAAACGACATCTCCATTCCATAATAAAATGGAAAACTAAGGTGAGCTACGAGAACTTTTTTTTTTTTTTTGGAGAATAAACGGTAAACCCCTCATTAGTCATTACTACTAAAAAGTCTACTACCCTCTCAAATCAACATGGGAGACGTTCATTTCAAATGACTCAAAATCTAGTACTTGACCTACTATCATGAAGGGTCATCTTCTAAACTCACGGTTTCATTACTTATGCTGAGTTGATAGAGATTCAAAAAATTAGATACTCAATTTTACAATTGGAATGTTAATGAATGTTCTAAAGGCATTAGTTTATAAATTACTTTTAAAAACTTTTTATGAAAAGAAAAAAAAACTAGTTTTTTTTATTATAACTTTTTATATTTATCATAAAAGTAGGATTAGCACTTTTTTTTTAAATTGCCTATTAATACTCTAAGATCACCTGTTAATATTAAAATCTTACAATTAACATTTTTTTTTTTGTTTAAATTTATAGGCATAATAATAGAGTCTTTTGGCTAAAAATTGCAAAAAACTGACGTTATTGTTGTTATAGGTACTGTTCAAAGTTATTTGGCAAAATAAAGAAAGAGACTAAATTTTGGCAACGGTGTTGCCGAAATTGCAAGAAAAAGTAGAATGTGTCAGGGGAGAGAGAAAATTGAATTTTGGTAATAAGAATACCAAAATTCTAGTCCTGCCCGTGCTGCCAAGCCTGCCCTTGAAGTGCCCAAAATGCTGAAATGGAAACCAATTGTGGCAATGGCATTGCCGAAAATGGGAGGGAAAAAAAAAAAAAAAGAATTGTGGCAACTAAGTTGCTGAAAATGGAGGGAAAAAAAAAGCTACGTCCACAACATTTTTCACAACAAATTACAGGTGGTTAGTTGTTATTGGTTCAAATTTGAACCTAACACTAAGATTATTTTTTTGCCCCAATAATAACAATCAGTAACAATTTGCCACTTAGAATTTGTTATGAAAATGTTGTGGACGTATCATTTCTAATAAAAATCGTGGTGCTGAAATAGAAGGAAAAAAAAAAAAGTGGCAAATTGTTTTTTGGCAATGGCATTGCCGAAATAGAGGGAAAAAAAAAAAAACAATTTGCCATTTTTTTTTCCCTCTATTTCAACAATGCCATTGCCACAAAACATTTTGCCACTTTTTTTTTTCCTTCTATTTTGGCATCACGATTTTTTTTTAGAAATGATATATCCACAACATTTTTATAACATTTTTACAACAAATGCATGTTGTTACTGATTGTTATTATTGGGGTAAAAAAGTTATCTTAGCGTTAAGTTCAAATTTGAACCAATAACAACTAACCACTTATAATTTGTTGTGAAAAATGTTGTGGACGTAACATCTTTTTTTTTTCTCCTCCATTTTCGGCAACTTGGTTGCCACAATTCTTTTTTTTTTTTTTCCTCCCATTTTCGGCAATGCCATTGCCACAATTGGTTTTCCATTTCAGAATTTTGGGCACTTCACTGGCTGACTTGACAATACGGGCAGGACAAGAATTTCGGTAATCTCATTACTGAAATTCAATTTTCTCTCTCCCCTAACAGATTCTACTTTTTCTCACAATTTCGGCAACACTGTTGCCGAAATTCAGTCTCTCTCCTCATTTTGCCAAATAACTTTAAATAATACATATAACACCAATAAACCCCGTTTTTTGCAATTTTTAGCCAAGATACTCCATAATAATACCTTTAGCCAAAATACTCCATAATAATACCTTCCAGTACCTCCAATTACGAAACTTCAAGCAAGAAATTATTTCAAGGACAACCACTAAAATCTCTTTACGACATTCACTTAGGGTATGTTTGGTTGGGATGAAAACAGGGAGGATGGAAAATAGAGAGAGGAAAATAGGGTGAAAAATGATATTTTCCATTGTTTGGTTGAGAGGTAGAGGGAGAGAGAAAACTGGTGGGACCCACCAGTTTTCTCTCCTCTCTCTTCAAAATATAATCTCTCCAAATTGGAGAGAAAATTGGAGTGAAAAGTGGAAGAAATATTTGGACAAAACTGCCCTCATCTCTAATTCACGTTACTGAATTTTTTTTTTTCTTTTGTTTTTTCAGTTTCCTAACGTTGGCTTGTTTTTTTTTTTTTTTTTTTTTTTTACACTTTTCCAGTTTTCTTTGTAATTTGATACTTTTTTTTTTTTTTTTTTTTTTTTTTTTTTTTTTTTTTTTTTTTCCTTTTTTTTTTTTAAGCCAAGTAACGTTGGTTTTGCAATTTGATATTCTTTTTTTTTTTTCCTATAACGTTGGCTTTTTTTTTTTTTTTTTTGCTTTTTGGGTTTTGTCAGGTGTGGGTTCTTCTTCTTTTCCTTTGTTTTTTTTTTTTTTAAAAAAACACTTTTGGATGATTTTTTATGTTATTTTTGAAAATATCCATTTTCATCTATACACAATTTTTAAAAAAATTATAATGTATTACTTTTTTGTTTTATTTAGGAGGGACATGATGGTAAATTTATACAAACCTTATTTTCAACTAAATCAAAAAGTTTTCCATCCCTCCACTTTTCCACTCTCTCAACCAAACACAAATGAGGAAAACTAAAAACTTTTCTATCCTCCCACTTTTCCATCCTCCCTCTATTTTCTACCCTCTCAATTTTCCATTCTTCCAACCAAACGGACCCTTATAGTGACTAGCCAGAAAGGGCGCAATATCTAATCATTAATCTTATTTGCTATAAGTATCCAATTATATAAAAGCAGTACATGTTCTCCTACTTAACGATTTACTTAACAATATTTAAATTCACATCTAATTATTACCGTTTTAACACATTTGTGAATTCAACAAGCTAAATTAATAAAATTCATATTCAGATATCTACCAAAAAAAAAATAAATAAATAACAAGGTCAAAGCATAACAAAATTTTTACGTACCTTTGCCAGGGATATAAACCACGCCACTCCCTTGGCTGAAATTCACTCCCTGGTTATAACTCCGCAGCAACGTTACATTAAAACCCGTAGCCAACGCAATCGATTCCACAGTGTCCCCTGGCTGAAGCGGATAAGTAATAAACAAACCGTAATCCTCCGAAACCGAGCTATTCCCACAGGAACATGTGACCGTGACATTCAACTTGGCATTGGTATCAGGTATATTGTTGGGGCCATAACTATTATACTCTGCAACAGCTGATACGTGGTCAGATTGGCATAATACTTCTGTGCCATTGTCAAGTACGTATCCCCTGAATGAACCGTGTACTCAAACACGTGACCCAGAAACTCGCCGTTGATACAACCACATGGGAATGGAACATTGACTCTTACGCCATCTGTAACACTGTCTTGATTGGGTATCGTTTGCTTGTTGTAACTGACAATTGTTTTAGGATGATGTTAAGGTTTGACTGCAAAACTTGAGCTATGAATATGAGATTTGATTCCGGCCACACGTAGTATGAAGCTAAAGCCAAATCACATCCTTTACTACACTTGGATTCAGCTATGGAAGTAGAAACTGAGACCAACACTAACATCAACACCAAAATTCCCAATTTGGGTTTCATCGGATTGGCAAGGTTGGAATCCTGATTTGTGAAATTTCAGCAAAATCAAGAACTGAGATTTTGTCTATATTGTGATTGGGGGAAGAAGAGAGAGAAATTGAGTTAGAATAATTGGATTTTTTGGAAAGTTTTGACTTTTTGAGATCTGGATTTGAAAGAAAGTGACATAGATGTGGATGGATGGTATTGAGTGTAAAGAGAGGATAAAAAAAGGGGTCGTTTGAATCAGGCACATTTAAGGAAGGTTAGTTGACAAAGAAAGAAGTGATCCCCAAACGCTGTCATTGTTGCCATGTTGGGAATAGCTTGAGAACCCAAACTCTGAAGTGACAAAGATTACAAGTTATAAAAGATCCAATTCAATGAAAAGCCATGAAGGAAACTCATCTTGCTTATGGAAACACACTTGATTGATATTTAACAAGCCCCTCAGTGCCTACAAGATTAACTTGAGAGAACAAGATAATTAATGAATACGATAGTTTTTGATAATCAAAACTCAAGAACAAGATTAGTTTTGAAAAAGGTTTTGAGAAATCAAATTGGAAAAATAGTTTTTGCCTTAGAACTAACTAAAGAGAGGTTTTTAATTTGTAAAAAATGTGCAAAGGTGCTATGTGGGAGTTTTGGAAGAGAATTAGGATTTTAGAGAAGATGGAGGCCATAAAATAACTCTCTTTAGCTATAGGGTTTTGATTGGAGACATAAGATGAGTATTTATAAGTTAAAATTAGGGTCTTCAGACTTTTTAATGATCTTTGGGCGTTCTCAAGAGTCCATGGGCCACCCCACATCAAAGAATTATGTTTTGGGCTCTTAAGATGAAGTTTTAATACCTAGAAAATTGGACTCCTCAGTTGGCCAAAATTCAAATAGTCATATCTCGCTTGATAGGATACTAAATTAGGCAAAATTTGTATTCAAATTGAAGCCCAGGATGTCCACTTTTCAATGAAATAAACTTCGCTCAAAACTTCTTTGTGGATCAAAGGTTATGGTCAAAACAGTAAGAAAAGTTCATTTTTTTAGTATCGATTTCAAAGCGATTTAAGCACTTTTCAGTTGTGATTACTTCCAAACTATAGTAAACTCTTTAATTATTCTTAGTTGACATATGTCAAGCTCATCATTGGGGCTGAAAACAAAATTTATTAATGGGTACAAAATGCGGTGTCTACACAAGGTATCACCAGATTCAAATCCGACCTGGAGATGAGTGTAAGACAACTTTCAAGACAAAGGAGAGGTTATACGAGTGGATGGTGATGCCTTTCGGATATCCAATGCTCCCAACACTTTCATGAAGTTTATGAATCAGGCATTAAAACCATTTATTGGGAAGTTTGTGGTAGTTTATTTTGATGATCTCTTGATTTACAGTAAGACAGAAGCAGCCCACTATAATCATGTGTAAGAAGTATTGACGGTGTTGCAAGCCAATAGGTTGTATATCAACTTGAAGAAGTGCAGCTTCTTGACTAATAAGTTGATGTTCTTAGGGTCTGTGGTTAGTGTGGATAAGATTCATGTTGATGAAGACAAGGTCCGTGCAGTTAGAGAATGGCCAACTCCAAAGACAGTGAGTGTTGCCTTGATCAAGGAGAAGTTGAGCAATGCTCTAGTTTTGGCATTGCCCAACTTCAATATGGTGTTTCAGGTGGAGTGTGATGCATTTGTGATCGAGATAGGCGTTGCTCTTTCAAAAGACAACAGATCAGTAGCATTCTTTAGTGAGAAAGTTTGTGAAGCTCAAAGTAAATGGTCGGCCTATGAGTTGGAGTTCTTAGTTGTCATACGGGCTCTTAAGCATTAAGAGCACTACCTGATTCAGAGGGACTTTGTATTATATACAAATCATCAAGTGTTGAAGCACATCAACGGTCAAGCTCACATTAACCGGATGCATGCTCCATGGGTAACTTATATACAATGCTTCCATTTCACATTGAAGCACAAGTTTGGTGTCACTATTAAGGTGGCAGATGCGCTCAGCAAGCGAGCTTCTTTGTTGACCACCCTATGTACTGAAGTTGTAGGGTTTGATTGACTCAAGGATCTGTACAAGAATGATGAGGATTTTGGTAACGTTTGGGGTAAGTGCGAACAAACTCATACTGCTATCAATATTATGCATCCCTAAAAGTTCATTGAGGGAGCAGATTATTAGGGAGCTGCATGGCGGAGGTTTGGGAGGACACATGGGAAGGAACAAGACTATAGCACTGGTGGAGGAGAGGTATTATTGGCCACAACTCAAGAGGATGTTGGTGATCATGTAAAAAAGTGTCCAATTTGCCAAGCTGCTAATGGTCAATCTCAGAATACTAGTTTATACATGCCACGCCTTTACTAGTTCCACAAGCACCATGGGAGGATCTATCTACGGACTTTATACTAGGTCTTTCTCGAACCTAGTGAGGTATGGATTCTATTTTGTTGTGGTTGATAGGTACTTGAAGATGTCCAATTTCATATCATGTAAGAAGACTTCAGATTCTACTCGAATGGCCAATCTATTCTTTAAAAAGGTTGTGTGTTTGCATGGAGTGCCAAAGTCCATAACCTCTGATTGGGATACCAAGTTCATCATTCACTTCTGGCAGACCTTGGGAAACGTTTTGACACTTCCTTGAATTACAGCAACATTAGTCATCCTCAGACTGACGGTCAGATAGAATTGGTTAACAACACTTTGGGGAATTTGGTGTATTTTAGGAGCAAAGCCCAAGCAATGGGATCTTGCATTGTCCCAAGTAGAGTTTGCTAACAAAAACTCAGTCAGCAAAAGCACCGGTAAGTCTCCATTTGCCATTGTCTACTGTGTGCCCCCAAAACATGCTTTGAACTTGGTACCTTTATTTGAGCTTCTAGAAATGAGCCAAGCTGCAGAGAATATGGCTGGCTGTATTCAGGCCATGCAAGATGAGGTGAGACAGAAACTTGAAGTTACAAATGCTAGGTACAAGGAAGCTGCTAATAAGAAGAGGCGTGAGAAGATCTTCAATGTTGGGGATTTAGTGTTGGTCTATCTTAGAAAGGAGAGATTCCTTGTTGGTATTTACAATAAATTGAAGGATAAGAAGTATGAACCATTTCAGATTACTAGGAAGATCAACTACAATGCTTATGTGGTTGCACTTTCTCTAGACATGAGCATTTCGTCTACCTTTAATGTAGCTAACTTGTATGATTATCATCCTTTTGATGAACTAGATAGTGGGAACTCGGGGTCAAGTTCTTTTTTAGTTGGGGGGGGGGGGGGGGGGGAGATAGATGTAGAACAGACAGTACATGCATTCCTAAAGCAGCAGGGATGCTAGAAGTCACAACGCAAAATTAAAGGGGGGTGCCAGTAGAGGCCATCAAGGCGACAATATTAGAATTGCTTGAAATTTTGCAAGTTGAAGGGAAACGGCATTTTGATTTAGACTCATGATATAAGCATTGCCTAAATTTAGGCAAATTCCTTCATTAAGGCCTCGAAAACAGTATTTTTGTTATTTATAGTAATATTTGTTTTTCCTTGATAACTTTTAGTTTAAAAGTAAAAATTAAAGTCCCGTCCGTTTTGGGACGACCCTTAAGATCAGTATTTTATGATTCTACATTTAACTTAATTTTGCCATTTTTGGTAAATTTCAGTATTTTGTCACCTAATCGCGTAATTAGTGCGAATTAGGGTTTTAGACTTTTTCTCAGTATTTATATGTTTTGTAGTTGTCAAAGGAAAATTAGATTATTGATAGGCCACAAACGCGTTGACCCCTTGTGATTAATTAAATTGATTAATTAGCCGAGTTATTAATTAATCAAGTTAATATGCAAATTCACGTGGCAATACAAACAAATCACCAATAACTAAAGAATGCAGCGGAAAATAAATGACACGGTGATTTGTTTACGAATGGGGAAAACCTGACGGTAAAAACCCCACCGGGTGATTTAAGGTCACCACTCCTGAAACTCTACTATTATCACAACAAGCGGTTACAAGCAAGGAATCCGAGTACCTTACCAACCTACAGTTGAACCCTTACCCCAATATCCAATTGGACTTGTTCTATAGTGACATTTTCTCCTCTTGATTCACGGCTCCAAGTACGTGACTAACCCATTGTGCGGATCTGAGTACGCGACTCCAATTCACCAACTATTGAGAGAGTTGTTAGCTGCAAAATTCTTCAAATCATCCACATGATGAAGCTCAAGAAGAGGCTTGGTTACAAAGCCCTTCGGTGCACATTACATAGCAACTTCTTCACAAGAGATGAACTAGGGCATGAATTTTGTCTGAGGTCACAAATTGCATGAACAAAGATTACTCAATGCTTGTGCAACTTGCTTCACTTTTGCGGCCCTTAAAACAATCCTTTTATATATCGAGGGTTAGGAGAAAAGAAGTCCTAAAGACACATTCACGGATTGGAATTAAAACAGAACTTGGAATCTGTTTTCCTTAAATCTTGACAGATGGAGGTGTCGAGGATCTGTCGAGAGCATCACCGGTTCAAGGGTTGACAAAAAGGAAAGTTTCTTCAAAAGTGTGGAAGGAAAAGGGTTTTAAGTGATTTTGTTCACTTCTTCTCTCTCTCCCCGTTTTAGTGTTTTTCTATTACTTGTGTGTTACTCTACTATTTTGAGTCAGTCTAGTTTTATGCATTGTTTTGCTTTCTTTAACAAGTTTTTGTTTGTGTGTTTTCAGTTTTGTGTTTTTATTTTTTTGCTTTTCTGACCTATTGGTGACCTGGCAGACTTTGCCGACACTGACCTACCCGATGTCATTTATAGTCGGGCTTAGGAGTCACTGTGTGACGTCCCGGTCATTTATCCTCTCGTGTTGATACAAGAGTTTTACTCCAACATCCACGGGATTGATTCTTCAGTACCTCTCTTTCATTCTTGCGTTCGAGGTACGCCCTTTGTTGTCACTCTAGAGTTAGTCTTCGAGGTTCTTCATGTCCCGAGGGTGGATCATCCTGATTACCTTGGATGTGAGCGTTTATGGACTGTGTCCAAAGACGAGATGATCTCTGCGTTCTGTGAGTGCCCCTCTATCTGGGGAGATCATCAGTACACACCATGTAGGCCTTTTGCTAAAGGTCCTCATTTCCTTAACATGGTGATGACATTTGTTTTGCACCCATTCTCTCACTACAACTCTATCACAAAGCCTCGTGCTCGATTTTTGCTGTCTCTTTTAGAGCATCTTACTATAGACTTCCCTTCACACTTCATCTTCTCTATCATAGATGTCTATAGAGATACGGCCACCCGTGATAAGCTCATTTTCCCTTCCGTTATCACAAGGATTCTTCGCCGTTTTTTCATCCCCTTTCCATCGTCTGATCCTTTTCATGTCATGTCTGCTATAGACGCTGCTACCGTAAAACGTAGTGAGACACAGTTCAGATCACGACAGTCGGATTCTACTACTCCTTCCACCCGTCCAACTCTATCCAGATCTACTCGAGCGACATCTGCTCCTTCCTCTTCTTTGAGCGACGTCACTCTTGGAGACATCATGGCGCAGCTTTAGCACATGGATGCTCGCCTCGATACACTCTCCACGGAGCTGTATCAGGTGAACGTTCGTATTGGTCGCATTGCCAGGCGACAGGCGACCTTGGGCGGCTTTGCTTCTAAGGCCTTTCCTCTGCCTCCTCATGTTGCTTCTGAGACTGAGGATGATGATGACAGTGATGACGATGATGCTTTCGATGATGATGATGGAGATGCGAGCTCTTCTGATGAGATGTCTACTTGACACTCTACCCTTTGTCACTCATGACAAAAAGGGGAGTAGTTTTGGTGTATGAGAGTAGTCATACTTAGGGGGAGAGACATTTTTGATAGGGGGAGTGTTGAAATGAGGGATGTAGTGAGGATTACATGTATTTCTGTTCTTTTCTTTCTTTTAGAGATACATTGATCATGTACCTCGGTCTTGTGATCATTTATTGACATACATTGTGCTTATTTCTTGATATATATGTGATGATGTATGTTTCTTTCACCTACCTCTCCATCTGTTGTTTCTTTTCTGTCTTTATACACATGTTTCTTTTACTTGTATGCAATCTATTATTTCTGCTTCACACAAAGATGCCTTGATGTGTTTTGTTTAAAAGTGTTGCAGAAATACAGGTTGTCAAATTCTTCTTGCCATAAACTCTCTTCTTGCAAAATTTTTCAAGAGTTTGTGTTAGGATAGATTTTATTATATTCAACAAGTGAATATGAGTTAATCGTTTTATGACTTCTCTCATATCTTCATTTGTTTGTTGTGGTTTTGTCACAGATTGCCAAAGGGGGAGATTGTTAGGACATATGTAGTTCACGTAGTTTTAAACATAGTCATTATTTTATGTAATTGGCTTATTTTTTGACAAAACACACTTTACTTGTAATACATCCTAAATCTTGAAACACTTGATCTCGAAACACAGTTTCTTAAAGCATTAAACACATCCTAAATCTACCAAATTACAAGTAAAGTGCGTTTTGTCAAAGGATAAGCCAATTATATAAAATAATGACATATGTTTAAAACTATGTAAACTACATATGTCCTAACAATTATTATCATTAAATACAGACTTTTTGTCAAATTAATTCTCTAGTGGATTCCAATTTTCTTCTCCTCGTGGATTCAAGGAAATCCCTTGTGAATTTGGGGAAATCCCTTATGGATTTGAAGTTTATTATTAGAAACTAATAGTTTAGTTTTTGTTCCATCATAAGAGTATCGTGTATGCTTTTTTCAAACTTCCACGATATTAAGCAACATGGTAATGGCTTGAAGTTATGAATTTTATCCTAGAGGATCGTCAATTGAGTGAAGAAAAATCACTCACAAAAACTTCACCTCGTGAAATGCTAGTGAGGTCTTTTTGTAACTGGAACACTCTTAGTCCATTCCCATGAGAAAATATCTCTCTAAGAATATTGTTTCAAACCTCAAGAGGAGTATAACAATAAACTAGACTCATTTCGATCCTTGGTGAGACAGAATGGAGAATCCAAATGCAACTATATTGTTGCAATGTGCCTAGGTTTGCACCATAGTTTTACTAAGAGTGAGTCCCATCTACAAACCCTAATTTGTTCTTTGCAATTAGAGACCTCTCCATTGCACATGACGAGACCAAGTTGGAAAACTAACACAATGCTAGGGTTTTCTCCATAGAGGGTGAGACTCATCAATTGTTGGGGTTGAAGAAGTTGACGTCATTGAAATGGTTTGTGTCAACTCGCAACTCTGATACCATATCAAATTGAAGAGAATTTTTCTCAATTGTATTAATTTAATTTATTCAATCTGTACAGCTTCTCTATGTTATAGTATAATAGAAAATGAAGGCTAGGAAAAACAAGTAACTCCTAGCAGACTTTATCTCCTAAATCAGTTACATTGACATCCAATCATACAAGGACAACTGGACTTAGTTAATCACGTGTTGTTAGTTGTTACAATAAAATGAAGAGTCCGGTTAATGTGTGCCCTTAGGGCACACATTAACCATCTATTTTGGAAAAGTTTTTATAGGAAATTGAAAAATCTGTCAAAACAGTTAATTATTTTTTCGTTTTTTCATAAAAAGTTTCCTAAAATGATTTTCTAATGTATGCCCTAAGGGCATACGTTAGTAAATCCCTAAAATGAATAGGAAGGAAATACATGACTTGTAGTCTATAATAGACCAGAACAAGCATACAACAAGCATACGACTGTCGTTTAAGTAATCTGTGTTGAATCTTCAGCAATTTGCAATTTAGCCTTAGCATTTTGAAAACGTGTGAGATTACATTTGCATAAAATCTGGCTGCACTTAGCAACTTATCAAAAAAGTAAAGTTAATTATTTATAATGTAACTACTCTATTAATTTTGGAAGGAAAGATGAGAGATACAATAGATCAATGGAGGAGATATGGTAATTGAGGATGGCTAATAAAATTGTACCCATTGTAATGGATCACATTGTCTAGGGCGAAGTAGAGTTGAACGCGGTTTTGTTTTGCATTTTGGGTTCTTCCTCAGTATCTTCTAGATAATTTATTTCCTGCATAAGGTCAGCAGTCTTGTTTTAATTGATACTGTGAGGGCTAAAGGTCCAAGGAATATTCGTGGGCTTGGGCCTGACTCGAGGGTGTTTACTTGTCCGAGGAGGGTTAATGGTGCTAGCAATATCGTATTTGAAGGCCCGTAAGCAAACCGTTGCAAAAGAAGTTAATGGAAATGGTCCAAGGAGAAGCTGTTCCTTGGCTCAATAAGGTGAAAGTCAGATGGTATGCCTAGGGAATGAGAATAATATTCTAGAGGGACTCATGGATAAAAATGTGTTCCACGAGGGCATAGGGAGGAAATTTGAAGGAGAAATATCTTAGAGAAAGCTGTTACCACCACATTGAAGACTCTGTACCGACCTCTCTGACCGCATTAATAGGGAAGTGACATCTGAATAATGGTGGTCAGCCTTACAGCTACTGTGGAAAGACTTCAAGAGGGCGGTGGATGGGACAAGTATGGGCATTGTTGATCTGATCCATACGTGAATGATGGAGATAAGAAGGAGAAGAATATAAAAGAAAGTTAAGGGCATTCAAGAATCAAGAGGAGAAAAACCAGAGAAAAAAGAAAGAGAAGGACACTGCACACATCTTCTTCAAGTGTAATCTATTTTTAGAACAAAGAAAAGCAATATACATCGTCCTCGGCATACGTCCGAGGAGAATTTTTGTTACATAAACAGCTCATTGCACGTGAATTGGAAATCCAGTCTATTATTTTTGTTATCCAATATCCATAGAACCTAGGTTTCAAGCACACTTTCCACAAATTACATTGTATTGGGTTTTTTGCGCCTATTCCCTTCGCGCCGTTGGATTTGGGTGCAAATTATGACCATACAGATACTATTGTAATCAAATATGCATGAATAATGCTATAGACAAACTATTTTACAACATTTTTACAAACTGTTGATGTGGTTAGCCTCTTATTAGTTTTCATTTTAACCTATCATTAACATTATTTTTTCATTTACCAAATAACTACCCACCACACCAGCAGTTTGTAAATTTTTTTTGTAAAAAAGTTTATATCTCTAGCATTATTCTATATGCATTTAGATCGACATCAAAATTAGGAAGTTAAAACAAAGAAACATGTTATATTAACCCTTGAATGAGTGTGAAGGAATATCGTTTTAAAGCAAAGAAATGAGTGGGTCATGACTATTAAGTCCACTAGCTATAGACCCACGCGATGCGTGGGAATATAAACATTATGTAATGAGGTGTTATGTAAAAAAAGTAACAATTATTTTAAGTATTGTTTATTTTTTAAGAATATTTCTACAAGTATTTTTTTAATCTTTTTATCTCTACAAATATATCATTTTATTAGGTTTTTTTTTGTGTGTTTGATTAATATTTTTTTTTAAGGTGAACCATACTTTTCTAACTTTTATTGTAGTTTATTATTGCCTAATATACAACTAAACTTTAAAAGTTTCAAATTTCTGATTCCTATTTCTCATCTCTTAAAGAATAAGAAAATTATCATAATAATCAAAACTCACATCACAGAAATGC
The DNA here is from genome assembly GCA_032878915.1 of Castanopsis chinensis. NCBI lineage: Eukaryota > Viridiplantae > Streptophyta > Magnoliopsida > Fagales > Fagaceae > Castanopsis > Castanopsis chinensis. The sequence goes on along the minus strand of JAVQMG010000126.1, from coordinate 8,794,760 downwards.
AATGGTATCTTAGCCAAAATTAAAATAAAACTAAAGGAATAAAAAAATAGACTTAATAATAATTTATTATTCAAAAAATTAGTAGGCATATTCAAATTCCTATTTCCCAAAGAAACTAAGTATCAACGCAAACTAAAATTCAACCAAAGCTATTAAAGGGAATGAGAAGACTTTCTAATGGGAAATTAGGAAAAAAAAAAAACACAATACCAAAACACATATTAAAAAAGAAAAATAAAAAAAGAGCGATCAACCTTAATTAGATGTATAAGAAAGAACAAAAATCCACCAAAAGAGAGAGAGAGAGAGAGAGAGAGAGAGTACTCATAGTTTTGTGGTGGAAAAATATGGACTGAATTGAGAAAATGATATTAAATTTATATAAAATAAAATGGAGAGAAAAAGAGTCAAAATATTAAAAAGAGGAAGAAAGTGTAACGGTAAAGTAAAGAATAGTGGAGAGATAAAGAGATAAAAGGGAAGAGAAAATGTTAGAAGAAGTGCAGATCCACATGTTGCGCGTGATAATTTATTATTATTATTATTATTATTATTATTATTATTATTATTATTATTATTATTATTATTATTATTTTTAAGCAATTTGGACTAAGGCTAAAAAAAAAGTATATATATATATATATATAAGGTTTTTATTGACTTAAAGATATTGAAAAACCAATTGACTACTCCATAAATCACACATTACACAACATTCAATCCTAAGCAACTTATAAATTATGATTATAAAAAAAATAAACAACTTATAAATTACAACCCAATTCCATCATACAACTACACAATAAAAAAAAAAAAAAAAATTAACTACAACATGAATTACCTTTCAAATTATTGCTTGAAATTTTCATAATTGTTGGAAGAACTTAAATTCAAATAAATAAAATTTTCTTCATAAAATGTCCTCATGAAACGTTACAATGCACAAAAGGAAAATAAATAATTGCTAATTCATCTTAATAATATTTTTAAATAAAATTTAATATTAATAAATAATACAATTTTTCCACAGGAATTTGAAAGGTAAGTTAGTGAATATATTCACATTTTAATAAAAGCTATTTATAACCTTTTCGTATCATTAAAAAATATATAGAATTTGTGAATCATTCTTTTAATTTTAAACAAACTTTCTCAAATCTAATTTGTTCAGATTTTTTTGCAATTTAACATCATTTTGCTAACAATTTCGTTAGTTAGCATTTTCCAAAATTATTTAAGAAACTAGCATCTTAAGTCTTTAAGACTCGAGTTCAGCGAAGAAACTCAAGTCTCTGACTCGAGTTCCATGAGGTGGCATAGCTAAAGTGGAAAAAAAAATTCATGTGGAACTCAAGTCTCTAAGACTCGAGTTCCACAAAAGAAAACCAAAAGAAGAAATAAAAACACATGGGTATCTTCTTCTTGTTATTTGAGCTTCTTCTTCTCCCTTTGAAAAAGATCCACAAGTTCCTACAAAAGACTAAAGAAACAACAAAAACAAGAACACGAAGCAAGATATCAAAACATAAACCATGAACACCTAGAGAGATCAAAAACAAAAACACAAAGAGATCAAAAACACAAACCACGAAGAAGGCTCTAGGCAGCAGCTCACACTAAACCCAGGCGACAAATGCTCCAAGTGAAGGCTTTCCTCTAATTCCTTAATTTTTTTTCTTCTTCTTCTTTGATCAATTGCATGAATCAAATTTGTTATTTATGCAGAGTAGGAACTTGAGTCTTTTTAAACTCGAGTTTCATGTGGATTTTATTCCACCTCAGCTTTGCCAGCACATGGAACTCGAGGCTCTAAGATTCGAGTTGCTACAGTGAACTTGAGTCTAAGAGATTCGAGATGTTAGTTTGCGAATAGGTTTGGAAGCAATGCTAACTAACGAATATGTTTGAAAATGTGTATAATAAGGAAAATTTGGCCAATTTGTTTTACCCTACAATCCAAAAGGTGGCTCATGATGAATGTAACTCTTCTATTTTTTATACAAAAAATAAATTTTGTATTGATTGTATTCATCCGTTCATATAGTTCCTATAATATTTTCTGATGTAAAATATTTTAAAATAAGAAGATTATATGATTGACCATGTTCTAAACCATTGTTAACCTTTGTTATCATTATTCACAAAGTATTTTCACAATTTTTAACATTATAAGATTTTTTGTATAATCATGTAACTTCTTGTTCTTAATCAAAGTTTTCTCCTTAAGATAATTAGATTGTCTTTTCCAATTAATTTTTATTTTCTATTATTAATTAATTTTAACATTTATTATTGTTACTCCAATTTAGCCATATTAGCGCAATGTCATTATCCTTTTTCTTTCCAATTTTTCTAATTTTTTAAAACATTTACTCACTTTAGGTGAATTAAACTTCAATATATAACAGTCAAAATATCATCTCTTTCTTATTTTTAACTCTTTTTATTATTAATTTCTTAACTTATTATTACAGTTTCTTTAAATTTTCTCTCTTATTACCTTTTCATCTCCCAATATGTGTTCCTGCCTACACCAAAAACTGATTAGTGTCTTGGTCTGATGATAAAAAGTTATCATCAAAAGCGAACACCATAAGTTGAAACTCTCTAAAAAAAAAAAAAAAAAACTTCCAAAATGTGGTATAGTATATAGTTTATTCTTTAAAATTTAGTGAAGACAATTTGTTCTCCTTAAAAATTGAACTACTTTTAAAAGCATTTTTTTTTATCTCTTTATCCCTACAAATATATCATTTTATTATTTTGGATGTTCTTTTTTTTTTTAGAAACTTCCATGTTTGATTAATATTATTATTTTTTGAAGTGATCTATATTCTTCAAACTTTTGTTATAGTGTGTTATGTCTTTCTTTTTGTAAAACTAAACTCTTTTAAGTTTCAAATTAATTATTTCAATTTCTCATTCTTTGAAAGATATTATCATCACTGTATATCCTTGGTGCGGTGATCATTCTACAAGTATAAATGCTTGAATAAAAAAAAAATAATAAAAAAGAAAAAAGATATTATCTAGATAATCAAATCTTATTACAAATTTATAGACTTTCAGACTCTTAACAGATGGCTGGGAACAAGAATAGGGTCAGCAGTCAGCTATTGCAAAACCTATATTTGGTTTAGCCCTAAGGGGCTGGAATTATGTTCCTAGCATGGAGATTGATTCCGTCTATAAAAGAAATAGTTGAAGTGATTCAGAGGATGCTATTATTGGAATGGCTTAATAATACTCACAGAAAGAAAAACCCTGACGTTTAAAGATATTACACTATCTGCATTCTACCTTTCTGAACATTAGATTGACGAGAGCTTGATTTTCATAAAAGGAGCCATCCTCCAAATCCTCAGCTTCCGATGAAAGTATAATCAAGGCAACCTCAATAGATCTCATGCTTGGAGTCGCGTATCCTTTTGTGTGCATGCGTTGGCAAGCTGCGCCGCCTACAATCAAACAACTCTATTGAATCATTGGAAATGAAATTAATTCCCAAAAAGTACTTAAGGTCTGCTTGGGTACTGTTTGTAGCAAAATAAATTTTAAACTATAAATAGTGCTAATTAGATCCAGTTTTAAAGTTATTGTTTCGTTTTTCAGTGCATGCTGGTCTGTAAATAGTGCATGGGACCCAGGGAAAAAACGCAAACGTCTGCCGCTTGCCGCTAGGCAAAAGCACACTTACTGGTTTTTGTGTGAGTATTGTTTCACCGTCCAGACTGAGTCGAGGGGTAGTCATCTCCAAGACGAGGATCAACTACTTTGCGCAAGTCATCTCTAGGATCAGGTTGATTAAATACATCCTCAAATTGTGAAACACAACAGATAAAATAAATATATGTCCAAGCTTGATTTCTTTGAAAGTGGTTTTAGACAGGAGTATGCCTAATAAAAGCTTCAATCAAGCTGTTTAATTAGAGGGATGGAAAGAAGATTACTAAAGCGACAAGGCTCTTGGATTCAGAAGTGGAATCATATGCTTTGAGAACAGCTTCCTTGGCAGAATAAGCTCATAAAGGACAACACCAAAAGCATATACATCTACTTTGGGAGAAACATCTCCATACCGAGCATATCTGCAAAGAAGGTAGAAAATAATCCAATTTTTACTGAAATTGTAGCTAAGTTTTTCCTCCCATATTAGGAAGGAGTCCCTGGGATCAGTAAACAATGAGTAGCGAACTCATCTTTGTGAAATTCATTTCCAAGGAGAACATCAGTGGCCAGAAGAACAAAATATCAACAGTCTCACAGGATACAATATTGGAAGAAATAGGGGGAAAAAGAGAGGCATATCCTGGCACCTAAAAAAGCATAAATTATCACTAACGAAAGGTCTCTCAAATTTTTGATGGCAGCTGCCATGCCATTAACCACTAGTGAAATTAATAAATCGTCAAGCCCAAACAATCTCATAGATATGTATCAAATGTTGGACATTGCTTATCAATCACACACAATGCAAGTCCTTTGGTCAGAAAATTATAGACTGGCAGAGAAAACTCCAGATAGCTACTCATTGAGCTTATATAGGGTCCTTTTAAGAGCAGCTTGCATCTGCAAAACACCCCAATCCCATCTCCCATTGCTGAAATTGTTACTCTCTTAGATAAATTTACAGACAAAAGTAAGCTTACTCAGGTGTTATGTATCCAAACGTTCCCATGACACGTGTGGGGAGCGAAACACCTCCAACTTTAGACAGTTTAGTTAACCCAAAATCTGCAAATTACAATGCAATAAAGCAATGTGAACAAATTTATGAATATCTATAGCAACAATAGAGTTACTAAATACTAATGCAACCTTTGCGTGAAAGTTCTTGTCTATCAATATATGCTGGAATAGTATGCTCATGGATATATTCAAGACCTCTAGCTGAATCAAGGGCAATTTGTACCCTAGTAGACCATGGCAAGGGGTCCCTCCCTGGAAACATATAAACATAATTATGATCATTGATCTGAATTTGACATCACTTAGAAACATCATCACCATACACATGTAATCTCACCTGATGAACCACGCAAATGTGCATTTAAGTTGCCATTCTCAATATATTCATAGACCAAACAAAGAGAAACCTGAACGCAATACCTGATCAAGCACACCTGCATTGGTTGTTAGTAACAAAAAAAAGAGAATCAAACATATTAAAGCTCTGTCCACACTACAGAGAAAATAACATGGCTACTACATTTTTTGTATGCACACTTGTATTTAATATACAGCTGACTAATAAAAAACCATCCTGCCAGAGCATCATTATAAATAGTTAATGGATTTAGGATTCCCCCAATAACCACAACTACAAGTAAATAAACCAACCAAAATTGCCTTCTGTCTGCAATCATTTCAATTCTTGGGAGGCAGATTAAATTTTCAGGAAATAGTGTCCAAAGAATATGATTGATGACATTTTCATTCAGCTTTTTAAGAAATAAGCTCCTTTAGTATTCTTGGGAAAGAAAGTATATTACCAGGTTCAAGTGATGAACACTAGTTAAAACCTTTAATTCAGCTAGAAATTCTTTAGATGCTTGCATAGCCATCTTCTTGATTGCGGCTTTCTGCACAAACAAGAGAGATGGGGGCAGAGTGTTTGGAAAGTGAAAACTAATAATATGATGGCATAGCTCAAAGTTGATGTGCTTGCTTAGCCATCTATATGGAGTAATCACAAATGCAAAATGCTATTTAGAGCTTAGATGTTGATGAATGTACAAATTCTTATTTAGCATGAGCTAAGGTTAAAGGTTGATTGAACAGTGTATCCATTTTTCTCATTACCACTTCCACTTCTCCAGATTGGTATCTAAACTTTACTCAACCAGCCTCATACAAATAAGGATACATTGCAAATTACACCCCTAAAGTTTAGGGGTGATTGGATTTTACACCCTAAAATTTCAGAGTTTGGATTTTACCCTCTAAAGTTTTGGGTGTCTGGATTTTATACCCTGATGTTTCAAAACTTGGATTTTATCCCTTAAAGTTTAGGGTTGTTTGAATTTTACACTTTCAAATTTTGAAACTTTAGGGTGTAAAATCCAAACATCTCAAAACTTTAGGGAGTAAAATCCAAACACTCCAAAAATTATAGGTGGTAAAATCCAAATTCTGAAACATTAGGGTGTAAAATCCAAACATTACCGAACTTCAAGGGGTAAAATCCAAATTCTGAAACTTTAAGGGGTAAAATCCAAATTTTGAAACTTCAAGGTATAAATTCGAATCACCTCCAAACTTTAGGGGTGTAATTTGCAGTTTACCCTACAAATAAACTAGAGCTGACTTTGCAAATTCTATATAGGACAAAGTTTAGGTACAAAATTAGTTATAACTTAAGGCTACAAACTCACTTAATAAATTAAATAATATAATATATTTTGAAAATCTAACCGTTGAATTGTATGTTCTTTACGCCTTTAATACATATGTTAAATTTTGTGTCAATCGGATATCATTTACTATATAATCTATAAGCTTATATTTTGTGCATAATTTTAAATTACAAAAACTTGCAATTTAAAAAATTTATTGATGACATAGTTATTGATCTTTAATTTTCTTGAAATTTTGCAAGCATGGAGGATATAAGAAGAAGATGTAATCTAATGGTGGATTTGTTAAAATTCACCTCTAAGAAAAAGATATTAAGTTTGTAGCCTAGGGCTACAATTAATTTTGTAGCTAAACTTTGTTCTTTCATATATACCATTCTGTCCAGCTTGACTTCCATATTTAGATTTTTTCTTACAATCAACCTCAACATTCCTAGTTTAGAGTAGCTAAAACTGACAAAAAATATAAACATATTCAGATAAGAATACAGAAGTTATTGAAGTAATATGATCTGTTCAGCTATTCATTTTGATAAGTAGTCCTCACCTTGAACCTTTATATGTGCTTTAAAAAGTTTGTTCCCAATATCATCTTAATTGATTAAAAATAAAAATTGAAAACCAAAGTTCTCACCATCTCCTCTCTAAAAGGATCACTATGGTGTTCCTATTTGATATCTTTCCCTAAAAGGATTATCATCAAATGTTGCGAAAGGTTGCAAACCTGCCACGTAGATGGACTAGCATATCATTTAATATAGACCTAAACGAATACAACTCTTGAATAATAAAATCAGTCAAGTTACAGAGTCAACTACATAATAAATTTGCAAATCTGCCATACATTGTTAATGTACAATCCACCTATGATGAAAAAAAATACTTATGAATACAAACCTTGCCTCTCAGCTCTGCATAATAAACAGCCCCAAAACCACCTTCACCAATCTTACTAGCCATGCTGAAGTTATTAGTAGCAGTGGCAAGTTCTTCATATGAGAACTCAACTGATATGTGTACAATTATATACCTATATGACCTGAAGCTGGACCACCATTGGGACCAGTTGATTCTGCATGTTTATTCTTGGTATGTCTATGGCCTAAATAAAAACAGAGGTAAAAAAATTAGTGAATTCATGTCTAAGCTCCTACTTGAAAAAAAGAAAAAAGAAGAAGAAGCAAAGATCCATAGAAATTCATTGTTTCTATCAGTCACAATGACTCTATATATACAGTTCAAACAATTCAGAGGAGATGCTTAAATGGGATGCCTAAGGTTAGATTGGCCAACCATTTTGCAGAAAACAAGATTAGATATTCTCACTTCATTTAATTGAAATTTCTAGCATTTCCATTCAGAGGTAAATTAAGTACAAAGATGATTTTCAAGACCAGTAGATCCATGAAGCAATCATTCATTGACAATTATTTTTAGAAGCACAAAAGCAGGTGGGAAAGAGTTCTGAACAAAATATATATACCGCGCTCATGCTGAGCAGATGCACCCTCAGGTGCTGAAGAGAGCAACAATGCCTCCACCTTCATCTTCTGGTAACATCTGAAACATATACATGCTGCAAGTAACAGCATGCTAGCTACACCTCCCATAGCCATGCCAGCAATAACTCTGGCTGCTAATCCTGCTTATTGATAAACAAATATTAAGCACAAAGCACCATCAACTGCCCACTTTATAATCTCATATTTGTCTTCAACTATCAAAGTAAACATAATCACTGTAAAACCAACTGTGGGAGAAGGCCAAATCGGTTGTGCTGCAAAAGGGATAAATGAAAAGAAACAATAGAAAATGAGAAACAGATGTAAGCTGTAGGTTCATTTAGTATGAAGATAAAATTTGTAGAAGGTACCTTGATACCAGAGGTGGATAAGTATCATTTTGATCTGCAAATGGAAAAAAATGGGAAAAAAAATGTCAAGCTAATTTTAAAAAATCATGGTCCCCAGAAATTATTTTGGAAGGAAAAGGGTATCATCTCGATATGCTTTAAACTCAAGGAAAGCATAATATTGCGTAATTATTGTGGCCCCTTGGTGCAATAGTCAAAGGAAAAAGTGAATACTTTTCACAGAATTTGGAATTGGACAAATGTGCATCATGTTAAACAAAACAAAAAGGAATCACTGTCAAAATCAACAATGTGATAATCATGCTAGAATAATGTCAAAAAGGAAAACCATATATGTGTAATTTAACTAGAATTTGTTTAGAAAAGACCAAATTTAATTTTATCAGATTTTGTTTACTGCTAGTTGCTTTAATTCAAAAGAGAGGTAAGTCATTTTCATTGGCTTTTTTTAAATATAAAAAGACATTAAAAAAAAAAAAAAGGTAGCATATAAAAATACAAATACATCTCAAAAAAGGCAAGTTTGTTTGTTTTTGTTTTGTTTTGGTGAGAAGAAAGAAGACAAGATTTCATACCTCTGAACCTAACCAAATAAATCTAATGAACAAAATCCTAAATCACATATCTAAATAAATAAATTATTTCTTCAAAAAAAAAAAAAATATTTAACTCAAAAAGGTTTGACAAACAAGCCACACCTTTTCCTGGAAGTACACCACACCACTCCCTAGTGTGAAATATATACCAGGGTTGTAACTCCTCAGCAACGGTACACTAAGACCTGTCTATTCCCACACGAACATGTCACTGTCACATTCATCTTTGCATTCTCATCAGGGATCATAGCTATTGTACTGCCTTAACAACTCGTACGTTGTCAGATTCGCATACCAAGTCTGCGCCACTTTCTCGTACGTGTGCCCTGATTGAACCGTGTAATCAAACACATGACCCAGAAACTTGCCTTCAATACAGTCACATGGGAATTGAACATTGGCGTTTATGGTTTTCTTGTTGTAACTGAGAATAGTATCAGCGTCGATGTTAAGGTTGGACTGAAAAAGTTGAGCTATGAATGTGAGGTTTGAGTCCTTCCACATGTAGTATGAAGCTAAAGCCAAATCACATCCTTTGTTACATTTGGATTCTGCTATGGAACACCAACACCAACACCAACACCAACACCAAAAATCTCTACTTGGGTTTCATTCTATCGGGAAAATTGGAACCGTGATTGTGGAATTTCGGCAAAATCAAGACTTGGGTTATAGCAATTGGGAAAGGAAGAGAGAAATTGAAATTAAAGAGTTTACTTTTACCATTGACTAAGAGAAAATTCCCGCGGTTTTCTAGCCTAAATTGAGACTTTAAAACTCGTGGGGTTGTCAAGTGGTCTCTTGACTCAGGAGCGTGTGTGAGGGTCCACCGGTCAACATTTGCTTTTGTTTTGATTAAAAATTTTGTTTTAGTTTTTTTTCCCCTTAAATACATATTACATATATTTAATAATTTTTCAATTTCATGAATAATTTTTTTTTTTTTTTGTTAAAGAAAAAAAAAAATGGCAATGGTCTGATTATATGAGTTTTTGGAGCCAACCCGTTTAAAACTTTTTAAAATGGAGTTCAGGTGGATTTGAATTTTGAATTCATTCTTAAACCTATTAAGGTTTGACAAGATTTCGTATTTTATACCTTCTTGACCTAAACAAGTGAATTCTTTATATGTTTTTAAAAAATAAAAATAAATGTTTTGGACATAGTTGAGCTCTCGTTGGTAAAAACGTACCGGAACAATGTTTTGGACATAGTTGAAAGTGAATGCAAATGCACTAGCACTTGTTGCCAGAGTTTATGGTTAGTTTACTCTGCTACCAAGATGGGTGCAAGATGGTAGTTGAAAGTGGCTAGAGATTTTTTTTTTCTTTTTTTGATTAGTTAAGAAGCATAGGGACGGGTAGGTGGATAACATGCCTTTTTAATAAGTAAAAAAAATTAATTTTGTTTGCTACAAGGAGAAGCACGTTTAATAACAAAGGACGCACTGTTTGCTATTTCATTACATTTTATTTGTTTGTTATTACACGAATGACTTTATATAGAAGTTCGGGTCTGTTTGCTATTTCATTACATTTTATTTGTTTGTTATTGCATGAATAACTTTATGGTTCCAAGTCTTGCATTGGGATGATTGTTAGGGACAGCCATGGTCTCTCTATTGCTGCTGGTTTTGAAGTTCTTCAGTCTTCCTATTCTGCAGAAATCACTGAAGCATTTGCGCTTCTGCATGGGGTGTTGCTTGCCTTGGATTTGAAAGTCTCTCATGTAATCTTTGAGTCAGATGCTCTTTCCATTGTTCAAGCCCTCAATAGTGGTGTTGCTGAAGGTGAGATTGATCTTATTCTCCAAGACATTAGAAGCCTCTCGGCCTCATTCAGCTGGTGCACATTTCATCACCTGAAAAGGGATGGCAACAGAGTTGCCCATGAACTTGCAAAAGCTGCCAAGCGTTCAGGTTCTTCTCAAATTTGGAAGGGAGTTAATCCCAGCTGTATAGAGAGTTTAATTCTTGATGATTCCTGATCTGGTTCAGCCTTTGTATTTTCCCTTCTCTGTTGTAATCCAATTTCAGCTTATTGAATGAAAGCTTGTTTGTTTTCCCATAAAAAAAAAAAACTTTATATAGAAGTTCGGGTCGTTGCTAAACTGACTACATCAGCTTCCCGAATGCAGTAGAACAAAAGATGAATTCTAGTTGCTTTTGGATTCATTAAGATGCTCTAGAGTTTGCTTGGTTTCTCCTTAGAATAACAGCCGAGTTGTCTACCAACAGTTTCAACTTCTTTATTTTACTACCACATTAGTTCTTCTATTGGGTGAATTACTAATCCTTTTGATAGCTAACACAGTTAGCTGGGACTAACAAATTAGATGTTTCTACCTTTCCAAGCATTAGATGGACAAGAGCTTGATTTTCATAATAGGAGCCAAGATCCAAATCTTTGTTTGGAAGAATGTATAATGAGGGCATGATGTGTGAGACACCATGAAATATTTATTTTAATTTAGTATCATTTAAGTTTGCTAGTAAATTATTTTGTTTTTAGGTCATAGTATTTAATTGGGTTTATTAGGATTTATTTAAAGATAGGGTTATCTTTGTCATGATATAATTAGGGTTTTCTTAAAAAAAGAAAAAAAAAATTGTAATTGGAGTTTTCTATATCAATTAGATTTTTTTATGTGAATTAAAATTAGAATTTAGTATTCATGTATAAACAAATATTATACTTCTATTGTAAGAACTTATTTTGCTGAACAGGGGCGTAGCTAAGAACTTTAGTTTGGAGAGGGCTGAATTACATATTCATTTATAAATACATTTGCACAGCTACATTTTTACCCTCTAACATTAAATTACCCTCTATTTTTTTTTTTCATTCAACATTTTTAGTCTAAATCAAAGCACAGAAAAACAATTGGATATTTAACAAAAGAAAATTGCTCTTTAAGTATTGCCACTCTCTAACATCACATATCCTTAGAGTCCGTTTGAATATAGTTGAAAATTGAAAATACTGTAACAAAATAATTTTAAAATATGTGAATAATACTGCGAAATCTATTTTTAATAAAAAGTTGTTAAAAAATGCGTAAACAGTACATGAACAATGCGTGAACAGTGCGTGCACGGTAACTTTGTCCCTCGAAACATGTAGTAGAAAAGAAAAAAAAAAAAAAAAAGAAAGAAGGAAAATGTGAACGCAGAAGCGTTTAGCGCAATCCAAACAAATACGTAGTGTAGTTTTTTTTTTTTTTTTTTTTTCATTTAATGTTTTGTGATTAACTAATTAAGTATTGACAACCAATTTGAAACTTAACAAAAACAACAAAAAGATAGTCCCAAATAAAATAAGATAACTCTAAGAGAAAATTATTTTATTAAAACTTACCTTTTGAACTCAACAACCAAAAATAACAATTAAGAAAGGAAAAAACTAAAAATTTGAAATTAACAACTATTTTTGTTACAAGGTGGATAGTCCGTTGCTCATATCAACTATTTTTTGGAACCCAACAATTAGTTGCTCAATTCTTTTTTGTAAGGGCCAGCTCTTATGTAATAAAGGCATTAAAGTAAATTTGTACAAATTCTATTGTCTATTATCATATTTTTCTTCTTAATCAAATAAAAGAGTTTTTTATTTCTCCACGTTTCTGTCCCCAACCAAACACACGAGAGAGATATTCTTTTTTTATTTTATTTTTTATTTATTTATTTTTTCTATCATCCCACTTTTTCATCATCTTACCATTTTTTATCTCCTTCTTTTCCATCCCTAAATAAACAAAGCCTTAGTGTTACTCCAAGCACAACTTGATACTGATTCCTAGGTTTCTGTCATTTATTTTTGTTATTGTTGAATTTTTCTGTCAAAGTTTTGGCTTGTACTGCAAGGCAACCACTATAGATCTCATACTTGGACGTAGTTGTGGATCCTCTTGTGTGCATGCTTTGGCAAGCTGAGCCACCTGCAACCAAATATCTCTATAGAATTATTGGAAATGAAATCATTAAAAAAATAAAAATAGGTTTTTGAATAAGTTGCTTTACCGTCCAGACTGAGTTGAGTGGGTAGTCATCTCCAAGACAAGGGTCAACTACTTTGCACAGGGCCTCCCTGGGATCAGGCTGATTAAGAACATCCTTAAACTATGAAACACAGAAAATAAAATAAATATACGGCCAAGGTTGGTTTCCTAGAATAGTACCAGACACGAGTAAGCCTAGTAAAAGCATAGCATCCAGCTGTTTAATTAGAGGGATGGAAAGAAGATTACTAAGGCGACAAGGCTCTGAAATTCAGAAGTGGAATCATATGCCTTGAGCAATGCTTCCTTGGCAGAAATAAGCTCAAAAAGGACAACCCCAAAAGCATAAACATCTACTTTGGGAGAAACATCTCCACCCCAAGCATATCTGCGCAGAAAATAGGTAAAAATAATCCATTTTTTACAGAAATCATAGCTAAAGTTTTTCCTCCTCATTTACGAAGAAGTCCAGGGGATCAGTGAACAGTGACTGTAGGTTAATAGTTTTACGAACAAAAGTAAACTTACTCAGGTGGCATGTATCCAAATGTTCCCATGACTTGTGTGGAGCTTGATACACCTACAACTTCAGACAGTTTAGCTAACCCAAAATCTGCAACCTACAATATAATGCAATAAAACAATATGAACACATTTTTTAAGATCCATAGCAAGAATAGAGTTACTAATGCAACCTTTGCATGGAAGTTCTTGTCTATCAATATATTTGCTGATTTAATATCTCGATGGATATAAACTGGAATGGTATGCTCATGGATATATTCAAGACCTCTGGCTGAATCAAGTGCAATTTGTATCCTAGTAGGCCATGTCAACGGGTCCCTCCCTAGAAACATATAAACATAATTATGACTATTGATCTGAATGTGGCATCACTTAAAAAGATCATCACTAGGCACATACAATCTCACCTGATGTGCCACGCAAATGTTGCTTTAAGTTGCCATTCTCAATATATTCATAGACCAAAAAAAGAGAACCCTGGATGCAATAACCGATCAAGCACACCTGCATTGGTTGATAGTAAGTGATATATAGTGTACAGATGATAAACAAAAAATCAAACATCTTAAAGCTCTGTCTACATAACAGAGAAAATAACATGACTACTGCATACAAGCCTCTAGCACCTCGTCATTAAGGTCTTACTTGCAACTACCACAACACTAAGGGCTTCTATTATTCAACTTTTTTAAAAACATTTTTGGTCATATTTAGGGCATGGATGGCATTGGCAAAGGGATAAATAAATGGCATGGCTAACCCTGGATGGACATATTAATTGAGCTCACCTGTGTGTGTTTGTACATGTATAAAGTATAAACATGATGGAAAGGGGTGAAGGGATCATTTAATAAAATCATATATACGGATATAATTGCACAGATGATTTACTGATTTAGACAATTACTGGTTATATAAGCATACAACATAAACTTTGGTCCATGGGCCAATGATGCTTCACTTTAAAAATGAGATAAGAATGAGACAAGTGCAACGAGGTGAGGATCATATGCCCCATATATGATACATAAATGAACATTTATATAAAGCCTCTGGCTTATGTGAACAATTCTTCAAAGACTATGATTGGAAATACTTTCGTTCATTTTATTTTCAAACAATAAGCATTATATTTTTAGAGGTTGGGCCTTAGTACGATGGCAAGTGCCTTCCACCAAAAGCAACAAGTTGTGAATTCGAACCCGGAATCAGCCTCTCCAAAAAAATATTGGAGGTAAGGTTACCTACCATGACTTCTCCCAAACCCTACAAAAATGGGAGCTTTGTGCTTTGGGTACAACCTTTAATAGGAATATACATTTAAAATTCCTGGGAAAGAAGGTATATTACCAGGTTCAAGTGATGAACACTTGTTAAAACCTTTAATTCAGCAAGAAATTCTTTGGATGCTTGCATATCCATCTTCTTGATTGCAGCTTTCTGCACAAATTGAGTGATGGGGAGGGACTGTTAGGAAAGTGAACTGACAACAAGATGACATGGCTAAAAGCTGACGTGCCTGCTTAGCCATCAATATAGAGTAATGACAAATGCAACACGCAACATAGAGCATAGATGTTGATAAGTGTATATTTCATATTTAACCTGAGCAAACGCTAAAGACTGACTGAACTGTGCATCTATTTTTCTCATTTTTTAAATTAATTTCTCATCCACTCCCACTTCTCCAGATTCGGTGCTTAACCCTACTCTATTACCCTCATACATCCAACCTGGAGCTAACTTTGCAAATTCCATACATACCAATTTGTCCAGCTTGACTTCTGTAATAAATTTTCTTACAATCAACCTCAAAATTTCTAGTTTAGAGTAGCTAAAATATCCAACAATATGTCATAAAGCACATATTCAGATAAGTATACAACAGTTACATGAAGTCATTTGATCTATTCAGCTATTCATTTTGCATAGTCCTCACCTTGAACCTTTATATGTGCTTTCGTAATTTTGTTCCCAACCTCTTCTTAATTGGTTAAAAATTCAAATTCAAATTCAAATTCAAAGTTCTCACCATCTCCCATCTAAAAGGATTGGCATTCTGTTCCTATTTGACATCTATCCCTAAAAGATTTATCATCAAATGTCATGAAAGGTTGCAAACCTGCTATGTAGAGGGACTAGCATATCATTTTATATAGACCTACATGACCAAAACTCTCAACTAATAAAATTAGTCGAGTTGCAGAGCAACTACTTAATCAATTTGCATCTGCCGTACATGATTAATGTGCAATCCACCTATGATGAATAAAAATACATGTGGCTACAAACCTTGCCTCTCAACTCTGCATAATAAACAGCCCCAAAACCACCTTCACCAATCTTACTAGCCATGCTGAAGTCATTGGTAGCTGTGGCAAGTTCTTCATACGAGAACTCTACTGATTTGTGCACAGTTATACCTATACATCCCAAAGCTTTATCTGGACCACCAGCAGGACCAGTTGATTCTGCATTGCTACCCATGGTAGGTCTAGGGTCTAAATATAAAATTGATGGAAAAACAATTAGTGAAATCATGTCTAACCTCCCATTTTATTGAACAAAAGAAGTAGAAAGATCCATACAATTTCATTGCTTCTATGAGTCACAATGATTCTTTATATACAGTACAATGGATTCAGTGGAGCTGCTTAAATAGGATGTCCAAGGTTAACTTTGCAAACTATTTTGCAGAAAACAAGAATAGATCAAAGTACTGACACTAGTGAGAGTTTCAAGTTGCAAACTCTTCCAATAAAATCAATAATCACATTCACTAAAATAGAAACATCTGTCAGCAACTTTAGATAAATTCATTCACAAATGAAACAAAAAAATTACTATGAACTATAATGCTTTTTTGTTTTTGTTTTGCTTTTGTTTTTGTTTTTGTTTTTTTTGTGGGTGGGGCACGTGTGGGGGGGAGGGGGAAGGGGGAGGGGGGGGGGGGGTGTTGTAAGGGCATGCTTAACAATAAATAAGCATAAGATCTATAGTTATCTATGAGCAATGTGATGATGATTAAGTAAGATTTTCAATTCATTTAATTGAGATCTCTAGCATTTCCATTCAGTAGATCCATAAAGCAATCATTCTTTGACAAATATCTATAAAAGTTAACAAGACAGGTGGGGAAGAGTTCTGAACAAATAATATACCACGCCCATGCTGACCCTTAGATGCTGTAAAGAGCAACAATGCCTCCACCTTCATCTTTCGGTAACATCCGAAATATATACAAGTTGCAAGTAACAGCAGGATAGCTACAGCTCCCATAGCTATGCCAGCAATGACTCCGGCTGCTAATCCTGCTTATTGATAAGCAAATATTAAGCAAAAAAGTAGTATCAGCTGTCCACTTTACAATCTCATACTTGTCTCCAAAATTCAAAGAAAACTTAGTCACTGTAAAACCAACTGTGGGAGAGGGCCAAACCGCTTGTGCTGCAAAAGGGACAAAATGAAAAAGAAACATTAGAAAATGAGAAATAGATGTAAGCTGTAGGTTCATTTTGTATGAAGATAAAAATTTTTAGAAGGTACCTTGATACTAGAGGTGGATAATTATCATTTTGATCTGCAATAGAAAAGAAAGGGGAAAAAACGTCAAGCAAATGAAAATTCATGGTCCCCACTCCCCAGAAACTATTTTGAAAGGAAAAGGGTATTCTCTCGATATGCTTAAAACTCAATGGTAATATTGCCTTGTCTTCTCCTATTCGATCAGCTCACTCATTATTTTTGTGCATTATCAATAAGTATTAATAAATGGGTCAGGCTAATAAGTGGCAAAGTTAATAATTCATTTTAGAATAGTTTGACACTATTTTTAGAAAAAACGAAAAAAAAAACTATCAAAATATTAATTTTTTCTCTTTTCCCATAAAAATTTTCTTTCAATAAATTATTAACTAGCACAAGTAAATCAGAAACTTATAATTACTGCTTACATAACCTTAGCTTAGATGAAAGAGAAAGGGAAAACGAGACTTCGTAACGTTGAAGCTAACCAAAAAAATAGAATAACCCCAAAAAATAAACGCATCTAAACAAACTTAAAAATCTATTTGGTTTCCCTGAAATAAAGTGACCTTTGGCAGGGATATACACCACACCACTTCCTTGGCTGAAATTATTTCCCGGGTTGTAACCCTCCAGCAACGCCACACTAAGACTCGTAGCCGACGCAATCGATTCGATGGTGTCCTCTGGCCGAAGCGGGTATGTAATAAACAAACCATAATCCTTTGAAACCGAGCTATTGCCACAGGAACATGTGACCATGACATTCAACTTGGTATTGGTATTGGTATTGGTATCATTGGGGTCATAGCTATTATACTGTTGCAACAACTGATATGTGGTCAGATTGGCATAATACTCCTGTGCCACCGTCATGTACGTAACCCCTGAATGAACCGTGTACTCAAACATGTGACCCAGAAACTGGCCGTTGATACAGTCACACGGGAATGGAACACTCGCTTTTACACCATCTTGAACACTGTTTTCATTGGCTATCGTTTGCTTGTTGTAACTGACAATTGTACTAGGGTTGATATTAAGGTTGGACTGCAAAACTTGAGCTATGAAAGTGAGATTTGTCTCCGGCATCACGTAGTATGAAGCTAAAGCCAAATCACATCCTTCGCTACATTTGGATTCAGCTATTGAAAGACAAACTGAGACCAACACCAATAACGAAATCCACAACTTGACTTTCATCGGATTGGCAAAAGTGGAACCCTGATTTGTGGTATTTAGGAAAAATCAAGAATTCAGATTTTGGTCACTGTAATTGGGAAAGAAAGAGATAATTTTGTATAGTTTGACTTTTCATTTTTTTTAATTCCCACTCACTAGTGACCGCTGCCTCTTTCTGAGAGAACATTTTATGTGCGTGGAATAATACTCTTCTTTTATTTATTTAATTTTTTATATTAGTATTATAATACTTACAAATGATATAATAAAAAAAAATGAAGTAAAGTAATGTAAAAATTTTGGAATGTTTTAAAGAATTTTAAATAAAAAACCCTAAAATTTTCAGGACAAGGATGAATAGTTTTTACCCGAGGTAGTAGTAGTTTTTTTTTTTTTTTTTTTTGTTGGAACGAAGTAATTTTGTATTTTTTTATAAAGATATTTGAAGTTTTTTTTTTTTTTTTTAAAAACGAAAATGTTCATTCATTCAAATTGATAAAGAACCATGACATAAGGCTTCTAAGGCTGGTGGGGGAGAATCCTCCATCCAATACAAATCATCATCTAATGTATTCCTAGCATATTGAGTTAATGCATGTGCCACCTTATTTTCTCCTTTCCTAATGTAACAAACTCTAGTCCACTGTAACCCCCAAATTAAATGCCTAATATCATTAACAGCATTCCCAAACATTGAATAATTTTCTAATGGAGAAGAGATGGCTTGGATTACATTACTATTATCTCCCTTAATTATAAACCTTGAGAACCTAGCATCCACAGCAAATTCAATAGCTCTTCTATAGGTAAGCAATTCAGCCTTATCACTTGTACCCACCTTCGGTCCACTAGCAGTCATAGTAGCCATGACTTCTCCCTTGTCATTTCAAATTATTGCTCCATAGCCTAATCTGTCCAAGCTCGAAAAAAGTGTTGAATCAAAATTTAGTTTGTATTCCGATTGTGGTGGAGGTTGCCAAACATCTCCACTGAGTGGCTGCCTAGTTTGAACAATCAAGTGATTTTGGGCTTGTTTAAATTCTTCAACACACTTCTCTACTCTTTTATTTAAGCAATTAGGGTCCTTCAATTTACTTCCATGTACCACACAGTTCCTCTGATTCCATATGAACCACGCTTGAGCCCAGAACAAATCCATTTCATCCAACGTCTGGCGCTCCACAAATCCTCCATCAACTGCTTCAAATCTGGCTGCCTGTGTATACTTTTCTGCAATTTTCGAATGCTGCCAGCCCAAACATCCTGAACCGCGGCACAATCCCACAAAGCATGGACCATTGATTCCAACTCTCTTGTGCATAAGGGACATTTGTTTTCCTAGTGAACTTTCCTCCTGGTCAGATTCCCTACAGTCAGTAATATATCATGATAGGCTCTCCATCCAAATATTTTTATTTTTTTTGGAAGTTTAAGCTTCCATATTGCAGCCTAAATCTTCCTTCCAGCACAACCCCCTGAAGTTCCTACCCAATTGCCATCAGTTTGGAGTTTCCTAACCACATGATAAGCCGACTTAACTGAAAATAATCCCTTTGAATTATGCAGCCAAATTATAGCATCATTAACATCTCTTCGGCTCAATGAAATTTGACAAATAGCTCCTGCCTCCTCCCTGTGAAATGTAGCCATGACTTCCTCATTCCTCCAACTATGTAATTCCGGGTTGATTAGATCAGCAACCAGCATGTCATCCACATCCCCATGAATCGAATGTAAAATTTTGTTGGTTGGATAGTTAGGAATCCACCTATCCTTTAGAACATTGATTGAGAGACCATTCCCTAACCTCCAACAATGTTTGGATAGAAGAATAGGTTGTACAACCATCAAGCTTCTCCATACATATGAGCAATTTGGTGATTCTTTAGCATCAAGGAACAATGAATGCGGAAAATACCTTGCTTTAAAACATTGATATAGCAAAGAGTCCTTGCATTGAACCATTCTCCACCCTTGCTTGGCCAACAAAGCTAGATTAAAAGCTTTTAAATCTTGGAACCCCATTCCTCCTTCTTTTTTTGAAGCTGTCAATTTATCCCAACTCTTCCAATGAATTTTTCGTTCATTACCCCTTTGACCCCACCAAAATTTAGCACACAATGCATTTAGTTTATCACATAATTTCAAAGGGAGTTGAAATACACTTATTGTGTGTGTAGGTATGGATTGTGCCACAGCCTTGATGAGAAATTTTTTCCTAGCTCTTAATAACAACAAGCCCTTCCAACCTTGAAGCTTCTTCCATATTCTGTCCTTCAAGTATGAAAAAGTGTGATACTTAGCCCTCCCAACCAAAGTTGGTAAGCCAAGATAAGTTTCAATTCTATTCAACTCCTTGACTCCCAAAATCTCCAAGATTTGTTGTTTTTGTCTGTCTGAAGTATTACTACTAAAATAAGCTGAAGACTTATCCAAATTTATATTTTGCCCTGAAGCTCTTTCATAAATTTGGAGAATCTCTGCTATAGTTTCTCCCTCAGCTTGAGTTGCCTGGCAAAAAGCAAAGAATTATCTGCAAACATTAGATTAGTGACTTTTGGTGCACCTCTACAAATGGATACTCCTTTAATCCTCCCTTCTGATTTTGCTTGTGCCAGCAATGCAGTGAAGCCTTCTGCACACAATAGGAATAAATATGGCGATAAAGGATCCCTTTGATGTATTCCCCTAGATAGGTAAATCATGCCATAAGCTTTCCCATTCACTAGAATAGAAAAGGATGGTGTTGTTACATAACTTCTCACCCTTTCTATCCAAGTAACTGGAAATCCCATCTTTTCCATAATGCTCTGAAGAAACTACCACTCAACCCGGTCATCTGCCTTGTTGATGTCTAATTTCAATGCCAAGAATCCCTTCTTCCCCTTTTTTCTAGAATGCATAATATGGAGTGTCTCATAAGCCACCAATATATTGTTTGTGATCAACCTCCCCAGAATAAACGCACTTTAAGTGGGTGAAATAATTTGAGGGAGTACCTGTTTCAATCTGTTTTCCAACACTTTGAAAATAATTTTGTAAATCACATTACACAGGCTTAATTGGTCTAAAATCAGAAATTTTCACTGGCTTTTTAACTTTAGGGATAAGCACAATGTTTGTATGATTTATTTCAGGTTGCATATTCTCATTATTTAAAAAATCCAAAACAACTAAAACCACATTATCACCCACTATATGTCAAAATTTATGATAAAATAGGGCATCCATACCATCAGGTCATGGAGCCTTTGTTGGTCTCATTTGAAATAGAGCCACCTTCACTTCTTTAGCAGTAAATTCACTAGATAGAACCTCCCGCATGCCATCAGTTACCTTGCTTTGCACTGTATTCAAACACTCCTCCATCTAATCTCCCATACCAGCATGAAATAGATTATAAAAGTAGACTAAAGCTACTTCAACCACCTCCTCCAAATTCTCAACCCACTGCCCTTGTGCATTTTGGATACCACTTATATGATTTTTATTTCTCCTTTGTGTGGTTGTAGCATGAAAAACTTCATATTCTTGTCCCCATGTTTTAACCAATTTATTCTAAACCGTTGAGCCCAAAATATTTCTTGCTTTTGTAATAGCTCATCCATCCTTTTACTCAATTCCAAGTACTCAACATTGGCAGCCTTTGTAGGTTCGACTTCATTTAAAAAATCCAGCTTCTTTTGGAGTTCCTTAACTGCTTTAGTGTTTGGATCAGTTGATGGTGAACCCCAAGCCATAAGCTTGGCTCCACACATTTTAATTTTTTCCTGTATTGATGCCAACCCAAGCCTCCTGCATTATCGTTTCACATTCACTCCTAAGCAGCGAAGCCTCTTTGAACTTGAATCTCCTTTCACGTCTCTGCCTAGGCTGAGAGTAAGTCTGAACATGGAGTATGATGGGTAAGTGGTCCGATGCATGTGTTGACAGGTGTACAATTTTGCTCATCTAAAATTTCTCCATCCATTCTTTGTTTGCCACACCTCTATCAAGTTGAATCTTGGAGTTTGCTTCCCCTAGCCTCTTATTACTCCAAGTGTAAGGATATCCTGAAAATCCAAGGTCTTGAAGGTGACAAGAATCCAAAGCCTCCCTAAATGCTTCAATCTGTGAATTTTGTGGTTGTCTTCTGCTCTTCTTCTCTAATGCTTCTAGATAAGCATTAAAGTCCCCTATAACCACTCATGGTCCCTCCATAAAGGTCTATAAATACTTCAATAATTTCCACGAGTTTTCCTTTTGTTGTGCATCCGGCCAACCATAGAAACCAGTCAAGTACCATACAAAACCATTCGCCTCCGTGACTTTAGACAAGACATGGTTTACAGTGAAGTTGATAATCTCCAAAAGAATATTATTTTTCCACAATAGTGCTAACCGGCCACCCAAATCAGGGTGTTTAACAATAATTTTATTCTAAAACGGTAAATTTCCATACAATTTTTCAAACCCTTCCTTGTCTAGTCTTGTTTTCATAAGAAAACAAACCGTGTGAACTTGCTCCCTCACAATCTTGCGAAGGCTTCAACCTATCCAAGGGTTCCCAAGCCTTTGGCAGTTCTAGCTTAACAGCCTCATTGTTCTGGGCAAGGGTGGCTCTCCACCCCCGCCGATATATAATTAGTGCTTCCATCATCACTACTCTTTCCCTCGTTTGATAGCTTGTTCATCATTCTGCCCTTCCTGTACTTCACATGAGTCTCTCTTGCCCAAGCCAGGTATTGTAATAGCCCTAGTTAAGCCACTCAAACCAAAGTCCATTCTATTGATGCGAGTCCAAGTTCCTTTGGGCTTAGAATTACTTGGCCCAATCATGACCAATGTTGTAATGTTATCAGATAGTGCATGACTTTGGATTTCCATGGGAATAGTGTCTGATTGCCCCTCATTCGATTTGAAAAGAGCCAATCCCTTATCAATATCAACATTTAATTCCGTAGTAAACTGTTTAGTGTGCAGAATTTCCGGACCTAATTCCCCTTTCTCAACATTAGGCTCCTTTACGTTAGCATGACTTTGATGATTCACGCTGTTATCATGCATGTTTTTAGCGTCCATCCCTTGATTCACGGAATAACCCTTACCCATACTACTAGGGTATCTTGATCTGGTCTTCCTTGCTACCGTTGCCTTCTGTAACACACCTTGCTCCGCCTGTGTCACGCCCCAAACCCAAAAGAGTCCAAAGCATGAAAAACCGAGGCTTCAAGAGAACTTGTATGGGATTTTTCTATTTCTTTTTCTTTTTTTTTCCCATTCATGAAGTAAATAAATATATTGATCTCTCTACAATACATGTCAGAGCTCTATAACATTTTTACAAACAATACAAATTACAAATAATATCTCCAAATATACACGAAATTCCAAAACTCCAAATGGATCAACATCAAATCACAATCCTTCCCAGGATAGGCAACCACGATGGTAAAATCTATGCCTACCATGCCCAAGGCTAACAAACCTCAAGGGCCCAACCTCTGATAGAATTAACTATGGCCTCAATAAATTTAGAAAGTTGAGTCACCAACCAATTATAGCATAAATCTCTCAATTAGCATAATGCTCCAATCACCACCAATAAAACAAGCTCCATGCCCGAGGTATAGCAAACTTATCTGAAAAACTGTTGGAGAGTGGGATGAGCTAAAGCCTAGTAAGTAGCATAATTAATGGGGGTAGGGGAAATGCAAGTTTCATGATTATAAACAGTTTGCAAAATACGTTTTAGTTTGGGAAATTGCTAACTGAATACTGCAAGATCATTTTCAATAATAATGTAACAAGAATGATTAAATGATGAAACCCAAAGTTTCTCAAAATAATACCATGAAACTACATATTATAATTTGCAAGCACTAAAAATATAATTTTCAAAGCCATAAAATCTAACGTACGATAATTTTATCACAAATGTACCATACTACCACATAGACCGGTCAGGAGATCCACCCATTCACAACTGGCATAATATTGTCATCTCTAATATGTAGACTCTTGGCCCCATTGACAGCAGCCTCACCCATACCTTCAAGGTTTTTCTCTCTCCCCATGGGCAGCAGAGAGAGCGTGTCAAATAGAACCTCTCTTGCATGTGGTTTTTTGGCCCTATGGGCAGCAGCCTCACCCACACACAATCAAGGAACCTCTTTCCCCCATGGGCAGCAGGGAAGAACACGTCATTCAAAGTGAAAGGGCACTGACCTGGATTTGATTCCGTTGTCACAAAGACTACGAAAACCAAATCGGGTGATCACTGGGAAATCACACATGGCATGGTGTTAAAACCACATTAAACTCACAAGTTACATATACTTTGAAACACATAGTTTATATCCAGGTAGTTTCAGAAAAATCTTAAATAATCTAACTTCCACAAAGTTTGTAAGGTTTTTAACTTCATTCTTGTCAAAAAGATTTTCTATCAATTTCCCACATAACAAGACAAGATAAGCATCTTTAATTTCTAATATACCATAAAATCCATGATTTCCTTATCAAAGATTAAATAAAAGATGCTCATTTTTCCATATCAACAATTCATGCATTTCCCAAAATGCAATATCATATATGATGCACTTTCATATATAATCATAAATATATTAAGGTTACGACACAATAGTTTTTGGGAAAATATAGTTTCTATAAGTAGTTTAACATTTATGCAACATGTTTATTTTAAAAAAAAAAAACTACTTACCTCAGTGGTCCATTCCAAATTTACCTCAACTGGGCACCACATTCAACCAATCAGGTTACTAGTTTCATCACCAAGTACCTTGGAACCTAGAAACACAAGTATCAAACCTATTAATAAGAAAGCCTACTACAAAGTTACGCTATCAGATATGTCTCCATAAATTGGAAGGGACTCCCTCAAAAATCAAACCTAAGGCGTTAAAGTTTAGCTTGACCAGCCCAAGACAAGTACCCCTACCCAAAAGGGAACCAAACAAGCATCTAAGAAACTCATAGGACTACAACACAACCAAAGCCTTATAATACACTATTGCAAGAGATTAAACCAAACCATTATTAAAGTTAACTAAGTAAAACACACGTCAAAGAAAATGTAAGAATTTACAAGCCAACCCACTCAACAAAAGGTTTCAAGTAAATTCTACAAAATCCCAACATACTCGTCATACTTTCAGATTCATTACACAGCAGGTCAGCCCTTTTGTAAAAACCGTTTGGTCCATGAAAAGTTATCCAAAAAGCTTGAAATTAAATAGGGAGAAGCCTTTATATGTCTAGTATGTACCACCGAAAATTCAGCTCAAAAAGATTTTTCTATAATTTATTAAAAATCACGCATTGCGGCTAACTCAAATCTGTAATGACAGCTTTAGAAAAATTGCTATAGTTGTAAGACTAGCCCAAATTATTTGAGAATTTACTCACATTAAAACCACCAGATTTAAAGCATATTAAAAATAAGGAATCAAACCCAAAATCTCATATAAACAACTAGGATTATAACCCATAACCTAAAATGACAACCATCACAACACAATTCAAGAAATTCAATCCCATGACTCATATAGGCAATTTATCAAACACTTGGCATGCAACAAGCATAATGTACATATCAATTAAACAAATTCATAGTCAATACCATCAACTATCTCATGTCAAAATCTTTCCCCAAAATGCAAGGAACTCACTTTCAAAAATGAATCCAATCCTCAACATAAATCAAGAACCCATATGATTTCCCAAGAACCCAACTCACATGGTTGCCAAACATAACATCCAATTCACCTCATCAAATTAATAGCCTTCAAATAAAGTCTTAAATGACCCAACAACTCAATAAAACAACCCCCAAAAACAAAACCCACAACATCAAAGAGCAATACAAACAAAATAGGATAAATACCCATAGTAAAACCAAATCATCCCATTAAAGCAAAAACCCACCAATGAACTGAATTTTTTGGATTTAAACAAAACAATTGCTACCCAAATCATCTTAACCCTCTAATCTTCCATTATTCACCAAACCCATCAAGTATATACCATAAACATCATAAAATAACAAAACCCAAAGTATTTCATGGAAGAAATAGAGAGAAGATTCATATTTTTACCTTGGGTATGATCCACCTCAAAATCTCATGGAGCTTTAGCTACTAGGAAAACCAATAGAGACATAATCCTTCCTAATAGAGAGATTTCGACTAGAGAGGGGAAAGAAATGATGAAGGAGATGGGAGCTAGAGTGTGTTTGTGTGTGTTTCGGAGGGTGGGTGAGATAGAAGCATAGAGAAATAGAGAGAAGAGGCAGCCGGTCAAGCGGGAGAAGGATTTTAACGTGAAATGAGGAAGAACAAGGGGGGGGGGGGTGACTTAAGTTGAAAAGCTTAATTACCATTGTGCTCCAAAAATGTCTTGAGTTTAATTACCATTCCACCCTTAAGGTTCCTCCCATATATCATCTAGCCCCATAAATCACTTAAGTATTCATAAGTCCTCCACAAAATAATTAACCACACTGATAAAAATAAAGTCCAATTTAGATATTATTCCCTTTGGAAAAATTGCTTAAAAACAAATATTTAGGGTGTTACAACCTGGCCTGAAGTCTGCTTTGCCTCACTTCCATTACCCTCCTCTGTATTGGACATAGGACTTGAATTTTTACTTGTTGAAGCCCTTGGACCACTCCCAGTTGCCTTAAAAAAATCACCATACTGATACTCAACACATCCTCCTTGTTTCTCAACTGCATAATGGGCTACACAATGCTTCAAATCATGACCTAGGATTCCGCAGAAGTGACAAAACATAGGCAAACTCTCATATTTGAAAGACACCCACAACCTCTCACCATTCTATCCAGCAATAAACCCTCCTCGATGGAGAGGTTTTGTGATTGGTAGAGCCACTCGTACTCTCATAAACATATTGATATCGTCCTTCCTTTTCTTCCATTCAACCTCCTCAACCTCACCTAGCTTACTCCCCACTTCCCTTGCTACTTGAGGGGAAATCAAATCAAACGGTGCACCCTAAATTTGGACCCAAAGGGAGGCAGATTCCATTTGAATATTTCCCACAGTCATATCTTTCTTCCACCGTTGCAATAATAATAACTGATTGTCAAATGACCAGGGACCTTCTTTCATGATCCGATCCATATCAAACTTTGATTGGAATTTGAATTGAAAGAGATTTGATGCCACTTCTATAATTTGCATTGACTCATTCAATCCCTATGATCACCTTATTTTAGTCTTCACTGCCATTCTGTTAAAGGGCTTACATGTAAGGAACTTCCCAATCAAACTCAGGTTGCAACTGTCAATGGCTTCCAACCTTCCATCATTTGAAATGGAGATAGTTTCTTCCTCCTCAATTGTTAACTTCATATTCTCCAATCTATCAGCTACATCATCGTCCATTTTGTCTCCAAAAAACTAAAAAATCTAAAAAAATACCCTTCACACACCGCCAAGGGAGGGAATACTTGTGCTCACACGAGAGGGAGAGCTCCTCAAAGGAGAGAAAAATTAAGTTCTTGGATTCAAATACAGTTTATCATAATTGAAGTATTTGAATTTTAATAGATAACAAATACAGATAAGAATCAGACATTTGAATACCAATGGGTGTTGAGAATAATGAATTTTTTTTTTTTTTTTTGTCTTTTATATGTGAGATAGTATTATTTTTTAAACATTTTTTACTTTTTTATAGGAAAAAAGTTAAATTAGAGGGTATGTTATTTCAGAATTTGTATAAGAATATTTTGGTACGTCAAAAATTGAAGATGAAATAGGAGAACTTTCTTATTAATAGTATATATAAGTATATACACACACACACAAGGGGATAGCACTAAACAATTATATATAATCTAATGGCCCTGTTAGTCATAAATTTATATACTAGGGGAGGGGGGGGGGGGGGGTGGGAAACTATCAGAAGCGTTTTAGAATAGCCAATTGTAGAGCTTATGTACTGTTCTTTACACATTCTGATAGCTTAGATCTGCTAAGTCAACCAAAGTACAATGTCAGATACCATCAAACCTGAATGTTTAAGCACAAACCGACATCATAAGTAGATGAAAAAAACATTATCTTACTCAGGCGATATGTATCCAAATGTACCCACGAGACGTGTGGGGAATGATATACGTCCTACAACTTCTGTGAGTTTTGCTAATCCGAAATCCTGCAACCTGCAACATATGTATGTCAGTACTAAATGTGAGAAGGCTTTAAGCTCCATACTGACAATAGAGGTACAAATGCAACCTTCGCGTCGAAGTTTTTGTCTATCAATATATTTGCTGATTTAATATCACGATGGATGTAAACTGGGTCAGTATGCTCAAGAATATATTCAAGCTAAGACCTCTTGCTGAATCCAAAGCTATTTGCACCCTAGCAGGCCATGGCAGGGAGCGTTATTCCCCGTGAACAATTAAGCATAACTCTTACCATTTCTTTGAGAGCAATGATGCTAAAATAGATCTCAACAGTGCTGTCAGTGCACATATATGCTCACCTGAGCCACGCAAATGTTGGCCTAGATTTCCATTCTCAATGAACTCATAGACTATAAAAAGAGAACCCTCAACGCAATATCCAATCAGGCGCACCTGCATTGATTGTAAGTAATGCATGGTTTCTGGAAGTTTAGAAGTAACCAAATCTCATAAAACTGATTCATCCTTGAGAGAAAAAAGCACAACTGCATTGCTTGCATAACCTGACCAAAGAATTATATAGGCAGGGGACTTAGAAAAATCCTCCCATACAAAAGATTTTATTTA
This sequence comes from Castanopsis chinensis, assembly GCA_032878915.1. NCBI lineage: Eukaryota > Viridiplantae > Streptophyta > Magnoliopsida > Fagales > Fagaceae > Castanopsis > Castanopsis chinensis. The sequence continues at coordinate 8,765,918 of JAVQMG010000126.1, read as the reverse complement.
TCAAGTGGTTACTTTACATGAATAACAAACTCTTTATTTTTTTTTTTTTTTGAAAAATAAAGCTTTTTACCAGGATCAAATAATCTCTTCTGAAAATAATTCCAACATCTTCTTGGCCTGCTTCCTGATCCTCTGATAACTAATCCATATATAAGGTCTCACTTGTAATTTAAAATTCGATGCAACAACTTTTAATTATAATTTTGTGCTTGGTTTGGGGGACATAAGGTATTCATGATAGAATAAATGCAAAGCTGACCTTTGAAATAAATAAGTAATTAGTACAGAGAAGTAGCTTTTCAAGTCCTATGCATTTAAGCAAAGAACATGTAAAATTATGTGTTTCTACTGAACGGAATATAATATAACAATGTAAAGGCTTATATTGATATAGTAATCTATATTGGTAGGTCTACAGCAGATAATAAGACTGTTCTACAGTCACATAAGCATACACTGGATACTTAAAGCTATGCATGTAAGTATACAACATAAGCTTTAGGTCTCTGAAAAAAAGGGCCAATTGTGCCTCACTTGGGAACCATGTGAAATTCAGTATCTGGTTTAGATGAATACAATGATATGATGATGTTGATATTGATATTGATATTCTCTGAAAAAATAAGAAGACAAGCTGCTCTAGACAGATTTCTAGCTGATGCCGGTGATTTTTCTTTGGTAGGTAACATCCCAGAGATTGTCAAAACTAATTAAATAGATGAAATATCAGTTATATCTATTTGCAGAAAGAAAAAACATTTCATTCAAATTTCATCTTCTCAAGCAATAATCATATTCACTTCTCTTTGTTGGGAAAAGAGTGTATTACGTACCAGGTTCAAGTGATAAACAGATGTTAGAACCTTTAATTCAGCAAGAAACTCTTTTGATGCTTGCATATCCATCTTCTTGATTGCAGCTTTCTACATAAACAGATTAATGGGTGATATTTAGATAGTAAGACAAGGTAAAAAAAGAGAAACAACATAACACGGCCAAAAAATATGATGCTCGCATATCTATCCACAAAGAGCATTAGCAAGTGCTGCATACAATACAGAATAAACACCACTATGCAACTGCGCCAAGTTGTGTTATGAAGGCAACGAAACCGTTTCAGCTTTAACCGAAGAAAAAAGCAAAGGCTGACTGAATTGTTCATACATTTTTCCCACTCAGTAGGCTTGATCTCACATCTGCTTCCTCTCATTCAGATTGAAATTAAATTTCACCCAACTAATCACAGATAAGTTATAACCATTTGGAGTTGACTCTAAGAGTCCTATTTTCACCATTCATGTCCAGAGTGAATTACAAAATATAGGGGCTGATTCTGTGACCATTGTGAATTTCCGAGTGTATGTTCATATGGGTCTGTGTTTGATATGGCTGTGGTGGTTGATTTTGGGTCGTGGGTTTCCATCTGGTGGTTGTCAATTGATTTTGGGTCGTGGCTTTGAGCTAGGATGGTTGGTGATTTTGGTGGGTTGATTTTAGGTGGCAGTTGCTAGCGATGGTGGTTTTGGTGGTTGTTGGGTTTATTCAGAGTGAGAGAGAGAAAGAAAGAAGAATAAATAAATAAACAGTGTTTGACTGTGACGTGGAAAATAGCGGGTGGGATGTAGGGTAATTTCTGATTAAAATTAATAAAATATTTTTGAAAAATTATAACTTATCTACGTGTGATTTGATCAAGATTTAAGTCACTTATTTGTGATTTAAAATTTCATGATGTAAATGTTTCGCTTGATTCTTTTTTATTTGATATTTTTATATTTTTCGTGTTTTTAAAGGAAAGACATAAAGGAAAAGTAAAATTACATATTTAGTCACGTTTTTAATCGATATAGGTTACAGAATTCTAACTGAGCTAACCACATGTAGGTAAAGTGACAAATTTCAAACCATAAGTAGGTAATTTAAATTTCGGTCAAACTACAGGGGGTAAATTGTAATTTGTCCAAATTTTTTTGAGGTTTTAAGTATGTGTTTGGCAATAATAATTTTTTGTCAACTTATTTTACTATTCAGCTTATTTTTGTTACTATTTATAGGCTCTACTGCACTTTTTGGTATTATTTATGGGTTCCACTGTACTATTTCACCTAACTTTTACTTTTATCTACAGTAATTTTAGCAGAGAGTTTTCAGTTTCAGCAAAATAAACGGATCCCAAACAGATCCTAAATCACCTTAGATGTAAATGTTCTAATTACCAACTTTCCTTGCTTTCCTATACACCATGAATAAATTGAAGAACCATAATAGTCTCCCAGGCTATTTATTTGTTTATCAATTTGTAGATTGTACTGGAATTTGTCCCTAGAAAGATTTGCAAATTTCAAACGTCTGACCACCATGCAATTGGGTTATGTAACCGTGTTTTAGAATAGCAGCAAATATTCTGGACATTTCCTTAGTAGTAGCAAATACCACTGTCGGCTAATTGATAGTCCTTTCTTTTTTCTTTTATTTATTTATTAATACAACCCAGGCCACTGTTCAAGTTAGGGAGGTAGAGGGAGACCTTGAAACAGCCCTTCATTATGACCCCACAGGCTAATTGCATTTTCTGATAGGAGGTTTCTTGCAATTTGCTAAGCCACTATTTGTTTAACATTTATTGGTCTTAAGTCTTAACATTAGGACATTTATGGTAGTATTGCTTACCAAAAATGATAGTGTGTGGGTGCTTTTTTTTCTAGAACACAGGCTCAAGTATGAACGAGGATCCTGGGCCTAATACTTATTGTTTTAAGGGACTAGGTTTGGTTCACGGCAGCTAAATTGGACTGATTTTGAACCAGGTGGTGCACAGAGCATGAATCCTACAACTAGGGGTGGCAATTTTTATTCATATTCATAAATCTGCTCATGATCCATCTTATTTGGATAAGTCTTAACCCAACCCAACCCATTTGAATATTTGGGTTAAATGGGTAAAGACTCATTTGGTTTTTTAATTAGATGAGTCTAAATGTATAAATCCACTAATACTCACTAAACCCATCTAAAATTTAAATTTAAATAAGCCCAAATACAAGAATCTAAATTTCTCTTTCTCACGCTCACGCTTCGCCAATTTCTCCAACCGCGCACGCTCGTGAGACTTAGCATCCTCGTCACGCTCATGGTTTCTATTACGTTGATCTCGGTCTCATTCTTGGTCTCTGTCACGGTCCCCGTCATGATCACGGTCGCTCCTGTCATAGTCACGATCACGATCATAGTCGCGGTCTCAGTCGCAATCGCAGTAGTGATCGGAATCAGAGGGTTTACTGAGATCGTTGTTGTTGTGGCGGTTGTGGTTGTGGCTGTTGGAAGCGGAGGAGAGGAGGCTTTGACGACTTTTGTTGATTTCATCGACTTCTTTTTTACAGCGTTTTAGGGCTAAGGCTTCATGTTCCGCTTTGGTTAGAAAAACGGGTTTCATGATGGAGCTTGTGACATTGACGGTGGAAACATCTTTGGTTAAACTACGTTTCATGGGCTGAGTTCTAGCTCTAAATGGACTATTAGGCTTTTTGAAAGTTTTGGGGATCATGTTCTTTTAATTTTAGGAAGAAAAAAAAAGATTAAATTATATTTTGGATAAATTTTGATTTAAGTGTGCCTTTGGAAAAAGTTGATTTGCCTTTTGCTTCTTTTTTTTTTTTTTTCAATTTATTTATTTTTCAAGTAATTTTAATCTTAACTTATTAAAAAATGAGTTAGTTTTTAGTTACTCGTTACACATATAACATAAAATTTATCAAAAATTATATTTTTTTATAAATATTATATAAAGAAGTTACTAGAAATTGCATAATCCAAGGCGCTCTTATAATTTTGATCTGAGTGGTTGGCAGTTGGCACTGTTTGTTTTAGAGAGAGAGAGAGAGAGAGAGAGAGAGAGCTTGGTTAAGTGCAAATAGTTTAGAGGGGTCATATTGGGTTAAATGGGTGGGTTACTAATTAAATGGGTTATGCGGGTAATGGATAATTAATTTATATATAAACGGGTCATAAATGAATAATTATATACTCAACCCATTTATGACCCAGCCTGCCCATTTGCCACCCCTACCTATAACACATACATGTTAACATACGAGAAATATATGCATTGAACAACAAGAAGGCAGCAAAGGAACGAAATTAAGAAAGGCACAAAATAAAACGTTAGAGATCCTTGAAATAATATAAGATACTTTGTTACTTTCTTGATCATATGATACACTACACTCACTAGGATATGTTACAAGGTCCAAATGAGTTCAAAAATCATAGACTTAGATGGATTTTCATGCCTCTAAAACTTGCAAAGTTTGAATCCTTTTGAATCCAAGTATGCTTTTTAGTGGCTGCTTGAGGTTACTGAATAGTATTTCCCTCTCTTTTCTCTCATTTTCAAATTCTCACAGAGCTTTTTCTCAAGAATTTCACTCTAATGGACTGTTGTTGAATGCCTTTCACTGGTAGTTGCTTCCCCTTTTATAGTGTCATTCTAGGGTTTCTGGGGTACCATTGATTCCCTTTATTTGCTTCCCTGAGTACCAGAACCAATGTTGTGTCAACAACGTTGGTGGATGGTCCCTTCCTCATTCCTCATTATTTTCTTTTTTTGGGGTTTCTTCCTCAAAAGCCTCTTGCTGACATTCTGTTCTGGGATATCCTATAGAGCTGACTTTTGGTCTTTCTTCTTTCAAGGCTTCTAGATCCCACCTTTTCAGATTCAACTTTTAGCTGCCCTTCCCTTTGTCATTTTTCCCAAGTGAACTGATTCCTTCCTGCCAGGTTAAAAGTTTCCCAATCACTTTCCTTTATGGTTCTTCTTTCTAGGTTCCCCTAGGTACCAGCTCTTTGTTTATGAGTTATTGGTTCCCAAGCTTTCTGATTCCTTTTCTGCATCATTAGGTGGCTGATAGGGACAGATCTGCTCTTGTTCTTTGTGCTTCTTGGCATACCTCCTTGACCTGTCTTAATCCAAACCTGACCTTGCTGCTTGTCCCTGAGAATCTCAGTCTCTTGGGAGTTCCCAGGTATCCTGGCCCGATTATTTTTCGTGCTCTTCAATGATTTTTCTGACCTTTAATGACTGAGTTGGGCTTTTTTCCTTCCCTTATTTCATGGAGGTCGAAAGTTGCCCATCCATGGGCTCGAGCATTTCTTGACGGACCCTTAGTGGGTTTGGACCTCTCCCTCTTTTTATATTGGGAGCCCAAATGCTTTATTATTTTCTTAGGCTTTAATCCTTTGCGTTGTTTTGGGCCTTGGTACATTTTTGTGATTTTTTGGACCTCAACATATAGTAAGAGAAATCTTACTTGGATGTATTGAAATTAGTGTTAAACTTGTTGTACATAAATTATTTTACACACATCCTAAAAATTAATTGAAATTGTGAATTCAAGTTACTTGGAAATCACGAAGTCACAATTTTTTGATCTTTTATTTTTGTTTTTTGAATATGAAGCAGTTTGAATATTCGTAATAAAAACACTACTCTTGAAATTAAACTTGTAGTTATCGTATGGGAACATCTTAAAAGAGCATAAATAGAAAAGAACCTACAAAAGTTGAAGGACAAAAACAAAATATATTCTTCTGCATAGCAAATGTTTTGTGCTAAACGAATTCAGTGAGGTTTATATTTCATGTTAGTACATTATGGTGATGTTAAGTATAATTAAAAGAATAAGATAATATAACATGTAGGATTCACTAGAGTTGTTCTCCACCAAAAATTGTTAGTGTGTGACCCACCTGCTATGCATGAGAAAAATGTTACGTATACCCGCTACATGGTATACTTTCTTCATTCCTACATCTAGAATACACCATTGTTGTAAGTTTCTTTAAGACCTTCTCTCCTCTCCTCATGTATGTATGTTAAAATTACTTAATATTCTAAAAATAGAGAAGAAAAAAGAATACTCTAACAATGACGATCTACAATGCACATACTGTTAAAGCTTATTTGTCATGTCAATTAGTATAATTAATGTTTTCAACGTCTTTATGTATATAGCTGAATCCAGAGGCTACTGAAATTTGAAATCTTAAATCAGGTGTGTCACTTTAGAGAATTAATAATGCTGATGAAATAAAAATTGCATTTTGGGGGCATGTACCACTTGTGTGGAATTGGTCCAAGTAGAATTTTTTATCAACAAATTGACATGATCATTGGATTAAGTTCCTTTTTGTACTCATGAACCCTCAAGTTTCTTTGACATTGAGAGAGGTCACTCCAAACCCTACTCATCAGTAGAATTCTATATGCATCTGCCCTACGCAGATTTTTCTTCCTCTCTTACAGTGATGCTTGCTTCTTGATCGTAGGTAAGGGTAAGATAGCAACGCATATTTTAACTAGGAGGGTTTTCTACATGGAGGATGTTCCCCAGACTTTCAAACCATTGTAGCGTACAGACAAGGGCTTTTCTTTTCTTTATGCAAGGCAGTTGAGTGTATTTAAAAGTCTTTTATATATTTAAATATCAATTAAATAATATTTAATTTATGCATAGAGCAATAGCAACTGATTTATAAAATGTATTATTATAGCTTCACTTAACCGTAACATTATTTAATAATCTTAAATAAAAACCATTTTATTAAATTACTCAATGATTTGGATAAAATTAACATAATACAACTAAAAGAAACGCTGTCAATTGGGTTAAGCAACCAAATATTACAAAATAATAATTAAAAAATTGTAATGAAATTATATAAATTTTAATTATAAATTAATTTATTTAGTAGTAATTACTTAATATTTATTTGGAATAATGTTACGGCCACAAACTATTTTACAACATTTTTACAAAATGTTGATATAGCTAACTTATTATTGTTTTTCATTTAGACTTATCATTAACATCATTTTTCGTTTATCAATAATCACTCAACACATTAGCAATTAGTAAAATATTTTGTAAAAAAGTTTGTATTTCTAACATTACTCATTTATTTAATATTTTATGTTTCACAAAACTTAATTTTTTGTTAAGAACTAATCTCTCTCTCTCTCTCTCTCTCTCTCTCTCTCTCTCTCTCTCTCTCTCTCTCTCTCTCTCTCTCTCTCTACACACACACACACACACAATTCAGACTATAAAATTTTATTCAAAAAAGAAATGAGTGAATTGCAAACCACCTATAACTATTCTTTTTTGTTTAGATAAAACCTTGTCGAGGACTCTTTTCACATGCCAAATGGCACTATTTTATTGGCAAATCACGTCACATCAACATTATCATGAATTTTTGGGTAAATATCCTTAAAAGCCCAAAAGAGCCTATATTTTATTCAACTACTTGGATTGGGCTCATGGCCCACAAGATCTTCTACTTCATCAATTGGGCTCATGACCCACAATATTATCAACATCACTATATGGATCGGGCTCAAGCAATGATTCAAGGCTCAAGGCTTATGGCTCATGGCTCATATTATTTCTCTCACACTCATAGAAAGCAGTTCTCCAATGAAAGCTCATATTTATGAAAGACAACATCAAAGCTCACAATTCAAAGCCTGTGGTTCAAGTTCATGGAAAACCATCTCATTTTTAGCTCATGATCCATACTTAAGAGTCTCATTAAGGATACTTTGGGAATTGTGGTTTGGAATGCCAATAAGTATGTTTAGAAAAGTTTCATAGTTTAAAGTTGATGAAAGAAACATATTGTTTCACAATGTCTTCTCCAATTCCTTAAACTTTGATGGGTTAGTATGCAACAAGTAGTCTTTGGTGAGAATCTCATATCATATGGGACTTAAAATGACAAAACTCTGGTTACTCTTTTTACCTAAAACTTAATGCTCATCATATAATAAAAAATTGGAAATCTAACCATCTTATTATTTCATATAAGCTATATTACCATTTTCAACTAAATCTAGCCCAAAAACATGGTTAAATTTGATTGGCTATCTCTAATTTCCTATAATACCTAAATATCTTAGCCAATTGCCATAATCTAGCATTAAATTCAACATTAACCCAAATAATTCCTATCAGCTGCTTGATTTCAGCATTAAATGTTCTTCTTGCTCCCTAAGATTTGGTCACATTATTAAGAAACCATAACTAGATATCTAAAGTTTCATTATATATCAATCAATTAGTTTATTACTTACTAAAATAGTATTGTAATAGAACCATGGACCAAACATATAATTTCGAAAAGAGGACACTTAGCCAATAGAAACCAATAGTGGGTTATTCCCAACCAACTAATATTCTGATCCAAGCCTTAAATGCATGTCCAAATCTTATTGGTTGAAATTAATCCTCAATTATTATCATTTAATGAAAAGATTAGCTCAATCCTAGCAGCCAAATACTATACCAAAAATAGCAAAATTTCACAAAAGAGATCTTACCATTTTTAGTCAAATCCATAAAAGATATGCTGAATATTCTCTTCAATAATATGCCATCAGCAAGCCAACATCATTTATTTGAACTCCAAGCAAAGACAACTGTGACAATTGTTAACTTTACTGATTTTCCTCTTTTGGCTAAAAAACCAAAACCCACTCAAGAAACCACTCATTCTTACCTAAAATATTTCCTTATTTGCCGATTTTTCTTCAACTAATCTTGATTTTGTTTTAGACTTTGCTCTATATAAAGAGGACTAAGTTAAGCCTTAAACATATTTTTCCTACACATTAGAACCCATCTTAGACAAAACCCTCTCATTCTCTTATTTTTAAATCTTACTATCTTGTTGCCCATATCTCTAAACACCCAAGCACATACTCTTCTCCATTTCTCTTACAAAATCTATTCTCTTAGGCAACACAACACATTACTATAACACAAAACCCCATACAACTTGTCCAGGAACTATAATATCAAATATTTACTATCTTTGTATCCATATCTCTTATATTTCTCAAATATCTTACAAACTCATTTCTTACATAGTATCCATACATGCTTCCAATACATATTTCCCATACATATTACAAATACTATATCCCACAGAGTATCTATATTCCTTCTCATGGAAGGAATAAGCTTTTAATTCTAAAGCTCTTCTCCTAAAAAGAATACATATCTCATATTAAAGTCCTCCTCATGGAAGGCACGAATTTATCTTATGAAATTCATTCTCTTGGAATCCAATATTATTCATACTTCTCTAAGAATTAAAGAGCGTTATCATGGGAAAATTCATTTAAATGCATGATAACGAGGATAAGCTTAACTAGCCTTTGCACTCGGTTGGACATACACTCTTTCCTTCTAGTTGCATCTATTTTCCCATTCAACCTAAAGTCACCATGGAATGACTCATCATAGTATATTGCCTCTCCATTGCTGGACTCATGTTATCACGCTATTGGACTGCCATCACTTCATTGATACTACATGGCTGGAGTTAGTAACATACAAGATAAGTTAATATTTCTCTATCTCTGAAATTACATTATTGAGTATGCGTTAATTCATTATTACTGTATTAGTGGATGCAAATTACTTTAATATTACTATTTAATAAACATGATTTCACTAATGAGCTTATGCATTAATCAATTGATCCCCAATTTCTGGACATATATTATTTGGATATACCTTATTGTGATGAACTTGAACCATGCCAAAGTTGAGCATGGACTATTTTGAACCCCTATCATTGTTGGACATAATTACTAATTATCTAATATTGGAATCACTTAATATACAATCTTTAACTCATCATTCAATCAAAGCTATTACGTTAATACATATTACTTTATTTCAACCATTAATCAAATTTATTATACAAAACATATTATTTATTTCAACCATTACCATTACCATTATCATGATTCTTAGACTTTGGGTTTTATCTATTTTGTAAGTCCAAAAGTGCACCGGAAGCCATTGATCTCTTCGTTCCAATGTTGTGTTCCGAGCTCATCTCTCCAAACAACCCGGGTTTAGCAAGGTCACCCCTCCAGTAGATAACACATGGCTATGCACAAAAAATGAACTCCAACAAACCTATAGTACAATACTGGTACTATTTGTTTACAAGTGCGACTGCTATAAGTTTTATCAAATTATAAGTTTTGCTTTAATGAGAGAGAGAGATTTTTCATTCATGTTTTTGGAAGAAAATGAACAATAAGCATAGCCCATGAAGAGAAATGTTTTTGAGTGATGTTAGGGATACTACAAATTTGAATTCTTATAAACTAATGTGTCATTAATCACAATAAAACAATTAAAATATGCATTTATTAGGTAATTCAAATCCACCAATCTCATTTATTGCCACACTAGTTATGTAGTAAAATTTGTAATAGTTTTAGCACTTTTCTTTTTTATTTTATTTTTCTTTTAAAATACAAATTATTTTTTAATCTATTGACTAATATTTGGGACTCTATTGGTTAAACATGAGGGCATTCTTCCACTTGGGGGCCTTAGGTGATTTCATATAAGTTGCCTATAAGGAGAACACATTGTGAAGAGTAGATTTTGTTGCAATTATTGAAGTTGTTGTACCAAGAACCTACATTAATCATTTTTTTAGTTGTAGTGTTAGACATAGATTGGATATTCATGTATTGAAGAGATTCCTAAGTGGAAGAGTCCAACTAGGTTGATGCTAAATGTGGTTACGATGTCAATAAGATTTTACTATAGGTAGCAATACTAGGACCATGTCAATATTCTTGTAATATGAAGATTCCTCTCCACTTATTGAATTATTTTGTTTGGTTGTAAGTTACAAACCAATGATAGAGTTTTTCCTTGTCATGTTAAATTGGACCATTGCATAACTTGGATTATTCAACTTGGATAATTAGGTAAAATTAACCAAGAGGTATAAAATGAAAAGAAGATAACGTTGAGCTTTTTTTGTTATTAAAAAATTGGTTTTTTTGGGTGTTCCTGAGTAAGAAACATTGTGTGATGGGTATATATCAAACCTAAGTTAGGGGGGTGGGGGGGGGGGGGACAACAAATTAACAGATCTTAGGAATCTTTGCTAGAGATTCCAATAACCAGGTTCATTGGGGAAAAGTTATCATAGAGTGGTTTGAAAAACTATAAAAACAAAAAATCAAAGAAACAAAAAAAAAAAAAAAATCTAAATGTCCATACTTATGGTGTGATGCATGTATCCTGTGACATAAAAAGTGCACAATATTAAGAGTTCTTAAAAAACTTAAAAATTATTATTGTAAGAACCTAAATATCTAACAGCCCAAGCCCACTCACAATAGTGAGTTTGTATGATTCAACTTTGGCCCAAAATCAATAAATTTGTAAGAGAGGGAAACAAATAACAAGAGAGGGCTCAACTCGAGGATGAGAATAAGGAAGGAAAACTTTGTATTATATGATATACAGGTAAATTTCTCAATACAAGCTTGCTCGAGGAGACCAATATTGCACAGAAAAATATATTGTTCACTCTCTTCTCTTAGTGTTCTTGTTTTTACTCTTCTTCTTCTAATACTTCTGTCTTGATCCATTTCTCTAGAAACTTTCTTTCTGTTATATACTATCTCCTACTTTACATCTTGACCCCCCATCTTTACCTAACAAAGTTCTCATCGTGACATATGCCTCTTTAAACATCTAATGAAGGTGGTAGAATGAGCTGCTTAACTGTGAATCATACTATTTAGGTCACTTCCTCATCAATGCAACTGATAAAGTTATTGCTCATCATTTAATGTGGAGGCAATAAGTTACCCCAAACTAAAAACTTCCCCTAAAATCTCTGATTCCCTCTCTCATCAGATCCCTTTTTCCACTTGGAACACCTCAAAGTCCTTTTGACTCATCTCTTCCTTTCCGCAGGCAACCTTCCCCCTTAGGCACGTGGCATCCCCCCACCCATATTGCAACTCTTCAACTTCATCATCGGTCCTCAGGCACCCACAATTATGTATATCAAATTAAGTTGAGGGTTATTATTATTATTATTATTATTATTATTATTATTATTATTATTATAAAAATCAAAAAAAAAAAAGAAGAAGAAGAGTTTTGGCTACAATCTCCTGTAGTGGAACAGAAAAAGGATAGAATTGAATGATAGTTATAACTCCTTACCCTATCTCACTACCAATAAAAGGACATAAGTTGTGTATTAGTTGCAGAAACATCCTTAATATAATCATCTATGTAAGTTTAGAAGTGGGGCCAAACCTTATACGAAAATGACTATTCTCTAGAACCCTCTTGAAATTTGAGATCAAGTACATGATTTTACTCCCTCCGTTCCACTTTGTTTGTCCTGTTTGAAAAGTCAAACTTTTAAGAAAATATCATTTATTGTCTTGTCTATCTTATAAAAATGTATAAGTTTACAAAACTACCCTTAAATAAATTTATCAGCTTTTTAAAAAAAAGTTATTCTTAATGAGGCAACTAAAAAGGTACCCCAATTAGATTGATTTAAAAAAAAAATATCTTAGTTAGTTTTCTTTTCAAATAGTTTTGAAAATAAAGTAGGGGTATAATAGGAACATTAGTAAACTAATAACTTTTATTTTTAGAAACAGGACAATATTTTGGGACATCTCAAAATGGAATAGAGGACAAACAAAGTGGGACGGGGGGAGTAATTTATTTGCTTATGATGCTAATAGCAAAACATCAATATTCCATGTGTGAAGCACATTGTTTTTCGAAAGCGGCCTTAGTTCAAATCTTAGTTCACCATTGGATTTGGAGTGATATTTTCTGAATCACCAAGACAAGGTTAAAGTCATTGGTACTTTTATCATGCATAGTATTCTACTTATACCTAGAAATTGAATAAATATATGTGTGTGTGTAAATTGTAAATCAAGTAATTATGGCTCAGAAATCACTCAGCCAATGACACCCTTAGAATGCATAACACATCACTAGAGCAGAATTAGCAAAATCACTAAGGTTCAAACCACTGACATCTTTATTATGAATAGTACTCATGGTAAATTGAATTTAGGGATAATAGTTCTTACAATCCTAGTGCAATTATACATGCAAAAAAGATGTTGCAACTTGCAACACGGCGTATTACTTATGTATAAAGTTTAAATTGTTTAGGTTTGTTAGATTTTATTAAAATATAGAGAGAAAGAGCATAGAGAGAAAAGACAAAACACAAAGATTGTAAAGATTGTGTGGCTCAACCTATTGGCCTTTGTTTATAAAGGAAGCCTTTGATAACTACATCTTCGTTTGGGAAGCGTGTTTTGCATTTCCCAGTAGTACGTTTTCTTTAGTGAGTCTCATGCATTGATTACGAGACCCATAAACTACTTTAAAAAAAAAAAACAGCTTTAAAACTGAGTCCCATAGTACTATTCACACATTTAAAAATTATATTACTACAATGTTTTCAGTTTTCAGCAATAAGCGGTATCCAAACAGACCTTACATCGTCATTGTAATCTCAATTATATAGCTACAATGAACCCTAAGTAGGGTTTACATAGGAATTAGGAGTTAGGATCCAATTAGCAAGCAATACAATTGGACCTTGGGGGCCAATACAAATAAACTTATTATCTCTAACACCCCCTCCCTAAACTCAAGGTAGAAATTTGATGACAACTTGCATTTTAAAACTCATGAAGATGCCTTGAAGATGTGTTGAAGGATGACCATGAAGATGACTATGAAGATGACTATGAATGGACCAAACAATATGTTTGTTCGTTTGGACCCCTTAAACAGATTGTTTAACCTAATATATTAACCAAGTGATTAATTAGATTAATTATTCAAATATAGGTTAAACACAAATAAGTCATATCATGCAAAGATGCAAAAAAGTAGATAACACCACAATATAATGACCTAGGAAAACCAATCAAACTAACCATTTCAAAGTAAAAACTTGGAGAAGATTTGAAGTTTTTACAAATCCACTATAAGAGAATTGAAGTTTTTACAAAAGATTTAACCACAAATCTAATGCAACCAGTAGTAACTTGCTAACACGATCACGTGCAAGCTTTGAATCCATGGACTCCTTCTCTTCTTGGATTTATTGCAACACAAGCCGGCTTGCTTGTGACTTTGAGATCCCACTCAAATGTCAGATTGATTATAGTCTTTATTGGAAAAACTGGTTTTGCATCTCATACAAAACATGCAGCAGAAGCAACAAACACAGATCTACTTCATTCATGAGAGATAATATGTAACCTTGAATTTTAGAATAAAGAATAGAAAGCGTACCTTGATGCAGTGAAATTTAAAACCAAGACTTGAGAATACCTCTAATCTTCATCTCAATTCCACATGATGCCAAAGAAAAGTGGTCTCTCAATCAGTCCTTTTGTACGTTAATTCTCAAAGAAAGTTCTTCTATTTCTCATTGTGAAGAAAAACTATTTTCTTTCCTTTCATCATACGTACATTTTAACTACCTTGGTAGTTACTTTATTTAATAACTCTTATTAAATAAAAATAGATTATCTAATTGAGTTAGCCTTTTGGGCCTACCTAATTGGGCTTTAGTTTGTGGCTTGAGATGGGAACAAAGGGAACAAATAAGACTCTAGCTCCAATGAGTCTTGAGCTTTTCTGTTAACTCTTGACAAGTCCAAAATTATCATTAATTACATTTAATACCACTATATAAATATAATTGCACTCTAGGCCTTATTAATAAATTATATCCTAAGACTTTAATGATAACATTTGACCCCTCCATGAAATATCTATAGTGAACAAAGTCATAATGAACTGTCACTTTGTAAACAACTATTTTATCCTTGAGTACCCAATTTAATCTTTTAGTTATTCACATTTATTGGAATCCAATTTCAATAAATATAAGTTTTAGTAACTCCTTACTAAAATGGGTGCCTTGAATAACCAGTTTCCATTAAACTTATTTCAAGGGAATATTTTATGTCTCTATAAAAAGAGATTATGGATTCCATCCTAAGAATATGTGCTCCCTCAACACTATGTGTGGTTACCCAACATACTGAGGTTTTGACCGTGAATATTAGATCTCACTCGTGACATATCAAAGTAACCTACATTTCATGATCAGATCCACTACCTTCTCAGGATTGAGAGTCTAAGAAATTAGAAGTATGAGATTAATTATTCAGGTGACAGTTGTTGATTGAATAATTAATATCACAACGGTCCAGTTGAATATGTCTTAACTCTTAAGACACATCAACACATTAACTAGAAGTCTCCACTTCTATGATCAAGACAAATCATCTTAGTTGATGTGTTATAGTCTTTGCAGATGAAATGCCCAATTTCATCACTCATTATGAACTACATTTTTGAGTTTACAAGGAACTTGTGATTTACATCTTCAGTGACTAAATCACATAAATCATATACAATGCATCTCATGGAATATGATAATGTCTCATTAGTTCATTTATAAATAGTCTCATATAATTAAACAATTTAATTATTTATGACATGCCAATAAATTGGATTTTTAGGGCATAAACCCTAACAGTCTTGGCTTCGGTAGATTCTTGTGTAGCTAGAAGGTACAAAACCTCTCAAATCCCATAAAGAGTAATGCACAAGTCTTCTTCAGCACCCTCAAAACGTGGTTATGGTTTTTCTTTTATAAGTGGACAAGTTTAGATAAAATCTTAAACATTTTCACAGGCTTTAGGCCTGTTTAAAAATTCTGTAGAAAACTGTGCCTGCGATTTTCGATTGAGCAAGCCTAATTCTCAATCAGTCGAGAAAGGCAGAACTTCACTTTTCTTTTCTGCAATTAGTTGGACTTCACAACTTTAAGCATTGCCTAAACACTTAGACTAGACATGTTTTATTCTCGGTTTGCCAACACAATACAACAATGATTCTAAATATTTAATTATAAATCTTTAGAACCTAACACATTAAATATGAAAATTTGCGAATGATGACAACAAACAACGATGATCAATGAATGTTAGAAGATAATAAAGGCCTAAGAAGGTTACATTAGTAACCACAGAGGAGCTTTTATGGCTTAAGAATGACTACAATAAAGGCCTAGGGTCCATCGACAAAGAAACCGATGTGATGAAACATTTGAATGAAGGATGTCATAAATGTTGAACCTAATAAAAAAGGGGTCAATTTTTTGTCATTTAGGAGCCTCAAAGGAGGATTTGGAATCTAAAATTATAATCCACATGTAAAACAATGTGTGACATACTCTATTAAAAAAGTCAACTATCATAGTTAAATAGAAAGTCAACGGTCAAAGATTAGTTGATGGTTTGGTTCAAATAGAAGAAAGTCAACAATCTAATCCAAATAAAACTTAGTCAAGTGGTCCACCCAGTGAATCAGTTGGGCTTGAATTAGGTCAAGTTAAACCAACTTGCACTTGGTTACTTATGTGGCACTAGTGCTAACATGGCACATGATACTGATATGGTAGTGCTAGCATGATAGATTTCGCTAACGTGGCATGCTCTAGAAGTTGACACGTGGTCGTGGTAAAGGGGGTTGGTGTGTGATGCACTTGGGGGTGCGTGGAAACAAGTTGTTGATGCGTGGTGAAGCCTAGAGGCACATTGTATTGTCATCAAAATCTTTCAGTGGCGTATGAAGGTTTTATTAAGGTTGATTCTAGAATAGACAATACATGTCTTCCCAGAGCAGCAAGAGCGCAGGAAGTCACAACATAAGATCAAAGGGGGTGCTAGTAGAGACCATCGGGGTGATAGTGTCAGAATTGCATGAAGTTTAACAGGTTAAGGGAAAACGGCATTTTGATCCAGACTCATATATCGTGAGTGTCACCTAAATTTAGGCAAATTCCTTCGTTAAGGCCCCGGAATAGTGTTTTTCTATTTATAGTAGTATTTATGTTGCCTTAATAACTTTTAATTTAAAAGTCAAAACAAGGTCCTGTGTATTTTGGAACGACCCTTAAGGTCAATAGTTTATGATTTTGCATTTAACTCAATTTTGTCATTTTTGGTAAATTTCAGTGTTTTGTCACCTAATCGCATAATTAGTGCGAATTAGGGTTGTAGACGTTTTTCTCAGTATTTATATGTTTTGTAGCAGTCAGAGGCAAGTGAGACTATTGTTAATAAACATAAGACTTTTTGTCAAATTATTTCTTTAGTGAATTCTAGTTTTCTTCTTTTTGTGGATTCAGGAAACCCCCTCGTGGATTCAAGGTTTACTACCAAAAGCTAATAGTTTAGTTTCTATTCCATCAAAAAAGTATCGTGTGTACTTTCTTCAGGCTTCTGCGACATTAGTTGGTATCAGAGCCTTGACTTACCTTGGTCTAATGGCTAACTGGTAAGACAATGACCACCACAACAATGATGGCAGTGATGATGTCAACAACCTAGTCCTCACTAGGGTTGAGTTATTGATTTTTGTGATGAAAATCAATAGTTTCATGAATCAACCCAACAGACTCTGGACTAGATACAAGAAGCACTTACCACCCTGCTTAATCGAAACCCTAATCGTGATGACGAAGAGTGACGTGATGACCAAGCATATGGCCTTCCTTATCGCGGTCCACATCGGAATAGGCAGTAAGACTACAACGAAAAGAACAGTAAGGACAATGAGTATGTAGAGAGAGTCCTTGGGAATCATTGTGGTCTAGTGAGGGCTAATGGCCGAGATTATCAAGAGCAGAGGGACTATCAAATGATAGTAGAGTTACCATCCCTTAGTAGTAATGTCTCCATTGAAGAGTATCTAGATTGGGTCAGTGAGGTGGAGAAGTTTTTCGATTATATGGGTATTGTAAATGACAAACAAGTGTGTTTGGTGGCTTACAAATTGAAGGGAGGAGCATTTGCCTGGTGGGATTGTGTTCAATTAAACCATACATGTGAACAAAAGCTTTAGATTAATGGCAGATTTGTTCTTACCACCATATTACCAGCAGAAGTTGTTTAGATAGTACTAGGATTGTAGGCAAGGTACTCAGACAAGTAATGAGTACATGGAGGAGTTTGACAGATTGACAAATCACAATGATTTGGAGGAAACTGAAGATCAACAGATATTTAGATTTGTACACGGGTTACGGGTTTCCATCCAAGATTAGGTATCCTTACAAACCCAACGCAAGAAAATAGAATATCAGCATCTCAGGGCAGGTTTGAAGTTTTCCAATCGCATCTCAAAGTTATCCAGTTCCACTACCAATAAAGGTAAACAACCCATCTTTACACCACAATTATAAACCTTGGTTAAGGAGAATAGTGGTGTTAACTAGTCCATAGTGGAAGTAGTAGGTTCCGTAGCCGAGCCGATAGCAAACGCCAACCCTTATACTAGCTAGGCCAATTGGGGAATAAATGCTACAAGTGCGGAGAACTAGGACATCGATAAGTGAGACATAATGAATCTGGTGGTGGCAAAAGAAGGCGAAACAAAAGGCGTACAGAAGGGTGAAGAGTTGTATAGTGATGCTGATCTATATGCCTATGATCCCAATGAGGTCTAAGAAGATGAGGAAGGCATTCCATTACGGAGGTCTTTGGTGATTCAAAGGTTGTTGCTCACATCGAGGGTGGGATACGATGATCAACGAAATGAGATTTTTCGAGTACGAAGCACCATCAGTAAGAGGGTATGTGATTTAATCATTGACAATGGTAGTGTAGAGAACATCGTGTCAAAGAGTTTGGTTACCAAGCTGGGATTGAAGACAAAAAAATCAAGAAAGGTACGAAAAATCTTGTTACCTAAAAATGTCGTGTTACTTTTTCTATAGGTAAATGTTATGTAGATGAAGTCATTTGTGATGTTGTTGAAATGGATGCATGTCATTTAATATTGGGTAGACCTTGGCAGTATGATGTAGATGCTACTGATAGGTGTAAGGATAATATATACGTGTTATTTAAGAATGGCAGAAAAATTGTCCTTGGTCCTATTAAGGAAGGCATTGTACCCAAAACTTCTAAAGTGGAGGGGAAGTCATCACTTCTCATAGTTAACAATAAGGATGAGTCTGACAGGGAGTGTTAGGAGTTGAAATAGGTTATGCAATAGTGGTGATGGATGAAGAGCTAAAGAAGGTTGCTGAGAAACCTGAGGCAATTCAACCATTAATCAAGGAGTTTGAAGAGCTATTTCTAGAGGAACTGCCTACAGGTTTACCACCAATGCGCGATATCCAGCATTGCATTGATTTAGCTATTGAAGCTAGTCTACAGGTTTACAAGAGCAGGTGGACGAGCTTCTAAGCAAGGGGCAGATCAGGAAGAGTATAAGTTCATATGTAGCACTAACATTATTAGCATCGAAGAAGGATGGGAGCTGGCGTATGTGTGTGGGTAGTCGAGCCATTAACAAGATCACAATTAGGTATCAATTTCCTATTCCCTGACTAAATTACATATTTGATATGCTGAGTGAATCCAAGTGTTACACCAAGCTGGGTCTCAAGAGTGGGTAACATTAGATTCGAATCCGACCTAGAGATGAGTGGAAGACAGCTTTCAAGACAAAAGAGGGGTTGTATGAGAGGATGGTGATGTCTTTCAAATTGTCTAAAGCTCTCAAAACTTTCACAAGGCTTATGAATCAGGTATTGAAACCATTTATTGGGAAGTTTGTGGTAGTTTATTTTGATAATATCTTGATTTACAGTAAGATAGAAGAAGCCCACTATAATCATGTGCAAGAAATATTGATGGTGTTGCAGGCTAATGAGTTGTATATCAACTTGAAGAATTGCAACTTCTTGACTGATAAGTTGCTATTCTTAGGGTATGTGGTCAGTGTGGATGGAATTCATGTTGATGAGGACAAGGTCCGTGCAGTTAGAGAATGACCAACCCCAAAGACAGTGAGTGATGTGTGAAGCTTCCATAGGCTAGCAATCTTCTATCGAAGGTTTGTTCGAGATTTCAGTAGCATGGTAGCCCCTACAATGAGTGTCTAAATAAGGGGAGGTTCTCATGGGGAAAGGAGGCAGAACAGAGTTTTACCTTGATCAAGGAAAAGTTTAGCATTGCTCTAGTTTTGGCATTGCTTAACTTCGATAAGGTGTTCCAAGTGGAGTGTGATGCATCTGTGGTTGGCATAGGCACTATTCTTTCACAAGACAATAGACCAATAGCATTCTTTAGTGAGAAAGTTTGTAATGCTCAAAGTAAATAGTCGGCCTATAAGCTGGAGTTCTTTGCTGTAGTACGAAGCCTTAAGCATTGGGAGCACTACCTGATTTCGAAGAAGTTTGTATTCTATACAGATCATCAAGCATTGAAGCACATGAACAGTCAAGTTGGCATTAATCAGATGCATGCTTGGTGGGTAGCTTATATACAACGCTTCCATTTCACATTGAAGCACAAGTCTGGTGTCATTAGTAAGGTGGCAAATGCGCTCAGCAGGCAAGCATCTTTGTTGACCACACTACATACTGAAGTTGTAGGGTTTGATTGCCTCGAGGAGTTGTATGATAATGATGATGATTTTGGTGATATTTAGGGTAAGTGTCAACAAATTCATACTACTGTCAATAGTATGTACATCTAGGGTGGTTTCCTATTTCAGGGTAATAAATTATGCCTCCTTAAAAGTCCATTGAGGGAGCAGATTATTAAGGAGTTGCATGGTAGAGGTTTAGATGGACACATGGGTAAAGATAAGACTAGCACTGGTGGAGGAGAGGTATCATTGGCCCTAACTCAAGCGGGATATTGGCAATCATGTGAGGAAGTGTCCAATCTACCAAACTGCCAAGGGTCAATTTTAGAATACTGGTTCATACATGCCCTTACCCTGTCCACAAGCACCTTGGGAAGATCTATCTATGGACTTTATAATGGGTCTACCTCGAACCCAACGGGGTATGGATTTTGTTTTTGTTGTGGTTGACAGGTACTCGAATATTTCCCATTTGATAGCATGCAAGAAGACTTCAGACGCTACTCGAGTGGCCAATCTGTTCTTTAAAGAAGTTGTGCATTTGCATGGAATGCCAGAGTCCATCACCTTTGACTATGATACCAAGTTCATTAGTCACTTCTGGCAAACCTTGTGGAAGCATTTTGACACTTCCTTGAATTACAGCAACAATAGTCATCCTCAGACTGATGGCCAGACAAAATGGTTAACTGAACTTTAGGGAATCTGATCCGGTGTATCTTAGGAGTGAAGCCCAAGCAGTGGGATCTTGCACTATCCCAAGTAGAGTTTGCTTACAATAGCTTAGTCAGCAGAAGCACCAGTAAGTCTCCATTTGCCATCGTCTATTGTGTGCCCCTAAAACATGCTTTGGACTTTGTACTTTTACTTGAGTTTCCAGGAGTGAGTCAAGCTATAGAGAATATGGCTGACTGTATTCAAGCCATGCAAGAGGAGGTGGGGCAGAAACTTGTAGCTACAAATTCCAAGTACAAGGAAGCTACTAATAAGAAGAGGCGTGAGAAGATCTTCAATGTTGGGGATTTAGTATTGGTCTATCTTAGAAAAGAGAGGTTTCTTATTGGTACCTAAAACAAGTTGAAGGAAAAGAAGTTTGGCCCATTTTAGATTACTAAGAAGATCAACAACAATGCTTATGTGGTTGCTCTTCCTCCAGACATGAGCATTTCTTCTACCTTCAATGTTGCTGACTTGTATGATTATCATCCTTTTAATGAACCAGATAATAAGAACGCGGGTTTGAGTTCTTTTCAAATGGGGGAGGTTGATATAGAACAGACAACACATGCCTTCCTAGAGCAGCAGGGGCGCAGGAAGTCACAATGCAAGATCAAAGGGAGTTGCCAGTAAAGGCCATCGAAGTAACTGTGTCAGAATTGCATGAAATTTGGCAAGTTGAAGGGAACCAAAATTTTGATCCAGACTCAAAAGTCATGAGCGCTGCCTAAATTTAGGCAAATTCCTTCTTTAAGGCCTTGAAAATAGTGTTTTTACTATTTATAGTAATATTTGTTTTTCCTTAATTACTTTTAGTTTAAAAGTTAAAATAAGGTCCCATCTATCTTAGGATGACCCTTAAGGTTAGTAATTTATGATTCTGCATTTAACTCAATTTCTCCATTTTTGGTAAATTTCGGTATTTTGTCACTTAATTGCGTAATTAGTGCGAATTAGGGTTTTAGACGTTTTTCTCAGTATATATATGTTTTGTAGTTGTCAGAGGTAAAGGAGACTATTATCAATAAACATAGACTTTTTGTCAAATTATTTCTCTCATGGATTTTAGTTTTCTTCTTCTTGTGGATTTAAGGAACCTCTTGTGGATTCGAGGTTTACTATTAGAAGCTAATAGTTTAGTTTCTGTTTCATCAAGAGAGTATCATGCGTGATTTCTTTAGGCTTTTGCGACATCAATTAGCTTGAGATCTACCAATTTTTATGTGTGGTGTTGCAATTAGAGACCTCGAGAAGGTAGATCTGACATTAATAGTGGTCTTGCGACGTTGTGGTCAGTTTTGACGATGGCAAATGGCACTGAAGTTCCTCTAGCAGTGGTGGAATGATGTCAGAGAGTTTTGACAGTGATTAAGCGAGGTTGGAGAAGATGACGACAACTAATAAACACCAAGAAAGACAAGGCTACGCTGAAACACTCGATGGCACCAGAAGAATAAAGTTGTGACTTCAATACCATGTTAGATTTTATGAAAATAAAGAGAAGAGAGTATAAGGAGAAGCAAGAGAATGCAATGATTATGTGATTCAATCTAATGACCCATGTCCATCAGTCCATGGAGGAAGACCTTGACAGCTACATCTTCACAATAATCTCAATTGTACAGTTACAATGAACCTTAAGCAAGATTTATATATGAATTAAGAGCTAGGGTTATGTACATTCATAGGCTAAGTAATACAATTGAAGCCAATATACATAAACCTAATATCTCTAACGATGCTTATTTAGTTTCTCTCAGTAACAAGTATGTCAATGTAAATGGTGGTACTTCAATCATAAATACAAAATTTGAGCTAATCTTTCAATATCTGATTCTATAAGCAAATTTCTGTGTGGTCAGTCATCATAATATCCTGAGGAAGTTAAATGCTTACAATGGGTTGGCAGGGGATTGATTTCTATTTGTGATTAACCCAATCATATATTTATTGTCTTGAACCAATGGTTAAACCGGAAGCCAACTTAATTTAAAATTTCCACTCAAAGTTTTTTTTTTTTTTTTTACAAGGGTTGACCATATCGGTCCTCAACGTGGAAGGTATTCTAAAAAGTGGGTTGACAAACTGCAGTCTTACGGGGCTTCATCCACGAGGAGCAAATACTAGAAATCTGTGTCATATGCAGAACTATTATATATTTCAACATCTCACTCAAGTGTCTTTGTAGACAGGAACCACAAAAAGTCAAAGATGCCTTTCAGGTCTAATGGAATCGATGCCACACCTAAACTTGCTACGGAAAATTGATTACTTTTTTTTTTTTTCTCCCACAAATTTTTGGAACAGTGAGTGCTTTTCTCATATATCTTTTCAAGTGCTAGACTTGATGCCACACCGAATCGTATTGAGGAAAATTTGACTACTTTTTTCCTCATAATCTTTGGAAATTGAGTGCTTTTTCCTTCCGGGTCTTTAGAAGTGCTATTTTTCTCTTTTATCACTTTCCCTACATAGATGGGATACGCATAGATTTCTGTGTTACGATCTTCTATTAATTAATTTGAGTGCCTAGGCATGTTTGGAGGGTATCTCATCAGATCACTTTCGTACAATACGTGAAACTCATATTTTGCTAAAGAAAAATTTCATAAAACTCTATCATAAGATACTTTTTGCTTATTTGAGCCTGCGTAACGCTTTAAAAACTTGCCAAATGTATTACATATTTACATTGATAATTACATTTGTCACTAGGTTTATATTAATGAATGGCACTTCAAAAGTCAATCAAGTTCATTAGACAGATTATGAATCTCTAGCTAAAGTTTTTAAGATATTTTATTCATGAAAATTCTTAAAATAATATTCACTTATTTTAAATTAGAGGACTTGGTTTGTCACGTCAGTAGTAAATAAATAAAATTTTAAATATTCTAGAGTATAAAAAAATCCTAATCCATTGAACCATAATGGTTCCAAAAGGTCCCGTACCATAACTAGCTGTGGCCAGGCCAAGTCCAAACATTTAACCTACTCAAAACATGGATGCATCCATAAATATGGGCTTCAGTGGCCAGTAGCCACCACTTTAGACCAAAGGTACTGATATATACGTGAGCTAACATAGGCACTAATTATCTATAGAACACTGAATAACGTACCATCATTCTAAAGGAAGATAGTTCTTGATTATGAATAAATGCCCAAGAAAAATTGTTGGTATGGTGGGAAACAAAAATGGAAAGAACGTCAAATTTTGATGTCACACTAGGAATTTAAGGATCTCACTTTTGAAAGATTAGATAGGGATATTACATTTCAGGTGGCCATTCCTTTTCATCCTCCACAGCCATATCATCACCTCTTTGATGCTTATACAAATAAGACTTCCACTACTCACTAATTACCAGAGTTTTTCAGATTCATCGACATGGTTGCGTTTTTCCACCTTTAATTTGGCGAAGATCAAGTTTAAATATATATATGATATAGCCATATAGGCTAGCTGCATTAGCCCTAATTTGTATTACGAGGGAAAAATGAAAATTGAATTGAAACTTAAGAAGATACTTGTGTACATCTTTTATATATATATATACGATGAACTCAAATTACACCTGAGGTTTTTAAAAAATATATGGTTAAAAAGAAAACACAATTTTTTCATATCATCATAAAATATTTACCTAATTAATAGCATCATTATTATCTCTCTCTTATTAAATACTTCTTGTGTCTATTTTTCTGTCTCTTTATTAAGTCTTTCACCGTGATCCATTTTTCATCTATCACTTTCCTCATCTATTTTTACAAAATGTTCAAACAAAATATTAACAGCAGGAGCTATAATTAGCATCAGACAATTATTGCCATGTCATCAATTTAAAATCATTTCGGTGATGATGATTTTGACGGAGATCCTTCTAGAGTTAACATTTTCATCTAGTTATCCTTAAAGTCATCAAGAAGGCAGTTAGCAATTTTGCATTATGGATTTTGTACTTTCTTTTCTTTAAGAACTGATTTAAATTGAAGCCTAATTGAAATAGACATTAGAAACCCACTGATATTTATATTTTTCATTCGAATAACTCTGATATTTACATTAATTTGTAAAAAAATAAAAGGAAGAAGAAAAGTGATACAGTATTGAGTTAGGAAATAAAAAAGAGAAAGAGGTTGAAAAAGTAAAAAAGGAAGCATGTTTGGGTAGAAAAAAAGAGGATTGATTGTAGGAAAAAGATAGATGCGTTTATTGAGGCTAGGAATACGAGATAAGAACAAAACATTAATTTTAAACTAACGACATGCCCATAGTTTATTTTTAACCATTAAGGCCTTGTTTGGTGAGCAAGTTCTAAACACATTTTCACATTTTAAACAACCTTACACACATTTCAACATACTTTTTCATCTATACGTATATTAAAAACACTAAAACAACATTATTCAAATTCCTCTATCAAACGGACCCTAAATGTTTTTAGAATTTATGGTATAAAAATGATATAACTCTTATGAAGTTAAACTATGTGTAATTATCATCGCACACTTGTGGCACAATGGCTACTCTACAAATATATGTGTTTATGAGGTGTAGGGGGATTAGGGTTAGGATTCAAGTCTTTAAGAGGAAGTTTTATACACATATATAAAAAAATTAGTAGGTATAATTAACTTGAACTCATCTCTCTCTCTCTCTCTCTCTCTCTCTCTCTCTCTCTCTCTCTCTCTCTCTCTCTATATATATATATATATATATATATATATACACACACACACATTAATTTTTTTTTTTTAATTTATAATTCGATACTTACAATAGTGAGGGAGATTTGAATTTTTGAATTTCTTAAAAGGACCAGGAGGTGTTAATCAATTAAGTTATAAGGCTCTTAGCAATTAACTAAATATTCTTATTGAACCAAGAGTCTTATATTCATGTTATCCTTTATTAAGAGAACCATAATTTGAATTTCACTTCTTTCATTATTTTAACCATTGAATTATCCCAAAAAAATATCTTATATATTTGGCTGTAATTGTATGGATTTTTTTTTTTCTTTTTATTTTTTGTTTGTTGAGGAAAACAATAGTAGTATGGACTTAATTAGATGCCATTAACAACTGCTTTTTTTTCTTTTTGGTTGCTAAAATTAATGGCGTTAAGGTGTAAATGAGCAAGACATTGCTGTAAATGATTCTCTTTTAAGTCTCGGTTGTAATAATAATTTCATGGGTTTGGTTCCAATTAGTTCTGTGACATTATTGTGTAGACATACAACAACATCATTCCACGATACAGCTAACTGAATGAATTAAGCCACTTAATTTCATGAACTGAGAGACCCTTCACCTACGCCCCATCATTTCAGACATGTCTACACCATTGGAGACCCCTTTCATTCTTTCTTGATTGTAATGATGAAGTTTATTTGGTAGAAATTAAATCAATAATCAAATAATTAAATGGGTCCTTAATGGGATAAAATAGGATTGTAGGAAGATAAAACTACGTTCAAAACATTTGAAATTATAATTATATATGTTGACGGCAAATCCTAAAGGCGAGTACGTGCCCTGATATTCAATATTCCATTTGATGTTAATTAAGATTTTAATTTTAGGTCATCTTTTCAATATGACAGCTACCAAAGCTAGTTGTTCAACTTCAACGACCAATGACTCAGAGAATAGTAAGATTTAAAAAAAAAAGAAAAAAAAAAAGAAGAAGAATTTTCTTGTAGAATTAATAATAAGAAATGGTCCATGTAGAATTGAACATCCAAATTCAAGTTCCAGATGTATCATGATTTTAATATGCTAAGTAGTATTGATGATCACCACATCATCTCTCTTTTGCTAATAAGAGTCGGTGACTGTTAATATAATTTGGCAATGAACACGACAGTGAAAGTTATATAATATATGTTGGCGGACCTCAGAAAATATATGTCATAATACCCATAATTTTCTATTAGTTTAGATGAGAAACTGATAGCCACAAAACTTGCCGTACAAATTGGAAAAGTGACCCATTGACGTATATTATATTATTTCAATCTTTGTTATTATGAATATTGTAATAGATTTTCTCCACTTCAACAAAATGGGTTATGTAAAAGTTATTAGCTATGATGGTTTTGAAGATTTGCATATTTGATCATTGTTAGGTGTTGAAAGTACTGCTCATTTAACTTTCCGTCAAACATTTCTTCTCCACACTCTAAATATTATTTCCTGGCTTGCTCAAAGGTGGGAAGTCTGATGATTTTTGTTTAGTTAGGTCATTGTTTTGGAAATTATTGACTACTTCGTTAAATTAACCTTGATTATTTATATTACACCAGATTGCTTAGTTTTTCTTTTTTTATCGTGTAGCCCCTCTAATCTAATAGGTTTGAACTTCGCCTTTTTCTGAAAATGGAATTGCAAAATGTTGGTCTAGTAAACTATAATTAATATATATCGGACAATAATAGCCAGAATTCAGAGTAGCGACCAAAAGGAGAGTTTGAGAAAAGTGGAATGAACTTTCTGGCGACACAAGATTAAAAAATCATTACTTTTATTAATTATTTATATAAAAAAAAAAATAAAGCGAGTTATCTTGTATATGACACAATCATGTTGGACATGAATTTTTCCCATCACAACGAAAGAAAGAAAGATCCACTTATCACCGATTATATATACTACTATAGAATTGGCTTGTTGTGTGGGAAAAGACTCCCATAGTCCCATTGGCTTAGCAGCAGATTTCTTCAAGAAGCAATATGTTTTTGTAGACTGTTGTCATAAATTATCCAATGTTCCCACTCCACGTGTTTGTAATTGTACCCTTAAGAAGCACCAAGAGCTCAAATACCTACGTAGCCTACCACTAATTTGACAATTTCCTTGTAATCTATTATTATATTTGATGTTGTATTTGACTAATATCAGTGTATGTATGTAATGCAACTATACGCGTGTAATGGTTTCCAATTTCTACATAATTAATTGAGTGCGTCGGCATGTAACCATTGACTTTTTTTTTATTTGCCAAAATACCCTTTGCCATGCTAGTCAGCAAAGCTGTTTTCACAGTCTTTGGGTTGGCAATTAAGTCAGATTCAGACAGACATTAGCGGGCACTTTGGTCCTTGAAGCAATTCAAAAGTCACAGCTCAAACCCTTCCCTTCCAAGTTCACATATGAGTTAGTGTATAATTCTCATGTCACTATCCCAATTGAATTGCCACCCCCACCACCACCCCTAACCGTCATTCTAGGCTAATGATCCCGTGCTTAAATCTGACCATACAAAACTCACATCACACTCATCCATCACCACTGGATCATCATCAAACGATATCAAAGCTATAACCATCAAAAATGAACATTTTAAAGGTGTTTGCACAAACACATAAAGTACTAAAAATTAAATGAACGAACCGTAACGTCCATAAATAACAACACTACTTTGGTTAATTAGCCTTGCTTTCTATTTCTATTTCTATCTCCGTCTCTCTCACACATATTCTTCAAAAAAAATGAACCGCTTTCACCTCAGCCTCCTTGTTGCTCTTCTCCTTCTATTTACTCCAAGGTTTTACGCAGCTCGGTCAAGCTTTCCAAGCCCCTCCACCGCAAGGCAACAAGCTTTTCGTCCCAAGACGAACGCACCCTTTGCAAGCCAAGCCGGAGAATTCGAGTCAGAGAAGCGAAAGGTGCCTACAGGTTCGAACCCATTACACAACAAGCGATTGTTGTGAAGTTTTGGGAACATAAATTAACCTATGTTCAGATAATATATCTTTTTCTATATATGTTACATAGAATTTACAACATCTTATTTTGTTATTCTAGCGAATTTGAAGTAACTGCTATTCTATCCCATATTTAGCTTCTAGAATACCTAGTTTGGTTGGTAGAGATGTTGTACAGAAGGTAAACAAGAATGTTTGTAAAACCCATATATATTTTTGAATTTTATAGCTTTGTTTTATTGATATTGTTATTATTTGTAGGCTTTGTATTCTTATTGTGAAAAGGTTCATATATATGCAAAACCTAATGGAGCGAGCTTCATTGGATTGGTTGTATTCTTCGGGAAGGTCCATTTTCGAATTAAGATGCATCAACTGAGACCAAAAAGTGGTCTGATGGCCTCGGTTTAATTAGTTTCCAAGAATGCAATGCTAACTATGATTGTTTGTTACCATAATTATATGAAGCCTAAATTTTTCCTGTACAAATGTTTTCTTGGTAACTACACCCTAAGAATTCTGCCATATGAATTAATGATTGGTATTGAATGTTATTTTTATCACAACTGGAAATGATCTTAAAACAGCTACGTGCATTAGTAGCTAGTCCAGTATCGATCAAAGTTACAGATTTAGGTTTGTCATATCATTGCTCGGGTGACAGATGACCCAATTGGGAATTTATGTTTCTTGTAATGTTTTATTTTTTTTATTTTAGGTCTGAGAGTTTCTGATGCTGAATCAGTTATACAAACCCAGTTCACGCACATCTAGGATATAGGCCCCCCTTGTTTGAATGCATAGTGTAAATACCCATTATTTCATACAACCACCACATATGCCATTCATTAGGATTTAGGAAACCCCTGGTACAGAAAGGAATATATGTTGGTTGTAGGGTTCAACATGCACTCTCTCCACAACAAAAGCTAGCACATCATGTAATGCTGCAATTATAGCCTCCCATTGTTGTACACACCTAGTTACCTACAGTCTGCAAAAAACACGGTTTCATTTATAATTTTAAAATAGTATTTTAGAGATAATTTCAGTTTTATGTCTTGTACACATAGTATATGACTATCACCACTCAAATGATAAATCTCACTATTGTTGTACTTATTGAAGCTAATGAAACCGGCTTTCTCCAGAATAAGAGGGTAATTTATAAACCAAAGGTACAAGTATGAAAGCAGGCAACTCCCTGCATATGTTGCATTAAGTGTAGAGGAAAACAAGCTGGTAACTGGTTGTCAAGGTGGGTGGTCCATAGAGTATTAGTGCACACACTGGCTACAGCACCCCACCTGCCTTTATGTGTGCGCATGTCATATTTGAACCTAGTTGAACAAATTATTACTAAGTTGAAAGACAAATAAGATGTTATTGCTAGCCCTTTTAAAGCCAAAAGAACGAAAAGAAAGTAAAGGGGGAAAAAAATTAAAAAATATGTTAAGTCATTTGATGAGAAATACATTGCTTAAGTAGTAGTGGGTCCAAAGGGTCGGTCTGCTGGTGTCGTCTTGACAACGAATCATAGCACTACACGTTTTCCTTAGAACTCTTGCTTAATAGTTGAAACCCGTATGTCACTACTCACTAGCAATAGAATATTTCTTCACCTTCAAATCGAGATTGAGATTTCAAACTCTTGGACGAAGTGAATTGGATTAAAACGGTCATGGAAATATCCGCTCCTTAACTACTTTCGGGTGTAGATTTCGCAAATTGGCTTCACCTTGGGCAAGATTAATTAGGAAGTTGTTAAATTGATGTCACAGAAGTTAAAGGAAAACAAAAATGTTGCTTTTTGAATAGAAAAAGAAGGTAAATAAGTTTCTGAATAAAAACTAGAATCCACGAGGGGTTCATTGGATTCACAAGATAATTGGGTTTTGAATCTACCAAAGAGAAATATACAAAGTCTATATTTTTTATAAATCTGAAAAATAAAATGTTTTGGAAGCTACAATATGTTTAAATAGTAAAAAAGAAAAACTAGGGCGGCTACGAAAAACTCCAAGAAACCTTAATTTACGCTAATCACGTAATTAGGTGGCAAAATAGTAATTTTTGCTATATATAGCAAAATTGAGATAATTGAAAAAATTGAAAATACTATCTCTAAAAGACGTACAAAAATAGAGAGGAGCTTATTCTAACTTTTAAAATAAAATTTATTAAAAAAAACAAATATATACTAAAAATAGCAAAAACATTGTTTTTGGGGCCTTAACGAAGGAATTCGCCTAAATTTAGGTGGCCATCAAAATTTTGAGTTTGGATTAGAATGTCATTTTCCTTCAACCTGTCAAATTTCATGCAATTCCAACATCGTCGTCTTGATGGCCTCTACTGGAACCTCCCATTGATCTGGCACTATGACTTCCAGCGCCCTTGCTACTCTAAAGAGGCCTGTGTTGTCTGTTCTACATCATAAGCACTAAATTTTACTTGAGTAACAATATACTTGGGATTTTATTGACTTGGAGGGATTAAGGTGAATTTTACATTGATTTTCGGAAAATATTACCCACTCTTTGATAAGAGCAAAGTCTCAATCAATATTTTCAATCAAATGTGATTTTATCAATACATAGGTATTTGAATTTAGCCAAGACATATACAAAGGTCAAGCTATTAAGACATGTTAATTTGGAGTACACAATATCCACATGTAATATGTTGAGCTCCAAACAATTCACTATAATCAACAAGTTACGATTGTCTCTAACTCAAGTTTTCTCACACAACTTGAGCATATGCAACAAACTTAGACAAATATAATATAGATATACATACATTATGTACAATGCTATCATGAAGAGCAAGAAAGTAAAAAAAAAAACATTGTCAACGTCCAAGGGTATGGCCCAACAAGGTACAAGAAATGTAAAACAGACATTGTCATTCCCACGGAATGCGGCCCAAGCAAGGTGCATGACAGATAAAAGGTACATGGAGAGGAAACCGTAATATAATGCTCTAGAGAAGAGGCTAGAAGAGAGGGTGACAGAAAACTACTCGAGGAGGCTAGGTCTTCTAATATACTGAACATTGCCCTTTTTGGGCTTGCATCCCTTGCCTTTGTTGCTTGTGCCTAGAAGGTCATGCCCTCGCTCCAAGCATCCTTGATCCACTCCAAGCATCCTTGATCCATCCGTGTACATGCAATAAACAAAGAGAGCAGCTAGTAGATAAGCAAAGGAGATAATAAAGAGGTAAAGAAAGCATGTAAAGAGACACACTGGCAAAGAGAGCCAAACAAGGGCAAACAAACATGTTATCAAACAAAAGGGGGTGTCTTAGGAGGACAAATGTAGGTTTAGATTGGGTGTCCATAGTTCCATGAGATTGGAGTATGGATGACACACATGCTATCAAACAAAATTCCTATAAAGGACTCGGGATCTTGTGTATCAAAGACGGGTGTGAACCGTTATGAGATAGTAGGAATTAGGCTTAATGACACAAGCAAGTAAGGACTTATGTATGAAAATGTAGGCAAGCGTGCAAAGATGCAAAGAAGCAAAGAAAGTCAAACATGTGGCTCAAGGTCAACAAGACAAGCATAACATCATCACACGAAGCGAAGAAAGGTGTGTATCAAGCATACCAACATCACAAAGATGTGCCTCACAAGCGGTCACATCCAACAAGCCATAAAAGGGATGGATGAAACTGCACAAGCAAGTGGCCCCAAAACACTAACAAGTAAAAGCTCACGGATGGCACAAAGCATGGTAAAGCCTACATCTAGACAGGCATAGAAGCAAGCAAGCATACACATTCATAAAGGAAATGATCCAAACCCTTTGATATAAGTTTAGGTGTATGGATGTAGGCTTAGACCGCAAAATCTATATCTACACACTACTTAAAGGGCCAAAACACAAGAAAGAGGTACATCAAGAGACAAAAAGGCTATGGAAGCACATGGCATAGTAGCCAACATGTAGATCTAGACACATGAACGTAGCATAGAGCACACATAGATATAGATCCAGGCATAAACATGGCAAGGAGCATATAAACATGTAGATCTAGGCATAAACATGGCAAAAAGCACCTAGGCATGTAGATCTAGGCATAACACAATATTTAGCCATATCCTAGCCCAAGAAGGCTAGGCCAACATCATTAATGCAATAAAAGATGATAGAAAGTAAGGAGACATGCTAGAAAAACTATAAAACATGCTAGGAAGCAAGATAAAACAAAGATATACTACAGAAAGTAATAGAGCATATTATAAAACAAGATAAAGTAAAGGGTGTAGATTGTAGCTAAAAAGCTTCATCTACACCCTTAGGACCTCAAAACCAAGGTCCTAAGACCAAGGAGAGGAAAAAGAGTGCAAGAATTCTACCTCTTAATTGTTGAGAAAATAGAGAAAACAAAGGTTTTTGGATGTGTTTAAGAGAAAATTTAGAATGGAAAAGTGAGAGAATCTGTCTAAAAAAAGTGCTCCAAAATGCCCAAAATCATTTTTTTTTTTTTTAAATCTGGGGTCTGGGGGTATTTATAGGCCAAAAGTGACCCTTCAGCTTCTAGCGGTCACTTAGTGGCAGTCGATTGGAACTGGTGACCTTTTAGTGGCCGTCGGGGTCCAATGTTGACATCAGCAATCTAGGCTTCCTCCTAGTTCGGCTTCAGATGCATATTTGAAGGCCTTGCCAAACTTGATTGACCAATCTTGGTGTCCCTAGAAGTATCTTTATGTCTAGTTTCCAGAACACTAAAGAAATTGAAATTCCAACGGTCATTAAAGGTTATGGCCTCGGGAAGCGAGCTGACACTCTTTGCACAGTTTTCAGGACATCTCAACTATTTTAACTTCGATTTTGACCCATGAGTATTCTTTGGAAAGGAATTCAATAATCTTCCCAATGACGCTGGTCTCAACCTGTTCCGACGGTTGGATCAAAATTAGAGTTTTTAGGGCTTTTAGGAGTCAACCTCAGGTTAAACTGAGTCAAAGTTGATAAAAATTACCGAGTAGCTCAAGTTTGATGTAGAAACATGATAAATGTTGTTTTCGAATGATTTTGACAAGCTTTGAATTTCAGTCAACCCAAGGTTGACTAAGGGCATTTTCGTTAATTTGACTTGAAATGGCATTTTGAGTGCTTCGATGTCCGAGCAAATTGTACCATGTCAATCTAGATGTTTCCATGACCCCATGGAAGAAAGTTAATATTTTTGAAATTTTCGAGATTTGGCACGTAAATTGAAGGCAAACAAAATATGGAATTTACAACAGTCATCAAATTTCCTTGCAATGCGGCCTAGGGAGTAGTAAGAACAATGGCGAAGCCCAATCAAAGGAACACAGTTAACTTTGAAGGAACTATTGACCATGCCTGCAATGCACCACCATTCCACCACCCATTGGACACCCAAGGTGGAAAGACGCTTCAAGAACTCTATGAACTCAGTAGGGTCCATCTCTTTGTTTGTAAGCCTGTAGTCATGATAATGCTTTGGTTAATATTGAATATGAGGGACAAAGGGAGGTTGAAGCAGTCGAAGCCTCTCATATAGCCAAATCTAAAAGAAAAGAGAGAAAAGAGAGAGAAAAAGAAAGCATGAGTTTTGAGTGGAAAAAGGAAAGAGAAAAGAAAGAGAGAAAAATAATGAACAAAGATGATATAAGGAGCCTCAGTGGATTGAATACCGAAAGGCGATTCATTATAAAAATGAGAGGAATTTTACTAGGTTGAGAACCTAGGCAAAAGTTAGAGATCATACCTAAAGGAGGAGAGGGCTCCCTGTAAAGAAAGTTGCTTCCCCTCTATGAACAACTTCCAAACCATTAAGAGTTTCGGCCAGGATCATGCATAAGGGACTTCCCCTCTCTAGATTGATGGCCATCAAAAGCATCATTTGATCCACATAAAGTGCCTCGTGCACTAAGAAGTACCTTCCAGAAGGCATAAATAAAAGACATTAAGATAGTGAGAGTGTTGTACCCTAGCCAAGGGAATATTATGCTGAGAAAAGAACATGAAAACCATTTAGATGTTTAGCTTGTTAAGCCAACACCACATTTGTGCCTGAGCCAGAGCAATAGGAATCCCCAAGAGCTGCTGAGCCATGTCGGGGAAATCCTCGTCAGTAGTGGGAAGAATGAAAGTACTAATGTCGTGTTCACCCATAATGGTACTAAATTCTTCAAGAGTAGGGCATAATTTCACACCATTGAATTGGAAGACATGCTGAGTGGTGTGGACACAACGGGGAGTCGCCACTTAGTTTTTGCAATGGTTTAGGAACCATATATATAGCATCCTCTCAAGGAATGTGTTCACGTAAAATAATCTGCAAGTGCACAGAATCGTAATAAGTAGTAAAGTGTTTTTAGAAAAACAAATGTCGAACCCACAGAGACTAACTATGTTATTGAATACCGAAATTCACTAAATCAATTACTATTTGGAAAATTGAAAATAAATGGAACGTTCTACTATCTGAATTAAATTAAACTACTTAATAAAAATAAATCTACGAATAAAAGATTAACACAATGTAAAAATCTAAAAGTGTAAAAATATGATAAGAATGGATCTAGAGCAGTTGATTTCACCTAACAAATCCCACACAATTTATTCTTCCTAATTATTAAATTCTAATAATCTCCCATTGATCATTAAAAATTCCTTAAGTATTCAATATCTTCAACTAACAATTTCATATCTCTATGTGAATTTAATTAATTGGTGACTCGTTATGTACTTTGAATTTTCTGAAAAATTACACTAATCGCGGTAAAGCATCTCTACTTTCCCTCAACTAATGATGTTTAATTCTAGAACTAAAATAACAAATCACCTCTCGGTCTCATTGTAATTCAATTGATCAAACTATAATTCGTAAAGAAAATAGTAAGCATTAAGAATAAGAATTAAACACTCAATCATGGAAATATTAAAAATAAAATAACTCAAAAAATAAATTGTGTGTTCATTGCTAGACTACATCAACGCTCTAGAAAATAAATTTAGTTCATGATAAAGTTGAAAAGAAAGCAAATAAAACTTATGTCTTTCATTTGAATTGGTTGATCAACTTGAAGCTCTCGCCTTTGTCCTTAGATCCTCCTCTTCATAATGACTCCTAAAACAAGTTCCTTAGCGGCACCTCCTTTTCCTCTCTAGGGTTTTTTTTTCTTTATTTTTTTCTTCTGAAAAGCCTTTAAATAGGTCAAGGAGTCATATTCCCGTTTGGAGAAAATTCCTGATTTTTAGGCTTCACTTAACCGACGATTTTGGCCCATTTAACGTCAGAATTTGGATATTTGTTAAACTACAAAGTTGTAGCCCTTTAAGTTAAATTTCCAGCCCAACTTGAATCATCTCAATTGGATATCTGAGCCGAAAGTTATGCTAAAAATACTACTAATGTGCAGGCTGGATTCCTAATCCGAATTGGACTTAGATTTGGTGCAAGTTTCATTTGATTCCTTGCTCCACTTGGACTTGAATTTAATTGGCTTAGTCCCACTTTGCATGTAAAGCTCTTGTTACCTGCAACATAAAGATATTATATAATCAGTAACAAAATAACATAAAAGTAAGGCTAAATATGTAGATATGTGAGTACTTTATTGTATATATTTCATGCACATCAGAATGACCATTGATCTTACTACTTGAGATATTGGTTCAGAGTTAAGGTACAGTTTAAGAAAGGTGTTAGGCACCCAAAATCGCCCAACCCTAAGGTTGGCTTTCTCTCATTGTGTCTTATGGTTGATTGCCATGATAGATGTATGGTTAAGGATGATTAATGTCATGTTGTGTGTTTAGATGTACATTAGTGTGTGTCTGTGTGGGTTAGATAACAATATTAAGTGTGCCTTTAATAGGGTTAAGACATAAGACACAATGAGAGGAAGCCAACCTTAGGGTTGGGCGATTTTGGATGTGACAGGCCACAAACGCGTTGACCCCTTGTGATAATTTAGATTAATTAAATTAGCCCAGTTATTAATTAATCAAATTAACATGCAAATTTACGTGGCAGCACAAACAAATCACCAAACTAAGATATGCAGCGGAAAATAAATAACACGGTGATTTGTTCACGAATGGGGAAAACCCTAAGGCAAAAACCCCACCGGGTGATTTAAGGTCACCACTCCCGAAACTCCACTATTATCACAACAAGCAGTTACAAGTAAGGAATCCCAGTACCTCACCAACCTACAGTTGAACTCTTACCCCAATACCCAATTGGACTTGTTCTGTAGTGACAATTTCTCCTTTTCAATGCACGACTCCCAGTACGTGACTAACCAATGTGATGCGCGGATCCCAGTACGCGACTTACTCCTTTTGCACGAATCCAAGTACGTGACTCACTCACCAACTTGAGGAAGAAAGAATGTTGGCTGCAAAGTTCTTCAAATCATCAGAGATGAACTAGGGCACGAACTTTGTCTCACAAATCACAATTTGCATGAATAGAGAAGAAGCAACTTGTGTCTTGTGATTTCTGCTTGTTGCTTTCTTTGACGGCCCTTAAAATAATCCTTTTATATGTCTAGGGTTAGGAGAAAAGAAGTCCCAAAGACACACACACGGATTGGACTTGAAACAGACTTGGAATTCTGTTTTCTTTAAATCTCGACAGATAGAGGTGTCGAGAGGTGTCGAGCCAGCTATCGAGGCTCGGGCAAAACAACTTCTTTAAATCTCGATAGATATATCTGTCGAGGTAGGTGTCGAGATTTAAAAACCAACACTTCCTTGCTTGTATCTTGGACAGACTTTGACGGCTTCAACACTTAATCTTGAACCACTGTTTCTTGAAGTGTTTAACCCATCCTAGTTCTACCCAATTACAAGTAAAGTGCGTTTTGTCTAAGGATAAGCCAACTACATAAAATAATGACATATGTTCACAAGCTTGAACAACTACATATGTCCTAACAGGATGCCTAACACCTTCCTAAGACCATACCTAAGTTCATTAACCTTATTAAAAGCACACTCAATATTGTTATCTAACCCACACACTCACTAACATACATCTAAACACACAAGATGGCATCAATCATCCTTAACCATACATCTATCATGGCAATCAACCAAAGCCTAACATACATATATCATGGCATACCCTAACATACATCTAGCATACACGTCACCTCATCCTAGCAGTCATCTAGTCATGGCATAACATCCCAAACAAGGCAGCAATAAAGACAAGGCAGCAAAAGGACATGGTATTCAAACATAGGTCATAACATATATTCCAAGCTTTTAGGCATGAAATCAAACATCAAACAAACACCTTGGATCATTACAAGCATGTTCATACCATGCATGACTTACCTTACTTACCTTGTAGAATTTAGCACCTATGGCATTATGCATGAGCATGTGAATGCATATTCATTGCATCAAACAAGGAAAACACAAGAGAAACCCTAATTCTAACATGTAAAAAGAAAACAAGCAAACAAACATGTGAAACAAAGACATAAAACCAAGAATACATGAAAAAGGATTGAAAACAGAAGTATACATGTGAAAGCAAAAGCAAAAAGGAATAAAATAAAATTAGGGTCTTTGGGTTAGTTCATTTGCACGCATGAACAACCCCGCATGTGCATAATCAAGCCTGCATGTGCAGGAAAGATTATGTGCACGTGGGGTTTTGCCAAGAAACCCTAAAAACACAACAAACAGGGCAAAACTCCTAAACACAAAGTTTAACAACCTAACATGCTTTTAAAACATACAAAAACATAAACCAAGGCTAGATATACATATTATAACATACTACAACAAGAAACTAAAACAAACAAAAAGATATTAGTGCATAAAGGAAAGGAAAAGAAAGAAAAACAAAAGTTTAGACTAGATGCCTCACGCGAAAGCTCTTCAAGCTTGACTTTTTACCGTTCCCCTAAGTCAAATCTATTTAAAATTCAATAAAAGAGTGATTAGTAATCTTAAACTCAAAGATCATGGCCAGAAAAAGCCTTAATCAAAATAAAATTGATTTAAGAATATTTTGTGAAAAACTCCCTTTTTGATTCATTATTTCTAGTGAATCTTAGTGTTTCATGTGGGATTTCTGTGTGTTTTGAAAATATACCATGTAAGGATACTTATAGTGTGAAAATATGGGATTGGAATGACTCTTAGACGATGTAGGATTCGTTCCAAACATCGACATAAATGTAGAAAACTTGCCTTATTTATGTTTTTGTAATTCGCTATGTGTGCGTAGGCCTATTCTTCTGTGCGCATAGCAAGGGTTTACTTGGCTTTATTTTTCCAAAAATAGATTTATTTGCTCATTAAGAGTTATATTTTTCATTTTAACATTTCTCAAGTCAATTTAACATTTGATTGCACCCTAAACCAACATTGGGTCTCAGAACTCAGCATCATTGGGGAACAAGTGCCCAAGTCGTAAATGATACAAAATATAGTGTCTATAGATAACCCTCTTTTGATTCATGAGCCTTGCTAATAGAATCAAAAGAATAAGAAACAAAATATTTTGTTTCAACATACGGCTCGGGCCTAACCCACGCACACAACACACATCTCGCATACATGGCCGAGGTGCAACTCCAAAACATTGCGTGGGATTTCGTATGTCTGAATTCCCACCTTTGTTACTTGGGAAATGAGCAACGATAGGTTCACTATCCCAAAACTTGTTTTGCCAATTGCAAGCAAAAGGCAAGTGACTCATTATCCTAGAGTCACTAAAAAGAAAAACAAACAAAGATGCTTTTAAGAGCTTAAACAAACAAGGGTGCTCTTACAAGCTTAAAAAGGATATATCTCTGTGGTGTCCATCTGGGGCTCTTGCCTCAAATTTCTCTGAGTGGTACCGAGAAGACTTTAGTCTCTATCTCCACTGCTACCTCTTCTACTGTGCCTACATGTTCAATTCTTGTAGGATATATGCGCGAAATTTGTATGATGTGCCTGGATGCTCAATTCTACGAGGATATGTGCACGAATTCTAACTTGTGTAGGATCTGTGTCTACATATTCAATTCCCGGAGGATATGTGCACGAGTTCTGTGTTCTTCCTTTCTAATTTGTATGGGGTTTTGTGCTTGCATGTTCAATTCCTGTAGGATATGTGCACAATTTCTATATTATATAGGACCTGTGCCTGCATGTTCGATTCCCATAGGATATGTTGCTCACTAGGGAAATTTCTTCTACTGGGGAATAACTATCTTCTTCTTTCTTATGACTCATTAAGGATTGAAGTTGACTCCACCCTCGAGGGGGTTTTACCAAACTCTACTGGGGAAATTTCGCTTTACAGCTCTCAAGGGAGCTACTTCTACGCCTTGGACTCACTAGGGAGTTTGTCTATGATATTGGATTTACTTGGG
The DNA here is from genome assembly GCA_032878915.1 of Castanopsis chinensis. Lineage (NCBI taxonomy): Eukaryota > Viridiplantae > Streptophyta > Magnoliopsida > Fagales > Fagaceae > Castanopsis > Castanopsis chinensis. The sequence continues at coordinate 8,725,761 of JAVQMG010000126.1, read as the reverse complement.
ATTTAGTTGATGATCTTGACTCATAGAGGAGTTTTTATCTGATTTCTGATCCATTGAGAGATGTTTTGATGCTTTCGATCCACTAGGGATGCTCTTGATGGTTTCGATCCATTGGGGATGCTCTTTTAAGGTTTTCATGCTCCTTGCCAATTGAGGGCGTTTTTGTCATTTGTGGATGTATTTTTGAATTTCCCTTTGCACTTCCAGCCTCCTAGGAACTCCATGGGGATATTTGAATTTTTTTTTTTTTTTGGCTAAACTACGGGGAGGCTTAAACTACACATAGTTTAGCCACCAAGTTTGTTCCCACCTCTTCCTTTTTTTTCTCCAACGGTTACCAATCTTTTTTTCATTCTCTTCATCTTCCTTCATCTCTTCACATTCTCTAACTCCCTCTACAAAAACCTTCTGCCTCTCTCTCACTCCCTCACAATTTGACTCTCATCGTCTCCTTCAATCTTAACTTCTCTCTCAAACTCCCTTATCTCCTCCAATGGCACCCAAGAAAAGTTCCTACATCCTCTTACAAATTGTACCATATCTGAACCTTGCAAACTATACCATAACCTCTTGCAAATTGTCATCTCTGAATCTTGCAAACTGTCATATCTGAATCTTGCAAACTACCATACCTGAATCTTGCAAACTATCATCTTGCAAACTGCTATTTTTGAATCTTGTACATTGTCATATTTTAGTGTTGGGCCGTGGAGTATGGTCTCACTGCTTGGGGGGTTGTAGTGGACTTGAGAAAGGTCACCTCACTTCGGGCTCACCTTGATAGGCTCTCTCCCTTTGATGTAAGTTAGAAACATATTGCTTTCCATTATTTGCATGCTTCTTAAGGTTCTCTTTCTAACCTCATGTGTTGTCACAGATCATGTGGAGTCCTTAGGCTGAAGCTGCCCCTATATCAAACTCGGGCTTGGAGGCAACTGCTATAGTTGCTTCCAGTCTCTCTCAGCCCCTTGAGGGTGATGGATTGAGGGTGATTTACTTGGTAGAAAGGGTGTGCTGGCAGGTGAGGATGTGCCTTAGGTCCCTATGGACCCTCTAGTGTTCATGCTTGTTCCTCGTTCCATGATGAATATGGAGTATGACTGAGGGAGCTGGGCATCCCCTTCACTAGTTTAGTCACTAATGTGGTAGATTATAACGAGTTCAGTAGGACTCGCTTTATGCCTTCTCTCACCATTGTGGTATGTGTTCTTGCTCCTCTCATTTTCCTTAATTAGTCATTATTTGCATTCTTATACATTAGTAACATTCTAATGAAACATTTGTGTCATGAGGGCCCTACTGCCAATGCTCTTATGGATCCTCCCCGCTTGCCTTGGTCGGTCTATGCCTACGACTTTGATGGCTTTACTCAAGAGCGCCCTGTTGGCTACAATACAAAAGTCATGGGTTACCCCTTTCCTAAAGGTACCTGGGCGGTGAGTTCTCTTTGCTTTCTACTCTTGCATCCCAACACTTGTTCTAACAACCTTTCCTTCAAAATTCAACCCACTGTTCAAGAGCATGAGGCGCTTGTTTGGCTTAAAGGGAACCTCAAGCTAGAGTTGACTGATTAAGTACTCCCAACAACTGTATGGTGGCAACGATGCTAGTGATGATGATGATGATGGTGATGATGGCGATGATGGTGCTGGAGGTTCAAAGCCATCAGCAGAGCAAGAGACACTTCTAATGATCCTACAGACAGACAGACAGACAGAAAGATACTAACACAACATAGCATAGTATACTTTCTTTTTAGCACACATGCTTGCACTTTTTGGTTTAAGACGTTGGGTTGTATATTAAGAACATCTTTTACATTTATGCTTTTATTTGGGATGTGTACTCAAATTACAAACTTGTGGAAATTTTACGCCATTCTGTTATTCTTGGAAACCTTGTGCTTGAATTGTGCCTTGAGTATTCCCTTTAGTCTCTCCCTTGCACCTTCCCATACCATCAAGTTAAAATGGATGATCCTCTTATTCAATTCCTAATTCTTGCCTAGGTCCTCGACCTAAAGGGATTCCTCTAACTTTTGCATGGATTGCCTTTTGGTTTTCAACCCATTAAGGCTCTTTGTATTGTCTTTGAACTTATTTTATATTTTTCTCTCTTTCTTTTCCTTTCACCCACTCCTTCTCTCCTTCAATTTTAACTCTTTTGGATATGGTCATGTGAGAGGCTCCAATTGTTTCATCCAACTTTAGGTTATTAGAAATGATTTAGGGCTATCATGAAGTGGGGTCACATAGCTGAGAAAGCTTACAAAAAGTCCAATCAAAAGAAAGAAAGACTGACTGACCACCTTGATAAATCTCAAATTTTACTTTTCTGCACTTTATGATTCTCATGTCCTTTCTTATGAATTTAATAGAGGATCAGAGTGTTTCATATCCCCTATAGAAACAATTTATCATCTTTTAATTTGAGCAATGAGAGAACCACCCATTTATTATCTTTGCTTATTCTCATCATTTTTTTTTTTCTTTTTCCCATGCTATGTAACTTTTGCCCATGACGTCCTTTGAGGAATTTTTGCCATGCCCATGGTCTTTGCCCCTATATTTTGCCTAGATTGCCCTTTCGAGTTTTCAACCTAGCGAGGTCCTTTTGCCTAGGCCATCCTTTCAGGTTTTCAAGCTAGCAAGCTTTTTTTAAAAAAAAAACGTTGTATCTTTGGAGTCTATCTATGTTGATTGGGCGAAGCATCTCTTCCCCATCTAAATGTGTAATTCTTATAGCACCTCCTGCCATGATCTTCTTCATAATAAAAGGACCAAACCATCTTGGCTTCATCTTTCCTCTTGGATCAAAAGTTTCATTTCTAAGCTCTTTCAAACCAAATCCCCTTCCTTAAGGTTTCTAGGTCTCTCCTTTTTGTTAAATGCCCTAGCAATCCTCTTTTGGTATCTTTGTGCATGGTATCTTATCCTAGCTCTCTTCTCATCTATCAAAGCCAATAGCTCATATCTTTGTTTCACCCAATCTTCCTCTAGGACCTTGGTTTCTACTAGTACTCTCAAAGATCATATCTCCACCTCAATGGGAAGTACCGCTTCACTACCGTAGACCAAAAAGTAAAGGGTTACCCCAGTTGATGCACAGATAGAAGTTTTGTTACCCCATAAGGCAAATGGGAGCTTTTCAACCCAATCTTTGTATGTTACTACCATCTTGGCTATGATGTTCTTGATGTTTTTATTGGCTGCCTCTACAACCCTATTGGTCTGTGGTTGATATGGTGAAGACTTGTGATGCTCAATGTTGTATAGTTCCATAATTGTTCTAACCTCTCCTCAAAGTGAGAACCATTATCAAAAATAATCTCTTGGGGTACCCCATACCGACAAATGATGTTATTCTACATGAATCGAGCCATGTGCTTGGCTTTTAACACAGAGTAGGAGGTTGTCTCGTCTCGCTTAGTGAAGTAGTCAATTGCCACTAAGATGTATTTTGTCCATTCAATGCCTTAAGGGCTATCCTTCTAATCACATCTATGCCATAGATTGAGAAAGGCCATAGAGAGGTCATGCTGTATAGCTCACTAGGTAGCATGTGATTCAAATTTGTGTGTGTTTGGAAATCGTGGAAACTCTTCACAAAGTCTACACCATCGGTCTCCATCGTGTTCCAATAGTACATTATCCTTAATATCTTCTTGGCTAACATTCTCCCATTCATATGAGGACCACAAATCCCTTGATGAATTTCTTCCATAACTTTCTCAGCTTTTTCTCTCTTTAGACAACAAAGATGTATACAATCATAGGATCTTCTATAGAGCTGACCTCCATATAAGATGTATTGCATTGCCATCATCATAATCGAACGACACTTTCTTTTGTTGGTGCCATCAAACATGCCCCCAATTTCAAGAATTTTGTGATGTCATAATACCAAGGAACTCCTTCCTCCTCTATAACCGAGACTGAAGCTTCAACCCTCTCTTTGTGTACCATCCCATAACTTTGTTCAATCTATAAAGGTCGTGTCCATATCCTTCAAGTATTTCAACTATGGAAGCTAAAGTATCCAAGGCATCTTGAAACTGATTCTGAGCTTTAGGGATGACTGTATATTCAATCTTGTCAAAAGTCTTGGTCAAATCCTCTAAATATGTTTGATAGGGCTTTAAGTACTCTTCCTTCACTTTCCACAACCTTTGTGCTTGAGCTATAACCAAAGTCGAACCTCTAAAGACCTCAACCTTTTTTGTCCCCAACTCTCAGAGAGCTTCCATTCCAGCAATACAAGCCTCACATTCTACCAAGTTATTGGTTGCCTCGAAGTTCAACTTAACTGCCAAAGGTATATGAAATCCTTCGAGAGTGATCAAAAGTACTCCTATGCCATTTCCATATTGGTTCATGGCTCCATTGAAATACATCTTCCATGCCCTTAGCTCAATATCCAAAATATCCTCATCCGAATAATCTTTCCTACCATCCTCTCCCTCCATGGGGCTCTTGGCACAAAAACCTAATAAGATACTCCCCTTGATAGTTTTCCTTGCTACATATTGTTAGGACATATATGAATCACGTTAAGAAAAAATTTCATTTAGAATTAGCTTAATCCTTTGACAAAATGCACTTTACTTGTAATTGGGTAGATTTAGGATAGTTTAAGTCTTCAAGAAACATGTTTTTCAAGTCAAGAGTTGAAGTCATGAAAATCTGTTCAAGAAACAAGTGAAAAAGTGTGTATTCTAAAACTCGATAGCTAGCTCGACAGATAGCATCTATCGAGGTTTAGAAGGCAGTTTTAGCCCGATGCTCGACAGCTTCTCGATAGATAACCTATCTATTGATTTTTATGAAAATCAGTTTTTCATATCTGATTTCACACATATCCGTGTATACTTGTTTAGGATTTATTTTCTCACAACCCTAAACATATATAAGGATTATTTTAAGGGCCGTCAAAAGGTGGTTGCACTTGTTGTTACAAGTATATTGTGACCAAAGACATATGTCTTGGTTCATCTTTCTCTTAAAGAAGCTGCTATGTTTGTATGTTGTAGGGTTTTGTAACCAAGGAGTTTCGTGATCTTCATCGTGTTGATGAATAAAGAACTTTGTAGCCAACATCCTTCTCAAGTTGGTGTGTTAGTCATGTACTGGGATCCGTGCATGGATTGGTTAGTCACGTATTAGGAGCCATGCATTGAAAATGAGAGATTGTCACTATAGAATAAGTCCAATTATGTATTGGGGTAAGAGTTCAACTATACGATGATATAAGGTACTGGGATTCCTTTACTTGTAACTGCTTGTTTTGATAATAGTAAATTCTTAGGAGTGGTGACCTTAAATTCACCTGGTATGGTTTTGCTTCGATGGTTTTCCCCATTTATAAACAAATCACCGTGTTAACTTTATTTTTTGCTACATTTAACTTAGTCGGTGATTTGTTTATACTACCACGCGCATTGCATGTTAATTAACTTAATTAATTCACTTAACTAATTAATTGGTTAATTTATCATAGGGGTCAAAACATTCTTGATCTATCAAGTGGTATCAGAGCAGGCACACTCTAATTAGGGTTAATCTTTGATGTGTGATCCATTGATCCCTATTATCATGGATAGAGGACAATTGTTAATTATACCTCCTTTATTTGATAGCACTAACTATTCATACTAGAAAGTACTCATGAGAGCTTTCTTGTAGTCATTAGATCAAAAAGTGTGGCAAGCTGTGGAGATAGGCTGGACCAATGCTTTCACTGCCACTGTAAATCCTACTGAGGGGATTGTTGAAGAAGTAGATGAAGAAGAGAACTTGGTGGGGTCTAAGTTTGAAAAAATGGATGAACAAGATGACATCCACGTAGCCTAAGCAAAATTATACAAGGTCTCGACAGTTTTTAAGGGCTGATCTTGACAGTTTTTCAAACATAAGCCTTTTGCCTCCCTCGAGCCTCTCTCAACCCTAAACCTATATTATCTCAAAAACCCAACTAAATCTCAATAGAAATCTTCTCAAAATCATCTCTAAGGTATGTCTATTCAATCTTTTCTCTTTATTTCATAAGATTATGCCTTAGATTATAGGTTATGCATGAGTTAGGCAATTTTTTGAAAAAGGGTTGGGAAACTTCTTTCTTGTGGAAATTTTTTTAATTTCTTGATTGGGCTCTGTCCCATTTGCTTTGTTTGTATTTATGTTGGCCCCTTGTGGAATTTTAACATGTATTTAGGCTAGATTCACACATGTTCATGCATTGCTTACATGTTAATTGTGTTGGTGCATTCCGAGAGTTTGATATGCCCAAAAGGCATTTTAGTGTAGTTTTGGATTCCGATGAGTACAAAACTTTGGGGATTACCATGATTATACATGTTTATCATGTTCTTATCATTGGATGTGTGTTTTACACACTTAAACACAAATAGGTTTTGTCATGCCTTGATCATGCATCACATATGCACACCACATGCACACTTGATGCACACACTTGTTCACTTGTCATGTTTCGCATATCACTGATGCTAGATAGTTGTTATTACATGTTTAGCACACATAACATGATCTTGTGACTTTGTTTATATTCTTTTTAGGACTTTGCACTTGTTTTTTTTGTTTATGACTATTTTTGCAGATGTCTCCCTTTAAGTAATCAGCTGTGATAAGAGGTAGTAGCAAAGGGAAAGATCTCATGATTAATCTTAATAGCCTCACTCCAAAGTCAAAGAAGACTTGTTCATTGACAAGCTTCTATGATACTGAAACTTTCAGATCATACGCTGCATTTCAAGCCTACAAGAGTTATTTCAAAGATGCCTCTTTGTTGGTTGAAAGGGCGGTTGAGCAAGCTTCTCTCCTTGAGACAAACATTCCAAAATGGTTTGCCTTCAAGGATTGGAATTTTCTTCTATCAGGCTTTGATGAACCATATGAGAAAATGGCGAAGGAATTCTATGTAAATGCTATCTCCGAGGTAGATGAACTTAAATGTTGGGTTAGAGGAAAGAACTTCACAGTGACACCTTCCTATCTTGCCAACATTTTGCACATCAATCGGCCCATGTTTCCAAAGCCACCGGTGTATGATGACTTGGATCTTGATGAGGATTTACTTTGAGAAACTCTAGGAGAAAACTTGGAGTTCTCTTCCAATGGGAAATCAGTGGTGTTGCATCACTATCGCTTGAATTGAGGCTGCTCACAACAATCATGTTCCACAGCCTCAATCCTCTCTCAAGCATTGGGTACATGAATCTTAGTTGGGCCTTATTCCTTCATGACTTGATCAATGATGAAAAGATTGATATTTGCTATCACATCTTCCACATCTTGAGCAAAACTGTTGAGAGAACAAGCTCAAGGAATTGCCTTCCCTTCTATTGCCTTATATCAACAATTTTGAAGCTCAAAGGTGTTCATCCATTGGAAGATGAGTACCCTGTTGGAAAAACATGTGAAAAACAAAAAAAACAAAAACTTGTTTGTATCTCATACAAATCATGCACAGCAGAAAAATTAACAGATTTACTTCATTCACAATTAATAACATATACTATGTAAGTTTCATAATTTAAAAAACAAGAAAGCGTACCTTGGTACGGTGAAATTCAAAACCGAAGATCAGAAGCACTTGGGAACACTTTGAATCTTCACTCCAATTCCACTTAATGCCCGAGAAGTGTGGTCTCTCTATTAGTTTCCAATGAGAGAATAGGAGAGTGTCCAACACTCAGACAACAAACCATTTTATTCCTTGTATGTTTTTTTTTTAATGAAAACACTTATGAAAAGGATTTATGAAAACCTCCATGAAATTTTGTATGTTTCTCTCCTTATATATAACAGATTATCTAATTGGGCTAGCCTTTTGGGCCATTCCAATTGGGCTCTTATGTGTGGCTTGGAGTGGGACCAAAAGGGACCAATAAGACACTAGCTCCAATAGGCCTTAGGACTTTCTGTCAATTCTTGACAAATCCAAAGTTGCCATTAACTATATTTAATACCACTATAAAAATATAGTTGCACTCTAAGCCTTATCTATAAATTATATCCCAAGATTTTATTGTACATGCAACCCCTTCATAAAATATTCGTAGTAATACAAAGTCATGAAAGTAGACTGCAACTTTGAAGATTACTACATCTTAATCCTTGAGTACCCGGTTTAATCATTTAAGTTATTAATTATATATATATATATATATATATATGAAATCCAATTCCATAAATATATACTTAGTAACTCCTTACTAAAGTGATTGGGCCCAACTCTCTGAATAACTAAACCTATTAAACTTATCTTAAAGGAATATTTTGTATCTTTGTTAAGAGACTATGAATTTCATCTTGAGAATATATGTTCCATCAACACTAAATGTGGCTGCCCAACATACTGAGGTTTTGATCGTGACTAATAGATCTCACTCTTGATATATCAAAGCAACCTACATCTCATGATCAGGTCCATTATTCTCTCAGGATTTAGAGTTGATGTAAATAGAAGTCATTAGATTTATTATTCATTTAACAGTTGTTAGGAGAATAATAAATCTCACAGTGGTGTAGTTCAACATACCAACTAGAAATCTCCATGTTCATGATCAAGACAAATTATCTTAGTTGATATGTTATATGGTCTTCGCAGATGAAACGCCCAATTTCATCACCCACTACGAACTACATTTTGAGTTTACAGAGAACATGTGATTTAGATCTTCTGTGACTAAATCACATACAATGCATCTCATGGACTAAGATTGACAGGCCACAAACACGTTGACTCCTTGTGATAATTTAGATTAATTAAATTAGCCCAGTTATTAATTAATCAAATTAACATGCAATATCACGTGGTAGCACAAACAAATCACCAAACTAAGTAATGCAGCGGAAATTAAAAGACACGGTGATTTGTTTACGAATGGGGAAAACCTTACGGCAAAAACCCCACCGGGTGATTTAAGGTCACCACTCTCGAAACTCCACTATTATCACAACAAGCAGTTACAAGCAAGGAATCCCAAGTACCTTACCAACCTACAGTTAAACTCTTACCCCAATACCCAATTGGACTTGTTCTGTAGTGACAGTTTCTCCTTTCAATGCACGGCTCCCAAGTACGCGACTAACCAGATGCGCGGATCCCAGTACGCGACTTCAAACACCAACTAGAGAGAGAATTGTTGGCTGCAAAGTTCTTCAAATCATCAGAGATGAACTAGGGCACGAACTTTGTCTTTCAGATCACAAATTGCATGAACAAGAAGTTCTGAATGAATGTGCAACTTGCATCCCTTTTACGGCCCTTAAAATAATCCTTTTATATGTCTAGGGTTAGGAGAAAAGAAGTCCCAAAGACACATTCACGGATTGGACTTGAAACAGAACTGGAAATCTGTTTTCTTTAATTCTCGACAGATAGAGGTGTCGAGAAGCTGTCGAGGCTCGGGCAAAACAGCTTCTTAAGGCTCGATAGATGCATGTGTCGAGGTATGCGTTGAGCTTTAAAAACTGGCACTTCCTTGCTTGTTTCTTGGACAGACTTTGACGGCTTCAACACTTAATCTTGAACCCAAGTTTCTTGAAGTGTTTAACACATCCTAAATCTACCTAATTACAAGTAAAGTGCGTTTTGTCTAAGGATAAGCCAATTACATAAAATAGCAACATATGTTCACAGACTTGAACTACATATGTCCTAACAAAGATAATGTCTCATTAGTTCATTTACAAATAGTCTCATATAATTAAATAATTTAATTATTTATGACATGCAAATAAATTGGATTTTAAGGCATAAACCCCTACATACCCGTATCCACAACCAAGTCCAATTAACATCTGTACTCTCTATGCTAGCATCAATCACACCTGAAAGGGAATTAAGCAAGAGAGTCATGCTCTTCATGGTAGTTCTAATTCCAGCTCACATCCCTATGGTGAGAAGTTAGACAACATTATGTCATCTATCCGAGACATTAGTACTAAGCTATCCGGACTTGCAACTATCATGCACTCCCAACATATCTGTTTCAACACAAAATTTACGTCTCTCCAAACTCAATTGGACCAAATTCAAAGGAAGCTAGAGGAAGATGAAGACTAGCTATTCCATGACAAAAAAGGGGGAGATGGTTTTTGATAGGGGGAGTGTAATAATAAGGGGAGAAAGAGCTAGATTGAAGGGGGAGCATTGGAGATCAAGATCAAAAGAGCAATATTTTGTTCTAAGTTATATTTACATTGCTATCTTTTAAAGCTTCAAAGTAATCTAGTTTAAAACTTTAGTTTATGTTTAGTACTTTGTTTTATGTATCCGTGCTTTGTAGCATTTTAAAGTACTTTTAGATTAGTGCATACAGTATCTTTAGTACTACACACTTGTGCCCTTGTTGGATCTTGTGTCCTTAATGCAAATACCTTGGTGTTTTGCATTGGTTGTGTGTATGGACATGCAATTGATTTTTGCATTGCTCTTAATTGCATTGCGTGTCTGGATGATCATTTACTAGTTAAATGTTCATTGTAGTTTTTCTTTAACGATTGCTCCTGTATGATCAAGTTATGCTTCATAGTTTATATATTGTTTATTACCTTGATCACATTTTACTTGTTCCTATACGTACTTTGTATTCAACTTGTCATAAGCTTAATGAAAGTTTTGTCTGTGTGCGAGTGTTTCATGATACAAGTGTATACATGCAAGTGCTTCACAACTTCTAGATTAGGTGTGAGTGAGTTTTACCACTATTCTCATACTCACGTTTAAGTCTAAAGTCTGTTTTAGGGGTTTTGTCACAGAATAGCCAAAGAGGGAGATTGTAAAGTTGTTATTTATAACAATTTTGTGTTGGCTTTAATTCCATGCCAAATTTGATTGTAATTTTGTTTAATCATGTTTACCCTGTATTTTATGTGGGATTTCATTGTATGGGTTGTGTTTGAGAGAGAGTGTGAAGACTCAAGAGTGCATTGAAGAAATAGTGGATTTCATGGGTATTTTACGAGTAAACTTTCCGCAAAGTGAGCCACGTGCAGAGCACATGATTGGAATGCGAAGAGTCATGACAGCTAGTGACAGTTAGTTTTCACTAGTAGTTCGCAGGTAAGGCCTTCTCGCGAAATACCCGCAAAACATTTTGTTTTGCTATTTTGGTTTATCTGCTCCACCATGTCTTCACCCACACTATATATTCCCACATTACCCACATACTGTAAGGAGTTCTTTTTAGAGAGAAAACCCTAGCATACACACTTGAGAGTTAGAGATTGTTGTACTCACAATCCTCTACACAATCCTTTGTGGTTTTCCTCATACTTCTACCTCTCCATATCCATATCCATATCCTTGAGAGGTTGATAGCCCAAACACTTACCACACCCAATCTGAGTGTAAGGTGAGGTTTTGGTGCTACTGGGAAGCATTGAAAGATGCCAAGCTTTGGCGGATTCAATTCGGCATATTGCGGGACTCCGAAAGTTAGACAAGACACACTTCTAAGAAGCCTTGTTGGAGTAGGAGCTTGGAGGGCTTAGGTGCATTGGATAGATTAGGCTTGAAAGGTTTCTTACTATTTATGTATTCCAACTTATTGTCTATAGATCGATTTACTGCTTGGAGGGCGGCGAAGAGGTTTTTCACCAAGTTTTTCAATTTCCTCTTCGATAACACATCAGTGTGCTATCTTGTGTTTGCATCTCTCTTCCTTACTCTTTTAATCTTCATTTTACTTCTGTTATATAATAAATATGGTTTAGAGTAGTTTTATTGTTTGTTCGCTTGCATTTACTCTATTCCGCACTTAGTTTAAGTTAGAATAAAATCAACTGAGCCGTAATCTTTTGATTTGGGGTATGAACAGCTCTTTTGTTTTTAACACAAATCCGAGCTTTCAAGTTTTAATTCTTCTCCCCTCACTGCAGGATCAAGGGTTTTCTAAACGGAAAGGTTCTTCCAAGTTGTGGAAGGACAAAGGCTCTAAGTGATTTAGTCATTTTTCTCTCTCCCTCTTTTTTTAACTATGCATTTCTTATGTGTTTTGCTTTCTTGTTTTGAGTTAGTCTAGTTTTATGCTTTGATTTGTTTAACATGTTTTTGTTTGTTTGTTTTCAGTTTTGCTTTATTTTGATTTTTCATAAAAATAAAAAAATTGAAAAATTAGAAAAATACAAAAACAGTGTGTGTTTTGTGTACATTGGTACTTGAATACCTTAGATGGCAATTGAAACAAATTTTTCTAAATTTTGTATCTTTTGTAGCTTAGATGAGCATCTCTATGCACAACTAAGCAAGTGAACTTTGTGGCTTGTATTTGTGATGAGTAAGGTTAAGTAATCTTTTGTACTTAACACTCATATCACTCTTTTTGACAAAAATGACTAAAAAATCCTAAGAGAAAGGCATAAATAACCATCTCACCAATGTTGCCCGCCAATCATGAAATGACATCTATATGCTTCAGCATAGCAAAAGTACAATGTCAATAACATATGTATGCTTCGGCATAGCAAAAGTACAATGTCAAGAGCTTAACATCATTGGGTATTTCTTCTCTCTTTCTCTTATATGCCCATGCATGGTACGCTTAAAAGAAAATATGCAAAGAAAAATAAAAGCAAAAAGAATCAAAATATTGTATATATGATTGCAAGCGTGTCTTCTAGGAAATGTGGGAGTTATAAGATGTACCTCGAAGGTAATAGTCCCCATCAAGTAGTTATGATTGTGTGTGAGTTAAATTAATTATCTCGTATCTCAAATCATCATAACATGTAGACACTTACGCAATCTTGCAATGTTTTTTTTTTTTTTTTCACACACAACACGCAATATTCTTTGCTACTTTTGATACATGTGCAGGTACAATGTGATTTGACCGTCACAAGGGATACATGTGTTAATGTATGCTCACTAAATTGTCTTGACTTGTTTTTGAAATATAAATTGGTTAGACTTGCTTAGTGTGTGGGCGTGTTTTGGATCTAAATGCTTGACATTTTTTGTTGAGAGATGTTTTTGAGATCTTAAAATGTTGATTGGATCTTTGGTGGAGTAGCATGCTAGATTGCATTCAATTTTATGTTTTTCTCTTCCTTGAAAAACTATTTTTGCTTAAATCGACAGCTTCTCGATACCTTTCGACAGCTAAGCTATCTATCGAGCCTCTTGATCTATTTTCTCTACAGCTATTATCGTAATCTCAATCCATCGAAGTTTTTGAGAATTTGTCTTAATAGCTTCTCGACAGATTCTAGATCCATCAAGAAAGTTTTTGTCTTCTTGATAGATGCTTAATATCTTCTCGATCCATCAAAGTCACTTTGCTGGGGATAACTCTTGATAACACCTCGACAGATACATCTGTCAAGATTTAGTGCTTAATAGCTTCTTGACACCTCTCGATCCATCGAGTTTCGTGTTTTCTATATATAGCTTTAGCGCGACATTTCTCTCATTTTCTCCGATTTCTCTAGACAAAAAAAGTCTCTCTCTCTCTCCCAAACACCTCTCACTCAAACTCTTCATCTTCCCCAATTGTTTTCGGCCTAAATCTTGTGTTCTTCATCTGGTATGATCTCTTTTCCCTCTTGTATCATGCATTTCATTCATTTTGACCTAAACTTTTGGGGTTTTTGAAAAATTTTGGGGTTTTTCAAAATTGATGAAGTTTTTGTGAAATTTTTGGAATGGGTTTTTATTTAAATGATCATGTATGTTCATGCATTGCATCACATTTGCATTTTAACAACGTTTCATACATTATAGATGTGTGTTCTATATGTTGATATCATGTGTGCTAGTAGGATTAGATTGGGCTGAGCTCATAATGTTTTTATTGTTGCATGTCACATATTCATACATTTTTCATGCACACATACCATTCTCTTCTCTTTTATTGATATTGATCTTGTTTTGGTACTTTTCTGCCTCTCTCTCCCTCTCTCTTGCAGTTAGTCTGTGCGATGGAACCAAAGCACAAGTTTACTCCATCTTAGAACCCTCTTCATTCTAGGGCATCTACTTCCGATTCTACCCCCTCTCATGTCAAATTCCGTGATGATAAAGCCCGTAAGGACTTTTCGGAGAACTTTTCTCGACGCGTCATTCATTCAGAATGCCAAGTCGTTCTTTCAGAATTTTCTGATACTGACCTTCCCACTGTCATCTATAGTAGGGGTTGGGAGTCCCTTTGTGACATCCTGGTCACTTGTCCCTTCGTGATCATACAAGAGTTCTACTCCAATATGCATGGATTTGATTATTCTCTACCTCATTTCATCACTTGTGTTTGAGGTACGCACATTGTAGTCACTCCGGATCTTATATCTGAGGTGCTACATGTTCCAAGGGTAGCGCATCCTAACTACCCCGACTGCCATCATCTTAAAACTGTGTCTAAAGACGAGCTCATGTCTCTATTTTATGAGACACCTTCATCTTAGGGTGATCATCAAAACACCCTTGCTCGACCTTTGCTAAAGATCCTAGGTTCCTGAATATGGTGATGACATTCTTTTACATCCTTTGTCTCACTATAAGTCTATTACTGAGTCTCGTGCTCTATTTTTGTTGTCCCTCATTGAGAGGCTTACCATATAATTTCCCTCTCACTTCATACTCTCCCTTATAGATGTCTATAAGGATACGGCGACCCGTAATAAGCTTATCTTTCCTTATGCTATCATGTGGATCATTAGCCACTTCTTTATCTCCTATCCTGAGTCTGATCACTTCCCTGTCATGTGTGCCATTAACGCGGCGACTGTTAGATGGAATGAATCCCAGATTTGACCAAAGCGGCCACGGACAGAGATGACGACTCCTCTGACTTCCTTTACTCCATCTTCATTCGCCCCTTCTTCTTCTGTGGGTGGTGTAACCCTTAAGATGGTCATGACGCAGCTTCAGCGCATGAATGCTTGCCTTGACACTCTTAGTGATAAGTTGTGTCAGGTGAACACCCATGTCGGTTGTATTGCACGATGAAAAGCTCGCCTTGATGGCTTCATTGAGTCTCCCCCTTATTCTCCAGAGGCTTCTGAGGACGAGGACGATTATGGTGACTCTGATGGTGATGCTAATGAGGATGAGATTTCTAGCTCTTCCGGTGACAATTAGATTACTTCTTCTCAGTGACTTACCCTTTGTTATTTTTGACAAAAAAGGGAAGTAGTTTTGGGTATGAAAGTAGTCATGTACTTATGGGAGAGTTAGTATAGGAGATTTTTTGTTAGGGGGAGTGTTTTTTTTTTTTGGAGGGATGTAGTCAGGACTTTTTGTATCTTTTCTTTTCTTTCTATTTTAGATACATTGTTCTTACATTGTGATAGCAAACCTTGTACTCTTATTGATATATATATATATATATATTGAGGTTTTTATTACATTCTTTCACCTATCTCTTCAGATATTGTTTCTTTTCTCTCTTTATGCACATGCTTCTTAATTATTATATGCAATCTTTTAAATCTATTTCACATTAAGATGCCATGATGAGTTTTGTTTAAAGTGTTTCAGAAATACAGGTTGTCAATGTCTTTCTTGCCATGAACTTTCTTCTTGCAAAGTTTTTCAAGAGTCTATGTTAGGAAAGATTTTATTGTATTCAACAAGTGAGTATAATTTGAGTGATTTATGACTTCTCTCATATTTTATTTGTTTGTTGTGGTTTTGTCATGAATTACCAAAGGGGGAGATTGTTAGGACATGTGAATCATATTAAGAACATATGTCATTTATCATTGGCTTAATCCTTTGACCAAATGCACTTTACTTGTAATTGGGTAAATCTAGGATGGTTTAAGTCTTCAAGAAACATGTTGTTCAAGTCAAGAGTTGAAGTCATGCAAATTTATTCAAGAAACAAGTGAAGAAGTGTTGTATTTTAAAGCTCAACAGCTAGCTCGACGGATAGCATTTATCGAGGTTTAAAAAGCAGTTTTAGCCCGATGCTCGACAACTTCTCGATAGATAACCTATCTATCGAGATTTACAAAAATCATTTTTTCAAATCTGATTTCACATATATCCATGTATACTTGTTTAGGCTTTCTTTTCTTACAATTCTAAACATATATAAGGATTATTTTAAGAGCTGTCATAAGGTTGTTGCACTTCTTGTTGAAAGCATATTGTGACCGAAGACATATGCTCTAGTTCATCTTTCTTTTGAAGAAACTACTACGTTTGTACGCCGTAAGGTTTTGTAACCCAAGAGCTTCATGATCTTCATCGTGTTGATGAACTGAAGAACTTTACAACCAACATCTTTCTCAAGTTGGTGTGTTAGTCATGTACTTGTATTTGTGCAAAGGAGTAAGCCGCATGCTGGGATCCGTGTATCGATTGGTTAGTCACGTACTGGGAGCCGTGCATTGAAAAGGAGAGATTGTCACTATAGAACAAGTCCAATTGTGTATTGGGGTAAGGGTTCAACTATAGGTTGGTATAAGGTACTGGGATTCCTTTACTTGTAACCGTTTGTTTTAATAATAGTAGATTCTCAAGAATGGTGACTTTGTATTCACCCAGTGGGGTTTTACTTCGGTGGTTTTCCCCATTTGTAAATAAATCACCATGTCAACTTTATTTTCCATTGCATTTAACTTAGTTGGTGATTTTTTTGTGCTACCATGCGTTTTACATGTTAATTAACTTAATTAATTCACTTAACTAATTAATTGGTTAATTTATCACAAAGGGTCAATACATTCTTGGCCTATCACATATTTCTAGTCGAATTCTGCTAATAAGATCAACCACCTTGATAATCTTCCACTCAAATTGGAAAGGTAGTATAATGTGTCTCAACTTCTGTACAGCCCATACAAGAGCAAAGCATTATTTTTCTATGGGTGTGTAACTAGTTTCATAATCATGGAACCTTTGGCAATGAATCGGCTGATGTATTGTAATCGGCCCAAAAATTCCCTTATCTCCTTCTCACTCTTGGGTGGAGGTATTTATAATATGACTTTGATGTTTGATGGGTCAACTTCTATCCCTCTATCATTTAACAGAAAGCCTAACAACTTCCTTGCGGATACTCTAAAGGCGTATTTCTGTGGGTTCAATCTTAGTCTATACTTCTTGATCCTTTCGAAGAACTTTCTCAAGTTAACAATGTGACCCTCTCTCTCCTCAAATTTCACAATCATATCATCAACAAACACTTGAACCTCACGGTGCATCATATCATGTAGCAAAGTTGTGGCCATTATTTGGTAAGTTGCATCTGCATTCTTGAGCCTAAATGGCATCACAAATAGTAAATTCCTCATTCCGTGGTGAAGGTAGTCTTGGCCATACCCATTGGAGCCATCTAGATTTGGTTAATCCTGAGAAACCATCCATGAAAGACATCAAGGCACTACTAGCTTTGTTATCCACTAAAACATCTATGTGAGGAAGAAGGAACTCATTCTTAGGGCAAGCTTTGTCCAAGTCCCTAAAATTCATGCACATTCTCACCTTCCCATCTTTCTTAGGAACAGGAACAACATTGGCTATCCACTCCGCTTGGTGTACAGGTTTGATGAACCCTACCTTCAATTGATTGGTGACCTCTTATTTGATCTTTAGAAGCCATTCTATTCTCATACGCCTCAAGTTTTTCTTGACGAGCACCATGTGAGCATGAGTGTCAATGTGATGTTGAGCTATCTCGGGATCGATACGGGGCAAATCTTCATAGGACCATGCAAACAACTCTTGAAATTCGGTGAGCAACTCTTTGAGATCTTTTCTTTCTTTTTCATTTAGGGTTAAGCCAATTTTAATTAAACATGGATTTTCATCATTGCCCAAATTGCCAAAGCTAGTCCTACCAACCTTCCAATAGTTTTATTGCATGTATGGAGTTAAACTTGCCAACATATAAAGGAAAGTATTGAGTTCATGTTTCCTGCCTATTGACAACAAACTGCATTCATCAATGTCAATAACTCATCTTATATATCTCAAAATCATTGATGCTACTACACATTCTTGCAAAAAAAAAAAAAAAATACCAAAAGGGAGGCAAAATAAATTCAATGTACATATTCATACCTTGTAAAGGTGTTTGATCTTCTCAATATCAACTGTAAAAGATTCCAAAGAGGTGTATCAGTCTCTTCATTTTCAACTGGTTGTCCCTAAACAACAAGCACATCTACCAATAACAATGACACATTGAACCAAAATAGTTCAGCAGAATTACACCACCAAATACCAACAACCATGACGTAACACTATAGCAACATCATAGATCATAGATCATATAAAAAAATGCGGTTATATTACTTTACATAGATCATAGCACAAAAATTAGTAATCGTTAAAATTGTTGGGTGCAACACGTGCACAGGTCCAGCCCACTTAAAGCTCATTAAGGAGCTTAGTGTACACAGAAGAGAACTAATCCTATTTGATGAGACCGTGGTTGATGGTTTTAAAGAATCCTTATTTGACTTGTACTACGATTATTGTGGCCAGCTTGTATTCCTAATTCAAGTTGAATTAGGATTTGTGTGCTACTAGAAGTCTACGGCTGGATTTATATATAAAGAAAAGGTTTATTAGATTTTCAGAGGATGCCACATATTGAATAGAAAACAAAGAAAGAGGAAGTCACACAATAGAAAAGGGAGAGCAGCCAAAAGGAAGCCGCTAGAGAAAGAAGATAGCCAAGAGAGGGAGCTATGCATGGGGAAGAACATGTGCATGGAGAAGAACATATAGAGGAAAGGGCAAAGTGTTGTCACCATTGAAAAAGATAATTAGTGTGTGTGAGAGCAAAAAAAGAAAAACAAGAGAGATTTATCTCTCGTTGTGAGACATACACAAGAGATATTGTAATTAATTTGATAATAGTGATATTCTTCAGAGTTTGTCTCGTGATTTTCCCTTTAGGGAGAAAGATTTTTCCACGTAAATATTTGTCATGATTGTTATTTTAGATTGATAATATTTATGATAATATTATTTGGGACCCAACAAAAAGCTCTTACTCTCATAAATCTAATATTGATTTACAGGTCCTAAGCTAGATTCTACCTACTCAAAAAATCTCATTGACTCATTCTATAACCCACTGTTAGATACCTTTAAAGCTGAAATATCAATTAACATATATAGATCACAACACCCACAGATAGAGGCCAGTAGGTGCAATTACTATTGTTACTATTATTCTCTAACATCAAATAAACCTATTCTCCCACACTTACACACCCTCACTCGCGCTTCATTAGACCTCTAATGCACTCAATTTTATAAAATCTATATATTAAATGGTAGTAAAGCCTGGCTGACCTTGTATTAGTCAAAGAAGCCCACTGCGTTGCTATGTTTACCCTTAAGTACAGGTTTTTTTATCTAATACCTTAAGGATGATGAATAGTCAGCTTTTGCCATTATTGGGTTCTAAGACTTTAGGTTTAAATGCATGAGAACTTCAGTTTGTAATGTTGGAAACCAAGATCAAAACATTTAGTCTTGTTTTAGACTTGCTCAAAGTATGTTTAAGTGTAAAATTGGAATCGAGTGTACTGTAAGATTTACTGTGTAAATCTGCCTGGCTTGATCAATCGAAAATTAGACTCGATCGATCGAAGCTCGTGCAGATTGTTTTTCTGCAGAATTGTCCAACTCAGCCCAAGCTCGATTTGACGTGTAGGGTTTTATGTTTTGTCTTAAGTATAGAAAGGAAAACCCTAGCCATGTTTTGAGGATGTTCTTTATGCTGTGTGTGTGAATCTTTTGTGAGATCTAGAGGTGTTTGCCTTTACATACACTTAGGATTATCAAGATCTAGATTGCTGTCAAGAGCTTGGTGATCAATTCAGTAGCAAATTCAAGAGCTTAGAGATATACAAGCGAGAGTTCTTGTACTTACTAGGAATACAAGAAAGAAGTAGTTTGTGGACTCGGAGCTGTCACGTGGTTGTAGTAGTAATTTTCATACTTGAGGTAGCAATAGGATATTAGTAGTCTAAGTCGCTATTGTGTAAATTTCAATTCTTTCATAGTGGATTCGTTTTACCTTGAAGATAGCTAGATTAAATCCTCCCCAGGTTTTTTACCGGTTTGGTTTTCTTGGGTTATCTTATTGTTATGTTCTTTATTTTCCGCACTTTACAATGATATGATATATTTGTATTAACCTAAATCTGTTTAATTTGACTAAGTAATCACTTGGCTAATTAACTAGGTTAATCTGATTGTGTTTAAGGAGTCTAAAAACTGTACAGCCGTAAACATGTGTAGATACCGTATTTTGTCTGTCCTCGATTTACGCGCTAGATCCCTAAAATTTCAAAAATATTAAATTTTCACCATGGGACCACAGGAACATCTAGATTAACGTGGCACAACCCTCTCAGGCATCGGAGCACTTAAAGTGCCTTTTATGTCAAATTCACCAAAATGCCCTTAGTTAACCCTAGGTTGGCCAAAAGCTAATGCTAGTCAAAATCACCCCAAACTACATTTTTTAGGTTTTTACATCAAACCCAATCTATTCGGAGATTTTTATCACCTTTGACCAAGTTTGACCCGAGGTTGATTCTCGAGCGCATCGAAAGCCCTAATTTTGATCCTACTATTAGAATGGGTAGAAACCAATGTCATTACAAAGATTATTGAATTCCCTTTCCGACGACTATTCATGGGTCAAATTTAGAGTTAAAATAGTTGAGATATCTTGAAAACCATTTTAGACGCGTCATCTCGCTTCTCGAGACCATAACTTCTGAGCCAACTGTTCAATTTTCATTTTGTCAAGTTTTCTAGAAAATAGAAATCCATATCTTTCCAGGGACACCAAGATTTGTGCAATCGGGGTCCAGAAAGGCCTTTAAAATACATGATCAAAGTCAGACAAGAACAGGACAAAACTGCCGATGTCAGCATGTTAGCCTCAGCGCACCCTAAAGGGCCACTGGAGTTGACAAGCGGCTCTTTAAGGGCCTCCAAAAGCTGAAAGGTCACAAACCTTTATAAATACCCCAAATCCCCTAGAACCAAAAATACAAAATGAAAATTGGGCATTTTGGAGAATTTTTTGGGCAAATTCTCTCTTTCTTTCTCCTAATTTCTCTACAAAACACACACAAAAACCTTTGATTTCTCACTTTTTCCAACAATCAAGAGGTAGTGTTCTTGTTCTCATCTTCCTCTCCTTGGTCTTGGTACCTTAGAATTGAGGTTTAGGGGTGTAGATGTAGCTTTTTAGCTACTATCTACACCCATTTAATTTCATATCCTTTTTATTGTGTTCTCTTGTTTTCTAACATGTTTTATATCTTTTCCTAGCATATATCTTGCTTTATCTTACTTCCTAGCATGTTTAAAAGTTTTTCCTAACATGTTTAATAGTTTTATAACATATTTTATTGCTTTGATGTTGTTGGCCTAGCCTTCTTGGGCTAGGATATATCTAATTTTCGTGTTTATGCTTTGCCATGTTCATGTACTTAAATCTTTGTTTGGATGCTATGCCTAGGGCTTGATAGTTTTATATCTCTTGTATATGCCTCTGTCTTGTGTGTGGCTCTTGGATAGGGTGTAGATCTAGATCTAGTGATCTAGGCCTACATCCATACACCCAAGTTTCAATTAAGGGTTTGGATTAGTTGCTTTATGCATGTTTGTGCCTTTTTTGTCCTTTTTCATGTGTTTATTTTTGGATCCACACTAATTTTCTTAGATCTAGTCGTTCGCCATGTTCTTACCTATTTTCCTTTTGTGGGTTTGTGCTTGTTGGTCTTTGGGGCCACTTGTTTATTTGGCTGCATCAATTCCCCTTTAATGGCTTGTTTGGATGCAACCGTGCGTAAGAGTACATCTTCATAATGTTTGGCTTGCTTGCTGCTTGCCTTTCTCTCCTTTGCTTAGCCTTGCATGTCACGGTTTTTGTCGTGTTATCCTTTCTATGTGACTTATAACATGTTTACCCTTCCCCTTTGTGTGATAACATGTTTGCTTTCCTTGCTTTGTGCCATCTCATTTGTTAAGAACATATTTTATGTAGTTGGCTAATCCTTTGACAAAACGAACTTTACTTGTACTTGGGTAGATCTAGGATGTGTTTAATACTTCAAAGAACATGTTGTTCAAGTCTAGTATTAAAGCCATGAAGATTGGACCAAGAAACAAATGAAGAAAAAGTGTTCACTAAAGCTGGACAAATAACTGGACATCTACTAGACACCTGCGGACACCTGCTTGACAGATAGCTATCTATCGAGATTTAATGAATGAAGCTCGACAGCATCTCAATCGATCGAGCATCTATCAAGGTTACGGAAATCAGAATTTTCAAATCTGATTTTTGGGCCAGGCTTTTGTATTTGTATAGGGTTTCTTTTCTTACAACCCTAGACATATATAAGACTTATTTTAGAGACCATCACATAAGAGAATAAAAAGGAGAACATATGCAAAAGATGATCGAAGCCTTATTCTCTCTAAAAGAAGCTACTACGTCTTTGCGCCTTAGGGTTTTGTAACTAAGTGCTTCTTGATCTTCATTGTTGATAAAGTGAAAAACTTTACAGTCAACATTCTTCTTTCTCAAGTTAGTGAGTGAGTCACATACTGGGATCCGTGCATCAAAGAGTGGCATTCATATATTGAAGAATTCAGAGGTTCTGAAGCAATAAAAGGTTTCTGTTGTAAATTCATCTACGGGGATTGTAGAGTCTAGAGACAAAGGTTTTGTTCTAGATCTGAAACTTCTCTTTACTATAGTAAATTTATTTTCAGGAAGGTTTCTCCCCAGGTTTTTTACTGTGAAACTGGTTGGTTTCATTGGTTTTCCTGAATCATTATATCTTGTCTTTTTATTTTTCCGCTGCACTTATATTTGACATGATATTGATGTTTGTTTATTTTAACAAGTTTTATTCATAATAAATCTAATTAACAACTTGAGTTTAAAACTTGTTAATTCTATCAATTGGGGTCTAAATTTCCCAACAAGTGGTATCAGAGCGAGTACACTCTGATTGGATTAATTTCCTGAGTGTGATCCTTGACCCTCGTTATCATGGACCGTGGACAATCTCTTTTGATTCCTCCTTTATTTGATGGCACTAATTATGCGTACTGGAAAGTTCGTATGAAAGTGTTTTTACAGGCTCTAGGTGATTAGGTATGGCAAGCTATTGAAGTTGGATGGATTAAGCCAAAGAAATCGCAGGTGGATTGGGATGATGCAACAATTATAGCGGCAAATTTCAATAGTAGAGCCCTGAATGCTTTGTTTTATGGGGTGACCAATGAGGAATTCAAGAAAATATCATCCACTGAAGTTGCCAAGGAAGCATGGACCATTCTTGAGACCACATATGAAGGTACCAAGGCAGTGAAGACTGTGAAGTTTCAAAAACTCACTAGTAGTTTTGAAGAAATAAGGATGGAAGAGGATGAGGCCTTTGACAAGTTCTATGCTAAACTCATGGATATTGTGAATTCTGCCTTTAACCTTGGAGAGTATATAGCAGAATCCAAAATTATTAGGAAAATCCTTAGGTCCTTACCTGAAAGATTCCATGCCAAAATTACTGCCATTGAAGAAGCAAAGAACATTGATCAAATTCCTTTGACTGAGCTTGTAGGGAACCTTCAAACCTATGATATGGGATTAGGCTCAATAGGAAAAGGTGTAAAGAGTAAAAATTTGGCTCTTAAGGGTATAAAGGAAGAGATTGAAGACTTTGAAGATGAAGATGAAGATAAAGATAAAGATGAGGATGAGGATGAGGATGAGGATCTAACTTTCATAACTGATGAGATTATCAAGCTTCTTCAGTTTAGAAAAAAGGATAAGGGCAAATCTCCTAGGAAATCTAAATCCTCTAGGAAGGGTAAGAATGAAAAGCCCCTCATCCAATGCCATGAGTGCAAGGGTTTTGATCATATGAGGATAGAGTGCACAAACTACCTTATAAGGGAAAAGGCCAAGAAGTCAGAAGATAAAGGGTTGGTTGCTACTTGGAGTGACACTGAGAATGACTCTTCTGATGAGTATGTGGATGAATGTCGTCATGTTATGGCCTTTGGTGCCTCAACTAATAAGGTGATTGTGGAGAGTGCTAATGACAGTAGGGATTCTTCTGATAAGGAAGTGCCCAAGAAGTTGACCCTTCAAGAAGCCTATGATAAGCTATGTACTGAATTCATAAAATCTGAAAAGACTTCTCATCTTTTTAGAAAAGAGCTTAATAAGGTAAAAAGTGAAAAAGCTGATTTACTAGTCAAACTAGATGAGACTATAAGGTTACTTGAGACTCTTGTTGTGAAGAACACCTCATTAGAAGAAAAGGCAAAGAATCTTGAGGTTGAGCTTAGTCAAGCTAGAACTCAAATAGAGAGGATGTTTAGTGCAAAGCTTGATGAGATCTTGAGTGCTCAAAAGCCTAGTTCTGATAAGACCGGCTTAGGATATGCTGTCTCCTCCAGCCCCTCCTCTTCCACGGCTTCTAGATCAAGGACTGTCATTATGCCTCAATTTGGAAAAGGTAATAAAGGTATGAAATCCAAAACTGTTTTGGCTAATTCTAAATCCCTCGTTAGACCTCATGTTTGTCACCATTGTGATGTTTCTAGACACATTCGTCCTAATTGCTTTAAGTTGTGTCCTCATAAGCAATTGTCCAAACGGTCACAGATTTCCTTTCAAGGACTTACACCTTTTTTGGAGAGTTATTAAAAGCTTTGAGCTTTTTAACTCAATTTCAGGAGAATTTTAATTCTTCTATGTCCTTTAATAAACATACTAAAACACGTGTCTTTTCATCTTCACAGCCAAAGACTTGTGTTGTGTGGGTCAGAAAGGAGCCTAAGACTTAATTGTCTTTTCTGTTTGTCCTCTGCTTTAATTCTTTCTATCTAAAGTAGGACTTTCTTTGCTCGATTTCTTATCTGCTTTTGGAATCATGCTATCATGCATCTGCATCCTTCTATCATGTTTTCATGCATTTGCATCTTTTTGTCATGTTTTTATGTTGTTTGTCTATTTTTGTTTGGTTGTTTAGTTTTTATTTTATTTTGTTTTCAAAATAAAAAAGGAAAAAATTAGAAAAATACAAAAATAGTGTGTGTTTGTGTACATTGGTTCTTGTGAACCTTAAAATGGCCATTGAAATAGAGTTTTCTAAATTTTGTATCTCTTGTAGCTGAGATGAGCATCTCTATGCACAACTAAGTAAGTGAGCTTTGTGGCTTTTTATTTGTGATAAGTAAGGTTAAGTAATCTCTTGTACTTAACACTCGTATCACTCTGTTTGACGGGAAGGACTAGAAAATCCTAAGAGAAAGGCATAAATAACCATCTCACCACTATTACCCGCTAATCATGATATGGCATCTGTATGCTTCAGCATAGCAAAAGTGCAATGTCAACAAGCTTAACATAACTGGGTATTTCTTTTCTCTCTTATATGCCCATGCATGATATGCTTAATAAAAGAAAAATATGCAAAGGAAAATAAAAAGCAAAAAGAACAAAATGTTTTAAAATATGATTGCAAGCGTGTTTTCTAGGAGATGTGGGAGTTATAGGATGTACCTCAAAGGTGATAGTCTCCATCAAACAGTTATGATTGTGTGTGAGTTAAAGAGATTTTCTCATATCTCAAATCGTCATAACTTTGAAACACTTATACAATCTTGCGATGTTTTTCACATACAACACGCAATATTCTTTACTACTTTTGATACATATGCAGGTACAATATAATTTGGCCATCACAAGGTTAACATATGTTGATGTATGCTTACTAAACTGTCTTAACTTATTTTTGAAATATAAAATTGGTTAGACTTGTTGTGTGTGTGTGTGTTTGTGTGTGTGTGTGTGTGTGTGTGTGTGTGTGTGTGTGTGTGTGTGTGTGTGTGTTTATGTGTGTGTGTGTGTGTGTGTTTGGGAGCTAAATGCTTAACTCTTTGTTGATTAAAAGATGTTTTTGAGAGGTTAAAATGTTGGTTAAATCATTGGCTGAGTTGCATGTGTGACTGCATTCATATCTGTGTTTTTCCTTTCTTGAAAAACTATTTTTAAAGCATCTCAACACCTCCTCGACACCTCTCAATACTTGGTTTATCTGTCGAGCTCTTCAGTTGCATCTTATCGCAATCTCGACACCTCTCGATAGCTAGGTGGATCGATCGAGATATCTTCTGTCTGCTCGATAAATCCTTGACACCTTCTCGATCCATCAAGGTTGTCTCGATAGCTTCTCAACACCTCCCGATCAATCGAGATATCCTTGCATGCACTTAATTTTTCTTTGTTTTGCATGTTTCTCTTATCTTGTCATCTACAGCATCTTGTTTCATTACATTCATACATTTTTATGGATTCTTTATGCCTCCTTGATCATTTTGTGATCATCTTTATGTTTCTCGGGCAAGGCTTTATAACTTCTTGTACCCTTTCTCAATCATGACAAAAAAGGGGAGAAATTGTGGAAATTTGTTGTTTCTTTCTATAAGATTCTACAAGTTAGGGGGAGAAATACATGCCCTTGTAAGGGGGAGTTGTGTTTCATCTTGTTAGGGGGAGTGTTTACCTCCTTGTTTTTGTACCTAGGTCTTGTGACCATTTTTACATACATGATGTTTATCAAGTAGTATCTATACATGTTGATGTATGTTTAAATGTTTCTTTCACCTATCTTTTCATGTGTTGTTTCTTTTCTTTCTTTATACACATGCTTCTTATATTTGTATGCAATCTATAATTTTTGCTTCACACAAAGATGCCTTGATGTGTTTTGTTTAAAATGTTTCAGAAATACAGGTTGTCAAAGTCTTCCATGCCATGAACTCTCTTCTTGCAAATTTTTTCAAAAGTTTATGTTAGGGTAGATTTTATTGTATTCAAAAAGTGAGTATGAGTTGAGTGATTTATGACTTCTCTCATATGTTCATTTGTTTGTTGTGGTTTTGTCACGGATTGCCAAAGGGGAAGATTGTTAAGGACATATTTTATATAGTTGGCTAATCCTTTGACAAAACGCACTTATTTGTATTTGGGTAGATCTAGGATGTATTTAATACTTTAAATAACATGTTGTTCAAGTCCAGTATTAAAGCCATGAAGATTAGACCAAGAAATAAGTGAAGAAAAAGTGTTCACTAAAGCTGGACAGATAGCTGAACTCCTGTTGGACACCTGTGGACAGCTAATCAATAGTTGCTCGACAGATAGCTATCTATCGAGATTTAATGAATGAAGCTCAACAGCATCTCGATTGATCGAGCATCTATCGAGGTTCCGGAAATCAGAATTTTCAGATTTGATTTTTGGGCTAGGCTTTTGTATTTGTGTAGGGTTTCTTTTCTCATAACCCTAGACATATATAAGGCTTATTTTAGAGGCCGTCACATAAGAGAATAAAAAGGAGAACATATGCAAAAGGTGACCGAAGCCTTATTCTCTCCGAAAGAAGCTACTGCGTCTTTGCGCCTTAGGGTTTTGTAACCAAGTGCTTCTTGATCTTTATTTTTCATAAAGTGAAAAACTTTGCAGCCAACATTCTTCTTTCTCAAGTTGGTGAGTGAGTCACGTCTTGGGATTCATGCAAATGAGTGAGTCACGTACTAGGATCTGTGCATCAAACAGTGGCGTTCATATATTGAAGAGTTCAGAGGTTCTGAAGCAGTAGAAGGTTTCTATTGTAAGTTCATCTACGGTGATTGTAAAGTCTAGAGACAAAGGTTTTGTATTAGATCTGAAACTTCTCTTTATTATAGTGAATTGCTTTTCGGGAAGGTTTCCCCCCAGGTTTTTTACTATGAAACTAGTTGGTTTCATTGGTTTTCTTGGGTCATCATATCTTGTCTTATTTATTTTTATGCAGCATATGATTTTGACATGATATTAATGTTTGTTTGTTTTAACAAGTTTATTCGTAATAAATCTAATTAACAACTTGGGTTTAAAACTTGTTAATTCTATCAACAGGTGTCTAAATTTCCCAACATCATCTGGCTCCCTTTGTTTCTTTACATTTTGCATCCTTGTTTATATGTTCATGCTTGTGTCTTTGTATGCTCATTCGTGCCATCACGCCTAGTTCATGTATATAATCTTGTGTAGGATTGCACCCATATTTTGTACACGAGATCTCGAGTCCCTTTTAGGAACTTTGCTTGATGGCAGATGTGTCGTTCGTACTCCAATATAAGGGAACTACAGACACCAAATCCAAAACTGCATTTGTCCTTCTAGGATACCCTCTTTGCTTGATAACATGTTTTTTTTGATAAAATGCTTGTTTGCCCCTTTATGTTCTTTCCTTCCTTGTTCATCCCATTGTTTGTTTTCTTTGTTTCTTTGTCATCTCTTTTACTTGTCTGCTACCTTTGTGTTTTCTTTGTTGTTGCATGTGTAGAAACCACTTTTTGTACCCTTTACACCTGGGGCCCCCGTTCCCCAATGATGTTGGAATTCTATAGCCCAAGGTTGGTTTAGGGCTCGATCAGATTGAAATTGACCTGAGGAAAGTGTTTTCAGAAAAATATAACTCTTTTATGAATTAAATAAGCTATTTTTAGAAAATAAAGGTCACGAAAACCCTAGGGCATGCACACACATACATACGTATACACACGTATGCTCAAGATCTATGTATGCATGCTTCATGCATGCATACACACACACAGGCATGCGTGCGATTGCTAGGCTGCCAGAAACTATGAAAGGAAAGTTTTCTGCTTTAAAGATTGGTTAACGAATCCCACATTGTTTGGGAGCTATTCCAAATCCCCATTTTCTGATTATAAAAAGCCATACATGGTACCTTCTCAAAAAGCACAAAAAATCCTAAGAGAAAACACAAGATTCACTAGAATTAGTAAATAAAAAAGGGAGTTTTTCACAAAATATCCTCAAGTCAATATTTTTCTGATTGAGGCCTTCTCTGGCGTTGATATTCAAGTTTCAAGCTACTAATCACTTCTTTATTTGATTAACTGAGGAAAATAATCAAAATCAAGCTAAGGAGCTTTGTGTTTTAAGGTATAATGTTCTAGTTCATTTTCTTTTCCTTTTCCTTATTTTGAACTTCTTTTTCTTGTTTTTCTTTTTTATGTTCTGCTATGTTCTTATGTTTCTAGGTTAGAGTTTAGGGCGTGCATGTGTACGCATACAACTGGGTTATACACGCAGGCCCTATGTATACACACGCATACTCATGATCAGAAACCCTAATCCAACCATTTTTGTTTCTGTTTCTTTATTTTAGTTATATAATATGCCTTTGCCTTGACTTGTTTTCTGCTTATTAGCCTCTGCCTCCATGTTTGTTTGCTTTGTTTGTTCTTTGTATGCTAGTTTACGGTTTTAACCTTTTGTCTTCCATGAACATGCACATAACACGTCTATGCATTGATGTATAGGTGTTGTGATGCGGTGAGGTAAGCCATGCTTTCACATGAACATGCATTTGTTTATGGATATGATCTTGTCTTGCCTTGATGAATATTATGTGAGTTTTGATGAACATGATGTGCAAGTTTATATGCTATGCTTTGGATATGATAATATGCTTATTTAATTTTTGTCATGTCTATGTTTCCACCTTGGCTGTAATATAATGCACGTATGATAAATGTATACTAGAATTTGAGATATGATGAGATGCATGCTAGGGTTTGGGATGAAAAATGTCATTTTGTTTGCTTAGATGTAATGTGTGTGTGTGTGTGTGTGTGTGTGTGTAAGAGTTTAGAATGATAAATGTTGAATGTGCTATAGACACCTCATTTTTGTATCTGGTTAATAAAATTTAGTCCCTGATCCCAATTATGAGCTTGGCTTGTCTACAAAAGGTAATCGAAGTTATTTTGATAGTTTGGAAGTAATTACAACTCAAAAGTGCTCAAAAGTGTGTAAGAGTTTAGAACGATACTGAAAAATGACCTTTGCTCACTGTTTTAATCATAACTTTTGATCCACAGAGAATTATTGAGTGATGTTTGTGTCATTGGAAATTAAAAATCTTGAGCTTCAATTTGAACACAAATTTTTTCTAATTTGGACTTATATTGAGTAAGTTATGACTATTTAAAGTTGGGTCAACTGACAATCCAATTTTTTGGGTTTTAAAACTTGATTTTAAGGGCCCAAAACACCGTGCTTTGATGTGGGCTGGCCCATAAACCCTTGAGAACATCCAAATATTATTAAAATGCCCTTAAAACCCTAATTTTAACATATAAATAATTATCTTATGTCTTAGATAAAAACCCTAGCTAGAGATAAGGAATTTTTGGCCTCCATCTTCTCTAAAACCCTATTTTCTCTTTTGAAAAACCCTAAGGTAGCCCCTTAGCACGTTTTTGACAAAATCAAAACCTCTCTTTAGTTAGTTCTAATGCAGCAAACTATTTTTTAATTTCTTTCAAAAACTTTTTCAAACAATCTTTTCAACAATATCTTTTTATTTTGAGTTGTGATTACTAATGAACTATTGATATATTTGATTCCTTTGATTATCATTCAATCTTATTGTGTAGGCACTGAGGGGCCAGTTATATATCAATCTAGTTGTATTTTCCATAAGTAAGGTGAGTCTGTATTCATGGCTCTTCCTTAATTTGGTTTTTTACAACTAGTGTTCTTGTTGTTTTTACTTGATTTATTTGTTATACATGCTTAGAAATATGTTTTGCTTTGTTTAATTTTATTATGTTGTCTCTCATCATGTTTTATTGGAGAGTTGAATGATTTGATATATTGATGAATATGTTTTGATGTGTTAAGTGTTGCTTTTGTTTGTTTTTAGATCCAATGCATGTTTAGCAATAGATTTTGTTTTGTTTATCTTTGATATCTTTGTTTTTAGTTTAGATTGTTTAGTTTTATATTAGAAGCATGCTAGGTTTGGTTTGATTGTTGTTTTATTGCTTGCTTTAAAACTGTGTTTCTGGGTGTGTATGCATCGCATACTCATGTATCCGTACGCATACTTAAGCCTAGAAATGCAGATTTAGGGTTCTTGTAGTTTTGATTGTTTTGCTTAATTTTAATCCTCTATTTAAGTCTTGTTGAGTCTAGTTTTCACATGTTTAGGTCTAGAGTTAGTAGAATAATAGGTTTCACATGCTTGGATTGATAGATTGATAATTAGGGTTTATATCTTCGATAAATCACATGAACATGAACATCCATTGATGCATAGGTGTCGTGGTGTTATGAGGTAAGTCATGCATAATTACATGAACATGCATTTGATTGGGATGATGAGCATGAAATGGTTTATGAACATGATGAATATGCTTGGATAATGCCATAATGCTATGCTTGGATGTTTGGGATATGCTTGATGTTAATGCCTTATTAATGCTATTGTATTGTCATATTCTTGTTGCCTTAGATGAGATGAGATAGATGTATGCTTGGGTTGTGATATGCCATGATAGATGAGCGATTAGGTTTTGGGATGATTAATGCCATGTTGATTATTAGATGTATGCTAGCATGTGTGTGAGTATAGAATGCAATGTTGAATATGTCTTTAATGAGATTAAGACATAAGACACAATGAGTGGAAGCCAACCCTGGGGTTGAGCGGTTTTGGGTGCCTAATACCTTCCCAAAACCGTATCTAAACTCCGAACCCATACTCTGGCAGTAATATCAAAGGTCCTTCCCCAAAGGACGCTATATTTATGGTTCTTAAACCATTGAAAAACTAGGTGACAACTCCTTGTTATGTCCAAATGTTCCTTTAATAAGATTAAGATATAAGACACAATGAGTGAAAGTCGACCCACGGGTCAGGTGGGGTTGGGTACCTAACACCTTCCCATCCCTATACCTAAACTTCAAACACATGCTCTAGTAGTAGACCAATCCTTCTATGAAGGACATTGTATTTATGGTTCCTAGACCTAATATAGGTGGCGACTCTATTTTTCTTCTCCACCCCGATCCCCTCAGTCGAGGCATACTCCCCCTATTGCGCCTATAGCATGTACACACATGAAGCGAGAATGCAACTACCAAAATGCAAACTAAAAAGGGCAAGAATGCAAGCAAGAAGATGCATGTTGTTGGGAAATTTAGACTCCAGTTAATAGAATTAATAAGTTTTAAACCCAAGTTATTAATTAGATTTATTATGAATAAACTTGTTAAAACAAACAAACATCAATATCATGTCACAAATAATATGCAACAGAAAAATAAATAAGACAAGATATGATGACCTAAGAAAACCAATGAAACCAACCAATTTTACAGTAAAAAACCTGGAGGAAAACCTTCCCGAAAAGCAATTCTCTATAGTAAAGAGAATTTTCAGATCTAGTACAAAACCTTTGTCCCTAGACACTACAATCCCTATAAATGAACTCACAACAGAAACCTTCTATTGCTTCAGAACCTCTAAACTCTTCAATATATAACGCTACCCTTTAATGCATGGATCCTAGTACGTGACTTACTCACCAACTTGAGGAAGAAGAATGTTGGCTGCAAAGTTCTTCACTTCATCAACAATGAAGATCAAGAAGCACTTGGTTACAGAACCCTAAGGCGTAAAGACGAAGTAGCTTCTTTTAGAGAGAATAAGGCTTCGGTCACCTTTTGCATGTGTTCTCCTTGTATTCTCTTTTGTGACGGCCTCTAAAATAAGCCTTATATATGTCTAGGGTTGTGAGAAAAGAAACCCTACACAAATACAAAAACATGGGCCAAAAATCATATCTGAAAATTTGAATTCCCGTAACCCCGATAGATACCTCGATCGATTGAGTAGCTGTCAAGCTTCATTAAACCTCGATAGATAGAGGTATCAAGCAGCTGTCCGTAGGTGTCCACAGGTGTCCAGCTATCTGTCTGTAGGTGTCCAGCTATCTGTCCAGTTTTAATAAACACCTTTTCTTCACTTGTTTTTTGGTCCAATTTTCATGGCTTTAATACTAGACTTGAACAACATGTTCTTTGAAGTATTAAACACATCCTAGATCTTTCCAAATACAAGTAAAGTGCGTTTTGTCAAAGGATTAGCCAACTACATAAAATATGTCATTAACAATCTCTCCCTTTGGCAATCCGTGACAAAACCATAACAAACAAATGAACATATGAGAGAAGTCATAAATCACTCAACTCATACTCACTTGTTGAATACAATAAAATTTACCCGAACACAAACTCTTGAAAAACTTTGCAAGAAGAGAGTTCATGGCATGGAAGACTTTGACAACTTGTATTTCTGAAACACTTTAAACAAAACATATCAAGGTATCTCTGTGTGAAGTAGAAATAATAGATTGCATACAAGATAAAGAAACATGTGTATAAAGATAGAAAAGAAACAACATATGTAAAGATAGGTGAAAAAAATAGACATCATCACATATATATCAAAGATAAGCGTAATGTATGTAAACATGGTCACAAGGCCTAAGATACAAGAAGAAGAAGATACAAGAAGAAGAAGCTAAAAGTAGCTCCTACAACAACAAGGAGGTAATCACTCCCCCTAACAAGATGAAACACATCTCCCCCTTACAAAGGCATGTATTTCTTCCCCTAACTTGTAGAATCTTAAAGAAAGAAACCACAAATTCTTCAATTTCTCCCCCTTTTTGTCACGATTGAGAGAGGGTACAAGAAGTTATAAAGGTTTACCCGAGAAACATAAAGATGATCAAGGATGATCAAAAGGGCACAAAGAATCCATAAAAATGCATGAATGTAATGAAATAAGATGCTATGGATGACAAGATAAGAGAAACATGCAAAACAAAAAAAATGAAATGCATGCAAGGATATCTCGATCGATTGGGAGGTGTCGAGAAGCTATCGAGCAACCTCGATGGATCGAGAAGGTGTCGAGGATCTATGGAGAAGACAGAAGATATCTCGATCTATCCACCTAGATATCGAGAGGTGTTGAGATCGTGATAAGATACAACTGAAGAGCTCGACAGATAAACCAGGTGTCAAGAGGTGTCGAGGAGATGTCGAGATTGCTTAAAAACAGCTTTTCAAGAAGAGAAAAACATAGATATGAATGCAATCAAGCATGCAACTCAACCAAAGATCCAAACAACATATTAACCTCTCAAAAACATCTCTCAACAAGAAAAATGTCATGCATTTTGATCCAAAACACACACACACACTAAACAAGTCTAACCAATTTTATTTCAAAAATAAGTTAAGACAGTTTAGTGACATACATCAATACATGTAAACCTTGTGATGGCCAAATCACATTGTACCTGCACATGTATCAAAAGTAGCAAAGAATATTACGTGTTGTGTGTGAAAATCATTGCAAGATTGCATAAGTGTCTTAAAGTTATGACAATTTGAGGTATGAGAACATCTCTTTAACTCACACACAATCATAACTGTTTGATGGAGACTATCACCTTTGAGGTATATCCTATAACTCCCATATCTCCTAGAAAACACGCTTGCAATCATATTTTAAAGCATTTTGTTCTTTTTGCTTTTATTTCTTTGCATATTTTCTTTTATTAAGCAAACCATGCATGGGCATCTAAAAGAGAAAAGATATACCCAATTATGTTAAACTTTTTAACATTGCACTTTTGCTACGCCGAAGCATACAGATGTCATTGACATTGCACTTTTGCTATGTCGAAGCATACAGATGTCATTTCATGATTGGCGGGTAATAGTAGTGAGATAGTTATTTATGCCTTTCTTTTAAGATTTTCTAGCCCTACCCGTCAAAAAGAGTGATACAAGCATTAAGTACAAGAGATCACTTAACCTTACTCATCACAAACAAAACGCTACAAAGCTCACTTGCTTAGTTGTGCATAAGGATGCTCATATAAGCTATACGAGATACAAATTTTGGAAAACTCTGTTTCAATGGCCATTTTATGGTTCACAAGAACCAATGTACACAGACACACTGTTTTTGTATTTTTATGATTTTTCCCTATTTTATTTTGAAAACAAAACAAAATAAAAACTAAACAACCAAAAAAAAAAATAGACAAACAACATGAAAACATGACAGAAAGATGCAAATGCATGAAAACATGATAGAAGGATGCAGATGCATGATAGCACGATTCCAAAAGCAGATAAAAAATCAAGTAAAGAAAGTCCTACTTTAGATAGAAAGAATTAAAGTAGAGGACAAACAAAAAAGACAATTAAGTCTTAGGCTCCTTTCTCACCCACACAACACGAGTCTTTGGACGTGAAGGTGAAAAGGCACGTGTCCTAGTATGTCTACTAAAAGACATAGAAGAATTAAGATTCTCCTAAAATTAAGTTAAAAATCTCAAAACTTTTAATAACTCACCAAGAATAGGTACAGAGCCTTTAGACAAAGGATGAGACCTACTAGACACTCGCTTATGAGGAAACAACTTGAAACAATCAGGGCGACTGTGTCCAAAAACGCCACAATGGTGACAAACATGAGCATTTTTAGAACTACAAGGCTTCCTAGAAGGAGGTCTAACCTTAAAGGTAGACAAAGACCTCAACTTAGGACAATTTGGCCTAATATGACCAACAATATAACAATGATGACAAATGGGGACAAATTCAAAATTTTTATTCAACCTAGGAGGAGTTTTAGACATAGGTTTAGAAACTTCAGCGTTAACATCAGATTGTTTACCTTTATCTATCTTAGCAATATTAGCCTTCAACTCTTCATTATTCCTTTTAAATGAGGGAATATAAAAATCCTTTTTTTTTAGTTAGGCTCAACAACAAGTTTGGCACTAGTTAAATTTTCAACTTCAGTTTTAAATTCAACTAGTTGCTCTACCAAACTCTTAATTTTGTCCACCTGAGATGAAATTTGATTTTTAAAATTCTCATTCAAATTATTGGCTTCATCCAATTTTGCAATCAAATCATCTTTTTCAAGCTTGACCCTTTTAAATTTAGCTTTTAATTTTGTAGAACATTCAAGAGATTTCATACAAAAATTATAAAGCTTGCAATAGGCATCTTGAATATCATCATCATCATGCAACACAAGATCATGCAAATCAAAACAATCAAGAGTTTTCATGACAACAAGAGTCAAGGATCACACTCAGGAAATTAATCCAATTAGAATGTACCCGTTCTGATACCACTTGTTGGGAAATTTAGACCCCAGTTGATAGAATTAACAAGTTTTAAACGCAAGTTGTTAATTATATTTACTATGAATAAACTTGTTAAAACAAACAAACATCAATATCATGTCACAAATAATATGCATCAGAAAAATAAATAAGACAAGATATGATGACTTAAGAAAACCAATGAAACCAACCATTTTCACAGTAAAAAACTTGGGGGGGAAACCTTCCCAAAAAGCAATTCACTATAGTAAATAGAAGTTTTAGATCTAGTACAAAACCTTTGTCTCTAGACTCTACAATCTCCGTAAATGAACTCACAGCAGAAACCTTCTACTGCTTCAGAACCTCTGAACTCTTCAATATATGAATGCCACCTTTAATGCACGGATCCCAGTATATGACTCACTCCTTTGCACAAATCTCAATATGTGACTCACTCACCAACTTGAGGAAGAAGAATGTTGGTTGCAAAGTTCTTTACTTCATCAACAATGAAGATCAAGAAGCACTTGGTTACAAAACTCTAAGACGTAAAGACACAGTAGCTTCTTTTAGAAAGAATAAGGCTTCAGTCACCTTTTGCATGTGTTCTCCTTGTATTCTCTTTTGTGACGGCCTCTAAAATAAGTCTTATATATCTTTAGGGTTGTGAGAAAAAAAACCTTACACAAATACAAAAACATGGGCCAAAAATCAGATTTGGAAATCTGAATTCCCATAACCTCGATAGATACCTCGATCAATCGAGCAGCTGTCGAGCTTCGTTAAACCTCGATAGATAGAGGTATCGAGCAGCTGTCAAGCAGCTGTGCGCAAGTGTCCACAGGTGTCCAGCTATCTGTCCGCAGGTATCCAGCTATCTGTCCAACTATCTGTCCAACTATCTGTCCAGCTATCTGTCCAGCTTTAGTAAACACCTTTTCTTCACTTGTTTCTTGGTCCAATCTTCATGGCTTTAATACTAGACTTGAAAAACATGTTTTTTTGAAGTATTAAATATATCCTAGATCTACCCAAATACAAGTAAAGTGCGTTTTGTCAAAGGATTGGCCAACTACATAAAATATGTCCTTAACACATGCCCAAAAAGGGGCAATGTTTAGTAGAATAGGAGATTTAACCTCATTAAGTGGTTTTATTTCTCTCTCTTAACCTTTTCTTTAGAACCATGTATCTAGATTAGCGCTTCTTTCTTTGTATCTTGCTTGGGTCACTTAAATACAAACACACACACACACACACACACACACACACACACACACACACACATGCTTTGTATGATGGACTCTAGTGGCTAGGAAAGCAACCTTCTCAAGGTTGTGGGTACTCTTGACCTTGTAATGTGGGTATGCACTCAAGGTGACCACTATAGGTGCATACTCATACTATATTGTGTGCATGGACATCACGGTATGTTTGTCTCGATCCATGTTAGCTAGTGACATCGGTTTCCCCGTGTTTACGACACACATCAACATGTTTGATGCCTTGGAGAGCTTCGGCTTGCCTTAGTATGGACATATATATTAACACACGCCGTAATACAAGAATGAAACTCTGTCGGTGCACCATAGGGCGCCAAACGAGAAACTCTGCATTTTGCCGTGAAAATATGGCACCTTTGTTGCCATATTCTCTTAGTGAAAGCTTAGTGAGAATAGTGTTTTGTGTGCTATGATGCACCTGAAGCGAAATGCTGTCGAATTTTCGTCATGGAAATTTGTCAAGAATTATAAAATGCGCTAGCACACCCCTTTCGAAATCAAACCTCAAAGCCCAATTCTTTTAAAGTATCGCTAATGCCAATAACTTGTTTTAATTGCCAATGTCCAAAAATTAAGATTTTACCAAAACAAAAGATTGTCTACAGACAGGTATTATGGGGGTGCCTAATACCTTCCCTACACATAACTAGACTTTTGAACTCAAGAACGAAGATTTTTTACCCATCCACATTAGATTAGGAAAAACAACCTTTTGCTTAGCCTAGAATTGGTAATAAATCAAATAGAGTCAGGTGACCAATCACACCTTAGACAAAACCCAATGATTGGTAGCGAGTTCACTTACCTTTGGCAAATATATGTTAAAATTGACTCAATTCAAGTCACACACCAGAGAGGCTCCTTTCACCCTCATTTCATGGCACCCGAGCTTACTGTTAGGACATATGTGGTTCACTTGTTAAGAACATATGTCATTTTTTATGTAATTGGCTAATCCTTTGACAAAATGCACTTTGCTTGTATTTGGGTAGATCTAAGATATGTTTAATACTTCAAGAAATAAGGTTTCAAGATCAAGTATTAAAGCCATGCAAGTTTGTTCAAGAAACAAGCTGAAGAAGTACCTATCATTAAAGCTCAACAGTTGCATCTATTAATCTTTAAGAAGCTGTTTTAGCCCCGAGGCTCGACAGCATCACAACACCTCTAGCTATCGAGATTTAAGCCAAACAGATTTTCTGATCTGTTTTGATTCCAATCCATGGATATGTCTTTGGGCCTTCTTTTCTCACAACCCTAAACATATAAAATGATTATTTTAAGGGCTGTATCTATTGCATAGCTAAAGACACAAGTTGCACAAGCATTAAGTAAAGTCTATTCATGTAATTTGTGACCGAAAACAAAGTTTGCCCTAGTTCATCTCCTTGTGAAGAAGCTGCTGTGTTTGTGCACCGTAGGGTTTTGTAACCAAGCATCTTCTTGTTCTTCATTGTAAGGATGAACTAAAGAACTTTGCAGCTAACATCTTTCTCAAGTTGGTGATTGAAGTCGCATACTAGGATCCGCACAATTGGTTAGTCCCGTACTGGGAGCCATGCATCAAAAGGAGAGATTGTCACTACAAAATAAGTCCAATTGGGTATTGGGGTAAGGGTTCAACTATAGGTTGGTATAAGGTACTAGGATTCCTTTACTTGTAACCGCTTGTTGTGATAATAGTGGATTCTTGGGAGTGATGACCTTAAAATCACCCGATGGGGTTTTTGCCTTGGAGATTTTCCCCATTCGTAAACAAATCACCGTGTCAATTGATTTTCCGCTGCACTTTAGTTTATTGGTGATTTGTTTGTGCTACCATGCATTTTCATGTTAAATTGGTTAATTAATTAAACTTGGCTAATTAATCAATTAATCCATCGCAAAGGGTTAATATGTTTTTGGCCTATCACTCACAAAGCCACCTAAGGACATGAGCATTGCCACGATGGGTGGTCGACCACTACGAGGCATCGACAACATGTAATGGCCTAAACTTATCGATGTCATTGATCCAATGCTTTGTCAACACTTAAGCATGCAGACTTATCAATGTCACTGATCCAATGCTTTGTCAACATTATTCCAGGATTGAGAAAATTTTAGAATGTATGAAAAAACAAAGAAAAAATACACCATGAGTAAAACAATTACCTATATTTCCCCTGTATGCCATTGTAATGCCCTTAATACTAATTACACTAAATCAATATTTCTGATTTTTTAACACTAACACACTGTATGCCTAAATCAGAATTGTTAGGTGATTAGTTACATCAGATAAAGGCATGTAGGAGAAATTGTTTAAAAAGTAAGGATAAAAGTGCAAATTTCTTTAAGTAAGTTTAACAGTGTTAAATTGTAGCCTGTAGCTGTAGGGGAGGTATTGTAATTTATTTTGAAAAGTAAAAGAAGTCCTTGACTACATAGTTTAAAAAAGGGTCTATTTGACTACATAATTCAAAAATTAAGGTTAAATAATTATTTTTTCCCATAAAGATTATGCACACCATGGCATGGATAAGACACCCCACAACTAAGGAGTAAAAAAATATTTTCATTGATTTCTTTCCCATTTTAATTACTGGCATGAGCTTTTATAAAGCTTGAAATGGCTAGCATGTGGCTTGCAATATTTCATGTTGAACCGTTCAAACACTCCTTAAACATATTTCCCCAAGATAACTACAACTTCTTCACCATTCTGTCACAACAAATTTGCAAACCCAAAATCTATGGTGCAAGCAAGCACAAAGCCTATTATTTCCCATTATGGGGATCAAAGATTAGGTAAAATGGTTCTTTGGCCTTAATTTTTAAACTACATAGCCAAAGAGTCCCCTTTTCAAACTATTTAACAAAGTATTCCTACTTTGGAACTTGATATTGCTGATGTTGAGTTCTACCTGGAACTCGATATTAGGAATGTTAGGTTCTATGTGTTAGGACATATGTAGTTCAAGTAAATTTAAACATATGTCACTATTTTGTGTAATTGGCTTATCCTTTGACAAAACGCACTTTACTTGTAATTGGGTAGATTTAGGATGTGTTTAACGCTTCAGGAAACTGTGTTTCAAGATCAAGTGTTGAAGTCATCAAGTCTGTCCAAGAAACAAGCTGGAAAGTGCAAGTTACTAAATCTCGACACCTAGTCTTGACACATGCATCTATTGAGCTTTAGAAACTGTTTCAACCCTGAGGCTCGACAGCTTCTCGACAAATCCTCGACACCTCTATCTATCGAGATTTAAGAAAAACAGATTCCAAGTTCCGTTTTAATTCCAATCCATGCATATGTCTTTGGGACTTCTTTTCTCCTTACCCTAGACATATAAAAGGATTGTTTTAAGGGCCATCACAGAGACGCAAGTTGCACAAGCTTTGAGTAATCCTTGTTCATGCAATTTGTGACCTCAGAAAAAGTTCATGCCCTAGTTCATCTCTTGTGAAGAAGTTGCTGTGTAATATGCACCGTAGGGTATTGTAATCAAGCATCTTCTTGATCTTCATCGTGTGGATGATTTGAAGAACTTTGCAGCCAACAACTCTCTCTCTAGTTGGTAAATTGAAGTCGTGTACTCAGATCCGCGCAATTGGTTAGTCACATACTTGGAGCCGTGCAACAAAAGGAGAAACTGTCACTACAGAACAAGTCCAATTGGGTATTGGGGTAAGGGTTCAACTGTAGGTTGGTGAGGTACTCGAATTCCTTACTTATAACCGCTTGTTATGATAATAGTGAAGTTTCGGGAATGGTGACCTTAAATCACCCAGTAGGGTTTTTGCCGTCAGGTTTTCCCCATTCGTAAACAAATCATTGTGTCATTTATTTTCCGCTGCCTACTTTAGTAATTGGTGATTTGTTTGTGCTGTCACGTGAATTTTCATGTTAACTTGATTAATTAATAACTCGACTAATTAATCAATTTAATTAATTACAAGGGGTCAACGCGTTTGTGGCCTATCAGTATGCATATTTTGTCACTTAAATTTTTATAAAAATTTTGCGCAAAATTCAACATTAGGAATGTCGAGTTCCACTTAAAAATATGCATGGAATTCGACACATCTAATGTCGAGTTCCAAACAAAACTCTACATCAACAATATCAAGTTCAAAAACATTGATATTATACTGTTTGACTAAATAGTTCAAAAATTAAGTCTAAATACTCATTTTTTTGTCAAAGATTACATGCTAAGAATCTCAATTATAATGGGGGCAATTATACCCTTCATTATAGATCTCATTATAAACAACAAGGCTAATAGTTAAAAATAGGGGATACACCAAGAATAAGCTTATAAATTGAAATCTCAATCTAAAACATGTATGAGAAATGCGCCTTACTTTCATTAGGCTAATCTCTCCTATAGTATATTCTTGGAATTCAAGCATCAGAGTTATTAAACTAATTCCTCACTAGGGCCACTCTGAGGTCTTTTTATTTTTTTTCTTTTTTTTTTTCTTTTTTTTTTTTTTTTTTTGTAGGTGTTTGATTTGTCAATCTAGCATCTAATGAATTGATTTGTCAATTGACACCATTTGTGAGAAATCGTTTTTTCTTACAAAGGTAAAAGATTATATATTTCAAATTAAATCAATGAATGTCAAACATGGAAATACCATTGGAGGCTTGTCACAAAGCAATCAGGAATCTTAATAATGAAACAGTAGCTAAGCGACCTGGCATAGGCAATTCAAAAGCTAACTAGATAGAATTAAGAACTAATGTAGAAAATCCTCCCCATAGGGAATTTACCACCTTTACAAATGAGAAGGGTAGAGCCAGTGAACCCTTCAATTTAGTGGATTTCCCCCTTATCCCTCACCCTACTCTTTCTTTAATTTTCCCTTAAGCTTCCCCAGCTTAGGGCATTAAAATTTATTGGTGTTAGGACATATGTGGTTCAAGTTGTTTGAAAATATGTCATTGTTTTATGTAATTGGCTTATCCTTTGACAAAACGTACTTTACTTGTAATTGGGTAAATTTAGGATGTATTTAATGCTTCAAGACTGTGTTTCAAGATCAAGTATTGAAAGCATCAAGTCTGTCCAAGAAACAAGCTGAAAAGTGCAAGTTATTAAAGCTCGACACCTAGTCTCAACACATGCATCTATCAAGCTTTATAAGCTGTTTCAGCCCCGAGGCTCGACAGCTTCTCGACAGCTCCTCGACACCTCTAGCTGTCAAGATTTAAGGAAAATAGATTCTAAGCTCTGTTTTGATTCCAATCCGTAGATATGTCTTTGAGACTTCTTTTATTCTAACCCTAAACATATAAAAGGATTATTTTAAGGGCTGTCATTAGGAACACAAGTTGCACAAGCATTAAGAAATCCTTGTTCAAGCAATTTGTGATCTGAGACAAAGTTCATGCCCTAGTTCATCTCTCTTGTGAAGAAGTTGTTGTGTATGTGCACCGTAGGGTTTTGTAACCAAGCATCTTCTTGACCTTCATCGTGTGGATGAATTGAAGAACTTTGTAGCCAACAACTCTCTCTAAGTTGGTGATTGAAGTCGCATACTAGGATCCGTGCAATTGGTTAGTCACGTACTGGGAGCCGTGCATCAAAAAGAGAAACTATCACTACAGAACAAGTCCTTTACTTGTAAGGTACTGGGATTCCTTTACTTGTAACCGCTTGTTGTGATATGAGTGGAGTTTCGGAAGTAGTGATCTTAAATCACCTGATGAGGTTTTTGCCGTATAGGTTTTCCCTATTCGTAAATAAATCACTGTGTCAATCTTATTTCTGCTGCATACTCTAGGTTATTGGTGATTTGTTTGTGCTACCATGCGATTTGCATGTTAACTTGATTAATTAAAAAATTTGGCTAATTAATCAATTTAATTCATCACAAAGGGTCAACACATTTGTGGCCTATCAAGTGGTATCAGAGCGGGCACACTCTGATTAGGGTTTAATCCTTGTGTGTGATTCATTAACCCCTGTTTGTAATGGATAGAGGTCAGTCTCTTATTATACCTCCATTGTTTGATGGTACTAACTATGCATACTGAAAAGAACGCATGAGAGCTTTCTCACAGTCACTAGATGAGAAAGTGTGGCAAGCTGTGGAGATAGGCTGGACCAAGCCTACAAAAGCGCCGGCCGATTGGGATGATGCCATGATCAAGGCGGCAAATTTCAACAGCAGAGCATTGAATGCCCTATTCAGTGCAGTCACTAATGAGGAGTTCAAGAAGATTTCCTCCACTGAAACTGCTAAGGAAGCATGGACCATTCTCCAGACAACCTATGAGGGAACGAAGGCTGTCAAGGATTCGAAGCTACAAAGGCTCACTACAAGCTTCGAAGAAATTAAGATGGAGGATGATGAGTAATTCGATGAATTCTATGCCAAG
This sequence comes from Castanopsis chinensis, assembly GCA_032878915.1. Taxonomy (NCBI): domain Eukaryota; kingdom Viridiplantae; phylum Streptophyta; class Magnoliopsida; order Fagales; family Fagaceae; genus Castanopsis; species Castanopsis chinensis. Next base: position 8,682,060 of record JAVQMG010000126.1, on the reverse strand, counting down.
CTCAAAGATATAGTGAACTCAGCTTTCAATCTTGGGGAAACCATTCATGAACCCAAGATAGTCAAAAAAGTGCTCAGATCTCTACCCGAGAGATTCCATGCCAAGATCACGGCGATAGAGGAGTCGAAGGATATTGATAAGATTCCTCTGACTGAGCTGGTTGGCAATCTGCAAACCTATGAGCTAGGGTTGACAAGAATGGGCAAGTCAAGCAAAGGCAAGAGCATGGCACTAAAAGCCAAGAGCAGTGACACTAATGAGTGTTTAGACAATGAAGATTCTAAGATGAAATCCTACATTACCAGGAAATTCAAGAAATTCATGAAAAATGCCAATGGAAAAGGCTTCAACAAGGACTGTAGGCAATCCAATTCTTCACAGTTTAAGAACCTAGATAAAGGGAAGAAGGATACCAAGGATGGCGATCAGTATGCTATTCCCACTGGACCTAAGTGCTTCGGGTGTCAAGGTTTCAGTCACATGAAACAAGAGTGTCCAACGTACCTCAAGAGTATTGGGAAGAGCAAGGCACTTGCTGCGACCCTGAGCGACACTGAGCCCAAGGATGATTCCAATAATGAAGATGACGAAATCTTGAATGCCTTCACTGCCTCTGTAAATCCTATTGAAGGGATTACTGAAGATGTAGATGAAGAAAAAGAATTGTTGGATGCTAAGTTCGAAACTATGGAGACCAAGATGATATCCATACTGCCTATGAAAAATTATACAAGCTTTCTGAGAAGCATGAAAAACTCTATAGGCTGGCCACCAAGAAGCTCAGCGATGTGGAACTTGACCGTGAGGAGCTTCCCACTAAGTTTGATGAAACAAATCAAACTATTGGGGCAGTGACGTTCGAGAATAACTTCTTGGCTGAGAAGACCAAGAAACTTGTAGTAGAGCTGTTTCAAGTTAGAGCACAATTAGAGAGGACGTCAAGTGCAAAGCTGGATGAGATGCTCAGTGTTTAGAAATTTGATTTGGATCGAATAGGATTAGGGTATGAATTCTCTCTCTCTCTAATACTCCTTCTGCTAGTACTACTGTTTTTGTTCCTCTTGCTAATAACATTAAAATTGGGAACAATGATGTTAAAACTGAATTAGCAAATGAGAACTTAGACAAGGATAAGTCCATCTTAGGAGCACCCCCTAAGCTTGAGAAGAAGGAAACTAAAAACCCTAGGACTAAGAAGGCTAACTCTCAAAAACCTAAACGGAAGAAGCAGCATCTCTGTTATCATTGTGGTGTTGCTGGTCATACTCAACCAAATTGCTATAAGTGGTTAGCTACTTAACAGTGTAATGGCATGATAGCATCTGGGAACTAGAATCAGCTTCAAACCTCTCTTGCTCCACTTGGAGATCTACTCAAAGCCCTCATGTTCCTTTCGAACTTGAATGATTTCAATCATTCCCCCTCTTCACTGGTTTAAGGTTTGGTAAAAAGAAAAGGTTCTTCCAAGGTGTGGAAGGAAAAGGGTTCTAAGTGATTTTTTTCACTTCTTCTTTCTCCCCCCGTTTTGTTGTTTTTGCATTACTTGTGTGTTGCCTTACTGTTTTGGGTCAATCTAGTTTTATGCATTGTTTTGCTTTCTTTAACATGTTTTTGTATGTTTTTTTTTAGTTTTGTGTTTTATTTTTTTTTGCTTTTCTGATAAAAATAAAAAAAAAATTGAAAATTGAAAAATACAAAAACAGTGTGTGTCTGTGTACATTGGTTCTTGTGAACCTTAAAATGGCCATTGAAACAGAGTTTTCTAAATTTTGTATCTCTTGTAGCTTAGATGAGCAAGTGAGCTTTGAGACTCTTTGTTTGTGATGAGTAAGGTTAAGTGATCTCTTGTTCTTATCACTCGTATCACTCGTATCACTCTTTTTGACGGGTAGGACTAGAAAATTTTAAGAGAAAGGCATAAATAACCATCTCATCACTGTTACTCGCCAATCATGAAATGACATTTATATGCTTTCCCATAGCAAAAGTGTAACATCAAAAGGCTTAACATAATTAGGTATTTCTTTTCTCTCTTATATGCCCATAAATGATATGCTTAATAAAAGAAAATATGCAAAGAAATAAAAAGCAAAAAGAACAAAATGCTTTGAAATATGATTACAAGCGTGTTTTCTAGGAGATTTGGGAGTTATAGGATGTACCTCGAAGATGATAGTCCCCATCAAACAGTTATGATTATGTGTGAGTTAAAGTGATTTTCTAATATCTTAAATCGTCATAACTTTAAGACACTTATGCAATCTTACGATGTTTTTCACACATAACACGCAATATTCTTTGCTACTCTTGATACATGTGCAGGTACAATGTGATTTAGCCATCACAAGGTTTACATGCGTTAATGTATGCTCGCTAAATTGTCTTGGCTTATTTTTTAAACATAAAATTGGTTAGACTTGTTTAGTATGTGTGTTTTGGGACTTTTCTGTTTGTCTCTCTCTTTCTCCCTCTCTTTCTATTTGCATTAGTAGTGTCTATGGCACCTAAAGGTAAATCCATTCGGTCCTAGAACCCTCTTCATTCTAGGGGCTCTTCATCTTCTGATCATACTCCTCTTTCTGTTCGGTTCCGTGATGAGAAAGCCCAATAGGACTTCTCGGAGAACTTTTCTAAATGAGGTGTTCATTCAGAACGCCAAGTTGTTCTGGCAAACTTTGCCAATACCGACCTACCCAATGTCATTCACAGTCAGGGTTGGGAGTCACTATGTGACGTCCCGGTCACTTGTCCTTTCGTGCTGATCTAGGAGTTTTACTCCAACATCCACGGGATTGATTTTTCAGTACCTCTCTTTCACACTCACGTTCAAGGTACGCGCTTTGCTGTCACTCTGGAGTTAGTCTCCGAGGTGCTTCATGTTCCTAGGTTGATCATCTTGATTACCCTGGTTGTGAGCGTCTATGGACTGTGTCCAAAGACGAGATGATCTCTGCGTTCTGTAAGCGCCTCTGATTGGGGTGAGCATCAGTACACACTATGTAGGCCTTTTGCTAAAGGTCTTCGTTTCTTAAACATGGTGATGACATTTGTTTTGCACCCTCTCTTTCACTACAACTCCATCATAGAGCCTCGTGCTCAATTTTTGTTGTCTCTCTTAGAGCACCTCACTATAAACTTTCCGTCACACTTCATCTTCTCTATCATAGATGTCTATAGGGATACAGCTACCCATGATAAGCTCATTTTCCCTTCCACTATCATGAGGATTCTACGCCATTTCCCCATCGCTTTTCCTTCGTCTGACCCCTTCCATGTCATGTGTGTCATAGACGCCGCTACCGTAAAACGTAGTGAGGCACAGTTTAGGTCGAGACAGACGGATTCTGCAGCTCCTTCCTCTCGTCCGACTCCATCCAGATCTACTAGAGCCACATCTGCTCCCTCCTCTTCCTCGAACGATGTGTCACTTGGAGACATCATGGCGCAGCTTTAGCACATGGATGCTTGCCTCGATACGCTCTCTACGGAGTTGTATCAGGTGAACGTTCATGTTGGTCGCATTGCCAAGTGACAGGTGACCTTGGGCGGCTTTGCTTCTGAGGTTTCTCCTCCACCTCCTCATGTGGCTTCTGAGACTGAGGATGATGATGGTGATGACGATGATGCTTTGGATGATGATAATGGAGATGCTAGCTCTACCGATGAGATGTCTACTAGACACTTTACCCTTTGTCACTCGTGACAAAAATAGGGAGTAGTTTTGGGTTATGAGAGTAGTCACTCTTAGGGGGAGAGCTTGTATAAGACTTTTTTTTTATAGGGGAAGTGTTACTATGAGAGATGTAGTGAGGATTCTATGTATCTTCTCTTTTCTTTCTTTTTAGAGATACATTGCTCTTGTATTTTTTTTTGCTTACATACATTATGTTATCATTGATATATATATATATATATATATATGATGTATGTTTCTTTCACCTACATTTTCATGTGTTGTTTCTTTTCTGTCTTTATACACATGCTTCTTATATTTGTATGCAATCTATTATTTCTGCTTCTCACAAAGATGCCTTGATGTGTTTTGTTTAAAAGTGTTTCAGAAATACAGGTTGTCAAAATCTACTTGCCATAAACTCTCTTCTTGCAAAGTTTTTCAAGTGTTTGTGTTAGGATAGATTTTATTGTATTCAACAAGTGAATATGAGTTGAGTGATTTATAACTTCTCTCATATGTTCATTTGTTTAGTGTGGTTTTGTAACGAATTGCCAAAATGGGAGATTGTTAGGACATATGTGGTTTAAGTTGTTTGAACATATGTCATTGTTTTATGTAATTGGCTGATCTTTTGACAAAACGCACTTTACTTGTAATTGGGTAAATTTAGGATGTGTTTAATGCTTCAAGAAACTGTGTTTCAAGATCAAGTATTGAAAGCATCAAGTCTGTCCAAGAAACAAGCTAGAAAGTGCAAGTTATTAAATCTCGACACCTAGTCTCGACACATGCATCTATCGAACTTTATAAGCTGCTTTAGCCCTGAGGCTCGACAGCTGCCCGACAGCTGCTCAACACCTCTAGCTGTCAAGATTTAAGGAAAACAGATTCTAAGCTCTGTTTTGATTCTAATCCGCGGATATGTCTTTGGAACTTCTTTTCTTCTAACCCTAGACATATAAAAGGATTATTTTAAGGGCCGTCAATAGGAACACAAGTTGCACAAGCATTGAGAAATCCTTATTCAAGCAATTTATGATCTGAGACAAAGTTCATGCTCTGGTTCATCTCTCTTGTGAAGAAGTTGTTGTGTATGTGTACCGTAGGATTTTGTAACCAAGCATCTTCTTGATCTTCATCGTGTAGATGAATTGAAGAACTTTACAGCCAACAACTCTCTCTAAGTTGGTGATTGAAGTCGCGTACTGGGATCCGTACAATTAGTTAGTCACGTACTGGGGCCCGTGCATCAAAAGGAGAAACTACCACTATAGAACAAGTCCAATTGGGTATTCGGATAAGGGTTCAACTATAGGTTGGTAAGGTACTGGGATTCCTTTACTTGTAACTGCTTGTTGTGATAATAGTGGAGTTTTGGGAGTGGTGACCTTAAATCACCCGGTGGGGTTTTTGCCGTATAGGTTTTCCTCATTCATAAACAAATCGCCATGTCAATTTTATTTCTGCTGCATACTCTAGGTTATTGATGATTTGTTTGTGCTACCACATGATTTGCATTTTAACTTGATTAATTAAAAAATTTGGCTAATTAATCAATTTAATTTACCACAAGAGGTCAACACATTTGTGGCCTATCAATTGGATACCTAAGAACCATAATCTTTCCTAGGAATAGCTTTTACAACGATAGATATTGGTCAAGGTTTTTTTTTTGTAAGGCCCACCTTAGAATGTGATTTTCCCAAATTTTTTAAAAATAAAAACCAACCAATCAAACTAAGGGAGCGTTTAGATAAGTTGTTGCAAAATGGTGTTTTGGATTTAAAGAGAGACTTTGTAAAAACATTATGAGGAGTTGCTATAGAAAAATTGAATTTTGGGTTTTAAAAAAGCATTTTTCAGCTCCCAAAACAACTAACCAAATAGACCCTAAGTCTAAGAAAGACGAAACTAATTAAATATATAGTAGTCGCTAACCAGTGCCATGCATGGGAAAGCAACTAAAAGATGACATCCACATAAATATCACCAACCAAGTTTGATTTTTTAGTGAAGAAAGTGGGCTTAGAAACAAAAATTAGAGACAATTTTTACTGTCATCCAAAATTGCAAATTACAATTTGATCAATATAAAAGTTTGGACTCAACGGATAAAAAAATTAAATTAAAAAAAAAAATCCAAAACAATGTATTCATTCACAGCAACGAAAGACCTTGTACATCAATTTGAAAATAATTGTTACAATTCGACCTGCATAAAAAGGAAGACACCAACTAAAAAAACCAATAATAAGATAAAAGGAAGAAGGTACATTACTTCAAATGGAATTAATATTTCTATGTTAAACAAATTATTGTTTTCACACCTTATTTTGTAGCCTATAATTTCTTGAGTCAATTTTAGTTTTTTCATTAGTCATATTCTTTCGTTGGTGATATAGGTCACTTCTTTATTAAATCTTTCTTAAAGAAAGAACCATTAAGAATTAGCTTTACATGATAAAATAACATAAGCAATATGATAATCTAGTACAAAAACAAATAATTAAGATTTCATTTTGAAATAAGTTAGTAAACTTGATAAGTCCTTGCCCAATGAGGGGAAAAAAATTATAAACAGAGAAACATAAATGCCATTAATCCCATTATAAAAAACAGTTGATTACAAACTCTCACTATTGTGAGAACACAATATATGGCTTAACTATGATACATAAGATGACGCAACCACCATAAATAAAAGAATTTAACCAACATATAATACAATGAAAAAAGTGTGAATGGATAAACAAATCATTTACGCATATATGAGCTCTTAATAGGAGGTTCACAACCCTCAGAAAATGCCTCATGCAAATCTCCAACTTTGGCTGAACTGTTTGAGTATATGCTCTCCCTTTGTTATTTACAACTACCCGTTGTTGCAACCTCTTTTTGTCATGCCTTTTTTTTTTTCTTCAAAACATTGAGGTCAATGTTAGACTTAGGTTGGGGGTGAGATACTCTTTTCTTGCATACTTGTGTTTTCTTCTTGTTTCCCGCTTGTTTTTCAAAAACAAAAACACAAAAGAACAAAACAGAAGAAAAAAAATGGTTGTTAGCCAAGAATGAGATGTTTGCTTGAGTCATTGAGTCTATTTTTATGTCCTTATTGAAACAAAATCAAACTACACTATTTTGATCACAAGAGCCTTATGAGGTTGTTGGTTGTTAGAATACATATGAATTTGAGAACATCTTGAGATTTAATGCTTATGATTCTTGTGAAGGTTTTTCATTTAGCTTGTCTAGTTCTTGTTGAGTGATTTCCTATTAATTCTAGAGTTTTCTTTTAGTCTAGTTCATTTTTGTTGAGTAATATTAAAAAAGAAATTTCAATATCCTTTGCTTCACTCATCATATTCTATTGTTGATCTTGTTATTCCTGTCTTGGTTATCTATTGGGGCACCCATTAGTCAGTTGGTGGCATGTTCATTGATATACTATTATACTTGCGATATGATTTTGGTTATTTTAGGATGCGTTTGAGCCTTTCAAGTGAAACTTTTTATAAATGTAATCATTAGATATCTAGGTGGACTAAAATTGAGAATTTTTCTTTGTTGAGCCACATTCACATGCATACTCCTTGTAGGGTTGAGCCACTTATACAATCTCCCTTCACCAAATTATTTTTAAAATATGCAATGGATGATTAATCAAGGTTTGGAAAAATGGTTAGCAAAGAATTGTTTTGTAATTATTCTCATGATAGAATTTGCTTGAAATTTTACATTATTGGGTTCTTGTACAAAGTTGTTTATTGAAAAAACTAAGAAGAGAAAAGTGAAGAAGAAATTGAAAAAAAAAAATAAAGAAGATGAAATTGAAAAAGAAATAAGATGAAAAGAAAAGAAAAAATAAATAAAAAGAAGAAGAACGAAAATGGAATGCAATTGTTAGAAGGAATTCTTGTTAACCATGGATACAAAGGCCTCTGGCATATTTTGGAAATTATTTGTGCACCCTTTCATTTCCTTATCTTACCCATTCATCGTTGCCCCATTGCAACCAAGATTGAATGACCAATTGATTCTAAGTGGGTTTGTGGAAGAATGGTTGTCCCCAATAGATGACATTTTTCATGAGATCTTTGTGTAATTTCATTGTTCATCATTCCTATTAAAAACAAAACAAAACAAAACAAAAACAAAAACAAAAAAAAAAAAAAAAAACTTTGTTAGAACATATGTAGAATTTTTATGAACATATGTCCTTTAGCTTTGACAAAACGCACTTTACTTGTAATTTGGTAGATCTAAGATGGTTTAAGTCTTCAAGCAACATTATGCCCAAGTCAAGAGTTAAAACCATGCAAGTTTGTTCAAGAATCAAGTGAAGAAGTGCTGGATTTTAAAGCTCAACAGATAGGTCAACAAAGTGTATCTATTGAGGTTTAAAAGCAGCTTTTAGCCCAATGCTAGACAACAGCTCGACAGATAGCCTATCTATCGAGGATTACGAAAATCAGATTTCTAGATATGTTTTTCACATATATCCAAGCTATTTGTGTAGGGCTTCTTTTCTCACAACCCTAGACATATATAAGAATTATTTTAAGGGTCATATAGGTTGACACTATTGGATGCAACTTGATGCAAAGTGATTATTCACTCAACTTGTAACTGGAGACAATTGTCCTAGTTCATCTTTCTCTTGAAGAAACTACTGCATTTGTACACCGTAGGGTTTGTAACCAAGGAGCTTCTTGATCTTCATCGTGTGGATAAACTGAAGAACTTTGCAGCTAACATCTTTCTCAAGTTGGTGTGTAAGCCGTGTACTGGAATTCGCGCATCGATTGGTTAGTCACTTATTGGGAGCCGTGCATTGAAAGGAGAGATTGTCCACTACATTACAAGTCCAATTGTGTATTGGGGAAAGGTTCAACTGTAGGTTGGTATAAGGTACTAGGATTCCTTTACTTGTAACTGCTTGTTTTGATAATGGTGGATTCTCAAGAGTGGTGACCTTAAATTCACCCGGTGGGATTTTGCCTTGGTGGTTTTCTCCATTCGTAAACAAATCACCCGTGTCAAGTTTAATTTCCACTACATTTAGTTATTTGGTGATTTGTTTGTGTTACCACGCGTATTGCATGTTAAATTGACTTAATTAATTCACTTGGTTAATTAATTAGTTAATTTACCCAAGGGGTCAATACATTCTTAGCCTATCAAACTTCATCCAAATTTTAGAGTGAATTCTTTGGACAAATACTTGTTTTGGAGAGGTTTGGAGCACATAAATTTTTGGTGCGTTCTCTGATTCATATGTGTTACGGGTTGGTTGTTAAGATGGTCACTAGCTCTGCACGCACAACCATTTTTTAGGTTTTGTTGATTCTTGGACTTGGATAGCATCTTGTGATCTTTAGTGAATGACTTGCTCAAGTGTTTCATAATTTAGTCTCATCACATGCATCTTTTGAGAAACTATGTTTGTAAGTAGCATGCTATAAACCATTATGAGACACAACTCATCTACTAGGGATCGCCTAGGAGTTTTAGGATTGTTTCATACGCTAAATGTAACCAAGTTTGCCAGCAAAAGTGGTATCATATTCTTGCATTTCTTTTATTTTATTGCTTTCTTATCCTTTAGTGCATGCTTGAAAGATTTAGTGTGGACTTCATGAGTTTTGTAAATGCTAGAGACTAGTAATCAGGTTGGAGGGTGTGATAATAACGAAAAAGTACAATATTATTATAGTTTTGATAGGCATTATCACATCGATTTTATGTTTATTCCCACACTTACAGGTAAATACAAGAATTTTCAAGTTTTCTCTAAAATATACTCATTACAAGTATTTTTATCATGTAGGAGATTAAAACAAATGAGTTAAGCTTGCAGACATGAAGCCAAGAAAATCCAAGGGTGAAGATCAATTAAAAATTGTCTTTTGAATAATTTAATGGGTCAAATATTTGGGGAAACATAAAAAGAAAGAGTGAAATTCATTTAAGCTATTGTTGGAAAAATCCTATCACGGAAAATTTTGGTGTTTTGGTCATATCATTTTACTCCAATGTAGGAATGACTTGAATGTTGCAGCCATGGAAAAAGAACTTGATGACATAAAATTTTTTAGTTTACCAAAACTTAAGAATCTACTATTTTAAGGCCAAAACCAACCAAGAAGTTGAACCTCTGTTGAAAAAAAGGAATTGACTTTTGTTTACCCCTTTTTGTGGAACATGTGTTATAGGGTTTTGAATGTTATACATATTAAAAGCATACAAGAGCAGCCATGTTTTTGGCTGCTGGTAACCCTTATTTTTCATTAATTTTTTAGAGTTTTTATTTTCTATGAAGGCTTAAGAACCTAAGTTACGCTTAGGGGTGAATCCCCAATGCTGTAAGTTCTCCACTTATCAATCAAATCATATTTTTCATGTTTTGGTTAATGAAATCATTGTTCTCTTTTTAAAACTGTTTCATTATATTGATGTTTAAGTTTAATTACTCATTCTATCATGAGCCTATACTTGAATTTTCTTATTGTTAGACTAGTGGTTTATAATCTCTCTAGCAAAACATGATCATCTTGTTAGATACATTTGTCATAGTATTGCCTTTAGGGTATGCAATGTTTTGAGTTTTTCTATCAAAGTTATTATTTTCTAGACTAAATTTTTCGAACAATAGATGAATCTAATCAACCAAAGAGAGTTTTATTAATATAACTTATTTCTATATCTTCCAATCGGATAGTTTGTGTTTACTTACCGGATTGTGTACTAAACTGGATTGGTCGTAGATGCTTAACAATATTGGTGGACAAACCCTCATGCCCTAGTGATTTTAATTTTCAAATTTTACCAAACTTTCTTTGTCCTAATTTCAGACATATTAATCTATATATTATTAACGCTTTCAATGTGTTCTTGTTTTCCTTTTCTCGGTAGAACAACAACTTTAGCTACACTACAATTTATGTTACAAAATTGAATGACATCAATAATCATTTGTTAGAATATGCAGATTAATAATCCTAAATTTCGTCATTTTAGAAAGAAAACTAAATAAGTTAATTAAAATATTTTTGTACTGCGTTTGTATTTCCTACCATAATTTTTTCTATAGAGATCTAATCACTTTTGTTAATATTTGTTATATTTTTTTAAATAAAAGTGATTACAATTAAGTTATTATAGAAATTTATATTAAAAATAAAAAATATTTATAGACACAAATTTGAATATATATGGCATCCGTTTTACGAGTTTTACACCTTATCGTCCGGGAGGAGTTTGAGAACAAGTTAACTTGGACTTAGAAAACATGCATGCTAATCAGTTGAACCTTAAAATATCATGAATACAAGCATTTATTTGTGAAGAATAAAAAGCATTTAATAAGAGTCAAATAAAAATTTTAATTTTTATTAAAAAAGATCTCAGTTGCAATAACAGAACAGATACTATCTACAACAACACTACAGTTCGTAGCGGATTTCAGCAAAAGGCTGAACTTAAACAGCTCAAAAAATAACTAAGCAGAATTTCCCAATCTCATTTAAATAAAGAAAAAGGGAACATGCAGGACACGAGTAAATGAGATTTATTTAGAATAGAACCCCTATAACCTATTTGCAAATAGTATTTCTTCATACATTAGTGACAATAGCTTGGGTGGCATTTCATTAAAGTTTGTTGGTACAAGCAAGAGGGTTCTGCTTGCCCGAAACTGCAGGCTGGATGTTAGCACAAGAGGAAGTAGCAAATCCTCCACCTCCCTTGTATGCGAGATCAATGTTAGAAAGCACCACTTGTTGGCATGGTACAATCGTGCTACAAATAAGCTTCATAGCTTCCTTTGTTGAAGAAGTGCCTCTAATTTTCTTGAAGCTAACATTGCTAATCTTAACTTTAGAGGGAGACTGAAAACAAAACAAACAAACAAAAAAACACAACCAAAAATTTGATATTAGTATTTGTCATTTGTTTAACTTTTTTCAACCTTTAACATCAAAATTTGTGTATATATTAGTGATGTTTGTAATAACTTGGTTTGAGCATTGTTTGGGCATTAGTTTTGATTAATGATAATAGGATTGCCAATGTTGTTCATGACAATATCCTTAAAATGTATATTAGAAGCAACTCCAGAAGGGGAAGAAGGCAATGTTTTGATTCTAACACCATTATCTGTATTGCTAAGTGTGGCACTAGTAACTCTAATTCCTGAAACAGGTTGTTCATTCTAGTACTTTCCAAGACTTCCAATGCTGATACCATGACCAGGTCCACAAGTTACTTGGTTAGCATAAACATCTTGGGTTCCATCACCAATAGAGATGCAATCATCACCTGTTCCAATATTGGTATTGGTAATGGTGATCTGAGATGAACATCCCATGTGGATTCCATAGGTGTTAAGGCTATTTATGGGTGCAGTTATGGTAACATGTTGGAATTGCAACTTCTTGCATTCCAAAAGGTTGACGTGAAAAAATTTGCAGTCCTTCAATGTAATGTCTTGGACTATTGAATTTGTGACATAGTTTAACCTTATATTCTGTTCATGTTTACAACTTATATAAATTAAAACTTTAAATATATAGCTTTTTAGCTACTATCTACACCCATTTAATTTAATATCCTTTTTATTGCCTTTTCTTGTTTTCTAACATGTTTTATAACTTTTCCTAGCATATCTCTTGCTTTATCTTGCTTCCTAGCATGTTTTATAGTTTTTCCTAACATGTCTACTTATTTTATAACATGTTTTATTGCTTTGATGTTGTTGGCCTCTCCTTCTTAGGCTAAGATATGACTAATTTTCGTGTTTGAGCTCTTTGCCATGTTCATGTGCTTAAAGCATTGTTTGGATGCTATGTCTAGGGCTTGATAGTTTCATATCTCTTGTCTATGCCTCTTTCTTGTGTTTGGTTCTTAGGTAGGGTGTAGATCTAGATCTAGTGGTCTAGGTCTACATCCATACACCCAAGTTTCAATAAAGGGTTTGGATTAGTTCCTTTATGCATGTTTACGCCTTTTTTTTCCTTTTCCATGTGTTTATGTTTGGATTCATGTTAGTTTTCTTAGATCTAGTCCTTTGCCATATTCTTGTTGGGTTTCTCTTTATGTGTTTGTGCTTGTGGGTCTTTAGGGCCACTTGTTTGTTTGGTTGCATCCATTCCCCTTTAGTGGCTTGTTTGGACACTACCGTGCTTAGGAGTAAATCTTCGTGATGTTTGGCTTGCTTGTCACTTGCCTTTCTCTCCTTTGCTTAGCCTTGCATGTTAGGGTTTCTCATGTTAGCCTTTCTATATGTCTTATAACATGTTTACCCTTTCCCTTTATGTGATAACATGCTTGCTTTGCTTGTTTTGTGCCATCTCATCTGGCTTCCTTTGTTTGTTTGCATCTATGCATCCTTGTTTATATGTTCATGCATGTGCCTTTGTATGCTTGTTCATGTTATCACACCTAGTTCCTACCTATAATCTCGAGTAGGTTTGCACCCATCTTTTGTACACGGGATCCCAAGTCCCTTTTAGGAACTTTCCTTGATGGCAAATGTGTTGTCCGTACTCCAATATAATGGAACCACAAACACCAAATCCAAAATTACATTTGTCCTTCTAGGACACCCTTTTTGCTTGATAACATGCTTGTTTGCCCATTTGTGTGTTTTCTTTCCTTGTTTGCCCCTTTGTGTGCTTTCTTTGTTTCTTTGTTGTCACTTTTGCTTGTCTTTTGGCTTTGTGTTTTCTTTGTTGTTGAATATGTAGACGCTGCATTTTGTATCTCTTAAGACTCGAGCCCCCATTCCCCAATGATGTTGGAATTCTAAAACCAAAGGTTGGTTTAAGGCTCAATCAGATTGAAATTGACTTGAGGAAAGTGTATTCGAAAAAAAATAAATCTTTTATGAACTCAATAAGCTATGTTTGGAAAATAATTTGCACGTATGCATACGCATGCTCAAGATCTACATACGCGTGCTTCATGCATGTGTATGCATACACGGGCATGCGCGCACATGCTAGGGTTCTAGAAACTATGAAAGGCAAGTTTTCTGCATTAAAGATTGCTTTTGGAATGAATCTCACATCGTCTGGGAGCCATTCCAAACCCCCATTTTTTGACTAAAAAATGCCATACATGGTACCTTTTCAAAAAACACAAAAAATTCTAAGGGAAAACACAAGATTCACTAGAAATAGTGAATCAAAGAGGGATTTTTTCATAAAACATTCTCAAGTCAGTATTTTTCTAATTGATGCCTTTTCTGGCCATGATCTGCAAGTTTCAAGTTTACTAATGACTTTCTGGCCATGACTTTTTTATTTGAAGTATAATGTTCTAGTTCCTTTTCTTTTCCTTTTCCTTGTTTTGATCTTGTTTTTCTTGTTTGTTTATGTTATAATATGCTTTTTTAGTTAGGTTTAAGTAGCATTTTTGTTTTTAAGCATGCTAGGTTGCTAGATTTAAATATTCTGTTTTGCTGTGTTTTTATTTAGGGTTTAAGGCGTGTATGCATACGTACGCTTATTGCATGTGCACGCATACTCAAAGTATGCATAAGCATGCAACTGTACTGCGCACACAGACCCAATGTATGTGCATGCATATTCATGCCCAAAAACCCTAATCCAACCCCTTTTTTGTTTCTATTTCTTTATTTACTTATATAATATGCCTTTGCATTGTCTTGTTTTCTACTTATGAGTCTCTGCCTCCATGTTTGTTTGCTTTGTTTGTTCTTTGTATGCTAGTTAAGGTTTTTAACTTTTTTTTTTTTTTAGCCGTGAACATGCATATAACATGTCCATGCATTGATTCATAGGTGTTGTGATGCGATGAGGTAAGCCATGTATTCATATGAACATGCATTTGTTAGTGGATATGATCTTGTCTTGCCTTGATGAATATGATCTAAGTTTTGATGAACATGATGTGCAAGTTTATATAATAATATGATTATTTGATTGCTGCCATGTCTATGTTTCTACCTTAGATATGATATAATGCCATGTATGATAGATGTATGCTAGGGTTTGAGATATGATAAAAGCATGATAGACGTTGTTTGCTTAGATGTATGCTAGTTTGTATGTAAGTCTAAAATGATAAATGTTAAATGGGCCTTTAGTTAGATGAAGATGGAAGACACAATAATTGGAAGCCAACCCACGAGTCAAGTGGTGTTGAGTGTCTAACACCTTCCCATCTCCATACCTAAACTCCAGACACGTGCTCTGGTAGTAGATCAATCTTTTTCACGAAGGCCGGTATATTTATAGTTCCTAGACCTAATCAAAGTGCAACTCCATTTTCCTTCTCTACCCTGATCCACTTGGTCTAGACGTACTCCCCATGTTGCATCCACAGCATGTACACATTGAAGCGAGGGTGCAACTACCAAAATGCAAGCTAAAAATGACAAGAATGCAAGCAAGAAGATGCATGCCCAAAAAGGGGAAATGTTCAATAGACTAGGAGGTTTAGCCTTATAGATTAGCCTTTTCTTCTAAACCATGTATCTTGATTAGGGCTTCGTTCTTTGTATCTTGCTTGAGCCGCATATATATATATATATATATGTGTGTGTATGTGTGTGTGTGTGTATATATATATATATATATATCATGCACAATGTAAGCACACAGAGCAGGAAAATAAACAAGATATTGCCAACATTCTAAGGATATGGCCCAACAAGGTACAAGAAAAAAGTAAATTAGACATTGCCATACCCAAGGAACACGGCCTAAGCAAGGTACAAGAAGGATAAAGTAGACTTCACCTACATCCCAAGGGTATGGCAATGTCTGTTTTACATTTCTTGTACCTTGTTGGGCCATACCCTTAGGATTTAGGTGATGTTTGCTTTCTGATAAATTAACATTTGCTTAGTAAATTGCAAATATCTCACTGTAAAAAACTCTAAATCACGATCCACTTTTTTTTTTTTTTTTGGTTAAAAACTAGAAAGATGGATCTTCCCAAACATATATGGCATAAACACAAATACCTCACGAGAAAATACAGAATTCACGAAGAAGAGGAACAATCAATTCTAGAATAGCGTGAAAACTTTAATAGACCCACCAGGAAAGAACATGCTCTGATACAACTGATACCGACTTCAAAAGAGGTAACCTAAACTTCGCCAATATGATAAATGGAAATAGGTTGGATGAATATATTTTATATTTTCTAGTTTTATGGGATAAGAAAACACTCAATAATTTAAAGGATAGATAAGCTCACCACCAAAGTAAACCCAAAGGGATACAAATAACACCACCTAAAGGAACTTATCTAAGGATACTGAACTATTTTGGCTCACCACTCTATGGGATACAAATTATCACCACCCAAGAGATATAGAAACCGATACTCGCCACTCAAAAGAATCCACCCAAGGGATAAGAGATAATTTAGAAGAAATCCATCTTCTGAAAAATACAAGGTTTTTAATTTTGAAAATACACTCTGATTTTTATTTGATGTGGCCAAGACTTAACTAGAACTTGGAACAACCTCCCAAGTATAGAAAAAAAAAATAAATACATTCACTTAACCTGACCAAAGTCAGATATGACTCTTAAGAACTTAGAAACACAATAAAGTACTTGTATGACTAGGAGAAATAAAACATAAAGTCTGATTCATCCTAGGAGACATTAAATAAAGGCTTTTTGACTTTATTGATTATATTAAAAAAAAAGTTTTAAAATAATGGGCTGTTTTTCTTGTCTTCAAGGAAAACTTTTGGGCCGGACTGGCGTCAGATTGGGCTTGCTTGATCTTGGGACACGTTGGCTAGGACTTAAGACATTCTGGTGTCAGGAAGTATAAAACATAATGGCTAAAGGTTTCCTAGAAAATCAACATTTAATACTCTTTTGCTTCTTAGAGAAAATAACTTCAAATATCTTCTAAATTGCTGGGCAAATAATGGCATTATTTACTAGGCTTGAAAATCAACACGGTTGGGTTTAAGAAATTGATTGGATTGGGCTATATGTTTATTCAAATACTCCTCTTGCCACCATGTTTATAGCTGCCACTTTACTCCCATGTCAAAAATTAAGACTAAGTACTCATTTTCCATCAAAGATTACATGCTAAGAATCTCAATTATAATGGGGGCAATTATGCCCCTCATTATAGATACCATAATGAATGACAAGGCTAACGGTTAGGGGATACGCCTAGAATAAGCTTATAAATTGGGAAATCTCAGTCTAAAACATGTATGAGAAATTCGCCTTACTTTCATTAGGTTAATCTCTCCTATGGTATATTCTTGGAATTCAAGCATCAAAGTCATTAAACTAATTCCTCACTGGGCCACTCTGAGCTCTTTTCATTTTTTGGTACGTGTCTGATTTATCGATCTAGCATCTAATGAATTGTTTCGTCAATTGGCACCATTGGTGAGAAATCATGTTTTCTTCCTAAGGTAAAAGATTATATATTTCAAACTAAATCAATGAATATCAAACGTGGAAATACCATTGGAGGATTGTCATAAAGCAATCAAGAATCTTAATAACGAAACAGTAGCTAAGCAACCTGGCATAAGGAATAGACAGAATTAAGAACTAATGTAGACAATCCTCCCCTTAGGGTAATTTGCCACCTTTACAAAAGAAAGAGATAGAGCAAGTGAAACCTTCAATTTAGTGGCTTTTCCCCTTTTTTATGTTGAATGAATGGCTTCCCCCCTTACCCCTCACCCTACTTTTTCTTTCATTTTCACTTAAGCTTCCCCCTCTTGGGGCATTAAAAAAGATTGGATACTTAGGAACCATAATCTTTCCTATGCCAACTATGTATGCCTTCAAGCCTGCCTTCCTCTCATCTTCCTTATGGAATGGGCTCCTCCTTAGAATTTAACGAGATCTAGAATCTTGGATGAATCTTCTTGAAAGGGGTTGATCAACCCTAGAAGACTCGATGGCTTAACAGTCCAGTGAATAACCTGATTCAGAGAGATACCCCGGTCTTTAGACACTCGCCCTACTTCTAAAGATAGATAGAAAAGGTTGGAGAGAGTGACTTTCTGAAATTCTCTCCTTTCTAAAGCTGCGCAAGATCCTGCAGTAGTATATTCGGTTGTTTGCGGTGGAATAGATTCAAGCGTCCGGGCCAGTAGATCCAGAGCAAATAGACGTTGACTTAGTTGCTTTTGCAGTTGATTTGAATCCCGATGTTGATCCGACGCAACTTACCGGTGATAGTCGCAGCACCAGGAGCTTTCAAGGGAGGCAGACATGTATAGATAGTAGCCGATAGTGGCATACCTTCCGGATCGAGGTCCCGCCCGGTAAACACCATACAGGCAAAATACCAGCGGGGGGAAGAGGCCCTTCTCACTCAAGCTCAAGCATTTACTTTTCTAGTTAGAGACCAACGTCTTGGGGCTAACGTGGGATCCGCTCAAGGACCTACTGGTTTAGGTTAATTTCTAATGCGTTCCCCGACTGGAGAGGTCATTTTTGGAGGAGAAACTATGCGCTTTTCAAAAATTTTCGGAAGAACGGGTTTCAAAAAAAATATATATATATAATATATTAGATTACCGGCCGGCTGGTTTTTATGCAAAAAAGACAAAACGGGGTTGGATTTCCACTCATAAGGAAGGAAGGTTAGATACCTTTGACAGGGTTGTATTTTTGGTTGAAATGGGATGGTGTTCAAACTCCCGAAATGCAGTCTAGACAGCGGGCCCTCCCCTTTCTGACTGGACTGACTCGTGGAAGGGTCAATCTCCTCCGGAGCATGCTGCACAGCCACTCATTCGTCCTGACCAAATAGTAGAATCTATCTCTCAGCGATTCTTTTCTCCGCTAATAACCCCTTCCCAACTAGCCCGCCCGATCTATTTTGTAAGATCGGCTAATTCAAAGGAGTTAATCTGGTCCGAAGTTGTCGGAACGAATCGTTTGCTTTATCGAACAAAGCTTTTTTAGGGGGTCTTGGTTGGCCCCCTATTTTCAACCATTACAGCTGGCGTCGACCAGCTTTGCGATACGGACGGACACGAAGAAGAACGCAGGCAGCGGAAATGCAA
The DNA here is from genome assembly GCA_032878915.1 of Castanopsis chinensis. Taxonomy (NCBI): domain Eukaryota; kingdom Viridiplantae; phylum Streptophyta; class Magnoliopsida; order Fagales; family Fagaceae; genus Castanopsis; species Castanopsis chinensis. The sequence continues at coordinate 8,663,344 of JAVQMG010000126.1, read as the reverse complement.
AAGAGAAGAGCAAAGATTCCCGACTCAGAGCATGTTATTGACTCAACCATAAATCTGTGGAATGAAGGTAGCTTGCTTACTCTCAGCCAACTAGTTAGAAGGAAATCCCTTGACTTCGTTTATGCCCTTATGCAGTAAAGAAAGCAAGTGAGGCGGGCTAAGATTCCATTCGAAGTAACGTAAGAGGATTCGATGTTGCACCATCTTCAACTCTTCTCGGGATCCGAGAGTTTTTCGAGAAAAGGTCCCATCCTTCAATATCATGATTGGGTCGACCAGGTCAGATCATGAGTGAATAGAAAATCTAAAACGTACATAGCTGTTCCAGCTGAAATACTTGGAATAATTCTACCACTTCTACTAGGAGTAGCCTTTTTAGTGCTAGCTGAACGTAAAGTAATGGCTTTTGTGCAACGTCGAAAGGGCCCTGATGTAGTGGGATCGTTCGGATTGTTACAACCTCTAGCAGATGGTTTGAAATTGATTCTAAAAGAACCTATTTCACCAAGTAGTGCTAATTTCTCCCTTTTTAGAATGGCTCCAGTGGCTACATTTATGTTAAGTCTGGTCGCTCGGGCCGTTGTACCTTTTGATTATGGTATGGTATTGTCAGATCCGAACATGGGGGGACTTTATTTGTTTGCCATATCTTCGCTAGGTGTTTATGGAATTATTATAGCAGGTTGGTCTAGTAATTAGGAGGCGGCCGTTCGGTCACCTATGATACTAGGACCAATAGGTCAAAAATGGGTTTGTGCCGCAGGTGTTGAACGATCTACTCTACACAGGTGTGGGCTTACAGGGCTAGGGCTCATAAACCCTCTCTTTCATTCATCAATAGGGCCCTGGTCGGTCACTTTTCCGGGCCAGGATCGATAAGTGGAAGTCATAAAAAAGAGATGTTTCTCTTCGCACCTCAGATCAAGAGGAAGGGTAGCTTGTCAAGCTGGCCTATATATATATATTAGAATATATAAATCAAAAGATTCGCTGTCTTTTAACCGGCTGTTCTTCTTTGTCAACGCTACTAAAGACCTACATTAGTAGAAGTAAGCGGCTGAGTTAGCCTAGCCTACCCTACTAATGTATTGTATAGTAGAGTATAGTATAGTAGGCGAGCGAGTTAGCGAAGACGCTTAGGCTAATAGATAAGAGAGCGTCGGTGCGTAGCCTTCATTCTACTACGCTACGCAAAGGTTACGAAGTCACTTAGCTCGACGTTAGGAGAGTCAAGGGGGAACGCCATACCTACATAGAAGAACCGCTGTTCGCTGACTTTCTAAGGTCTAACCTTTCGCTCCCCTACTGAAAAGGGGCAAAGCCGCTTCACACCACTGATAGATTACTTAAGATTCCATTCAAAAGGCCCTACTTAGTTTCGCAAGCCTTTGTCATTGTTAGGCAACTAAGTAGGGCCCGAGGCCCCCTGCGAATCCGTAAATCTGAGGAGCATGCCGCAACAAAAGGATGGTCCCCTATGCATTTCATTCTTTCTGGAAGGGAAAAAAAAAGAAGTACCCCCATCATGGTGAACCTCTCCTTGTGATCGGGATGAGATAGATGCCTCCCGGCCGGGGGGCGGATCGAATCGGAGTTTCCTTAGGTAGCCACCGACCTACAGTTATCCTTAAACTTCCGTGCTTGGTGGAGAAGAAGCGAACAAAGGTACGCTCGCTTGCTGTCTTGTTCTCTGCCGCGAACTGGGATCGCTCGCCAGCTAGGTCAGATTGGAGCAAGATTTTTTTAGAACGTATTACCCAAATTCGGGGACAAGGGGCGGAACGACCTCTCGATCTACTTACTGCAGCCCAAGAATAAAAACGTCGTCTAGGCGTTCCCTGTTGCTCCGATCTCCTACGCCTAGGACGTTGTCTAGGCCAAGAGCCATAGTTAGTTGCTGTTTCCATTTGGTTGTTTTTTTTCTTGTTGTTGATACCGGCAAGACCCAGCCAGATGATGTCTGCTGGTTGGTAGTGAGAGGACTCTTAGTACCTGCATACCCAAAAGGGGGCGCCGATTAAAAAACAATCATTTGATTTTGTTTCTTGCTCTCCCTTAGCAGCGGGAAAGGAGTCTATCTATCTGCCTAGCTTTGGTAGATTTCCTCCAACGCAATCCACAGAAATTCCACGAATCCCTTGGTGGATAAGTCCGACGACTCAGCAGCAGTGCGGAATTGAGTTTCTCGTCTGGTGGATCTGATCTATAGTTAGGGGGCAATACATACCAAAAGGTTCGAAGAAGGAACGCGCATAAGAGTATATAACCAACCCACCCTTCTGTATAATGTGTATAATGTATAACCTATTCACATTAGTGAAGCGACTGGATGCATAAGGGAAGTGCACGTTTGTGAGACCTTAGTCGGGATGCATAGGGAAGTCAACCTACGAGCACGGAAGGGCGTGGTACCGCTGCCCCTCTCTATCTAAGTAAAGGTAAAGTCTCTGCTTCAGCTAGAATGTAAGGAAATGGAAAGAAGCACGGAAAAGGGTCAAACGCGGTTGCTAGCATCGAGGAGAGCCGTCATCGACGAGAAAGTGGGAGTTCGGACTTGGCGAACGAGCTCTTTCCGCGGGGGAGGAAAGCGGGGCAGGCAGATTCTCCTATAAATAAATAGAGGATCCGGGCCTTTTTGGGGGGAGAAAGGGCAAAACATCGGGTCATCCTTTTTCGTTGAATGTCCCGGGCCCGATTTAGAGAAAGAACTTTTCCTTTGCTGCAGGGCCGGGGAGAACCATTCAAGCGCAGAGATGGCGATGGCTCCGCTGCGATAGAGTATGAGGGAGAATCCGTAGACAACTGGTCGTTACTAGAAGATGATAAAGATGCAGGCTGCTCTTTTTATTTATTAGAAGAGCGAGGTGCAAGCTTCTGACGTATCTGGGCAGGTATATGAGCAGGAGAACTTTTGATCAATTCCATGAGTGGCTGTAAACTGAGAGAAAGCTGATGAGACAGATCCCCCCCCCTGAATCTTAGTGCAAAACTGGAATCCGATGACAAAAGAAGAAATTATCAACCTTAGCTTTAAAAAGCCGAAAGCACTGAAGTACCCCCTATCTAGTAAGGTTTGTGCTTAATGCATTTTTTTTTATAACGAAATACATCATCCATAAACGAGCTTTGAACTAACCCCCTATGAATTAGTTCTAAGAAAGGAATGCGATAACCAAAGAAAGAAGAAAGAGGCGATGGGCCCCATACATCAGAATGCAAAAGGGCTAATGGAATTGAAATAATCAGAAGAGTGGAATTCGTAGGTGTTGCCCGTGTTTGGCCAGCTGGCAGCTAAACCAAGAAGAGAATAAAGAACTAGCGGATGCAGGAAGCAATTGAAAGCG